>OZ018328.1:74023616-75383616 GCA_963969495.1 Ceratothoa steindachneri
TACTCTACTCTATCTACAATGGTGCCTAGACCCGGGAGGGGAAGCGTTGGCCCTTAATAACATTTCCAAACAGGCTCTCTTCATTTCTTCAAAATACGCTCCCTTTCTAGGAGGGGGGTTGTAGAGCGTACGAGAAATGCAGGCGAGTGGCTTAAAAGCTTCGTTTGAATGAGTCTTTTTTGAGACTCAGGATGGCCGAGTGGATTCGCTGCTGGCTAACAGTGGTCCAGCGACGCAGGAAGCTGTTCGCAACTCGCCTACGCTATTATCTTTTTCTTCGCTCCTTTCCTACTCACCTCTATCTATAGTGTAAACAGCAACCACACCTCTCCTTTATACCCCTGTGGAAATAGCCAATGTGAGCGCTATAATGGCATTATTTGGAATACTGTGAAGTTGGCTATTGACTCTCGAGGTTTGCCTTCAAGTGCATGGCCTTACATGACATACGTTTTTCTACCTCTACAAATACCACGCCGCATGCACGACCTTTTGCTTTTAAATTTGGGAATCGCAGTAAATATGAACCACCTGTGGACGTCGTCGAACTCATTGATGCTAACTCTACACATGATGGTCTGAAATTCCCCGATGGGACAGAGAGCACTGTTGCTCTGCGTAATTTAGCTCCATGTCCTAGGAATATTTCACTTAATGATTTCGAATCACGAAATTCAAGTGTCCTTTCCGATCCAGCTTCTAATCTACTAACTTTCCTCAATCCAACCAGAAGATATTGGGAAATGAGCAAGAAAAAATTATCCAGATACAAGAATATCATGTTCATGATCTATCATTACAATTAATATTTTCCTTCTATGAATTTCCATCAGATGTCGTGATATTTTATCTCCACTTCTAACTTAGCCTCTCATTTTTATACTAATTTTGTCACCAGGCGAGTTTAATTTATATAGCATTTCCCAAATCGATAAATATTTAACAGACAAAATTATACCTCATATAGTACAACAATAATTGAAAGATTATTTATATTCTATCGCTTCTTTCCAATAAAGTTTAAATATTTCTATCTGCTATGTCCTTATTTCACCTATTCTCGGCCCATGCATGTTTTCTTATAGAATTTTATCTTCCTTCATTCTTCATATTATTACAAATAGGAAGGTATTGGATATCTAAATTAGATTGTCGCAATAACGATCCTGTTAAACAACCGTTTACTAATTGTCGCCACGCCTCTGCTCCCACGGCGCCGGAAATATTGTGTTCTTTCCTTTTTGCAGCACACTTCCTGTCACGCTGGAATCGTGCCAGTGTACGCACGGTTCTAAGTGCCAGAAGGTGATCGGCATCAATGCTGTATCAACTCTGTTTGAACTCAACGGGGCTCTGTCTCTCTCTTCATGGCCGAGTTGGCTGCAATGCAGCTTTCTGTAGGGTAGATAACGCGTCGTGCTCGGTTGGAGACCGGGTTCTGATCTTTAGCGACTCATAAAGCGCCCTGAGTACTCTTTCGGCATTAGAATCTCTACAACTTCTGGTATTCATGAGACAACGGTTGCCGAGAGCCAAGCGGGTTTCAATATTATCTTCTGCTAGGTTCCTGGACATGTGGGGAATGAGCGCGCCGATAAGGGGCTGGGCGACCAGATCAGCGTTTAGTTCTTCCTCACATTGACCTCATGGCAATAATCAGGTTATCCCTCCGGGCTGCCTGGAAAGATGCAAGAGTGCCGAGGAAAACTTAAAGTTGTACCATTTTATGGGGCACTCTTCTGCATCTTACTGCAACGACTGCGTTATTTCCCAGACTGTTCGGCACATTCTCATTGAATGTTCCAGTTTGGATGATCTTCGGTCACATTACCTGTCCCGGTACCGGGACGAACAAGGTCGCCAGCTCTTATCCCTTTTACTCGGGACGGATTCGGGCACAGACTTGTGATCTATTTGACTTCTTGGAGGAGGCTTGCCGGTCGCGTGTGTCCCGCCTTCTTTTTTTTGTTTTTAATGTAGCCTCTTATTAGATTTGGAATGTAAGTACAGGGACTTATATATATATATATATATATATATATATATATATATATATATATATATATATATATATATATATATATATATATATATATACCATTGGTCGCCGTCGCCAGATGGGTGCTATGAAGAAAATATCTCTGAAGACTTGAGGCAGTAGCAGTGCGGCCCCATGTGGATAGGATACTCTTTCTGTTGTTCCTACTCTACCGAGTAAAATAACAGAAAGATCTTCCTTTATTAAAATATTTTTAAAAATATGAAGAGTAAGTAAATGAAATTTCCATAGCACATAAACGCCTGCATTTAATATATTTTATGAAGATTTCAGTTGGTACAATACTGTGCTGATACACAAGCTATATCGGACGCCATCATCTGATCTGATCTGACAATCTTATATTCACCAGGCGGAATTCTGAACTGCTAGCGTTCAAAGTAGGTCGCTGAAGAACGTCGACTGGAATTCCTCTCCGAAAGTGAGAAACCCGTCAAGTTCCGTTATCTCTTCGTGCGCGGATACCGGCTCTTCTCCGAGCGAGGTCCCTTACGCCAAGGTTCGACAACTAGGTGAACGAGGCTGGGCTTTGTTTAACAGGATCTGAGAGCTGGCTTTTTTCCAAGCCTCTCGACACAAAATATGGTACACAATGCTGACGTCCGTACACCTTCATCGGTCAGAGTCGATCGTCTTCCTCCATATCCATAGTCAACCTTGAAGTAAAATCGGCTGTGAGAACATTTTATCATACACATCCTGGACAAAATGAAAATTTGGAGTTGACCATACTTTGCACGAGGGTACGATTTACCTGTAAGGTCGAATCGATGGTAGTGATAACGCCATGGCAACGGCACCAATCCTTTCACACTAGTGATATCATCGGCTGATAATGACACGAGTGTATATCAGCCCGAGAGCAGCGCCTCGTTGAGCCTATCGCTTGAGAAAAAAAACATCCAGCTCATCTTTGAATTTTATTGTCATTTACGACGGACAGAAATTTTGATAGTAGTAACTGCGTTGGCAGCAGCTGGAAGGGTAATTAAAATTTTAAAAATCTGAAGAAAACGGTATAACCCCCAAATAAAGCTGATGCGCTGGCATTCATTGCAAAATAAAAGAAAGAAGCAGGGAACAAGTACCCAGAAATGTAAGAAATTTTGTATATTTAACTGGTCTGGTCCGGCATCGATGGGAGGTCTGACCTTTGGCAAAACTCGATGCCCTCACGCTGTGCAGTTATAGCGGCATCTTTCGCAATAAGCTAGGCTCCAAAATAGCAGAGGGGGATTAGTCCAAAGTCAGAGAGGAAATAACTGTACCCCTATCCCTGGAACCAAAATAGGGCGAGGGTTACGTTTTTAGAAGGCTTCAACTGAATCCTGAGGACATTGAGAGGCAGAAGTATGAAAATTTGGTTAGCGTACTTCGATCTCTTGAAAGCTCTCGAGCACAGATAAAGTGAGAGAAGGAGGCGAGTTACCGGATTTTGTAAAAACCTTCACAATCGATCCGGTCCTCAACAAACAGAACCCCGTGAGAATCTTCGGCCAGGACGTCTACGGAGTCCACTACGTGTATACGACCAAGCACACGGCCTCCGTGATGATGATTGGCGTCCTAGATTCGAATAGCCAGAAGATGCCGACGGTGTGTTTCGCGGGCAGTAACAGGCTCACCGCGGCGATTACAGGGACATCTTAGCCACGAAAGTTCTGCCCTGGGTGAGAAAGATCACGAAGAGGGCAGATTACGCCTCTCACCAGGATAGTGCCCCGGCCCACAACCACGTGTGGGGCCTTATGAGGGACAACATGAGTAACAAATCATCTCAAAACTTTTAGGCAAAGTGTGCAGTGGATTATGACAAAACACTTATCAGCATAAAATATATTTTCATAAAAAACAACAATTATCACAAAAATGCACTTAAAATTAATGTCACGAGAAGATTCTGTAATTTGGCAGTTTATCTCGCAAATTTTAGGCACAAAAATATAACGACCTGATCGGTGTTAATCGATTAAAAAGTTAAACTTCGTCGCCTAAAGCGAGCAGCCGACCAGGACGCGCCCCCAAGCAAGGTTGTGAGCGGAGGTCGACGTCTTCACATCGGGAGAAGTTCCAAGTGATGAAGACAACGTAAATCCATTTGCCTCTGAGGAGTATTTAAAGAACAGGACCGAATGTGCCATTTCAATATTTTAAAGAATGTAATGTCCGTTTAAATATTAGATATAATAACTAAAATAAAGTGTGATAATAATAGTAATATTTATTAGCAAATCCACAATATGCGTATCCAGTTGTCCTCATAAATAGGAATAAAAATCATTTAAATACAATATTACTTTTAGTTTTTACCATTGCTAATGAAAGCACTCTGCGAGGGTCTTAAGCCTCACAGGGCATTTTACAAATCTAGTTTTACTAATTGACCACACCGAAATTAGACGAGTTTTATTGCTCTCAACCTTTTGCGAGTTGACACTGAGGGCGAATCAACAGAAGCTCATTTATACAATTAACTACGGGCAAAAAAGAGCAAACGGGGCTAGGCGAAATCCAAGCGTAGATTTACATCAGGACAGCACTAAGACGACCAATTTCAAATTCGTTACTTTAGCGACAAGAGCTCCCAGATACTCGAGGCCACCTCAATGGTTCCAGTAATTTGAGGTGATGAGTTTCGCTGAAGCAATAAATCCCACCCATGATCAACTTTACTTAGACACTCATCTTTACTGTTACTGCTGTTCCGCTTATTCGTATTTTTTTCCTTTTATCTCTCTTAGTTTTTTCCCATATATAGCGACTGCCCACTTGGTGTACCCAAGGAAAGAAGACAATAAAATACTAAAATAAAAGACTAAACCCCGTTTTACAAAGATTAAAATACTTTCCAATTAAGTGTTTCATGTACAAGGACGTGCCTGCAAAACAGAACCGCTGGCGGTGTGTACAACAGTCGGGTAGGGAATTACAGCAGATGGGTAGAAGTTGAGAGAAAAAAGGCCCATTTGATGTATCCCTAGTTACCCGACCACAGGTAAGTGACGGCAGTGGGCTTTGTTTTTATGTCGCTCGCAATCTTGCTAGAGACTCCTCCAGTTCCTCGTCGGTCATGGGAGCCCTTTCCTTGGCTCCAAGGGTGTCGGAAAGCGCAGCAGGAGCACCAGCAACCTACATAAGAAAGATAAAGAAATGATAGAAGAAACAGAGGGGTCATGGCGGCTGAGTTCGCAATGTTTGAATGAAGATGCAATTAATACAAATGAAATTTGTTTAGGAAGTCTATTATAATATCCACCAAAAATTATAAAGATGAATCCTTCATTAAAATACTTAATGAGGACAAATTTCTTAAGGGAGATACTGTGTTTAATGAGTGTGATGGTACCCAACAGGTTTATCAAGAAGACGCTGAGAGGTGGTTGCGATAGCCAACGCGCGTCCGTCAAATTCAGATTAAATTATGACCTGCCATAAAATGACTTGCGCTATTAATGATATTACCATTTTTTCTTATTATTATTTTAAGAGCTCATCTGGAGACTGCCTACTTGGGCATAAGTCGCTGTACTCACTACTACCTAGTATTAGGCTACTTTAAAATAGCAACATGAAAAAAAAACACAAAAAAACAATAAAATAAAAAAGGAAGAAGGCAAGCTCCAGCCAGCGTCGGGGGGAAGTCAGCCTCCCCCCGGCACAGGAACGTGCGACCTACAAAAATAAAAAAAACAAAAAAACCCAACTAGTTAAATAAAGGGAAGAAGGCCGACCTCCCCCTAAAAGTCTATAAGTCCACCAGTCAATGTGCACGAACTCGTCCCGAGTACAAGGGAGAGGCGGTAGCGACCCCGCCCATCCCAGTACCAGGTATATTACCAAAACGAAATATCGCTATAATGCGAAAGATTCAACTTTAGTCGAACGTTTCACACTTCTTGGGCACCTTCTACGGACATTCTAATCTCCATATAAAGACGACAGTAAAAAGGCACCAAATAAACACGTCCTATATATCCATCAAGATTATTTATTTTTTATTATATGGATATATCTATCTGGCGACTGACACCACTAAGGGTATACGACGCGGTAATAAAACCAGCCACCTTAAAACACAAACAGTAAACAAACCAACACGAAGAAAATGCAAAAGAAGTATGTTTCAGCGTCAGAGAGAGGACTGGCTAAACCCGGCGCCCGAACGTACACCCAACACCACCGACAGTGAAATCCTTCGGGTGCCGCAAATAGCGCCTATAGGCGTGTCGCTTCTATTTGAGGGCCGTCTCACACTTGGCCGACCACCAAGGAAGTGGAAAGCGTGCAAAATGATCAGACGTTCTAAGAATAGTAATTAGGCCCACGGAGATGAGATTGACGGAGAAAAATACAACAGCTTATCAACTTAACAAAACTCATCGACTCTGACAGAAATCAGTCATTTCCTGAAATGCGCACCACCGAGGGTGTTCCTCAGGCGTTTGTTAAATTTTAAGAGCCAATCTGGCGACTGCCTACTAGGGCAAGTCGCCGTAATCACGCTACATCCTAATAATAGGCTAGATTAAAAAACAAGTAAATAACAAATCAAATTAGAGATAAAAAAGCAGGAACAAAGGCTAACAAACAACAAAAGCAAGATAAGCAAAAAACCAAGGAAGCGCACTCCGGCATCGGAGGTAGCCCCCCCCCCCCCCGACGCAGGAACATGAAACCTACAACAAAGAGTAAGTAAAATGGAAGAGGCCAGCTTCGTCTAAAAAAACATATAGTCCGCAAGTCTGCGCACACGAACGCATCCCGAGTACAAGGGACAAGCGGTAGCGATTCCGCTCGTTCCGGTACTGGGATAGATAACGTGCGCGGAGATCATCCAACTGGGACACTCAATAAGAATGTGCCGAACAGTCTGGGGGACAACGCAGTCGTCACAATAAGGCGCAAGCGAGCGCTCCATCAAATGACGGGGCGTCCCGCGAGTGTGTCCAATTCGGAGACGACAGAAAGCAACCTGAAGCCGTCGCGACATTGGGGCGTAGGTTCATGGGAACAGTCGCTGCGCAATGGCACGCAATCTTAAGTTCTCCTCGACCGTCTCCCATCTTATTTGTCAAACAGCCCGGATTCTTGCCATGTAATCGGTGTGAGGAAGAACGAAACGCTTGTTTGGTCGCCCAACCCTCACAGAATTCTCATTCCCAGCAGAAGATAATCTCGACATCCGCCCGGCTCCACCACTTCCAGGCGAACCCCATTTGGAAACAAATCTGGGTCAGGGTGGAGCCGTGGATGGCGGCAGAAGCGCACCACCTTAGTCTTGGCCAAGGACAACCGAAACCTGTGCGCCTCGGCATAGCGAGAGATGTGCGTTCAATGCCTGTTGGAGTCGACGCACCGAGTTAGCATCTGGGCCGCACCAAAAGAGATCAAAAGGTTGTCCATATAGAACGTAGCAGCACCGGTCGTCCAGCAGCACCGAGGTGATACTGTTGATGCTCAGGGCAAAAATAAAGAAATAAAGATTGGGGGAGAAGTCCCCTCGCTCCTGCGTGTGGAGAGTCTCAATGATACCGTATCACTATGCGGTATCAATGGGGCTCCTCAGGCATCTGTAGCTTAAAAAATGATAGTTAAATGGTAGAGTAGTCGCTACCATGATAGTCATCAACCACCTTACACCCCACTCAAAATCAGGCTTGCAGACTGAGAGCACAATGACAGGTGTAGCCGGACGTGCCGGTCTTGGACTGGTCGCTTGCCGAAAAGGGAGTGGACCCATCCGTCCACAAAGGCATGCGGAGGGAGAGGAACCCTTAGACCACTTTGATTTCTTCTTCTTTTGTTGGAGGAGGGTGCGGAGAGAACACGCTTATCTAATCCCCTCAAGGGAGGACGGACCAGACTCACGGCAAGATCTTTCTCTGAAATAGAGAAGATTTGAGGTACTAATTTTTTTCAGTGCAAATCTGCCAACTGCTTCCTAGGGCATAATTCGCCATAATCATCCATAGCCTAATGCTAGGCTAGATTAAAAATAGGTGCAAGAGACACAAAATACCAAAATCAAATAAAAAACAAAACGAGAAGGAAACACAGGGGGAGGCCCGCCTCGCTGCAGGAAAATGCGACCAACAGCAAAGAGAGTAAAATAAAATGGAGGAGGCCAGCCTCCGCCAAAAGTCACATAGTCTACAAGTCTGTGTGAACGAACCAAGCCAGAGTACAAGAAACAAACGGTAGCAACCACGCTCGTCTCGGTAACGAGACGGGTAAATTGCGCGAAGATTATCCAGACTAGGACATTCGACAAGAATGTGCCGAACAGCCCTGGGGCAACGCTGTCATCGCAGTAAGGTGGATGGCAGCGCTCCATCAAATAAGGGTGGGTCCCGCAAGTGTGCTCAATTCAAAGAAGACAGAAACCGACTTGAATGCGTGGCGGTATTGGGGTATAGGACCATAAGAACAGTCGCAGCGCAATGACACACAACTTTATTTTCCCCTCGGCCGTCTCCCATCTTCTTTGCTAAGCAGCCCGAAGAGCTGCCCTTATCCCTGCCATGTAGTCAGTGTGAGGAAGAACAAAACACTGGTCCGGTCGCTCAGTCCTCGGGGACCTTTTGGCGCGTTCATTCCACGCAATTCGTACATGTCCAGGAACCCAGAGAACATAACCTCGACATCCACTCAGCAACCGTGGCGTCACAGATACCGCGAACCAGGATCTGTAGAGATTCTAATGCCACGAGAACACTAAGGTTACTTTGTGAGTCGCTAAAGATCACAATCCTGTCTCCGAACGGTATATTGTAACCATCTCAGCCGTGAAGACGGACGCAGCGCCTGGTAGAGCCTGGCTCACGTGGAAGTCGACCATGTCCTGATAGTTAGTGCCATCCGTGTACACTGGCATGGATCCAGCGTGACACCAAGTGCACTCCAAAAAAGGTCAGCGCAATACTCCCGGAGCTGTGAAAGCTTTGAGAGCAGAGGCGTGGCAATAAATGGTCAAAGGTGATACCCTCCAGGGTAGAGTTCTTGGCAGAACCAGAAGCGCCACCGGCTTGAGAGATAGACCGAGCTTTGGAAAAGGTTCCCTAGCCCTAAAGCCAAAGGGGTTAGGGTATAACTGGAATCTATCGGTGGCATAAGTACCATCGAGATCGGCCGCGGATGCAGTGAGAGCCGTTGGCCCAGAAGGAATATGCATGCTCAGACGTTGGAGGAAGACCCGCCTCCTTCCGGCACCCGAGCAGGCATACAAAACTCCACAAGCTATATACAGTAGAGAAGGAGAGCCTCTTCCAACCCATTAGCCAAAATCCCATGCAATTGCCCTGAAAGAAAATGCCTTCCACAATCTATTTGGAAGGAGGCTGTCTCGTCAAGGAAAATACTTTCACATTAAAGGCTTTAAAATGCTTGGCGAGGAAACTCCAAGGGCTAATACCAATTGGAGATGATGCCTTTGAGCCCTAATGAGATGATGTTAGGATTGACACAAGTCTTGCTTCTCCTGCCTCGAGTTCTTCAGCTAGTAGTATACATTTAGGGGTCAGCCAACTTTGGAGAGGTATTAGGGAGCCAAAAGCCCCTTATTGCTACCCTCTTTCTTTAGGGTAGACTTCATATTGCCCAGGCATGGCTCAACTGATACTTTCCTGGGTTTTGCCACTTCCAAGTCAAGTGACTCAGTGATGGAGCATGGATGCTTCCTTTTGCACGAAATGAACATACAAAGTTCATGCTTTTCTTTTGGTACCAGCTGTACCAGGGTTGTTGTTGTTAATTGCTCCCTCCAACCGTTTAGGAGAGTAAGGGAGAAAGCCTTTGCTCCTACAACTTGTGTTAAAGCCTCCGTCAAAGTTACCAGTATTAAGTGGGACCGCACCGAGGCTGTCCTAAGGAACCAGGTTAGGGTGTAGGGGTTGTTGTTGCATGCTGTGGAATTTTATAGCACCCCCTTGTGCTAGCAGCACATGCAACAGCTAGAAAGTTCAATTGCAACTTAACCTCACGCGGGATAGATCCAAGTGTGGTGGTCACACACCCAGATTGCATCCAGGTGGGGGAGTGGTCCCATATCCACTTGGAAATGACTGATCACTCTTGCCCTACATGGTGGCTAGAGCTTAAAATAGACAGCCTTGCCTGATGGGCGTGTTCCCGCCATAAGGAGTACACTCTTATGCACCCGAGAACGGCCGCAAAGGGGTGGTCAACCCATTACACGCAAAGGGGTTATTGGGGCAAAACCGATCTTCCCATTAATCGTGCCCTAATGCTTAGGATCCCTCAAGTCTTGGTCTCTTGCGATCTGAAGCTTGTATATGAAGGTTCCAAAGCTTCTCTTTTGAGACGGGGATAAGTTAGACTCGTGCAGTGAAGGAGATGAGTTGGTACAGAAAGAGGAGGGTAAGCTGGGGCTGGCCGCGGCCCCGAGTCTCGTCAGCACCGCGGCCAGGAAAATACATCGCCGTGCCCCCTGACGGGACCAGGATGGTACCTGGAGAAAGTAAAACTTACACGAAGGTTCCCAATTGGTGCGGAATCTACCCCAGTTGAAGGCCTGGAATGCCATGAGAAAATGGTGCTTTTCATTTAACTATGGCAGGCGTAGGAGGTGCCTAGATGCGCAGAATCAGAGGGGTCCTCTATCGGGACATCCCCTTCCATGGTGTCAAAGATCCCATCTAGGATCTCCAGGAACAGCTGGTCCTAAGGAAAAGAATTTTTCACTAGTACACCATGGAGCTCCATCCAGGAAATCAGCACAGTGGATCCCGAGAAAGTGACCCTTTCTGGAGAGGTCCAATAGGGGTCTGCCAGAGAGCGTTCCTCTATGGGGTATCTTTCCTAGTTCCAAGCTTCCTTCGGGAGCGGAGGAACCTCCTCTTCCTCTTAATACTCTTTGGGGGAGGTACCTAGAAACAATTGGGGGTGCCACCCACCTCCCTGTGAGAAAGGAGTGAAGGGGAAACCATTTCACCAGGAGAGTTTTTGTTTTGTTTTTGGTTCATTTTCAGGTGTGGGGGACCCATTTCTATGCTGGGTTGTAAATGTACCGGTTACCCAATCATGAGCAGGTGCATAGGGTACTAGTTAGACTGGCTGGGTACCTTTGAGGTACCAATTTTTTCTTTTATTGGTAAAAAAATATGCAGCATGATGTGCCACCAGAACATGGGTGTAAAAGGATAGATAAGGCAAAGAAGGATGGGGGCATAGGAGAAAAAAGGTGGGAAGATTGCATGCAAGTTAGCCACAACCCCAAAAAGGGAGGGCAACTTCCTCTCCCTTTCTGGACACACTAGGTATGAATGGGTAAAAGCTGGTTAGTGACTAAATTTAGAAATTACCCAAGAAAAATGGGCGAGGAGGGGCTTGTAAAGAGTCGTGAAAGGGGAAAATAGAAATGTCTCAAAGCAATAAAACCTGGGTAGTCTCAATCTAGTTTGAGTGCTAGGGGCACTGGGGCTTGGAGGTCATGTCGCTCCTCCGGGTGCTACAGTCTATGCAGGAGATGTTTATCCAAGGCAGGGAATCAAATTGTCCTGATTCATAGTTTGTAGAGAGTCCAGGTCTGAAACCAGTGAAGAGCCAATTTCATTCATTTGTCTCCATCGTAGGAATCATAATCGAGAGAGGGGCACATAAACACGGCTCAATTTTGCCATTCCTTGGGGGAGATGGCAAAACCGTTTGCGTGGTGCTTATCACCACACCTTTTATCGAGTGGCAAAATCATTCAATTGTTTGGTGAGATCCCGCTTTGGACTTAAACTACAGGACAAAAATGAAAGGAAAGAGGAAAGTGAGAGGTGCACAGGCATGGGGCACATGGGGTGAGGACCTCATCAACCACCAGCCACCCTACAGAAACAGCCATTGGTTAGAGAACAGATGACATATAAGCAAAATGGGAAGAACTTATCATTCTTCACAAGGTCCCAATCGCTCCCCATTAATCATCCTTGAAAGGAACGGAGCTCCAAGTGGGTACATTCCGGCCCCCGTGCATCAACTCACCTTTGACCCAATTTCAATTCCAATCTCATCTAAGACTTGGTTGACAATGGCATCACTTTCCTCTTCATCACCGCTCTCATTCATGATATCATCCAGTGTGTCATTGACTGCAAAGGAAAGAAGGGGGTGAGCGATAAGGAGATTTCACGAGAATCCAAGGTGTTTACCATGTGGGAACTATGACTATGGACTCAGAGGGAGAATCCAAGGTGTTTACTATGTGGGAACTATGACTATGGAGCCAGAGGGAGTTCTGGGTACCTCTCCTCAAGTTTTTGTTCTTTGAAGCTTCTAAAACTCCACTGGCTCTAACATTTAAGGATGCTGTTGGGGTGGATACCGCTGCACCTTCCAATAGTGTCAAAGTAAAGGTGTATTTTTGTTTGAATTGTTAGTGCGCTCATCTGGGAGGCCCGGCTGCCTACCTCAAGGAACAGCAGCATGTTACCAACAATTTAATTAAAAACTCAAATACCTAGTAGGGAGGAGGCAGTCTTCTCCCCAAACTCGCATACACCACAGTTTTGTGTGGAGGAACCTGACCACAGGATGGATAAATGGGAGCATCCCAGCTAGTCATACTACAAGGAAAGGTACCACACAGGAAGCTCCCATGGGCAGGGACAGTTAACCAAAATCTGGTCAACAGTCTGAGGTACTAATCAGTGCTCACAGAAAGGTTCAAAGGAGTACTCCATCAGTTGGTACTATGCCTCGCGAGTGTGTCCGATTTGGAGATGATGGAAAATGAACTGATACCATCAAGGGATTTTGGGATAGATTAACAGGAATAGTTGCAGTAAAATGGCACGGAGATTTAGATTCCCATCAGCCATCCCCTATCTTCTCTGCCATGTAGCCCTAAGGGCTGATTTTAACCTTGTGATATATAAGGGGGTTAGAGCAAAAACGGTGGTCTGGTTTCCCAGTCTATGAAGACCCCCTGACCCCCCCCCCCCGAAGACGATCTCAACATCTTCCAAATTCAATGTAGGATTATGTCATGGATGCTGGAAACCAGGTGATGTGTAGTTCCAATGGCATTTAGGCTGGTACGTAAAATCCCCCGCTGTGACCAGGAGCCAGCCTCTATGCAGGGGATATGCAGAAGGAACCAGTCACGAACTGGAGACAAGTGCAGGATCAAATCCACATTCTTAAATAGATGCTCAGATACAGAGGAATAAAATTCGGATCCAGAGTCAATCTTTGAGCAAACAAAGGATTGAAACACCAAGAAATATCCATAGTGCAAGTACACAAACAATAAGTCTGCGAATGTGCCTACCATGTAAGGTGTTGGTTGAATACAAAACCAAGGAATCAGTGCAAGTCCATAATATCCAGGTGAGCCCAATTTAAGAACATGTCCTTGTCTGGGTGGTGCGTATAAAAGTAGAAAAATTTCACCATCTTGTTCTAGGACAAAGAAGATTGAAACCTGTGCATTTTGGCATAACAATGTGGCAGTGATGCAATGGCAAAGAGAGTGATGCTGAGCGCACCTATCCAACTACATAAAGATGGGGAGGCATCTCCTTACCCCATAGAATGAAGGGTTTCCATTATACTGTACTAAACATTATTGTAAGACTTCTCAAAATTAAAAAATACCATTGCAAAATGTGTGTGGAGGAAAGTCTCACAGATAGCACTCTCAGGCTTGAGCAGAGTGTCTGATATATAGTAGAGCTTACAGAAAGTGTACGGTTCAGAAGACAGGTGAACACTGTCCTGGAAATAAGAAAACAATTACCAATTTCTCCAACTTGCAAATGCACAAAAATCAAACAGGTTAGCCATTCTCCAGGAATCTGGGAAAATACCCTGAGCAAAGCTAACAGAAAAGCCGACCCTCATTCACCTAGGTGTTGAAACATGGCATACAAGATAATGTATGGAAAAGAGGTGGTATCTGCAGAATGCAACTTGTTCAACAAAAACATATCATTTAATGGTTAAGTTCATTCGGTGGTCTTCAGCAACCGAGCATTTTCCTTGCAATGCTGGTGGAAGAGAGCATCCTGACTGGACAGTATTGAGAAAGCAGTCCTGAAAAATTTGTCCGAGATGCAGGGTCAAAGATGGTAGTAGTATCTTTCTTGAGAATGGGATGATGGATCCCAAAAGAACTTACCCCAAATTGTTTTGACATGCTTCTCTATCTCGGTAAGAGGGGTTCCTCCACTGACTACCCTTTGGTCAACCAGCTCTTCAGTACTGTCCTCAATGAGTAGTTTAAAGAAGTTCAAGGTAGAGGGTACCCACACAGGTGTGCTAGTGAATATCTGAAGATCCTTCAATTTAGAATTCTGCTCAGGATTGTCCACATAACCAGAAGGTCCCATAAAAAAACGAGAAACTTTCAGCTCCCTACCAAGAAAAAATAAGAGCCTGTGACCTTCACACAGCCTTGTCCTGTCAGTCGCATGGCATCACTTGAAAATGCTTGAAGCCAGCAGACACTATAAGTGGGCCTGGTCTTTAAGGTTCCACCCTCTTTGCCTTTGTCCTGCTTTGTTTTCCTTTTGGGGTGAGGAGGGTCGGGTTTGACCCCTCTTCTTTCTCACCCTTTGAGGGTAGGCAGACCCACCAGCCTGAGACGTCCCTCCGAAAGAAGAGCACTCCATTTTATTTTTTTTATTCTGCATGGCCTCAATCCCTATCTGGCTTGGGAGTTTCCCCACCAAACTAAGTTGCTCTCCAGGAAATGACTGCTGGGGTAAGGCTGCACTAATCCCCATAATGGAAACCCAGGTGACATCAAAGGGTACTTCCATCAAAGCACCCCCATATCAATGCGTATGGGACCCTGCCTGGGATTTTAATTGCTATGGGAGGTTTGTGGCAAAGGTTGCCATAATATGGCAGACTTTCAACACAGCCCTGGCATGGAGAGGGAGCAACTGTAGTAGTAGCTCCCATGAAGGTGATCTCTAGGGTAAAAAAAATGGAGGTAGGCCTTAGAGTGAGCTACCACTGCAAGTTGCCTCAGGCGAGCCAAAAAGGACACAACACTTCCCCCATCCTTCTACCTCTTTTCTTTTTTGAGGGGCCCTGAGACAGAATCGGATGGCCACTTGCATACCTGTGAGGGAGCTGCTTGGGGGCAGCTCCCAGATAGGAAAGTGCAGTAAAAAGGAAGCCCCTTTACTGAAAAAATTGGGTGAAGGGGATACCCCTTCACTGTGAGCCCTAATTGTATTATGTTCCAATGGCATTTGCAATAATACCTGCCATTAAAACAATATTACCATCATTGGCCATAGGACCCTTATATATACTCAGATGGCAAATGCTAAATGCCCACTCTGTGAGAATGATCAAGAACAGGGGCATGGGGTGTCGATGAACCAGTTGGAAACCATTTATGGACCACATTTTTAAGTCTGGCAGTCAAAGATGGGGGAATTAGAATGGGTTAGGGAAGGGCAAAGTGCAAGCATGTTAAAAACCACCCCAAATGGAGCTTAGAGATAAGGAAGGGTGAACCACCATACCAGCCCTGACCAGTGATAAATGGATTAAACCTGGATGGTGACTAGAAGGTTGTAATATGTCAAAAGGTTAAAATCGAAATGTCAAGAAGAAATAAAACACAGACAGTCTCAATATAGTTTGAGACTGTCAGAAGCAATGGGACTGGAAGGGTATCTCTTAAGAGGAGAATGGGTGAGTTACATATAAGAGTGAAGATTGAGAAGCCCATCAAAACCTTTGGCAGGCTTAGGAGCCAGGGTCATCCTTTGGAGGCTCCTGCATTGCCCTATCCAGCCTTAGGCAGGGGCATGGGAGTCAGCTGCACCTTCAGTTACCAAGTATAATAATAGTCTATATGGAAAACCTTCTGAGCAACTGGACTAGATGGGTAATCCCACATGCCAATACATTCAACTCTACACACGATTGAAAATAAGTACAAAGATGATGGCTTGCTACAATGCATATTATTCTTTAAAATCACAAGAAACTTTGGGAGCAGGGGCATGCTGACAAATGTTCAAAGGTGGGACCCTCCACATGGTGGCATCTTGGGCAAAACTAGTGGTCCAACCAATCTGAGAGCTAGATTGAGCTCTCAAAGGAGTTGCCTTGCCTTAAACCCCAAAAGCTTCGGGTATGATTGGCATCTGCCAGCAGCATAGACACTCTCAAGTTTGGCTGCAGAAGAAAGGAGAGCTGCTGGTGAATGAGGGAGATACTGGGCTCTTTGTGATGAGGGGACAAGTAAGGATTACATACCCCTATTAGCAAGAAGTTTTCTACATTAAAAACAGTATTTATACCTTGACTTATCAAACACTATATCCCTTTAAAAAATTATGATACTTACCAACTTCCTCACTCATGCCAAGCTTGGTGGAAGCTTTTTCAAATTCTTGCATGGTCCTTGCAATATCCTCTGGCTTCATCAACTTGTTCATATTAACCATAGCCTTTGTGGTTGACCCCATTGCATCAGAGAGCTTGAGGTTGGCATGCATTGCTTTTTGTTGTGCCCCAACGGCTGAAATCTATGTAGGAAAAAGAAATAAGAACATAGCTAAGTTTCTCTTAGGGATATGCCAGCCTCTTTGTTTCTGCATTGAGTAACATACTGTATATGTACAAACCCGACTATTTGCAGCATAGGTCCTTGATTTTTGTTTCCTTATCTGCACAAGCTGCTTAGCGAGAACACGAAGAGCTTCTTTGTTGGATGGAGATTTTGCAAGCCTCTTAATTTCCATTTCCAACTTCTTTTCTTCTCTCTCCAACTCTCTTCGATCTCGTTCAACATCTCTGCCTACTTTACGCAATTCTTTTTCATTGGCCCGCATTTGTTCTAAAGGAAAAAAAATATATACTAATTCATATAATATGAAAGTTACTTAATATTTTCTAATTATTTTTAAAGAGGTTTTGCATAGAATGTGGGTAAGATGGGGGATAATAAAAGTGTTGGTTGATGGTACAATAACCAAGTAGACAACTTAGCACTTGGGATAAAAATAAAGAAGTTTCATAATATTCTCTAATTACAGTCAGTTGAGCAAATAATAATATTTTGAGTAAGGCTGTTATAAATGAGAAAAAAAACAAAGGAAAAAATTACTAGGCAAAGAAGATGGAGGTGCTAAGGCCTCCCAAAATTACAAACATGAGAGACTGAGGTTTAGAATATCTCAATTATGGGAGCAATAGCCCATTGAATTGGGTTATGGTGAGTGGTGAATAAGTGTATGCATGTGAGAGCCATTCTCTTCAATTTTGACTACTTTGTCTTATTGTTATCTTTTAGCATTTTATTTCTTCCTTTGTTTACACACACACACCCTCATAAGTGTTTCACCATAAGGTATGTTCCTCAACTTGTGAATCATCTGAGTCATAGTTAAACTCCTCAACTTTTCTTGTGGGAGGAGCAGTGGAACGAGCTGAGGGCCAGGATTACCAGGGTCTTCAGGGACCTAAAATGGGAGAGAGTGACAACGGCCTGTGGCCAGTTTGGAAATCACCTGAGGGCTATCATCAAGGAAATAGGCAGGTTCATCGAGTGAGAGTGACAGAACATGTGATGAAGACAAACTGACCCAAATTTGATAACTATATCTAAAAAAATATAAACCTTTATTTTTTTCCAGAGACTGCAGAGTTCCAGCCCTTATTGGCAGCACCCCCCCCCCCCACTGAAAAAAGTGGGCACAGAGGGGATGGGTTGATAGCTGTTAATATTCTACTATGATTACTGGGTCACAATGTGGTGGAGCGAATGTGAGTGTGTGTAAAAGGGCCATTCTCCCACCCCTTTTCTCAGTACCCTCTCCCTCCCTCTGTAAGAATGTGTGTGTGAGTGGGAATGAGGTTTTTATATTTTCTCTTTGTATATATAGGTATTTGATTTCATGTATTAAAATTGTTTTCTCTTTCTCAGATTGTACTTTGCTTAAAATAATCTTTTATCAAAATTGTACTTTGTTTAAAATAATCTTTTATCAAAAGATTATATTTTGAAAGAGTAGTTTTTAGAGTTAAATATTTGGAGAATTGTTGATGCTGAGGATTGTTTGGATATACATTTAGAGAGAGTGGAAGCTTGGACAGACTGCAAGAAGGGTTCTCTAGACGAGTGCTCCGCCCAGCCCTGAGACGGAGGGCTTTCATACCTCGCTAACCACCTGGACCACCATACCCGCCTTGGTTGACAATCCTGCCTCCTTTTATGTTAGCTTACTACCACCCACCTCCAGCAGCACACAAGTGATATAGCGCGTGCCCCTTTTCGTTCGGTTGTTGTTGTGTTTTTTTATGTTTTGTGTAGATATATAAGTAAATTTGTTGTATTCGCCTGTTATAAAATTCTCTTTTGGTATCTTATTTGGATTGGGAAATTTGGCCTCATTTTGAAGTGTGCACACTTCCCTTGTAAATATAAAATTGCTGTAAATATAACTGTATTCTTTTGTAAGTAAAGGGACTGTATATACAATCCGTTTCATTCTCCCTCAATTTCTCACGTCCGGACAGTGTAGGAAGCGGGTTGGATCGATTGGAATTAGAGATATATTTTCGGCACGCTACAACAACAAGGACCAGTCCTGAGATTCAGGCCTCCCTGCAATGTTATGATTAGGGATTGAAATTTTACTGATTTTTCACTATCAGTAATTACAGAATTAAGTTCAGTAATTACCGATGATGAATGGTTTGTCGAAAGTAGGAAAAATAAAATGAAATTGAGGTAAACTAATTTATTATTTAATCTAAGCAAATAACTTTGTTTAAATATATATATATATATATATATATATATATATATATATATATATATATATATATATCAATTAACTTTATTAAAAGAGAAATACAATCTTGCAATATATATAAATTTTCTCTCATTGTAATGAAAAAATGCATCTCTTCCACATATGTAGGTCAACAAGACATTTTTACTATAGCAAAATAAGATTTCAAAAAACATAAACATCTAATGTTTTCAGTGATAAAACGAGATCTAATTTTTGTAACAAAATTTCCTGCACATGAAAATGCTCTTTCAGATTCAACACTTGTTGCTCTAATTGTTAATACACTCTGATAAACTTTTTCCAAATTTTCAGATTGTTTACCTGTAGCCTCAAAGAGTTTAATTTCATTGCTTAAAGAAGTAGTAGAAGGGAGTTTGTTTAGAAATATTTTTTCTTGATATTTCTTTGGTGTACCTTTGAAGTATTGGGCCGCTATCTACATCTGCCAACTCTGTATCTGAAATTTCTTTGGCGATTTCTTCTTCTGCTTCTCTCTCTTCAGCCTTATTAAACCGGAAAAGCCTTTTGTATAGTTTTTCAGCAAGTTTAATAATTATTTTATGATTTGGCAATGGAAAGAGCTGTCCAGATGTCTAATTCATTCATAATAAATGCAATGGATCATTAACCCTTTAACAATGATGAGTCCTGACAAGAAAGTTTGTTGATAACAATTTGAAAGGGGCGAAGTACATCTACAAGGTTTTCTAAACTGATCCTCTCATCATCAGTAATTACTTTGCCATTGCCACAAACTGTTAAAGCGCTAGGAATACATGTTTTAAGTTTTATAAATCTGGAAAGTATAGCTATGATACTGCTCTATCTTGTCTGTGTATCCAGCACAAGTTTTAGCTTTTTTCCCTACAATGTACTTTTAATGATATTTTGAAGGTAATCATTTTTAAATGGAGATTTTTTAAATATCTTGCAAATTCTCCTAACCTTTAAGAGCAATTCACTAAAATCCATAGAAATATCTAAATCATTAACATGTTTGTTGTCATTACTAATTTTCTCACTTGTGTTTGTAGCTGAGTCTAATGTTAGAGGAATGTCATAATCGTCCCAGTCCTCAAGTTCACGCAAATTATCCTCCTCTTCGCTTTCCATTTGTAGTTACATTATATTGAATGTCACAAACACTGAGATGCATTGCATGAGTTAAACATAATAGATGGATAAAGCTATTTTCTTGGCCGAATTTGATCATCACTGAAGCACCATCTGTCATAACTCCTACAATATGGCGACCCAAGTCTAGCTTAAATTCACTTAATCGTTCTTTGCCAACTGCTGTGATTCTATTGCTAGTTAGTGATCCTTGAATGGGAACCAAACCCAGGGACCAATGCTCTCTTACAGCATGTATGTTGATGATCATGTTTCCAAGATTCTGGAAAGACGTATACTCATCAGGAGAAATTGAGTAACGAATTCTAGTTTTAATTTGATCCTGGAAATACTCTGATAGTTCAATTTTCTTCTCTAAATAATAACCAAGGATAATATTTTTCACACCATTTCCAGTAGCTGGCGGCATCTTGTCATAAACATTTATTGCCAGGTTTCTTTGACTAAATTCACTAGTAGTGATTTGAGTGAAACTAAATCCAGCCTTACATGCCATTTTGGCAATATCAGCAGTAATACCTCTTTTACTACTGTTGCTTGAAGCACTACATCTGACTTCTTTAAGTATTTCCACACATTTGATTTTCTTTAAGACATAAAAAATTAAAGGGTTATATTAAGAATGAAGAAGATAATGGAATATAATTCTTCTCATGTATAACAGATGAAAGTTGGCCAACAACTGAAAAGAGAAGATAGAAGATGTCAGCCCTGACTGCATGCACTACATTTGAATTGAACTTAAAATTAGCGATTTAGAAAAGTTAATATTTAAACATATTTTAAGTCAAATGCTCGGATATTTATAATTCACCAAGATTGTAAATGTGTTTGACTATGAAAATAGTATGAGACTATAGCATAAATATGTAGAAAAATGTTAAATGTGGGTAAAACAAATTTGTCTTGTGCACATTTAAAAATCCTTTCATTTAATGCAGTAATGTTCAAAAGAGAAAACAATTGAAAGAAAATGGCATTCAAGGTGAAATTAAATATATTTTAACTTTGCCAAATGATAATTACCGATGCTTACAGTCATCAACACATAACAGTAATTATCAGTAATTAGTGGTAACAATTCATCAAATTTCAAACCCTAGTTGTGAGCCTGGGTCTGAACCCAGAGGGAGCAGCTCTATCTAGTTGAACCAAATGCTTTGAGGAAGAGGAAAGTAGTTACAGGAAGTGAGAATGGTGTTGGTGGAAGGTGGAAAGGAGGCTAAGCTGAGGTTGGACAGTGTGTGAATTTGTGAATATTGAGTATAAGCAGAGTTGGCAATAAAAAAACACAATAAAACCCACCTAAAAAAACCCACTGAGTAGTGTTAATTTTTTAATGGATTTTTTACTTTTAGTTCAAAATTAATTGATAGCTCTAAATGTTCTTAAGAATTTTTATTTGTATTCTAGATTCATCTGTCATTAACTATCCTTACTTTCTTCAGATGTTTTTAGTATTAATGATAACTTCATAAATAGCTAATCTTTTGTTATTTAAAATGCCATTTGCTCTCTTTCTCAAGAAGGTTAATATAGTGTGCACTGCACCCATACGTTAACAGTTCAGGAAATTCTGTGTTGAGCAACTCCTTCATTCTGATCATTTTGTTTTCATTATCTGTACAAACAGCAAAAACCTGAAATCACAGATAAATGAAATGTTACTATATTTGTTGGAAAATATTGTATCCTAACATTTAAATAATCAATGTGTATTTAGGATTTAGCTATCTAGTTGTCTTGAAGTTCATTAAATTTCAAAATATTGTAAAGTTGTTTTTATATAATATTTAAGAATGAAGTGTTGGTAATAAGAAAAAATAACAGTTGTCAAAGATATTTATGATAATTTATCACATACCTTTTAACCAAAATCATTTTTCACTTCATTTATGGATGTTTTGATGAGCCCAGCACAATATTCTGATGTCTTCTTAGCAGAGCCAGCATCAATTATTGAAAGCAAATAACTCCTTGTACCTGTGTGAAGACTGTGTGCAATAATGAGATCATTAGACACATTGATCCAACCATCTTGCATAATTGTGAGAATCTTTGTTTATGGGTAAGAGTCACCAACTGATAGTTCTTGTTTAATTTCCTCAATGATTTCAGCATATACATTATTCAGGACTTTCCACAGCATTGAAAGGAATGTTTGCACTGAAAAAGAATCGTGTAAGTCCATTATCAATCTTTCCCTTCTGTTCTGAATCTGTTCTCACTACAAATGATCCCATTGTTTTCTGACGTTTAAGAGATTTGAAGGGTGTGGAAGAGGAAATACCAGATGAGCATGCAGTAAATGATGTAGAAGCCAAGTCTGAAGTGTGGCTAATGTCAGTTATGTCACTGGCATTACTCAATGAACTGCAAGGCCTTATTTTTGATATATCTACATCATATCGTACTTCAGCAGTCTCTTCACTTGGATTAGTTGTTTCTTCCTGTTGTTGCTTAATTTTGCATTTTTCTATGTGCTTCTTGATTCTTTCAATTTTTTTACTAATCTTTTCTAGACAAAATTTGCATTATACTCTTGTTTTATGATCCTTTATATGAATGACTTCCTGCCAGCAAGTGTCTCTTTTACAACCACTTCCAAATGGCATTTTAATAACAAAAGATTATTTTATTTGTAAAGTTATCAGTAGTATTAAAAAAAATCTGAAGAAAGTAAAGATAGTTAATGAAAAATGTAGAATACATATAGAAATATTCTTAAAAACATTTAGCTATTATTAAATTTTCAGCAAAAAGTAAAAAAACAAATAAACCCAATAAAACCCACTACCCACTGAGTTATTTTAAAAAACCCAGGGTTTTTTTCAACCCTGAGTATAAGAGGGTTCTACAACATAATACCAGATTTATTTCACTACCAGCCATTGAAAGAATCTTACTAATTTATGAAAGACTTAAGTCTTACTTTTCCTCTCAAGAACACTGCCCTGTACTGATAAACCCCCCTTCCCCCTTTTTTAGAATGACTATGAGGAAATGTATTTGTGCTTCATTCATGGACAGCTAAATTGTTCAATAAAACAATATCTATGAAGAAAACCTGTGCAAGTACCGATGATATTCTTACAGATTTAAAAAGATTAAAACAAGTTTTGAAGAAGGGTGAGAAAATAAATTTCTACCCTAAGGAGCCCCCCAAAACTGTTTAGGACACAAGGAGAATGGAAATACCAATGCAGCTACAGTCATGCAGGAATTTACTTTTTTTTATCACTACCTTGCTTACATTAAACTGCGGAAGAATAGCTTCGGCAAAGATGGATCTTTTTGATTATGTGGTGGCTACCATGGTATTTTGGTCTTCCGAGTGTGAATTTTGAAAAATTGAAAACTTCCCTTGTGCGGAAAAATATATTTAAATGTTTAATCATTTGAAGGATCAGAGTATTTCTCTCTCCAAACTCAACAATATTGTGGAATATATTTTATGTCTTCTAGGTATATCAGTTCCAATTAAGAGGACATTTGCTATTATTAACAATGTGTAGGTGCAGGAAAGAGGCCTGATGGCTTAATCAACTGTAAATGCTCTACTCTATTGCAAATTGAATATTGAAGACTTGGGGTGAACTTTTTGAAAAACAAAAAACAAGCTATTGCTGACAATGATTCACAGCAGCGAGAAAGCTGAGTGCTTTTAAACACATGACTAGTATTTTAAACAGTAGGTAAGTTTAATACATTTAGTTTTTATTAATATCTATCGATATTGTATTAGTATCTATTGTGAAGGGGAAACTAAAAATATGCATAAAACAGTATGTATATATACATTTAGATCTTGACCCAGTTTTGCATTCTGAAGATATGGTAAGCCTACTACTGGCTTTAGTTGGTCTCTCCTTATGTCTATGAATTTGCTAAAAGCTGCCTAAATAAGAGAAGTGAGCTTCATTCCAAATCTCATATTTACCAATATATTGGATCGCAATCTTTCAGAATATAAGGACAAAAAATATGATTTTTATGATGAAGTTTGTGAAAAAGTACAATGGATAAATAAGTAGAAGTAATGTGAAGTTTAGGTGAGATATAAATTTATCATAAAATCATTTCTATTAATATATATTTTTTTTTGTTTTTTATTAAAAATTATTTAAGGATACTTGAATATGATGATGTATACCTATATATTCATTATTACTTAGTAATGTAGGTATATAAATGAGAAATTTTCATTTAATTCATTTTGAATTTTTTGTATACACTGGAAAGCAATAAAAATAAACGCTTCTTTGCTCCCTGTGCTGGTATCATAATGAATATCAATAATCTTGTAATCTACATTTTACTCAAGATCCAATATATAACAAAAGTTATCAAAATCTGATTATATAAATTATAGTCTAAAACGTTCTTTGAATCCAAATATAATTGGAAAATATAGGATTACCTAAGGAAAATAGTCAAATTGCATAATCAAATTTTTAATTATTCAACATTTAAAATAGAGCAATTGGAAAATATATAACAAGGTTACCTACCTTTTGCAGTTGGCCTCTTAAACATGATGTACTTGTAAGATTAAAATATAACCTGAAAATAGATAATGAAAATCAACACCAGTATCAAACTACCTATATATTACCAATATAAAAAGCTAACATTAATCCCTTAACAATAAAATGGATGCTAGGTAGCAGAATTTATCCATTGCATCCTGGACTTGAAAGAACGGGTAGCTAGTGATGCATTCACTGTTTCAGATAGAAGTAGCGATACCAGTGTTAAGAATGTGAGGATAGTACACCTAGGTAGTGTTGGTCTGCACCTATTACTTGTAGTAATAGGTTCAGTGTCTTAGGAGACTATGAGGAGAGAGGGAGAGTTATAGGTGCATATGAAGCAAATAAAGTATGAAGCATTGTGGTGGAGCGAATGTGAGTGTGTGTAAAAGGGCCATTCTCCCACCCCTTTTCTCAGTACCCTATCCCTTCCTCTGTAAAAATGTGTGTGTGTCTGAATGGGAATGGGTTTGTTGTTTTTTGTTTATTTTATGTATAAAAATGATTACCATGTTTTTTTTCTTTCTTTCCAGGCGCCATATTCTGGAAAGATAGGACTTAGTTTCGTATATCCTTATATTACAAACAAAGCGTTATATCCTGGAAAGCTATATATTATTATTGTTAATAAATAAAGGCCAATAGTATAGCTTAATGAAGGAGGGCTTATAATTGCCATGCAAGCTTTTTAAGGTCATTATCTTCCATCAAGCGCAGAGGCGCCACACTTGTTGTAAGTCCTAGGCATTTTGCTCGCTCGAGTGGCAGGTGGCTGGACATCTCCCCATCCTCTTTGAATAAAGTGAGACCTTGTTTGTTTATATATTGACTGTTGTAGTCAGGATTTTTTTTGGTTGTTTGATTTTTCATGTTTATTAGGATAGATTAAATAGTATTCATATATATAGGATTTTCTTTTTGTATTTTTTGGTGAAAAGTAAGATCTCCAATATAATCGCCCCTCTCTATTGTAGATATTTTGTGCATATTTACCCATATTTTTTTGTAAATATTGTATTTTTTTGTTAGTAAAGGACTGTACATACAATCCGTTTCATTCTCCTTCGATTTCTCACGACCGGATTAGTGTAGGGAGCGGGTTGGATCGATTGGGGTTAGTCTAATTTTTTTCGGCCCGCTACAGCATGTAATACTTGTGGTGGGTGATTCACAGGTTAGTTATTTACACAGGACTTTTTGTGAATATGAGTGCAATAGGAGGATGAGGATTTTTTTGCCAGGTGCACATGTATTGGATGTGAGTGAGAGAATTGAAAGCAGAGTAGATGGAGCTGTTGTTTTACATGTAGGAGTGAATGATATAAGGAAAATTAGGATGAAGGAGCTAGTGTCTAAATCTAGAGATTTCTTAGAAAAGTGTGGGGAATAGTGGTAGGAGGTGTGCAGTGTCAGAAATCTTACTTAGGCTTAGAGTAAGCAGAGGGGATGTCACATGCATTTGGGATTAATGAAAAAGTGAAAGTATTGTGTGATAGTATGGGACTAGTGTTTTTGGATACATGGAATGAGTTTTTGGGTAAGAGGATTTGGATGCAATGGATGCATTGCAGTTGAGTTGCAAGACTGTCAAAGTGTTGAGTGACTGTCTCAAAGGGAGTATAGGCTGTCAGGGTAAAAGGAATAAGGCAAGTACAGTAGTACCTTGAGATACCAGTATAATTCATTCCTAGATCAAGCTCATAACTCGAAATGCTCGTATCTTAAATCAATTTTCTCCAGGAATGAAAATGAGTCACTGTGGATAGATATTAGGGTCAGTAAAAATAGGATAATACACTTGGGAGCCTTTTACAGACCACCCGGACAGACAGACTGTATTGATGAGCTAATGATCAGGAAAATAAGGAAAGGATGTGAAGTAGATACAGTTATTCTTATTGACTTTAATTTAAATTCTGTGGACTGGGAAAATATGATAGGAAAGGATAGAGCAAGTTGTAAGTTTATAGATTGTTTTGAAGATAATTTTATGACTCAATTTGTTAATAAGCCAACAAGAGGTGCCAATATATTAAATCTGGTTCTTTAAAATGATGATCACTTGTTTCATGAATTGACTGTTGGGAACCATTAGGAAATAGTGATCATCAGATGGTTCATTTTAACTTAGGAATAACAAAAGGTAGAACATCAAAAAACTCCACAAAAACTCCAAATTTTTATCGGGGAGATTACAATAAATTACAAAACTTGCTAAATCAGATTAGGTGGGATATAGAATTCAGGGGGAAGAATACTTATGAGATGTGGGACACTTTTAAGACTATATTAAACATAATCCAGGAGCAGTGTATTCTAATGAAGGCTATTAGGAAGAAATGTAGGAAGCAATTGTGGTGGAATCACGAGATAGCTAGGAAAATTTCTGAGAAGAAAAGGGCATACTAGAGATTACACAGAGAAAGTACTTTTGAGAATTTAAATCATTATAGGTTAACCAGAAATGAGCTAAATTAAGATTATTAAGAAAAGCAAAAGGGCGGCAGAAATTAATTTAGCTCAAAATAATAATAAAGATCCAAGAAAATTCTTTAGCTATTATAAAATTAATAACAAATCTAACAGTGATAAAATAGGGCCTATTAGATATGAAGGGGTTTTGAAAGAATCTGATGAGGAAATAGTAGAGGTTCTTAATGATCATTTTTCTTCAGTATTAACACAAGAAAATCAAGATAGATTAATTGATGATAATTTTAGCTCAAGGGAAATAGTGTTGAATACTGTTAATGTGAATAGGGAAATAATTAAAGGGCTTATATTGGAGTTAAATACTAGTAAGTCATCTGGCCCAGACAACATTCATTCTAGGTTACTCAAAGAAGGTGTAGATAGTATTGCAGTAGTTCTTGAAAAGATATATATACTAGATCACTAGAGTTTGGAGAAATACCTAATGAGTGGAAATTAGCGAATGTAGTGCCAATTTTTAAAAAGGGAAGTAAAGACGACCTGAATAACTTTAGGCCGGTAAGCTTAACTTCTATCGTTTGTAAAATCCTTGAGAAGATAGTTAAGAAGGGGATTTCTGACCATCTAGATTATGGTAGGTTAATAAATGATGCTCAGCATGTGTTTAGAAGAGGTAGATCGTGTTTAAACAAATTTACTGGATTTTATGGATTATGTTACTAAACAATTAGATAAGGGAGAGAATGTTCATGTAATTTACTTAGATTTTAGCAAAGCTTTTGATAAGGTTTCACATAGGAGACTAGTTCATAAATTAAAAATGCATGGGATATGTGGTAAAATTTTTAATTGGATAACTGGATGGCTGAAAGACAGGAAACAGAGAGTTGTGCTGAATGGGGTGAGGTCACAGTGGAGGGACGTTATCAGTGGCGTACCTCAGGGATCCGTTCTAGACCCTTCATAGTTTATATAAATGATCTTGGGGAGGCTGTAAATAGCAAGGTGTCAATTTTTGCTGATGACACTAAATTGGCAGCTGTAGTCAAAGAAGTTGAGGGTAGCTTTAAAGTGCAGACTCACTTAAATAAGTTATTAGCTTGGGCTCAGAAATGGCAGATTACTTTTAACCTTAAAAAATGCAAAGTTCTCAACATGAGAAGGGATAATAGGCCATTTAGCTATGAAATGGATGGGCATTGGCTGAATTCATTTGGGAATGAGAAGGACTTAGGCGTAGTAGTAGATAGGTCACTGAAGTTTTCAAAGCAGTGTATTGAGGCAAAAAATAGAGCAAATAGGGTGCTAGGATACATTAAGAGGAATGTTAGCTACAAGAGTAAAGAGGTTATCCTTAAACTCTATAACTCGTATGTTAGGCCACATTTAGAGTACTGTATACAAGCATAGTCACCACATTTTGGACATGACATCGATCTGTTAGAATCGGTACAGGGAAGGGCAGCAAAAGTGGTTCCTTTCCTGAAGCACCTTGAATGTGAAGATAGACTGAGGGTACTAAATATATTCTCATTTGAGAGATGATGTGTGAGGGGAGATGTGATTGAGCTTTTTAAAATCTGTTCTGAGATGAATAAGTTGGATTTTAGCAAGTTATTTGAGTTGGAAACTAGTAATAGGACTAGGGGTCACCACTTAAAAGTTGGATGTAGGATGTAAGAAAATATTTTTTCACCAATAGAGTGGTAGATTATTGGAATAGTTTGCCATCTGAGACAGTAGACAGTCCAAACTTGAATGTTTTCAAACGCAGATTAGATGATTTTATGGAAGGAAGGGTTAACTTTGGGGGGGTATTCTGGACTCATTCCTGTGGATGCAGTTTTTTATTATTGTATATTTTGATTGATTTGGATTTTGACGAGTCTTGATGATGATGCTCTTTGTTTTTGACACATTCTTATGTATGGTTCAAATTGCATATTGTAGATGCATGATCGGACACAATCCTATGGATTGTTTAAATTGTATATTGTAGATGCATGATCTGACACAATTTTATGGGATTTGATAGATGCAGATAACCTTTGATAGGCCCTTGTGGCTTTTGTCATCCATGAAATTATGTTATGTTATGTTATAGAGTTATTTGGTTTTAGGTTAGGAGCAGTTGGTCTGATGCTGATCTGCAGGCTCTGAACCCAAACTGGGCATCATCAAAAAAGGTGATGGTCATTGATGAAGGAATATAGGGTCTTTGTTATAAGACACTCCAAGGATTTACATGGAATTGGCATGGGGCTAATTGGGCGGTAGTTTAGAGGATCAATGCAAGATCCTTTTTTTTTTGAAGATTGGGGTAATATGGGAGTGCTTCCAGGCACTGGGAACAGTTCCTCTTCTTAAAGAATTTTCAAATATCAAGAAAAATGGGTATGCAAGTGACTGAGAACAATGTTCGAGGAACATAGGGTGCAGATTGTCTGGTCCCATGGCACTGTCAGTGTTGAGCATGTTTAGTTGGGATTGAACATCTGAGATACTGATATTGATGCTGGAGATTATGTGTTGACTGTGTTGGTGGGGCCTAGGATTAACTGAATCTTCATTGGTAAAGACAGTGGCAAAGGCTTCTACAAATTTATTGGACATTTCATGGGCATCGTCACAGGGTATACCATTTATCACGAGGAGGACAACGGATGTGCGTGCAATCTTTTTGGTCCTAATGTACGAATGGAATAATTTAGGTTTGGTTTTGTATAGGTTTATTAACTGGTTTTCATAAGTTGATTACTGTTGGATGATGGCTCGCCTGAGTGCTGCATTTGTCGCATGAAAAGCGGAAAGTTTTTGTTGTGTGACATAGCATCTACACCCATTTACCCTTCTACTTGCCAGGTACTCGGCCCACGCCCTTGATTCGTGTCTTTGAAAAGCCTGTGCAACCTGTTTATACCAAGGGGGTTTTCTGGTGGATGATGAGGGTTTCTCTGGAATGTGGCATTGAGCCAGGTTTGACAGTATGGTTGTCAGTTGGTCAGTCTTTTGGTCAACATTTAGGTGCGAGAATTCATAGTCCCAATCATAGGTGTTAAGTACCCTATTTAGAGTTTGGTAGTTCACTTGAGTGTAGTTTAGGTGTTTGTGGGGATTGCGGCTTGGGATTGGATTGTTTTGAAAGATATAAGTAAAATGGACCAGAATGTGGCCACAGTGAGGAAAGGGGGGATGAATTTTATGATCAATGAGTTTGTCTTGTTCAGAGGTCAGAACAAGATCTACTATGTTGCCAGATGTTATGAAGGTGGGTTCCTGCACATGTTGGAGCCCCCAGTGGTAAATAGGTCAAAGAAGAGACAGTAAATATGGGACAATTGTTGATCAATTATGGGTCCGTTCCAGGAAATGGATGGTAGGTTAAAATCTCCCATTATTAACACCTCCCTTCACATGCTAAATCTCTGTATAAAATCAGAAAGGGCATTGTTCTCCTCAGGAGGGTTTGAGGGAGGCCGATATACTGTTAGTACATAGAGATTGTATGAGGGCAGGTGTATCGCTACTGTGTTTGGCAGCTGTCATTACATGGTATACATTTATGGTTGTTTTTTACATACATACACACTCTGTGCTTAGGTTTCCCTGTAGGGGAGTCGTTTCTAAATACGGAGTAGCCATGTAGATTTATCACAGAGTTTGGTACAGTGGGCTGGAGCCATGTTTCTGTAATGTCAAATAGAACATAAAAACATAAGAAAAGAAGGAGACTGCAAAAGACCATTCATGGCCTACACTTGGCAGCTCCTGTTCCAGTCAACACACAAAAGATTTCTTACCAGAGAAAAGTCATCAACATTGTCACCCTTTACAGGAGTTCGTCAGATCTAATCTACAATATACATAAAATGCATCCAGAGGATTATGTCCATTCATGCAACCGCAAAATATAATCTCCCCACTCCTTAGAAAAATATATACATATGTACATAAAAAAAAGGTCCCATCTAGCAGCTTCATCCATATATTTATCTAATCTATTCTTAAAAGTACCCAGAGAGGAGGCTTCTATCACATGTCTAGTGAGCCTATTCCATTCATCTACCACACGATTTGTAAACCAATTCCTCCCAATCTCCTTCCTAAACCTATACTTATCAAGCTTAAACCCATTGCTACGTGTCCTGTCATGTTCACTAAGTATAAGAACCTTACCCAGATCCCCTTTATTATATCCTTTTAACCAATTGAAGACTTCAATCAATTCCCCTCTGACTCTTCTCCTTTCCAATGTATGTAGATTTAGTTTTCTGAGCCTTTCACCATAGGGTAAGTTCCTTAGCCCACCAATCATCTTTGTCATCCTTCTCTGCACAGACTCAAGCAAATCAATATCCTTCCTATAATATGGTGACCAAAATTGTACTGCATAGTCTAGATGAGGCCTAACTAGCGCCAGATACAGTTTTAGAATGACTTCAGCACTCTTATTGCTTACACTCCTCCTAATGAATCCCAATATCCTTTTAGCTTTATTCTTAGCATTTAGGCATTGCTTTCTAGGATGAAGGTCTGAACTTACCAAAATACCCAAGTCCCTCTCACAATCAGTCCTCCCTAAATTTCTCCCATTTAATTTATAACTATTCAATGGATTATTTCTACCTATACTAAGTACACTACATTTGTCTATGTTAAACTTCATTTGGAATTTCTCGGCCCAATTGGACAGAATGGTCAATTCCTCCTGCATTACAACAGCATCAGAATCAGCCCTAATGGCCCTACCTAGCTTAGTATCATCAGCAAATTTACTCAGGTGACTACTTATACCTATGTCAAGATCATTAATATAAATTAAGAATAGCAAGGGACCCAAAGCAGATCCTTGCGGAACTCCACTGCTAACACATCCCCACTCAGATTTAACTCTATCTATACTAACTCTTTGCTATCTGTCACCAAGCCATGACTGAATCCACCTAAATATACTGCCATCGATCCTGTGTGCTTTAACTTTGCTCAGAAGCCGTAAGTGTGGCACTCGATCAAAAGCCTTACTAAAGTCCAAGTATAAAATATCATAGTTTTCATCATTATCTGCTGCTTCATACACCTTACTATAAAAAGACAGCAAATTAGTCAGACAGGATTTACCCTTACTAAAGCCATGCTGTGATTCTTTTATCAACTTATGCTTATCCAAGTGATCTCTAATATTCCTTGCTATAATAGATTCCATCATTTTCCCTACCACTGATGTCAAACTTACTGGTCTGTAATTAGACATATTTGTTTTATCCCCTTTCTTAAATATAGGTATCACATTGGCTTTCTTCCATGCCACTGGCACAATGCCACTCTCCAATGATTTTCTAAAGATGCATGCTAGGGGCTCACTTAACACATCCTTACATTCTTTCAAAATTCTAGGAAAGAGCTCATCAGGACCGGGTGCTTTACTACTTTTGATTTTATCAATTTCCTTTGCCACTGTCTCCTTTGTGATCAAGATATCCTTTAATTTCTCTTCATCATTACCCCGAAAGATCATTGACACTGAATATTTGTAAGTACTTTTTTAGCCAAAGAATAGTAAACTTTTGGAATGATTTGCCTGCAGAGGTGGTTAACAGTGACTCACTTGGGATTATTAAGGATAGGTTGGAGATACATGGATAGTTTGGAAATTATTTGACATGGACTGTTTGGTCTGCATAATTTATTGTCACTTATAAATATTGCTCAGCACTGACTTGGACTCTATGGTCTATAAATTGTGTATATAATTTGATAGTTGTTGTTGAAAATTAAGTCTAGGATGTTGGCTCCTCAAGGTGGCTCAGTTATGAATTGTGTTAGAAAATTTGATTCTACAATTGCTGCCAGTTGATTTGCTTGCTGCTTTTCTTCCACACTTACCCCCTCTACTTCTAATGAGATCCAGTTCATATGTGGGAAGTTAAAATCCCCAAATATCACAACTTCTGTGTCTGGTGCTGGCAGATGATCGAAAATGCGGCTAATTATTCCCTGTTTCTTGTAATAGGAGGTCTCTATTTTGATTACACCTTGGGTACAGACCTCTTATGTTTCCTGCAATTAGTTTTATTAGAGGGAGCTCCAGCACCATCTCTTCCACTTTTGGTAGTCTCTCTTGTTCATTATGAAGGCAATCATAGATTGCAGTTGTTCCTGTTGATCTGCCAGTCTCTCCACAGTTTTCTCTATAAAAAGATGTGTCTTGGTTGGGGTTGCCAATGCTCCTTCCAAGTCAAGTTAGCATATCTCCGGTGGGCCTGTTTGTCCTAGATTTATTTTCATCATGATGGCTTCTGTTTTGTGCTCTTGCTGGTGGTGATCTCTCTTGTTGAGCTGACACTGCTGAAGGTTGTGGATGTTGCTGGCCATGTGACTTTCTTGCTCCCATAATATGAGGGTATTTACAGTCCTTTTTTGGATATACTTTATTCTCTAGTGAAAATCTGCACATGATTTGGTTTAAATATTTACATTTGTCCCCTTTTGTACATCCCTTCTTGTTGTTAAGTCCATGCTTTCTAAACCTGATGCAGAGCTTGGGGTGTGAGAAGGGCAATTTCTTCCCTCTTGTCCATGCTTGCATGCTCCTATTTTGTAGTACCTGCACACTGGTGAGGATTTTTTGGTGAGCCCGGTTGTGATAGAATGGGTTGAGGCCACGTTAATTTCAACCACTATCACGTTATTTAAAGTTATATAAGTTTTTGAATAGTTTATCTGGTAATGTAAGAAGGAAGAAACTCCCTGATGATTTTAGTGACTCTGAATTAGCTGAGGCCTTTTTATTGTTCTTTAGAGATAAAATGTTACATATAATCAGTGGATTTAATGATACACATTCTGTAGCTGTGGTTGTACCTGTTACTGAATTTAGACTATTGAGTTTTCAAACTGTGAATAAGGATGCTCTTGTTCGAACAATAAATAGGTCAAAGAAAACATTCTGTGCCATTGATCCAATGCCAGAAAACTTTTCCCATCTTATAGATGTTTTGATGATATTGGTGAATACTAGTATATCTACATGTTCTTTTCCTAAATCTGAGAAATCTGCCATTGTAAAACCTATACTAAAGGGGTCATTGGATTGTCAGAGTTTGAGCTCATATAGACCAGTTTCTAATTTGTCTTATTTATCTAAATTATTAGAATATGTAATTCTTGAACAATTGACTGATTACTTGGAACAGATCCATGCTTTTCCTGACTGTCAATAAGCTTACAGGCAGTTGTATTCCACTGAAACTACTTTATATTCTGTTATAAATGATGTATTGGAAATAATGGATGAGGGTAAATATGGGATATTAGTCTTGCTTGATCTCAGTGCTGCCTTTGACACTGTTGTACATGAGTTACTTTTAAATGAATTGAGATATATTGGTATTGAAGACAGGGCACTTCAATATTTAGATAGCTACATCAAAGATAGGACATACAGTGTACAAATTGGTAATTCATTTTCATCAACCTAAGCCTTGACACGAGGTGTCCCTCAGGGAAGTGTATTGGGCCCCATTCTCTTTTGTATTTATACCATTGGTTTATCAGCAGTTTTAGAAAGACATGGAGTTAAATTTAAATTATATGCTGATGACACCCAGTTTTATTTCTCAATCTCTGACATTGAAAGTACTGTTCAGGATCTTAATGATATTTTACTAAGTATTAAAAATTAGATGGATTTCAAATAATTAAAGCTTAATTCTGATAAAACTGAATATATGTTAATTGGCAGCAAAGATAAGCTAAGAATTCTGGGCAACATTGTATTGAATTTAAATAACAATCCTGTTAATTTTGTTGATAAGGTTCGTGATTTAGGTGTCATACTTGACTGTCATATGTCTCTCAATGCTCAAATCAATAATGTTGTAAAAATTGCATTTGTTAAAAAATATTTAAATGAGTGTTCTGTTTTAAAACTTGTAATCAATTGTGTAATTAGTAGAGTTTATTATTGTAATTCAATTTATTGTCATTTACCTAGGTCACAACTGAAAAAATTACAACTAATTCTAAATAGAAGTGCAAGGCTTATTAAAGGTATACCACAAAGAGACAGGATTATCCCTGTATTAATTGACTTACACTGGCTGCCTATCAAGGCTAGAATTATTTTCAAAATTTGTGTCTTAACACATCAATTATTGCACACTGGTTCACCATTATATCTGAGAAGCTTAATACATGTTATTCAACCAACGGAAGACACCATCAACACCCGTAGAGCTGCTACCGGAGTAACCCTTTTTGAGCCAAGATTTTCAACAGGTGCTGGCTTTCGCACCTTCAAATGTGCTGCTCCAAGATTTTACAACCATCTTCCCCTGAACATCAGACAAATTGAAGACATCAAGAACTTTAAAAGAAAATTGAAAGCACATTTGTTCTCTGAGTGTTATGATTTAAGTGATAAGACCATTTGTGAATCATATGCTCTTTGAAAAAGAAAACTATATGTCAATGGTCCTGCAGAGCGCCATTTTGGCGGAGTGGGACCTGTTAAATAACAATAACAATATAAACAATTTAACCCCCCTTTACCTGAAGCACCTCTTGAAACCTGAATGATGTCACCTCTATCGCCTTGGAACCTATTTTTGTTATCTGCCAAGTCCATTCTACTTTCAGTAACATAACATAATTTCACGGATGACAAAAGCCACAAGGGTATATCAAAAATCATCCGTATCCATCAAATCCCACCCACATAATGCATCCATAGGATTTTGTCAGATCATGCATCTACAATATACAATTTAACAATCCATAGGAATGTCCAACCATGAATCTACAATATATAATTTAAAGCCTACATAGGAGTCTGTCAAAAACAAAATCAAAGTCCCCCAAAATATACAATAAAAAGAAACTGCATCCACAGGAATAAGTCAAGAAACATATCCACATACCAAAAAGTAAGAAATTAACCCTCCATCCCCATATAATCATCCAATCTGCACTTGAAAACATTCAAGTTTGGGCTGTCTACAGTCTCAGGTGGCAAACTATTCCAATAATCCACCACTCTGTTAGTGAAAAAATATTTTCTAACATCCAGTCTGCACCTCTGTTTTTTAATCTTTAAATGGTGGCCTCTAGTTCTATTACTACCTTCTAACTCAAATAACTTGCTGAAATCCAATTTATCCATCGCAGAAAATTTTTTAAAAAGCTCAATCATATCTTCCCTCACACACCTTCCTTCAAATGAAAACATATTTAATACCCTTAGCCTATCTTCATATTCAAGGTGCTTCAGGGATGGTATTACCTTGAATATGAAGATAGGCTAAGGGTATTAAATATGTTTTCATAATTCCCTGACCACTATTAGTATCTAGTTTCCCACCCGCAAAGACCTAATAACACAATCATACTCCTCCCACAACACATCTACCCCCCTCCTACTCAAATGCAGTCCATCCATCGCATACATTTCTTTCATCCCAACAAACCTATCCCACACATCCACAAACATGACACCTTCCATCTCACACATCCTCACATAATGATTCAGCCCAATCGCACGAGACATCCATTCTACCCCCAACATCCATTCTTGGAAGCACACCTGTCACAACACCTTTCATTCTATTTTCTTTCACCTTTTCAATCAACCTCTTGTACTTCTCAAGTAACTCACATGCACCCACTTTCTTAACATCATTCACTCCTACATGTGTAATCATAACCGCATCCCTTGCACAGCCAGACACCAGCTCCTCATACCTATCAGACAGATCTCTCACTCCAGCACCTGGCAAACACACCCTCAAACCATTCAATCTACTTGCATGCAACTTCCTATCTAAATATCTAACTCATGAATCATCCATCACAAGCACTTCAGTCAGACTCCTATTCCTAACCCCCACAGACCTAACTCCATCCCCACTCCTATTCTCATTCAAACTACCAGTCACTCTATCTCCACCCCCATCAGTCATATCACTTCCAGTTACTTCCTCTCTTAGGGCACTGAATCTATTAGTCAAGCTAATAGGTTCTGTGTCCCTCTGACTCACACACCTATTCTCCCCCTGGCCAACAACCTCAACAGAGGCAACCCTATTATCACAAAGAACAGGAGAAGCCTCCCTAGCTTCACGTTTCCTAACCACTCTCCACTGTCCCCCATCCTCACTAGGCCTATTTCTAACTAATCTAAGGGGGCTAACTTCACTATCCCTAGAACTATCATATCCTACCTCCTCTACCGGCCCTCTACCCTCACCTGAAACATCTAACTGGCCTACCTCACCACCTAACCTATTCCCAGCTCTAGGCCTAACACTAAGTTCCCTCCTGAGCTCAGCAACTAACCCCTCCAGCCTACATATCCTGTTTAAATCCTGCCTTCTCATCCCCTCTAAATCCACAATGCATTCACGCAGCCCACATACAACACATGTATACCCCTCACCAAATACACCACACCCAATCCATACATTCCGACACTCATGCTCACTTTCATCCCCAAACTCCATCACTTATTGTTTCTATACAAATGCTCGTAGTCTTAGAAACAAGAAGGATGAGCTATTTAGTTATATTAGCAATGAGGATATAGATATATTATGCGTTACTGAATCATGGGTTAATGAAATAGAATTTAGTGACACTATAAGTGAATTTGATTTACAGGGCTATAATATGTACATTAGTCAAAGGACAGGTAGGATCGGTGGAGGAATAATTATCTATATAAAAAACAACATTGTTTCAAGTTTAAATACTTCAATAAAGCAGGATGGAGTTGAGTCACTTTGGATAGATATTAGGTTCAGTAAAAATAGAATGGTGCATTTGGGAGCTTTTTACAGGCCACCTGGGCAGACTGATGATATAGATGAACTAATGATAAGGGATGTGAAACAGATGCAGTTATTATTGGGGACTTCAACTTAAACTCTGTGGACTGGGAAAATATGATAGGTAGGGATAGAACAAGTGGCAGGTTCATAGAATGCTTTGAGGATAATTTTTTTAATCAATTTGTTAATGAGCCAACGAGGGGGGACAATATATTAGATTTAGTACTTTCTAACAGTGATCATTAAGGGAAAGAATTGACTGTTGGGGAAGCATTGGGAAATAGTGACCATCAGATAGTTCGTTTAAACTTGGGAATTGAGAAGGGTAAAATAACTGAGAATGCTGAAAAAGTTCCAAATTTTCATAAGGGAGATTATGTAAAACTTTGAAGCTTGCTAAATTTGGTAGACTGGGATATAGAATTCAGAGGTAAAAATGCTTATGGGATGTGGGATACTTTCAAGCATATAATAAATGTAGTCCAAGAACAATGTATCCCAATGAAGGCCATTAGGAACAAAAGTAGGAAACCATTATGGTGGAATCAGGAGATAGCTGGAAAAATTTCAGAGAAGAAAAGGGCATATAAAAAATTACAGGTAGAAAATAATATTGAAATTTAAGTGATTATAGAATGGCTAGGAATGAGTTAAATAAGATTATAAAGAACAAAAGGGTGTCAGAAATTAAATTAGCTCAGGATAGCAACAAAGATCCTAGAAAGTTCTTTAGTTACTATAAAATTAATAACAAGTCTGGCAGAGTTAAAATAAGACCTATCAAATATGAAGGGCTTGTGAGAGAAACTTATGAGGTACTAAATGGTCATTTTGCATTAGTATTTACAAAAGAGAAACTAAATAGTCCTATGTATAGTACTCATGGGTCAGGAAAAGAGGTGTTTACTAACATTAGTGTGGATCGGAGGATGATAAAAGGACTAATAGGTGATTTAGATACTACCAAGGCCTCCGGCCCTGATAATATTCATTCTAGGATACTTAAAGAAGGGGTAGAAAGTATCTCAATAGCTCTGGACAAGTTATATACTAGGTCATTGGAATATGGAGAAATACCCGATGATTGGAAGAGAGCAAATGTAGTCCCCATTTTCAAGAAGGGTAGTAAAGAGGATCCAAATAACTTTAGACCGGTTAGCCTAACTCCTGTAGTCTGTAAAATTCTTGAGAAAATAGTTAAAAAAGGGATTTGCCAACATCTAGAGAGGGAGGGGTTAATCAACGATGCTCAGCATGGGTTTAGATCAGGTAGATCATGTTTGACTAACTTACTAGACTTTCTGGAGTTTGTAACAGATCAAGTAGATAAGGGAGAGAATGTAGATATAATTTACTTAGATTTTAGTAAAGCATTTGATAAGGTACCACATAGGAGACTAGTTCATAAATTAAAAATGATTGGGATATGTGGGGGGGTTTCAAATTGGATAGCTGAGTGGCTGAAAGACAGGAAGCAAAGGGTAGTGCTAAATGGTGTAAAGTCAGAGTGGAGGGATGTTATCAGTGGGGTTCGTCAGGTAACAGTTCTCGGTCCATTATTATTTGTCATCTATATAAACGATCTTGGGGAGGCAGTTAATAATAAAGTGTCAATTTTTGCAGATGATACCAAATTAGCAGCTGTAGTTAAAGATATTGATGATAATTTTAAAGTGCAGGGGGACTTAAATATATTGTTATCCTGGCCACATCTAGAGTACTGTATAAAGGCATGGTCCCCACATTTTAGACATGATATTAACCTTCTTGAGTCAGTGCAACGGAGGGCAACAAAGATTATTCCTTGATAAGTGCAAAGTTATTAACATGGAAAAAGATAATAGAGAATTTAACTATGAAATGGATGGGCATTGGCTGAGCTCAGTAGAGGATGAGAAAGATCTAGGAGTAGTAATAGATAAGTCATTAAGGTTTTCTAAGCAGTGTATTGAAGCAAGAAATAGGGCAAATAGAGTGCTGGGTTTACTAAGAGAAATGTCAGTTACAAAAGTAAGGAGGTTATTCTTAAACTCTATAACTCTTATGTTAGGCCACATCTAGAGTACTGTATACAGGCATGGTCCCCACATTTTAGACACGATATTAACCTTCTCGAGTCAGTGCAACGGAGGGCAACAAAGATTATTCCTTCCCTGAGGCACCTTGAATATGAAGATAGACTGAGGGTATTAAATATGTTCTCGTTCGAAAGGAGGTGTGTGAGAGGGGATATGATTGAGCTCTTTAAAAATTTTTCCAGGATAGATAAATTGGATGTTAGCAAGTTTTTTGAGTTAGATGATGGAAATCGGACTAGAGGTCACCACTTGAAAATTAAAAAGCAAGGGTGTAGGTTGGATTTAAGAAAATATTTTTTCACCAATAGAGTGGTAGACTTCTGGAACAAATTGACGCAGAGGGTAGTAGGTAGTCCAAATCTAAATGTATTTAAGAGTAGGTTGGATGAGTTTATGGGAAGGGAAGGTTGTGATGGTTCCTAAGTTTTGTATATATTAATATTGTTTGTATATATCAATAGCTGCATGATTTAGTTCTTGACAAGCCTTGATTGGTGATACCCTTGTTTTTGGATGCCATTTTCCTGGGAGTTTGGGTGCCTTGAAAAAGAGGCCGTTTGACTCGGATGACCTATGATGAGCCCTTGTGGCTTTTGTCATCTGATATATTATATTGTGGGGGACTTTGATTTGGTCTTCCCCTGGTGATGCTTTTTGTGGGTGGGTTTTGACGGAGGCGGATGACCTTTGATAGGCCCTTGTGGCTTTTGTCATCCGTGTGATTATGTTATGTTATGATGCAATCCTCTGGATGTAGTTTTCCTGGGAGTTTGGATGGCTTAAAAAAGAGGCCGTTTGACTCGGATGACCTATGATGGGCCCTTGTGGCTTTTGTCATCTGTTATATTATATTGTGGGGGACTTTGATTTTGTCTTCCCCTGGTGATGGGGCTTTTTGTGGGGTGGGTTTTGACGGATTGGGATGACCTTTGATAGGCCCTTGTGGCTTTTGTCATCCGTGAAATTATGTTATGTTATGTTATATTAGTTGGGTTTGTAAATATTTGACATCAGGCTTTGGACGAAATAGTGTTGAGATATGTATATAAACTTAAGGTCCACCTTGACAGGCCCCAGTGGCTTTTAGTAGTCCTTCCTTTTCTTAAAGCAACAGCCATACTGAGAAACTTTTAAAAGTATAAATTACTACCTCCAAAATGAGAAAACGTCACTGAATAAAAAGCTAGCCAAGAACACGTCCGATCGGTAGAGATGTCATCAATTAATCTATCTTGATTCTCTTGTGTAAATACTATTTCCTCATCTGATTCTTTCACAACCCCTTCCAAATTAATGGGTCTGAACTGCTGACTTAGATGAATAACAAACTGTTGGATTGATTGGATGGTAAAAAAAAAAATTTGCTGTAAGTTATTTTTCTTCGGAGCTATATGATCGTAAATATCAAAAAACGCTGCTTCGTGCTATGAACGTGGACAAACACGCTTGAATTAATTTGATAACAAGTGAATTTTACCAGTCGTGTGATAGTGTTTTCTACTAGAGGTAATATTTAGTTTATTATTTGATAATTAATGTTACAAACCAGATATTTTACATTCTTTGGCGGGTAACAAAAGTACACGTATTAGGAAATTTGGTTTTTCGTTTAATTTTCGAACCTCGAGGTCTGTTTATTTCATGGGATTCCTAATCATCTTATCTGCTGGCGAGAAATATATCTTCCGACTTTGTTGTTTCCTATACATTTTCAATTCCCATTTTGTTTTAGTTGTTTTTAGATTTTTTTTCCCTTAAGGATCTAGATCAACGCTAATATAGGTTAGTATAGCCTAGGACGCAGATTATATTGTATGCATTGAATGGACGGTAAATATGTACATTATCGGCGCGAACGATGGGACGTACTATTTCGTCCGTGTTCCAAAATGTTTCACGTTTTTGGAGTACATTTAAGTTGACGGCTCGTGTGGGGGTAAACACAATGGCGGGACTACACTACGATGATCCTGAGTTTCATTAAATTGGGGCTGTGCCCCCCAGTATATAATCCTAATTGTTTATAGAATAATAATTCGAAAAGGACTCAAACGCGCATGAATATTCCGACACGAGTGAACAATAATATTTACACACAAATTTTTTTTGCTGCCGGGCCGTTAATCTACATATTTACCGAATGGACTCCATCTAAGCCTGGCCTTGGTTGATGTGTTGTGGCAGGAGTTAGATAGTGTCGTTGGTCATTTGCAGGCTGGAAACTAGTTACTTACCTTACCTTAACTTGATGTGTTGACTCTAGGCTGCTTTTAATCCCTAGGGGCTCTCCAAGTGGCCGCACAAATAGGTCCTAACATCTGAATTCAGCTTTCACTATCTTGTCTTCTAAATCATAGCATTCCGTGAACAGATGTGTCTTGAGTTTCTTTTTCAAGATTGTATAGTTCTCAGCCATCCTGACGTTCAGGTAGCTTATTATATAGTCACGGAGCTCTCAGAATATTTTGATTATTTGATATACTTTGGTGTGTGACATAAACATAAATATTAAGTTATTAGATCATATATTTGGTTGGTTAATATAACAAAGTTAAATTGTGGTTATTTTGTTTTGGTGAGAAAGTGACTTTTGTTTACTTCGGTGGCCATCTTGATTAACAGGTTTTAAACTTGCTCGCATAACTTCAGGTTAAATTCTTGTTGTTTGTAAGTTTTTGTTTCGGTAACACTTCAGATTCATGGCGCTGTTAGTCGGCTACAATTTTGGGCTACAACATATCTCTTATGACGTCAGACGGTAGCGTCAGATGTGAACAATATCGGCGTAATATTTTTTGGTATGTCTGGCTTTGTTCTGGAAGGTTGTCTTACAGGAGCTCCTGATTCTCATTGTAAGATTGTGATATAATACTGATTTGGGTGTGTAATTTTTCTTGTATTTATTTAATACATCAATCACTGTATAATAAATACATTAGTGATTAATACTTTTGGGGAAGATAACTAGCAGCAATCCTGAGCAAGAATTTTTTTTTTGGTGAGTGTTAACTTTTTCATTAGTAAATTTCTGAGAGTATGGCTTTTTGTATAGATGGTGAGAGCATGCCGTTTGAAAGTAGTGTGTATGTGGTGTGTGATGCATGTGGAGTTGAAAGGAGAGTGAATGTAACTGAATGCCGTGTGTGTTTTCTGGAAGGGGAGGTTAGGAGGTTGAGTGGGGAATGTAAGAGGTTGAATGATTTGGTGTTTGAGGTGAGAAGAGATGCAAGTGTGCGATTGAAGGGTGAGATTAGTGCTAAGAGGGTGGAAGATAGGGCTAGGACTGGGAACAGTGTGGAAGTTGTGAGTGATGATGAATGGTGGGTGAAAATGGATAGGATAGATAAGTTAGGACAGGTTAGGTGTGTGAATGAGAGGGACATAGAACCTGTTAGGTTGACTAACAGATTCAATGTCCTGAGAGAGGAAGAGTGTGAAAGTGATTTGCCTGGTGTGATTGTGGATGAAAGCAGGATGGGTGGTAGCGTGACTGAGAGCAGGAGGGAGGGTAATGTTAGGCCAAGACAGAATAGGAGAATGACTGAGGTGCTAGTGATGGGTGACTCTCAGATTAGGTATTTAGATAGGAAGTTGAGTGATAGCAAGTGGAAGGGAATGAGAGTTTGTCTGCCGGGTGCTGGTGTAAGTGATGTTTGTGAGAGGTATGATAGGCTGGTTTCTGGGTATGAGAGGGATGCAGTTGTGATTACGCATGTGGGAGTGAATGATGTAAAGAAGGTGGGTACATGTGAGTTACGTGAGCAGTATAAAAGGTTAGTTGAAAGGATGAGTAAAAGCAGGGTAAAAGGTGTTGTTTCTGGTGTGCTTCCAAGATTGGATGTGGGGGTAGAATGGTTGTCGCGTGCAATTGGTTTGAATGAATTTGTGAAAGGACTGTGTGAGGAGCTAGGATTGGTGTTTGTAGATGTCCGGGGAGGGTTTTACGGGAATAGGAGGTTGTATGCGATGGATAGGCTCCATCTTAGTTGGGCAGGTGTTGAGGTTCTATGGGGGGAGCTGGATAGTGTGATTAGGTCCTTACGGGTGGGAAACTAGAAGCTGTTAGAGGTAAGGGAATAACAGGAATAGAGGGCAGGTGTAGGAAATGGAAGGGATGCAGTGATAGAGGAATAGCTAGGGGAGAGGGCATACTGATGCGCTATAGGGGGACTAATGCACAAGTGAATGAGCAGATAACTAGGAATAAAAAAGCACAATGCAATGAAGATGGGAATAATAAAAAAACCTTAAAAATATACTACACAAATGGTCGGAGTATAAGGAATAAGATAGATCTCTTAAGAGCGTTAGCGAGTGAAGAGAATTTTGATATAATTGCGATAACAGAGTCATGGCTTGATTTGGCAGGTAATCACTTTAAACCTGAGGTTGAGATTGAGGGCTTTAACATGTTCCATACAGATAGGAATAGGAAGAGAGGAGGAGGGGTTATTATTTATATTAAAGATAATCTCCAGTGTTGTGTAAACAGTACAATTAAATTAGATGATAACACAGAGTCATTATGGCTAAATGTAAAGGAAGGTAAAAACAAGCTTGTCTTAGGATTATTATACAGACCACCAAATCTTAGTAAGGAAGCTTCAAATCTTCTGTGGCAGGAGATTGAACGGGCATGTAGAAGTAAGCATGTGTGTATAATGGGCGATTTTAATTACAGAAATATAGACTGGGAAGCTCTTGTGGGTGATCAGGAGGCTGAGGAATTTTTGAATGTTGTCCAAGATAATTTTCTGAGGCAGATTATTAACGAACCCACTAGAGGTAATAATATACTGGATTTAGTTCTGACAAATAGGGAAGAAGTTATTAAGGATACTGAGATTGGAGGAAATTAGGGTAATAGTGACCATTGTGAAATTAGATTCAAGATGAAATGGAATGGTATTGATAGTAGCATGAACAATGTTAAAATTCCTGACTTTAGAAGAGCAAATTATAATGGGCTCAGGACTTACCTGGAGGCAGTTGTACAGAAACCAGGCAATGAAATCAATTCAGGAATAGATTCAATGATATCAGTTAGTGGAGACAATAATCACCAGGAGGAAGAGATTACAATTGAAGAGGAGTATGAAAGAATAATTGAGCAATTAATTACAGGTCAGATGATTAACATTCCATATAAGGAGATTAGGACTAAAAATAATGACCCAAAATGGATGACAGATAAAATTAAGCATTATATTGGCATTAAAATGGGCATTTATAGGAAAATAAAAAATGGGGAGGATCACTTAAGGCAGAGATATAATGAACTAGCAAGAGATGTTAAAAAGTTAGTTAGAGTAGCAAGGAGAAATTATGAAATTAAAGTGGCAAATAGGGCAAAGGAAGATCCTAAAAGTTTTTATCAATTATACAAAACTAAGGTTAGAGATAAAATAGGCCCACTTATAGATTCCAATGGAGAATTAGTGAGTGATAGGGACTCAATGGCTGGAATGCTAAATGACTTTTTTCTCTCAGTATTTACACAGGAGGATACTCTAAATATACCTGAGGTGTCAATGATCTTTCGGGGTAATGATGAAGAGAAATTAAAGGATATATTGATCACAAAGGAGATAGTGACAAAGGAAATTGATAAAATCAAAAGTAGTAAAGCACCCGGTCCTGATGAGCTCTTTCCTAGAATTTTGAAAGAATGTAAGGATGTGTTAAGTGAGCCCCTAGCATGCATCTTTAGAAAATCATTGGAGAGTGGCATTGTGCCAGTGGCATGGAAGAAAGCCAATGTGATACCTATATTTAAGAAAGGGGATAAAACAAATATGTCTAATTACAGACCAGTAAGTTTGACATCAGTGGTAGGGAAAATGAGGGAATCTATTATAGCAAGGAATATTAGAGATCACTTGGATAAGCATAAGTTGATAAAAGAATCACAGCATGGCTTTAGTAAGGGTAAATCCTGTCTCACTAATTTGCTGTCTTTTTATAGTAAGGTGTATGAAGCAGCAGATAATGATGAAAACTATGATATTTTATACTTGGACTTTAGTAAGGCTTTTGATCGAGTGCCACACTTACGACTTCTGAGCAAAGTTAAAGCACACGGGATCGATGGCAGTATATTTAGGTGGATTCAGTCATGGCTTGGTGACAGACAGCAAAGAGTTAGTATAGATGGAGTTAAATCTGAGTGGGGGTGTGTTAGCAGTGGAGTTCCTCAAGGGTCTGTTTTGGGTCCCTTGCTATTCTTAATTTATATTAATGATCTTGACATAGGTATAAGTAGTGACCTGAGTAAATTTGCTGATGATACTAAGCTAGGTAGGGCCATTAGGGCTGATTCTGATGCTGTTGTAATGCAGGAGGAATTGACCATTCTGTCCAATTGGGCCGAGAAATGGCAAATGAAGTTTAACATAGACAAATGTAGTGTACTTAGTATAGGTAGAAATAATCCATTGAATAGTTATAAATTAAATGGCAGAATTTTAGGGAGGACTGATTGTGAGAGAGACTTGGGTATTTTGGTAAGTTCAGACCTTCGTCCTAGAAAGCAATGTCTAAATGCTAAGAATAAAGCTAATAGGATATTGGGATTCATTAGGAGGAGTGTAAGCAATAAGAGTGCTGAAGTCATTCTAAAACTGTATCTGGCGCTAGTTAGGCCTCATCTAGACTATGCAGTACAATTTTGGTCACCATATTATAGGAAGGATATTGATTTGCTTGAGTCTGTGCAGAGAAGGATGACAAAGATGATTGGTGGGCTAAGGAACTTACCCTATGGTGAAAGGCTCAGAAAACTAAATCTACATACATTGGAAAGGAGAAGAGTCAGAGGGGAATTGATTGAAGTCTTCAAATGGGTAAAAGGATATAATAAAGGGGATCTGGGTAAGGTTCTTATACTTAGTGAACATGACAGAACATGTAGCAATGGGTTTAAGCTTGATAAGTATAGGTTTAGGAAGGAGATTGGGAGGAATTGGTTTACAAATCGTGTGGTAGATGAATGGAATAGGCTCACTAGGCATGTGATAGAAGCCTCCTCTCTGGGTAGTTTTAAGAATAGATTAGATAAATATATGGATGAAGCTGCTAGATGGGACTGACTTTTTTTTATGTACATATGTATATATTTTTCTAAGGAGTGGGAAGATTATATTTTGCGGTTGCATGAATGGACATAATCCTCTGGATGCATTTTATGTATATTGTAGATTAGATCTGACGAACTCCTGTTAAGGGTGACAATGTTGATGACTTTTCTCTGGTAAGAAATCTTTTGTGTGTTGAATGGAACAGGAGCTGCCAAGTGTAGGCCATGAATGGTCTTTTGCAGTCTCCTTCTTTTCTTATGTTCTTATATACTGGGGGGCTGTGCCCCCCAAACCCCCCCCCCCCCCAATTGATTGAAACTCAGGGTCATCGTAGGGTGGTCTCCCTGCAGTGCTTACTCCCCCACGAGCAGCTTTTTACTGGCAGAAAAAACGTAACCTAAAGACAAACAATACTAACTTTAAGCGGGCGGGTATAATTCTGCTATGGCTAGCAGAAATTCGTGGAATCGCTCTTTATACTGGAAAATTTCTTCACGAAAAGAGCGGTTGCGAGATAGCCAGCAAAATGTTTACCGTTTTTGTTTGAATAGAACTTATCACAACGAAACAGTAAATTTTCCGAAAAATGTAAATTCGCACTGCATTTTGGGCATTTTATAGTTTTCTTAATTAATTTATGAGCCTCTAGATAATCTAAAAGTTTTTCGCGGTTATGCAAAATAAAGCCAAATTCGAATAATGACGAAGCACAAGTAGAGCACGCAGACGACATAACTACAATTTTTTTTTGAAAAACGGATCATAGTTATAAGTTACGACGTTGCCAGTAAGAAGCTGTTATCGTTCGTAACAATACAAAATATACGAAAACAAAAAAACAAACGATAAAAGACATCAAGAAACCTTACCTAACTTAGAAAAAACTATAAACAAGCAGAGGCGCAGATATTTAGTAAATAATACAAACTAAAAGTTACAAATCCCCAAAACAACAAAACAATATAACGCCGTGATTGGTCATATCTGAGGCTACCGTCTGACGTCATAAGAGATATGCTGTAGCCCAAAATTGTAGCCGACTAACAGTGCCATCTACCGTGCGCCACGAATCTGAAGTATTACATTTGTTTCTATTATTGTTCTTGTTTAAGTATGGCTGACTGTTTGGATGTAGAGAGTATGCCTTTTGAAAGTAGTGTGTATGTAGTGTGCGATGTCTGTGGTGTAGAGAGGAGAGTGAATGTGTCTGAGTGCCGTGTATGTGCTTTGACTGAGGAGGTGAGTCGATTACGTGCGGAATGCTTGAGACTGAATGAGTTAGTGTCTGAAGTGAGAAGTGATGCAAGTGTACGTTTGAAGAGTCAGATTGGGACCAGGAGGGAGGAAGTTAGGCCTAGAACAGGGACTGGAGAGAAAGCAGTAAGTGAAGTGAGTGATGATGAGTGGTGGGTGAAAGTGAACAGAATAGATAAGTTAGGACAGGTTAAATGTGTGAATGAGAGGGACATGGAACCTGTTAGGCTAGGAGGGAGGGTAATACTAGGCCTAGAGAGAATAGGAGAATGACTGAGGTGATTGTGATGGGTGACTCTCAGATTAGGTATTTAGATAGGAAGTTGAGTGAAAGTAAATGGAAGGGAGTGAGAGTTTGTCTGCCGGGTGCTGGTGTAAATGATGTGTGTGAGAGGTATGATAGGTTGGTATCTGGGTGTGAGAGGGAAGCAGTTGTGATTACACATGTCGGAGTAAACGATGTAAAGAAGGTGGGTACTTGTGAGTTATGACAGCGGTATAAAAGGCTGATTTAAAGGATGTGTGAAAGTAGACTAAGTCATTGTTTCAGGTGTGCTTCCGAGAATGGATGTGGGGATGGAATGGTTGTCTCGTGCAATGGGGTTGAATGAATATGTGAAAGGTTTGTGCGAGGAGTCAGGATTGGTGTTTGTAAATGTTTGGAGTGGGTTTTATGGGAATAATGGTTTGTATGTGATGGATGGACTCCATTTGAGCCGAGATGGGGTTGAGGTTTTGTGGCGGGAATTAGATAGTGTTATTAGGTCTTTAGAGGCGGGAAACTAGGTTTTGATAGTGGTCAGGGAATTTTTTTGGCTCAAAGTGAGGCAGGGATAGGAAGCAAACACAGATTTGTAGAAGGTAGGCAGGCTAATGGAAGTGCTTTGGGGTTAAATTACTTGAGTAGTGATAGTGGTCAGGGAAATACAAGAATACAGGGTCGGGGAAGGAGAGAAAGGAGATGCAGAGGAGATAGGCCCTCAGGTGCTTCAGGGATAGGTGGGCTGAGTTGTCTTTACACAAATGTTCGTAGTCTTAGAAATAAGAGAGATGAATTATTTAGTTATATCATTCATGAAGATATAGATATAATATGTATAGTTGAATCATGGGTTAATGAAAATATATTTAATGATAATGTCAGTGAATTTGAACTAGAAGGTTATACTATGTACATTAGTCAAAGGAGAGATAGGACTGGTGGTGGGTTGATTATTTATATTAGAAATAGCATTTCTTCAAATCTAAATAACTCTATAAAGCAAGGAGAATGCGAATCATTATGGATAGATATTAAGGTTGGTAAAAATAGGAAAATACACCTGGGAGCTTTTTATAGACCACCGGGACAGACTGATTGCATCGATGAGTTAATGATTAGGGAAATAAGTAAAGGATGCAAAGAAGATACAGTTATTCTGGGTGACTTTAATTTAACTTCTGTAGACTGGGAAAATATGATAGGAAGAGATAGAGCAAGTTGTAAGTTTATGGAGTGTTTTGAGGATAACATTTTGACCCAATTTGTTAATAAGCCAACAAGGGGTGCCAAAATATTAGATCTAATTCTTTCAAATGATGATCACTTAGTTGAAGGATTGAGTGTAGGGGAATCATTGGGAAACAGTGATCATAACATAACATAAGAACCTAAGAAAAGAAGGAGACTGCAAAAGACCATTCATGGCCTATACTTGGCAGCTCCTGTTCCATTCAACACACAAAAGATTTCTTACCAGAGAAAAGTCATCAACATTGTCACCCTTTACAGGAGTTCATCAGATCTAATCTACAATATACATAAAATGCATCCAGAGGATTATGTCCATTAAGGCAACCGCAAAATATAATCTCCCCACTCCTTAGAAAAATATATACATATGTACATAAAAAAAAAGTCAGTCCCATCTAGCAGCTTCATCCATATATTTATCTAATCTATTCTTAAAAGTACCCAGAGAGGAGGCTTCTATCACATGTCTAGTGAGCCTATTCCATTCATCTACCACACGATTTGTAAATCAATTCCTCCCAATCTCCTTCCTAAACCTATACTTATCAAGCTTAAACCCATTGCTACGTGTTCTGTCATGTTCACTAAGTATAAGAACCTTACCCAGAATCCCCTTTATTATATCCTTTTACCCATTTGAAGACTTCAATCAATTCCCCTCTGACTCTTCTCCTTTTCAATGTATGTAGATTTAGTTTTCTGAGCCTTTCACCATAAGGTAAGTTCCTTAGCCCACCAATCATCTTTGTCATCCTTCTCTGCACAGACTCAAGCAAATCAATATCCTTCCTATAATATGGTGACCAAAATTGTACTGCATAGTCTAAATGAGGCCTAACTAGCGCCAGATACAGTTTTAGAATGACTTCAGCACTCTTATTGCTTACACTCCTCCTAATGAATCCCAATATTCTATTAGCTTTATTCTTAGCATTTAGGCATTGCTTTCTAGGACGAAGGTCTGAACTTACCAAAATACCCAAGTCCCTCTCACAATCAGTCCTCCCTAAAATTCTCCCATTTAATTTATAACTATTCAATGGATTATTTCTACCTATACTAAGTACACTACATTTGTCTATGTTAAACTTCATTTGGAATTTCTCGGCCCAATTGGACAGAATGGTCAATTCCTCCTGCATTACAACAGCATCAGAATCAGCCCTAATGGCCCTACCTAGCTTAGTATCATCAGCAAATTTACTCAGGTGACTACTTATACCTATGTCAAGATCATTAATATAAATTAAGAATAGCAAGGGACCCAAAACAGATCCTTGCGGAACTCCACTGCTAACACACACCCTCTCAGATTTAACTCCATCTATACTAACTCTTTGCTGTCTGTCACCAAGCCATGACTGAATCCACCTAAATATACTGCCATCGATCCCGTGTGCTTTAACTTTGCTCAGAAGCCGTAAGTGTGGCACTCGATCAAAAGCCTTACTAAAGTCCAAGTATAAAATATCATAGTTTTCATCATTATCTGCTGCTTCATACACCTTACTATAAAAAGACAGCAAATTAGTGAGACAGGATTTACCCTTACTAAAGCCATGCTGTGATTCTTTTATCAACTTATGCTTATCCAAGTGATCTCTAATATTCCTTGCTATAATAGATTCCCTCATTTTCCCTACCACTGATGTCAAACTTACTGGTCTGTAATTAGACATATTTGTTTTATCCCCTTTCTTAAATATAGGTATCACATTGGCTTTCTTCCATGCCACTCTCCAATGATTTTCTAAAGATGCATGCTAGGGGCTCACTTAACACATCCTTACATTCTTTAAAAATTCTAGGAAAGAGCTCATCAGGACTGGGTGCTTTACTACTTTTGATTTTATCAATTTCCTTTGTCACTATCTCCTTTGTGATCAAGATATCCTGTAATTTCTCTTCATCATTATCCCAAAAGATCATTGACACCTCAGGTATATTTAGAGTATCCTCCTGTGTAAATACTGAGAGAAAAAAGTCATTTCGCATTCCAGCCATTGAGTCCCTATCACTCACTAATTCTCCATTGGAATCTATAAGTGGGCCTATTTTATCTCTAACCTTAATTTTGTATAATTGATAAAAACTTTTAGGATCTTCCTTTGCCCTATTTGCCACTTTAATTTCATAATTTCTCCTTGCTACTCTAACTAACTTTTTAACATCTCTTGCTAGTTCATTATATCTCTGCCTTAAGTGATCATCAGATGGTTCAGTTTAATTTGCAAATAGTTAAGGGTAGAAAAACGAAAAACTTCACAAAAATTCCAAATTTTTATAGGGGAGATTACGATAAATTACGCGGCATGCTAAATCAGATTAGGTGGGATATAGAATTCCATGGAAAGAATACTTCTGAGATGTGGGATATTTTTAAGACTATATTAAACATGGTTCAGGAACAGTGTATCCCGATGAAGTCTATTAGGAAGAAATGTAGGAAACCATTATGGTAGAATCAAGAAATATCTAATAAAGTTTCAGAGAAAAAAAGGGCATACCAGAGATTACAATGTGAGAGTAGTTTAGATAATTTAAACCATTATAGGTCAACCAGAAATGAACTAAATAAGATTATTAAGAAGACCAAAAGGACAGCAAAAATTAATTTAGCTAAAAATAATAATAAAGATCCTAAAAAATTCTTTAGCTATTATAGAATCAATAATAAATCTAACAGTGATAAAATAGGGCCTATTAAATATGAAGGGGTTTTGAAAGAATCTGATGAGGAAATAGTAGAGATCCTTAATGATCATTTTGCTTCAGTATTCACAGAAGAGAAACCAGTTAGATTAATTGATGATAATTCTAGGTCAAGGGAAGTAGTGATAAATTCTATTAATATAGACAGAGAAGAAATTAAAGGGCTTATAATGCAGTTAAATACTAGTAAGGCATCTGGCCCTCACATCATTCATTCTAGGATACTCAAAGAAGGTGTAGAAAGTATTGCAGTAGCTCTTGAGAAGATATTTATTAGATCACTAGAGTCTGGAGAAATACCAAATGATTGGAAATTGGCAAATGTAGTGCCAATTTTTAAAAAGGGAAGCAAAGAGGATCCAAATACTTTAGACCGGTAAGCTTAACTTCTATAGTCTAAAATTCTTGAGAAGATGGTTAAGAAGGGAATTTCTGATTATCTAGAGAGTAGCAGGTTAATTAATGATGCTCAGCATGGTTTTAGAAAAGGTAGATCGTGTTTAACTAATTTACTGGATTTTATAGATTATGTAACTAAAGAATTAGATAGGGGTGAGAAAGTTGATGTGATCTACTTAGATTTCAGCAAAGCTTTTGATAAGGTTCCACATAGAAGACTAGTTCATAAATTAAAGCTGCATGGGATATGTGGGAATGTTTTAAATTGGATAACTGAATGGCTGAAAAATAGGAAACAGAGAGTTGTACTGAATGGAGTGAGGTCAGAGTGGAGGAATGTTATTAGTGGCGTACCTCAGGGATCAGTTTTAGGCCCTTTATTATTTATAATCTATGTAAATGATCTTGGGCAAGGTGTAAATAGCAAAGTGTCAATTTTTGCTGATGACACTAAATTGGCAGCTGTAGTCAAAGAGGTTGAGGGTAGCTTTAAAGTACAGGGTGACTTAAATAAGTTGTTAGCTTGGGCTCAGAAGTGGCAGATGACTTTTAACCTTAATAAATGCAAAGTTATTAACATGGGAAGAGATAATAGGGAATTTAGCTATGAGATGGATGGGTATTGGCTTAATTCAGTTGAAGATGAGAAGGACTTAGGAGTAGTAGTAGATAGGTCACTGAAATTTTCAAAGCAGTGTATTGAGGCAAAAAATAGAGCAAATAGGGTGCTAGGTTACATTAAAAGAAATCTTAGCTACAAGAGTAAGGAGGTCATCCTTAAACTATACAACTCTTATGTCAGGCCACATTTAGAGTACTGTATACAGGCATGGTCACCACATTTTAGACATGATATAAACTTATTAGAGTCAGTACAAAGGAGGGCAACAAAAATAATACCATTTCTGAAGCACCTTGAATATGAAGATAGACTGAGGTTATTAAATATGTTTTCATTTGAAAGAAGGTGTGTGAGGGAAGATATGATTGAGCTTTTTAAAAAATTTTCTGCGATGGATAAATTGGATTTCAGCAAGTTATTTGAGTTAGAAGGTAGTAATAGAACTAGAGGCCACCAATTAAAGATTAAAAAACAGAGGTGCAGACTAGATGTTAGAAAATATTTTTTCACTAACAGAGTGGTGGATTATTGGAATAGTTTGCCACCTGAGACTGTAGACAGCCCAAACTTGAATGTTTTCAAGCGCAGGTTGGATGATTATATGGGGATGGAGGGTTAATTTCTTACTTTTTGGTATGTGGATATGTTTCTTGACTCATTCCTGTGGATGCAGTTTCTTTTTATTGTATATTTTGGGGGACTTTGATTTTGTTTTTGACAGACTCCTATGGAGGCTTTAAATTATATATTGTAGATTCATGGTTGGACATTCCTATGGATTGTTAACTTGTATATTGTAGATGCATGATCTGACAAAATCTTATGGATGCATTATGTGGGTGGGATTTGACGGATGCGGATGACCTTTGATAGGCCCTTGTGGCTTTTGTCATCCGTGAAATTATGTGTTTACTAGTCTATTATGTTGATCATTTTGCCATATTGTCAAGTCAGTGTCAGTCTGGAAGACTAAGTAATTCTTTCAAATATATTGGTTTGCCAAACTTTAGTGTCTGATACACTAATGTATATAGGTAGTTCTCGCTTTGATTGGTAGCCAGTGCAGATTAATCAAAGTGTGGGTAATACATCTTTTCCGGTCCATTATCATTCTAGCTGCACTGTTCATGATCAATTGTAGTTTTTTTAACACATAATTAGGCAGTCCATAGTAAAGAGAGTTACAATAGTCTAGATGACTGATTACATAAGAAAAGAAGGAGACTGCAAAAGACCTTTCATGGCCTACACTTGGCAGCTCCTGTTCCAGTCAACACACAAAAGATTTCTTACCAGAGAAAAGTCATCAACATTGTCTCCCTTTACAGGAGTTTGTCAGATCTAATCTACAATATACATAAAATGCATCCAGAGGATTATGTCCAAAACAGATCCTTGCGGAACTCCACTGCTAACACACCCCCACTCAGATTTAACTCCATCTATACTAACTCTTTGCTGTCTGTCACCAAGCCATGACTGAATCCACCTAAATATACTGCCATCGATCCTGTGTGCTTTAACTTTGCTCAGAAGCTGTAAGTGTGGCACTCGATCAAAAGCCTTACTAAAGTCCAAGTATAAAATATCATAGTTTTCATCATTATCTGCTGCTTCATACACCTTACTATATTACATGATTATGAATAAGCATCTTTATTGTCTTTTCATCAAGATATTTCGGTAAACATGTCGATTATCGGCTCGGCCTGAAAAAAAAATTTTTGTGTAAATATTATCGTTCACCCGTGTTTGAATCTTCGTTCGCGTTATCGTTCACCCGTGTTTGAATATTCATGCGCGTTTGAGTTCTGTTCGAATGCTAGGTGCCATTTCTTTTTTTTTAAATCTCAAAATTAAACCCACCGAAAATGCTGTTAACGTAGGCCATTTTAGTTACCAAATTGCCCGAAAATAACCAAACGAAACACTTTGTTTCCCGTACTTAAATGCAGTGGTTATACTTCCAAAATAGCAAAGAGGAAAGCCTATTTATTTTGCGCATTGCGCCCTATTCGAAATCTAGCTGACTTGAATCACATTTTATTTTCGATCATCTAAATTCGAAGTTAGGGTTCCCATCTAATGCTTGGCCACAAATGTCTCATTCACTTTTAATTCGCACTAAATTATACACATCCAAAAAGGTGTTTAATTTATCTTTATCAGAAACTAGGGTTAATAATGCCGCAATAGCCGACGGAGAAAATTCAGAATTCAATGATTATTTTCAAACTGCGTAAAAGGGAAATATTTGACACCCAAACTGCTAAAAAACAAGTAGTTCCTTGAAATGATCTAGCCAATTACATTTAAATGTATAAAAGAAGGTAACAAAAATAGTAAAATGGGGAAAAATATATTGAAAAATAAAAATGACTCCGAATGAGGATAATAAAAAGCTATTTAGTAGGAAAGAAAAATTGATATCAAGCATTTCTGACGTCATACCCCCCCTACCCCTATTATAATTCGCAAAACGATTACAGACGCTGACATGATGTAGTTAAAGCATTCACCTCTGTAAACGGCAGAACATTATAACAATTAGGATTATATACTGGAGGGCTGTGCCCCCCAGACCCCCCCAATTTAATGAAACTCATGATCATCGTAGTATGGTCCCCCCTTGTGCTTACCCCCACACGAGCCGTCCCCTTAAATGTACTCCAAAAACGTGAAACATTTTGGAACACAGACGAAAAAACTACGGTTTATCGGCCGGGATCGGCCGGGCCGATAATCTACATATTTACCGATATTTCTTCACAAAAGTTATATTTCTCAAGTGATAGCCTGCTATTCTCACCATCTGATTTATTTGGTTCTTAAAGTTCAAGTTGCTGTCTAAGATCACTCCTAGATTTTTTACACTGTCACCAACAGACATGTCCGCACCATTATTATGTAATTGAGCAATATTTAGCTGTAGTAGATCATTTCCTTTTCCTATGATTAGACACTCCACTTTACTTTTATTTAGTTGTAGCTGTTTATATTTCATCCATTTCCTAATATGTCATTATGTTGTTTAACATTATTTCTGTATCTTGTATATTATTCACAGTCATATAGAATTGTCATTTACTACAGAACACAATGCTGTTTCAGTTGAATAGAGTTTACGATAGGCTGATTGACTGTCTGGTTGTGAGAGAAACTGATGAGGAAATAGTGAAGGTACTAAATGGTCATTTTGCATCAGTATTTACAAAGGAGAAACTAAATAGTCCTATGTATAGTACTCATGGGTCAGGGAAAGAGGTGTTTACTAACATTAGTGTGGATCGGAGGATGATAAAAGGACTAATAGGTGAGTTAGATACTACCAAGGCCTCCGGCCCTGATAATATTCATTCTAGGATACTTAAAGAAGGGGTAGAAAGTATCTCAATAGCTCTGGACAAGTTATATACTAGGTCACTGGAATATGGAGAAATACCCGATGATTGGAAGAGAGCGAATGTAGTCCTCATTTTCAAGAAGGGTAGTAAAGAGGATCCAAATAACTTTAGACCGGTTAGCCTAACTCCTGTAGTCTGTAAAATTCTTGAGAAAATAGTTAAAAAAGGGATTTGCCAACATCTAGAGAGGGAGGGGTTAATCAGCGATGCTCAGCATGGGTTTAGATCAGGTAGATCATGTTTGACTAATTTACTAGACTTTCTGGAGTTTGTAACAGATCAAGTAGATAAGGGAGAGAATGTAGATATAATTTACTTAGATTTTAGTAGAGCATTTGATAAGGTACCACATAGGAGACTAGTTCATAAATTAAAAATGATTGGGATATGTGGGGGTATTTCAAATTGGATAGCTGAGTGGCTGAAAGACAGGAAGCAAAGGGTAGTGCTAAATGGTGTAAAGTAAGAGTGGAGGGATGTTATCAGTGGGGTTCCTCAGGGATCAGTTCTCGGTCCATTATTATTTGTCATCTATATAAACGATCTTGGGGAGGCAGTTAATAATAAAGTGTCAATTTTTGCGGATGATACCAAATTAGCAGCTGTAGTTAAAGATATTGATGATAATTTTAAAGTGCAGGGGGATTTAAATAAATTGTTATCCTGGGCACATAAGTGGCAAATGACTTTCAACCTTGATAAGTGCAAAGTTATTAACATGGGAAAAGATAATAGAGAATTTAACTATGAAATGGATGGGCATTGGCTGAGCTCAGTAGAGGATGAGAAAGATCTAGGAGTAGTAATAGATAAGTCATTAAGGTTTTCTAAGCAGTGTATTGAAGCAAGAAATAGGGCAAATAGAGTGCTGGGTTTTATTAAGAGAAATGTCAGTTACAAAAGTAAGGAGGTTATTCTTAAACTCTATAACTCTTATGTTAGGCCACATCTAGAGTACTGTATACAGGCATGGTCCCCACATTTTAGACATGATATTAACCTTCTCGAGTGCTGGGTTTTATTAAGAGAAATGTCAGTTACAAAAGTAAGGAGGTTATTCTTAAACTCTATAACTCTTATGTTAGGCCACATCTAGAGTACTGTATACAGGCATGGTCCCCACATTTTAGACACGATATTAACCTTCTTGAGTCAGTGCAACAGAGGGCAACAAAGATTATTCCTTCCCTGAGGCACCTTGAATATGAAGATAGACTGAGGGTATTAAATATGTTCTCGTTCGAAAGGAGGTGTGTGAGAGGGGATATGATTGAGCTCTTTAAAAATTTTTCCGGGATAGATAAATTGGATGTTAGCAAGTTTTTTGAGTTAGATGATGGAAATCGGACTAGAGGTCACCACTTGAAAATTAAAAAGCAAGGGTGTAGGTTGGATTTAAGAAAGTATTTTTTCACCAATAGAGTGGTAGACTTCTGGAACAAATTGCTGCAGAGGGTAGTAGGTAGTCCAAATCTAAATGTATTTAAGAGTAGGTTGGATGAGTTTATGGGAAGGGAAGGTTGTGATGGTTCCTAAGTTTTGTATATATTAATATTTTTTGTATATATCTATAGCTGCATGATTTAGTTCTTGACAAGACTTGATTGGTGATACCCTTGTTTCTGGATGCAATCCTCTGCATGTAGTTTTCCTGGGAGTTTGGGTGCCTTGAAAAAGAGGCCGCTTGACTCGGATGACCTATGATGAGCCCTTGTGGCTTTTGTCATCCGTTATATTATATTGTGGGGGACTTTGATTTTGTCTTCCCCTGGTGATGGTGCTTTTTGTGGGTGGGTTTTGACGGAGGCGGATGACCTTTGATAGGCCCTTGTGGCTTTTGTCATCCGTGTAATTATGTTATGTTATGTTATGTTAAAGATTATTCCTTCCCTGAGGCACCTTGAATATGTAGATAGACTGAGAGTATTAAATATGTTCTTGTTCAAAAGGAGGTGTGTGAGAGGGGATATGATTGAGCTCTTTAAAAATTTTTCTGGGATAGATAAATTGGATGTTAGCAAGTTTTTTGAGTTAGATGATGGAAATCGGACTAGAGGTCACCACTTGAAAATTAAAAAGCAAGGGTGTAGGTTGGATTTAAGAAAATATTTTTTTTCCAATAGAGTGGTTGACTTCTGGAACAAATTGCTGCAGAGGGTAGTAGGTAGTCCAAATCTAAATGTATTTAAGAGTAGGTTGGATGAGTTTATGGGAAGGGAAGGTTGTGATGGTTCCTAAGTTTTGTATATATCTATAGCTGCATGATTTAGGTCTTGACAAGACTTGATTGGTGATACCCTTGTTTCTGGATGCAATCCTCTGGATGTAGTTTTCCTGGGAGTTTGGGTGCCTTAAAAAAGAGGACGTTTGACTCGGATGACCTATGATGAGCCCTTGTGCCTTTTGTCATCTGTTATATTATGTTGTGGGAGACTTTGATTTTGTCTTCCCCTGGTGATGGTGCTTTTTGTGGGTGGATTTTGACGGAGGCGGATGACCTTTGATAGGCCCTTGTGGCTTTTGTCATCCGTGTAATTGTTATGTTATTTACTCATTCAAGATGTGCATTTAGCTGGTCAAGAATTGCATTTTCAACAACCTTCAAGAGGAATGTAAGGTTAGAGACGGGTTGGTAGGAGTTCAGGCACTGGTTGTCAAGTTTCCCTTTAACTATGGGCTTAATAATTGCTCTCTTTTCAGAGTCCAGGAAAGAATTTTGTTTGATGCTTAGGTTAACTAAGTCTCTGATAACTGAGAAACTCATCATAATTTTCACTGTTAGCTATGACACTCATTGGTATAGGGTCGTTACTACAGTACATCATTTTCACTCTATGCACAATAGATTTCACTACACTCACGTCTATGGGTTGAAATGATAGAAGCTGTGAATCAGGGGCACAAGATGTTTGCGCGACCTCACTGACCTCATCATCAAAGTTCGCTACAATATTTCTAACCTTATTGTCAAAAATGTCCCCAAAATTATCTGCAAGTTCACTGTCAGTATAGCCCTCTGGTAACTTGTTTTTCCTTTTGGTACCAGTTAAGTTATCAAGTATCATATACTGATAGAGGTCAGGGAAATGAAAGAGATGCAGAGGAGATAGAGTGGAAGGTATGCATTCTAAAAGAGGTGCTTCAGGGATAGGAAGGCTGAGTTGTCTTTATACCAATGCTCATAGTCTAAGAAATAAGAAAGATGAGTTATTTAATTATATTATTGGGGTAATACTTCAGTTTAGGGGTGCACAATAGGGGGCGCTGTTTCTGGGCTATAATTTAGGCGTCAAATGTCATAAGGCGAAGCCCTTCATTTCAAAAGTAACTAAAAATGTTAATTTTGGGCGTAAATAGCCTAAAGTAGGTGGTGCTATCATCTTTATTATTTCAATAAACATGCAGAGCTGATCGCATGTTTATCAAAATTACAAAGACAATAGCGCCACCTAATTTTGGCTATTGCCGCCAATTTTTTATTTTTTTTTTTATTAGTATATATTGGGGGCTGTGCCCCCCAGACCTCCCTAATTGATTAAAACTCAGGATCATCGTAAGGGGGTCCCCACAAGCGTGTGATGCAGATCTTCAGGTTTACCCTATCTCCACCTTTCACTATTATAATTGAGCCGCGCTTCTTTTAAATGAGACTACAATCTATTGAAAAGTCTATTAAATGAGAGGAATTAACACGAGTCATATTGAAGTTAAACAAACCGCATTCACAGGAATCACGCTCTTTTAACTGCTCGGTTTCAGGGTTGCCAATGTTTGAAATAAGGTTGAATTAAGGGATGCTAGTGTGTGAAATTAATGGTTTAGTTTCACAAAAATAGTTAAACGAAATATACAAAGTTTAATACATTAGTAATTATAAAAAATCAATGCATTACTAAATAATATAATTAAGTAGAAGTGCAGGCATTTACTAAATAATAAAGAAGAAAGGAAAAAAACAAATAACTAAACAAATACAATACCGTGCTTGGCCCCCTTTGAAGCTACTGTCTGACCTCATAAGGCCTAGATTGTAGCCCAGATAAAGCGCACCCTATCGTGTGCCCCATCATTCGGCCGCCGGAACAATGGGACGCAAAATATTTTGTCCATGTTCCAATATGTATATAATCATAATTGTTTATAGTATAATGTTCTAACATTTTTATTTAACCAAACACGCATGAATATGCATGTGTGGGGAACAAAACATACACGCAAAAAAACCCCACATTTTTTCGGGGGCATCGCTGATCTTCATGTTTACCATATTATTGATGAAGATATAGATATAATATGTGTAATAGACTCATGGGTTAATGAAAATAAATTTAATGACAACTTGAGTGAATTTAAACTACAGCGTTAAATGTATGGTTGGGTGGGGAAACCCCATCTATTAGTAGAAAAACCCTGCATAAAAACTCCATTTTGTACCTGATGGAGTACAAACTGTACCCAAAACAAACTTCACAATATGGCCCACCTATGGTATACTCATAAATCCTCAACTCAGAAAATAAGTATCTTTTTTGGCACTTCAATATTTTGGGAGACCTCGGTTGGTGTTCCCCTACCGCAGGGGCACACTGACTGGGGTGTGGGGGAACACTGACCCTTATTTTTGAAGCTCATAAAACAAAAAACATTGGGGGTTTTGCCTGAAATCAACATATATGATAACCCTAGCCACTTTTGCCAATATAATATCAATGCTTTACTATTTGTGTATTCTAATACCAAATTTGTATTCAATGTACAAAATACATAATATGTTCACTTTTTGATTAGGGTCAGGTGGGGGAACACCGACCTATTAGTAGAAAAACCTGCCTAAAAAATCCATTTTGTACCTGAGCGAGTGCAAACTGTGCCCATATTCACTCACTTTTTTCCCAAGTATATTGAATTTTCAAAGTTTCACTCATCAGTGTTTCCCCACATGTTGGCAATCGATGTTCTCCTGCACCACCATTTTTTTTTCACAACAATGCTATGGTGGCCACTTCAAAAGGATGCAGTTTATTTCACTTGATAATATGTCAATATGGCTAAATATCATAATGAAACTTAACTAAAAAACAATCGCCCCATATTCACCGCCGTGAGACACTATATGAGAACTGTGAAAAATAACAACAGACATCCGAAAAATCAATATTCTTACCTAGTAAACACAGATGTTGTGATGGAGGAAATCTGTTGCTCGCGTGTTGTTCACTGAGGATGGGTGGTGAATGGCGGCGGGCAATTTGAAATAGGTATTGTACCAGAGGAAAAGGATTTAGATCAAGAGACTTGTATATCCCTGTGCTCTTCTATGCAGATGACAGTCTCCTCTCCAACACAATAGAGGAAATGGAAAATATGATACACCCATTAACAACTACATCAAAAGAATTTGGCCTAGAAGTCAATACAAAAAAATGTAACATACTAATACATATATGATAAAAGATCTAATATCTACCCAGATGAAATCAAAGAAATAAGAGTTACGGATGAAATGAATTATCTAGGAATTAAAGTCACAAATTCAAGAAACTGCTTCCTGAGGCATAGAAAAAAAAGACTTAATCAATGCACAAAGATGATGAATATGACCTACTCAATAATTGCTGGATCAACAAATAAACTGATGATAGGCAAGACTTTTCGGAAAAATATCTCCCTCCCAAGCATACTAACTGGCTCGTCAGTTATAGAATGGACACAAAAAGAAATGGAGGAAATGCAGAAGATGGTGGCCATGATCTTCCCGGCTGAGGGTTGGGTCCGGAACTTGATGGGGGTCGGAGAGCCCCTGTGCTTCCAGGCCATGCTTTAGAGCTTGGTCTCAGGATCCCAGTGATGGACCCACGTTTCATCACCTGTTACTATGCGTGACTCAAATCCTGTCAGGTCTTGGTTGTACCGCAGCTCCTCCGAACTTTGACAACATTGAAGTCGACCATGGGGCGTGAGGTTTCTAGAGACCCAATGGGCACAGACATTGGTCATGGCCAAATTGTCGTGGATGATGTTGATAACACTTCCATGTGATATTCCAAGTTCTCGCTCGATTTCTTCAACCTTCACCCATCAATTTTCGTGGATCATCCTCTCCACACAGGCCACATTATCCTCGTTGGTCACATTTGACAGGGGTCAACTTCAAGGGACTCATGACCATGGCAGAACTCCCTATTCCAGCGAGCAATGGTTGCATAGGAAGGGGTGGTGTCGGTGTACACACTGCAACCATGCATTCATGGATCTCTTTTGCATCGTTGCCTTCCTTGGTCAAAAATTTTATCACTGTGCGGTGCTCAACCTTCTCCATTGCTGAAAAATTTGTGACTGACAATCTGCGATCAACTACTGCTTCTTAAATAGATGAGGCAGGAGCGTGCAGCTGCAGGTCCTGACTTGTCATAACTTGTCCTAACACCCCCACAAACAGCGATCCCCCTTCCTCTGTTTTGCCCTACTGATTCGCAAAACTTATTAACCGCCCCTCATAATTTCATGGAAAATATGATAGGAAGGGATAGAGCAAGTTGTAAGTTTATAGATTGCTTTGAGGATAATTTTTTTGACTCAATTTGTTAGTAAGCCAACAAGAGGTGCCAATATATTAAATCTGATTCTTTAAAATGATGATCACTTGTTTCATGAATTGACTGTTGGGAACCATTAGGAAATAGTGATCATCAGATGGTTCGTTTTAACTTAGGAATAGCAAAAGCTAGAACAACAAACTCCACAAAAACTCAAAATTTTTATAGGGCAGATTATGATAAATTATGAAACTTGCTAAATCAGATTAGGGGGGGGGGGGATATAGAATTCATGGGGGAAGAATACTTATGAGATGTGGGACACTTTTAAGACTATATTAAACATAATCCAGGAGCAGTGTATTCTAATGAAGGCTATTAGGAAGAAATGTAGGAAGCCATTGTGGTGGAATCACGAGATAGCTAGGAAAATTTCTGAGAAGAAAAGGGCATACTAGAAATTACACAGAGAAAGTACTTTTGAGAATTTAAATCATTATAGGTCAACCAGACGAGTAGAACTCCTGTTACAAAATCATATTTTTCACTCATTCACTTCTTGGAAAATATAATCTTAACACTACAGAAAATACTATTCATATCAAAATATAAATACATCTAACTTATTTTGCTATTCAAGTACTGGTTAACATATCACAGTTAGTAATCAATCATGTCTATCTTTGACTTAAATTGACTTAATAGTTGGTGTGTTCACTACTTCCTCTGGGAGGGCATTCCAACTATTGACCACTCTCACACTGAAGGAGTTGGCCCTGACTAGAGTCCTCCAGTGGCCTTTTTTCTTGAGCTTCCAAGAGTTTGAACATGTGTTGGTCTCACTGGGCTTGAAGAAGACCTTGTAATCGATGTTCTCAAATCTGTTTATAATCTTGTACGTCTCAATTAGATCACTCCGTCACCCATTTACAAGTGTTGTGAGTCTCAAACGCTCACATCTTGCTTCATACTCGAGGTCTTTCAGTTCAGGAACAAGCTTTGTCATTCGTTTCTGGACTTTTTCTAATTCTCCTATATCCTTCTGGTAGTACAGTGACCAACTTTGGACAGCATATTCCAGGTGCAGCCTTACTAGGGCACAATACAGGGTACGACATGTGTCCATATCGATTTCAGGAAAATTTCTCCTTATTAGACCAACCAGCTTTATTAACATGCTGCAGGGTTTTAGATCTGCTGATACATAGACCCAGGTCTTTTTCTACAGCTGATTCCCTTAGCTGTACCCTGTTGAGGTTATAGCTGCTATGGGGATTCCTGTGAACAATATTCCTAGTGACACTTATCAGTATTAAATTCCAGCAGCCATTTCTCACTCCAAGTTTCTTGCTTCCTAAGATCTCTCTGCATTGCCTTGATATCGTCCAGCGATCTAATCTCTTTGAAAATTTTTGCATCATCTGCAAAAAGCAACACAGGGCATTCTAGCTCGTTTACCAGGTCGTTAATGTAAAAGAAATAGTACAGGGCCCAAGACTGATCCCTGGGGTACTCCTGAGGTTACCCGGAGATTATCTGACCTTGTGCCTCTTATTTCGACATATTGTTCTCTTCCCATCAAGAAAGCCTTGATCCACTGCAAGATTTTGCCTCCGAACCCATATGCCTCCAGTTTTCTAAGCAATTGCGCATGTGGTACAGTATCGAAGGCTTTTCTACAGTCAAAGTAATTTACATCAGCCACTGGAACTTGGTTGCCCACTCCTGTTGTCAGTATCTATGTATTCCAATAGGTTTGTGAGTGTGCTCCTTTTCTTTCTGAACCCATGTTGTCCATCGTAAATTAGTTTGTTGACCTCTAGGTGGTTCACCATTGCTCTCTTTATCAATTTCTCACATATTTTGCATAGTACATAGGTCAACAAAACTCGTTGATAATTTAGAGGGTTGAGAATATCACCTTTCTTGTAGATTGGATACAGGGATCCAAGAGACCAGAGAGCTGGTACTAGACCTGAATCGAGTGATTTCCTGATGATTAGCGACACTGGCAGTGCTAGTTTGCTGTGGCATTCACTCAGAAGTCTTGGGTGTATTCCATCAGGTCCCTTGGTTTTCTTCCCGTTAATTTTCTTCAGGAGGTCCTGTACTGTGTTTATATCCACTTCAATGTCTTCAACTACTGGTTCACGATAACCAAAATCAAACTCTAGTATATTTCCTTCATCTTCTTGCACAAACACACTCTGGAAGGCTATGTTCATCACATTAGCTGTCTCCACATCGGACTTGGTTGTTTCATCATTCTGTATCCTTACTCTCAGGACTTTTTCTTTTAATGATCTGCTCCTTACATAGCTCCAAAAGTGCTTGGGGTTTACTGTTATGTCATCTCATAGTTTCTTGATAAATGTTTTCTTTGTTTGTCTAATCATACCAGTAGTTGCATTTCTTACCCTCCCGTATTCCTCAGCTCTCCTTAATGTTTTCTTAGCTCTGAGACACTTCCATGCTCTCTCTTTGTCTCTTGTTTTATCTTTCACCTCCCTTGTCATCCACTTGGGCTTACTTCTTCTAGCACTGCATTCCACCTTTGGCACATACCCATCTATGATATTGCACAGTATCCTGACTAGAATTTTATACATTTCTTCCACTCCCTTATCTTGAAATAGCTCTACCCAATCAAATTGGGCTAGTTCCCTTCTCATTTCAGTGTAGTTTGCTTTGTGGAAATTGTACCTAAACCGCTGGGCTCTGTCAGCAACCTCCGAGTCAGTATCCAGTATAAGATCAAAAGTAATCACAGCATGCTGACTTTTTCCCAGCTGGGGCAGTAACTCCAAGTCCAAGTTATCAATTGGATCCCTGGTGACTACAAGATCAAGAGTTGGTGGGTTAACATCATCCAAATTGTGGGTGTCCTCCGAAACATGTTGATGTAAATAAGCATCGTTAACACTCTAGAAAATTTCTTGCATCTACCACTTGACCAACACTAGCCACTTTGTTACTCTCCCAACTACTCGCCTTAAAATTAAAGTCACCACAGATAAGCACCTGAGATTCGCTATTGTAGTTGCAGCTTAACCCAATGACTTCACAAAGATCATTTTTTTTTTCCCCTTATCGATGCTGGGGGCTTATAAATTGTCCCTATCAACAATTTCTTTCTACGAATAATTAACTCACACCATACAGACTCATGATAGGCGTGATTGTTCATAAAGGCTACATTATTGCACAAGGATATTAGCTTCCTCTTAACTCAAATGGCCACATCACCTCCGGGTGCCCCTTGTTTTCTCTGTCCTTCCTAAATACTTCAAAGTTATATAAATAAAAAATTTCTGAATTGCGATGTTCATTCAGTTTTGTTTCCGTTAAACACACAGTATCTGGACAGAGAATGTCAAGCAAGGCCAGAAGTTCACTTGCCTTATTGTATACCCCATTAGTATTTGTATAGACACATTTGAAGGTGGTGTGGGCAGCTAAAAATTTCTGAGTTGCTCTCACTTCACTTTGACTACAGTTTTACCCCTAATGATCCATTTCCAATCTGCTATTTCCTGTCATCGGAACTCCTCATTTTTTGTTTCATTTCTTCAACCAACACTTTCCTTCTGTCTCTGTCATGTTGTAGCGGGCCGAAAATCTAGACTAACCCGCGTTCCAACCTTATCCTAGGATTTATGGACCTTGAGAACCCCGAGGAAGAATTGATACAATTTGATATAGAGTCCTTTACTTTACAAAAGAATACAGTTATATTTACAGCTTATATTTACAAAAATATGGGGTAAATATTCACACAATAATTTATATTTACAAAGGAAGTGTGCACACTTCAAAATGAGGCCAAATTCCCCAATCCCAACAAGATGCCAAAAGAATTTGATAACGGGCAAATAGAACAAATTTACTTAAATGTACCAACGCAACAAAATGAAAAACAACAACAACCAAACGAAAAGGGGCACACGCTATCACTTGTGTGCTGGAGGTGGGTGGTAGTAGGCTAACATAAAAGGAGGCAGGCTTGTCAGCCAATGCGGGTGTGGTGGTCCAGGTGTCTAGCGAGGTATGAAAGCCCTCCGTCTCAGGGCTGGGCGGAGCACTCGTCTAGAGAACCCTTCTTGCCGTCCGTCCAAGCTTCCACTCTCTCTAAATGTATATCCAAACAATCCTCAAAATATAATCTTTTGATAAAAGATTATTTTAAACCAGTACAATCTGATAAAAGATTATTTTAAGCAAAGTACAACCTGAGAAAAAAAATGGTTTTAATACATGAAATCAAATATATATATATATACAAAGAGAAAATATAAAAAAAACCTCATTCCCACTCACACTCACATTCTTACAGAGGGAGGGAGAGGGTACAGAGAAAAGGGGTGGGAGAATAGCCCTTTTACACACACTCACATTCGCTCCACCACACTGTCCCTAAAGATTCTTTAATTTCTTAATTCCTCACCATGAGCGAATGTAGTCCCCATTTTCAAGAAGGGTAGTAAAGAGGATCCAAATAACTTTAGACCGGTTAGCCTAACTCCTGTAGTCTGTAAAATTCTTGAGAAAATAGTTAAAAAAGGGATTTGCCAACATCTAGAGAGGGAGGGGTTAATCAGCGATGCTCAGCATGGGTTTAGATCAGGTAGATCATGTTTGACTAACTTACTAGACTTTCTGGAGTTTGTAACAGATCAAGTAGATAAGGGAGAGAATGTAGATATAATTTACTTAGATTTTAGTAAAGCATTTGATAAGGTACCACACAGGAGACTAGTTCATAAATTAAAAATGATTGGGATATGTGGGGGTGTTTCAAATTGGATAGCTGAGTGGCTGAAAGACAGGAAGCAAAGGGTAGTGCTAAATGGTGTAAAGTCAGAGTGGAGGGATGTTATCAGTGGGGTTCCTCAGGGATCAGTTCTCGGTCCATTATTATTTGTCATCTATATAAACGATCTTGGGGAGGCAGTTAATAATAAAGTGTCAATTTTTGCGGATGATACCAAATTAGCAGCTGTAGTTAAAGATATTGATGATAATTTTAAAGTGCAGGGGGACTTAAATAAATTGTTATCCTGGGCACATAAGTGGCAAATGACTTTCAACCTTGATAAGTGCAAAGTTATTAACATGGGAAAAGATAATAGAGAATTTAACTATGAAATGGATGGGCATTGGCTGAGCTCAGTAGAGGATGAGAAAGATCTAGGAGTAGTAATAGATAAGTCATTAAGGTTTTCTAAGCAGTGTATTGAAGCAAGAAATAGGGCAAATAGAGTGCTGGGTTTTATTAAGAGAAATGTCAGTTACAAAAGTAAGGAGGTTATTCTTAAACTCTATAACTCTTATGTTAGGCCACATCTAGAGTACTGTATACAGGCATGGTCCCCACATTTTAGACACGATATTAACCTTCTTGAGTCAGTGCAACGGAGGGCAACAAAGATTATTCCTTCCCTGAGGCACCTTGAATATGAAGATAGACTGAGGGTATTAAATATGTTCTCATTCGAAAGGAGGTGTGTGAGAGGGGATATGATTGAGCTGTTTAAAATTTTTTCCGGGATAGATAAATTGGATGTTAGCAAGTTTTTTGAGTTAGATGATGGAAATCGGACTAGAGGTCACCACTTGAAAATTAAAAAGCAAGGGTGTAGGTTGGATTTAAGAAAATATTTTTTCACCAATAGAGTGGTAGACTTCTGGAACAAATTGCCGCAGAGGGTAGTAGGTAGTCCAAATCTAAATGTATTTAAGAGTAGGTTGGATGAGTTTATGGGAAGGGAAGGTTGTGATGGTTCCTAAGTTTTGTATATATTAATATTGTTTGTATATATCTATAGCTGCATGATTTAGTTCTTGACAAGCCTTGATTGGTGATACCCTTGTTTCTGGATGCAATCCTCTGGATGTAGTTTTCCTGGGAGTTTGGGTGCCTTGAAAAAGAGGCCGCTTGACTCGGATGACCTATGATGAGCCCTTGTGGCTTTTGTCATCCGTTATATTATATTGTGGGGGACTTTGATTTTGTCTTCCCCTGGTGATGGTGCTTTTTGTGGGTGGGTTTTGACGGAGGCGGATGACCTTTGATAGGCCCTTGTGGCTTTTGTCATCCGTGTAATTATGTTATGTTATGTTATGTTAATCTAGGTGCAGCTCTTAGAACCTTTTGTGCACTACTCCCCTGGTCCATTACTACCTTCACCAGCCTAGGGCCTCTATTTGACCTGTCACTATCCTTTCTTCCTAGTCTGGAAATTGAGACAATTTCTCCGGCGATGTCTTTAGCATCAATATTTAAGGTATTTGTGAAAAGGTGTGAAACAGTCTTTTTGTCCTCCTCCTTTCTTTGCATACCTAGCCTGGCCTCGGACTCAGGAATATTTGAGAGCAGCACATTTTTGGCCCTAATTGCCCTATCTTTCTGTGTCCCAAGTATGTTTGACTTTCTCAGCAATGGTTTCCGCAGCAGTGATCTCTATTTCCTCTCACTTTGCTTTCCATCTCTGTAGAGTTCTTCTTAACCCTTTCCTCAAGAGCTATAATTCTCTGTGCATTTTCCTTAACTTTTTTGCCTAATTGGGCCTAACTACTTCAGTATTTCTTTGGAGACTATGTTACAGTGATTGAGAGAGTAATAGTAGCATAGTTTAGGCACATCTCTTGCAAGCTTAATAAACATTTTGTATGCCTCATAGGGCATACCATCACACTTTGCATGCACCCCAAAACCACAGTAATCACACAATATACCATCATTTCCTTTCCTTCTTTCAGTACACTTCTCTTTGCGGTAACTACAAACATCCTTTGATTTGTCAACACACGCTGCTACTCCCGCCATTTTGAGGGAGTTCCAGACACCAATCTTTGTTTACATATGAAAAATTCAATTAAATGTTAAAATTGTGGAGTATAAATACTCTGCAAACCTTCTGTCGCTGTTTAAGTCTTCACTCTCAACCTCCCAGTACTGGAAAAAAAAGGTAAAATACAACTGTAGAACAGCAAAATCTTTGGAGTGAAATTATTCATGTAGCACAGTAAGGCAGAGGGACTCGATGATCTATCAAAGGTTATCCACATCTATCAAATCCCACCCATAAAATGCATCTATAGGATTGTGTCAGATCATGCATCAACAATATACTTACAATTTAAACAATCCATAGAATTGTGTCAGATCATGTATCTACAATATAGGTACAATTTAAACCACCTACAGGAATGCATCATCATCAAGGCTTGTCAAAATTCAAATCATCCATAATATACAATAATAAAAAACTGCATTGCATCCACAGGAATAAGTAATTGTGTTGAGTATGGCCGGATCCGAGTCCTAGCTTATTTGGGGGCTATTTTTCCTAGCTACTTTTTGGGTTATATGTTTGTTTCTCAGCCGAAATCTATTGGGATGAAGTTTATGGCGATTAGTTATGTTATTTTATAAAAAAATTGTGATTATATACTGCCCCTCCCCCCAAAAAACATTTATTGAAATCTCAGGGTCATTGCAGGGTGATATCCCCATCAGCCGACCCTCAAAATTAAACTATTGTTTCCTACACTATGATAATGGTTGGTAGATCTGTACTTACATTAGACACCCATTTAACGTATGGACTCAGAACTTTTAGAATCTCTTTCACGTCTGGAAATTTCCTCATAAAAAGTGTATTGGCAAATACCCATCCATATGTTCCTCTCTCCATCCATAGTGGGGAACATTGGCCCTCTCGTTTCCCACCAAACTCTTTCTATATTTTGTGTGCTGGCTCCAGTTTCTGGATCCATGAAATTCTGGGAGTGGTTGATGGTTAGATGTTCATATCCTTCAGATGACAAATTGGAATAGGCTGCCCATCCACCTGATATGACTCATTCCCGGCAAAATCTTATTTTTTATCACTGCTAGGAGGGTTTCACGATTTCAATTTTCAACTGCCATAATAAATTTTTTTCTTTGATTCACGTTCAAACCCTCCCAAAACCCACTGCCCTTCCACTACACAGCTGCGTTTATATTTGCATTTTCCAAATTTGATCTTGTTGATTTTGCCTTTTTGTGGGGACCTCCAAGCAGTGAAGAAAAGTTTCAAAAAATGTAAAAGAACTTCTCGGCAAAAGCTACACCAATCGACAAGTGGTTTTTGACAAAAACCCTGTATGTGCAGTTATTACGCTCATAGGTCCCCGATTCACGATGAAACAAAACACAACCATTGCAATGTTCTCGATGGAGAGGCATGACCCTGCGAAAAAAGTTCCTTTTTGAGCCATTGATTTGTACTTACAGAGTTGACTTTTGCCATCAGTGCCAATATAAAATTTGTCTTACCTGAAGACCCAATTCCTGTTCATTGTAAGTTCTGCTTTACAAGTGGGACACTCTCATTTAGATTTTAAAAGGCCATAGGCTATGAGAAAATCAACACCTTTATCATTGTCGGATAAAACAGCACCTAGATGGCGAACATTCAAACAGCACACAACACACGAATCAGACATTTAGAAAATTTGTATTTCTTGAACTACACATATATAGTCATAAAAACAATACCGAATGATTCCTTTTGGAACAAGAATCAAAATTAAGCTTGTAAAAAAATCTTTTTAACAAATCAAAGAAGAGAAATCAAACTGGAAGCAAAACAAAACAAAAGTATTTTTTGGTCAGAGTTAGGAAGGCAGGCTTCATTAACAACCAAAAAGTATGGTTTTATTGAACAATAAAGCACAGAAAATTAAATAAAAAGACTAAATATAGAAAATAAAAGAAAAAACTACTTTTGAACAATATTAAAAGCACAAAAAGCATTGAAATTAATAAAGTTTTCTGATTGGTCAATGATGGAGCTGAATACAGATTTGTGATTGGTCAGTGGGATAGCAGAAAAACACTGGAAACTAGCCCCCAAAATAACCTAAGAATCGCTTCTAGCTATACTCTACACAATTATCGTCCTATTACTGCCTTCCAACTCAAATAACTTGCTAAAATCTAACCTATCCATCCTAGAATAAATTTCATAAAGCTCAATGATATATATTTCATTTTCGTGTGTTGTTTTGTTTTTCTTATAGCTTTTCAGATTTTGTGTCGGTGATACCGAGTAACAGGTGGTCTATCCTGTTCTACATTTTTTTTATTTATTAATTCTGTATTTATGTATATATATTTTATTTTTGTGTTTCTTGTACTTGCGTTGTCTTTTTCTTCTTTTAATTCTTCTTGGATTTCATGTCGGCAATACTGAGTAACAGGTTTATCCTGTTTTAAGATTTGTTTTCATTTACTTTTGTTTCTTCTCATTCCATTTAGTTTCATCTACCTGTAGTTTTTTCTGCATTGCATCTTGCAATGGTGGGTCTTGGTGCTAAGAATAAGCAGGTTGCCTACTCCGTACTGAAGGCTGATTCTTCCTTCCCATGTACCACTTGCTTTAAGTTTGTCCTTCATGAAGATGCTATAGCTTGTGGTATTTGTAACAACTGGTGACAGTACAAGCGCTAGTACTGGATTGTCTCCTGTGCTGGTTAGGGAGATTATACAGCAGGGAGGTAAAAATGTACATTTTACATGGCCTCAGTGTGAGTCTGCTGCCCTGCGCTCTCCCTGGAGTTGTTGTGGGTCCTTAGTAAAGTCATTCAGCGATTCTATGACCAAAATGGTGATGACTGTGGCCGAGCTAAGTGCTGAGGTTGCTGCCTTGTCTGCCTAAGGTAACCAGGATGACTTCAAGGCCCAGCTTGCGGGCTTGGCCACTGAGGTGCGGGATTCGCGGGCTACTGTAGCCACAGGCACGGGATCTTCTGTTTCCAAAGCAGAAGTATTTTAGGCCATTAAAGAGGACACTAGGGAGCTTTATGAGAGAGACAAGAGAAGCAAAGTATTATTGTTAGGGGGTTGTCTCCTTCAAACTTTGCCAGTGATTTTAAAGAAGTAACCTCTTTCTTGTACCCTAACATCCCTAATATATTGGTTACTGAAGTCATCCATATTAGTGGCTGTGCCTTCAGCCTCTTCTGTTTTAACTTCAGTCATTGTAACATCTTGCCCAATTCTCTCCCCGGGTAGTCTCACTCCTGGTGGATCTGTTCATATACAGGTGACAAATTTTCAAGCAAGAATGTAGTTTTGTCAATTTCATTCCTGTTTTATTATGATTATATAATTTAAATTGATTAGTTAATAAAGTTAACTTTGTTTCTAGTCATTGTTCTAATTTCGTTTTTGGGATTGTTGGGGTGACTGAGACCTGGCTTACTTCTGCTACTTCGTCTTTAGTTGTTAATGTACCAGGATATACTTTTTACAGAAATGATTCTCCCACCAACCTGCCTAAGTATGGAGTTGGGTTTTATGTCAATAATTTCTTGGAAGTTGGCTGGATATTTAATAGTTACCCTAATACCTGTGTTTTTTTTTACCAAGCTTTAAAGTTTACGTTATGGTGATTCAGCTAAAGACTTAATTTTAATGAGTGACTTCAACCTGCCTGAAATTGACTGCTCTGGCTTAGTTCCTGTTGCACATTTCTCCTCTCCCACACTTTTTAACTCTCCCAGGCAGCAGCCAAGATTTAAAAGGCTCTGTGCTTTCTGAATAAACCTGAATTAGCTGTCTACCTTAATTTTCTTTGTCATGGGCTTCAGGCATTCTTTCGCTTTGAAAAAAAATTTCAGAGTGAGCAAACAATGATCCATAGTCTTTACTATGAAATGATTGAATGCACAAAATGTCTTGCCTCACGATATATAAAGAGAGATGTGTTAGCAAAGATAGTTACAGGGGGAGATTTTCTTGATTCAAAATACTCTTTAGTCCCAGACTCAACTGCCAGATGCTACTCTTAGTCTGGGTACAGGTACCAGACAACTCCTCATGAAGCAAAAGGATCACATCTCTCATCACAGCAAAGAGGAAATATACTGCAAGGCACATAGATTTTATGTGAAAGCTTTTTAAAAGCTTCATTATCATTTACCATTCCATACTCTGATACTGGAAGATTTACTTTTTCTAGAACCTGAAGTTAGGAAAGAAGCCAATGTTGTGGAGGCAGTGAGAAGGGTTGCCCAAAAGCTCCCCACTGTTATTTCTCCTAACAGTATAGATGATGTAAGGGATGAGTGGAAGCTGTTTGCTCTTGATCCATATGTTGGGGAAATAATTAATTCAACAGGTCAGCTTACACAACATAAACCCAAAATAGATCTGTTTTGGTGTAAAGTGCATCAGATGAAGTCTGCTACAGGGCAGACAAAGTATCCTTTGTTGAAAAACTTGACAATAGCATGTCTGTCTTTAGTGCATGGAAATGCAGACACGGAACGATCATTTTCAGAAGTGGCCAGTATAATGAGAAAGGAGAGAGCAAACCTGGAATGTTACACATTGAATGCTATTCTGTCAGTGAAAAGCTACCTCCGAGTAAAAAATCGGAATTGTACCAACATAGAACTTGAAGAAAACCTTCTCTTCTTCTGTAGAGAGGCCCACAGCACATATGAAGCTAGACAAAAGAAACAACAGATGGAGAGAAAATCTGAGGGACAGGCTAAAGAAATTGCTGGAGAAATCAACATGTTAACTCATGTGATCCAGACTGAAAAAGACAAGAGTGTTAGATTTAAATCTGCTCAGGTTTCAGCATCCTGTGCATCAAAGAAGGAAGTAGAAGCTGAGAAGAAAAGGAAAGAAGCCATGGAAATGGTTAAAAAAGCCCAGCAGCTCCTAAAAGAGGCAGATAAAGAAAGAAAGGAAGCTGCAATTGCCAGGGAGGCAGCAACAAAGAAAGTGAGCAGGTAAGAAGCAAAAATTGTACAAAAAACTATCAAGAGAGCTGCTGAAGAGAATGTCAGGCAAAGCAAAAAAAAAAAAGAATTTTAAATATATAATTCAGGTATAGATTTTGTAAGAAATCCTAATTATAATTTTAAGCTTTATATTTTTGTATTTAGATACCTGATAAAGTAAGTTAGTTTAGTTTCATATTTTTTTGTGTTCAGATACCTGATAAGTAAGTTATTTTCATTTCATAAGCAGGCTTAGTAAAATTGTTTATGATTAAAATAATAATAATAAAAAAAAAAATTATACCCACTGTGATGAAACGAGACTGAGGCATTGTGAGCTGCTGTTTTATTGTCATGCACATACACTGTTGAAAGGTTAATATTTATTCATGTGAATATCAGGGATATAGAATTCCTTTGTTTACAGTATATGTAATGGCATAACTTTTTTTTACAAGATTTATAAAGTTAAGCAAAACAATAATACCTTTATTTATAGTGTAGATGTCTCCTTGATAGTTTATATTGATTGCATAAAAATGTAAAGTTCTTGTTATTATATGTGGGAATATTCAGGCTGGTAAGGACAAAAATATTGCTTCATTTCAATAATTAATTAAACATTAATTAAAATAAAAGTGCCAAATGCTTAGGAGTTATTATATTTAGTTTGGTTTAATATTTTGATTTGTTAGATGGAATACAGATCCAGATTTTTCTCTGGAACATTACTTAAGAATAAAAAAAAAATTGCCTGAAGACAGTGCATGTTCATATCTGGATATTCTGAGTGGGAACTGTATACAGTGTACTGGCCCACTGGCCAAGCAGTCTTTCATTCTATTGGAAAGTTGCAATGCTTGTAGGGGGAGAGAAAATGGGTATAGTTGCCCCAGTGCTTGGCATTATGCCTAAATTCCATAAACCAACAAACAATCAATGTAATATAGTTAGCATTATATCATAGATTTACATCTAATGATGCCAGCTTTTACTCATTATTTTCCAATTTACTTCTCTATATTTGATATTTTGCCCAGTGGCAACCCTGTTGTAGACCTGTATAACCTTGTAGATACACCTGTAAATTCTGGTACATCCTTCACTGGATTGCCTTGGGTTTGTCCAAATGCAATCACTCCCTTTTGTCATTCAGTAATATCTGCTTCGTGCCCAATTTGACACAGCTTTTGCAACTGGCACTGCACCAAACCACTTTTTCAAAACCTAAGGATCCTGCCACACACTTACAAGTTAGTAAACTCCCAATGCTGAATACAAGCCCCTGTATTTAAACTATTTTTTTGTCCAGTGAGCTTATATTGTGATTGTGTGTCATGCAGTCTTCCACTATGTATTTAATTGTATGGTGTGGGGACTATGAGGAAGTGAAAATGTATCAAGGCTGTATAGCTATATATCTTTTCATATATAACTTGTCTTATACTTTTTTTTTGTTACAAATATTTTAGTGTTTATGTTCATCTAAGTTATTTGTCTTTCTCCACAGGCACCAACTCCTGCTGTACCAATGGAATGTGAAGGTTCCACTTTGGTTTCCTATGATGTCTCATGCTCTGAGGATGAAGGAGAGTCCACTGAAATTTCCCCCTCATGTATAAAGGAAGAAGTCCCTGACCCAGACATCATAGGGGAAAGGATGGAAACTGATCAGATTGAAAGCAGTGACGATCTGGGTCATGAACCAATAGTGAATAGCTCTCCCCTTCCCCTAGAACCCGAACACACTCAGGACAAGGCAATACCCAATAGCTCTCCCCTTCCCCTAGAGCCTGAACACACTCAGGACAAGGCAATACCCAATAACTCTCCCCTTCCCCTAGAGCCTGAACACACTCAGGACAAGGCAATACCCAATAGCTCTCTTCTTACTCTAGAGCCTGAACACACTCAGAACAAGGCAATATCCAATAGCGCTCCCCTTCCCCTAGAGCCTGAACACACTCAGGACAAGGCAATACCCAATAGCTCTCCTCTTACCCTAGAGCCTGAACACAATCAGGACAAGGCATTACCCAATAGCTCTCCCCTTCCCCTAGAGCAGAAACCTGACAAAACTTCTCACATCAAGGACTTCTCAACAATTCGCACAAATAGTATCAATAATGAAGTGACTTTTCTCCAAAGTTATCGACACACTGAAACCATAACTATTTCAAGTGATACTGAAAACGAATGCGCCTCCGGTTTCTCCTCTGACTCTGAGTCTGACTCAACAAGCAAGGACTCCAGCTCTGAATCATCTTCAGACGATGATACTATCTCCACAATATCTTCGGATGTCCCTGTAACAACTATTCCTAATGAATCAACTTCTAAAGAACCAAATGAAACGTAAGATCCCTTCCTCTATTCTTTAACTTACACGTTCATTCTATTTGGCAGAAGAACAATGCAATGTACCAAGGAACTTACTCGCCAGCCCCCATACCCTCTCTTCTGCTAGGTGGTAGCCTCTAGGAGTGCCATCATACCCTGGGTGGCTCCACAGGTCCCTGTGAGATGTTGTGTGAGGTTTAGGCAAGGAATGCTATTTGTTGTAAGTTCTTTTTTCCTACCTGTACAGATGGGGTAATAACTTCCTAAATCTGCTCCTTAAAGAGTTTCATTTTTGTATACTTTGAATTTCATTGCCAGTTTAAAATTGGTGTCTTTAAGCAGCAGCCAACAGTTTTGCCATTGCTGTTTGTGTCATTATTTTCATTACTACTACCACTTTTTCACAACTTATACTATTTCACAATTACTCCTACTTTTCCAAAATGACTACCTTTTTACAATTACTAATACTACTTTTCACCTACTTCTCTGTATGTCCAAGTCAGGCTGATCTTCGTACATGTTACCTGTCCCATTATCAGGATAACCAGGGTCGCTACAGCTTGTCCCTTGTACATGAGATGGGTTTGTGTACACAGACTTGTGGACTATCTGACCTCTCGGAGGAGGCTCCATTTTTTTCAACTCTCTTTGCTATAGATCGTATGTTCATGCACAGGGTGGAGGCCTTCCTCACCCCACGACCGAGTGTGCTCCCTTCCTGCTTTTTGCAGGGGCGCGGCGATTTGCCATCCTGGCCGCCGTGCTGACGGGATCCAGCGCTCCGTCCGGCCCCAGCTTAGCCTCTCTTCCTTCCTTCAGATAGCCCGATTTCTCCCCTACCTCGTCGCTTTTCATACAACCTCTCCCACAACTTTCTCTGGTCAGCCTCTAATTTCACAGGGTAGAATGCTGACCTTCTTCTCAAGCCAACCACCCCGGATCGGGGCTGGGGGGGGAGGGGACATTGTTCCCTAACCCCTCAGCTCCGGTTCGGGATGGGTTTTTTTTAACAACCTGCTTCATCCCCACCCATACCTTCCTCACATCCCTTTTCCTCTCCTCTTCACAACCTATATTTTTTACGCCGTGTTCAAGGTGGAGCCGCCAGGACACCAGGCGGGAGGGGTCGTCCCGAATGGCGGCGCCGGGCTTGTAAGCACCTCTCGCAGTGCGGGCAACTGCGAGAGGTGATGAGCTATTGCGTCCCGTATTAAAAAGAGGGTCACCATGCCCATGTATGACAAAAAAAAAAAACCCAACCCCCAACTTCCCCAAGAAAATCAACGGAGCCGCCCTCGGGCAGCTCCACCGAGAAAATGGAGGTCCCCCCCCCTTGTGCTTGCGCAAGGGACCCTCCATAATTCTTTAACCGGAGAGGAGGCTTACTCCTCTCCTACGCCTACGGGTGTAGGGGACTCCCCCTCACCCCCTTCTCTGGAGGTGCTTTCGGGCACCTCCCTATCTCCAGCAGCAGTCCCTCCTTTGCTTTCTAAGGGGACTGCCAAGAAAGCCAGCAGGCAGCCCTTTGCCGACCGCCCCTCGTGCAAGCGGCTCGGTAGGGCAAACCCCCTTAGGGGGGAGAGGGAAGCCAGGCCCCTTCGGTCGCTTCCCTCAAAAGACCTGCTGGCAAGAATTTTAAACCTTGCTGGGGTCAAGGCCTGTGCCTCCCCACACAAGACTGGTGACACTGCCAAGGGGACCTGCGATGTCCTGGGAGGGGATGGCCAACTGGAGGCCCCTCCTGTGATAGACATGGTCCTTGAGACCCAGCCTCAGATGGGGGGGAATCCGGGCTCGGCGCCAAGCACCGAACCCGAATCCGCTCCTATGCAAGGTCCCCCTCAAACGGCCGAGGGCTCCGAGGCAGTAAAAAGAGGGGAGGGATCTCCTCCGACAGGTGCCCCTACGACGACCAGGACCTTCTCCATTTCGGAGAGGGACCTGGCTGAGGCCGGCCCATCTGGCATGGGGGCTTCTGCCGGCGGAGGTGAGAAGCGGGTTCATTCCCCGCCCTCCTCTCCAAAAAAGAAAAATACTAAAAAGACGAAGAAGACTCGGGGCTCCTCTCCATCCGCGGGGGCTGCGGGGACGGATGGGTCTGCTGCCACTTTGGTAGGCGACCAAGCCAAGATCGGCACATCCGGCCCCTCTACCCCCTCGTGTGCGGAGCCCCTGACTAAGACTAACACCAAGAATGCACAGGGTGGAGCCTCGATGACATCGGGGCCCCTGATTCAGAGGTTACCTGGCGTTTTCGAGCCCGCTGGCTTCAAGCGCTTCCTCATTATTCGCTCCACTGATGGCAGCATGTTGTCCAAGGGCAACATGATCCATCAGAGGAGAGGATTAGCTAGTGCAATTGGTAGAGAGCCGAAGGTAACCCGTTTCTCGGATGGGAGCCTTCTGGCGAATGCGGCGAATCCCGCCGAGGCGGCCAAGATAAGTGCTCTTCGGACACTTCATGGCACCCCGGTGAGTGTGACGCCGCACTCTACCATGAACTTTGTGAAAGGAGTAGTTTATGCGAGGGAACTCGTTGACTACTCCATAGAAGACATCACCCTAGAGCTGGCCGACCATGGGGCGGTCAAGGTCGAACGTGTGATGAGAAAACAGGGAGGGGCCTCGAGACCCACCCCTACACTCTTCGTCACGTTCGACTGTGACAAGCTCCCTGAGTCGGTGCGTGCCGGTTGGTACCGCTACCGCGTGAAGGCATTCCTTGCCACTGCCGCGGCGGTGCTATTACTGTCACCGCTTCGGCCACACGAATCGATCATGTAGACGTGCAAAATCGGGGTCACCCGAAGTCTGTGTAAATTGCTCCAAGGTCGCACACGATAAGTCCAAATCGTGTGTGGCCAAGTGTGTCAATTGCGGAGAGCCGCACCCTGCTTCTTCGAAGCAATGGGGTGCATATCTCCTTGAGAAAGAAATCCTGGCCGTTCAGGCCCAGGATCGACTCTCATTCCGCGAGGCTAAAGACTTGGTCCTGGCGCGCCCGGCTCTGCCTGGGACGTCATATGCCTCAATAGTTAGAAAAGCACCCTCTGCTCGTGGCCCATCCAGGCCAACGAGCACGGTTGTTTCCGCGCCCATTCGGAGCCCTTCTGCGGGCTCTACTACACCCGCGCGCTCCCCTGATAGAGCTGGCGGCAAAAAGGGTTCACACCCAGCCCCGGCTAAAACCAGGGCTCCCCCCTCTTCCCCCAGCGTGACCGTTTTCCGTAAGGCGAAACGGCCACGCGCCTCCACAGAGTCGTTAGACTCACAGGAGGCAACACCCCTGAAGATGGTCGCTAGGCCATCTTCCGGGGTTCCTAAAGCTGTTCCCCGAAAGGAGGACAGCAACAAAGGAGCTTCGGCCCCTTCGCCCACGCCCCGAGGTGGAGCGAGTGGCTCGGAGACGGTGGTTCCTCGAAAAGAGGGCCCCCCGCCTCCCAAGCCGCAACGCCCGCCTAAGGTTTCGAGGCGGAGGGAGGAAAAGACTCGCATGGCGAGCCCAACCTCCCCCAATAAGTCCTCGAAGGCGACAGCGCCTTCAGCGCTTTGTCCGGCCAACAGCGCCCGGGGTTCTGCCCCCGGGAAGCGTACGGCCATTCCCGTGAGGGTCTTCAATTCGAGGAGGGCCCCCGCGTCTCCTCCGAGCTAGGCCTGGAGGGCATATTCCTTCAATGGAATTGCCGTGGACTCCGGGCCAACTGGGAGGAGCTGCGGAGGCTCGTCTCGTCCCGTTCCCCGTTAGCTATTTTTTTGCAGGAGACCATGCTAGGCGCGTGCCCGCTGCCTGCCCGCTGCCTGCCCTCCCGGGGTATAAGGGTCTTGCGACCCCACCACCGCGGGATGGCCGGGCTGGGGGATGTGCGGTTTACACCCGGCATGATGTCTCCGTTCTTCCTTTCTCTTTAGATACCTCCTTTCAGGCAGTGGCTGTGCAGCTGCACCTGGATAGGAGGTATACTATCATTTCTGCGTACATTCCACCGTCAGCTGACTTCGACGAGGAGGACTTCCGCCGCGTCGTGGCACGGTTGCCGAGGCCCTATCTCTTGCTTGGAGATCTGAACGGCAGGCATCCTCTCTGGGGAGATTACTCCATAAATCCCAGGGGACAAGTCCTTGCCGATCTGATCGAAGAGCTTGAGATGGGTGTCCTAAACGTGGATGAGTTTACGCATCACTGTCCGAGAACCGCTTCATTTTCTTGCCTTGACCTATCTTTGTGCTCTTCGGATGCACAGCCTGATTTTGATTGGGGGGTGGTCGATGACCTCCATGATAGTGATCACTTTCCCATTCAAATATCATTTTCAGGGCAACTGCCGCCTGAGAGACCACCTCGGTGGTGCTTGGCGCGGGCGCGGTGGCCTGCATTTCAGGAAATGACTGAATTCTCTATCTCAGTCAAGGAGTTTAAGTCGGTAGATGAGGCCGTTGAGTTCTTCTCCGGCAACCTCATCGCCGTGGGCCTGACTACTATTCCTAGGACGTCTGGCCGTTTTGCACACCGACCACTCCCATGGTGGTCGGCCGAGTGTGAAACGGCCCTCAAACAGAAGCGTTATGCCTACATGCGCTATAAGCGCCGCCCGAACGATTTCACTGTCGCTGAATTTCGTCGGGCTAGGGCTAGGTTCTGGTATGTTTCGAAGCACGCCCGCCGCTCTTCTTGGCGGGCATACGTGTCTTCACTTAACGGGAAGACCCCTTTAGCTGAGGTGTGGAAGCGAGTCAAAAGGATTCGGGGCAAGTTCTCGCAGGACCCCCCTCCTGTTCTCCAGGAGAATGGGACCGCAATCTCGGACCCCGCGTCCGTGGCGGAATCCTTAGCGACCGCTTTTTCCGAATTCTCTAGCCGTGATGCTGCTCCGCCAGCATTCAATGCAGGTCGTGATGTCGCGGAAGGCCACCGGCTGGACTTTACCTCCAGAGGCGGAGAACCCTTCAACGACAAGTTTAGTGTGAGTGAGTTGCGTTCCGCTCTCGCTTCGTGCGCGGACACCGCCCATGGTCCGGACGATGTCTCGTACGCCATGCTTCGACACCTGGGTGAGCGAGGCATGGCCTTTCTGTTAGATTTGTTGGGGCGCTGATAGGGCTACTGCCTTACTTTTTTTTTCGATCCTTTGTTCGCTCGAAGCTCGACTACGGATGCGAGTTTTATGCATCCGCAGCCGAGCGTTTATTGCGGAAGGTGGATTCGATCCACCACACCGGCCTTCGCCTTGCGACCGGTGCCTTCCGCACTTCCCCCATTGAGAGCCTGTTGGTCGATTCTGGGGAGATGCCACTCGCTCTGCGCCGCGTGCAGTGCATCACTCGCCTGTACACGCGAGCCCGGCGCCTCCCTCAGTCGCCAACAGCTCTCACTGCATCCGCAGCTGATCTCGATGGTGCCTATGCCGCCGAGAGACGCTAGTCATACCCTAAGCCCTAAACCCAAAGGGTTTAGGGCCAGGAAACTCCTTCGAGAGGTAGATATAGCTCTCGGGCCGTTGGCGCCCCTGGTTCTGCCCAGGACGCCACCCTGGAGGGTACCACATTTGGCTATTTGTTGCCACGCCTCTGCTCCCAAAGCTTGTACGGCGCCGGGAGTATTGCGTTCGACCTTTTTGGAGCACACATCGTGTCACGCTGGTACCGTGCCAGTGTATACGGATGGCTCCAAGTCCCAAGAGGGGGTCGGCTTCCACGCCGTATCCCCTCTGTTTGAAGTCAGCGGGCGCTGCGTCTGTCTTCAAGGCCGAGCTGGTGGCAATACACCACTCGGTACGGGAGATTACGCGACGTGCCCGGTTCGGAGACCGGATTGTGATCTATAGCGACTCACAAAGCGCCCTGAGTGCTCTCGGGGCATTGGAATCTCCGCATCCCCTGGTTCGCGAAATCCGTGACGCCACGGTTTTGGCGAGCCGGGCAGATGTCGAGATTATCTTCTGCTGGGTTCCTGGACATGTAGAAATTGCGGGGAATGAGGGCGCCAAAGAGTCCGCGAGGACTCTGCGACCGGACCAGCGTTTTGCTCTTCCTCACACTGACTACATGGCAGGAATACGGGCAGCTCTTCGGACTGCTTGGCAAAGAAGATGGGAGACGGTCGAGGGGAACTTAAAGTTGCGTGCCATTGCGCCGCGACTGTTCCCATGGACCTATCCCCCAATGCCGCGGCGGCTTCAGGTTGCTTTCTGTCGTCTCCGAATCGGGCACACTCGTGTGACGCATCGCTATCTGATGGAGCGCTCGCCTGCGCCCTATTGCAACGACTCCGTCGTCCCCCAGACTGTTCGGCACATTCTTGTCGAATGTCCCAGTCTGGGTGATCTTCGCGCACGACACCTGTCCCGGTACCGGGATGGGCGGGGTCGCTACCGCCTGTCCCTTGTGCTCGGGACGAGTGCGTGTACTTTGACTGGTGGACTTATTGACTTTTGGGGGGAGGCCGGCCTTCTCCCTTTTATTTAACCCGATTTAATTGTTGTTGTTGTTTTTGTAATTGTTTTTGTTATTGCTTTGTTATTGTTATTTCTTTTTATTGTTTTCTGTTTAATTTTTTAAAGTAGCCTAGAACTAGGCTGTTTTTTACGGCGACTTATGTCTAAGTCGGCAGTCGCCAGATAGCCCCTTAAAAAAAAAAAAAAATCCTGCTTTTTGCTTGTGTTTTTGTATTTTTGCCAAAAAAAATCTAGCTTAGCCTTAGGCTGTAAGGTGATTACTGCAACTTTTGCCCTAGTGGCCAGTTGCCAGAGGGGCATCACTAATACTACTTTTTCACAATTACTAATTCTACTACTTTTTTATAATTACTATTTTTTATAATGACCAATTATTTAACAATGATTACTAGTATGTACTACATTTTCTGCAACTACTACTACTAATTTTTCTGAGCTACAACCAGATCAAGTACTTTACTTTACTTCCCCTCCCCCTACCTCTCTTCTGTGAGGTGGGGGCCCCCTAGGGTGGTCACCACGCTCCCTGAGTGGGTCCACAAGTCCCTAAGAGAAAAGTCTGTCATGCAAACTTGTGTGAGGTTTGGGCAGTCTATGAGTAGGTGTGTGATGTTAGTCTGGGTTTGGTTGCATGTTGGTGTCAGGGCGAGGTTTATTCTGTGTTTGTATTGTTGTAGTATAGTGGAGTGGTCAGACCCAGGGAGAGAGAGGATTATTTGGTGTGTTCTATCTAGTGATTTCTCTGATTGGTTTATTGTGGCTCGTATAGGATGTTGTTTGGCAGTAATGTGTTCAATTGTCTTTGGGTGAAAGTAGTGTGGATGTATTAGATTAAGTTAAGGTTTGGTGGTGGGGGAGGAAGTAGTGTGCTGGGTCTTTTTTCTTGTCTCTGGGTGGTGAAGGGGTTTGCTGTCAGGTGTTGGTTGAGGTGGAGTCAGTGCTCTTGCTGAAGTGTTGGGTTCCAATCATGTCTAGGTAGGTGTATTTTGATTGGTAGTATTTTTGTTTCAACAAGTAGGTGTGGGGTGGGTGTGCTGCGTGTGCATTCTGTCTGGTTTGGAGTTTGTTTGTGAAAGATTGGCTGTGCTTGGGTGCCATGCTGGTGCTGCATAGTTGAGGGTAGTACGGATGAATTATTTGTACTAGTGGTGAGAGGCTCTTTGTGTTGTCCAAGACGGTCGAAGGGAACTTAAAGTTGTGTGTCATGCGCCGCGACTGTTCCCATGGACCTATCCCCCAATTCCACGATGGCTTCAGGTTGCTTTCTGTCGTCTCCGAATCGGACACACTCGTGTGATGCATCGCTATTTGATGGAGCGCTCGCCTGCGCTTTATTGTGATGACTGCATCATCCTCCAGACTGTTCGGCACATTCTTGTTGAATGACCCAGTCTGGGTGATCTTCGCGCACGTTACCTTTCCTGGTACCGGGATGGGCAGGGTCACTACCGCCTGTCCTTTGTACTCGTGATGAGTGCGTGCACAATGACTGGTGGACTTGTTGACTTTTGGGGAGAGGCCGGCCTTCTCCCTATTATTTAAGCAGGGGGGTTTTTTTTCGCTTATAGTTCTCTCACTCCTGTGCCGAGGGGACCTCCCCCCGACGCAGGAGCTTGCTTACTGCTCACTTTCTTTTACCTTTTTTGGGGGGCATTGTTTTTTATCTTTTTTGATTTTATTTTCAAATAGCCTAGTACTAGGCCAGTTTTTAATACGGCGACTAATGCCCAAGTAGGCAGTCGCCAGATGAGCTCTTAAAAAAAAATGTGTTGTCCAATGTAATGTTAGATTGTCCTTTGAGCGCATTGATTTTCTTGGTAGCCTTGTTTGTTGTGGATTTTGAATGTCATGTGTGTTTCTAGTGTGAGTCATAGAAGGGTGGGGAGTTTATTTAGTGGTAGGTGTTGTCTGTTTAGTGTGATATTAGGGTGTTTGTTCGATTTGTGGAAGTTAAAAGAGTTAATTGATTTGTTGGCTGAGGCAGTCATGTGGTTTTGTGTGTGCATATATGTTGTTGGAGTATCTTTCTTGCTGTCAGCGAAATGTTACCTGTGTAGGTGTAGATGTTGATTAATGGGGTGAGTAAAATCGATCATTTCCAGATGCCATTGTAGAGTGGTCAGTGTACAATTTAAGGGTTTGGTGGGTAACTTTGGTCTGTCTGCCAAAGAAGTTTATTATCCACTTTATCGTTATGGAGGTTGATGTTCAGGAGTGAAGAAGGGTAAGGGCTGTTGAAATCATGGATTATGTGTTGTGTAAGGTTGGTGTAGAGGGTCTTGGTTGAGTGTGCTTTCCTGAGACATTGTTGCAATTTTGTTGTTTCTGATAACTAATGACTTGTGTGTGGATTTTCATTATGGCTCTCCATAGTTGGGTTGGGTTGGTTTTGTGGTCTATTTTGTTGATATACTGGTTCCAGTTTTTGGTTTGCCAGTTAATGATTAGATTGGTGATGTAGGTGCTATTTTTTGTTGTGAGGTAGCCCTGTTTTGTTTTATAATGTTCACTGCTTTTTGCAGTCTGCTATTTCCTTTGTGAAATTGGGGTAATTTTTTTCTGTGGGGTATGAATTTACTGCTTGTGTGTGTGATGGCATTGTTACTGTAGTGTAGTACTTTGTTTAGCAAAGGGTAGTTGTTTAAGGTGAAAGTGCAAAGTTTGTCTTCTATATATTTGATGTTGTTTTGCTAGTCTGCTTTTTTGTAGTTTTTTGTTTTAATTATTTTAGGAACCCATCTGGCAACTCTTTTTTGTAGTTTATATATGTGGTTTTGAAGATTAGTTGTGAGTGTGTGGTTTGGAAGGATATGATAATGGGTAGGTGGTCTGAAGGGAGGTTTACTATGGTATTCCATGTGGTTCCTGTGTGTAGGTGAGGTGAGCGTAGGTTTATGCCTGGGGACGTGCTATTTTGTGTCTTGTTGGTATAGATGTGTTGTTAAGTATGAGGAAATCTCGCCACTTATGGTTAGTTGTGGCTCCATTTGAAGGTGGGTTGCCATTACAGCCACTCGTTATTACAACTAATGGTTTGCAGCCCATATGCGATAGGCATCCCTGAAATAGTCATCAGACCAGACATAAATTGGTGTCAAAAAACATATCCAAGCACTGCTTCTTTTTCCTATTAGGACATAGATTGAAAAGGCTGGCAAATCCATTAGGATATAATTGGAATAGGCTGATAAATCCTTTAGGAATTATTTAATTGTATGTCCCTACTGAGAAATAAAATACACCTGAAATCAGGGCAAATCAGTGGTAAAACCCTTACCAATTTCTTGGATGGCAGCTGATTTTGCAGATTGGTTGCCTACCAACTATCACCCAGTTATTCCTGGTCAGGGATGAGAGTAGGGTGGGGTCACTCTCTCACCTTTTGGCCCTCTTTGGGGATAATGTTTTTTGACATGTGTGCACTCTCATTATTCTTTTATGCCCAAGTTCCTGTGGCACATCATGCTGCAGATGTACCATTTTGTCTAGGAAATTGTCCCTAAGTGGCTCCCTCTCTAGCTTGGAGGTTCCTCCGACATTTGCAATTGATGGGGACATGATCAGATCCCCTGAATTGGGAAAATCATTATCGGGTCTGCCACAGTTAATTGATACCACTTTTAAAGTCCTGGGAGCCAGTTCCACACCTGCTCCCTTTTGGAGGTGGTGCTTCTGCACCCTGGGAAGTTCTACCCAACAGGATACAGACATCTGACCCCCTCCCATAGAATCCTTCATGCCACTTCTCTTTGAAAAAGATCCCAAATACCTTGGGAGATGGCCTGATAGAGGCCCTTTCAAGGTGAGTAGGGACCTCATAGGAGGAACCAGGCTGACTCCTCCTATGAGGCTGCACTCGTTTGTTTGAAAAGCAGGTCCTGCTGGAGAATGAATTTCATTTAGAGATACTAAGGGTTTGGTTCAGTCACATTCTGCACTTCCAGGCACTTCCTACATATCTCAAGTTAAAAAAAGCACCCTCTGCTTCTGGCCCTTCCAAGTCTTTGAACACTGTAGTTCCTGCACCTATTAGGAACCCTTCTGTTGGTTCTGATAATCCCTGTCTGGTTAGCAGTGTGAAAGGTGTTTGGCAGCTACACCTCTACCAAATCACTCATCTCAGAGGAGGAAACTGCCCAGAAGATTGTTAGTGAGCATCTACTTGGACAATTTAAATATCCTTATCCCCCCAAAGGAAGGCAGTAATAAGGGAGCTTTGGCTGATCTTTGCCACAGACAGCTTAGGGAAGAAGTCTTGAACCTAATTGAAACCTGAGGACTCAAAAATGCCACAAATTGTCTCATAAAGGACTCATTTTTATGGGGTGGTGATGGGAACCACCTTAAATTGGTTTACTAGTGGCTCACACTCGCCATTGTTCCTCTTCAAAGAGAACTTGGTTAATTGGGTCAGTGGTGAATGTGGTAGTGTGCCACAGTGTTCTTTCTGTCCCAAAGGTAAATATAGTAGAGAAACTTGGTAAAGCTGCCTGCCTTAGAGACCTTTCAATAATGTTACCATTTTAATGTTTTCAATCATCTCAGCCACCCTGCAGAGGGGTGCCCTTTGTAGCCTGTTACACCTGTTACCTGGGGAAGCTACACATCCTCCCAGTCTGAGTGAAAATTAGGGAAACTGTCACTACGTTGACTGATGGGGCTTGTTTAAGTTTTTAGTGCATTCCCCCCTCACTACCTCTCAGCACTACTTTTTTTTTTACTCTACGACTATCTCCTCAACCTTTTGTCTACCTGCACTTGGTTCCAGGAGGAGCTGTTCTCACCCAGTCAGAGTGCAAATTAGACGCTCCATCACTGGGTTGAATCCAACTCTGATGGGACTTGGGAGAGTTGTTGGTGCACTTCCTCCTCACACAATCTCAACATTGCTTTCTCTCTACAACTATCCCCTCAACCCTCTCTCTAGGCTTAAGCACCTGACCAGCTACCTCAGGCCTTGCGTGGGCCTGGATTTTGGGGCACAAATATTAGGAGGATCGGTTTTGCCCCAATAATCCCTTCCCTGCATATAATCGGCTGGCCATCTCCCTGTGGCCATTCTTGGATGCATATGGCTGTACTGCTTCATTGGCTGCCAGGCCAACTAAAAGTCTCAGGGGGGGGGGTCATCTCTGGGTCTGCCACAACAGACCTTCAGATCCTGGCCATCCTCTTGAGGATTAGTACATCCCAGTAAGGATATCCACCCTGTTTACCCTGCCTCTCTTACTGTCCAGTTGGGAGCTGCTACCTTTATGGAATGATGACACTGGGTAACCTCTGGTTGGTGTGAATCACTGTCCTAGGTTGCAAACACCCTTCCTTCCAGACCCTTGAAAAGTCTGAAAACCTGAGACAGGATGTAGCCCACTAACCCCCAAGTGTATGGATTTATAATTGTTGGCTGGTTCTTCAAAGTTTTTAACATTTCGGACTACATGCCTCTCTTTCGATCCTCACCGACCTTAGTGTTGGAGTGTCAGAGTGGACCCCTCCACTCTGACAGGTGGAGGGGTTACCTTTCTACTTTCTGAATGCACAAAGAGGATTTTCCTTTGCCATCTTCGGAGCCATCTCTGGGACAGAGGTGGCCCCACCCTGTGCTTTCTCATTGGAATCTCCATAACCCCTGGTTCCTGGTATCTGTGATGCCATGGTTGATGCAAACCAGGTGGATGTCAAGATTATCTTTGCTGGGTTCCCAGACATGTAGGAATTACAGAGAATGAGTTCGCCAAAGAGTCGGTGAGAACTGGGAAAGCAGACCAGTGTTTCGCTCTTCCTTACACTGACTACATGTCAGGAATCAGAGGGGCTGCCTGGGAAAGAACATAGGAGATGGCAGAACTTAAAGTTGCATGCCATTGTGTTGTGACTGTCCTCCATTTGAAAGACTGTTCCCCTGCACCTTACTGCAACAATTACATTGGCCCTTACACTGTCTGGCACATTCTTGTTGAATGTTTCCCCAGTCTGGGTGATCTTTGTGCAGATCACCTGTTCTGGTACCAGGATCCGTGAGGTTGCTAGTGCTTGTCCCTTGTAGTTGGGACAGATGTGTACACATAGACTTGTGAACTATGTGATTTTTTGTAGTAGGCTGGTCTCCTATATTTTATTTGACTCGTGTGTTGGTTACCAGAATAGTTCAGCCAAAGGAATATATGCTTCTTGCCTAGAAAAACAAGGTTCTGGAACCACTGTGTCTCTACAGAGGCCGAATTTGGGGGACTTTTACCTGAACAGACAGGTACAACATAAAAATTTAACAATTGTACTAATTTATCAAACTAAATATAAATAAATTACACAAAGAGCAAATCAATTAAAAGGCCTGCTTAGGGGCCCCATGGGGAGGTCCACCTCCCTCAGGAACTTCAAGCATCAGCAAATAAGAAAATTCAAATCATATGGAGGAATCATCCACCCTTCTGCCAAAACTGACACCGCAATTTTGGAATATAAGAGCAGCTTCCAGCACCTAGACAAGTGGTAGCAACCCTTCTCAGTATTGAGATATTGGTGGGAAAGTGGGGGGGGGGGGGTTAGCCTTGTATTTAATGGGGCACAATGGGATAATATGAGGGCCATTTGGGAGGCCAGTGATGCTTGCCAACTCCTCTTTATAGGAAATTGATTTGTGCCCAGATGGGTGCTAATAATAATTATCAAAATATGTGGAATTTGCTAATTATTGTTTGTCATATTTGTTATTTTTCCTGTAACAGAAAAGAAAATGGTGGAGAGGTGACTGCAGAGACTCATGGTAAGAAGCAAAATGGACAACCACAGATGCAAAACATACGCAAGAAAAAGAAAGACCCATTTGAGGAAGACTTGGAGCTCCCGCTCATTGAGGACTTGCAGATCAGCGTCAAGGAGGAAGAAGCAAAGGCAATTGGTGCCATTGTTCAAATTGTGAACACTAAAGGTGATTCCAACTAGAAATACACATTGCTCTTCCATTTCCCATTTGTGGTGGATATGCATGGATTGTGGACATGCTTGTTCCTGGACAACTATAATATTCCAACCAAACTCAGCTAGTTAAAAGAAGGTTATACTAAGATAAATAGTTTAGTAGGTTTTTGAAGACCCTTTGCCCACATAAAGTTGATCTTGACCCCACCCACACACCCCCAAAAAGTTCAATGGAAAAACTTCATTCAGGAGACATTTCAGAAATGACTTGCTACCATCTTCAGTCCAAAAACATTTAGCAGTTTGGACTGAGATGGAAGCTAGTCACTTCATAAACTAGTCTCCAGAATAAATGTAGTCATTAGCAGTGCATCCCAATGAAGGTCGTTAGGAAGAAATGTAGGAAGCCATTATGATGTAATCATGAGAAGAAAAGAGCATACCAAGATTACAGGGGGAAGGTACTGCTGAAAATCTCTATTTTTATAGGGTCACTAGGAATGAATTAAATAAAATAATTGAGTAAAGCAAAGGGGCAGCAGAAATTAATTTAGCTCAAAATGATACCTAATCAAGATCTAAGAAAATTCTTTAGCTATTATAAAATCAATAAAATATCTACCAGAGTCAAAATAGAGCCGATAAATTATGAAAGTGTTGTGAAAGAATCTGATGGAAATAAATAGTAGAGGTACTTAATGGTCATTTTGCCTCAGTATTTACAGAAGAGAATCTGTAAACTTTAATTTGTGATAGTTCTAGGTCAGGGGATGACATGTTGAATATCATTAATGTAAATAGGGAAATCATTATAGGGCTTATAATTGATTTGAATCCTAGTAAGACATCTGGACCAGATGACGTTCATTCTAGGTTACTTGAAGAAGGTGTAGAAAATATTTCAGTACCTCCTGAAACGATATATACTAGATCACTGGAGTTTGCAGAAATACCTATTGATTGGAAAATAGCAAATGTAGTGGCAATTTTTAAGAAGAGAAGCAAAGAGGCTCCAAATAACTTTCGACCTCTAAGCTTAACATCTAAAGTTTTTTAAATTCTTGAGAGGGTAGTTAAGAAGAGTATTTCTGAGCATCTAGAAAGTAGTTTAATAAGTGATGCTCAGCATGGGTTTAGAAGTGGTAAATTATGTTTAACAAACTTACTGGAATTTAGGGTTTCTGTAACAACAATTAGATAAGGGAATGTTGATGTAATTTACTTAGATTTTAGCAAAGCTTTTGATAAGGTTTCACATAGGAGACTAGTTCACAAATTAAAAATACATGGGATATGTGGGAAAGTTTTGAATTGAATAGCTGAAAGGCAGGAAACAGAGGGTGGTACTGAATGGGATGAGCTCACAGTGGAGGAACATTATCAGTGGCACACATCAGGGATCAGTTCTAGCCTCATTATTATTCATAGTTTATATAAATGATCTTGGGGAGGATATAAATAGTAGTGTCAATTTTCTCTGATGACAAAAATTTGGCAACTAGTAATTGAAGTTGAAGCTAACTTTAAAGTGTAATGAATTAAATAAGTTATTAGGTTGGACACAAAAGTGGCAGATGAGTTTTAATCCTAAACCTTAATGTTATTCATATGGGAAGAGATAATAGACAATTTTGCTAGGAAATGGATGGGCATTGGCTAAATGGGGTAGAGAATGAGAAGGACTTAGGCGTAGTAGTAGATAGGTCACTGAAGTTTTTTAAGCAGTGTATTGAGGTAAGAATAAAGCAAACAGGGTGTTGTGCTTCATTAAGAGGAATGTTAGTTATAAAAATAAAGAAGTTATCCTTAAACTACATATATGTGTAACTCATATGTCAGACCACATTTAGAAGAGTACTGTATACAAGCATGGTCCCCACACGTTATACAAGTTATTTATGTTGGAAAGTAGTAATAAGACTAGGGGTCACCACTTAAAAAAAAACAAAAAAAAACAGGTATCTGTACTTTTTTCACCAACAGAGTGGTAGATTACTGGAATGGTTTACCACATGAGTCAATAAACAGTCCAAATTTAAATGTTTTCAAGTGCAGGTTAGATGAGTATATGGGCAGGGTAGGTTAGGATGGTTTTAAGTGGTATTAGGGCAAATTACATATTGTAATTTCACTTTTGTATATATGTATTATATTATTGATATATGTATTACAAGATTTAAATTTTTTGACCAAACCATGATGGTGATGCCTTTTTAAGAAGTAGCTGCATGATTTAGTTTGTGCCAAGCCATGATTCCTTTCTAAGAAGTTCAGACACGAACTTGTAGATGTACCACATGGGTTCTGGTTGATTCAAATGACCTCTGATAGGCCCTTGTGACTTTTCTCATCCGTTGAATTATGTTATGTTAAAGAAATTTCCATTGAGCTGCAAGTGTGTGTTGGTTTTGTTGTGTGGGGGGGGGGGTCCCATACAAGAATACAAGAAGCTCAATACTAAGTAAAAAACCTCAAAAGTTGATCAGTATCTCAAAAATACTGTATGTATTCTCCACTGAATGCTTCCAATTTCCTGTAATACGATGAAATCAATTAAAGGGATATCGTGTTAAGCAGGTGTAGGTTTGACAGTCTCTTCCAAGTCGTGCCCGCTAAACCCTTCCTCTTCATTTGCTTTAGGCAGCTGGTAATTGTCCTGGGGGTTTGATAGCATACCTTTATAGAACTTTGATGGATATTGACCGTTTAAATGCTTGAACAAACTGGTAAAGCCTCCCCCACCTCAAGTGTTATTTCTCATATATATGTACTTGCCAGCTTGTGTGAGGTTTGGCCAGTCTATAAGTACGTGTTTGTTGTCTGGGCTGTGGTTGTATGTGTTGCATGTTGGTGTTGGGGGCAAGCTTTATTGTTTGTTTGTATTGTATTAGTTATAGTGGAGTGGTGTGATCCGAGTTGAAATAGGATACTCGATGTGTTTATATAATGATTTCTCTAATTTGTTTATTAAGCTGGGGAGGCCTCGTTTAGGATGTTGGGTGAGGGTAATTCTCAAATATATCCTTGAATGGGTACTACTACTTGTCACGCGATCATTATGGAGAGTTCAGTTTGTACTTCTCATTGCTTTTGTTTTTAGTGTAAACTTTTCTTCGACTGTGCGAATGCCTTCGTTGCTCGCAGCCGTTTATTTTCGCCAATGAAAAAAAAAAACTTCCCTTCCCTTTAGTCGTGATCCAGGCGGAGCCAGATCTTCCCCCGATCAACCTTGATTCGGTGCTGTTCGTGGAGCGGGGCAGCCGCTCTCTCGGTCGCGTCTTCGACGTCTTCGGCCCGGTCCAGCAGCCGCTTTACGTCGTCCTCTTCGCCTCCCCTGAACAAGTGAAGGAGAAGGGCGTGTCCATGGGTGAACCCGTCTACTTCGCGCCGCAAACCGAGCACACCAACTACGTCATCATAGATGAACTTCTCAAGTAAGGCTCGATGTGTTTTCTTCCAATTGGACAACACTTCTTCCCGCTTTCACAGTTCTCCCCCCCCCCCCTTCCATTCTCCAAGAAACTAGTTCCCACATAGTTCCCATGGACCTCTCCCCTCCCCCCATGCCGCCGGCACGTTCTTGTTGAATATCTCAGTCTGGGTGATCTTTGCGCACGCTACCGCTTATCCCTGTAGTCGGCACGGATTCGTACACACCGACTTGCGGACTATACAACTTTTTGGAGGAGGCTGGCCTCCTCTACTTTATTTGACTGTTCGCTGTGGGTCGCATGTTCTTGCGCCAGAGGAAGGCTGGCCTACCTCCGACGCTGGAGCGTGCTTCCTTTCTGTTACCTTTTTGCTTCCCTGTAAGGGGCGCGGCGATTTGCCATCCTGGCCGCCGTGCTGACGGGACTCAGCACCCCGTCCGGCCCCAGCTTAGCCTCTCTTCCTTCCTTCAAAACACTTGTTTCCTCTCTTTCCATACAACCTCTCCCACAACTTTCTCTGGTCAGCCTCTAATTTCACAGGGTAGATGCTGACCTTCTCGGCCAACCGTCCTGGATCGGGGCTGAGGGAGGAGGAGACAATTTTCCCTAACTCCTGAGCTCCGGTTTAGGGTGGTTGGTTTTTAACAACCTGCTTTATCCCCACCCATACCTTCCTCACATCCCTTTTCCTCTCCTCTTCAAAATCTATCTTTTTTACGCCGTGTCTAAGGTGAAGCCGCCATGCCGATGGACTGCCAGGCCACCAGGCTGGAGGGGTGGTCCGAAATGGAGGGCTCTGCCAGGCCTGTAAGCACCTCTTGCAGTGCGGGCAACTGCAAGAGGTGATGAGCTATTGCGTCCCGTAGCACAAATAGGGTCACCATGCCCAATGATGAAAAAAAAAAAAAAACAACCCCCAACTTCCCCAAGAACATCAACGGAGCTGCCCTCGGGCAGCTCCACCGAGAAAATGGAGGTCCCCTTCCCCTTGTGCTTGCGCAGGGGACCCTCCATACTTCTTTAACCGGAGAGGAGGCTTACTCCTCTCCTACGCCTACGGGTGTAGGGGACTCCCCCTCACCCCCTTCCCTGGAGGTGCTTTTGGGCACCTCCCTAATTCCAGCGGCAGTCCCTCCTTTGCTTTCTAAGGGGACTGCCAAGAAAGCCAGCAGGCAGCCCATTGCCGACCGCTCCTCGTGTAAGCGGCTCGGTAGGGCAAACCCCCTTAGGGGGGAGAGGGAAGCCAGGCCCCTTCGGTCGCTTCCCTCGAAAGACCTGCTGGCAAGAATATTGAACCTTGCCGGGGTCAAGGCCTGTGCCTCCCCACAAAAGACTCATGACGCTGCCAAGGGGACCTACGATGTCCTGGGAGGGGATGGCCAACTGGAAGCCCCTCCTGTGATAGACATGGTCTTTGAGGAAAACCAGCTTCAGACGGTAGGGCCTTCCATGGGGGAGAATCCGGGCTCGGCGCCAAGCCCTGAACCCGAATCCGCCCATATGCAAGGTCCTCCTCAAACGGCTGGGGATTCTGAGGCAGTACAAGGAAGGGAGGGATCTCCTCCGGATGATGCCCCTGTGACCACCAGGACCTTCTCCATTTCGGAGAAGGACCTGGCTGAGGCCGGTACATCTGGCCTAGGGGCTTCTACCGGCGGGTTCATTCCCCGCCCTCCTCCAAAAAAGAAAAAGACCAAGACCAGGAAGACAAAGAAGACTCGGGACGGATGGGTCTGCTGCCACTCTGGCAAGCGACCAAGCCGAGATCGCACATCCGGCCCCTCTGCCCCCCCGGTTGCGGAGCCCCTGACTAAGACCAAAAGTGCACAGGGCGGAGCCTCGATGACATCGGGGCCCCTGATTCAGAGGTTACCTGACGTTTTCGATCCCGCTGACTTCAAACGCTTCCTCGTTATTCGCTCCACTGATGGCACCATGTTGTCCAAGGGCAACATGATCCATCAGAGGAGAGGATTAGCTAGTGCAATTGGTAGAGAGCCGAAGGTGACCCGTTTCTCGGACGGGAGCCTTTTGGCGAATGCGGCGAATCCCACCGAGTCGGCCAAGATAAGTGCTCTTCGGACACTTCATGGCACCCCGGTGAGTGTGACGCCGCACTCTACCATGAGCTTTGTGAAAGGAGTAGTTTAGGCGAGGGAACTCGTTGACTACTCCATTGAGGACATCACCCTAGAGCTGGCCGACCATGGGGCGATCAAGGTCGAACGTGTGATGAGAAAACAGGGAGGGGCCTCGAGACCCACTCCTACACTCTTCGTCACGTTCGACTGTGACAAGCTCCCTGAGTCGGTGCGTGCCGGTTGGTACCGCTACCGCGTGAAGGCATTCGTGCCACTGCCGCGGCGGTGCTATTACTGTCACCGCTTCGGCCATACGAATCGCTCATGTAGACGTGCAAAGTCGGGGTCACCCGAAGTCTGTGTAAATTGCTCCAAGGTCGCACACGATAGGTCCAAATCGTGTGTGGCCAATTGTGTCAATTGCGGAGAGCCGCACCCTGCTTCTTCGAAGCAATGTGGTGCATATCTCCTTGAGAAAGAAATCCTGGCCGTTCAGGCCCAGGATAGGCTCTCATTCCGCGAGGCTAAGGACTTGGTCCTGGCGCGCCCGGCTCTGCCTGGGACGTCATATGCCTCAATAGTTAGAAAGGCACCCTCTGCTCGTGGCCCATGCAGGCCAACGAGCACGGTTGTTTCCGCGCCCATTTGGAGCCCTTCTGCGGGCTCTACCCAACCCGGGCGCTCCCCTGGTAAAGCTGGCGGCAAAAAGGGTTCATACCTAGCCCCGGCTAAAACCAGGGCTCCCCCCTCTTCCCCCAGCGTGACCGTTTCCCGTAAGGCGAAACGGCCACGCGCCTCCAACCGAGTCGTTAGACTCACAGGAGGCAACACCCCTGAAGATGGTCGCTAAACCATCTTCCGGGGTTCCTAAAGCTGTTCCCCGAAAGGAGGACAGCAACAAAGGAGCTTCGGCTCCATCGCCCACGCCCCGAGGTGGAGCGGGTGGCTCGGAGACGGTTGTTCCTCGAAAAGAGGGCCCCCGCCTCCGAAGCCGCAACGCCTGCCTAAGGTTTCGAGGCGGAGGGAGGAAAAGACTCGCATGGCGAGCCCAACCTCCCCCAATAAGTCCTCGAAGGCGACAGCGCCTTCAGCGCTTTGTTCGGCCAACAGCGCCCGGGGTTCTGCCCCCGGGAAGCGTACGGCCATTCCTGTGAGGGTCTTCAGTTCGAGGACGGCGCCCGCGACTCCTCCGAGCTAGGCCTGGAGGGCATATTCCTTCAATGGAATTGCCGTGGACTCCGGGTTAACTGGGAGGAGCTGCGGAGGCTCGTCTCGTCCCGTTCCCCGTTAGCTATCGTTTTGCAGGAGACCATGCTAGGTGCGTGCCCCCTGCCCGCCCTTCCTGGGCATAAGGGTCTTGCGACCCCACCACCGCGGGATGGCCGGGCTGGGGGATGCGCGGTTTACACCCGGCATGATGTCTCCGTTCTTCCTTTCTCTTTAGATACCTCCTTTCAGGCAGTGGCTGTGCAGCTGCACCTGGATAAGAGGTATACTATCATTTCTGCGTACATTCCACCGTCAGCTGACTTCGACGCGGGGGACTTCCGCCGTGGTGTGGCACGGTTGCCGAGGCCCTATCTCTTGCTTGGAGATCTGAACGGCAGGCATCCTCTCTGGGGAGATTACACCATAAACCCCAGGGGACAAGTCCTTGCCGATCTGATCGAAGAGCTTGAGATGGGTGTCCTAAACGTGGATGAGTTTACGCATCACTGTCCGAGAACCGCTTCATTTTCTTGCCTTGACCTATCTTTGTGCTCTTCGGATGCACAGCCTGATTTTGATTGGGGGGTGGTCGATGACCTCCATGGTAGTGATCACTTTCCCATTCAAATATCATTTTCAGGGCAACTGCCACCTGAGAGACAACCTCGGTGGTGCTTGGCGCGGGCGCGGTGGCCTGCATTTCAGGAAATGACTGAATTCTCTATCTCAGTCGAGGAGTTTAGGTCGGTAGATGAGGCCGTTGAGTTCTTCTCCGGCAACCTCATCGCCGTGGGCCTGACTACTATTCCTAGGACGTCTGGCCGTTTTGCACGCCGACCACTCCCATGGTGGTCGGCCGAGTGTGAGACGGCCCTCAAACAGAAGCGTTATGCCTACATGCGCTATAAGCGCCGCCCGAACGATTTCACTGTCGCTGAATTTCGTCGGGCTAGGGCTAGGTTCCGGTATATTTCGAAGCACGCCCGCCGCTCTTCTTGGCGGGCATACGTGTCTTCACTTAACGGGAAGACCCCTTTAGCTGAGGTGTGGAAGCGAGTCAAAAGGATTCGGGGCAAGTTCTCGCAGGGACCTCCCTCCCGTTCCCTAGGAGAATGGGACCGCAATCTCGGACCCCGCGTCCGTGGCGGAATCCTTAGTGACCGCTTTTTCCGCATTCTCTAGCCGGGATGCTGCTCCGCCAGCATTCAATGCACGTCGTGATGTCGCGGAAGGCCGCCGGCTGGACTTTACCTCCAGAGGCGGAGAACCCTTCAACGACAAGTTTACTGTGAGTGAGTTGCGTTTCGCTCTCGCTTCGTGCGCGGACACCGCCCATGATCCGGACGATGTCCCGTACGCCAAGCTTCGACACCTGGGTGAGCGAGGCATGGCCTTTTTGTTACATTTGTTTAACAGGATCTGGGTGGAAGGTCTTCCCCCAGACTCCTGGCGAATCGCTACTGTGCTCGCCTTTCGCAAGCCGGGGAGAGATCACTCTACTCCGACCGGTTTCCGCCTAATCTCTCTAACCTCTTGCGTGTGCAAGTTGATGGAGAAATTGGTAAATGTTAGATTAGCCTATTTCCTGGACAGCGGAGGCCATCTGTCTTCTGCACAGCGCGGCTTCCGCAAGTTCCACTCCACGTCGGATGCTCTGCTCCGACTGGAAAATGCCGTCTGCGAGGCTTTCCTTCGTAGACAGCACTACGCCACGGTGTTTTTCGATCTGGAGAAGGCCTATGATACCGCATGGCGATACGGTATCATGGAGACTCTCCACACGATGGGGGTGAGGGACGCCTCCCAATGTTTATATCTGAATTTTTGCGAGATCGTCGATTCCGCGTACGGGTGGGGGGAGCCCTCTCCGGCCCAAAGGAGCAGGAAGAGGGTGTCCCGCAGGGAAGTGTCCTCAGTGTCACACTCTTTGCCCTGACCATCAACGGCATCACCTCGGTGCTGCCGGAAGATGTTCTCGCTACGCTCTACGTGGACGACCTTTCGATCTCTTTTGGCGCGGCCCAGATGCCAACTCTGGAGCGTCGACTCCAACAGGCATTGAACCGCGTCTCTCGCTATGCCGAAGCGCACAGGTTTCGGTTTTCCTTGGCCAAGACTAAGGTGGTGCACTTCTGCCGCCATCCATGGCCTCAACCCGACCCAGATTTGTTTCTTAATTTGGTGCGCCTGGATGTGGTTGAATCGCACCGTTTCCTTGGTCTTGTATTCGACCGACGCGTCACCTGGGAAGCTCATATTCGCAGCTTTAGGGTCTCCTGTACCCGCGCCATGGACATTCTCCGTTCCGTGATGTTCAGCGCTTGGGGCGCTGATAGGACTACTGCCCTACTTTTTTATCGATCCTTTGTTCGTTCGAAGCTCGACTACGGATGCGAGTTTTATGCATCCGCAGCCGAGCGTTTATTGCGGAAGGTGGATTCAATCCACCACACCGGCCTTCGCCTTGCGACCTGTGCCTTCCGCACTTCCCCCATTGAGAGCCTGTTGGTCGATGCTGGGGAGATGCCACTCGCCCTGTGCCGCGTGCAGTGCATCACCCGCCTGTACGCGCGAGCCCGGCGCCTCCCTCAGTCACCAACAGCTCTCACTGCTTCCGCAGCTGATCTCGATGGTGCCTATGCCGCCGAGAGACGCCAGTCATACCCTAAGCCCTTTGGGTTTAGGGCCAGGAAACTCCTTCGAGAGGTAGATATCGCTCTCGGGCCGGTGGTGCCCCTGGTTCTGCCCAGGACGCCACCCTGGAGGGTACCCTCATTTGGCTATTTCTCGCCACGCCTCTGCTCCCAAAGCTTGTACGGCGCCGGTAGTATTGCGTTCGACCTTTTTGGAGCACACATCGTGTCACGCTGGAACCGTGCCAGTGTATACGGATGGCTCCAAGTCCCAAGAGGGGGTCGGCTTCAACGCCGTATCCCCTCTGTTTGAAGTCAGCGGGGCTCTACCAGGCGCTGCGTCTATCTTCACGGCCGAGCTGGTGGCAATACACCACTCGGTACGGGAGATTACGCGACGTGCCCGGTTTGGAGACCGGATTGTGATCTATAGCGACTCACAAAGCGCCCTGAGTGCTCTCGGGGCATTGGAATCTCCGCATCCCCTGGTTCGCGATATCCGTGACGCCATGGTTTTGGCGAGCCGGGTGGATGTCGAGATTATCTTCTGCTGGGTTCCTGGACATGTAGGAATTGCGGGGAATGAGGGCGCCAAAGAGTCCGCGAGGACTCTGCGACTGGACCAGCGTTTCGCTCTTCCTCACACCGACTACATGGCAGGAATACGGGCAGCTCTTCGGACTGCTCTTCAAAGAAGATGGGAGACGGTCGAAGGGAACTTCAAGTTGCGTGCCATTGCGCCGCGACTGTTCCCATGGACCTATCCCCCAATGCCGCAGCGGCTTCAGGTTGCTTTCTGTCTTCTCCGAATCGGACACACTCGTCTGACGCATCGCTATTTGATGGAGCGCTCGCCTGTGCCCTATTGCAACGACTGCGTAGTCATCCAGACTGTTCGGCACATTCTTGTCGAATGTACCAGTCTGGGTGATCTTCGTGCACGATACCTGTCCCGGTACCTGGATGGGCGGGGTTGCTACCGCCTGTCCCTTGTACTCGGGACGAGTGCGTGCACTTTGACTGGTGGATTTGTTGACTTTTTGGACGAGGCCGGCCTTCTCCCTTTCATTTAACCAGGTTTAATTGTTGTTTTTGTTATTGTTTTGTTATTGTTATTATTTCTTTTGATTGTTGTTTCTTGTTCAATTTTTTAAAGTAGCCTAGAACTAGGCTGTTTGTTTACGGCGACTTATGCCTAAGTCGGCAGTCGCCAGATAGCCCCTTAAATAAAAAATAAAAAAATACCTTTTTGCTTGTTTTTGTTTTTAGCCTATGATTTTTTTTTCCTAGTTATTTGTTTTTTAATATAGCCTAGTAGGCTGTAGTGAGTACTTCGACTTATGCCCAAGTAGGCAGTCGCCAGATGGGCTCCTTAAAAAAATAAAGAAATCTCGTCTGACAGCCAAGACTGGGTCCTCCTGCTTGTGCGGCATGGTGCAGATTCCTGCTGTAGCACTTACGGCCTTCCAATGGCCACCTCATGGATCCAGAGCAAAACCTTCTCCAACACTTGATATGGCGCTCTGGGAAGATAAACGAGGCTATAACGTAACCCTCGCTACTGACAATCCAGATACCATAATGTGGACCGGGGAACTTGGTCTTCATGACTCTCGGTTTATCTTTGGGGGACGCATCAAAAGGTAGTGGTTGTTTGAGTTAACCGCCACCTCGTCCTGGTAGAAATTATTCTTGTCCGAGAAGAACCAAATCATGCCAGCTTAAGGAAGATGTTTGAGTTTGTTAAGCAGCTTTGCAGCACATTCCTTCCGCTTCTTCTTCATCTTCTATGACAGAATTGGGCCCTTTCTCATCTTGCATGAGTTGTAGCGGATGTCCTCTTGCACTAACTTTCCTATGGGAGACACACTTCCTTGCCTCTCCCCCCGCCTGCCTATGATCTTCATTGACTCGCTGTGTCCTTGTCAATGATGGCTTGAATCTACGCGACAAATTCCGGGATTCTTTTTGTATGAGGTTTCTGAGCCGCCCTATCCTTGTAATCACAGCCTCACTCACCCAACTCTGCACCTTCCTCTGATTGACACCCAATCATTCCGATCTCTTCGCATTGGAGTTCGACGTGAGTTCCAAGCAGCACAACTTGCCTTTTCCAATTGAATTCAGTATTAGTATTGCTTTCATCACAGACTATGCACAACTAATTCTACCATGATAGGAAGAAGATAGAACTGACGTCATAGAACATGCATGGCGGAATCCAGACTTGCCAACGGAGACAAATTACCCACCCACCCCGCTGTACATACTTTTATTCCAAGGAATTTCTTTAAAATTGAATGACAATTTTAATACTTATAATAATAAATACTATCAAAATGGCCACCAAATTATTATATTAGGTTGAGGAATAAGTTCTTGCGGTTTTTTTGGTGTGTTGATTTAAGTTTTGTTGACAAGATTTGTGCACATATTAAGAAAATAAAATAAATAATGAGGGCAAAATTTGCAAAAGTTAGGCTACATCTCTTAACAGCGTAGACTATTAGGCTTTTGCTTAGGCTACATCTTGAAGTTGAGTAATAAGTCATTGCGGTTTATTTAAAAGTTGTGTTAATTTAATTTTTGTTCTGTACCATCAAAATGGAATGTAAAGTTGAAAGAAAGACGCATTTTCGACACTTGTTGTTATTCATTTTCAATCGAGACGGGAACAATGCAAACGCAGCCAAAGCTCTTCGCGATATTTGTGCTGTGTACAGATAAAATGCTTTATCAGGAAGGATAGCTCAATGGTGGTTTTCACGTTTCAAAAACGGTCATTTCAATCTTAATAGGCTACTCGTGGATATAAGGACATTTCTTCACCGCATCATCACTGGCGACGAAAAGTGGTGTGTTCATGTCAATATGAACCATCGAAAACAATGGCTTAGCCCCAATAAAAAAACACTGCGATTAAAGCAAGGACTTCATCCACGAAAGACGATGCTGTGTGTGTGGTGGGATTGTGAAGGCATCATTCTTTATGAGCTCCTTACGAACAACGAGATTGTCAATGCAGAACTCTACGTTCAACAAATGTATTGACTCGCCAAAGCTATTCATGAAAAGCGACCTCATCAACGTTATGGAGTCCTTCTGCAACACGACAATGCTCGTCCTCACATTGCCAATATGACAAAAGATGCCATCCAAACGCTTAATTTGGAAATCTTGCCATATTCGCCAGACTTGGCTCCATCGGATTTCCATCTGTTTCGATCGCTCTCCAACAATTTGCGCGGCGTTTCGTTCAATATTGATGTGGAATTAAGAACCTGGTTAGACGAATTCTTCGAGTTAAAATCCAGATATTTTAATTGCAGAGGCATCAAAAAACTAGTTGAACATTGGGAAGAAGTTGTAAATAACAACGGAGAATACATTATTGATTAAATTGCATATTGTTATCAATTAAAAATGAAGTTTTTCTAAAATTGTTAATGGTAATGAATAAATTTGATACAACCGCAAGAACTTATTCCTCAACCCAATATATAAAATATATAGCAATTATTGTATTACGACCAAGAAAAATAATATTCATACCTGTTCTAGTGGTAATTTAAGCCATCAGTCCTTCGCATCTTGGATGAATGATATCTCCCAACCGGATAATGAAATGCACCAAACAAACATCAAAATGACAAGAACTGGTTCTCACCACACCGGCCTTCGCCTGGCGACCGGTGCCTTCCGCACTTTCCCTATTGAGAGCCTGCTTATCGATGCTGAAGAGATGCCATTATCTATGCGCCGTGCACAGTGCATTACTCGCCTGTACGCGCGAGCGCAGCGTCTCTCCTTTGTCGCCAACGGCTCTCAAAGCATCTGCAACTGATCTCGACGGTGCCTATGCCGCCGAGAGACGCAAGTCATACCCTAAGCCCTTTGGGTTTATGGATAGTAAACTCCTTCGAGAGCTAGATATAGCTCTCGGACCGGTGGTGCCCCTGGTTCTACCCAGAATGCCACCCTGGAAGGTACCATCGTTGGCTATTTGTCGCCACGCCTCTGCTCCCAAAGCTTGTACAGCGCCGGGAGTATTGCGTTCGGCCTTTTTGGAGCACATCTCGTGTCACGCTGGAACCGTGCCAGTGTATACGGATGGCTCCAAGTTCGAAGATGGAGTCAGTTTCCACGCCGTATCCCCTCTGTTTGAAGTCAGCGGGGCTCTACCGGTCGCTGCGTCTGTCTTCAAGGCTGAGTTGGTTGCAATACACTACTCGGTACGGAAGATTACGCGACGTGCCCGGTTTGGAGACCGGATTGTGATTTATAGCGACTCACAGAGCGCCCTGAGTGTACTCGGAGCATTGGAATCCCCGCACCCTCTGGTTCACGATATCCGTGATGCCACGGTTTTAGTAATCCGGGTGGATCTCGAGATTATCTTCTGCTGGGTTCCTGGACATGTAGGAATTGCGGGAAATGAGCGCGCCAAGGAGTCCGCGAGGACCGGGCGACCGGACCAGCGTTTCGCTCTTCCACACACAGACCACATGGCAGGAATACGGGCAGCTCTTCGGGCTGCTTGGCAAAGAAGATGGGAGACGGTGCAGGGGAACTTAAAGCTGCGTGCTATTGCGCTACGACTGTTCCCATGGACCTATCCCTCAATGCCGCGACGGCTTCAGGTCGCTTTCTGTCGTCTCCGAATCGGGCACACTCGTGTGACGCATCGCCATTTAATGGAGCGCTCGCCTGCGCCCTATTGTGACGACTGCGTCGTTTCCCAGAATGTTGGGCACATTCTTGTCGAATGCCTCATTCTGGGTGATCTTCGCGCACGTTAACTGTCCCGGTACCGGGATGGGCGGGGTCGCTACCGCCTTTCCCTTGTACTCGGGACGAGTGCGTGCAGATTGACTGGTGGACTTAAAGACTTTTGGGAGGAGGCCGATCTTCTCCCTTTTATTTAACTAGTTTTTTGTTGTTTTCTTTGTAGGTTGCACGTTCCTGCGCCGCGAGACCTCCCCCGACGCAGGACCTTGCTTCCTCCTTGTTACGTTTTTCGCTTATTATTGTTTTTCATTCTTATTTTAAAGTAGCCTAGTGTTAGGCTGTCGTGAGTGCGGCGACTTGTGCCCAAGTGAGTAGTCGTCAGATGGGCTCTTAAAAAAAGAAAATTAAAACGAGGTTGTAATAATTAAAAAATGTGTCGGTTTCTGTCACTCATTACAAAACGACGCAACCGCTGCTTCGATACTTTCCGACTTATTGACCTGTAAGAGCTTCAAACAGCGGCGACGACAGATAGACCTGCAAGAGCCCCAAGCACCGGCGGCGACGACGGATACACCTGCAAGAGCCCCAAGCACCGGCGGCGACGACGGATACACCTGCAAGAGCCCCAAGCAGCGGGGATGATGGCTAGACCTTCAAGAGCCCCCAAGCAGCGGGCACGACTTACTGACCTGCAAGAGCCCCAAGCACCGGCGTCGAAAACGGATAGACCTGCATGAGCCCCAAGTAGCGAGGACGACTGACTGACCTGCAATAGCCCTAAATAGCGGCGGCGACGACGGATAGACCTGCAAAAGCCCCAAGCACCGGCGTCGAAAACGGATAGACCTGCAAGAGCCCCAAGTAGCGAGGACGACTGACTGACCTGCAAGAGCCCTAAATAGCGGCGGCGGCGACGGATAGACCTGCAAGAGCCCCAAGCACCGGCGTTGAAAACGGATAGACCTGCAAGAGTCCCAAGCACCGGCGTCGACGACGGATAGACCTGTAAGAGCCCCAAGCAGCGGTGACGACCGATAGACCTGTAAGAGCCCCAAGCAGCGGTGACGACCGATAGACCTGCAATAACCCAAAACACCGGCGGCGACGACGACGGATAGACTTGCAAGAGCCCCAAGCACCGGCGTCGACGACCGATAGACCTGTAAGAGCCCCAAGCAGCGGTGACGACCGATAGACCTGCAATAACCCAAAACACCGGCGGCGTCGACGACCGATAGACCTGTAAGAGCCCCAAGCAGCGGTGACGACCGATAGACCTGCAATAACCCAAAACACCGGCGGCGACGACGACGACGGATAGACCTGCAAGAGCCCCAAGCACCGGCGTCGACGACCGATAGACCTGTAAGAGCCCCAGGCAGCGGCGACGACCGATAGACCTGCAATAACTCAAAACACCGGCGGCGTCGACGACCGATAGACCTGTAAGAGCCCCAAGCAGCGGTGACGACCGATAAACCTGCAATAACCCAAAACACCGGCGGCGACGACGACCGATAGACCTGTAAGTGCCCCAAGTAGCGGCGATGACTGATAGACCTGCAAGATCCCTAAGTATCGGCCATGACTGATTGGCCTGTCCTTGTGTAATCGAAGGGGCGAATAGAGCCATGTACAAACATCTCTTCATCCAGGGCTTGTAAGATGAGGCAGGCCTTGGCATTTCAGACAAACAACGATCCTGAACTTAGAGCGAAGGGCACCAAGAAATAGCTTAAAAACAAGAAAATCATATTAAAGTTGCCCAGCATCTCCTCAAGCTTTCGCCCATTAATGGTATCAAACTAAAGATCTTCCAAGTATTAAAAAAAATATATATCCTTACAGAAGATGTTTAAAACTAATGCCCTCTTATTGGCAACAAAGGCAATTCCGCAAAATATGAGAACTTTGTTTCGAAGTACTTTTTTTGCCTTATTCTTTTGAGATTATTATTATTATATTTATATGTACGTTGATGACTTGTAGGCCATGAATGGTCTTTTGCAGTCTCCTTCTTTTCTTATGTTAATATGGGTGCAAGGAATGAATCGAATGTGAATGATGGACTTTGCAGATGTAAACCAGGTGTTGTGTTGAAGTATGGAAGTGATATGCATGCAAGACGTCAGTGCTGGGAGATGTCTGAAACAAAAATGGTAAGGATTTTATCTCCCGTAATTATTCTTGCTCGGGTTTCGTCTCCGATCTGCACTGATTAAGATGCCTTTATTTCTCACAGGTGATCTTCCTTGTTGTATGACAGCCACCCGATCTGGTTTAACTTGGCTAAAATCGTAAGTCAGTTGATAATGTATTAAATTTTGTCCTCTTACGTCAGGTGGGGTAATGATATGTACCACCACCTTGGTGTCAGCTGCACGTCGTAGATCGCGAATATCGGACATGGGTACCCATCAGGCTGGAGCCCCGAGTAGAGTCGACTTTGTGGTGTTTATCAAATAGCACGATTCGTAGTTACTATATTAAACTGTAGGTCTCCCCCCCCCCCGTCCCCCTTGGTGAAAATGGGTGGCTGTCGCCCAACCTTGATTACCAAAATTATGATGAAGATAAAATGCTTCCTCCTCGTTCCCCCTTTCTCCTCCTTTCCCTTTCCTCCCCCTCCTTTCCCTTTCCTACTCTTTCCCCTTTTCCCCCTCCTTTCCCTTTCCTACCCTTTCCCCTTCCTTCCCCTTTTCCCCCTCCTCCCCATTCTTTATCCTCCCTTTCTTCCTTCTTCCCCTTCCTCCCCGTGAAGACAGCCACCACCCCCCTCCGCCGCCCCTCATTGCTTCCGCCTTCGACCTTTCTAATCCGCCTCCCCGGGGCGTCTCCTTCAGCGATCGTGGGAGCGACGCGTCGTGGAAGGACAACCGCGAGCCGCCCGTTCAGTTTCTCGATTACTCCGACGACGAGGAGGAGCGCAAGGCCAAGCAGGCTCGCCGCAAAACTAAGGCGGTGAGTTGCGCCATTCGTCCCCTTCCTCCTGTATTTGCAGGGGGGCGAGGTTAGGGGGTATGATCTCATTAGTCATCCTAGATTTCCTTCGCAGCCTCGTTGTTATTTATTCTGTTTCTGTCTCCCGGCGCAACCGCCAGTTCTCATCCAAGGAAGCAAGTGCGCGGACACACTCGCAGCCACGTTTAATCCCCCCCCCCTCCTCCCCCACCTCATTTTCCTTTCGAACGAGTAATTCCAGTCACGTTTTCCACCACCCGCAGGCGAAAGACACCGACTCGGTGATCATCACACACGAGTTTGAAGCCCGGCCTAAGAAGTCCCGCGGTGGCGGTGCGAATCAACCCCGGAATCCTTTCATCAGGCCCCTGGGTCAGGGATTGTTTGCGCCGCCTCGGATCACGTTTGGAAGAAGGGACACTGCCCCTTTCACCCGGAGCCCCCAGGGTTACACTCCAGAGTCCACCTGGCCAGCGCAGCGTCAAGTTAACCACAATCGCAGCGTTCAGTTCGGGGCCCCGCCCCAGTTTAATGCTCCTCCATCCCCGCTGCCCCCTTTGTCGCAGCCACCCCCCAACTTCCGTCAGCCCCCGGTGTTTCTACGCCCAAGTCCACCGTCTCCGCGGAGCATGGCGCCACCACTTCACTTTTCATCCGACTCCAATAATCGACCACTTCATATCGCTACCCCCCCTCCTCGCCATACCTACCCTCCATCTAATAACATTCCCCACCCGATGTCCCCCTCGCCTGGCCTGACTCACCCTCCACCATCACTACCCCTTAATAATAATCACTCCCCTTCTTTCACCCCAACAGATTTTCAGCCATTTTCCCACCGCGGTTCTGATATTTCGAGCCACAGTGGGCCTCCACCACCTATTTTAAGCCAGCCACCCCCGCCATCGCCTGTTCTAAATCATCCTCCTACTCATTGCCTCCAAACCCCTCCACCACCTATCCCAAACCCCCTGTCTACACATCAATTACAAAACCCTCCTCCGCACATACAACATGCACTTCCACCACCACCCAAACAGTACCCTGCATCCGAATACATTCAATATTCTCGTCCTTGCACACAGACTACTCAATCTTCTCCATCTCCTCACCACTTTCAAACCCCACCATCGCCTCAACATTTCCAAACCATACAACCTCTTCCAGTGCAAAATACTTCTCACCCTCCGCCATCGTTTGTGAATAGGAATTCCCCTTGCCCCAGTCCCACTCCTTCCTTCCATATTCATTCCCCTTGCCCAAGTCCTACCGCTTCCTTCCTCATTCCTTCACATCCTCCTCCTAAGCCATCACCTTTGCCCCACTACGGACATCAGACATCACATCAGACCACTCTTTCACGATCATCATCATCCGAACATTTTCCCTCCGGTCACCATGCTTCTTTCTCTACCTCGGTTTTCAATCGTCCTCCACCTCAGGCATCCTCACTTCCAGATCTCTCCATACCGCCACCGCCGATTCTTCCATCACATCCCCCATCACCCTTTTCTTGAAGCTCTTGTTAATCTTCACTCTGATTGTTTGATGCCCCTGAACTGAGTTGGATTTGCAACCCGTCAATAAATTCGGCTCCAAAATCACTTTCATTGTTTGTCTTTCCCAAGAGGTAATCTGTGCCGAGCTCTTATAGTTAGTTAATTACACCATCCGGAGCAGAGAACCCTGTGTTGGCCAAGGTTGGCACCATGACTGGCATTTCGATAACGTTGTCGCACTTCTCGCCCCCCCTGGGATTTAATTCGCCTTATTCCTTCTGTTTATTCTCGCAGACGACCACGTGCCTAACAACATTGAGGAGACATGGTTCGATACCTGCACTTCAGATGCTCTTAAGATACGAAGACTCTACCACACCGAACATTTTTCCCCCGGCGAAACGGGATCGAATCCCCTCGCACCCCTTAGAATAAGCGCAGGGGCGAAACCTCTTCCAACACGGGTAAATCCGGAGACATTAAACAAAACCAAGGCCTACGATACACGCCCCTCCTGCAGACTGCCATTTAAACGGGAACAAAAATGTGAGAAAGATTACAGGTGGGAGGGGTGTCTTCCCCTTCTCGGGGACGGACTCAGTTGCGAGCAGGCCCCTCCGGCCTTAAGTCAACTTCAGAGTGGGAGGAAAGATAGGTTAAGCTTTGAGGACTTAGGGTGGCCCTCATTGAGAGGCTACCTGGGGTCTAATAGCTTGTCGGCTTTAAACTTTTTCATCCATTCAACTGCTGGATCGAGTTTCTGGGATGAACACATGCACCATCAGTGTCTGGCCTTTGCTAAAGTTTTCGGTATAGACCCGAAAGTCTCCCTTTTCTCAGACCGGCGCCTTATGCTAATCTGGCCGTTTCACACGCCGCCCCCCCCCTCCCATTCAACTGCTGGATCGAGTTTCTGGGATGAACACATGCACCATGTGTCTGGCCTTTGCTAAAGTTTTCGGTATAGACCCGAAAGTCTCCCTTTTCTCAGACCGGCGCCTTATGCTAATCTGGCCGTTTCACACGCCGTCCCCCCCCCCCCTCCCTTGATTGTCAGTCGGGAGAGTAAAATTCTTTCCTTCCCCACCCAAAAAGAACAGGACAACAAAATAAAACGGAGCCTCGCCGGAGGAAGGGGGGGGCTCGGAGCCATTCTTCGAGAGGCTTCTAGGTGTCTTCGAGCCGTAGGCTTCAATCAATTTCTAGTCGTTCGCGCAAGTGATGAAGCAAGGATACCTAAATGACATGTTTCCTCAGCACAAGTGCCTAGCTGAGTTCCTCGCTAGGGAATCATAACACTGGTTAACACACTTTTTGCTGACTTATGTTTTGTGGTTGTTTTTAACTAATTTTGACGTGTTTATTTCAGATATGGCATCCATTTTTTTCTAACACATCAGGTTTTTATTCTACAGCATATTTCTATTTTATGACGTACTGCATTTATTTACTCGGTAAGGATAGTTTCCTAAGTGTTATAGCTTCAAACCATAACTTAAAATGTCACAGAATTTGAAAGGATAGATGCATTGTAAGATAATATCACCTATTACTAAATACATACAGGCCATTTTTCTAATATAATGGAGAAAACACAAGCAATCGTACACATACCTATACATTCATGGAATACATTTTCGCTTGCGAGAGTGTCTTGAGTGTTTGATGTCTACACAGTCTCGTTGAATACTCCAATAGTAGTCTGCCAATATGTTTGTGTTCCATCGGCCTTGATATATCTCCATAATCTTGATGAAAACGCTCTCTGTGTTCATCACTCACGTTGCCAAGATTAGCAGGAAATTCAAGATGACTTGAGAGGGAATGAGAGTAATGTCTCTACCAAATACTTGTAGTTAGCAGCCTTTTTGTTTCCCAGAAATCTTTCACAACAGCCACAAATGAATCCCATGCTCCTTTTTCTATGTCAGTCATCGAACTCGAGAAGTTTTGGTTTTCCATTAACTTTCTGCTTTGTGGCCCATCAAAAACTGCAGCCTTTATTTTATCATAACATAAGCCAGGGAATATTGTACATATGAATCTGAAACGGTCACCCTCTACATTAAGAGCTTTTACAAATTGTTTCATCGCCTTAGTTTAATATGAAGAGTTGGGAAGATGGTTTTTTCTCGTTCAACAAGTGGTTGGTGTATAATATTCTCTCCAACAGTCAAACCTCTAACTGGCCAGAGTTTCTGTTCCCAATGTTTGCCCCTTTGCTCGGCTGTCCCATAAACAAGAAACATGGATATTTTGTATAGCCTCCTTGTTGGCCAAGTAAAAAATTTACCATTTTCAGATCCACACATATGATCCATTTGTGTTCATTATGTTTGAGTAAAATCTAATCGATTTCATCTGAATGAAGTGCTTCACTGGACGAATTGCTGAATCAAGATTTGGGTAACTTATTTTATGTCGTGTTTTCTTGCTATAACCACAAGTCTTTGTGAGACAAAAGTAACTCGTTTACATGTTTTTTTGGCTCCCCGCCACACCATAGGAATGCCAAATCCTAGTTGTTTCCTTTGTCCATTGGCGTAGATTTTCGACACATGGCTTACAAATATTGTGCTGGGCCCACGGTTTATCCTGATCACCTAATTTAATCTTAAAGTAAGCCAAGTATGCTCTTTTCACAAAGATACAAATGTTCATGATTTGAGTTGGTGCAGTAAAACAACCACATATAGAGCAAAACGATTCAAGGGAATTCAAACATTTCTTTCGTAATGAGGCCATACTACTGAAGGTTATTTCATAAAACAAATCTGGGTTAGGATTCTGGGTGTTGTTTTTGATGAGCATCTCTCCTTTAAGCCTCATATCCGCAATGTCAGCAAATCCTCTCTATGTTTCCTTCGTAACTTCTCTCGCATTCGCTCTCACTTTGATCACCAAAGTCTTGAGACTAATGTTCATGCCTTCATCACCTCACGCCTTGAGACTAATGTTCATGCCTTCATCACCTCACGCCTTGATTACTGTAACTCTGCTTGTGAATCTGCCATCCTCTTCTCTCCGCCCCCTTCAACTTGTACAGAACTTTCCGCCTGGCATAGTTGGAGGAGAAAATAAACAACCTAGAAGTGGAACACTCCGGACGGATTCGCAGGCTAGAGGTTAGAATAGCAGAGCTAACGTCAAGCCCTGTAGTAAACACTGCATCTGCAGTATTACCCCCGGAGCTAGGTCAGCATGCTACGGATAAACCCTCAAAGAAAAAAAGGGAAAGAAACAGGAAGAAGAGAAGGTTGAAACAGAAGATAAAGTAGAAGCTGAAGAAGAGAAAGTTGAAGCAGAAGAGTATATAACAAAGGAAGATAGGGGGGGGAAAGATGAATAAGAAAAGGAAGAAGAAGAACAAGAAAAATAAGATGGAGAAGAAAGAGGGAACCGAGAGTTCGCTTCCGGAAGGAAAGCCTCAAACCTCTGCACGAAAATGTCTGAGTGTTACCCTTGTGGGCGATTCCCAAGCACAAGGTTAACGGCCCACCTTCGCACTAGTGTGAAGGTATGCTGCCAGCCAGGACGGGGGAACCACTACATCTGGGTAGAGGCTGAGAAATCTCAGATCTCTGAGAATTCAGTCGTTGCCCTGATGGTGAGTAGGAATGACCTCTACCTCCGAGGAGGCAAAGTAGGCCCCAGCGAGAAAATTCTCAACACGGTCATGGGAGCCGTGGACGACTGCGGATTGAGAACTCGCAAACGGGTCGTTGTAGGGATGCTCCCAAGAAGAGGTCCTAGCCGGACAGCTCACTCAAGAAATGTGACCTTGAACCAGCGCCTGTCCGACCTTTGTACGGCGGAGGGGGTCTTCTTTCTGGACCCTTACCGCACCTTTTACGGTCGAAACGACCTCTACCAAAGGCACGGAGTGCACCTTTCATTCATGGGAAAGGATGTCGTGGAGCGGACGCAGAGGAGCGTCCAACCCAGAGTGAAGGCGGACATAAGACAGTATGCCCGTGTCACTCCTGGAATGACGTTCTTAGATGTGGCAAAGAGGGGTACTGCCACACAAAAGAAGCCGGGAAACGGAAGAGGCTAGCGAGTCCTACACTGATGGACTCCCTGAAAGTTCTGTTCAATGCGAGGTCAATCAGGAATAAGTTTATTGAGCTCCGTGGCCTCGTGGCAACAGAGGAACCTGAGATGGTGGCCATAATGGAGTCGTGGATAAAAACCTCAAACCGAGATTTTGAAGGTGAATTCACGATTCCCGGTTACCAGCTCTTCCTGAAAGATAGGCCAGACAGAGAGGGTGGCGGTGTGATGTATGTCAAGGATACTCTCAACTCGACGGATTGCAACATCGTATCCGACCATGAACTACAAGGTGTTGACCTAGAGATAGGTCCTGCCAAATACAGGACCCTGGTGCTGTATAGACCTCCTGCCCAACTCGTTGAAAAGGACAGAGATCTGTACCAGCTACTAGGAGAACTTGTCGAAGACAGAGTGTGTATCGTCATGGGGGATTTCAACACACAAGTTGACTGGGAAACTAGAGAACGCACTACTCCTGGAGTTCGCGAACAACGAGTTCTTGACTCAATGGGTGAAAGAGCCAACGAGAGGAGACAATATCCTCGACTTGGTTTTCACCTCTGATGATGACATCGTTGAGGACCTCTGTTGGCGAAGAGCTCGGTTAGAGTGACCGCCGACTAATTAGATTTGTAGTCAAAGTCCCGAAGGCACGGCCTGCAACTAGTAAATCGAGGAAACTCGATTTGAAATTAGCAGACTTTGCAGGTCTGCGTGCTGGACTGACGGACATGAGGCTAGAAATGTGCGATGTTGTTGAAGACTCGTGGAACAGTTTCAAAACCACATTCATGAGTATTCAATCACCTTTCATCCCTCTGAAATGTCCCCGTCGGTCTTCTGTTCAACCAAAGTGGTTTAATCGAGAAATCGGCCAACTGCTTAGGAAGAAGAGAACTGTGTGCCAGCAATCGAAGATCTCGGGTGACTGACGGATACCGAAGGCTAGCCAGGAGAGTGAAGTCCAGCATAAGGGCGGCTAAGCGGTCTGAGGAACTCCGAGTGGCGAGACTCTGTAAAGAGAATCCCAAGGAGTTTTTTGGATATGTGAACAGCCGTAAACCAACCCGTCGAACGATTTGCCCTTTGAGAAATGAGGAGGGGGCATTAAAGCACTTGGATGTAGAAAATGCTAACCTCTTCAACGACTACTTCTCTTCAGTGTTTACTGAAGAGTGTGGTCCCATCCCCCAGCCAATGGATTCCTACTCGGGGGAGGGGGGGGGGGAAGCTGGAGGATATGGACTTCACCGAAGGGAAAATAATAAAGAAGATCACTGACCTAATGACGAAAACGTCACCTCACCCGGATGGGTTTCTACCTAAAGTGTTGAAAGAAGTGCGCGATCAAGTGTCACGACACTTGAGCGCAATCTTCAACATGTCAATCCGGACCGAATGCGTTCCTAGAGACTGGCGTGAAGTGGAAGTGACTCCTATCTTCAAGAAAGAAGACCGAAGCCAACCGTCAAACTTCCGACCTATCATTCTGACTTCGATAGTCGGTAAACTCATGGAAAGCATGATGGTGGACAAAATGACGTCGTATTTAGAGTCAAACCTGCTACTGAGGAGTTCCCAGCCTTGTGGAATTCTTCCACTTCGTGTTCAGTGAGCACGATCGGGACAAGGCGGCGGATGTGGTGTACTTTCAGAAAGCCTTTGATAAGGTATCACACCGCCGCCTTCTCCGGAAAGTGCGAGCGCTGGGCATAGACGGAAAAGTAGCCGGCTGGATCGAGAGCTAGCTAAGTTGCAGACAGCAACGGGTGGTGGTGAATGTACAGTCTTCTGAATGGGTGCCCGTTACTAGCGGGGTGCCTCAAGGTTCTGTCGTGGGACCACTATTATTCATCATCTACGTCAACGACATGGTTGCCAAGATTTCCAAATTTGCCGACGATACCAAGCTTGGTATGAACGTTGCAAAGGATGGAAATGCTGCCCACCTGCAGGAAGATTGGGGAGTGGTCAGACACGTGGCAAATGCCTTTTAACGTGAACAAATACAAAGTGATGCATATCGGCCACATAAACCTCCAATCTCAGTATACCCTTAAGGGCACTGCTCTTGAATCGAGTGACACTGAGAAGGACTTGGGTGTAACTATCACTAGCGACCTCAAGTTCTCGAAACAGTGCATCGAGGCAGAGAAGAAAGCCGCAAGGATGTTAGGCTACATAAACCGCCAGTTTGGATACCGTAACAAGGAGATAGTACTTTGTCTGTACAACTCCCTGGTTTGGCTGCACCTGGAGTATGCCGTACAATTTTGGAGTCCTTCGTTTCGAAAGGACATCGCAAGGTTGGAACGCGTACAAGCCAGGGCAACCAAGCTGATTCCCTCTATCTGACATAAAAGTTATGAGGATAGACTAAGGGAATTAAATCTTTTCTCGCTGGAAACCCGTAGACTGCGTGGTCAGCTCATCGAAGTTTTCAAAATACTTCGAGGGTTCGACAATGTTGACTACCGGGACATTTTCACACGGAGTGAGAACAGAACGCGCAATCGCGGCTTCAAACTCGAACCGAAGCGTTACAACCGCAATCTGTGTGGAAAATTTTTCACTTACAGTATCTGCGGTAAGTGGAACGCACTTGCAGTGGAAGTTGTCAACAGTGAATCTGTTGACCAGTTCAAGTCAAGACTAGACAAAGTCTTTAAAAGTGGCCGTTTAGGGATGCAAAACAATTGAGCAGCCATGTGCCTGCTCGATTTCTAGTCCAAAGGTACCCTCTGAATGGACCGTAAGGTCTCCTAGGGTACCTTCTTTCCTTTTGTTACTCCTCCGTCGCCATCGCTTCTCTCCCTCGAAACCCTTGCTGCATGAACTGCACTGGCTCCCTGTCAGATACAGTACTCACTTCAAGATACTTCTCTTCACATTTAAGGCCCTAAACAACAAGGCGCCGTCTTACCTCTCTTCTGCCCTCTCGCCACGCCATGTTCCTCGGGCCCTTCGGTCATCACATGCACCTCTTTTGAATATTCCTCGTTCATCCCTCTGCTCAATGGGAGACTGCTCCTTCTCAATCTGCGCCCCTAAGTTGTGGAATGCTCTTCCTGCTGAAATCAGGTCTTCTCCCTCTCTTACCACATTTAAGCGTCTTCTGAAAACGCATCTTTTCACTATTGCCTTCTCCCTCTCTTGAATTTCCATTGAATTTCCATTCTCATCTCAGCATAATGTGCGCTCTGGGAAGGCCTCAGGCCTTGAAAAGCGCATTACAAAAGACTTATTATTATTATACACAATTTCTTTATAATCTAGATGTGCATAAAGAGAAGTATAAATACATAGATAAAATAAAATAAGAAAAATACCAAACGCCTCCACTTCCGTTCACTTCGTCGTAAGATAGCCTGCTACGATGAGTGGGACCAATATAGATCAGTCCATAAATAAAAAACGACGTGATAGAAGAGAACTAGTGCCATTTTTAAACTCGGTGACCCCGAATTTCCTAAGAACAAGTCTCAGACTTAAGTCAGCAGAAAAAAAAGTTAAAATTTGTTGACCAGTGTAATTCTTTTGTTTCTCAGACGTAACCTTTATGGTTAGTATTGCAAGCGCTTCCCAGAGTGGCAAACTCATTGGTTTTCGATCACTCAATGGCACACCTGTGCAGGGGACCCCACATTCTACGATGAACTTTAAAAAATTGTAGTGTATTCCAGGGAACTTAAATTATTCCGTTGAGTACTTTACTGAAAAGCTAGTCGAGGAAGGAGCGAGGGGTCTTTAGTCCTATCCAATAATAAGTGTCGATTTTTAACTAGATAGGTTCCCTGAGTCAGTGTCTGCTGGTTGTTATCGCTCAAGTGTCAAGGTATCCATTCCGTTACCGAAGAAGTTATTGCTACAACTTATGACACACGAATGAATATGTAGTCGTGCTAAATCAGGTCAACCTCAAATCTATGTTAACTATTCTCAGAAGGCCTTACACGATAAAGATATTTTGTGTAAGGACAATGGTGTGACTTGTGGCGATTCGCACTCTGCTTTCTCTTAGAGAGGTTAAAGTCTTAGTCCTGTTGTGGTGTCTGCGACCAGGTATTCCTACGCTTCCCATGTTAATAAATGGAACATTTTCTCTACATGGTTCTTCCAGAATTACGAGTGCGGTAGTTCCAACGCCCATATGTAACCCTTCCCAAATTGCCTTAGACATCACTACCATGCCTCGAAAAGCTGTTCGTTTTGAAGGACGACCGTTACAAGCGCCATTCGTGCTATTTAATCCTATGTTAATTTCGCCGGCGAATGTGAGATTCCGTTTCGAAGTGCGTTCGCCGTTTTCCATGGCAGGCATTTTTGTGATCACTCAATGGGAAGATCTGATTTGGAAGAGAGTCAAAGATTCGGCATAAGTTCCGATCGGATCCACTCTCTCCCCTTTATCCAGGAAGATGGGACCAACATCTCCGATGTCGCATTATTGGTGGAGCGGTTCGTGACCGCTTACTCTACATTTTCCAGCTGGGATGCTGCTTCACCAGAATTGAAAGTATTTCGCACGTTCGTTAAGGGCCGCCGACTGGACTTCATATCAATAGGTGGAGAAACCTTCATCGATCTATTTTTCTCTAAGCGAGCTGAGTTCCGCCCTCGCTTCATGTGTGGATATCACTCTCGCTCCAAACGATATCCCCTATGCAATGATTCGACACCTGAGGTGTTGCGAGGGCATTTTTGTTGGCTCTGTGCAACGAGATCTGAACGGAGGGTATCTTCCCAGATTCATAACGAATAGCTAGTGTGCTTGTATTTAGTAAATCGGTGGGGTAAAGGTGGAAGATAACTCTAATAGGCTGGGGGTTTTGCCTAATTACTATTCACCTGATCAAGTTGATAGATAAATTGATTAATGTTAGTTTTGCTTATTTTCTGAACAGAAGAGATTACATATCCTACATATTTCAATTTCCGTAAATTCCGCTCCGTATCTGGGGATTTCTTTATTTTGGATGTGCGATTTATGACGCCTTCCTTAGTCTGCGGCACTTCACCACGGTACTTTTTGATTTGAAAAAGTTCAATAATATTGCATAGCGATGCGGTCTCATGAAATCCTCCATTATATGGACCAAGGGGACGCTTTCCAATAATTTTGTTGATCTAAATTTCTACGAGATCGTCAACTCCGGTTACGGGCGGGGGAATCTATTCGGTCCATTATGGCATAAAGAAGCATCCCCGTGGAAATGTCCTCAGTGCCACTCTCTTTGTCGTGTGCTCCAACAGTATAACCTCGGTGGTACTGCCGTAAGATGTCACCCCCCCACGTAGACATTTGTAAATCTTCGTTGAGATGCTTACCCTGTTGGACCGACTCCAACATCTCAGTATGCCTAAGCACGCATTTTCTGTTTTCTTTATCCAATTTTAAGGTGGCGTACTTCTGCCGCACGACCCTTCACTCGATCCGGACTTTTTCTTAAATGGGGCTGCTTGGACCTGATGGAGTCGTATGGTTTCCTTGTTCTTGTTTTCAACCAACTCATTCCCTGGATAGCTAACATTCGCAGCCTTATGTTATTTTGTACTGACGCCATTAATATTATTTGTTATGTGGCGTTTCGCATATTGAGTATTCATATCGCTACCTTCATTATGTTTAATCACGCGTTTGTTCTCTCTGAACTACGTTATTGACGTATATTTTATTCCTCTGCATCCTAAAGTCAACTGCACACACGCAGCGTGTTTGTTTGTTTGAGTGTGACATTTTAAGAGATGATGTTTGAAACAGTAGTACGTTAAATGAATTGACAAGTTAAGTAAAATAAATGAATGAATTCATTATTAAGTTGTACACAAAATATGATTTAATTTACAAAAGTTAAGTCAAATAATTGAACGATTAAATTGCCAAAAGTAAAAGAATTGCATGATATGAATTTTATATAATAATTGATGTATATATATATATATATATATATATATATATATATATATATATATATATATATATATATATATATATATATAAGTTTCCCAGGAGGTTTTTATTATAGGAATGCCCAGGGGGCATTGCTATACAAGTTACATTTATAGCGTGATGTAGGGACGATCACGGGTTACCACTTTATGGTAAGAGGATAAAGGCCGTCCAGGGATGCCGCTTTATGGTACAGACGGGTAAAGGTAACGGTTCCAGTTATGGTTAAAAATGACGCGAATATTTCGCGAGGTCCAAGCCGATATATCGGCTTGGTTGGGCTTACTGAAGGCTTGTGATCGAGAAAGGACTGAGAAGAATCACACAAAAAACTAAGGTTTAATTCCAAACGAACAAAACAATAAAAATGAGGCTCGCGTTTACAGAGTACGAGCAGGGAAATTTCTTACTTCTAGTCAGGAAAGCGAGTAACGAGAAGAAGACTTAAGCAGTTAAGACGGGAGCTTCTCTACGCTAACAAAACGTAATTAATAACAGGGTGACTCTGAGATCGAGAGTTAGAATCAAAAGTGAGAATGCGTTCCCCATTTTTCTTCCATAAGTAGGGTAGGAGAAAGTAGTGGCCTCTTCCTGCCTCCAGGGCACGCCGTCTTTAGCTCTGCCCACAGGGCGAGGTTTCCTCGACCGACGTTATTCCCTTGCCCCGTGGTCATAGATCCCTGGCATCTAAAAATTGACGCTTTCTTGATATCAATGTTATAGCACTTGACGCGGCGAGAACTGTCTCGTCTTAATCCTTTTCCAGACAAGAAGTGTTCGTTTTTATTGATATTTAAATTCAGAGCTGTTTGTGGCTCAGATTTTGGTGGTTTGTGTCCACGCGTTGCTTCTCTTTCGAAATTCTTTCTTCCATACCCTTTCTGGCGTCACCTTCCCTGCTCGACTTTGCTCTATTTTAACCGAGGACTACCTTTGGTTGTCCTCCCTCCTTGCATTTCTCTCACGAAGTGGCGTTTTATCCTTTTTATAAATTCTTTCCATTTTTTTATTTAGGTTTATTGTTTTATCATTTTCCTTGTGCCCTCCCTTACGGCTGCTGCATGTCATTTGTTTATTGCTCCAGCCGCCCTTGTTTTTAGAATGCCTGTTGTATGCCCGTAATTTAAGTGTGCGTCTATGTGTGTTGTACTGTTTTCTTCTAATCCTTTACTTTTCCCCATTTTTATTGAGTGTCTCCCACCCTTCTTCTGACTTTTTTCTGGCGACCCCGTTTTAACAGTGCTGCCATTAAGAATCCATTAGGATTGGGCAGCTCCCCTTTTGTCTTCGCTTAAACTTAAATTTAAACCCTATCTAAATTCACGGCTTTCCATTTAATTCATGATCAGTGTAATATATATATATATATATATATATATATATATATATATATATATATATATATATATATATATATATATATATATATATATATATATATAAATGAATCACGAAAATAAGGAACGTGAGGAATTTATGAATAACGTTACAGCCACGAGGAAAATGAAACAACGGAGAACTGCGAGGCCTTTCGACTAATGGCCCTTTACTGAGCAGACTAAAAGACAGGAAAAAAGAGAAAGATATTTATACACCTGATTAACCCTGACGGCTCATCTTGTTAATAGTTTTTTTCCAGGTATCTGGAAATCCCACCCCTTTTAATCTTTATATCCCATATTTTCATTAATCAGGTGTATAAATATCTTTCTCTTTTTCCCTGTCTTTTAGTCTGCTCAGTAAAGGACCATTAGTCGAAAGGCCTCGCAGTTCTCCGTTGTTTCATTTTCCTCGGTACTAAATGGTACTAAATGGTCATTTTGCATCAGTATTTACAAAAGAGAAACTAAATAGTCCTATGTATAGTACTCATAGGTCAGGAAAAGAGGTGTTTACTAACATTTGTGTGGATCGGAGGATGATAAAAGGACTAATAGGTGATTTAGATACTACCAAGGCCTCCGGCCCTGATAATATCCATTCTAGGATACTTAAAGAAGGGGTAGAAAGTATCTCAATAGCTCTGGACAAGTTATATACTAGGTCATTGGAATATGGAGAAATACCCGATGATTGGAAGAGAGCGAATGTAGTCCCCATTTTCAAGAAGGGTAGTAAAGAGGATCCAAATAACTTTAGACCAGTTAGCCTAACTCCTGTAGTCTGTAAAATTCTTGAGAAAATAGTTTAAAAAGGGATTTGCCAACATCTAGAGAGGGAGGGGTTAATCAGCGATGCTCAGCATGGGTTTAGATCAGGTAGATCATGTTTGACTAACTTACTAGACTTTCTGGAGTTTGTAACAGATCAAGTAGATAAGGGAGAGAATGTAGATATAATTTACTTAGATTTTAGTAAAGCATTTGATAAGGTACCACACAGGAGACTAGTTCATAAATTAAAAATGATTGGGATATGTGGGGGTGTTTCAAATTGGATAGCTGAGTGGCTGAAAGACAGGAAGCAAAGGGTAGTGCTAAATGGTGTAAAGTCAGAGTGGAGGGATGTTATCAGTGGGGTTCCTCAGGGATCAGTTCTGGGTCCATTATTATTTGTCATCTATATAAACGATCTTGGGGAGGCAGTTAATAATAAAGTGTCAATTTTTGCGGATGATACCAAATTAGCAGCTGTAGTTAAAGATATTGATGATAATTTTAAAGTGCAGGGGGACTTAAATAAATTGTTATCCTGGGCACATAAGTGGCAAATGACTTTCAACCTTGATAAGTGCAAAGTTATTAACATGGGAAAAGATAATAGAGAATTTAACTATGAAATGGATGGGCATTGGCTGAGCTCAGTAGAGGATGAGAAAGATCTAGGAGTAGTAATAGATAAGTCATTAAGGTTTTCTAAGCAGTGTATTGAAGCAAGAAATAGGGCAAATAGAGTGCTGGGTTTTATTAAGAGAAATGTCAGTTACAAAAGTAAGGAGGTTATTCTTAAACTCTATAACTCTTATGTTAGGCCACATCTAGAGTACTGTATACAGGCATGGTCCCCACATTTTAGACACGATATTAACCTTCTTGAGTCAGTGCAACGGAGGGCAACAAAGATTATTCCTTCCCTGAGGCACCTTGAATATGAAGATAGACTGAGGGTATTAAATATGTTCTCGTTCGAAAGGAGGTGTGTGAGAGGGGATATGATTGAGCTCTTTAAAATTTTTTCCGTGATAGATAAATTGGATGTTAGCAAGTTTTTTGAGTTAGATGATGGAAATCGGACTAGAGGTCACCACTTGAAAATAAAAAGCAAGGGTGTAGGTTGGATTTAAGAAAATATTTTTTCACCAATAGAGTGGTAGACTTCTGGAACAAATTGCCGCAGAGGGTAGTAGGTAGTCCAAATCTAAATGTATTTAAGAGTAGGTTGGATGAGTTTATGGGAAGGGAAGGTTGTGATGGTTCCTAAGTTTTGTATATATTAATATTGTTTGTATATATCCATAGCTGCATGATTTAGTTCTTGACGAGCCTTGATTGGTGATACCCTTGTTTCTGGATGCAATCCTCTAGATGTAGTTTTCCTGGGAGTTTGGGTGCCTTGAAAAAGAGGCCGCTTGACTCGTATGACCTATGATGAGCCCTTGTGGCTTTTGTCATCCGTTATATTATATTGTGGGGGACTTTGATTTTGTCTTCCCCTGGTGATGGTGCTTTTTGTGGGTGGGTTTTGACGGAGGCGGATGACCTTTGATAGGCCCTTGTGGCTTTTGTCATCTGTGTAATTATGTTATGTTATGTTATGTTATGTTAACGTTATTCATATATATATATATATATATATATATATATATATATATATATATATATATATATATATATATATATATATATATGAATTTGGGCAGTATATTTTCATTGTAGCATGTTTTATTAAAAGCGACCGCTAGTTTCGAATTAAGAATTCTTTTTTCAATCTTCTCGATTTGTGTTATATTCGCCTTTTCTTCATTGTTTAACCTGTGGATAAGCGTGACGAAGTTCATTTGGGACTGATGCTTGTTACTTGCCAAAGGTAGAAGTAAATTAATGTAATTTAGCACTTTCTTTAATTTAACCGACGCGTTTCGATACATCGAGTATCATCTTCAGAGTTACAATGGTGAATTATTACAAAGTATTCAGTTTATATATGTTACAAAATGTATTAACAAAATTACGAACGAAGCTATACACGTAAAGGCAGGTTGGATCCAGGTGATAAAATGTCGGAGGAGAAGGTGGCCAAAGAGGACGGGAGGGGGGATTAAGCTGCTTGCCAGAGGGGTTTAGTGGTTAGGGGCAGCTCTGCGTACACCTGTCCATCTGTTTGCTTTTCTTGTGCTGGGCAGGATTTCATTGGAGTTAGACTATGTTTAAATTCGGTTGTTTCAAGGAAGAGCAGTAGACGCCTGTTGGGAGCATAGTCTAAAGTTTCGTATTTTCTTCTATCATTTTTCGGTCGAGGCATGTTCCGTGTACTTCCTGTATATGTTTTTTAGGTGCACCGTTATTCAGATGGTATGACATTCTTCTTGAGAGAGTGGTTTCGGTCATGCCGATATACGAGTTAGGTAGGAGCTCACAGTCTCCTAGTTTACATGTGTACTCGTATATCAGATATGTCCTTTGTTTCGGTAGTAGCGGGGGGTTGGGGAGGATTTTGTAACATAAAGAAACTTAATACTTTGTAATAATTCACCATTGTAACTCTGAAGATGATACTCGATGTATAGAAACGCGTCGGTTAAATTAAAGAAAGTGCTAAATTACATTAATTTATGGGGGGAGGCTCTTCTATTATAACTTTTCTTTTTCATCATTATCCATCTTGAGATTTTCTATATTCAAATCCATTTATCTCTTCTTGACTGAAGTTGCCCCTTGAAACATTTGTCTTGCAGTAATCTGACTCTTAGTATTCTTGTTGGCTGAGATTCCTTCTTCTTTAGTTGGCTGGGTTAATTCTTGATGTGATGTAATTCTTTCTTGATGTATCTTCATATTAACTTGCATTTATCTTGATGTGAGGATTCCTTCCAAATTCTTGATCTCGTGATGATTTCTTCTTAATTCTTGATGACGTGATGATTTCTTCTTGATTCTTTATGACGTGAAGATTTCTTCTTGTTGAGTTGAGATGAGTTAGCCCTTGAAGTCATTTTCCTTGAGTTCCGTTTTTTCTGGAGGCGATCCATTTATCTTGAGTGTTCCTTAAGCGTTTTCCGTGGTCTCCGTTTTCTTCGTAAAAATTGTGGACTGAGGATCGATCGCGGGTCTTTGAATCCAAAGGCCAGCACTCTGCCGTCACGCTACGGCGAGTCCGTAATGACTTGGTAATTTAATGGTTATTTATATTCTCGCTTTGGAAGGAAGTTTTTCTCTTATACATCTTCGCACCCCTACAAATTTACTTCTACCTTTGGCAAATAATAAGCATCAATCCCCGATGAACTTCGGTACGCTTATTCACAGATTAAACAATGAAGAAAAGGCGAATATAAGCAAATCGAGAAGATTGAAAAAAGAATGATTAATTCTAAACTAGCGGTCGCTTTTAATAATATATATATATATATATATATATATATATATATATATATATATATATATATATATGTATATATATATATATATATGTATATATATATATATATATGTATATATATATGTATATATATATATATATATATATATATATGTATATATATATATATATATATATATATATATATATATATATATATATATATATATATATATATATATGTATATATATGTATATATATGTATATATATGTATATATATGTATATATATGTATATATATGTATATATATGTATATATATATATATATATATATATATATATATATATATATATATATATATATATATATATATATATATATATATATATATATATGATGAAAATTAATGCAATATCGCAAGAAAAGATGAGGAATTAAACCACATTCTCCGAAGACAATTTAATTCAGAACAGTTTCGGTGTATCTCACACCCTTTTTCAACAGACACTGGATAGAAAATATAAGAAAAAAATGCATACAAGCATAACAGGTCGTGAAATATCCCCTCTTTTATCCCCAATCCCCTACTTGTGGCTAATCTAGGGGGGGGGGTAGGCCTAAACATATTGAAGGGCTGACATTTTACTATTTTATTTATTTGCTTTCTTATTACAGGATTAAAAGAAAATTGACCCTCAGATAGATTTAAATTAGGAACTGACGATATCAAGCTCGATTCTACGATTCTTCTCTTAACATAGTTCGCTGATTTAAATACCATTTTACTTCCATTGAAATCGATCGTATGATTCTTGTCTTTAACATGGCAAAATATTCCACTGATTTCGCTGCTTACTCTAATATCTCTTTTGTGTTCATACAATCTCTTGTCTAGATTTCTCCCCGTTTTTCCTATATAAACTTTATGGCAATCGTTGCATGGTATTGCATAAACTCCTATGTTAATATGTTCTTTGGGTTTCCTGGCAAACATCAATTGGTTTAAGGAATTATTATATTTAAAGGCTAGATTAATACCCGCTTTTCCAAATGTGTCCTTTAAACTATTTAATTTATTATTAAATGGCAATGTTATACATTTGTTGAAGTCATTAGTGCGGAAAGGCCTAATAGCCATGATTTTGATACCTTTTTAACAACTTGAATAATCTCCATGTCTCCATCAAATTTAAATATGAATGGGAATATGATAATAGATTACCCTTTTTAGATGTCCTCATTAATAAAGATCACCATGAATTAAAACTTGACGTGTATAAGAAACCAACCGACTCGAATGCCTATATACATTATTTTTCGTTTCACGATAATACTGTTAAAAAATCGGTAATTTCTAACCTTTTCCTTAGAGCCTACAAAATATATCATCCTTCCTATTTAGATGAAGAAATTGTCATTATCAGGACCATTTTTTCCAATTTGTATTACCCCAATTGGTTCATATCGTCTGCCTATTTTGCAGCTAGGAAAACATTATATGGTAATAAGCCTTCCCGCACTAATGACTTCAACAAATGTATAACATTGCCATTTAATAATAGATTAAATAGTTTCAAGGACACAATTGGAAAAGCGGGTATTAATCTAGCCTTTAAATATAATAATTCCTTAAACCAATTGATGATTGCCAGGAAACCCAAAGAACATATTAACATAGGAGTTTATGCAATACCATGCAACGATTGCCATAAAGTTTATATAGGGGAAACGGGGAGAAATCTAGACAAGAGATTGTATGAACACAAAAGAGATATTAGAGTAAGCAGCGAAAGCAGTGGAATATTTTGCCATGTTAGAGACAAGAATCATACGATCGATTTCAATGGAAGTAAAATGGTATTTAAATCAGCTAACTATGTTAAGAGAAGAATCGTAGAATCGAGCTTGATATCGTCAGTTCCTAATTTAAATCTATCTGAGGGTCAATTTTCTTTTAATCCTGTAATAAGAAAGCAAATAAATAAAATAGTAAAATGTCAGCCCTTCAATATGTTTAGGCCTAACCCCCTCCTCCCTAGATTAGCGACAAGTAGGGGATTGGGGATAAAAGAGGGGATATTTCACGACCTGTTATGCTTGTATGCATTTTTTTCTTATATTTTCTATCCAGTGTCAGTTGAAAAAGGGTGTGAGATACACCGAAACTGTTCTGAATTAAATTGTCTTCGGAGAATGTGGTTTAATTCCTCATATATATATATATATATATATATATATATATATATATATATATATATATATATATATATATATATATACGTGTGGACATTTAATATAATTTTTCCCTATTCCTGCGAGGCACTTTGCTGGTGGAATTTTAATGCCAAGGCCATGCTCTCCACAGAGAATCTCATCCCAGTAACGTAGTTGGAGAGAGAGAGAAAATTGCACAACCTAACTAGACAATCATGTACATTTCTAATATATGCACAGGACAATGAAATTAACATTACTTATTAATGTATACAACTGTGCTTAGAGAGGACCTGTACAACCTCCCGCCCCCAAGGAAGTGAATGGCATATCGCTACATTGCGGCAATAATCATTACATTGATCAAAGTTACAAAGCAAAAATGGTTCAGTGAGACTTGTATGTATATTTATGCCTCCTTTAACATAGAACTTCTAATGTAGATAACACAAATAACATGGATCAACGAGACTTGTATATATATATATATATATATATATATATATATATATATTTATGCCTCGTATAACATAAAAGAGTAGCGATCTATTTCTGATTATCCAAAGCTCAATAATAATAATAATAATAATAATAATAATAATAATAATAATAATAATTGTCCCTGGCAAACGAGATCCTTCTCCCGGAGCGCGTGACCATTCCCGGCTGCACGTTTTCTTCCCCGGTTCTCGCTGTGGTGTCACGCGTGTTGCTATAGATCGTATCTTCTTCTGTTGCACGATTTCCACGTGACGAGCTGCGATTGGTCCTCTTGTGTTCATCCTGTGTCCTTACGAGTTGCTGATTACCCGGCACGTCATCATCGCGTAAGATAGGCAATTTCGCCGGTTTTAATCGGTCTATTGAGACAGTGTCCCTTCTTCCATCGGGGTATTCCAGCTTGAATACTTTGCTGCCACGCTCGCTCACCGCATGAGGGCCAGCAGAAGGCGCTTCGAGTGGTTTGCGAACGCGGTCTATCCGGCTTCAAACATGCGTTGCATTCTGCAGGTCCTGGGGCACGTAAGGATTAGGCACCGAATGCAGGTGTCCTAAAGATACTCTCGCAAAGTCGATCTGTGCCATTGTCGATGCAAGCTCTTTAATGAACTTAGCATCCGATTTCGACGAGCACGATGAAACTAGCGGTTTTGGACGCCTTCTTAGGCACTAAGTGGACTAGTGAGGCCCATGGCGAGCTCGACGGACGCCCCCCACCTCCTTCAATAGTTCTTCGAGACTTGCTTTGGCAACCTGGAATCTCCATCAAAAGAGGCCTAGGCCGCGTAAAGGAGGGTGGGGCATTGCCAGTCGATTTGTGGGCAACTGAGCGCGGCGATAGCGGTGATGGGTGAACGGGAGCGGGTCCGTACAGAGCCTACTCTGAGGGGTGTGTTCTGAAGGTAATACATGATGAGGGCTACCGCAGGTTCCCTAGATAATTTAACACTTGACGCAAGTGGATTCGTGAAATTCACTCGACCTAGCAAATTCCGCCGGGATTAATGAGCCCCCTGCTCCTGTGTCAATTAAAAAAAAATTCGATTTTTATCATACATTTTCGCGGCGACGGTGAAAACTAATAACATGCCAGCGGCCGTGCCCTCTACGGCATGCCTGACTAGTTTTCCCGTGAAACTGGCGAAGGTGGCCTAGAAGAAGGTTGCATTTGCAAGCGTTCTCCTCTTTTTGGCCACCTCCACCAGGGCTTACAACACTATGCCTCCTCGCCAAAGTACAGGTGCGAGCGGCAAACAGCAGGTCTTCGTTTTCTCCGGAATGGTCGCAATCCCTCCGGTATATTACGCGCACTGTAATTATCCTTATGCGCCGATGGTGCAGAACCAGCCGAATTATTTACGCACTTATCACGTGCTTTGTTAATAAACGCACCTGACGCGGATACGGCACTGTATTTTTCGGAATTGATACTGTGACACCGCTCTTTACCGAACGCAATAGGCTCATCCACCAGTTTACCCAATTGGTCCAGGGTTAGTTCCTTTGTGTAGCAATTATAGGCGCAATGTTCGGAGGTAAGGATTGTATAAATTTGTAACGAACAAGGTCCTCGCTTACTCCTACTTGAAGGGCAGTTCTTTCCAGTTCTTCTAGATTGAGTGCGGAGGATGCTATTAGCTTTTCGAATAGCTCAGGCTTGGTCATCTCGAAAAGGGCCGATTACCTCCGTTTTCAGCCTTTGGTAGTTATATAGAGGAAGGGACGGGGGCTCTTGAAGGTCGTCCTTAATTATGGGGGAACCTTGAAGGCAATCGTGAGGACAACCCAACAGCCTTCGAAGGGGGACGCTGGTTGCCAGTAATGGTGATAGATTACCTAGTTATCGACTAATCATTTGACAAGGACTCCGGTTGATTCAGATGCTTCGGTTGGTTTGCGTTACCCTTCCTTATTTCCCACTAGGGTTATTTGTTGATTGCTATGGGATGCCCTAAGCCGAGGGGAGGTCTTATTCTAGCGACGGAGTCAAATAGCCAAGAGGATGGGGAGAGACCACACCAGGGTAGAAGACCGGTGTTTCGGGAGTTATGTAATCGCGAGGAATTGCGATTAACGAGGAGAATGGACAACGGTTGTTTTCCCGATTAATAAGGCCTTGAAGCAGGGAGACTGACGAATTTCAGGATATTGAAGTCACCAAAGCAAAAATAGAATTATTATTGAACTAGATCTTATTGTACTTTACAAAACTTCTTTAATTAAGTTTAAAAGTTCTAAGTTATGACATAAATTAAGTTCGAGGTCAAGTGCGGGCAAAGTCTTAAGGAGGCTGGACGAATAGAGCCTTTAAGAGTTACACCTTAATGTCTGCGTTATGTACACGGCTATATACAAAGTTGAATTACGCGAATCCAAGAGATCGGACTGAACGATATATAACGCGATGTATTGCTATATAAAAGAGTAATCTAATTACCCTCTTTGTTCTGGCTTCACACGGTTATATATCAATTTAAGCCACGCCCTACAAGTTCATCGTCTAACTAAGCCAGCCCCCCCTCATTTGTACCAACCTGTTGATTTGTCTGTATTAACATAACTCGACTTTTGATTGGCTACTGTCGAACATATTGATAAGGAAGGCACTCCGACTATTGGGTCAAATTCTCTGTGGGCGGTGGCATGTTGCCATGGAAACAGCTTCCTGACCTGGCTTCTATTTGTTTAACTGTGATAGCTATCAGGTTTATTCTGGATTCTGCCTTGATTATAATGTTTGCCTAAGATTGCCTCGACCAACTCTAACAGAGATAACTGTGCTCCGTTTACTACCGTGTGGCATTCTCGTAAACGGCGCTAACTTTATTTTTCTCTCTGTGTGTACTTTAGGGTGTAGCGACTCACGCGTGTGTACTATTTTGGACGTATACACCGGTCGCTACAGTTAGGCTCATCCAAGATGGATGCCTGCAGACGGTCAACACTCCTAGGTGGGAATGAGGGTAATACGGGAAGGAACTTGGGCGCCTCTTTTTTTTAGTCTAGAAATGTAAAATTGCGTTTCCACAATGCAAAACCAACCTAAGACTGCTTATTCATTGAAGATAGGTGGCTTGATGTTAATGGCGTTCACGAAGTCAAGTTCGCCTGGTCCTTCTGATGGTTGCTTGCAGACTCCATTTCTTCGATGCCTTCACTGTTCGCGACGTAAGGGTCACCAGATTGAAGGGGGGAACCAAGGTTTTTTACATATAATGAAACGACTACCGGTTATCAGTTTGTTGGTAGAGATGTAAAGGTTACCAGTTAAGGGTGAGGCAGAAAGGGCACGCTACCGTTACCTTTATAGCGTGATGTAGGGACGATCACTGGTTACCACTTTATGGTAGGATGAGAAAGGCCGTCCAGTGATGCCGTTTTATGGCACAGACTGGTAAAGGTAACAGTTCCAGTTATGGTTAAAAAGGATGCGGATATTTCGTGAAGTCCTTACTGTCCTCTAAGTGAAGTGATAGGTGGCGTTAAGTTTGTATTTGACTCCAAAGATACTTAAATGATATATCGGCTTGGTTGGGCTTACCGAAGGCTTGTGATCGAGAAAGGACTGAGAAGAATCACACAAAAAACTAAGGTTTAATTCAAAACGAACAAAACAATAAAAATGAGCCTTGCGTTTACAGAGTACGAGCAGGGAAATTTCTTACTACTAGTCAGGAAAGCGAGTAACGAGAAGAAGACTTAAGCAGTTAAGACGGGAGCTTCTCTACGTTAACGAAACGTAATTAATAACAGGGTGACTCTGAAATCGAGAGTTAGAATCAAAAGTGAGAATGCGTTCCTCATTTTTCTTCCATAAGTAGGGCAGGAGAAAGTAGTGGCCTCTTCCTGCCTCCAGGGCACGCCGTCTTTAGCTCTGCCCGCAGGGCGAGGTTTCCTCGACCGACGTTATTCCCTTGCCCCGTGGTCATAGATCCCTGGCATCTAAAAATTGACGCTTTCTTGATATAAATTTTATAATACCTGACGCGGCGACAGCGTCCCTTTTCTAGACAAGAAGTGTTCGTTTTGATTACACTCTCGCCAAATTTTATTTTTATATATGACCAGTCTATATATATATATATATATATATATATATATATATATATATATATATATATATATATATATATATATATATATATATATATATATATATATATATATATACGCGTGGACATTTTACACAATTTTTCCCTATTCCTGCGAGGCACGTTGCTGGTGCAATTTTAATGCCAGGGACATGCTCCTCTCCACATGTCATGCTTGATGACATCCCCTTTTAAAGTTTGTACCCATTTAGTGGTCGGACTACGCAGTGTGTAGGCTTGTTGTAATCCTACTACGCAATAGGTAGGTTTCTGACACCAAATTGCTGGATTCAATAGGCGCAAAAGATACCTCTGCAAAGTGGACGCAAATTGGTCCTATTAAATCCAAACATGCCTTACTAATATATATATATATATATATATATATATATATATATATATATATATATATATATATATATATATATATATATATATATATTTATATATATATATATATATATAAATATATATATATATATATATAATGTAAATGATTCAGTATTGTATGAAAAATATAGTGAGATTTTTAAATGTACATATATACGAGTATTTATATAATCAAGAGAGCGTGAGACCGAAGAAGGAGCAAAGGAAAATGGTTGAACACCTGATTTGATAAAACTGCCTAAGTTGTGTCTAGAGATAGAATTGTTAAAGACGGATGTTTAATGAGGAGCCAGGGTAAACACAGCTATTGACCGTAAGAGGTGGTGCAGCGACAATCGTATCAAATTACACAAATAAGAGTTTAATCATGTAAATGTACACACCGTGCGCAGGTTTTCTAGCTCCACCCAGGGAATGGAGAAATGCGACCACAACGGAGATAGGTCATCCCACGATCATTTCCAGGCCACGCCCTCTGCATTAGGAGCGCATATATAAATAAGAAAAAAGGAGAGTAAGAGAGATTCAGATTTCATTCAGTGATTAAGACATGCATTCGTAACGAATTCACTCGTGTTCACGCTCCCGTCTTTAATCCACTGACTCTTGTCTCGCCCGTAACTCGTACTTACGTTGATAATATATAGACTACTGGTCTCCGGCCTAGTACGCTCCGTTTAGCGCCACTTGCACCGTAATATTCCGTTATTAAAATAAAGTGTTTATTTTCGTATGTCCATTTTTACCTTAAAAACTTAGGTAAGCCCAGTCAAGTAGAAGACCACCTTAAAATTATTTATCGTCTGAGTCAGATAAATAATTCGCCGTAAAGCCACCCTTCACATATAAACTGGAACTCGTCCCACCTTTATAAGGTGGTGGTTACGGAAACCTCTTTCATTCACATACAATTGATTCACCGTCATCCGGACCTACATAACTGGTAACCTTGTCTTATGCAATACCATTTCCCTAACACCCCATCATAGGTGACCTCCATACCCACTCATCTCCTCTCAAAGCCTATACTTGACTGAGTATTTTGTATACTCATTATAACCGAGTCAATTAGGCCACGCATACACTGGTATAAGCGACGCGGGGAAAGTGTTCACGACTCGACGAACTCTTCGTTCTTTCTTTATTTTTATCGTCATTCTTCCTACACCCTTTCTATCCATAGGTGGGCGTTATCGCAATAACGATATCGAGATATCGGTTATCCGATATTTTTTCCGCGTTATCGATTCATCGGTATCGCTAATACTTTTGGTTCCAAACTAGCGATAATCGATAATTTCAGTTTTTGGTTTCAGTTTAGCACAGGGGTGAGCCGTGCGTGCCTTGGAGGCAGAAATAGGTAGGTCCGAGCTGGGAACCAGCTGTCGGTCAAGAGGTCACGAGGTGCTGCTTCTGCGCGCTACCGGTTTTACGCATTCTTTGATGATTTTTCCCTATGTTCCCGTGCATCTTCCGTTCTATATATAGTCAATAATCAATATTGTATTATAATTTTGGATTTATCGATTTATCGGCTATCACCTTATCGGGTGATAAATTTATCGCCCATTTATCGATTATCGGTTATCGCCGATAAGGTTATCATGATGCCTTTTTTCGCTATCGCGCCCACCTATGCTTCTATCTACATCTCTACAGCAATGAGAATATTGAGTTCGTATTTATTGTAGCAGATATCGGGACACACTATAGCTGTCCTTGTATACAAGTTGTCTTCCCTACCCCCCACCCCCTTCTCCGTTTGACGCCGCGGGGCTTTTCTGGGCACTGGGTGTTTCTTTGGGGCCTATTCAGTTGCATTACACCACTCGGTGCTCGGGATTATGCGCCATGCCCGGTTTGTAATCCATAGCGATTACAGAGAGAGCTAAGTGCCATTGAGGCATTGGAATATCCACAATTCTAGTTCGAGGTATCCGTGACACTATGACGGCTGCAAGTCAGGATAATGTTCATATTGTCTGCTGGCTTCTTGTAAATATAGGGTTTACATGATTGAGAACGCTAGGCAGACTATGCAAGCAGACCAGTGTTTCGCCTTTCCCCTAGCTGACTACATGACAGGAATCAGAAGAGTCCTTCGAGTTGCATGGAAACAAAATGTGAATTAGGGCGCAGCAATTATGTACATAGTACGTGTTATTGTGGCCTGACTTTTTCTTGAAGCCCTATACCCCTATACCTCGACAGCATCTAATCATTTTTTCTTGTTTTCGAATTGAACACAATGTTGGCAGCTGTACTGGGTCATGACTGGAACGACATCCCATAGTGCACTTGAACGTGCCTGCTTTTTATATTTAAAAAAATGTCTTATTTTGTGGTGGAGGAGGGGAGTCAAGTTAGCATTACTATGTTCTGTCGGCGGCTCTGCGTCGTAGACTAGCTCTCTCCAAACTGGATCATTAAAAAAAAAACATGTGATAGTGGCATCCTTTAGGGTGCCCTCGAACGCATCGATCTATTTCAATTAGACCTTTGCCCAAACTCCTCTACCATCCCCTGCATAGTCTCCCTCCCACGTATGGAGAAATCCTTAATGTGCATTGAATTTCCACCTGGCGAACTCGGCCTCTCACCAAACTCTCCCCCCCTCCCTCCCTCTCTGGGACCTTTACTTTCTTCAGGGGTTGGTCCCAGAGAGGATTTAGCCTTCTCGTGGTGAGGGGAGTCAGCCCTGTGTACCTTAAAGGTACTCTGTTGCTGCGAACTAGACGTTTAATATACCCACCCCCTATTGCTTTCTTTTACTAACCTTTATTTCCCCCTCTTTTTTCTCCTATCAAGTGGCCCGCGTAAGGAGCGCGGTGATTTGCCTTCCTGGCCGCCGTGCTGACAGGACTCAGCACCCCGTCTGGCCTCAGCTTAGCCTCTTCTCGTTCTTTCTGACAGCCTGTGTTTTTACCCTACTTCCTCACTTTCCTTACAACCTCTCTCACAACTTTCTCTGATCAGCCTCTAATTTCACAGGATAGAGGCCGACCAGCTTCCTCTCACCCAACTATCCCGGATCGGGCTGAGAGAGGAGGGGACAACGTTCCCTCACCCCAGAGCTCCAGACTGGGTTGGGGGGTTTTTAACAGCCTGCTTCATCCCCGCCCACACCTTCCTCACATAAACTTTCTCCCTCCTTTCTCTGTCTATCAATTTTACGCCATACCCAAGGTGGAGCCGCCATGCTGATGGGCTGCCAGGTCACTAGGCAGGAGGAGTGGCCTCAAATCGCGGCAGCTGGTTCTGCGGGCCCCATGTTTACCCCTTGCAGAGCGGGCTATTGCGTGGGGGGGATGAGCATTTGCGTTCCGTGACAATTACAGGGTCACCATGCCTAATGATGATTTTAATAATGAACTAATACTCCTTCTATACCTGCCCCTCGACCATCACTGGACCTTCCAAATTTCTTATACCGGAGAGGAGGCTTACTGCTCTCTCAGGTCTATGGGTGGAGGGGATTCCCCCTTCTCTGGAGGCGCTCTTGGGTGCTTCCCTCTTTCCAGCGGCAGGCCCTCCATTTATTTTACAAGGGACTGCCAAGAAAGCACGCAGTCGCCTGAAAAGTTACCGCTCCCGATGGGAGCGCGTCGATAGGACCAACACCTTCAGGGGGACAAAGAATGGCAGGGGCCGTCGATCATTGCCCCCTAACATCCTGACCTCGTGCGCTAAGAGCCTACAGGGGGTAACTGTACCTGCCCCTTTCTCTTCCTCGACGGGTGCCAGTTCGCCGGCATTAGGTGAAAAAGGAACCTCGAATGGGATCTGGGATGTCTCGAGGGGGGGGAGGGGCACATGGAATTTCCCCCTCCGAAATGGACATGGTCCCAAAGGTTACCCCGTTCCAGCCCAGATTGCACGATCGATCTTCCATGGGGTCCAACTCGGGCTCGGTGCCAAGTACAGAACCCGTGTCAGCCCCTATGCAAGTTCCTCCTTTGCCGGCTCGGGTCCCCGATGCCTTACAAGGAGAGGAGGAATCTCCTTCCCGGGCTGGTGTCCCTGTGACAGCCAAGACCTTCTCCATTTCAGAGAAGGATCTTGTCGAGGATGATCCATTTGGCTTAGGGGCTCCTGCCGGTGGAGGAGAGAAGAGGGTTAATTCCCAGCACTCCTCTCCTAAAAAAAAAAAAAATAGAAAAAAGACGAAAAAGACTCGGGGCTCCTCTCCATTCGAGGAAGCCACTGGAACGGACGGAGCCGCTGCTGTTTTGGTATGCGGCAAAGCCAAGATCGGCACGTCCGGCCCCGCTGCTCCCACGGGTGGGGAATCCAAGATTAAGACCAAAAGTGCGCAGAGTGGAGCCTCGATTACGTCAGGCCTCCTCATTCAGAGGTTACCTGGCGTTTTCGAGCCCGCTGGTTTCAAACGCTCCCTTCGTTATTCGCTCCACTGGTGGCAGCATATTGGCTAACAGCAACATGATCCATCAGAGGAGAGCTTTATCTAGCGTGATTGGTAGAGAGCCGAAGGTGACCCGTTTCTCGGACGGTAGTCTTCTGGCGAATGCGTCGAAGCCCTCCGAGGAGGCCATGATTAGTGCCCTTCGACACTTCATGGCAGGTCGGTGAGTGTGACATTGCACTTTACCATGAACTTCGGGAAAGGAGTAGTTTATGTGAGGGAACTCTTGGACTACTCCAAAAGCTGACCGACCATGGAGCGGTCGAAGTCAAGCGTGTGAGGAGTAATAATAATCGCTTCTGTAGACGCGCAAAGTCGGGGTTACCCGAAGCCTGTGCAAGTTACTCCAAGGCCACACACGATAACTCCAAATCGTGTGTGGCCAAGTGCGTCAATTGCGGAGAGCTGCACCCAGCTTCTTCGAAGCAATGTTGTGCGTATGTCCTTGAGAAGAAAATCCTGGCCATTCAGTCCCAGGATAGTCTCTCATTTCACGAAGCTAATGACTTGGTCCTGGCGCGCCCGGCTCTGCCCGGGACGTCTTATGACTTAACGTTAAGAAAGACACCTTCTGCTCCTGTCCCCTCTAGGCCTACAACCACGGTTGTTTCCGCGCCTATTCGTAACCCTCTACGGATTTTACCCACCCCGGACGCTCGCTTCCTTAGTATAACTGGCGACATAGAGGGCTCACACCTAGCCCCGGCTAAAACCAAGGTTCCCCCTCCCTCCAAATCGTGACGATTTCACGTGAGGTGAAACGGCCGCGCGCCTTAACCGAGTCGTTAGACTCACAAGAAGCAACACCCCTGATGTTAGTCGTGAGGCCATCTTCCGGGGTTCCTAAAGCTGCCCCCCGAAAAAAGGACAGCACTAAAGGAGCGTCGGCTCCTTCACCAACACCCAGTGTTAGGCTGAGTGGCTCGGAGAAGGTGGATCCCCCAAAAGAGGAACCCTCGCCTCCGAAGCCGACAAGCCTGCTTAAGGTTTCAAGACTAAGGGAGGAAAAGACTCGCTTGGAGAGCCTTAAACTCCCCCGATAAGTCCTAGAAGGCGACAGCACCTTCAGCGCAATGTCCGGCCAACAGCGCTGGGAGTTCTGCCGCCGGGAAGCGTACGGTCATTCCTACGAGTGTCTTCGCTTCGAAGAGGAACCCCGCATCTCCTCTGAGCAAGGGCTGGAAGGCATATTCCTTCAATAGAATTTTCGCGGACTCCAGGCTAACTGGGAGGAGCTGTGGAGGCTCGTATCCTCCCGTTACCCATTAGCTATCTTTTTAAAGGAGATAATGCTAAGCGCATGTCCCCTACCTACCCTCTCGGGGTATAAGGGTTTTGCGACTCCACCACCACGGGATGGGCGCTGGGCAGGAGGATGCGCTATTTACACTCGGCATGATATCTCTGTTATTCTCTGCTTTAGATACCTCCTTTCAAGTAGTAGCTGTGCAGCTGCCCCGAGATAGGAGGTATACTGTGATTTCCGCGTATATTTCACCGTCAGCCGACTTAGATGCAGGGGACTTCCGCCGCGCCGTGGCACGTTTGCCGAGGCCCGTTCTCTTACACGAAGATGTGAGTGGTAGACACGCCATTCAGGAAGACTACTTGATTATTCCCAGGGGTCAAGTCTTTGCCAACCTGATCGACGAGTTGGAGATAGGTGTCCGTCCTAAATGTGGAGTTTACGCATCATTGCCCGATAACCTCTTCATTTTCTTGCCTCGATCTTTCCTTGTGATCTCCAGATGCACAGCCTGATTTGGGGTGGGAAGGTGGTCGATGACCTCCAGTGGAGCTTTGCACGGGCGCGGAGGTTAGCATTTCAGGAAATGACTGATTTATCTGTCTCATTCGAGGAGTTTAGGTCAGTAGATGAGGCCGTAGAGTTCTTCTCCGGCAACCTCATCACCGTAGGCCTAACTACTATTCCTAGAACGTCTGGCCATTTTGCACGCCGACCGCTGCCGTAGTCGTCAGCCAAGTGTGAGACGGCCCTCAAACAGAAGCGTTATGCCTACATGCGCTATAAGCGCCGCCCAAACGACTTCACTGTCAGTGAATTTCGTCAATCTAGGGCTAGGTTCCGGTATATTTCGAAGCAGGCACGCCGCTCTTCTTGGCGGGCTAGTCAAAGGGATTCAGGGCAAGATCTCGCAGGACCTCCCTCCCGTTCTCCAGGAGAATGGAACCGCAATCTCGGACTCCGTGTCCGTGGTGGAATCCTTCGTGACCGCTTTCTACGCATTCTCTAGCCGAGATGCTGCTCCACCAGCATTTAATTCGCGTCGTGATGTCGCGGAAGGCCACCGATTGGACTTTACTTCCAGAGGCGGAGAACCCTTCAACGATAGGTTTACTCTGAATGAGTTGCCTTCCTCTCTTGCTTCGTGCGCGGACACCGCCCCTGGTCCAGACGATGTCCCGTACGCAATGCTTCGACACTTTGGTGAGCGAGGCATGGCCTTTATGTTAGATTTTTTCAACAAGATCTGGATAGAGGGTATCCTCCCAGATTCCTTTCAAAACATTACTGGCCTGTTTCCGCCCAATCTCTCTAACCTCCAGCGTGTGGAATTTAGTGGAGATATTGGTAAATGTTAGATTAGCTTTTTTTCTTGACAGTGCGGATTCCGCAAGGTCCACTTTACGTCGGATGCTCTGCTCCGACTGGAAAAAGCCGTCTGCAAGACCTTCTTTCGTAGACAACACTACAGTACGGTGTTTTTCGATCTGGAGAAGACCTATGATATCGCATGGCGATACGGTATCATAGAGACTATCCAAACAATGGGAGCAAGGGGACGCCTCCCAATCTTTATATTTGAATTTGTGCGAGTTCATCGATTCCGCGTACGGGTGGACCTTTCGATTTCTTTGGTGCGGCCGAGATGCCAACTCTGAAGCGTCGACTCCAACAGGTATTGAACCCTGTCTCTCACTATGCCGAAGCGCACAGGCTTCGGGTTTCGTTTGTAAATACTAAAGTGATGCACGGCTCCACCCTGCCCAACGTATTTTTCAATGGGTGCGCATGGAAGTGGTGGACTCGCACCGTTTCCTTGGTCTTGTATTTGAAAGACACCTTACCTGGAAGGCTCATATCCGCAGCCTTAGGGTCTCTTGTACTCACGCCATGGATAGTCTTCGTTTCGTGACGTTCAGCGCTTGGGGCGCTGATAAGGCTACTGCCTTACTTTTTTATCCATCGTTTGTTCGTTCAAAGCTCGAATACGGACGCGAGTTTTATGCATCCGCAGCTGAGCGTGTATTTGGGAAGGTGGACTCGATCCACCACACAGGCGTTAGCTTGGCTACTGGTGCCTTCCTCACTTCCACCATTGAGACCCTACTTGTCGATGCTGGGGAAATGTCATTCGCTCCGTGTATTATTCGCCTGTACGCACGAGTCCGGCGCCTTCCTCAGTCGCCAACAGCTCTCACTGCATCTGCAGCTTATCTCGACGGTGCCTATGCCAGTCATACCCTAAACCCTTTTGGTTTAGGTTTAGGAAACTCCTTAGAGGACTAGGTTTAACTCTCGGAGCGGTGGCGCCCTGATTCTGCCCAGGAGGCCGCCGTGGAGGGTACCACCTTTGACTTTTCGTTGCCATGCCTATGCTCCCAAAGCTTCTACAGCGCCGGGTGTATTGCGTTTAACGTTTTTGGAGCACTCTTTGTGTCACGCTGGAACCATGCCAGTGTATACAGATGTCACCAATTTACATCTGACACATCACTTGCAAAAGTGAATGTGTTTGATATTAATGAATCATTTGAGTCGCGCTGTGGTGAACCGCCCGGTTTTGGTTAAGAGTTAGTGGTGATATAGTAGTCGAGGTGTCATCTCGACTACCCAGCAGTTTATTAAAGCTGGGTACCTTCGTGTCCCGGTAAGTCCCTACGTCGCACTACCCAGAAGGTTCTTCAATTGTAATCAATTTGGACGTGTTGGTCGTGCCTTTCGGCACTCCCGTTCCTGCGTGAATTGCAGTTATTTTTACCATGGCACCGAATGCGCCAAAATACCATGCTGTGCCAACTGCAGTGGTGCCCACAGTACCAAATCAAAGATCTGCCCAATATTCTCATATGAAAAGGAGGTCCACGCTTTGCGCGACTCTCTGCGTCTGGACGTGAGAGATGCCTGACAACGTGCACGAGCACCAACCTCACCTTTTGGCCGTCTCTTCTCAGACGTTTTGTTTGACGCTGGATGAAACCGACTATCACGTTCGAGTTCCGACAGGCCTGAAGAATCTCTTCGCCTATCTAACGTTAGTCTCATAAGCATTCATGATATACCGTCGAAGCATCGATCTCACACCGAGTTACCTAATGTTGCCTCCCTCTCTCTTGGCATCTCTCACTGGGACTGACGCTCAGGGTGTACCCGGCTTTCGTATTTTTAACTGTATTGCCCCTGTCGGGGGCTCGTCTCATGAGGGAGGGGAGGGGGGTCAGTTATGGTTTCGTCATCACACCATGTATCTTCCCTTCCCCTTCACACTACCCTCCAAGCTGTTGCTGTAAGGGACTTTCTTGCACGGCTTTTTACTGTTTGCTCTATTTACCTCCTTCCTTCTTTATCATTGGCAAGATCCGACCTTTTAGAATTTGTAGATCAGTTGCCCTCCTCGTCTTTATTACTCTGAGATTTTAATGCCCGTCACCCATATTGAGGAGACATCATGCGGAATGCCAAAGGAAATGTTCTATAGTCTTTTTTATTATCTGACTTCCTTTGCCATTTAAACACCGGAAATTTTACCTCTTATCAAGTCCAGACGGATTCCTTTAGTTGTGTTGACCTGCCTCTCTGTTCCCCGGATTGCTTCGCTAATTTTCGATGGTCAACCCTTGATGATCTCCATGGGAGGGACCACCTCCCTATTGTCTTGTCGGCCGTTCATCCTAGCCCTCATCCAACCATGTATCTCAAGTGGGACTTAGGCCATGCCGATTGGGAAGGCTTTCAAGAGGCGTCCTTCACAAGTGCCTCCTTGGGTACCTTCAATGGTGCTGACGTTGCAGCAACGTACTTCACATCGATTATCAACAACGCGGCCACAGAATCTATTACATGGAGGCGACCCGTAGCAGGTCGTTCAACCGTGCCCTAGTGGACCTCGGAGTATGCGACAGCCCTAAAAAACTACAAGTTAGCTCATGCCCGATTCCGGCAGAACCCAACCTTGTGCAATAAGGTTGACTGAAACCGAGCTCAGGCGCTTCGCCAAATAACCCTCCGTCAGGCTCGCCGAACTTCATGGCGCAGCTACGTTTCATGAATTTTCTCTATGGCCCCTAACGCAAAGATCGTAAAAATAGGATTAACAAGATCCGGAGTTGCTATGCCGGTCATAATACGCCCTCACTCAACTTACACGGATCTTTAGTGAATGAATGACAGCCTGGTGGTCAGCAATGCCTTGGCCGACAACTTCTGTACCGTCAGCAGTGTCAGCCGTCACAATAAGGCTTTTCTAAGCTATAAATCAAATAAAGAGTCTCATCATCTCAAATTTAAAACAAAATCTATCCTTCCATATAATACCTTATTCTCGATCCGTGAGTTGCGCGCTGAATTGTCCCTTTGTAGATCCACTTCTCCTGGCTTTGACGGGTTCCATTTTCTTAATTGACTTGAACAACCTTATATAAGTGAAGGGCTTTTATTCATCATCTGCATCTGTCAAAACACACCCATAAAATGCATCCATAGGATTGTGTCAGATCATGAATATACAATTTAAACCATCCACAGGAATGTGTCAAAATCAAAAAGCATCGTCATCAAGACTCGTCAAAATCCAAATCAATCATAATATAGAATAATAAAAAAAAATACATCCACAGGAATGAGTCCAGAATACCCCTCCTTCCCTCAGCGAAGTTAACCCTCCCTTCCCATATAATCATCCAGTAATCTACCACTCTATTGGCTAAAAAATATTTTCTAACATCCAACCTGCACCTCTGTTTTTTTTTAATTTTAAAGTGGTGACCCCGTAGTCCTATTACTACCTTCCAACTCAAATAACTTGCTAAAATCCAACTTATCCATCCCAGAACAGATTTTTAAAAGCTCAATCATATCTCCCCTCACACATCTTCTTTCAAATGAGAACATATTTAGTACCCTCAGTCTACCATCATATTCAAGGTTCTTCAGGGAAAGTATTATTTTTGTTGCTTTCTTTTGTACTGACTCTAACAGGTTGATATCATGTCTAAAATGTGCTGACCATGCTTGTATACAGTACCCTAAATGTGGCCTGACATACGAGTTTTAGAACATTCCTCTTAATGTATCCTAGCACCTTATTTACTATATTTTTTGCCTCAATACACTGCTTTGAATTCTTCAGTCACCTATCTATTACTACGCTTAAGTCCTTCTCATCTTCAACTAAATTCAGCCAATGCCCTTCCATTTCATAGCAAATTCCCTATTATCCCTTCCCATTTTAAAATTTTTGCATTTTTTAAGGTTAAAAGTCATCTGCCACTTCTGAGCTCAAGCTAATAACTTATTTAAGTCACTGCACTTTAAAGCTACCCTCGACTTCTTTAACTACAGCTGCCAATTTAGTGTCATCAGCAAAAATTGACACTGCTATTTACAGCCTTCCCAAGATCGTTTATATAAACTATGAATAATAAGGGGCCTAGAACGGATCCCTGAGGCAAGACACTGATAACATCCCTTCCCTGTGACCTCACACCATTCAGTACAACTCTCTGTTTATTGTCTCTCAGCCATTCAGCTATCCAATTTAAAACTTTACCACATATCCCATGCATTTTTACTTTGTGAACTAGTCTAATATGAGACTACTTATGATATAAATAATCAACCCAACACCAATCCTATCTCATTAAATTTTTCTTTCATTAACCCATGATTCTATTACTCTTATACGAAAGGGTTACAATGTCACATTACTCCATGACCTTATGTGTGGGTGTCCTGAAGTTCAAGTTGTTAGGGTTAATAGTCGTCTGAACAACTTCTATATATTTAGTTTATATCGTAACCCTGACCTTGACGATAATATTTATGATTGTTGTCTAACTAGGATGGCTTTGATTCAGGAATCAGATAATAAATCTTGTTTTGTTTCTGTGGGAGATTTAAATGCACATCACCAGCAATGGCTAAACTCTGTTTCACTAACCAACAGACATAGTCATGCTGCCTGTGACTTTTCCAATTTATCGGGATGTATTCAACTTGTCATTAGCCCAACTCATAACTCAGGCAATTGTTTGGATTTACTACTTTCTGATATGCCATATGTTGTTGAGGTGAATATCTTGCTATAGTATATGGTGCACTATATGAGTACTGAATGTAATGGCGTGTTGCCAGAACACTATGTGAGTGCGAGGATTGATGACGTGTTGCCAGAGCACTATATGAGTACTGAATGTAATGGCGTGTTGCCAGAGCACTATGTGAGTGCGAGAGGATTTATGGAGTGTTGCCAGAGCGCTATGCGAGTGCGAGCGAATTGATGACTTGTAAGAGCACTATGTGAGTGCGAGAGGATTTATGGCGTGTTGCCAGAGGACTATGCGAGTGCGAGAGAATTGATGGCGTTGTCAGAGCACTATGTGAGTGCGAGAGAATTGACAACGTAGCACTGTATGAGTGCTGAATGAAATGGTGGTGATATGAAGTGAGGATTGAGTGTGGGTCAAAATGCAAAGTGAGGACCTACCTGAATAAGTAAAATGAGGTGCAGGTGGTAGATGTTGACCCGTTTATTGTCAATTATTAATGTTTGTTGTTTATCCCTTGAGATGTTAGTTTAAATGATGTAATTAGAGGCTGGAGTGAGAGGAATGCCAGAATTTGAAGGTTGCGAAATTGAAATTTGAGGATTTGGAGAAAGTGATTGAGTTGGGTGAAGTGAGAAAACGAGAATTTGAGGAATGAAGATTTGATTGAGGATTTGGAGAGTTTGGTGATGAAAAGTGAAGATTAGAAGAGCTTTGAGATAAAGATTTATATGCGAGGTTTGGAGAGTTGAGATTAGGTGGAGTTACTGGTTCCTAAATATGTGCAAGGCTGTAAACATTTTTACGGCTTGTGCAGCATATTTGTTATACCAGCAACACCGAGTTGGTAGAGAGTGAAAAGGAAACGTTATGCTACGGGAGACTACTTGCCGCAGTATGTGAAAAAGCATAACTGTGGCTACAAGGCTGTGTACAGTGTACAGCGTTGTGTCCATACCTTTGATGATACCATCTTAGGCCCTGATCGTGTGGAAGATAGTGAGAATAGTTGTAAGAATGAGGTTGAAAATTTTGCTGTCTCTCACCTCTTGCATCGGGATGCCCTCGTTGGTTTCTCTTTTGTGAACCAGAGTGGAACCTGCGCCTTCGATCGCTAAACCCGTGTCCGTGCTCGCTCTGTGGTTCACGCCGCAGCTTTAACCGCTGGATGTCGGCTTCCATCCTCCGTATTGAAGCCTTAAGGTCTCTCGATAGAAAAGATGGAACCCTTGAACGCTCGGCCCGTTCGTCAGAGGAGCTCGACTTGCCTCGAACCTGCGAAATTGAAGCATTGTTAAATGGGCAGTGAGATTGGTCGTTGCCCCAATTCACATAAGGACTTTTATACAATTTATTTGCGGCTGCAGCAACCCCATCAATGCTCGTGGGGTTCGAGCTTAGTATTAATGGCCTAATTCCCTCGGGGACTCCTCTCATGAAAATTTCGGTGAGGAGAGGGCTAAAAGGTTCGATTTGAGCACCTTTTACCCTGATAAGGTAATTCAGATGAGAAAAAAAGGAAGTAGGACTCTTATCTCCCATTTCCTGAGTATTCAGGAGCTCTCTCAGGTCATCTATTTGGGACCTACCATATGTATTGAGATAAGCCTCATTCAGGCGGTCTAAAACATCAGCTTGTTCCCCGTTAATTAGAACTTCCCTGAACTTAATAAAGGTACTTATGGGCAATCGATGGATTATTGCTGCCACTTTCTCCTCCTCCTCAGTGATGTTCTGTGGTTTAAGGAGGAGGGATGAGACTTCCAACCATGCAATTGGGTTTGCAGGATCATACACGGGAAGAGAGAGGTACGCATGTGGTTGTCTATGCGCGGACTGTGGGTTCGATGCAGAGAGTTGTTCATGATGAGGTTGGGCGCTAACTGATGTCATTAATTGGTGTGTTTGGTCCATCATAGTCACTGTTTTATGTATACTTGTGCTAGTCGAATGAAGGTGTTGACGTGAGAAGTAGCTGAGGTTGTGTGAACGTGTTGTTATGTATGTGTGTGTTAATTAGTCACGAGCATAGGAATATGAAGAAATGAAAAATAATTGAGAAATAAAGGAAATTGTCCACTCGTTGAATATAGGGGATAATAATAAATTAAAATGAAGTGAATTATGATAATTGGAAATATGATGTAAATATAAAAAAATTGAACACGTGATTCAAAATGCTCAGGCGAGGCTTTTGGACGAAATTTACGCGTGGAGTCAAGAATTATTTTAACGTTTCAACTTATTTATTGATTGGCGGGAGATTACTAAACTTTGGGTACCATTTTATAGTATATGGTTAATCATGTGATTTATTCTATGTTAATAAATCAGCCTAAATAGCGTTTCAAAAACCATAACCATAAATTTGTTTGATCGAAGTTGTCTGCCGATTGTTTTAGGCCCAAGGCGACAGCGAAATAAATTTTGGAATAATGAACTGGGCTTTAAGAAAGACAATTACACAAATATAAATATATTCAAGAATCAAAGAATGTACAATGAGATAAGTAAATTAGGTATACAATGTAAGATATTTTAACATGTGATTTACAGTAAGAAGATGCGAAGAGAATTGAAGTATGTGAAATTAATATGGTGGAATAATATGGTGAATAATAGTGAAATAATAATACAGTAATGTATTGACTATGATGGACTGTGAATTAGGGGCTGCAATGGGAACTAAATATAATTAGGACCTACTCTCGTATCGTCGTTTGCAAAGAATTCTGAGAGAGAATGGAATTAACTAAGTATGATTTGTTTGGAGGTAAATGAATAATTGTAGAGGGAATGATAACCGACCTTTATACGAAGAAAACTGCGAGTCGACTAAGAAGGAATAGTGTGCTATTTTGTCGAGCTGGAAGCGTGTGTTTGTTTGTTTGTGTGTGAAATTTTAAGAGATGTTGTTTGGAACAGTATACGTTAAATGAATTGACAAGTAAAATAAATGAATTAATTAATTATTAAGTTTAACATAAAATGATTTAATTTACAAAGTTAAGTAAAATAATTGAAAGATTAAATTGACAAAGTTAAAGTAAAAAAGGATTGCATAAATGAATTTTACATAATAATTGATATATATATATATATATATATATATATATATATATATATATATATATATATATATATATATATATATATATATATATATATATATATATATATATATAAGTTTCCCAGGAGGTTTTTATTATAGGAATGCCTGGAGGCATTGTTATATTGCCACCAATTGGTCATTCGGATCATTCTGCTATCAGTTTTAATTTAATGACCAATTTTAATGTTATTAAGTTTACTACCTCAGGAAGAATTTATCTTAAGTCCCGTGCTAACTGGAATAATATAGCCAATGATTTGAATGATGTAACATGATGTGATGTCTTTAAATCGATTGATCCCGATATTGCATTAAATGATACTCGTGTAAATTATATCAAGGAGATTCCCTTCAAAAATAATTAAAAAGAGGTCACAAGACAAAGTTTGGTTTAATGATGCTTGTCGAGATGCTTTTAATCATAAGCAAGCTGTTTATCATTAGCAGTCTAGAAACAAAATACCTGATAATTGGCTGAATTATTTACAATTAAAATCTGAATCCCAAGGTATATATGATGCGGCCAAAGCAGAATTCAATGAAAATATCTGTGATAACTTAACTGGCATCACTCAACCACATAAATGGTGGTCCACTTTAAAATCTTTTATTTATGGAGAAGACTCATCTCTTCCACCTCTTCGTAATAATAAATTAATGGTGTTCCTATATACACTCCGATAGAGAAAGCTGATCTTCTCTCATCTTTCTTTCAAAGGAAGTAATGTCACCGGGATCTTGAACTCCCTCCAACTTGCTTTCCTACTCCAATTTTATTTAAGTTTGCCTTTAGATCATTAGAACTAAAAAGCTATATGTTAGACTTAGATGTCTATGGTGGTACGGATCCTACTGGCATATTTCCTTTATTTTTCAAGAACAATGCTGCAATATTAGCCCCTAAACTGGCATTCCTATTTTGACATCTTATTCGTGCCGGTAAATTCCTGCTTTGTTGGAAAGTTGCCAATGTAACCGCTATTCCTAAAGGAGCCTCAGCTTCGCATTTACCATCTGAATATAGGCCTATCTCAATAACTCCTGTTAACTCCAAGATTTTTGAGAAATTATTGGCTAGACGTCTTAATAGGTTCATTATAAAAGAATCTTTACCACCTTCTACTCAATTTGGATTTAGAAAGGGTGTAGGGACCTGTGATGGCTTGTCTTATTTGGTCTACCAGTTGCAACTTAACCTTGATGCAAGGTCTGAAGCCAGGCTAATATCACTGGACTTCAGTTCTGCCTTTGACAGAGTTAATCATAAAGCTTTGTTATATAAACTTAAATTAATGGGCATAGGTGGCCTTTTTTATTCTATTTTAAATTAATTTGTATCTAATTGCAAGCAATGTGTGGTTGTTGATGGGAAATGTAGTCCTATGGTTGATGTGGTCTCTGGTGTTCCGCAAGGTAGTGTCCTTGGACCTATTTTATTTACTTTATATCCTGCTGATATGTGGCAGAACTTAGAGAATAACATGAAGGCCTATGCTGACGATGCATCATTATATTCATTTATTCCATCACCAAGACATCGAGTTGAGGTGGCAAATTCTATAAATAGTGATTGGTAACAATCTCTAGTTGTTGTACTTGTTGGGGCATGAATGCTGGAAAATCTCACTTATAAAATTTTAGTCGCAGTAGAACTTCAAATCCAAATCATCCGCCTTTATTACTTGATAATATTTGTCTGGATTCTTATGATAATATTAAGTTTCTTGGTATTGTTTTAGACAGCAAGCTTACTTTTGAAACTCATCTTCGTTCAGTTTCTTCCTCCATTGTTCAGAAGACTGGTCTACTTAGAAAATGCAGAAAAATTTTGGTAATAATGTTGCAGTTTTGCGTTTCTTCTTTGCTTTTATTTTGCCTAAATTTGAATATTGTTCTTCTACTGCCTGCATGTCGACTGCGGATTGCCATCTTAGATTGCTCAATAGAGCAAACAATAATATTAAATTTATGTTGCCCAATCTAAATATTGACCTACAGAAACGTAGATTGGTCGGGTCATTTTTTTTTTTTTTAAGATTTTAAATAATAATGAACATCCACTCCATCCTTCTCTGCCTGAGCCTTTTACAGTAGCTCGATTCACACGTCACTCTAATAACATTATTAATAGGAACAGCAAAGCGTTTTCTGTTGTTAAATGTAATACAACTCAATTTACTTCGCTGTTTCATTCCTAATATTTGTAAGGAATGGAATGAACTGCCAGAAGAATGTGCATCAGCATCTGATATTACATCGTTTAAATCTAAAGTAAATACATTAATGGTTTAATCAATGGTTTTGCTTTTAAATATTTTTAATATGGTTTTACTTTGTTTTAACATATTTTCTTTTAATATGGTTTATTTCTTCTTTTTTTCTTGCAGTATGTTTTCCTATGGGACCACCCTTGGTCTTGTAGGCTTGTCCTTTCCATTGGAAATTTCTGTATTTGTATAATAATAATATAATTGTGACGGAATTAATGGCTAAAGTTAGTGATCTAGACCTTTTTAGTAATGAAACACTCTTAGTACGTTTCTAGGGATCGGTCCGGAAAGCTTTCTCGTTAAAGCACTAGCCTCGTATTAGCCCCCCGGCTAGTGTAGTGGTTGGTTAGCGCGCTTACCCTGCAATCGTTAGATCGGCAGTTCAAATCTCCATCCGGTTTCTTTTTAAAAAGCTGACACTATTTACTAGGGAGGTTACCTCCGCGATATCACCCGTGATATAGCGGTGGGGACGGGTAGGTCTAACTCGTCTTTAATTCATAGTGGAGCCTCGAGACTATGGTCATTAGAGCTGGTCCGTTGCCGCGCTCGCATTGGCCACACAGGACTTACACACGGTCATCTTGTTTCGGCTGATGCTCGAATCAGCCCCTGCTGCCGTTTTAGCGGTGGGGACCATTCGGTCGCCCATCTTCTACTAGAATGGCCTCATTTTGCTACTCTCTGGTCGTCCTGTTTCCCGACCCTTTTCACTATCCCGCCTTTTAAACACTCATTTTTTTAAAAAAAATTATCGCATAGTGGTCTCCTCCCCCTTTTATAATTAATTTGGTTCTTTTTATTTCCACTGTCACTTAGAATCCACTTGGTTTGGACAGCTGCCCAACTGGTTCCTTACCTAAACCCTTACACCCCAAACTTCACCCCCATTAAATCTTTCTGCTTCTGTGCCTCAATTTCCGGTGTTCCCTCCGTAATGAGGTGTTGCTGGTCCGCCTTAGCTGCCACACTAGGCTAATCCACAGACATCTTGTGTCCGATCCTAGATTCACCATGTCACACATGCTACATGAGTGCTCTGTGCATTTTATCCCTCACCGCTTCTTCCCTTTCTTGCGTCTAAGCCTTACTGAAGGCCTCTGGCCCTCCGTAAAGTCTTTCCTCCTCCCACGATGCCACTCTTACTCTTTTTTTGTACTTTCACATGTATTATCCTAGTTTCCCGTGCCCTTGTCCTTTGTCCTACCTCTTGATAATAATCAACCGCACTAGTTGGGTGCACATGCGTCTATTCGTGGTCACCGCCGTATCACATTAAAAGAAAAAAATGTTGGCTGATGGGGATAACTGTCGGAAATTGACTTAGTATCCACTTGCAATAAATCAAAATGGTGGTTACTCTGAGCAGTTTTTCAGTCGATATGAGTTGTAAAGGACTTTAAGGGCCTATGGTCTCAGTTTTCAACTTCTTTCCGATTTCTATTCAATAGGATTAACTAAACCGACCCCTACACTATAATGGTAAATGACCCAGATAAAACTTGCATTGGGTAGAATTCTTAATCACCTTGATGCCACGAACTTGTCACTGATAATTGTCGTTAACAGTTGACAAAGAATTGGCTCCTATTAGTAAAGAAGGAGTGGGGGGGAGGGCGTCCACCAACGTGGTCAAAAGGTATTTAATGCATTCATGAAACTATTAAACTTGCAGCTCCTCAGCGCAGTGATTTTGTTCCTTTTGGCATAGGATTTATTCGCCCTTTATGACGCGCATTTGACACTACGATAGAGATTATTTACTCCTTCATTCCAAAGGCTATGAGACAGGAAATTAAGAAATTAATATGGAAAAACATTTATGAAAAAATCATTGCAACTCCCTGAAGCACTTCATGAGCAATTAAATAAAAGTTCAATATAAATTAAAATAAATTAAAGTGTTAAATATTAATAAATTAAAAACCAAGAGTTACTTTTTCAAAGTCAAAATTTTCCTCCAATTTTCTTGGTTTAAAAAAAGAAGGAAGAGAATTTATCCAACAAATGTGTAAATAAAACATTAATTATCATATTGGTAAACTTCAGTCATGAGATAAAAAAAAAAAACTGAGCAGGACAGTGACTTCCAACATGGCTGCCTCCTATGAATTATTCTCTATTTCCAATCCTGAATGGGCGCAGGAGATACTGAAGAAGTCCAAAGCGCCTAGGAGGAGCAGGTGTTGTGGTTGTGGTTGTCGTGGTCGTTGTCGTGGTAGTAGTGGTAGTCGTAGTTATGGTGCGACAGCTAACATTGAACCGGAAAGCAAATCTCATAGATGTTTGAGGTTCTTGAATGGTTCGAACTCTCAAGCGGTCTGCGTTCTCCAGTCGACCTGACAGACAGACATGTCATTACACTTTTCTCTCCAAATATCCCACAGTTTCAAGTCATTCATTAAAGGAACCATTCAATACAATGATATTTTGATCTAATATGACAAGGGTGGGGCGGGGCAAAAAAACAGTTTTTTAAATAATAAAATTTGAAAACGACAAAATAAGAAAATCTCCTTAAAAATAAGCACTCGATCAAAGTTGTTTGGTGAAGTGTATGAATTCTTAGACCCAAATAAAAAATGTTCACCCTTTCAAATAGAGCCAATCGTACTGTTTTGCCTTTTTCTTTCCCCTACGCAAGGGAAGGAGGAAGATGTACCAATAATTTTAGTGATTGTCTTAGCGGGAATTTGTTTCTGGCGTTTTTAATAGCAACTAACCCCGAGTTTGCTTTTTGACTTGTGTTCTTTTCACCTTCACTAAATGAATATACCCTCGTTAGATTATAAAAGCTCACTTTTCCCCTCAGTGAATTAATCTTTTTATGGCTATTCATTAAGAGCACGTTTAACTATCCCCTTAGGCAGGAAGAGACTACTTATTGCTTACTTACAAGGGGGAAATCCACGACGCCATCTACATCGGAAAATATGAAATAAAGGGAGGTTTAGGACGGCTTTTAAGGACAGCTCCCCTGTCCTTTAATTGCTCCCGTTGCGCAAATAAGTCAACTAGCCCCCCCCCCCTCCCCGCCCTGCGTGGTATAAAAGGAAAATAAAATATAGAGGATGAGGAATACGGTAAGGGGGATAAATTGGAATTGAGCGAGGAGATACTTACTATCCATCTTGATGATTGTCATGGATGTGGCGGCCTTCTCGATGAAACTCCCGCACAGCTTCATGTCGTTAACGAGGATATAAGTACCATCGCATCCGATTTTTGACAAGAACTTGTGTTCAGCTTCTTGTCTCGTATACCACTTCAGGACTTTGCGGGTGGTAGTCTCTGATATTGCGGTGGCTAGCGTGCTTGTTCCGGTCGAATCTCGGTTAACGTTTGGTTTGTCCATCTGGGATGTCTCTGTTTGCTTCGCTCCCTCGGATTGGATGCTGATTTGAACGTTTTGCGTTGTCATCTTTTGTTTCATCGTAGTTGTAGGTGGTTGTGTTGTTGTTGTTGTAGGCGCTTGCGTTGTGGTTGTAGGTGCTTGCGTTGTGGTTGTAGGTGCTTGCGTTGTAGTTGTGGGTGGTTGCGTTGTGGTTGTAGGTGGTTGTGTTGTGGTTGTAGGTGGTTGCGTTGTGGTTGTAGGTGGCTGCGTTGTGGTTGTAGGTGGTTGCGTTGTAGTGGTAAGTGGTTGTTTTGTGGTTGTAGGTGGTAGAGTTTCGGCTCTGACAAAAGGTGATTTAATTGTAGTTGTGGTGAAAGGTGGTTGAGTTGTCGTTGTGCTAGTGACAGTGGTGGTAGGGGAAGTCGTTGTAGTTGGAGCGGTATTAGTTGTAGTAGTGGGTGGTTGTGTGACTTTAGAAGATTCCTTGACGCTACCGTCGCTAAGGATGAGCCAAGTGATTTCACCGTCGTCCATTATAGCCGGAAACGACTCATCTTCTTGGGCGGTGGTCTCTAAAACAACTTCGGGATCAACCATGTCAGGGTTTTTGGCAGTTTCCGTGACTTTCTCGGACTTTATAGCCGTTACTTCAGGCGTTGCCACTACATTATTTGGACCCCCATCCATTTGTCCTTTCCCTTCTTCTGGAGAGTGAAATTGATCCTTGGCCTGCCCTTTGGTTCTCCTGCGACCAGAGTCTTGCAACTGAGAAACCACTTGGTGAATTTGACTCACGACGTTGTCATTATCGATCGTGTTCGCGTCCATAGTCTTGCTCTGGCTGTTTATTTTGCTCATTTGCCTCTTCTGGCGACTCACGAGACCAAAATCTGACTCGGCTGAGAAGCTTTGTTCCAACTGAACGTTGGAGAAGACGCGACCGCACACGCTGTAGGACGTCCTGTCTGTGAGGGTTGCATCAGCTTCATTCTTGAAACTAAAAAAAACGGACCTAATTAAAATCGGCTCTGGACTTGGTTTACTAAAACGAGAGTTCTCTTTCGCACTTACACACCAGAATGACAAACCTAAACAACCAGTCTAAATTTTCTAGTTACTAACATTTAGATAGACAGCAGATGATAGTTTTTTTATTTAGTCTATTTTTTTTTTATTCTTTCCTTTGCTTAGATAAAGCAAACCAAACTAGTCATCCCTTCCCGCAAAATGTTTTCTACAATAATGGGCACAATGTTAATTAAAGTTCTAAAACATTTATTTGTAAAAACTCCTGATATTGCAGTGGGAAATTTCGAACCCGAGATCAAAAATGAATCTGTAATTTGTGTGTTTGTATGTTGGAGCAGAAACAAAACCGTACCGTACTTCGGCGCATGTCTTAAAAGACTATAAACCCGGAATAATGCCTGCATGTGCGGTATAAAGAATATCAATAACGTTCTCCGGCGTGTGGTGTAAAATATTACTAAGTCGAGATATGGGGGTAGTAGCTTTTGAAGCCGCTTATCCGAATGTTTTATCCTGCGAGTGCTATACATAATGACGGTAAAAGGCAGGGCTGTCGAGAACCCCTTCAGATCATGACAGTTAATTCGATTCAATGTGTGAAACGAGTTAGTGTGTAAAATTGGTGGGAGTGGGGGTTAAAACAAGGAGCTTACAGATGTTTGCTATATGTGATATAAGCACGAAAGGGAATGAAAAGTTCGTATGGGATAGAGTGAATGAAGTGTGGTCAGGTGTGGCTCAAGGTCCTAGGGGTATTATGGGTGTGACAGTGCTTTTGGCTGAGTAGTAGCTTGATATAATAGTTGGTATGAATGTGTGAGCTCGAGAACTATGTGGGTAAAGCTAAGATTTGCTGCATCTGCAAGAGTTAAATTGTGCGAAGTTGTAGTGTATGGGCCATGTAATAATAAGAATAAAGTTGAGAAAGAGAGATTTTGGAATATATAATGGGTGTAGATAGAGGGGTGTATGAAAAGGGGCGAATAAAAAATAAAGAACGAAAGTAGCGTAGGCGAGTTGCGAAAAGTTTCCTGCGTCGCTGGACCACTGTTAGCGAGCGGCGAATACACTGCGCCATCTTAAGTCTCAAAACACTCATTCAAGCGAAGCTTTTTAAACCGCTCGCTTGCATTTATCGGTACGCTACGGGGTAAAATGTTGAATGGAATCGAGAATAAGCATTGGTTAATTATTGTACTATCATTGAATATGAATGGATGTATAGGTGACATGGTGAAAGATAATATCAGAGGGGGAGGGGTTAATAATATGAATGAATGACCTGCTCCTAGAAGCCTTGAAAAAAAAATATGCTGGGGGAGGTACTCGATGTGAAAACTGTAAGGAGTATGGCTATGAAACTATCTAACCACGTCATTATACTATGTAAGGTTGAACTGGTTGGTGCATGAGTGATAAGATGTAAGGAAGGTAGAAAGAAGTGGCAAATCGAGAGTGGAGAGGAAATAAGTGCAGCATGGAGATAGAGCAAATGTAGAACAAATTTAAGGAAGTAGGAGTAGGTAGTACAAGGGCTATATGTGGATGTGCCATAACTGCCAAGATAAAGCAAACCATGAATGCTAGAATGACGATTCGAAACATGCAGTTTGGAGCTAAAATGAGGCGTACTTGCAAATGATTAATAGTGCAATGGGAATGTCAGAGACATTGGAATGAATATATGCAGAAGAGAAACAGAAAAGTGAAACGAGTGATTAAACAGAGTAGGACAGCAACAACTGAAGTATTTGGATAGAAGATGAATGATGGTCCAAATGAGAACAGTCAACTATTCCAGAAGGAAGTGAGAAAGGTGTAATACTAATGATGAGTCGTATACGGTGGGTATGGAAGATGGCACGACTGTATAGAATAGGTAAAATGGGAAGATGTTTAGTAGATGATACACTCTACTATGTAATGCAATAGGTATGTTGGTTGTGTTCCAAGGCATTTGAAAGTCGAAGAGTGTCTGATGACTTTAAGATTGATGTGATAGTAACATATATGTAACAGGGAGAAAGTTAAGTACAGTAGCTACTGAGATGTCTGTTGATGTATAAGCAAGGTGTGTGGAAAACCACCTATGGACGAATAAGATGGATAACAGTGATTGATACTGAATAAACAAGTTGGATTTAGAGCAGCAAGTTGAAAAAAAGAGATAAGAGATGTAAAGCATATGTTGGGTTCATAGATCTCGAGAAAGCTTATAATTGTGTAGATAGGGAAGCGATATGGCAGGTGCTGATCATGTATGGAGTGTATGGTAAACTAAAATGGAGGTTGTGAAGTGTATTTATGAATAAATTAAGGACTGCATTAAGGGGACAGATAGTTGGACTGAGTGGTTTGACATATATTGAGGGGAGGAGAGTCAAGGCAATATAAATTTGTTTTTATTTCGAGAAGAAGTCTCACCTGGCGATCTTTAACAAGGGCATGACCACCGAAAAAAGATAACCTATTCTTAGGCTAATTTAGCACACAAAAAGCAAAACCAAAAGGCATAAAGCCCCAAACATTGTTGTAATGAAAGGTCCCATTTGCCAACTTAGTCTAATTTAGTTAAAAAAATTAAAAACCCTTAAAAAAACATTAAAACTAAAGAAACCCCAAAAAGAGAAAGCATGATCGAGTGATGGGAGGCCCGCTCCCTCCGGGGCCCGAGCCTGCACCAAAAAAACATACACATACAAAAGAACTACATATATCCAATGCAGGAACTTTGAGTCGATGGAGCACAAGCCCACCCCAAGTACACGAGACAAGCAGTAACGAATAGGCTCGTTTCGGTACCGGGAGAGGTAACGTGCGTGAGGATCTCCCACACTGAAACTTTCTACAAGAATTTTCGAACAGTCAACGAGACCAATCAGTCGTCGCAGTAAGGTTCATTAAAGCGTTCCATCAGATCACGCTGCGTCTCGCAAATGTGTCCGATTCGGAGGAGACAGAAAACGACATGAAGCTGTCGAAGCCTTTGGGGATACGTCGACGAAAAGTTTTGCGGCGTGATAGCACATAACTTTAAGTTCCTGTGTCCACTGTTCTTTTTCATGCATCCCAAAGAGCCTTATTTTGACCTACCAAGTACTAACAAGAACTAATGTTGCTTAACAGTGACGATCTCGTTATAGGACCACACGACAACCTGGCACTGACCTGAAACTAACTCAAATTGTTCGAGGAAAGATAATATTATCCCTCAGTTTGAGGTTAGGTAGGCTAGTTATGGGGAACGATACGAATTACCCGTAGAAAAGGAAATCCAAACGGAGGATTTTCGGACTATTTATTAGGGCGTAGAAATCAGGTTGCTTCGGCGTAAGATGAATTCGAAATGGGCGTGTCGTGTATTCAGGCGAGCCTATTCCTGTTTTGGGTTGGTAACTTAACTGTCCGCGACTCTGACTGCAACTGTGACTGTAGTGGTGAAAGTGTGAAAGTGCCCGTGACTCTGATTGGCAGGATTACTGTCAGACTGCCATTCTCGGTCTACCCAAAATGTTATATACGGAGATAGAAATTCATTTTATCTCAAATTTCAAAGATACGACTTTGCGCTTCGCGGTTTCTCGATAGCAAATAATGTGCCCTACAATCTTGTCTTCGGTTCTGTACCTGTTACCAAATTTGTTTGAGCAACTTACCTTTTAGCCTGACTGTGAGAATCGCTTTACTTCGTTTACTGTGTATGTGTGTGTACATGTGCACAGGTTTGCTAACGTGTGAACGTCTCTAATTCATTCTTCTCGCCTTAGGTCTTTACAAGCTGTAGATTAAGGGGAGTAGGAAAAGGGGCAAAGAAAAAAATAATAGCGTAGGCGAGTTGCGAACAGCTTCCCGCGTCGCTGGACCACTGTTAGCCATCGGCAAATCCACTCGGCCATCCTGAGTCCCCCAAAGAAGACTCATTCAAACGAAGCTTTAAAGCCACTCGCCTCCACTTCTCGTACGCTATACATATATATATATATATATATATATATATATATATATATATATATATATATATATATATATATATATATATATATATATTATTATTATTATTTTACAGAGATGTTACATATTATTTACACAATAATATTATTTATACATAGTTTAGGTTATTTGCATGTGCATAGTTGTGAGCATGCCTGTTACAAGCCTTCCTAGGATTCACATGATGCTTATGTGTGAGGCCTCATTTTCAAACCTATTCCACCTTGCACAGTGTCACTACAGCCTTATCAACTATTGATTCCTCTCTCCACCCACGCTAAAGTTTTCGCTATATGACTGCAATGCAGTTTGATTCAAGAGCAATACTACATCACTGCTTTCTTTCAGTCATTAGGCTATTATATGGTTCGCCAGAAAGTCCTGATTAACTTAGTAAGTGGAAGCTTGTTTACATTTTTTTTTTCAAAGCCAGCTGACTGGTATCTGGGACAGATTTGGATGCTGGCTGATCGTTGGAAGAAGATCGTAGAAAATGATGAACTTTATTTTCAAGAATAAATGTTGGTGTTGCTCCATAAAATTTGGTCGTTTTCTTTCCGCTTCCTAAGTGAGTCAGGACTTTCTGGCCAACCTAATATAAAGCATAACAGCCACATCCACGGGAAACTCCTAGCCCGAGGAAACACCGCTGCCGATTTTAGCGAATTTAAGTCGCATCGGGTGTGGTTAGTTACCCGATGTACTCACGATTGGGGGCGACTTCCCGAAGGCCGCTATACACTGTAGATATCCGTGGTTCGGAATCAACGTTAATCAGTGGGTCCCGAATGAGAAAATAAAGGCATCTTAAAGCTCCATCTAGATCCTCCTTGCCAGCTTTTCTCCCCCAAATTAGAATTCGATCACTAGTATCATCTAAAGCCGCTGTCTAACCATTCTTCTGCAGTTTTCACTGCCCATTTATTTTATCTTAATTAGTTTGTCACCCATGTGAGTCCCTTGCGCCACGTGAGTAAAACAATTCATATTAACATTTTCTTCACTCTTACCTGTACTCACCTTACACAAATGATCTTTAATACTGAAAAACAATCCTCTCCTATTTTTATATATCACACATTTAACTTGAGCTATTCGAAAGTGTGACTGTGCTCATCTGCCCTACCTAGGTGCTATCCCCAGTCTCATCAGTCTCTTCTCTGAGATAGGACAGTCGAATTAGGTCAACTTGCAAGGAAAGGAACTCTTAAAACCCTATCGGATGCATGTCCCCCTCCCCCCCCCCAAATGCCTACTTCTCGATTTCTCTGAAGCAGATGTCGTAGTTGGAATTAGTCACGAAGCTGTTTTCACTCGAATCGAAGTTCAGAGATTTTATGTCATCCGCCTTATCTTCGTAGTATTGGAGGCACCCTTCGGGAGCTGAAAGGGTGAAAAAAATGTGGCTTTGTATCATAATCTATTTATTTAAGTCCACCCTCTAATATTATCTTCCTTTCATCATAACTTTGGTCACCCCAACTGGCATAAATGCCAATTGAGGGGAAAATGTTGTAAATATATAGAACTAGATTAAAAAAAAAGGACAAATAAAAGACTTACTCGTTTTTAGACAATGAGATTAATACATGTATAATGATGACCAGATCATTCTGTTGAACAGAGTGAGCTGGGCGAGAGCTCTTACCATCGCCTAAGCGCAGGATCACAAATTAGGCTAATCTTTAGCAGAGGTTACCAAAAGATTACAACGGTCTGATGAGTTAAATTTAATAAAGGTGGTGATAGTGGAGGGGGGGGTCTCTATAGTACTCTATTTCTTGATTTTATTTTATTTTATTCTTTTTAGACTAAGAGGAAAATGGACGTATATCTCTCTTTAAATAAATCAAGTAAACGGGTTTAATCACAAAAGATGTTGGCACCGCAGAATGCACCTTGGCAACGCGATTTGTAGACAATTACCAAAGAACATACACAGGCACAAACTGACATGCAATTGGAGGCGATGAGGCTTGCAATTGCAACCCCTTTCATTCTATTTATTTTTTATCTAGGCCACTATATTTTTATCGTTTTATTCGGAGATTCTTTCCTGTTTTTCCTATTTTTCCACCCCCCTAGATACGCCCAATTCTTAGTGTAGAGAACGTTATCCCAACTTTCAAGACTGACACAAGCCTGGTTATTAAACATTTTGTAATTTATTCTTTGTCTGGTGATGATTACGATAGTGGAGGTGCGTTGTATGCAGAGGAGGGGGTTATTTATTTTTGTTTACTCTCGCCTTCAATCAATGGGGTTAATATTGCCGTTGTGGGTGAGATTGGATTGCAAGTCTCGTTACTAATAAGATTGACAAGGTTAGGAACTTACCCATTTCTTTCTCGTCAAGTTGCGTAATGTAGACCCTCCAACTCCTCAAGAGTGGTTCGTCTAATGGCTGCCTATTCAAAGTGATTCGGATCTTCACTTCTCCTAGCTCGCCCGGGGGCATGTCCAGGTACACTGCAAAAAAGAAAGCATCTTCAACCGGGGACTAAGACCTTCGAAACCCTTGTTCCGGATTACCTGTCGCCAGTTTGTTTGTGTGTGTGTGTGTGTGTGTGTGTGTGTGTGTGTGTGTGAAGAGTGGGGCTAATCGTAGACATAAATAAAGTCCCAATGATAATTTTAGTTTAGGTTGTATGTAAGTTGTGATGTTCAAAACACAATAAAATCACTATATGAAACTGTTGATGTGTGTGTGTGTGTGTGTGTGTGCGACTGAAATGAGGCTAATGACAGGGGCCCAGTGGGGCCAGTGAGAGAATTGAAAGCTTGGGGAGTTGACATCCAAGGTACTTACAGTACTTTCAAGATCTTCATCCGTTTGTTCGCGGAAGTCCCCCCCCCCTCCCACACACACACACACACACTCACACCAACTGAAGGTGGTTCTTCCATGTGTGGCCCCACCCTCACCGTGTTGGTTGCTGTTGTCGCCACACAAGACTGGCATAGCGTCGTCCTCTCCCGATAGGCCCTCGCGTGTTACCCGGAAGCGGTCGGAGGAGCAGTTCCCGGCCACGCCCGGAGACAAGGTCAGATGGTTAAGATCCAGACGCACCTGGCCGATCTGTTGTGAAGAAGACAAAATGAGTGGCGAAGAGAGTGGGTGCAGATGCAAAGAGAGCCCTGTAGAATACGAATTTGATCATTATCTGGAAATGGTAGGTTAAACGGAAGCACAGTTGCACGCATACACAAATACAATAAGAACTTGAGGCCTTTTACTCTGCCAAACCCAACCTCAATCTTCATGATTGTCAAGCAAAGGGACAATGGCATATATTAATGACTGAGGACCTCACATTTCTCAAATACAGGCCTTTTTTTCAGACCCTAAATCAGCTATCACATTTTTCAATGTCATGGTAACCAGAGCCAGGCAACTCGGCATGCAAGTGCTTTATTCTCGAAACCAAAAGGCTCTAGTCACGCCCACCAAAAGATCATCAGGTTTTTAAACTCTAGTGACTTCTTCACACTTCAGCTGCTGCCCTACATGCACACACACACACACACACAAAATATATATATATATATATATATATATATATATATATATGGAAAAATATCCAAGACAAATTGGTGCGGTTAAGGTAATGGCATAATTAGACAACTGCTCTGCTTCAGGTCCAGCAGGTGATCCTATCCTCCTTGAACTGGAAGACAACACTTAGGGATGACCCATCCATGGGCTGATGGATGGGTCATCCCTAAGTGCTGTCTTCCAGTTCAAGGAGGATAGGATCACCTGCTGGACCTGAAGCAGAGCAGTTGTCTAATTATGCCATTACCTTAACCGCACCATATATATATATATATATATATATATATATATATATATATATATATATATATATATATATATATATATATATATATATATATATATACACGAGGGGCGGTCAATAAGTTTTGCAATTCGGATATAAGGAAACGAGATATGAGGAAAAGTGTTTTATTATTTTTCAATATAACTACCCTCGACTTCAATGCACTTGCGCCACTTGTCCCTGAGGCTTCGAATTCCGGAAAACTAGAAATCTCCCGACTGCTGTTCAATCCACTCCTGGACGGCGAGCTGGACATCTTCATCGTCCCCAAACCGGCGTCCACGCAGGGCAGCATTGAGCCGGCAGAATAAAAAGTAGTCGCTAGGGGCCAGATCTGGACTGTAGGGGGGATGGTTGAGCTCCTCGAATCCGCACTCGCGCAGGGCAGCTTGTGCAACTCTGACCTTGTGGACTTTGACGACGTTGAAGTAGATCATGGGGCGTGAGGTTTCTAGGGACCCAACAGGAAGGTCATGGCCAAATCGTCGTGGATGATGTTGATAACACTTCCATGTGATATTCCAAGTTCTTGCTCGATTTCTTCGACCTTCAACTGTCGATTTTCGAGGATCATCCTCTCCACACGGGCCACATTGTCCTCGTTGGTCACGTCTGACGGGCGTCATCTTCAAGGGACTCACGACCATGGCGGAACTCCCTATTCCAGCAAGCAATGGTTGCATAGGAAGGGGCGGTGTCGGTGTACATTGCAACCATGCGTTCATGGATCTCTTTTGTATTCTTGCCTTCCTTGGTCAAAAATTTTATCACTGCGCGGTGCTCAACCTTCTCCATTGTTGAAAAATTTCTGACTGACGATCTGCAATCAGCTACTGCCTGTTAAATAGACGAGGTAGGAGCGTGCGGCTGCAGGTCCTGACTTGTCATAACTTGTCCTAACACTCCCACAAACAGCCATCCCTCTTCCTCTGTTTTGCCCTACCGATTCGCAAAACTTATTGACCGCCCCTCGTGTATATATATATATATATATATATATATATATATATATATATATATATATATATGCAATGTCCCGCAGGAAAAATGAAAAGGTGCTTCCAAGTACTTTCGAACTTTATTTAGTTCATTCTCAAGGATAACTACAAGAGAAAATAATATAATAAGGGTATATATAAGCTAGTAAAAGATAAACGATCGACTCTAAGACAAGAAATCAACAATGAGGAAGTAGAGGAGGGATGGGTAAATTCACATTAAGATTTAGCTATAACAAGTAACAAGGTCAAACAGAGAGGCAAGAAAGAGTCAAGAACAGAGCCAAAAGGGTTCAAACGATTAACAGATAAAGCGATAGTCTAAAGAGGAAAATTAGGAGAGACATGAGAAGTAAATTAAAACGAAGGGGAGAGGGACAACGACAGAGGAAGAGAAATAAAATAATGTTAATACAAAATCAATGCAATAATTAAATTGACAAATCCGGTTCCCATAAAAATGAAAATTGCAAAGAAAAAAGAAAAAAATAGGAACATAAGTCAAAGCTAATTTCTTTAAGAATGAGTTTTTTCATAACAACATCAATTTTAAAAAGACCAGGGGAAATGTTAAAGTTATTAAATTGGCTTATACATGAACATTCAACAAGGTTTCTTTTAATTGAGTCATTTGAGCGAAAAATAAATTTTGCTGAATTCCAAATAATTAAGTGGTTATTTTCGGACATATGCACAAAAAAAACACTATTATTTACAGCTCTCCTAACATTGTATTTATGCTAATTAATACGGACAGATAATTGCTTTCCTATCTGTCCAAAATATTTACTTAGACAAACACAACATTCGACCGAATAGATTCCCCCAAATATTATTACAATTATTGTGAACTAGAATGTTTTTTATAGTTAACTCGTATTTGAAAGCAAGTGAAATGTTGTTAAAGTTTTGTAAAAGATGGGGAAGGTCAATGAAACAAACAGAGAAGGGTAAAACCAAAATGTTTTTAACATTGAAAGGGATAGCAGGAGCTGTATTATAGAACGTCTTTTTTGCAGAGGAAAGACAGTTTAGAAGAAAGGGATAAGGGTAACATATTTTATGGCCAATTTCAAAGATATTGCAGAATTCAGAATCCATATATTCAGGACTAACAACTCGTAAAGCCCGTAAAAACATAGAGGAAAAAAGGGAACGCTTGACTTTGGGACTATGCGAAGAGTAAAAATGAATATAAGAGTTTGAATTAGTTGGTTTGCGATAGATGGAGTATTTGAAACCAGTCGGTGTTCTATGAATAAGAAGATCGAGAAAGGAAAAAGTTATATTATTTTCAACCTCATTGGTAAATTTAAATGAAGGGACGAGTGAATTAAGTTTGGTAAGAAAGCTATTAACATCTTTAAAATTAGGCCACAGGCAAATGACATCATCAATATACCTGTACCAAACAATAGGGAAGTCAATGATAGTAGGTAATCCAAACTTTTGAAGAAAATATTTGCCATCGAACGAAAACTTACAATTTGTGGTACAAAGTGAAGATAGTTTCATAAAAATAGTAGCAGGTACGGGAAGAACAATATTTTACAATTTATCATTAAGGAAATTTAAAAGATCTTCAATTGGAACCTTGGCAAATAATGAGCAGACATCGAAACTAACAGGGGTAAAATAATTCGAATACTGAATGGCATTGAGTTTAGAAATAAGGTCGTAGCTATTGGTAACATGTGAATGAGAAATGGTTCCAATTAAAGGTGTAAGAAAAGAAGTAAGCCATTTAGAGAGAGCATAAGAAACAGAACCAACAGAACTTATAATAGGGCGTAAAGGGAAGTTTGGTTTGTACGTTTTTACAAGTCCATACAAATAAGGAAGGGTGGCGTTACTCGACTTGAATTTTGAAACTAATTCAGGGAAGTTTTTAAGTAATAGCTAAATCTTAATGTGAATTTACCCATCCCTCTCCTACTTCCTCATTGCTGATTTCTTGTCTTTGAGGTGGTCCTTTATCTTTTACTAGCTTATATATACCCTTATTATATTATTTTCTCGTGTAGTTATCCTTGAGAATGAACTGAGTAAAGTTCAAAAGTACTTGGAAGCACCTTTTCATTTTTCCTGCGGGACATTGCATTCATTGCGAACCTCATGTATCACTTTGTGAGTTATTCATTTCATATATATATATATATATATATATATATATATATATATATATATATATATATATATATATATATATATATATATATATATATATGAAAAGAAACTCACAACTTGCACGTGAGTCAAAATTATGATAAATAACACCCACAAAGGAAAAGTGAAAAACGATTCCGAGTGCTTTCGTCTTTAAACAGAAGGGTGTACATACATTGCCTTAAAGAGTGGAATGGGGGATTAGACTACCCAGCTCGGAACTTTAATTAAGGGGTACAAAATCCTGAAACAACTTTATTTGAGATTTTATGTATGTAGTGATAATGGGGTCTAGCATGAATAAACCAGGGCTACGGTTGAAATTTGGGAACGCCTTGATCGAGATACATTCTAATATATTTCTCGAAATATAATTACTGCATTTTATGACTCGTTTGGCACTGTTCCAGTTAATGCTATGGTTATGATTGTGCATATGTACAAAACATGCAGATTGTTAACTGTAATTACGTACATTGGCTTGGTTTTGCTTAACTCGGACATCTAGTTCATTCTCGGTTTGTCTATAATAACATTTTTGGCAGTTGTTGCAGCCTATCGAATAGACAATGCCAGGTCGGGTGTGGGTGGTGGTGAATTTTTGACAAGGATACGATAAATTGTAGTCTCGTACTTAAAAATAACATTTATGTTCAGAGGCCTAAGTAAACGAGGTAATTTAATGAAAATATCGTTATAGGGTAATACTAATAAGTTTTTGGCCTGATACTTAGGGATATTAACATTAGTTTGATAATAGGAACGCTTGGCGGACTTATAACAATTGTCGAGAAAGTACAGAGGGTAGCATAAATTTATATATCTATATATATATATATATATATATATATATATCAGTAGAGCAATAAATGCAAAAAATCCCACAGGAAAGTGAAAGCTGGTTTCCAAGTACTTTCGAAATTGTTCAGTTCATTATAAAGAAAAAACGAAAAATTTTACAAAGCTGGTATATATATGAGATAGAGCAGAGTAATGTCCTGCCCATGTACAACGAAAGGGCACAAAATAAAGAAATATTATCAAAGACGGATATGAAGTATTACACCAAATAGATAAGGTCTACTTCCGGAAATTCCAACAGTGAGCACAAAATGTATACATTTAGGTCACTAAGATAAATACATGCACACTTAATTGTGAATACATAAAAGTAAATGAGAGAAACATAACTAAATTAATAAATCAAAGGGGTAAGATTTAAAATGGACAATTTCGTTATAAATAAGCCTTTTAATAACATGGTCTAGTTTAAAAAGACCAGGGGATATATTAAAATTAGGCGAGGAATTAATGAATGAGCATTTAACAATATTTCTTTGAATAAAGTCATCAGATTTGTAAATAAATTTAGATGAATTCCAATTTATAGGGTGGTGACTGTTTTCCGATAAATGGATAAAGAAAGCGCTGCTGCATTTCCCCCTCCTATTATTGTATTTATGTTGCGTCAAGCGTACACTTAATGACTTACCGGTTTGCCCAATGTATTGCTCAGGGCAAACTGAACAATCAACTGATATATATATATATATATATATATATATATATATATATATATATATATATATATATATATATATATGCCTAATATTTCAGCCATCAAGATGAAGGTGGCCATCTGAACGTATGTCGAACCGAAAAATTTAAAAAATGTGGGATTATTATGCAAGTCGTGGTCACAGCATATCATCTACAATCATTTAATGCATCCGTGTAATTATATTTAGACACGCTGCTGACACCACATAAGTGATTCTGCATGACATTTATGCGGAGGTTCGTTAACGGTGGTCCTTGTCACATCTTCCCTTTATTCTTCTTCTTCCACCATCGATTCTTTGCCAACATAACCCCTCACACACATACACACACACACTCCCGATGCCCATGTGTACAGCAACAAGTCGTGAGCGTCTCTGATGTGGTCCCGGGAGATAATTCGCCTGCATTGCTGAACGGCCGCACGTTCTGGAGAGCTGCGCGAATTCTCGTTGTTGGGTCGGGCGATGTACCTTACGCATGTTTTCACTTCTCTAACTTCACCGCTTTCACCACATACTTACTTGTCAAGGCCTTAAAGGGCTACGACCTAACCGAATGGGAACCCATCTTCCCAGTTGTTAAGAGAAGCTAAGCTTCATCATTGGGTGTGGTTAGTGGCCGGATGGAGTCGCCACTGAGAGTGAAGTCAAAATGGAGTCCAATTCAGTAGTAAAAATCCTTATCAACGACGGAGAAATCCCCGGTTGGTTTTGTGTTTTTTAGTAATTAAAAATATCTAAAGAAATTTCGATGGCAGCCCGATCAAGGGATGGCGTCTTCCTGTTTTCCCCTTCATTTATTCCTGGCACCTTCACTCTTTGGTGAGTGCCTACACGAATCGATGCCATCTGTAAAGTTTACTCACCGAAGGATCCGATTTAACAATAGTGAGGACGCATTCATCAGCTCGGTCTTCGGAAACGGTGCCCGGGAACTCCTTGTTCACGAACCAGCTCCTCTTGACATTCACCTGGCTTCCGCACACTGCAGGCACTGCCAAAATAGATCACAATCACTCCACTGCTGACCAAAGACCCTCCTTTACCCCGATACTATCACCTTCCACCAGTGCCTTGATTCTGGCAATCGGTGGACAACCTACCTGCTGAAAGAGAAGAGTTTTAGGGCGACTGTGCAGATGGCCGGGAGAAAACACGCGAGATGTAAAGAAGAGATCGAAGTTAAGAATGTGTAAATCAACAACGGTAGGTTCTCACAAAAGAGAACGGCAGTGAGGATATACAAAATTAAAAAAAATAAATAAATGCAGTGGGAGTGGGGATAAAAGCTAAGCTGAAAACCTCAAATAACAAAAGCCTGGCGGGGGAGAGGGGGAGCATCCAAAACAATTAGCAATAAATTGTTACAAAAGTGCTCCGAAATAGTTTTATAACCCCGAGCCTGGAGCAGAAGTTGGAAAGCTCCCACAGATCTCCCTCTCACCCACCTACCACCACCATAAAAGCTACTAAGGAGAGGTGACCTTGGCTGAGGCGTACCAGGTTATACTAAACCAGGGGGGGGGATACCATAAAATAAAAAACAGAGGGTAGAGAGACATCAATAGCCTTGTCTCTTAATCTGAATGCTGTCCAGCATTATTGGTAGATGAGATTGATCATTGTCGCAATGGATCTTTGTCCTTTGATTGCGCCTGTGGTTCTCACTTCTCTCTGCTCATAATGGGGGAGATCAAAACATCCTCAACCGGTAGTTAGACCGTCTTATCCTCCTCGGAGTAAATGAAATCAGTCCATTGGGTTGGTCTGAGGCCCCGACCTGATTGAGAATATGGACGAGATTTCTTGAACCCAAGCACCTTAGTGAGAAGGATTGGGGCTCGAACGTTCGAATACACTCAGAAGTGGAAGTGGGATTGAAGCCTCACCTCTTTATTCCATTACTGCACTTTTGAAGATGAAGGTATCAGTAAATAAAGGATGACGGGAAGCAAAAGGTCATTGGTGAAGGAAAGAAGAATTTAAAGAAACCGGCGAATAGGTCGGGGTAAAGAGAGCTCACGAAAGTCTTCGAACAAATTCCCCGACGGAAATAATGAAGAAATACTCTTATTTGTTTATTAAATAGTAAAACTAACTAACGCATCTTCACTAAAGACTTTAGAAAAAAAGGTTTGTAACATAGGTTAGAGGATGAGGGGCAGGGGCCGTGCAGACAGAACAAACTCCTTGTAAATTATTTTGAACGCTATGGACCAAGAAGGTACACAAATGCCCCGAAGCAGCCCCCATTTCGTAAGGAAAGCAAGTCTCCTGATGGGTCCTGCCTCAAATGGGGGAGAGTCCTGAGGGGATACTAAATTTCTCCTTTCTCCCCGACGTCTCAGAAACGTTTTCGCTTTCTCCCAAGGAGAAAGTCGTCTGTTTTCGTATTTAGGTCTCCTAAACATGACTCCACCACTCACTCACGCCGAACAAAAATCTTCGACAGGAGGGTAGCACCCCCCTTGGCTCCATTTTCAGAATCCACCTACCAACACCACTATTTCAAGAATTCCATTTCTGCCATTAGATAAGATGATAAAACGTCTCCTGGCAAATTGATACCCTTAAATTATTCAGAGATAAGCAATTCACACCTCTTCCTAATCCATAACATACGTAATTAGTAAAGAAATTTATGGTGGAGTGAAAAGATAGGTGGATTTGAGTAGGACAAAAATGGAAACCGAGGCATTTGTTGTACCTGAACGAGATTAGTTTCTAGTAAACAAACGTGCGTCTCGAACCCGGAGCGGACCTCAATGTCATCTTGAACGTGATTTAATTTCAGGCTTTGGATCCTGGCATTACTCGAGAGGCAAGTGCTCCCTCCCTACGGGAAACGACGAATAAAGCATCTCTCTATGGAAACTCCAAAGAAACTCGAAATTGAAACTCACTGGGTTTCCTGCGCACACCCCGTCCGAGCCCTGGAACGATAAAAGGCCACTCATCGACGCTTCAATGGGGCCAAGTTAAGGGTAAACGAAAAAGGAAGAAGTAACTCAAGAAGATTTCGAGAATCGCGAGCAGAAGATGCGACAACACGAGAGCACTTCGTTAAGAACTGCACCAGAACTGCAGAAGATGGACTCTTCTCGAAACGCTCAGGGACCATTTATTATTCCTCAGTCGTTGTGACCAGGGGTTGGACGAAGAGAGGCTGCAGTAAACATACGTTGCATGAGGAATATGCATCACTTCTCCGTCGATATCAAGATAAAAAAAATTGCAAAAAAAACAACAACGAAGAAAACCACAAATCATAGAATAAGGATAATGGACGAATATGAAGAAAATGGAAGAAGTATAAAGACAAAAAAAAAACAGCCGATGCAGTGGTGTGGCCAGCGGCGGAGGGGGACAGAGAACGCTGGGGTACACTTGCCCAACTATTTAAAAGATGGGGTAAGGGTTTAATGCCCTCTCATCCATGGTTGAGTATATTCAAGCATTGAGAAGACTGGGGGAGGGGGGTAATAAAGAACAGATTAACCACAAAAGTGGCGAGTAATAATTTATCCAAGCTCATTTTTTTCCACTCCGTAATTGTTCATGACTTCCCTTTTGAAATAATTATCATTGTTTTCTTTAGGGGAAGGAGGATCTTCACCTCTCGGTACTCTTGCAAGTTATTTTTATTTATTTCAAATCTTTATTTTTTTCAGTATATGAAAGGGAAGACGCCTCAGAACCAGAACCTTGCAGATCTGTCATTTCGCCCAAAGGATCGGCAAAGGACTTTTTTCATAAGGGATTTTTGAGCAGTCATGCGATAAAGGTCAGGGCAGACATATCAGAAAGGACGAATAAGCGTGTAAGAATTAGAAAGAGGACCGGAGAAGTGGATAACGAGAATTGTAAAGAGGAGTGGCAAAATGGATGGCAAGAGTTTAATAAAATGCTTTGTCTCTTTCATCTACGCCCTTACCAGGGAATTTTCTCCTCTCCGCAAACTCACTATTATTTCACTCGACCATGTTGAGATTTTTTTCCCAATGCTGTTACATGTTCTTACCTAAATATATCGTACCCAATCGCCCATACCTACTGCCTCTGCCCCATTTTCTCCCAAAAATGTGCCTTTGATTACGCATGTGGGGTGAGTCTTTCTCGCTTACTTCAGGTTTTGTTGCCTTTTCGTTGGCCTTAGGCTACTTCGATCCCTCTGCTCTTTGCTCGGCTACCTGGCTTATTTTACGATTAATTTTCCTGTTTATTTACTCTCTGGTCGACAGCTTCAGTAGTTATGCCCCTAAAACCACTCAATATAGAGACGATTCCTCGCATCCCCCCTAAAACAGAAAAGTCAAGTCTCTCCTTATGAGACGCCCGCTACAACTTACCAACGCAGCAGACACCCGCCCTCTCGCAGGCTCCAGCCATGGCTCCGTCTACAGAAGTACAGTCGCTCTCCAGGCTGCACATTCCCTTGGGGAGGAACTCACTACTCGTGGTACATTCCCGTGGAATCACCCGTAGGACACCGATATCACCCAGGAACCTGGTGACTGAAGAAAGGAGAGGATTTGAAATAATGTTTTATGGGAGGAGAGTAATATATAGCGATTTATCAATGTTGGCCCTCGGGCCCGCTCCAGACAATTTCACTGACCACTCGGACACCTTTTGTACTCACTGGAGCCACTTATATTCGCGCTCTACGTGTTTCATTTTCATACACAATACCGGTCCAATGAAATGTAGCTATCTTCGTTGCCAAATCCCTTTCACATCCAAAATTATGAGCCATTTTTCAAAGTTCGTTTACTTTCTTTCACTACACAGTTCCGAATACACAGCAAAGTTTGCATATACATGCGATACAAAGCCCTGTGCATAATTGAGGAGAAGTTTAAAAATGTGTTTCAGTAATTTACTTCGGACTTAATTTAGTCGCGCGAGTCTTTGAGTTACTTTGTCGGTGGATCAGTGGGTCGGATGTTAACCGGATGTTTTACCTTTCAATGAAGTTTTGAAAGTTTTGATGGTCGTAAGGTCAGATATGTTTGTTTGTTAATTGATAATTCGTTTGTTAATTAAATCTTTTCTTTTCAAAATTCTTGAAATAATTGAGAGCGAGCAACTTAGGTGTGATGACCTTTTTTTTTCCCTCATAGACAAAATCAAATTTGCCTCAACTCTGACACCTCAACACGCCTTTTAGTCCTTTTGCTCGTTTGTAAGAATTCTTGAGGTGGGAAAATTGTTGCAAATTATTTTAAATTTGGTAACATCGTTTCCATATTTGAAAAAAGACAAAAATGTCCAGGAAATTACGGGTTAGTTAGCTTAACACCTTTACCAAGAAAATATTAGAGCCGTTCGCAACTGTAAACTCTAGGTAGGGTCGAATGTTTCGACAAATTTTTTCACTGTATACAAATATTAGGCTGTTTGAAAAATAATAATATCACTAATAATGCATTTATATGGAGCTCTTCAGAGCCGTGGGTCATTTCGGGGGTCCGGAAAAGAATGGCCGAGTGCCAAATGCTAACGTTTAGTAGCGTTATACAACATAACATTACTATTTCATTAATATAACTGAATGGCTCTAATATTTCTTTTTAATAATATTCTGCGCTTTGTTATCAAGAGTCGACTTTAAACTTTGCCCACCTTTAAAACCCCTATCAGATTTATCGGCGCTCGAATAATAATAAAAAATAATTAATATTAATTCGTTATTATTTCATTTCATTATTTTTTATGAGGATGATGATTATGATGGTAATAATTATGATAATGATGATGATAATGATGATAATAATAACAATGATAATAACTTTCAAGACATCCGTAGCGAAAATGACTTTGGCGACAGGCTGTGTCCCAGAACGAGTCGATCCTCCCTCCCTCCACCTTGGCACTCCCGCGCCAGAGAGTGCCGGCCAGTGCCAGGCGTCTGAGTCGCTTTCTCGGACAAAAATTTCGCGTTACGTATTCCTCAAAGGTCGCACTCAAAGAGGGAGGGGGGGGGGGGCATTTAGAGCTCCCATCCATCTATTTCCTCCTTTATTCGTTCGTAATCATCGTACATTCAAGCAACGATGCTGAGGAGGAGGGGGAAGTTGGGGGAGGGTACTTTTGAGTGCCTGCCGGATTGGTGGGGTTTGCCATGGCGTCCCCCTTCACCCTAGGCTCTTACCTTTGCCCCCTCCCCCTCCTCTCTTGATTGAGTGAGCGCCCCCATCGGATTACACGAGCTCCATTCTGTGGCGGGATCGCGATGATTCAGGCGCCACGACATCGAAAGAAAAAAACAACGAAGGCATCTCTGCTGGGGGGTGGGGAGAATAAAGTGGTGAATATGGGGGCAGTAAAAATGAGCCCTGAGTAATCTAAAGGGAAAATAGTTGAGGGACTCCAGAAGGGAGGGATGTACCAGGCCCCAACCAGCCTCCACAATTGAGACAAATGCCGTTCAACTGCACAAGCGACTTCCAAAGGGGAAAAAATGCCCTCGAAGGTTTGTTTTTTGGGGGGTGAATCTGCATCGAATCCCCTCCCAACAAGTAATCCAAGACCCACGGGGAAGAGCGGGGGGGGGGGGGGTCGCCCCACATATTTGCATTCATATTCTGCCCCTTCCCTTAGCGATGGGTGGACAAGAATCCCCGTTGGCTTAGCCCTCCTCCTGCCTCCGGTCTATTGCGTGTAGATTCCCGCGTTGGTTGCATCGTTTTTTCCGCTCTTTCCCAAAGGTGGAGGGGGCAAGAAATGGAAAAGGACAGGAATTGACGTCTCCTTGGCATCAGGCTTTCAAAAAGCCCCCTCCCCCCCCCAATAAATATTAAATAATCCAACAGGGACACTCCTATCTAATGGCCCGATTGCTGAAGTATCCAGCGACAAGATATAACTCAACAGGGATGGGCAATGCGCCCTCCCGGTCCCAACTTTAGGCGTAAAGAGCCTTGGCATGTCAGTCCCTTTTCTGTCCCAGAACTTGCCCCTTCATCCAATTCCCGCCCCTGATCGCCACTAGAAGTCTCCTCTTTATGCCAGTCGGGCTATTTTTCCCGCGCATTGTCACTGCCATTAACTACACTTTTCTTAATGAACCGCTCTCCTAACAGACTTTCTGGAGGAGATGCTAACGTTGGTCTTTGCTTGGGGGAGGAGGGGGGGGAAATGAACATTAATAATGATTTACCTCATTATCAAAATATCACAATACAATAACCATTATCATTATTATCATCATTATTATTATTATTATTATTATTGGCAGACCTCGCCAATGCAATGATTCCAGACGAGGCAGTCTCCTTTTATGATGCAATTTCATCCCTCGAATTGGATCTAAATTATAAAATCTCTTTGGTTTTACTTCTATTTGTCTTTTAACCTCAGCTATACGAGAGGCGTTCAAGAAGTTCCCGGAAAAAAAGATGAAACTAAAGATATAAATACGAAGTTTACTTACCTACCTAAACTCCATCTGACAACCAAACATTATATTTTGTGAGATGGAAGAAATCCTACGATTTTCATTAATTGCTGCTCAGATTTGTACAGGACATTATAGGTTCAACCTGTATATTCAGGTTGAATATATATATATATATATATATATATATATATATATATATATATATATATATATATATATATATATATATATATATATATATATATATATATATATATATAAAGACAGTAAGAAGAATAGAAAGTTGCTAAAGGAAATTGATCAAGGCGAAATATATCATGGTCTTTAACAAAATTTGCATCCAAGAAAGACTGCTACCCATCTACACACTAATATATATATATATATATATATATATATATATATATATATATATATATATATATATAATTCATTTGGCCCAAATGTCTAATTCAATTGTATGAATGATTCCATAGAGTGCTTTATATCTTTGGTCAAGAGTCTATATCTAATAACAGCATAACTACATAACAATATATTCAACGGATGACAAGATCCACAGGGGCCTTAACAGGTCATCCGAGTTAACACACCCCATAAACTGCATTCATAAGATGTCAACCGAACTGCATCAAAAGGCATCACTATCATGGCTTGGAAAAAAAACTAATTCATACAATACACATATTAATAATATAATATACCTATAGACAAATTGATATTACAATATGTAATTTGCCCCAATCCAATATAGCTGGGTCAAATAAATCTAACCCATCTTAATATCAGCCAGAGGTGTAAAATTGATGAAATTTGGTAGTGTGGTAGCACAAATTGTCATATGCTAGCTCTTTGCATCAATCAGTCTTCTTTCACTTATTCTTTTCATTGCTTCTGCACAATGCTCGTTTACCACGGGGCGGCGGGCGTAAGTTAACGCTTTTGAGTGCCAGTGTTTTTCGTTTAAACGTGGTCCTAGAATGCACTGTCTCAGGTCCAACATTCTGGATGAGGTATCTTTTTATCTTGCTTTCTGTTGCTTTCATCCTTCTCCATTGAAACAACTTTCACTCGTTAAATTACCTAAGTTCCTTTCCTTCCGGATTAACACTTCAAATGGGGAGTGTTATCTTGATTTTTCTTGCCAGTTCCATTTTATCCGAGTAATGGAGATTAGCCATAATACTACCACATAGAACCGAGACGTCACTCGCCACTGTCTAATGGGAACACCACCTGCTCATCGAAGTTCCACACTGCCCTCCCCCCCCTCATCCGCCATAACGGTTTCTCCCCCTCCCTCACCCCCTTCTGAGTATTTCGATCTTCTGCAGCTGTTTTTGTTTTAAGTCATTGCCTGTGTAGGCCGAACAGCAGGTCCAGTCTCGCTCGAAGGAAGCCGATCTGTCTGCCATTGATAAATTTTAGTTTTAATTATATTTGTAGGCTCTCGGTCTAAAAACCATGTCCTTCTCCGATTGACATGCTCCCTGGGTCTTACAATCAAGGACCGGCCTCTCAAAATTACAATCCAGAGGCGCCCAAGACGATTTATCGAACCCCAAAGAGGGACCAATGAGAGCAGCAAATGACGAAGGTGCGACATTTTAGAAGAGGGGCTTACGCTGCGAAATAAATACGGAAGAGGTCCGAGCCATGATCTCCATCTCCCTTTAGAGGAAGACTATTAACTAAGGTATTAATCAATGACCCAAATAGCGTTTAACTGTTAACCAAAGTGTTTCCATTTGCTGCCACCCAAGAGCGTATGCCCTGCCCTGTAATCCCTGTTTTTCCCAAGGTATGAACCCAAAAGGAAGAGGGGGAGAAATGAACAAATTTAGAGAAGAGCCTCTCACTTTACCGCAATGTACCCCCCCCCCACCCCACCCCATTGAGGACGCGCTATTTTCCACAATGGGGCCACCATTTCTACCACTAATGGTCATGGAAGGGGCTTCAAGTTCATACGTATGAGTGCGCCTCTTTGAACGAACTTATTACTAGAGGATTAAAAAACCCGACATTCCTCATTTTCATTTGACTACCGTCCTCCTGTCTACCTACCAGTCATGCCTCGCTCTACCCACTGAGTAAATGTTACCGTTAATTTGACATTTTCTTTCTTTAAGTTAAAAAGTACCACCAAGGTGCAAATTTTTACACCAATTGTCCCATGTTATCACAAGTAGTGTGATAATATGGGACAATTGACCCATTTTCGTTACCATCTTTATGGTAACGGATGGTGTCATACTAGAAGTAGGAACTCATGGAACGAAACGTGATGTTAAAGAAGGGGTAAATAATGAGGAAAAATTATCCACAGATAAGGAGTCTGGTAAGACCGCGAATGGGCGGTCTAGAGAGGGAGAATACTGACAACGGAAGAATAAAAAAAAACATTGATGAGATAGTGCAACGCACCGTCAGCCGTAAGCGCTACAACCAGCACAGTTCAGATCCTCCGGAAGGGAATAAAACAATTCATAAATTTCATTGTATTAATTAATAATAGGAAAGGAAACGTGTAACCAACGTGTGCACGTTTACCTAGTGAATAAACATGTGGTGGTGTGTGTGTGTGTGTGTGTGTGTGTGTGTGTATGAGAAGGGGCAAGCACACATGAAAGAAAAAGTGGGAAAATAAAAAGAAAAATAGTAAAAATGATAAAGGATGGCAAAGACTGCAATAGCGAGTCTCGTTGACCCTACGTGCATGGACCAGGTGGGAAACCTGTAAGCCTCTAAAGAACACACCGTAAAAAGGTTGGGTCACGGAAACACATCAGTAAAAGGAGGTCACCAATGACGAAGGTCATGGAGGAAAGCTAGAAAAGAGGCGCCCCCTCCCGGAATTTACTGACATTATGCGGGCGTCGTTAGGGGGCAAAGGCCGTGGAAGGAAAGCGAAGAAAATATATAATGTCCCCTCCCCTCCCGCCGAAAAATAAATGGGGCCACCACAAGTCATTATATTCCGTTACCCCCCCTCCCCCCACACACATACACACACCCGGTCTCCCAGACAGCTCTATGGTTCCAGCTGCGAGATTATCATCGATCGAGGGCGGCCAGGAGGCCTAGCTTTGAAATGGCGCGATGTCCTGGCCCTCCGAACCCGGACCCCGTCTGAAGACACTGGGTGGGGGGTGGGGGGGCTCAGACTGTTTATCGTGGGGAAGAGAGAGGAGATTAGTGTAATTCAATGAGGGTGCATTGACCCAGCACGTCAAGCGGGAGGCGGATGACCGACCGAAGAACAATAAAGCATTATTGTAAATGGACTCAATTCATTAGAAATTAGAGGTCAAATTAAACACTAGAGTGATCATATACAGTGGTTGAACAAAATAATTGGAACACGTGTTAAATTCAATGAATACTTATTAAATACGGAGTTGGTTCTCCTTTTTGCTTTCTGAACAGCGTCGATGCGTCTTGGAATTGATTCCTACAGCTTCCTGACTTAATTGAGAGGAATCTTGAGCCATTCTTCTTGCAATACTTGCTCCAGCTGCTTCAGAAACGACGGTAGAAGCTAACAACTTCTAACTTGTCGCACCAAGACGCACCACAAATGCTCAATAATATTAAGATCTGGAGATTGTGGGGGCCACTCCATGTGTTGTAGCTCACTCCTATGCTCTTCATACCAATACTTAACCACATGAGAGGTGTGTATTGGGGTATTGTTATCTTGGAAAAAACACTCACCATCAGGGAATAATGTCTGGACCTTGGGATGGACTTGATCTTCCCAAATATTCAGATATCCGTTGCTGTTTATCCTGCCATGCAGGGCAACGATTGGACTAAGAGAATTCGAAGATATGGCTGCCCAAACCATCACTGATCCTCATCCGTGCTTCACTGTAGGAAGAAGGCAGTCAGAACTAAAAGCTTCCCCGGGATGCTTCCGCACATAAACTCTCCCTGCAGTGGGGAAAAGAGAAAAACTGGACTCGTCGGAGAATATTACTTGCTTCCATTGGTCTGTAGACCAGCCCTTGTGATCTCTACATCAGTTCAGCCTTTCTGAATGTTTTGATGAGAAAGCAGAGATTTCTTGATGGCGGCTCTTCCATGATATCCGGCTTTATTGAACTCACGGTGAACAGTTTTGGTCCGAAACTTGGCTAGTGAGATGTTGATTCACTTCTGCAGTCACTTTAGGGGAAACTGCCGGGGATTTTTCATCACAATGCATTTCAACACTCGTCGGTTTCTTTCAGCGAGCTTCGAAGTTCTGCCGAAATTACTCCTCCTACTGGAGGTTTTGCCCTGCTACTTGAATTATGTTATGGTCCTTGATATGGTAGCTCTCAAGTTTAGCTGTTTAGCTGTTCTGGTGACGAAAGCTCCTGCAATTCGAGCTCCAACAATTTGCCCTTTTTCGAACTCACTGAGGTCACGCATCTATACTACCATCTGAAAAAGAAATACAGATAATCATTAAGGTCGTTAAATAAAACTATGTATCTACAATAAAAACAAAACACTCACAATAAAATTTGGATGGATATTCGTAATATAATGGCTTATTGAAATAATGGTGTTAAATTTCTACTGTTCCATTTATTTTGTCCAACCCCTGCCTGTAGGAGTACGACGCAGGGTACTGCCAATGTACGACCAAAAATAGGCTCGGAACCGTTTCCAAAAACATTCAAAGGTACGAGTTCGTATACGTTCGCAAGTGGGGAACCCCAAATGGGTTTCATGTCTCCTCAGGCAAAGTGGACTGAGTAACAGAAATATTCTGGTGGTTTCTACCTACAGAATACTATTTGAGGCCCATGGGGGAAGGGGGTCTTCTTTGCTTTCTACTCCCCCAGCCTCCTATCTAGCCTTATCTTCCTGGGGCATTCCGGGGCCTTGCAAACTATGCCAAGACGCGCCGTGCATTAAGCCAAAGGACCACCACGCGTCGCTAGAATTCAAGCTCCCCCCTTCCCTTACCCCCTTACTTCAATATCAATCAATAATGAAAAATTCAATAGATATTATAATTTCTGTAAACAAGTTACTAAAGGACTTTGATGACATTTTAATCTTAAGCACTCCAATAACATAACAAACCTATAATAGCTCCCAATAGTCTCCTCTTTTCCCACTCGGACTAAATACCGCCACATCTTTTTAATAATTTTATTGTGGAGATGTTACCGTTGGTTTTCTCCTTTTATATCACCTATATACGGCAGGGAAGCTAGACTATGGCGTATAAATGATATGGGTTAGTTTCTCTCGCCACACGTCAAAGACGCCGCCAAACTACTACCAAAGCATGATCCCCGGACCCAGAGATACGAACTAAGCACGTAAAGGCATAGATACACCCATCAGGCTTCGGACGTGGAACGATGAACAAGCAGAGGCCCGCTGAGTCGATCACAGGAAATAGGCCATCATAATTCCTTGATCATAGTTCCCTTCTTGGTGCCACAAAGCCGGTGTCTAGGGCAAGGAAATGATCGAGGTGTGTGTGGAAGGGGAGGGAGGGGGGGCACCTGCTTTGTTTACCCTCTCCCCAATTTCTTCTCCAACCCCAATATGTCGAGAACTTTCTCCAGCGTTTGTTCATTCGGACACGGCGTTATCTTTAGGATCTTCCCCTTTCTCCCTCGCACACAAATACCAATGTACACATTCATACCTACACACACGCTGATTCCACACTGAGGTATTCCGTATGTAGGTCATGAGGTCATTAGGACAAGCGGTTAGGGACGCCCGAGGCTTGTAGTTTTTCTAAAACGGACACAACAGCGCATGTGTGTCCTTCCAACTCCACATTCATTGATATCCGAAGACACCCAATTATACTCCACGCACATACACACACAAACTGTCACAAACATTTATTTCGCGTGCGTCCTCATCGCTGGACCGTTACTTATCAAAATTCTTCGGAAGGTCGTACTTTCAAACTAAGCACCGCCTCTTTTCCGCTCCTTAGACCCCCCTCCCTTTACAAAGGGAAAAGGGAGGATTCCTTTTCTACCCCATCCCCCTAACTAAAAGAGATTCGAAACGAAAACTCTGAAAGTGGCTACACTCCTGGAAGATTTGGTGCTTTCCTTCCTACATTCAGCTCATTTCCCATTTTTGAGACAGATCATATAACATTAGAATAACGCATTATTAATAATTGTAGTAGTGGCACACTCGTGCCGTCAAAAATGATTTTTTTCCAGTTATAAAGAAAAAAAAATTAAACACCCTGTAAGCTAAGAAGCTCGAATAAAATAAGGTCCATAATTATAATCAAGTAGCTTCACTTTTACGACGAGACATTTTCTTTAAAATTGCCTGTGGATATAAAGAATTTAAAATAAAAGCTAAATTGCCATTGCGAAATATATGGTAGGAAATTTTAGAAAGTAAACAGAACGCAAAGACTTCAGTATGGAATGTGACAGGAAGGTGCATGATAGTATGCTGATGCAATCGTTGGTGTATGGGAGGCAGACTATGACTATGGTATGTAAGAAGGAAATAGAGAGATTGAGAGCAGCTCAAAGGGACAACCTAAGGGATGCTTGGATCAGAAGATGTTAGAAGATCGCGTAAAAGAGATGGGGTCTGATAGAAGTGCAGCGAGGAGGATTGTGAGGGGCTGTGCCAGGGCAGGGCCTTTTGCCAAGAGATGAAACCCGACTGGACGAGATCCTACCACACATAGTGCACCATCGTTATGAAGGGCACCTTGGCGTGGAAAAAATTATAGGCAGCTTTGTGTTTGATATGACAAGGGGGATGGGGGCTATTTGTGGTAATTTTTGGTCTATATTAATAGTAGTATTCTAAAATAATAAAAGAATCAAGTGGTCATGATTCCTCAGAACGATTATAGCATTGGAAAACGATATTTTGAGCATCATAGAACTGTTTCCCAAAGGTTTGCTCCCACACATGAAAGCCTTCTCTCTCTCTCTCTCTCTCTCTCTCTCTCTCTATTTATATATATATATATATATATATATATATATATATATATATATATATATATATATATATATATATATATATATATATATATATATATATATATATATATATATATATATATATATTAAAGTAGTGAGAGAGAATGATGAAAATGAATCCATTAAACCACATTGAAAGAGAAAACGGAATAATTTTTCCTTGCAGCAATGTTTTTATTACCTTTTTTCGAAAAAATCCGTGCAGGAAAGTGATTCGAACCAGACACACTGAGGCAGCGAGCACCGCTTTGATCACAGTTAAAAGTATTCTTTTAGTGCACTCTGCTACGCAGAGAACAAAAATTTCTCTGAATAGAATAGCTTTTAAGGAACACCTTCGCAAGCTCGAACGGGGACTATGAAAAAAATAGAAAATTAATTGGGAATTCAAAGAATAAATGAGGAATAGTTAAACGCGTGGTAAATATACAAATGTATATATCTCTCAAAGTAGGGGTACAAATTTGTACGCCCTAGTTAGGGTTTTGATAAAGGTAGCCGTTTTAACCCCCCACTCCTTACTATTTAAGACATTGTCTGTCCTGACCTACGTTATTCCATGAAGAGGTCTTTTAGAATAAAGACGAAAGCACTCGGAATCGTTTTTCCATTTTCCTTCTGGGTGTTATTTATCATATATATATATATTCATTTTTACATTTTACGTGATAAGAATATTTATTTTAATGCTTAAATTATTGCAGGTTTATTAAAAAGTCAGCATTTCCAAAATAATAAGAAAAAGCTTAATTCCTTCTCTTAATTAATCCCAAATTGGGCTCTGGTCCTCTTCTTGTAGGAGGTTAATTTGAGTCCCTGGAGCTTTGCTATGCGTTCAAAAGGCTAAAATAATGATAAATATGGGCTAAATGAATGATGTTATGTAATTATAATTTATTTTGTAAAAATAAATATTTGAATCTTTTTTCTTTCCAAAGAAAAGCGTGCTGCAACCATTGTTGCTCTGCACTAGAGTGGCGTAAAATGCAAGGAGATAGTAGCTAAGGGTATTGCATCAATGAGTACCATCTTTAGGATCAGTAATGACTTTAAAAAGACTGGTTACACCCCTGTGAAGTCTTCCGGGTGCACAAGAGCTCCAGATGAACACGAAGATCACCTTCTGATAAAGTCCTCCCAGCCCATTCTAATTTTACACTTTGCCATGAAGATTTCTGAACGCAAACATGATCTACGCCCCCCCTATCCACTTCAAATCCACCTTTACTTATCTTCTATCAGTCTCTCTTACCCTTTTTAAACGCTCATACAAAAATTTTCCATACAACCTGCGTATATCACTCATTCCATAGTCATTTCTGCATTAAATTTTCTGGTCTCTTCCCTAATGCATCGATGCTTTACAGTATTATTTTTTGAACCAAAATTATTTAAAACGAAACTAATTCCCGGCCACTAGACCCATTTCTTACCGCAATCGCCACCATTTCATATTTAGCATCTTGTCTATTTTATCATCCACTCAAGGCGCGTTTCACAGCACTAGCGATCTCTTGAATCTTTATTGGTTCTATACTCTCATACAGCACCAAGTTCGAACCCTCAGATTAATCATAATTCATTCCCTCTTGCATATTTATATTACAGAGGTCAAAGTATTATTCCCGTCGTTCCAATTAGCCCCATTCTGATCCTTGTAGTTTTTTCAATTTTCTCTCTTTCTTTTAATATTATGTTCTGCTCCCGATCCTCATTCACCCTCTTTTCATTTGTTAGTTTCTTACCTGGACTAATTACTCTCGGCTTCTCTTTTCGCTCCTTGAAGACATTCATCCATATTTTCCTTAAATGCTCCTTTACACTATGAAGCGTCTGCAAGTGCGCCTAATGCTTTATTTCGGCAACCACATTTCACATTCGACCATACAGCTTTGCACTTGGGGAGTGTGGGGTCAAGCATATCCAAGGTCTCCCAACGTTCCATTAATGCGGAACACGTCCGAATTACTTATTTCTCCATCTTCACACTTCCACTCTCTTATCTACAAGCAGTTTCGCATATTCTCATTTCAATGATGACCCAATCTTCTCACTCCTAGTTCCACCTTTTAACCCAACACAGCAAAATTATATGGTTGTTAAATAGGCCCCAAATCACCGCTTCTTTATGCTTTCACATCAAACTAATCCCTCAGCATATTTTTCTAGCCAGGAAGAGATCATTTATACTCTTGAATTCATTCAACTTTTCTTTGATCAAACAATATACAATTATGTAGTAGTAGTTCGCCATCTTGCCTTGGTCTTGGCGGATCCCGACTAGATAATGAAATAGACATAAAAGTCAGTATGACGATTGCAGTGAGCCCGAGGGTATAAGGATGCCCATCATCTTTGGGGAGGGTTACCAGGAAGTATTATGTTTTGACACCAAACAGCGTACGGGTAGGAACCTTCGTTGCTCGGGGGAAGGGGGACCTGTTCTGCGTCAGAGGTATGTGGATATAGATACCCATCGGTAAGATTCCTTGGGACTGAGAGTGTGTGTGTTGTGCTGCGAAGAAGGGAGGGGAAAGAAAGCAGTGTTGTAATTGGTTATGTATGTAGTGATAAGTGTAAGAACTACCCACCCGAATACAGGGCTGAACATAGCGCATCTACCAATTGGTAGCCAGATTTCTGACGTTTGTGTCCGCTCATGCCGGGATCGAACCGGGTACAGCGACGTTGGCAGACCAACGCCGTGCCCACTCGGCCATTAAGAGCTCTGTGTAATCATGAGTTTCGTCTGACAAATTTTGTCAGACTCCCTCTCCAGGAGTACCAAAGCCCCTAATTACCCAAGCTTCCATGTTGTCCCCTATTCCTTCTATGGCGATGACTCATCATCCTTTTCCATTTTACATTAAACACATTCCAGAACCTATCCTGTTCCAGACTCAATTCTATCTTCGCGGGATCCATTCACTGCCACCAGGCTCAGCCTCACTCTTGCAGATCGTAACCTGATCGTTATAATTCTCAACCTCATCCACGCATACCTAACCTTTGCAACCTGACTCTCTCTCTCTCTCTCTCTCTCTCTCTCTCTCCCCTATTTAATTCTCAACTGCAATTCGCACCGGATTGCACACCTTTTCCCTTATCTTACACAAACTCTTCATTCTCCTTCACGTTCGTCTCATATGGAGTAAGCAACTACAATCTCCCAGGAATTAGTATAAATATTAACTGAACTACACTGCAATCACGGTTCTAAACCAAGAACCATGAGACATTTAGGGTCCTAATAGCCCCACTGTGTTCGAATTATGTTTTCAATGAAGGGGGGGGGGAGATATAAATAGAATTTTGTGTTAATGAGGACCAACAAAGTTCTACAGCTCCACTTCGGACTGTTTTCCTATATTTAATCCCTTGACGGGGGTACCGCAAGGGAACATGTCATGGTTGCAAATGGTCGTGAGGTTATAGAGAGTTGCGCTCTGTCCCCCCCCCCCCCCCAGGCGTCACAGGTTGGTTACTCTAACTTTGTATTTTCGAAAGATTTTTCACTTTCCTTATTTTAACGGTTTCGTCACAAATCTAAAGATTTTCTGACGCCGATGCCTGGATTGATTTTCGCTTTTTTAAAATAAAGAATATGAATAATTGATAAGCCATTCCGAATTTTACAGCTTTATATGACAAATGCTAAAACCTCTACCAATTTATTTTCTTTTTATATTAAATAAATTAAATTATTTTCAAAATCTATTTTATATCTTGGCGATTGCAGCCTCTATGCATTGCATCTTGACTCATCCGTGGTGACCGATCGGGTGAGTTGTCCACTCGGAGATTTCTAGGTATGAAATTCTTGGGCGAGCTCCGCCCCCCGCCTGGGGATCAACGTTGAATTCCTCCAGTTTCAGTACGTAGGGTTTGGGCCTTAGCCTGGAAATTAATTACGGTGTTGACAGGAAACTCTGTCTCGCAGGATTAAACTATCATTTCATTACATGTACAAAAGAACCGAATGCTCCCTTCCCGCTATGACCAGCCACAGGAGTTGTTGTTTGAGCTTTGATTTATAAATCTAATTTCCATGAATCAATCCGCATCCTCTGCGTTTTATTTGTAGCACAAACAATTAGGGAATAACCGCCAAAATCTTCTCTCTAACTATATTTATTATACATATAATAAATCGAAGGCAATAAATAGGATTTTTCTTCCTAAATTTGTCGATTATTGACATAGTCCCTTCATCTGTCATTATCATTATCGACCGTTTTTTCAATAAAGGGGGATCGACGGGAATAATCGCCCCCTCCCACGAATAATCTCGCCTTCTCATCCCTATATACCCTATAAAGCACAAAATCACCCATCGTTTTTTATGCCTCAACTTTAGCGTTCATTGCGATGAGACGCTGTGTGTAGCATGGCGTCTAGTCAAGTTTCATCACCGGGCCTAAGGCCCCAAGCCTACCCTCTCTCACAAACTTCATCCATACACACTTATCATAGATAATATCATCCACTTGCGCGTCGGTCAAATTGTTTTCATATAATCATCACGTCGGTCAAATTATTTCCATATAATCAACATGTCGGTCAAATTGTTTTCAATATAATCAACAGTTCGGTCAAATTGTTTTCATATAATCGGCACATCAGTCAAATTGTTTTCAATATAATCAACAGTTCGGTCAAATTGTTTTCATATAATCAGCACATCAGTCAAATTGTTTTCATATAATTAGCAAGTCGGTCAAATTGTTTTAATATAATCGACACGTCGGTCAAATTGTTTTCATATAATCAGCGCGTTGGTCATTTTGTTTTTATATAATCAGCGCGTTACATAACATAACATAACATAATTTTACGGATGACAAAAGCCACAAGGGCCTATCAAAGGTCATCCGCATCTGTCAAAACCCACCCACAAAATGCATCCATAGGATTGTGTCCGATCATGCATCTACAATATACAGTTAGAACCATACACAGGAAGGTTTCAAAACATTACAATTTTACACCATAATGGGTGATTTGAGAGCAGACAATGCAAAATTCTTCAACTACTTCAGGATGTCTCAAGAAAGTTTTAATGAGCTCCTTTCCTTACTTGGTCCCTACATCCAGAAAGCCAATACAAACATGAGGCAGAGCATTCCAGCTGAGGAGAGACTTGCCATAACTTTAAGGTATGTAAATAATATAATTATCAGTAGCAGACCTTCATTATAGATTCTGAACCATCATAGTGTATTTCGGTTTTACTGGAATACATGATGCACTAGGATATACTTTTGAATATGTAACTTAATTATCATACTTTTTTCCAAGAAAAAATAGTTAATATGCTACTGAAAATATGGGAATGTTATGTTACATAAATGTTATATTGGGTTTAATATTCATCATAAATGCTTGAACAGTCAGACCATGGAGACATTGCTTGTGAAGCTGCAGCTGATGCAGGGGATGGTGTGGGAGGTGGTATTGGTTGGCATTATGTTGCTGTTGATTGTGAATGCATGATATTAGGGTTGAAATTGTGTGGTGCATGATTCATTGATGAACTCGGACCTGGAAAGAAATTATGTTGTGGAGGAAAATATTCCTGATTATCAAGTGTTGGATGTTGCTTATACCTCTTAAGTATATTCATGAATTCAACCTTAGCATCTAGCTTTGCACTCTGGTCATATTGTTTTTATATAATCAGCACGTTAGCCAAATTTTTGTCATAAATCAGCACGTCGGTCACTGGTTTTTATATACTCAACACGTCGGTTATTTTTTTCATATAATCAGCACGTCGGTCATTTTTTTTCATATAATTAGCACGTCGGTCAAATTGTTTTTATATAATCAGCACGTCGGTCAAATTGTTTTTATATAATCAGCACGTCGGTCAAATTGTTTTTTTTTATATAATCAGCACGTTGGTCAAATTGTTTTCATATCATCAACACGTCGGTCAAATTGTTTTCATATAATCAGCACGTCGGTCAAATTGCTTTCATATAATCAGCACGTCGTTCAAATTGTTTTCATATAATCAATACGTCTGCTAAAAATGTTTTCATATAATCGACACAAGACTATACCACCTAAGAACATTCTATATACCTGTTCATGCACCATAAATATCTCTTACCCATTCTTACCTTATTTTATCTACCCTTCCTAAACCAAAAATCACTAACATTGTCCATCTGCACTGCTTTTGCTCTTCCCTTATCCCTCAAATCCCATGCAATAGTCTCACTCTAATACCGCAACGCTATGATTTTCAGAGGTATCACCCCTAACCTCTGGCAATGATCTCTCAAAAATTCACTTAAAACGCCTAGATCTAAGAAGCATCACCGCCCTCCGATTAGTTTTCAACCATTCTATCTCCACTGACTCTTTTCCAAATGTCTGGAAGTTTACCCACATAATACTCATTATCAAGCCAAACAAACTATCCTCCGACCCCGCATCATACAGCCCTGCTCCATACACTGCACCTCTTCCATATCTTAGAATATCGTGTCCTGAGAAATATTAACTCGCACATCCTACTGGATACTCCCAACGCTAATTCCTCTCATTACACCCAACAAACACTATACATACCAGCATCAACAAGTTTATATAAGATGGCTTCAGCCAACTCATATCAAGAACAAAACAGTAATGGGTACAACAGACTTAAGCAAATCTTTCGATACAATACCTAGACACATTCTCCTCAACATAATTGAGTCCAACTACAAAAAATGTCTTTGCAACTTCACAGGTCGACAGCACAAAATACCACGGCAAAATGTCCCTAACACATCATATACACAATGACGTCCGGTAGGGATCAGTTCTATGCCCCACACTCTTCCTATGTACAAGGAGTTATAAGGAAAAACAGTACCTTTCCTTGTAACTCCTAGTACACATGTTTCTTTGTTAGAAGAAATGTATGTATGTGATTTTGTTATAAAAGGAATAATATGAGAATGACAACCCCTCAAACCCTCCCTCTGACTAAGTTCTAACCCTGCAGGGTATAGCTCCCTTCCCAACTGCCGCAGCAGAGTTATCAAAAACGACAGAGGAAGTGGCCCCAGAGACCAAAGAGTCTGCACTCGTGGACGAAGAACTTGACGCCGCTGGCCCATCCACAGAGCAGGCCCACCCAAAGATTCACCCTATGAAAACTCATCACCTAAAGGTGAAGCGAACAGACTTCTAGTCATATTCATTTGATGTCAGACAAATCAATCTGGTCATTGCAGTAAATAAAACACCACCCAAACAAGGCCCTTCACCACTGAGGTAATTTACACGGGTATCCGTAAAGATTACTTCAAATGGCACTTCGAATCCTCAGCAGAGGAGGAGGTATCATCAACCCTACTAGAAAATAGTATAAAACTGTATGACTCTTCACTCAAATTCTTTGATCCAAGTCTGTACAAAAATTTGGGGTCCTGCAGGCCTTACAGCCATCTTAAGTGCCAGAAGGCACCGAGCAAGCCCAAGAAGTAAACATGGCCGCAGAAAATAGACTGGTAATTCTTGCGCATAACGTGCAAAGATGGGCCTACCATAAACACCAGCTGTTTCACATTTACAAAGAAATTGACCCGTATATCCTTTTTTTCGAAACTGGAGTAAAGGACGAGGATTCTATTAGATCTTCGGATTCAACATCCTTACATAGAAACCTGACTGGCGAGAGATATGATGGAGCGGCAATTGCGGTGTGATCATGACTACAGTTTGTGAAGGGAAGAGAGCTGGACAAGTCGTTCATGTCCGTCATTCTCAAAAATACATGGGGCACATTGAAGTGGGTTCGGGGTACCAGCTGCCAAGGAGAAGGTACCTTCCAGTCCACGACCTTTTCACACTGTTCTGGAAGGCCCACCCCACCATCCTCGCCTGCGACCTCAACGCTAGACCACGAATCGCTGGCTGGGCCCGAGCGGACTGTCGAGGGAAGAACCTCGACATCATCTGCGTAGATGATTGGGCCGGACTTCCCGACGTTCATGTACCTAGGGAAAGCCACCAAGCCGGACATCGTGCTTACACATCCCAACTTCTACTTCCAACATTTTATACATCATGGCCTCCTCACACCAAGTAACCATATCCTTATGTTCATCGCGGTGGCTAGCGCGCCCATCCTCTTACCTCGCCACCAAGAACTTTGCGGCTGCAGACTGGAAAGCCTACAGAAGGTCATTCCCGAAGGAAATTCCCGAGAAGGATGGCGCCACGTAAAGGTGACCGATGAATAGCATTTTATACAGCTTTGCGAGCACCGAGAATATAATTCCGATCACAAGGCACAAGGTCTTGAACCCGACCCGTCCAACTCAAGAGGGGATCATCCTGAAGCAGCGATTCCAGCTGATTTACGACATCTGTCTGGTCCACTGGATACATCAGCCCAATGGACTTTGCGTTGGTCCAGCAGATCAAACATCAAGTGAACGCTGCGTTGTTACAGGAGATCAGAGAAAAGTGGGACTGTACAATCCACAACTTGCATGTTGAGGACAACCCCAGAAGCTTCTGGAACGTCAGTAGCAAGCTCAGAGATCAACCACCATCGAGGGTAGACTCTCCCATAGTGCAGCTTAACAAGTTCACCAGAACTCCTCAAGAAAAAGCCGAGCATTTTGTAGAAATTTAGAGCGACGTTTTTCACATATCAGAAGAAGAGGATGAAAACTTCGATCTGGGTTTTGAGGACAGAGTTCTGGACCACATGGAGAGGCACTACAGAATATTCACCATGAACAGAACTGCAGCCCTCAACAAGTTGCGGGAGTGCGCTCCCGAAGGCATAGCAATCACCCAAGAAGAGCTAAATCCTGCAATCTCCGGCTTTAAGCAAAAAGCTCCTGGTATAAGCTTAATAATAACGAACCACTTGAAATAGGTCCCAGTGATGACAAAAACTAGACAGTTTAATCTTTTCAATGCGCAATCAAAAATGATCTTTAACAGGGAAGCCTAAAGATCAAGTGATGAATTACAGGCCGCTCCCACTTCGCGAGATAATTGGGAAAGTATTCGAAAAGATCATAAATAACATGCTGGTCTCCCATCTGATATTACACTCACTGTAGAACGCTGAACATCATTGATTCCACATGAAACGTAGCACGGAGACTGCAATCGCTTTAACATACCAGCATGCGGCCAAGGGGCTTGCCTCTGGCTGCATAGTGGTTGTAGTCTCCCGAGACGTGAAAATAAACCTTCGACAAGGTGTGGATCGACAAACTCAAATACAAAATCTCAAGACTCGGGTTGTCACCCCACTTCCGAAAAATCCTCCAGTGCTACTTCACCAACAGAAGAGCGGTAGTAGGATTTGGAAACCACGTCGGAGACCCATTTGACTTGCTATCCTGAGTCCCTCAAGGAGGGTGTCTTAGTCCCACCCTCTTTACGGTCTATATCAGGGAAACTCCAAAAACGATGCTCTCCCCGAACCCTCAACGTACAGTACGCGGACGACATCAACTAAATTATGAGTCGCCAAACCAGATCTGGAATAGTGATGTTAAGGGTGACTGTAGCCCAGAAAATCTCCAGGTACAAAGAGAAATGGAAATCCAAACAAACCAGAGTACATTCACCGTAGTCACGATTGGTAGAGGGAAGACGGAGCTTATCCCCTAAAAACTCGACTATTAATTATTCCCCGAAAGCGAGAATCCTAGGCTTCAGGATCTCCAAACACGGCACAGGAAGTCATATAAACTTAAATTCCACAGATTTCGTAACTAAAACACAAAAATAAAAAGAAACTATACTGCACTGGTGAGAACTAAACTGTTCTGCCCGACAGCCCCACTATACACGTTCTTAAAAAGCATGATAATTCAGATGCACGAGGTGGAAAACCAGGCCCTACGCTCCATTCACAACGTGAAACGGGACGACAATAATGACTCCTCAATGGAGCTACAGAGGAGAACAGGAATAAAGATGGCGAATGTCTTCTTGCATTCACGAAGCACCGTTATTTGGGAAAGCTTGGAGGCAACTCTCTCACCAGGTACTGCAGGTGACTTATTTCGACTACAAAACCAGGAAAGATACAAGTCGTATATGCCTCCAGCAAGGTCAGTGGCCACACCGGCCATCCACAGGTGACTCTGTAGCCAACCCATTTGTGGACTAAAAAGTGAATAAATAAATAACTAACACTACGAACTAAATTGTTAAATGGAATATTATAGACCAATATAATAAAATAGGCAACTAAAATAAGTGATTTTTGTTGATTTTTCTTATTTTATTATTACGTTGCATTAATCATTAACTATTATTTACTTTATATATAATGTGCACTTTATTATTATTATTTTGTAGTTTCAGCATCAATTTATTTTTTAAATGTATTATGTAAAGACTAAGAGGGCCCGATCCCCTGGCACACTTTCTACCTCCCGCTGTATTTAAGTTCTACCACTATTGCTCTCTTACCCTGTCCATTTTTCCACGGAAACGAGGAGGGGGTCCCTCATATTTTCACTATCTTTCGATATGAATAAAGAATTAATGTTAAATTAATGTTACCTACCTCTACCGATATTTTTTTCCAACGATAAAAAATATGATTGACAGTGAAAGGGGTTATGACCCCCAATAGGGCTCCCATTGAGGGGGGGAAAAATTGCCTTGTCTTCATATTTTTATTGCACATTTATTCCCCCAATAATAAATTATTCAGGCTAATATTTTATTCTATTTATTTTTAGTTAGTAGATAACCAAAATATCGTCGTTGGCAAAGATTCTTTTCCAATGTGTTTAGGGCGTCGTACTTTTCTTCCCGCTTTTGCAACCCTGTGTGGGTGCAAACATCCCCTGCCCCTGTCAAACTATGGCATCTATACTTGACTTCTTTTTCTTGGGTATGCTCAAGCAGAAAGTGTACTACTACTCCATGAAATTAAAGATACGACACACCCGAGGGAACAGCGCATCATAAATGAATGAGTAAACATTGAAGGAAATTTGGAGTTAATGCATCAGGTTCATCGGGTAAATTTCGCAACGCGAATAGGCTTTGCATCACAAATGGTGGAAATCACATTGGTGTTATTTATTAATATTTCAATTAAATACAATGTAGTTCAATATTGTGTGGAAAATATGCATTTGCTTATGTGTCCAGACTTTAGAGATCCTGTAGTAGAGAAAACCGCAGTTTTATGGGAGAAAAAATCTAAAGATATATATAATTTTTTACTTAGGAGGCAGGTTTCGGAAGTGACTGTATTCCATCATTTGAAAGCTCGCTACTGAGTCAAAGTATTTAGAAAGCAACAGATTGGTACAGTATTTGGTGGACGATGATACTCGTTTTAAAACTTTGAGACACCAAACTCAAAAAATACTTACAGATATTTTTCCCTTCTCTATATGAATCGCCATCGTCTTCTGTCATCGGCAAGGCCTTCACAGCCACCCAACACATCAGAAACAAAAGTATTTTCATTTTCCAAATTTACTCTATCTCTTTTACTCACTATAACCCTACGAACAATAAGAAACTACAAGTTTTATATTTTAGAACTGTATCAAGGAATTTATGCGGGTGTATATATATGTATATTTATATCCAGGAAATGATGACTACCGTTAAAATGGTATAAACACTTTTATTAATATTTTATTCAGGCATCACAAAACTAAATTAATTCAAAAGTTAAAGTAAATATGCACATATATACACACGCTCTATTTTCTTCGCTGGAATATATTAATCCAGTCTGTCGTCTAGCTAACGCCGATATAATACCACATCGGTTTGAACTCAATTTTCTTAAGGAGATGCCTTTATATAAGGGTTGACAGCTATCCAGCTGGAGGAGTTGCCAGTTTTCTCTTTTTCCTTTCAAAATTTTCTCCGGACATACTTTGTAAATTCCTTGTTTACAACTTCCCTTAGGGATACAATGTTTTGAAGAAAACTGATTAGTATCAGACATCCAAACTGTAAATTCAGTGTAACCTTAGGAGGACACTTGTAGCGAGAAAAACATGTTGCTGGAACACAATCTTGTTTATTCCAGTCCCAATGTTTATCATCTCAGCCCAACATAATGTAAATATTTTAGGCGCAGAATAAGAAAGCTTCCCGAAAAAAGATTACCCCAAATACCCTGGGGCTTAGCTGGTGGGGTCGTGATAAAAAAAAGCGACATCCATCTCGGGTAATATATAAGCGAGCGGGGTATCGTCAATCAAGTACAACTAGAAAATGGTCCAAGAGTTGCAAATAGGATACAGAGAAAGTATGTTATGTGTGTAAGAATAGCAAAACCACGATCATGTGTACACCACAAAAATGAACACAGAAAGTTAAAGAATAGCAAAAGAATGATTACCAACATTGTTGATAACACTATCAAAACTTATAACATCCATTACTTATGAGAGAGAGAGAGATTATTGGCGTAACGACTTTATTTAGAAAGTTAGAATACGGAATTCATTTTTAAGAATAATTAGGGTTTAATTATTATTAGTTGTTTTTTTTTACTTTACCTGTTTTAGGAGAGGTTTAGCCAATACAGTGTCGGGTTGCTAACCATTGAAGTTTAATTTTTAAAATATTTACATAACATCGTGTCCCCACGGGTGGCTGAAAATGATCCTGTGTTCGGCGATAGCCAGAACACGTTAAAATATCCAAGTGAAGCAGTTCTTTTACGGGGATTTAGATGGATCTAATGGGTGGAACCGCTTGCTTGGTGTGAATGAGTAGCGTTCCCCAGGCCGGCCCGATTCACTAATTCAAAGATTTTATTTGTGTTATTCTAAATAAAGTTGATTTACATTTAGAATAGTGATTTATATGTTAGGTCATGTAGATGACCTTCTATAAAACCAACTATATTTTTTTCCAATCCCGAAATAACCCTTGAAAGCGTCCTTTCAGGAGTATCCCGGGCCAGAACGCCACCACAACCCCACGAGCCATCACTTGATCTATCAACATTTTCACTCTCAAACACTCAGGCACAGAATGGACACACCTTTTCCGCACTCTTCCAACCCTTCGCACATCGTGACATTCACTCTTGTGTATACTCTTCATCAGTCAATTTCCATCGATTCTTCTTACATACCAATACCAACTTAGAACACACTCAGTTACAACCTCCTTCACACCCTTCTTCCCATCATAAATGCCTCCTGTATAGCCATTCCTCACTCTTTCCATCTTTTTTTGCACCAATCATCCCTCTCAAGTTGCACTGCTCTCACTCAAAATTTTTCCTTCTCCTTCCAAAACCAGTTTCATCTCATCCACCAACCTTTCTGCTACACTCAGCACACACACTCTTATCATTCACCGATGCTCTGATCACCACCTTTTTTATAGAAAATCCTGTGCTAGCAATGTGCTTCATTCCTACCAACATCCACGATACATCCTACATAAAACATTGCATTACTCACCCCTACACACCATTACCTTACACTTTTCTGCATTTTCTTTACCCCCCTCCCCCCATCCCACCGCCCACATGTCCAGCCAAACACTTCTATCAACCGGATGCTGGCAGAAGAGAAAGTAAATTAAAGGCGCTTCTATCAACATATCCTCATCCCTCTCACTATTCGCCAGCAATGCCACACTCCTTTTATTGATTCACATTTGTAGTTTCTCTCAGTAATCCACCCCCAAAAAGATATTAAGCCTCAAAGGCGATATTACTCAAATTTGCCATGTCTCCATCTAAGTTATATCACCCACTCCAGCCATCTTTCCTCAAATCGCACTTATTACTTACAACACAATACTTTTCAAACCATCCACAACTTTCTACTCACTCCATACATTCATCGAACCTATCAAAATGGTATCATATTCGACCATGCCCTTGGTCCAGATCCATGAGCCCAGCATACACTTTACATCTCTTATCCTTGTTTTTTTTTCAGCTGAGTGCACATACTTAATCCACACACACACCTTTATTCATCCTCGCCAATCTCTCAGTTATCCTTTTTATGAGCCCATTCATCTATTTTTCCAGACACATTGTCGATAATAGTCAACAGACTTATCCCATTGTAGTTCTTATATTCCCCTCTCTTCCTTTAGGCCCTATACACTAGCACAGCATTCACCCAGGCTTTAGGCACTTTTCTACTTTCAAATGCCTTACAACACAGCGACCAAACCCATTCCTTAACACAATTACCACCCCCTTTTCGCATCCTAGCAACTATATCATCCACTCAAACTGCCTTCTCATTTTTAAGACTTCTAACAGAACCCAGCAACCCTGTGCATGGATAGCGTTTCCCTACCCTGTGACATCAAGGGGTTTACACCGGCGAAAGCAATTATCTTCACATTCGCTTTAACTTCCATAGTCACATTATATAACTCCACTTTTCTCCATCTTCTTTTGCCCCGCTCATAAGTTCACATGTACCCTGCATTTCTTATCCTTGCTTTTCACACAATTATTCTTTTCTTTATTTTTCACCTTCTTCAATTCCTTCCAAAATAACTTCCCGGTCCTCATTCCGATCCATCTCGCTGGTATTCTTTCACGTAATTTCTCCAACCACACAGTTACTTTCAGTATAGAACCATACCATCCTTCATCCAAGTGTGCCAAAAGCTCCACTTATCCCCTCTCATTCCCGATTCCGTCTTCTACTCGTCCTAAGTCATTCCAGAACCTCTCTCAGCTTCACTTCTATCATTACAGGGTCCATGCACTACATCCATGCACAATTTCACCCTCGCAAATCACAACTTCACACACTTAATTCTCGAGCTCACACATCTTGCCACTCCTCACTCAATAGCACTGCTGCCACACTTTCTTTTTCTCAACCACCATGATTCACACGTGATTGCACCCCTTCATTACCCTTCACGTTCATCTCACATAGTGAAGGCATCGGCAAATTTCCTTTTTTAGTCAGGTGACTACTACTCTCTTCTTGTCATCATAACATACCAACTCGGTTCACATATTGACGCGGATTAACTGGTATAATTGTAGGTGAACCGAAAGAGCCACGCCCATTACAGCTATTGGGTGTTGCGCTCAGAGGGCAGGGGCCCATATCCGGGATTAGTCACATTTCACGACACGTGCCGGAGGACAGTATGGGCTATTGCCTATTTGCCTGCCCCATATACAGGAAAATCATTATTTCTATATAATATCAAAATATTTCTATTTACAATTGCAAAAAGAATATGTGACGCGGTATTACGCAAGTCTAAGCTCTCACCGTTGCCCTGAAACTCCGGTTCCCTTTTTTTCTAAAATCAGATTGGATCCCCTCGCTCATCTCCTTCGTGTCCCCCGGTCTTATGCGGTCTTTGCGCCATCGGTGGGCATCCCCCCCGTCCCCGTGGGAACAGGTGACGCCATGCCATCAGGGCAGTCGCGGGTTCCCGCCGCCCAACGTACTGACGACGTGTTTGACCTTGCCGCAAAGAGCTGACGACGTGTGGTATTAATGAAGCAGAGATCGATCTCGTGGTTGTTGCGTTCTACCGGGGGGGGAAGGGGGACCTTAGACGTCAGAGCCAAGTGGATATGGCACAACCACACCACCCCACCTGGTTGCAATCCTAGAGTGGGACACTATACTTGGATGTATGTCACGTGAGGTTAAGTGGCAATGGAACTCCCACTTCTTAGCTGCTGCATGGACCACTAGCACAAGGGGGGTGCTATAAAATTCCCCCAGCATGCAACAGCCTCCCTCCACTCTAACCTGGTCCCTCAGTAGTCTCACAGAAAGCCCGGATCCACGTAATCCTGTTAACGGGGCCTACACCAGAGGCTGTAGGATCAAGGCTCCTTCCCTGCATCTCCCAAGCGGTCGGAGGGAGCAGAGATGCCATCTTCACCAGGGGAGTTACAAACAACAACATTATATTCTACCAGGGGATGCCTTTGACGCTTTATTCTACCACGAGGTGCCCTTGACATCATATTCTAGAAGGAGATGCCCCTGACGTCATATTCTACCAGGAGATGCCCCTGACGTCATATTCTACCAGGAGATGCCCCTGACGTCATAGTCTATTCAAGAGTAAGGCTGACATCAGAATTCGATGCCCAAGAGAAAGTTCCGAGGCTCCGGTGCGTTTCGGGGAAGAGCGAGAGAGGAGAAAGCGTCGTCGAAACGGAAAATGGGAGTGAATTTTTACACGATGAAAGTAACGATAATTTGAGTCAAGATTTTCTCCATTCCGCCTTTCTCACAAGGTCCTCTGAAAGGTAAATGGACCTGGAGGCTTTCGCGCCTTTCCCTGAGGTTTTCACGAATAGGCTTAGAGATTAATGAGGTTACTGAACTTGTGTCCCGAAAATTAATGATAATGGGGTGGGGGGGGGGGGCGATGAAAGGGTCACGATTCGAAAGGTGGCAAAGGCCAGGAGAACGAGCCTCATCGAATGGTGGGACCGAGGAAGCAAACAAATGCCGTTAGGAAGGAAGAAAGAAAACTGGTGAGACTAACAAGGGAATTTTTACTTAATAGGATTACAAAAAAATAGGTGCTGGGGCGGGGAGGGTCAAAATTAAAGTGGAAACCCCAACAAGGGCGTATCCAGCTTAAGTTTTTAAGGATGTGTAAAGTGATGAAGATAGAGTAGGTGACCTGTGGAAAACATAGAACCGCAAATCCTAGAGACAGCGGGGTCAGGAATTCCATGTAGTCTCAATACAGTTTCAGACTACCGAGAACACTTGGGTCAGGAAAGGCCTGAGGAAAATGAGGATATAAATACAGGACGGAAATTAAGATAACAAAAGACACCAATACGAAGCGCCCGAAACCTTAGTATTGTTGGCGAGACTGGGGAGTACGAACCAACCCCTACAAAAAAGCAGAGTTACTCGAAATCAGGGCGAGTTTAAGCTTCTTCATCGAAAGCCGGACCTAAAAAAATAGGCGCTGTCTTTTTTTAAATTTATTCCCACTCCTTAATCTCTCCAGCCACCCCTACCCTGACTCCGCCATTCTTACCGGGTCTCTGTGGGCGCCCACACTCGCAAGTAATGGGGTCCCTTAGGCGAGGGCGAAGCGCAGGACTGCTTGGTTCGAACTCCGCCTTTATCTTGCCAATAAATGACCGAATGAATTAAGCATCTTGACCTGTCAATCTCAGCAACGAGGAAGCAGGTGTATGAATCTTGTCGACGCAGTTTTTTCTTTTCCGATGGGGCCTTAATCTTCAAATACTCTTCGTCTTCAGGGATGAGGGAGTGAGACTCGCTGTCCTTCCGTTTTGTTCAATCGCCCCTGCCTTTCCTTCTGTCTGTTGTCCTCTTCGGCCTTCGATTGCGATAATTCATGAACGCACTCCCCGCCGGTCCCGCCCACTAGCAGAGGAAGGAAGTAAGGAACGAAATGGGTAGAATTCGCAGGGCCAGATAATATTCTCTTGCCTTTCGCCCACGTGTTTGGATACCACTTGGTCCACGCAACCGTTTGTCAGTCAATCATGGGGTCCTAAGTCCCCCTCCCTGTACGATTATGTGGGAGAAAGAAAGATGCTTGGTTAATAAGGTGAATATTCTCTCAACCAGGAGGATACAATAGTAACCGGGACAATAACCCGGTACTCACACTTTTTGCGGTGGAGCGGTATTTCTTCCCCTTTGCCAAGTTCGGCTTCAGAACAAAATGTTTTGTTTTGATTTTCTCGCAGATATAAACAAATGCTATATGTATTTGGGCGTTGCCCCCGTCCTTTGAGTAGAGAGGGTGAATTGTTAAAACATGAAACTTGATTGAGCTAAGCTTTTTTTCATATAGGTCTCGCTCATCGATAACCTTACTTTCTGAATATACTCGTAGTAATCGGTATTATTTGCGGGCCCCATTCCGTATTTTGCTTTGGCTCCCTCTGTCTTGGGGAAATCATCAAATATTAAACTCCTGTGTAACTGATGTACTCAATATTAGAAGATAATTTGGATAGTAGAAAAATATAGTGGGTGAAAAAATAAAAGAGGGAGGGGTGATGAGTGCATTGGTTACTTTTGTCTTTGATTTTACTTTTCTGTGTTTCTTCTCGTTTTACTGTGTTTTTCTTATGTTTGTGTCTGCTTATGTTCTGTTGATGTGTTTTTCTTATTGTTTATGTGATCATCTTCTAGCGTACTTATTTTTGGTATAATTGTTGAGCTTCAAGCCTTTATTTGCTCTTAATTCAGCAATTTACCATGTGTTTCTGTGGAATATGTTGTTGTCTTTTATTTTTATTCATTTTGCGTTGTACAGTGTTTGTGTTAGTTTTCCTGTATATCAACTATGTATATATTGCTATTATATTTTCCTGAGAGCAGAGCTTGCTGCTTGGAAATCGATGACCGCGGGAGACTTTCCCCAGCAGCCTCGCAAGGATGTTGGTACTGCCACCTATTCCCTGTAGTTCTGGAATGATAACATTCGTCAGAGTAGACCAGACCTTTTTTCCCAGTTTTGGGGTCGCGACATTGAAGTGATCCAGACGTTGTCTTCTGTGCAGATCCCAAAACAGAATGCGATATCGTCTTCTGGTTTTGTTGACGAGTAGAAACCCGGAATTTTGCACACATTGGAGCTTTCTCATTGAGGACTTGTTGACCGCTTGAGTCACTACTGCAGGGTAGATGAGCTAAGACCGGATGAACATTAAATATATTTTCCTAATGTTAGCTCGAGGATTTCTTCCCTGCCAGGTTCCGCCTCTCTGTGTAGTGTGTCGAGTAACCACGGTCGGATATCTTTAGGCTTAGGACGGTGCCTTCGGCGGAGTCGCCGTATCTCTTCCCATCTATAGTGATGGGCCACGTCAACCTGCAGCTCAACGGGACCATCTTGAGCTTTTGTCCCTGTTAGTTATGATCTTCCATCGTCTCTCGTACTAGTTTATGTTTGAAATTTCCGTTATCGCGCGAGTTGCATGTGCCCTTGCTTTCTTATCCGTGCGTGGGACGATTTGTGTGATGTCATTTGCGAATTGCAGATATATCGTGTCCCTGTGCACTGGAGTAGGAAGATCGATGGTAAAGACCAGATAGAGCAGTGGGTTCATACAACTTCCCTGGGGAACACCCGCCTTAAGTTGGAACTCGGGTCTTCTGTATCCTTCAATCATGAGACACGCCCTTGTGTCCATAACGAAGTCACAGAAGATCCTTTCCAGGATCGGATCTAGATGTAGGTTTAGGATCTTGTATTATAGCCCTTCCAGCCAAACCTTGTCGAAGGCCTTCTGCACGCCCCTCAACACAATGTCTACATAGTAACCTTTCGCTTGGCAATGTGCTATTTTCTCTGTTAGGAGAGCCAGGGCAATGTCAGTGACCCTTTTTGAACGGAACCCGTCATGTTGGGGGTTGTGCGCTCCTAACTCGCTCAGTTAAGTTTGTAGCCTTTCGGCTATATTCTTTCCAAAGATCTTGCCGAGTATTTTCAGAAGAGAGATTGGGTGATAGTTAGCCACCTGGTCCGAGGGCTTATTCCCCTTCGGTATGAAGATGATTTTAGCCATCTTATATCCATCAGGGAAGTAGCCTGTATTCAGAGCTGCATTCATGGTGTTAACCAGGCCCTGAAAAATATGCCGTGGGGCATTTATGATGTTATTTTTCGTGAGCCTAGACCAGCCGGGTACCCTTTGTTTGAAGGACCTTTTGATGGTCATGGTCTCTTCAATGGTGATGGTTAACCATCTCCTTTTATTGAGATACTTGCGGATGTGGATGTGTCCTATGTATCATCGTGCCGAGGTCATCGAACAGTTAGTCTTCAAAGTTCTGGTCGAAATCATCGTTCTCCTTAGGGTATATTGCCAAAATTTCTTTTCAGTGTCTCCTAAATCTTCTTTTCGGATGTTGCTACGTAAAATTACATGAGTGCTTTTCTTGTCCAGTCTACCAATGAGGATAATGTTTCTCAGTTCCCCGCTTAGTTGTCTCATTCGGGCTGTCCTTTCCTGGTTGGGTCTTATCCTGCCAATTTCCTCATAGACTTCTCTATGTTCCCGGGAGATATCCCTCATCTCGTCCGTCCACCTAGGTTGTGGGAGCATTTGATGTGAGATGATGGGGATGCATCTCTTGTCGGCTTGTATGAGGAGATTAATGATCTTGTTTATCTCCTCATCTATTTATTCGGTATTGGCATCACCCAGGTCAGCTGGATGGTAGTCGCTGAGCATCTCTCTATATAGCTCCCAGATAGCTTTTGCGAGATTGTGGTGACAAACGGGATATGATCGCTCGGTACCATAGGTCCTAGATCATTGTTGATGTTAAAGGGGAAGTTTTTACTCACTAACGCTGTGTCCGGTTTAGTTGCCAAACTTTGCGTTAGAAAGGTCGGAAAATCCGGTCCGACCATCTAGAGTCTGTCTTTTTCGAGTAGTAACTCTAGGTTCCTTCCCCTTTGGTCGGTGCGACCGTAACCAGACGCTCTATACCTGGCATTTAGGTCACCGCCAAGCACTGTCAGTCTCCCGTGCCAGAATAAGGTGAGGAAGTTAGTGATAGGCAGATGGTTACGACGGGGAGGCTGGTAGGAAGCTGCCACGGTTAGGTTTACCCCCAGGGTTGGGATTTCGACAGCCACGAATAATTCTTTAAGTCTGGTAGCGTGTTGTATGTAATGTTTTTTTTTAGATCGCGATGGCTGCGCCGTCGAATCGATCCTGCGTGTGTGTTATGTTGATGACTGTGTAGTTAGGTATTTTTATTCTGTTTGTTTCTGTGTTGACACCATGTTCGGAAATAAGGATGATGTCGGGATCCACTGTACGGAATTTGTTTCCTTAGGCAATGGATTTCCCTTCCCATCTGTCGACGTTTACTGTGAGTATTTCTAATTCCTTGTTGGTGTTTTCCAAGTTATGTTTTCATGTATGAAATATCTATTTGTGTGTGTCTTCCTCTTTACTTTTTAGTGCGTTTATTTTTGTCGTTTTTTATTTAGTTAAATTCTGCCTCACTTAGGGTGATGAAGGACTCCCTATATAGACATGCATCTTCTGCCAGGAGTGCTTCTTTGACCAACGGTTTTTGCACCAGCGCGTCGAAAGACCATTTAAATTGGCCTTTTCAGACTTCCCTGAAGACCCCCCGTGTTTGGGTTGTCTGGAAAGGAAGCCTGCTCTGACGAGTAGAAGCACAGGTTAACTTGAAGCTGCGACGGGGGGTCTTTCTCTTACTATTGCCACTCGATCTCTCGGGGGCCTTTGAAGGTTGGGCGCACTCGTCTTCTTCTTCGGATGATAGGGAGCTTGAGAGGTTATCCTGCGCTTACTTATCAACCTGGCAGCTCTTTTTTACTTTCAGCTCCAGGGGCCTTCTGGCCTCCACTCTGAGTTCCCTGCTTGAGGACCTTTTGAATCCTGGAGTGGCCTCCGGGGTCGTGCTCTCTTCAGGCTATTCTGTTTCTACTGGGAACGCCGTCGCCGGCGCTTCCTCCTCGGCCTGAAACTTTAGTTGCAGGACGTTCCCTGAAGTTTTTTTTTCAGAAGCCACATCTCTGCTAGTCCATTGTTTTTGAACATGGTGTTAAGCTCTTTCGTGAAGCAGCCGTAGTTGGTCAGGTTCCTCACACAGGTGTATAGAATGCACGTGAGGACTCTGATCGAATTTTTGTTGCCAATTTTCAGGTATATCTTCTGAATGCTTTCAGTGTTCTCTGCTGGGGTGGCTTTTGCTGCCTGGGCGTAGAATGTGTTTGCGCACCTAACTCCCTCAGATTTCTTTTCTTCTGCTTTTCTTTTCGAATCTCTTTCTTCTTGGGGCAAGACATGGCCATAGTTCCGTGCATTTGGCCCAAATTTTGACATTTCTCTTCAGTCGCTGGGCATTCACGCAGGCCGTGCCCTTTGCAACTACATTTGGAACAGGTTACTTCCTGTTACTTTCATTCCTGTGTGGCGTGGTGCTCTAACTTGGAACAGCGGAAGCAAACTTGGACCGGGGTAAATTCCCCCGATCAATTTGTTCCCGCGCTTATCTTGGCGTTGAAGAACAGTAGCCTACTCTCCTTCGCGTTTGTCGCCATATGAGTCCCACTGAAAATTATTTTGTACACGTGTTGGTATTTCGTGTTGTTGCGTCAGTTTTTTAATTTCACCAACTCTGTGACCTTCGCGAAGGGTTGGTTATGCTGCTCTCTCCTCCGCAATAGCTTCCTTAGAATGTTGGCCGACCCACGGGTCTAGCCTGCGGCACACCACACTTCTGTGGGCTTGGATTTGGGTAGGGGGGCTGGGCTGAAGGCTGACTTCCCTCAGTTCCTTTACACTTACCTCCTTTGTGAGGGCCTCGACGTCTTGTTCCCCCTCACAAATTGTGACGTACCCTGCTGATAAATCGATTAGTGTGAGAATCGCCACATTCAGTTTGCCGAACAACGTTTCCTACACCTTTACCATGTTAGACTTCTCCTGGCCATTAAGAGTCCTTAGGTGAAGCCTTGTGGTGCAGTAGGCCCCCATTATGGTTGGTATGCGTCCATTTATAAGGGGCGCATTTGTGTTATTACGCTGAAGAGTGTCAACTTAATATACGAACTCACGATTCTGTATGTTTTTTATATTTATTTAGCTTTCCTTTAAGAGTTTAAATAATTACCTTGGGGAAGAGAAGCCCTTCCCCCCTCGGTTGGCCCCCACCTCAATGGAAATGTGTAATTGCCTTTAAGGATAGATGAAAGATGAATGAGATGAATCCTGGGGGATCCTCTCAGGGGTGACTAATGACAGGCTTATTGACAACGCCGCAACACCAAGGGCGTTTTAATCGCAGCCGCGTCCAACATACACATAGACGGTTGTGTCTCCCTCTATGATCCTGGGTGGGCCTCTACTGGGTTGAACAGTGGAGATTGCAGTTTGTCCCTCTTCTGGAAGAGTTTCTGACATTGTTATCTGCTGTGGGCTATTCCTCAAACCAACTTCCCACAATTTCATTTCAAAGGCACGGCATAGTTGGGACGAAACATGAATGGCAATTCCCTCTCACATCGAGCGGGAGTTTACGTAGGGGGGTGGGCTGGGGAATTAAGCAGTCATCTGCCTAAGTGAAGCCGCTAAAACAAAAGATGAACAACACTAGTAATGGATGGTTAGGATGAGTACAACTTATATCTCTTTTTAAATATTGGTTTCTACTAAATGGAAACCTGGTTTTGAAGGTGTTTTTCTAACTTCAGAAACTATTACCTTCTTTGCAAGGTAGCGGGGTGTAAATTGCCGGAGTACTTCTTCCATAAATTCTGAGCAGTCTTGTGTAACCTTTAGAAGCTTTCACACCCCTTTACCCCACGAGATGTGACGCTACGATGAAAGAAACAACTTATGTAATACGAACGACACCGATTCTGTTTGGGACTCAGAATTGTGTTGAGCTCTATGTCTGGAAGAACCGCACCGGGTCAAGTGACAACGTGAATTTACGAAAAATATAAAGACGAGAGCTGGAGTGAACTTGGAAAAGACTTTCTCAGGCTGTACGCTTGCTCTCTCGTGAATTGGTAAAGACTATCGCAGGAAATGGAGGAAAAGTTTTAGGAAAGAAGAAAAAAACGGTTTTCTCAAGAAAACATCTAAGAAAAAAAAATAAAATAATATATATATATATATATATATATATATATATATATATGTGTGTGTGTGTGTGTGTGTGTGTGTGCTCTTGGCTCCTGGGACTGATTGGAGATTCCTCCTGTTCCTCTTGAGCGGAGTATGTAGACCCCCTCCCCCGAGGGGGTTGCTCTTCCTCATTCTAATTCTTGGCTCTTTATTCATAACTTTTTACCTCAAACTTACTTCTCACTAGCACTACATAACTTCATAACCGTCAAGGTTTGAGTTGAAGTTGGTAGTAAGGTATAGTGAACGCCTGCAGGAGATCCCCTTAAAGGGCCAGAAAAGGGGGGCCGATTCTAGGTCACGAGCCAGAATCTAACTGTGGACCATTGTTAGGGCTAGGCCCAGATAGGTACGGTTGATCAAGGAGAGTGCGTAATTTGGAAGGTAGGTGAGATAGAATTAGGACAGATAGAGGAGCTCCTCCCACTAATGGAGACCGGGAAATTTCTCCACATCTGAAGATCGTCATAAGAACCCCTCTTTTCGGAGAGGGGAAGCGACGCCCAGGAAACATGGACCCACCGGACTTCAAAATGTTTTTCCTTAAACTCATACCTAACAGAAGGAAGAGATCACCACAATAAGTAGTGCAATACATATTTACTAATCTGGAAATATCACTAATCAAGTGTATTAAGACACCATCTAGATTCACAGTTATTCGCTCGGAAAATAAAGACGTAGAGCAGCTACTATCATCTGCTGGGAGCATTACACTAAGAAATTTGGATTGGGAAGCAAGTTTACCCCCATAAATCATGGCTAACAGAAGTGTCACCTGCCGAAAAATCAAGTCCTGGGTAGGAGAGCAGTCATGACAAGAAATAAAAGAAGAACTACATGAGAGGCAGAAATGGCTCAAGATAGCAGAAGTGATCAAATTTAAAGATCACACTCACGTTTTCAAGGTCATTTGCAAATCTACTGAAATGGATTCAAGGATCATCGAACTAGGACTTCTCGCATTCAACATGAGAATTCCATACGCTCACATTGTGGCGGCAGGATCGCGAGTCTCCAGCCAAAAATTCCCGCCGCCCCAACAAGGTCCGCTCCATGGTTCAAAGAGGATATTGAGGGGAGAGTTTAATCTTAATTTTATTATAATCTAATAAGTAATAAAAACTACCGAAACCTTAGCAATCACAGTCCCCCCCAAACAAAAAAATATATATAACCTTATATCCTAAATTCAAAAATTATATACATATACACTAATGTACAATCGAGATGGCCTCACAACTCTATTGACCAATGACCACACTTCTAAAATGAATGTATATATGGCCTCACAAAATACCTTGGCCATGAAAAAGAAGTCACTTAAAATATCGGCAGTAATGGGTGCACCCTAAACTAATTGTTCAGAGCTTGCAAGTCGGGGATAACAGGAGGTGGGCCCACTTTCTGCGGGATTCTGAGGGGTCCGGGACTCGGCAAAGCCTTCGACTTCAGGGACCTGGGACACTCGTTAGTCCCAACTGCTGTGTTGGAGTAGGTGAGGCGCTAGCTCCAATTACTGCTTGGAGACTGGGAGGCGCTTTCTAAGGTCCACACTTTAAGGTAAGTGAGCGCGCGAAGGTCAGGACTCTTCAGCCATCTCCAAAAAGCCAGATGTCGCTCACCTTATCGGTACCACATAGCTGGAAAAGAGAAGGCACATTCAGTCACCAATTCACTACCACACTCAAACATCCTTGCACCTAACACTCTCTCAACCACACTTTCACGCCGGAGTAACACTCACGTATTCTCCTTCCAATATGCTCTTCACTATTTTTTGATCACCTCAGGCACTTTAATTACCGAGCATCAACCACTAGTATAGAGTTCCCTAATAAATTTAACTTAAACACTTTAAATTCATATGCCTGAGGAAAAGAGAAGAATGAATGAGGGGGCACAATAGAAATCGATTGAGTCCCCCCACCCGGAGCGAAGACATCTCAACTCGCAGGCCCCACACCCTGAAAAAGAAGAAAGGGATTAGAGACGGGGGAGGGGAGGCGGACACCAACACACTACTACAACATACAAAGAAACGCCTTCACAAGCATACAGATATGCTTCAGATGTTACGCCATGGTGGAACATACAACTCAAAAATTGCCTAAAAAAAGACCTAATCATCTCTTCTGAATGTGGGACTGAAGGCTATTCGTGGCGTAACTGTAACAACACAGATAAAAGATGCCTTAACTGCCAATGGGGGAACATAACTATGGCCATGATCTGTCACAGAAGAAGAGAAATTATAAAGAGAAAAGAAACAGAGACAAACAGAAACAACGCTAACGTAAATAGAAACTCATACGCATCAATGACAAAAATTAACCAACAAGGACCCACAACACATATATATTTGGATGGAACTCTCAACGTCAAAATACTTACTTGTATATTACATACCCATGTGATGAACATAGCTAATCTTGGCAGTTACGCAACAACAGTCAACAACATGTTAGAGGAAAACGGACTCGAACCGATGAAATTTCCCAAGGAGATCGACTACTCATCGGTCATTTTCAAAATCAAAGTCACAGAAAAGACAAAACATGAGTTAATCGAAAATGCCAAAGGAAACCAACAGACAGTAGAAACAGAAGAGGACATAAACAGTGAGGACTCAGAGACTGAAAATACCTCCGATGACACAGAGCAAGAGTGCACCTGGGTTACTCGCAGGAAAGTCCAAAGATATAACAGATCTAAGTCCGCAAGTAAAAGGGGTCTATCACCCAGAAATGAATCACTAGAAGGGCCCTCGAACGCAACCAACGGAAGAAGAACCCAGTAGAAACTAAAGGAGAACCAGAAAAAAGAAGAAACACCGATAACTCAACAGATAGGACACACGACGGAAAACGAATAAATGAACGGAAATGGACAATGAGATTATGGCATAGGTGGGCGCGATAACGAAAAAATGTATCACGATAACCGAAAAATCGATAAGGATAACATTATCGGTGATAACCGATAATTGATAAATGGCGATCGATTTATCACCCGATAAGTTGATAACTGATAAATCGATAAATCCAAAATTCCCTTGGCCTTACAAGCTTCATCAACTTGTTGTGCCTTGTCAGGATGAATCCTGTTGAAGTGGCTGTTCAGGTTGGCCTTGGTGCCCTTGTTCACCTTCACCTCAGTGATCTTGTGGAGGCAGGACAAGCACTGGAAGATGTAGCTGTCGCCAACCATCTTCTTTTACTTCACCCACTTGCTAAGGAATGGCCAGGGTGACTGAGGCTCAAAGTCAATAGACTCCGCTGAGTCTCTTTGGATTGATGCGGGCACAGTCTCTTGCGAAGCCATCACTAATTCAATACTATCAAATAGAAAAGCACTGCACTACTAAATTACAATAAAAATAGGATCAGTTTCGAATAGGGGCGTAACTTCGTAAGTGTTCAAAACGTAAATAAACGGATATTAAACAATAGCACCGAATAGTACATGCATTCATATACAAGTGCACAAAAAATTAGAACAAAAGAAGCAATGGAACGTAGGGAAAAAATCATCAAAGAACGCGTAAAACCAGTAGCGCGCAGGATCAACACCTTGTGACCTCTGGTCCGACACCTGGTGAGAGACTGAAGCTGAGCGAACGTTTTGAGAAGAAGTCAAGACCGGCTGCCCAGCACTCCGTTCAGTATACGTTCGGTTACCAGCTCGGACCTACCTATTTCTGCCTCCAAAGCACGCGCAGTTAGTCCCTATGCTAAACTGGAACCAAAAACTGAAATTATCGATTATCGTTAGTTTGGAACCAAAAGTATCAGCGATACCGATGAATTGATAACGCGAGATAAAAATATCGGATAACCGATAACCCGATATCGTTGTCGCGATAACGCCCACCTATGGATTATGGATATTAAGAAATTAAAAATACTACAAATCAACACATGCGGATGAAAAGACAATAAAATTATGTACGGAAACCTATTCAGAAAGATTGAACAGATGTTATACTAATATCAGAACATGGAAGATACACAGAAAACCAGAAATTAAAGATATGGAAGTACAATATTATTAACATAAATCCTTCAGGAGAAACACATGACGGAGCGGCAATAGCTGTCAAGCACGGATTGCAGTACAAAACAATACAAGGATTGGAGGACGCATATTTAGCTATGGAAATTAAAATGGAATTAAGCAACATCCTTATCGCAACTGGATACTAGACACCCAGGTGCCACCAATTACCGGTACAAAACCTTACTAAACTTTAGGATGCCGGTCATTTTGATGGGCTTCTTAAACGCCCATTGCGGGGCATCTGGATATAGATATACAAACAGAGTAGATAGACAACTTATCACGCTCATCAATAGATGTATACTGCAAAGACTGGCACCCAACTTCCTTACATACCTACGAAGAGAACACGTAACAAAACCGGACATCTGCCTGGCTAACTTCAATCTGCCCTTTAACTATTTTATGGAACCAGTGGAAGTTCCTTTCAGTGACCACGCTGCAACTCTAATGCATATAAACGAGCAGCCTATACATATCCCTCTCAAGAAATTGAAAGCATACCATAGAGCGAATTGGGATAAGTACAAAGAATTACTTCAGATGTACGTGCCCAGCCCGCTCGGGGAAGCCAGTCTAGAGGAAATCGATGGGGAGTTGTATAGGATTAGAGGAGAAATTAAAAGGGTAGAGAAGAGGGCCGTCCACATTAACTCGTTCCAAACCATTAAACAATTTAGATTGATACCAGAAATGGTGGCTTTGAGAGAGGAGATTAGCCAGGCAGCAGAAAATATTTGAAGATTCAGAACATCAAGGGAGGCATACAACGCACTCAGGAGACAGAAAAGAGCACTTATAGTACTAATTTATGAAAAACAGAAAGAAATGGGGTCAGCACATCGAGAAAATAGATTTAGAAACATCAACAAGGGAATTTTGGAAACATATCAACGAATTAAAGCCAATAACAGTAAGAGATAAAATGAAAAGTAAGGATGCAGGGAACAACATTTTAGAAGATGACGAAGAAATAGAAGCATTATTCAGAAAGCACTGGAAAATGTATTCAAAATTAGCGAAGAGAACGATAACTATGACATTGAATTCGAACACCAGATCGTGGGCGAATTGAATGGGGAGATCGAAAAGGCATGACCGTTCCACTTTGTCGAGAAAGGGAGAAACAACAACGATGGAATAGACGCAATCAGTACATCAGAGGAATTAAAAGAAACGACAAAGATCTTCCGACAGAGAGCCCCAGGCAGATCGAGAGTAACCAGATTAAATTACCTTGAATCACCCCCTAACATACTAGACGGAATGACAAACGTGTTCAATGCGTGCTTAAAAACGGGATACTTTTCGGACGAACTGAAATTGGCAAGGATGATATTCATCCCCAAGGTGGGAAAACCCCTAGATCAAGTAGGTAACTACCGCCCCGTCTCGCCACTAGATTTTAGACAGTAAGGTATTAGGAAAAATAATTAATAACAAATTGTCGGAGTACCTCGATGATAATGTCTGGAGAAAAAGCTGCAAATTTGGCTTCGGGAAAAACAGAAGCACGGAGAGGGCCCTAGGAGTCATCTTTGAAAAGATAGCTAAAGCAAAGAGAAACAAAATGAGCGTGGACATCGTATGCCGGGACGTGTCCAAGTAATTCGACAAAGTGTCAGATGGGGTGTGCAACTCAAGATACTCAGAAGGGAAATGAACAAGATTGAAGGATTTTATGCGATTATGTAATGGAAAGTCGTGCTTATGTGGAAATAGGACGACATCAGGTAGAAATATTTAAGCTCGCTGCGGGTTTGCCCCAGGGGTTATGTCTGAGTCCGTCTCTCTACTCATCTACACCACAGATATACCACCACCCAGAACTGAGGGCAGCCTGAACATCCAATTTGCCGACGACGTCACCCAGATCATAGTTTGCGCTTACAGGAACGGACCAATGCAAGCTAGGATGACTACATAAGAGATAAGAAGCATTAATATATACGAAGAAAAATGGAAAATTAAAACCAACAGGGATAAATTTAAGATGGTACCCGTGTAAAGGAGGAACATCTCAGATGTATATGTAGAAGAACGGCGCTACAGATATAACGAAGAATGTAAGGTGCCCGGACTAACCATTACGAAATCAGGTTATAAAAAGCACGACCCTCCCGGCTAATATAGTGGTTAGCGCCCTTGCCCGGCAATCGTTGGGTCGGCAGTTCGAATCTCCGTCCGGATTCTTTTTAAGTTGACACTCTTTGTTAGAGGAGGTTATCGCCATGACAGGGCATCACGGTGGGGAGTTGGGGCTTACCCTGGCTGACGTCCGCCTGAGATGCAACATAGCTTGATAGGAGGACTGAAAAGAGCAAACTTTAAACTTCAACTGAGAGAGTAAATCGGGGGGAAAGCGGCCTGGTATTACTACACAAGTTAATAAACCTAAACATGAAAGAGAAGAGGAAAATTTACCAGGCCATAATACAATTCGCAATTATTTATCCAACCATAGGGATGTACACCATCTCAAGAAGTAACCTACTAAGACTCCATAAACTCCAAAACAGAGCCATATACTTAATAACAAACACTAGAGGAGGAAAAAGAAGAAGACAACGAGACCTGCACACAGAGGCAAAGATAAAGCAACTTAACAGAATAATTGAAAAAGAGCAAGGAAAGTCATAGAAAAGACACAAACGAAATAGGAGATGAATTAACCAAACAAATTGCCCAAAGAGAGGGATGGAGATCACACATTGTATTCTTAAGTTTCCCAAGGATCGAAGAAGGAGGAGAAGAGGAAGAAGAATAAATCTAGACCTAGAGAAGGAGAATGATACTCGACGACGAATAGGATTAGTTAGATAACTGGCGCATCACCAATTATAACTAGGATAGTAATAAGAAAGAATAGATAGAGAGATAGAATCCTATGTACACCAGTTTTTAGTAAGAATAATTATTAATAACGGTTTGAACGCCTCATAAATACAAACGCTACATGGACAAATAAAAATAGACACATAAAAAAACAGTAATGCGTGATACTCATGCGAATCAAATTTTCTAACTTTATCACGCTAGCCATAACTACCTATAATGGACAGATATAAGCCTGATCTCCAGGCAACTAGCATCTCTTTACAAACCTCTTACTTCCTTCAGTTTTCAGGATATATTCTCTTTTTTACTATCACATCCGCACACGGGACTCACAGTAGATAAGCGGGACAGGGGTTACGATAAACTGCAAAGTTCAAGTTAGAGATAAGCGACACATCGTAGCTCGAATTCCACGTTAAGCTCTAGGCTCCATGACTAACAAATTCCTCTCTTTGTCTCCTACTAATTTTCTTCGCTCTCTTATCCCAATCTTTCTTGATCCTCTCCCTTTCACTCCTTTCCGCCGTACTCACAGTGTCTGGAGCCTACTTTTGCTCTAGACAGTGTAGCTACGAGGGACTACAAATGAGTACTGAGCAGGGCTGGCTCTAGGTCATTTGGTGCCCTAAGCAGGGGTATATTTTGGCCCCCCCCCTAAAAAAAACCCCGCCGCAACATGAACACATTTATTATTTATTTTAAATGCAACACTACAACCTGGAGAAAAAAATACAAACTATTTTAATAATTATATTAATAATCATATAATAAGTAACACCTCCAGGTGTAATACAAATGTTTTGAAAAAAAATGCAAAATCCAAAAAGCAATGTAAAACAGTGCAATAAAAAGTAAAAGTCAAATATAAAAGTATCAAAGCAAGGAAATTTTCTACTTTCCTGTTTGGTTATAGTATTCAGTAACAAAACTCCTTAAAACAATGAACACGGTGTCCAAAAAAAGCCGTACTCACAGTGCCTGGAGCCTACTTTTGCTCTAGACAGTGTAGCTACGAGGGACTACAAATGAGTACTGAGCAGGGCTGGCTCTAGGTCATTTGGTGCCCTAAGCAGGGGTATATTTTGCCCCCCCCCCCCTAAAAAAACCCCCGCCGCAACATGAACACATTTATTATTTATTTTAAATGCAACACTACAACCTGGAGAAAAAAATACAAACTATTTTAATAATTATATTAATAATCATATAATAAGTAACACCTCCAGGTGTAATACAAATGTTTTGAAAAAAAATGCAAAATCCAAAAAGCAATGTAAAACAGTGCAATAAAAAGTAAAAGTCAAATATAAAAGTATCAAAGCAAGGAAATTTTCTACTTTCCTGTTTGGTTATAGTATTCAGTAACAAAACTCTTTAAAACAATGAACACGGTGTCCAAAAAAAAAGGCAATCTTAAACAAAAAATAACACTAACATCTCTAATGCTCTTTAAAACTTCACGCGTCTGGACTTCCTAGCACCAAAGGTATATATTGTTCCATCAAATGAAATTTGTTTAGACATTTCTTGATTAATACTTATTAATAGCAGCCCATTGAGGAGTTCCTGAGACATTGTAGAACTCAAATAAGTTTTAATCGACTTGAGTTTGGGCAAGCTTCCTTAGCAGATGTCATAGTGACTGGTGGGGTGACGGCAATTCTAAGTAGTATCCACGTATTGGGATATACTTCCTTTAGGTTTCTCTCCTCCAGAAAAAACAAAAGTTCAAGTGTTGTCATCTTTAAAAGTTGGAAAAGATTGCATTTCCATAGTCAGTTCTTCCACAACTAAGTCCGACTTATTTACAAAGGTCAAGGTTTTGATCAGTTCTTTAATTTGCTTCTTAAGGTCATCAGGTGTCAGATCAGGGAAGTTTATGAGAACACTAAATTTATTGACAATGTCACTCGTCATTTCTGTTCTCTCTCATAGTGGTAAAATGCACACATCAACAACTGCATTGAAATAAGAAAGTTTCATTATCTTCAATGCATCGGGAACGTCATATTAAAACGGCCTTTTGGCAGTTCTGAGTCTCTTCTGCTTTAGAGTAGAAACCACATTCATGACCTCGCACATTTCTTTTGTAGAGGATCGGGCATCAGCAAGGCCAGAATTTCTGTAGTTGGCTAGGGAGAAGTCAGCTTTTTTCAGTAGGTCCACAACTACATATATGTGCATGATCACTGACTGCAGCAGTTTCTTAATATCCTGAACTTTTGTTAGAATGTCATACCAGACAACAATGGAAATGCAGAAGCGATATGAACTAACCTCTTCAGCTAAAGACTGTGATTCAACGTTTATGGCTGGATCAGCAGTGCTCTCTCAGCTCACTCTAAGAGAGCATCTCTAACCTTTGCAGCCTGAAACCTTACAGCCGCCACACTATTAATTCGGCTCTCCCATGGAGTGCCTGCCCAAGATTTTAATGTTGTATCTACATGTTTTTTTTCTTAAATGTACCACCTTTGGGTAGAGGCAGAAAACAATGTGAAAAGTTTTTGCAGGTAGCCAAAGTAGCCAGTTGTATCTACAGAGCTCTTTGCTGCATCCAAAACAACTAGATTAACAGTGTGCGCTCCAAATGGCACAAGTAATGCTCTAGGGTTGATTTGCAGTAGTCTGGCTTCGATTCTCTTCTTTTCCCCTTCATGTTTGCTTCATTGTCATAAGAATGATTTCTACAGTCTTCAAATGGGATATGTAGTTCTTGGAGTTTCCTTAAAATAAGAGCTGAGAAAAGAAATGCTCTTTTATTTATGGAGTACCTTCAAATGAAACAATTCTAATTATTGTGCATAATTGCCCCTTATGGCTCGAATCTGAAGTGCAGTAGAAAATTATCGAAAAGTATTTGCACTGTTTGATTTCAAACATAATGGACTCTACAATCCTTTCACTGATGCAATCAATTTCATTTTGATCGTTTTTTCTAAGGTATGATGTATGTTAGGCTTCTCCTTCCATTTTAGCAACATGCTCCTTAAGGAAAAGGTCAAAATGAGCTCTACTTCTTTTAGAAAATTAGCATTATTGGGTTCGTTTATTTTATCAGTGACCCCCTGATAGCAATGTTTCGCTCTACTAAAGACTTAATGATCGTTACAAACTTGGTAAGCACTTCACGCTACCTTCTCCTTTCTGCATTTATTGTTTGGCTTGTTTTATACGAATTTCTTGCTTCTTCCATAACCCTATGTTCTTAGTTTATCCAGTCATTAAAATCATCCATGCTTAATTTAAATGTTTTTTGACAGAGGAGCTTGCAAAAGAAACAGTATAAACTATCTTAACGGGTGACGAGAACTTTAGGAAGTGGGCCTACTTTACACCTCTGGCGAATTGGTTCTGACTCCTTATAATTTCTCATGAGGGTTATGCGTTAGGCTGCGCTTACAGAAGGTGTCTCGGTAATCGGGGTAAGTAAAGGACTTTGAAAGCACGCGGATAAGAAAATATAACTTATACTTAAAATGGCCTACTAAAGGGGCAAGCGGAAACGTCTCGAGTTCCTTGCGGTCAATGTGTAGGCTTTTAGTTTTAGTTCAGTAAACGAGATTCCGTAACGCTACTAAGGGAATGAACTGAGTAATGAATAAGGAATCTTCTCTGAATAAATAATGAAATATGAAAGTCTCTCTCTCTATATATATATATATATATATATATATATATATATATATATATATATATATATATATATATATATATATATCGAGAATGAATCATTTGGAATACCGCAATCATAATTATGCGGTTATGAAGGCAATTTTTGGCCTACTAGCTTTTCATCAAAGCCCACGGAAAGAGGTCTCACATACACGAGAAGGTAACACACAAAATAAGTTTTTCTAAGACAGCTGCCGAAAATTGCCTTCATTACCGCATATACTTCATTTTCAAGGGGCGTGACCTTGACCTGTCCGTGGGGCGGACCCATCTCATTTGTTCGTTATTTTCACCCATTGGGGAGTTTCCAACAGCTCTGTGTATCTTTGTGCCTACAGATTTCCCATATATTTAGCCTTTTGCTGGTCGCTGGTCACTGTGAAATTTCTCTGGTCAGAGCCTATATTTGTTCAGCTGCTGATAAATGTTCCCAGCACGCGTATGTTTGTTTGTGCGCGATCTCGTATTTGCCCAGGTGGTCACCTTTGATTTCTTTGTATGTTCGGGGTTTTCACACGACTCTACCGGCCGCCTGCCTCAGATCTATTTGTACAGTTTACCATATATATAGTTTCATTCCCTAATTCTCTTTGGTTCTTTATTTATTTCACTTGGCATATTATTTCCTTAATTTACACACATCGCAATTTTTACGATTTGATAAATCCACCGAGCGTCCATTTGTGGAGTTTCTCGCTGAGACTATTAAATGCTGCAATTTGTTGCCAACGGCCTACCTATTTTATAGAACGAGGCGTAAAGGACTCCCCTAGCAGTAATGGCGTTATTGAAATATAACGCATTATAAATACATAGGTAGATACATATTAAATACATATTTCAGGCAGACCTAATGTCTAACAGCATTTTTAACATTCATACGGGGCATCGATATTCGTAAGCAAATACATCTGCTATAATTATGACACAGTACATATACATAGTTCGATACGCAAGAAAGCTATAGAGTATCGAGACGTGTTTATATTTATACCTCTTCCTCTTTCATTATAATATGCCGCTCCAATATAATGTTACACAAAGATTTAAAATATAGGAATGATTGGTTGTAACACATGAATTTGTTAAAGTAGCAGCAATCCTGCGATTCTTTGTTTCAAACCATGTCATGACAATCGAGTTAACATTTGGGGTCTGAATGTGATCCTATACAAAGAAAAACTTGTATATATATATATATATATATATATATATATATATATATATATATATATATATATATATATATATATATATTAATTCATGTACGCATGGAATGTGGATAACCTTTAAATTAATATTTACACTGACTCTTTACACTCGATTCGTTCTAATATTATTAATATTATTCTTCTTACCACCGGACACTGGATTTCTTTCAATTTACACATTTTTTTAACTTAGGTAAGCACTGAGTTACCGCCTTTTTCCTAGATATCAATTGATTTTGCACTTCACTCTCATATGCACTGGTATTTTTAAAGCTCCAATATTGTCATAATTAATTTTTGAACTTTGCGCTCGAACGAATGCCGTGACTTCGTACGTTGATTTCTCCTAGTTGAGCGTTGGCCTTCGTGAGCTACGAAAGGTGGCGTTGTGTCCGTATGTAGAAACTGGGGAATCTTTTGCCGGGTTTTGTCCCCCACCTACGTCCACCTGTAGAGGTACATCTTAAATCATGCATCCGCTTGCAGTGGTTCGGTTAGTAGAAAACATATAATCCTCTTACCATCCTAATTCGACGGTATTGGAGTTCGCCAGGCGTACTTCTTCTTGGGCTGAAAGTAGGCTTAGGGTTGGCGAATCCTTCTTCTTCAAGCGCTCGTTGTACGTTGTGCGAATCCATCGTCGTTCACGATTCTTTTCTTGTTTGAGCGAAAAGGGGTCATTACTTATGGGGTTAAGGGTAAAAGGGGGTGGACGGTGCTAAGGCAGATTGTTTATTTTGGTGGAGAATTCGCCGAACTTCTTCTTCTTTCACTCCATCATTCGAGGGGTCACCGGTCATTGAGCCTACCCCCTTGGAGAGGAGCATCCCATAACCGGTGACAACACTTACCTCTCGGCGGATGGACGAGAGGGAGGATTGATGGTAATAAGGGAATGAATTGAGTTAATGAATAAAAATAATGATTCTCTGAATAATGACCAAATAAATATGAAAGTCTGTCTCTCTCCTTCTCTATATATATTTCGTTTCCAAGGGGCGTGAACTTGACTTGTCCGTGGCGCGGATCCAGTCATCTCGTTTGTTCATTATTTCAACCCCTTGGGCGGAGTTTTCGACAGCACTTTGTATCTGTTATATCTACATATTTTCCATAGATTTAGCTTTTTGCTTTTCGCAGGTCTCTATGAAATTTCTCTGGTCAGAACCTATATTTATTCAGCTGCTGATAAATGTTCCCAACACGCCTGTTTTATGCGCGATCCTCGTATTTGCCCAGGTGGTCATTTTTAATATCTTTTTATGTTTGTTTTTTTTTCGAGCGACTCTACCGGCCGCTTGCCTCAGATCTATTTATACAGTTTAACATATATATAGTTTCATTTCCTATTTCTCTTTGGCTCTTTATTTATTACATTTGGCATATTATTTCTTTAATTTACACACATCGCAATTTTTACGATTTGATAAATCCACCGAACGTCCATTTGTGGAGTTCCTCACTGGAACTATTAAATCCTGCAATCTGGTGCCAGCGGCCTAGCTATTTTATAGAACGAATCCTACATACTCACCTGAAATTAAGGGCTAAAGCTGTCTCATTAGCCGATGTGCTGCTACTGCTTGCTGCATCAGCCTGATTCGATGCTGCTGTATAAAACACAAAACAACATGGCATACAATTACATCTCTGAATTCATTGTACCTCCAAAGTAATTCATTATAGTATGATACAAATATGAAATTCATATTGTATTTATAAATAAAACATTGTTCATGAAAAGTAATTGTACTTCAATCATATTCCAAATTTGATTAAACTTACACTCTTTTTCACTAAGAGGCTCAGTCCATGCCTGTCATGGCTGAAAATATTTTGTCTGCATCTAATAAATCGGAAAATAATATACCTCTTGTAATTTACTTTTGGTTTACTGGGTTTTAGGTACCAGTAGCTATTTCCTAGGGCTAAAGATTAAAATGGGAAATTTATTTTAGAAAGGACTTCGATAAAACCTTTGAATCTTTTCTTTTAATAAACCCAGGCAATGGCTTCGCCGGGGGGAGCTTGCGCTTCGCTACTAAAATTTAAAATCTCAAAAAAAGCAGCCATGGTTAAATTTTTATAAATTTTCTGAACTTCGCCAATTATAATAATTTAAAAAAGAACTTTAAACTAAATTCCCCCCTCTCAAAATATCACGTTGCTAAAGTATAGAGTTATAAAAGATATATAAAAATAAATTTTATGAACTTCACCATTTGTAATTCTTTGGGTTTTAAAAATTCACAAAATTTCGATACTTATATTTATTTCTGAACTTCACCATTTTGTTTTTTGATATTATAAAAGAATTATTAGAAATAACTTTGATAAAAAAAAACTCACTCATTACCAAACTAAGATGAAATTATTATTATTCAAATGCTAAAAAAAATCCCCTTCTTAAATTATAGAGTTAGTGATGATGATGATTCCCAAACAACTGTGGCATGTTGCAAGTCCTCGAGGGTCCGATTCGCGACGCCACAAGCCCAAGTACAGTGCTGTATTCGTTGTGGATTTAATAGGTGCAATCTGGTAAGTCTTATGCTCTCATGTTCCATGCAACATAACCAACGCTGCACTGACCCGATGTATGTGCGTCTGGTACCTCTTGCTTGAATGTGGATGAGATTTGAGCCAGTGTTGCTTGTCTGTTACCATAGACAGTTGTAGTCAGATGCTGCTGGGCACGATTATTAAGCACCCGGGGTCTCTGGCACTGCGCTGTGCACGGTGGGCGGTAATGCCTTCCATGAGGTATTTATTATTCTTAGTATAAACGTGCCACTGTAGATCGAGGGACTTTGAAAGTCCGCACACCTTAAGAAATGGGCTCCCATCTGCCTTGCACTCACTATCATGTCCTGGCGAACTCAAATACTTCAGGTCGCCTGGCCATAAGTAGCATAGCCGCTATTCACACTGACCCACGAGATGTCAGATCACAACTGATGCAGGGCTCAAATTTCTATGACGTCGGACTACGAGGCTGCTGCCCACCATTACCTTTACATACTGCTATTCCATAACTTTTGGCAGTTAACTATAGTGTAGTAAGCCCCTTGTTATGATCATAACAATAATTTATTTTTTTGATATGCTCAAGTAGAGGCGACAACGTACACTAGAATCAAGATCGAATACGACCAATTCATATTAGGCCTTCGCCTCCTCCTTGCTACAAACTTGAGCGAAAATCTAGCCAATTAGAACCCCGGCTTCCGATATTAGAGAACTTTAGACACATCGGGTGTAATTAGTCGTTGAATCGATTCCAGATTCATATCGAGTGTAAGTCTCAGTAAGAAATAAAAGGCCACGAAACGAGTGCAAATAGGTGCCATGGCTTATATGAAAATCGACGAGTGGAAAACGTCAGAATTGACTAAAATGCATTACAACCTAAGACCCTGCTTTTACCTGCAGTAAAGCACCAGGTCTAGGCGTCGCTTTCTTTTAAAGGAAGTAAAGTTCAATTGTACCCATATGACTATGGGACATAGGGTTATTCGCCCTGGAGATTTCAAATCTGCCATCGGATTTGCCGCTGGGTGGCGACATCTAGTGGTAGAAGCCTCATTTAGCCATTCAAAGACACTTGTAAGTGATTTGAACCATGGGAAACCATCAATGCAATAACGGTTTATCGTCTTGTCATAAAACGCCGCAGGTCATTGGAGGGACTTTCCCTGTTGTTATTTTCCTTGAAAATAATAGAAAATACTGAACTTCAACGAAACAGTTTAAAAATCGGAGTGCAGAATCAATGATGATAGGAATAATAATATTAATGTATTTTAGTTGTTGTTTTGACATGATTTTTACCACCGATCCTCATTTTATGTTAAGGAACCCCCTCCAGTGTTACTAAATGTTTCAAAGGTAAACGCGCTAAAATAGGAAAGTTAAAGCAATACGTTAAAACCTAAAATCAATTTTAAACAAATGAATGTAGAGTAATTTACCTTTAATTTACTCCGAATCCAAGATTTCTAAATCACTGCTCTCTTCCAAATCATCATAGTCTTCGTCAGCTTTTTCTTTTGAGGTCGAGGCGTCATGTGCATTCATCGTTCCAATTTTCCGCAAGATGTCATTTGGTAATTTATAATTGAAGCAGCATTTATCACTACGCTTTAGACCATATTTTACGGATAAATTTCTCTCAATGTTTTTAAATTCATGCGGTTGCGCAATTTTTAATGAACAATGTTTTTTCCACATCGGCATTGGAATGCGGAAAAATAAGTAGTCCTAATGCCATATCAGAGAGTTCTTTGAACTGATTTTTCCCCACAGAATCCCTATACAAAGAAACTTCTATCCAGAATGAAATGGTATTCGAAACTTCAACCCAAGATACATTCCGTAGCTGGTTCCATTGAAAATCAATTTTAGTTATGGTTTCATCATTTTCATAAAAATGTTTCGCAAGGTCTACAATTAGCAGTTTGATGGGTTTAAGGTACTCAGTAGTACTAAAGTTTTTCAGGGATTCTAGTCGCTGATTAATTTGCTGCACAAGCTCATTGACGAATTTAATGCATCTTTCACGTATTTCGTTTTCTGCTTGTTGAGGAAAGTTGCATTGCGAGATTTCATTTTCAAACTGCTATAAAATCCCGAAGACATCTTGCTGAAGTTTTTTGCCTGGTATTAAAATCATTGAAGTAATAGAATTTATCAGACATTGGAAATCCCTCAATAATTTTTTGGGGTCTTGTATTTGCACCTCAAAAACTTTATTAACCCTTTGAATTTGAGGAAATATTTGTTTCGGAAACATCAGAAAAACAAAAACAAAGTTTTTCTGGTCGTTAAACAAAGAATATAGAGTTTCAGCTGTAAAACATCTTTCTTCATTCCTTGCTATACTGAAATGGCAACGCAATTCAACCCACTGTTCTAAAATTCTTAAAACAGCAACTTCTATTGAGAACCATCTGGTCAGACTAGACGACAAGCTTTAACGGTAAATTACCGTCGTTTATTGAGACGAATAGCACCTTATATTTTGCTTGACGGACAGACAAATGCGAAAGAAAGTTATAAGTTTCCTTAATCATGAAGTCTAAATGCCTAGCATGAGACACTGCAAGTTGAAGAGAATGACAAATGCATTTGATCAGAGTTAAATGAGGAACTTCTTTTTTTAAGAGTGCATAGACGCTATTGTTAATTCCCGTAATGACGGAGGCGTTGTATGTATCAAATCCAACCAAGTTCTTTAAATCAAGGGAATGTTCTTTTAAGCTTTCCTTAATTGCACTACAAATTGCTTTAGCATTGCATTCCTGCAATCTAATCAAATGCAATATTTTTTTTCTAGTTTGAGAGTAATACCTGATGTAACTAAAGTAGATAACTTTATTATTTTTTCTTGAATGTGCATTTCTTGAATTTTATTATATATTTATCGTTTTAATATTTGTATGAGCTAAATTCATAAGAAACCGTTTCAAATGCAGCGTTTTAAAGGAGTAGTGTTTTACATGCTCATTGATGGCGTTCTCAGCCAGTTCAAAAACGTTTTTAAACGTACCAAAAATATCAGACTTCGTAATATAATGTAAGCCAGGGCCCTGTATAAGTGTTCAACAGCTAGGAGGTAAATAGTAGCAATTTTGTACAAACGTACAAACTTTGGCAGCCCTGAAACATATTTGGCCTCGATCGAAAATGAATTATCAAATGCTCTAATCTAAAACTGCAAAAACGCGCTAAAATAAAATGCGAAAGCGCTAAAATAGCGCGGTCGCGTCAAATAAAAATAATTCGCGCTAAATTGGCAACACTGACCCCGTCACACGAAGGTGTCATTTATTGAGTTTTAGAAGTAGTCTTGCTGATTCATAGTTTCTAATTCAGTAAAATATATTTTACATTTTATTTTATAATGCTAATGAAGTAATCCTCTTCGACAACAAATATTTTCTTATATAATTATGTTAAAGTGAAGAAACATCGCAGGAAAATTTTCACTAGAAAAAAAATGTTGACCAGTAGGCGACGTCACTAGCCTGAAATAATGTTCTTTTGTTTATGTCAATTTTCCGGGGTTCTATTCGGGCTCACCCCATTGTTGCTGTGTTTGGATCAATAAATGTTCTCTTTGTGTGAACTTTGTCACATTGTCCTACTTTAAGTAAAGGCTTTAATCCATCAACTTCATCTTATTTTAGTATTTTCAAAGGGATGTTAATCAAGATGTAATTAAAAAATCGTGGCCATCTCTGAAAGAGGACAAATTTGGTCACATAGTTCAACTTCATAAAACCAAAAATGGCCTCTCATAATTCCTAGCCTCAATGCATTGTGTTATTTTCACCCAATAGCTCCTTCAATCTCAGTATTGTTTTGAATTAGTTAATTATTCATAAAATATTTATCTCAGTTCCATTCGTTTATTTTATTCATTTAGCGTTTCGTGATATATGCTCAATTCCTTCCCTCTTTTTAACTTCATATTTAGACAGGTGTAACATCTAAGCATAAATATATATACCCTTCTATAGTAGTTGGGTAAATATGTAGATTATCGGCCCGGCCGATAGGACGTACTATTTCGTCCGTGTTCCAAAATGTTTCACGTTTTTGGAGTACATTTAAGTGGCCGGCTCGTGTGGGGGTAAACACAATGCGTGGACCACACTACGATGATCCTGAGTTTCATTAAATTGGGGGGGGGGGTCTGGGGGACACAGCCCCCCAGTATATAATCCTAATTGTTTATAGAATAATGTTCTGACGTTTACAGAGGTGAATGCTTTAACTACATCATGTCAGCGCCTTTAATCGTTTTGCGAATTATAATAAGGGTGGGGGTGGAGTCTGACGTCAGAAAGGACTGATTTGAATTTTTATTTTGTTTTTCACTTAATAGCTTTTTATTATCCCCATTTGGAGTCATTTTTATTTGTCAATATATTTTTCCTCATTTTACTATTTTTATTACCTTTTTTTATACATTTAAATCTAATTAGCTGGATCATTTAAATGAACTACTTTTTTTTAGCCGTTTGGGTGTAATACAGATGTCTTTTACGCAGTGTGAAAATGGTAATACAGACGCCTTTTACGCAGTGTGAAAATGATATCGCTTTGCCAAGTTTGTCCGTCCTCTATTTCCGAATTATTAACTCTAGTTTCTGATAAAGATAAATTGTTCACCTTTTTGGACGTTCATAGTTTAGTCAAAATTAAAAGCGATTGCGACATTTGTGGCCGAGCATTAGATGTGACCCCTCAGTTTGAATTTAGATGTTCTAAAACAAAACGATTCAAGTGAGCGCAATTATTTTAAAAAAGCAAAATAGGCTTTCCTCATCGCTTTTTCAGAAGTATAACCACTGCAATAAAGTACGTAAACAGCGTTTTTCGTTTGATTATTTTCAGGCATTTTTTTTATAAAAAAAATGGCGCTATCTATATTTCGAAAAGGAATCAAACGCGCATGAATATTACGACACGGGTGAACGATAATATTTACACCAAAATTTTTTTTTCGGCCAGGCCGATAATCTACATATTTACCTAAACGACATCCATCCATGGCACAGCAGACTACAGCTTTCACTTGAGTCACAACATCTCAAAGCAGTTTCTGTCCGGATGTATAGCGTGTTTAGTCCTTTCTTTAAAGCTACAAGACTATTCTATCGAAGTAAAAATGTAGACTTGGAGTCATCTGCTATTAACTTTTCCTCTAAAGTGGGTAAATGGGGGTAACCGAATAACAGACAGCATTAGATTCATAATAAACCTTTAGATTATCTAAATATACAGAGTAAGTAACGCTGGCGATCAACTGGTTTAAGAAACGCTACCGAAAAACTAATAACAATAACTATACAAAAAACCTGCTTAAAAATTTAACACTTCCAGATGGTAGGGTTTCGATGCCTCATCCCATTACGTCCCGTAAAACTTTGGGGTGACTCAGATATATTTATGTAACCGTTATTTCTGGCACGGTACATTACTACATATATTTTTAGGCTGTCTACTTACAGTAGAGTAAGTAGACAGGTTCGGTTCAGAAAAGAGGCATGAATATACTAAATTCTGTTGCTTTTCTCTGTTTGATAACCACGTATATTTTAGCTGCTCACAATCATGCATAAATTGTCGGCCATCTCGGATGAATTCTTTGACTGACTCATTCATTTTGAGTGGATTCTAGTCACTCCGGTTGATTGCCATATTTTATCCCAACACTGCTTTTTTCCGCTTTATTTCCCTCTTATGATTTCGTGGTTTCTCTAAAACTTCGCCCAAACAATGTTATCAGTTTAGGATAATTCAAGGGCATTTATTCTAGTTTTCTCCAATTACAATGCGTCATGGGAAGATCATTGTTATTTTAATTGCTTAATTAACAGCTGATATCCCATCCTGGCCTGACAGGTGGAAGGAATGCCAATTGTTGCTCTCACAATATTTCCTTTTGCTTTCTCTCTTTCAAACGGTAAGAATGAATTGTTGTAAAAATAGGTCTGGGTAGGGAATATAGATAGGGTGTGTGGACAATTAGCGGAAAATAGACAAGTGGTGAAAAGTGTGGTAAGGTGCAAAGATATTCTAGTGCCTGGTGATCAGGCTTATCACTTTTAAGTATTTTTGGTTTTGTGGTTCCTTTGTTGTCTTTGAGTTAGTTTATATATATATATATATATATATATATATATATATATATATATATATATATATATATATATATATATATATATATATATATATATATATATATATATATATATATATATATATAATTATATTTATATATATATATATATATATATATATATATATATATATATATAGTATGGCGTTCAACCCATTTGTCTTCAAAAACAATTAATGTCCTTGGGTACGAGTCTGATATGCGCATTTGCTGTTGTTGTAATAATTACTTTATTAATTACTTTAGTGTTGTGCTCAGTGTCTTTGTCTTTTTTTCGTATATCTTGTAGTGAGTGTAATTCGTGTTTTTTGTTTTTTCATGGATGTCTTCTTCGGTAAATTTGGGTCTTCATCCGTGAGGTTTCACAATTAGGGAATCTTTTCTTGGTCGGGTTTTTTATTTGGTTTAGGGTAGAAAACATTTCTATTCTCATGTGTAGAACTTCACTTCTGCTCCGCCAGCTAAAACCCCGGCGGAGTTTGAAAATCTGGCGCGACTTATTCCTCTTCTGTTCTGGTCAATCATCTGGACGATATCATCGTCCAATTCACGATTAACCATTTCCTGCATATTCCTTGCCAGTTGTTCTATGAAAATGTCAATGGGACTTAACCCCGCCTCCCGGTGCATCTCTTCCTGGCGTCTTCTCTAATGTCTGTATGTATCTGTAATTAGGTACAAACATTTATTCTGCCCCACTTGTAGTTTCCTCTTTTGTGTCTTCGAGACACACGAGGGGGTGGAAGCGGGGTATAGCAGCGTCGATCTTACAAGTGCATTGTAGATCTTTTTCTACTTGCTTTAACGAAGATTTCTGAACCTGTATAGAGTCTTGACTGCAACAGTGGCCTTGGTGATTCTTTCTTGGACGTGCTTCTTGTACCTGGATGAAGTAATCTTGATTCCGAGTACATTGCACTCCGTGGCGTAGGGAATGCGTCCATCCCCCACCTTGACGTCGTAAAGTAGTCTCCTGCCTATGGGGACTATTTGAACTTTTCCTGGTTGGTGCGGATCTTCCACCGGGCGTTGTTGGTGTTAAGATTTTCTATTTCTGCTGCTGTCATACGAGCTTGCCAAGGCACATTCCTCCACGGACAAGTGATTATCTGGGTGAAATCATCGGCGAATTGAAAGTTGAGGCAAGTGGGGCTTACAGGGGCTGGGACATCAGTGGTGTAAATCAACTAGAGAGTGGGGGACAGGCACGCCCCACCCTGCGGGAGGCCCGCAGTGAGCAGAAACTTTGGTCCTTCCGTGAACCCTAAACTGATGTACGCCGCTCTCTCCATGACATAGTCATAGAGAGTTCTTTCTAAGTTTTCACTTAGGCCCAGTCGTAAGATCTTGTACTGCATTCTCCGTTGCCACACCTTATCAAACGCCTTTGATACATACCGACAAGCAATGTCCACATAACTCCTTTTCCGTTTTGCTTGGGCCAGCTTTTTCGTGATGACATTAATCGCTATCTCCGTACTTCGCTTCCTCCTAAACCTGAATTGATGTGGGTTGAAGAGGAAGTTCTCCAGGTGAGACACCAGTCTTCTGTTGAGGATATTCTCGAAGAGCTTCCCGCCAAATTCTAAAAGTGAAATTGATCGGTAGCTCTCCTTCAACGTTGGTTCCTTTCCCTGCTTAGACAATGATGAAATCATCTTAGCCGTTTTATAAGCATCTGGAAAGTATCCCGTGTTCCGACAGGCGTTATATATTCTTCCCATCGCTTCGATGACATTGGCTGGTGCCTTTTCAAAGTTTAGCTTTGTAAGCTCCGATTGTTCTAGGATTTTTTTTGTCGGAATGAGCGGAGCGCGCCGAGTAGCTCTTCTTCGGTAATCTTGGCGTCTCCGTCACGCTGTCTATCCACCTAGTGGTGAGGGTGTGTCTTGTGTATTTGTTCGTTAAGCTCGTCGATGATGTCGCTTTCATCCTCAGATATACTGAAGATTTTTTCCCAATAACTTCGGAATAGCTCTTCAATTCTTCCTTCAGTTTCGATGTTTCCATTTTCCTTTTGTAGCTCGATCTTCTGATTCTTCCCAGTTGATCCTTTAAGATTTCTGATCTTTTTTCAAAAGGTTTTGTGAGTTGCTTTGTGATCGAGGTTATCGATCGCCTCATCCCATCGTCTCCATTGTTTTTCGAGGATCAACTGGTTCAGTTCTTTGACTTCTTTAGTTCTCTGAATTGAGTGAACTGACGTATTCCTGATGTTGATTTCATACAATAACTTCAGCTCACGGTATAATTCCTTCATTATTCGTTCTATCTGTAGGTAGAGATGGTCCTATACTCGGATTTAGGAAAACAAGCCCTATCTCCGTTGATGAGATGGTTATTGAGGTCGTCGAGTGCCTCGTCAATCTCCTCAAGAATTGCCTAGTCCAAGTTGGGTGGATCGTAGGCCTCGACAAAGCGCGCGTACCGTGTCCAGTCTGCTTTTTTGTAGTTCTTTCTGACTAAAACTGGAACTTGTATAGAGTTCCTGTTGATAGTGAGTAGGATCCCTATATGTTCACTACATGGTACCTGGACTGGTTCCATGTAGTAATTGAGCGGCAGCTGACGATTCGCCAGACAAATGTCTGGCTTTGTGGCACTTCCTGCTCTGACAAAGGTGGAGAAGTCGGGGAGCTATTCGCTGGGCAATATTTCTGTCGATCAATAGTTCCAGGCTTGTTTCTATGTAGATAGAGGAGAGTAGGAAAAGGGGCAAATAAAAAATAATAGCGTAGAAGAGTTGTGAACAGCTTCCCGCGTCGCTGGACCATTGTTAGCCAGCGGTAAATCCACTCGGCCATCCTGAGTCTCAAAAAAAGACTCATTCAAACGAAGCTTTTAAGCCGCTCTCCTGCACTTCGAGTACGTTATGCAACCCCCTTTCTAGAAGCGGAGCGTATTTTGAAGAAATGAAGAGAGCCCGTTTGGAAATGTTATCCAATGGCTAGCGCTCCCTCTCCTGGGTCTGGGCACCATTGTAGATAGAGGGGAGTAGGAAAGAGGGCAAAGAAAAAATAATAGCGTCGGCGAGTTGCGAACAGCTTCCCGGGGCGCTGGACCACTGGTAGCCAGTGGCGAATCCACTCGGCTATCCTGAGTCTCAAAAAGACTCATTCAAACGAAGCTTTTAAGCCACTCGCCTGCACTTCTCGCACGCTATACCTATACCGTTGAAAGTCATGTAACCAGATTCTCGGCATCTGGCATCCAGATCCCCCATTAATATAGTGGGGGTCTTCTGCAAAATAGGCCAGTGAGAGTGTGAATTGGTAACACATCTCTTCTTGGCGGTTGATATCCGGTAGCAATGACCAACTTTCCTAAGTCGAGTTCGACCTCAATCGCGAGCTTGGATTCTTCTAGATTTCTTATTTTCTTATATTTAATCCCTTTCTTTATTGCAAGAGCAGCTCCGTCGAACCGCTCCTGCGAATAATTTGTGATCAACACATCGTAGTTCCAGATTTTCATTTCTGCACTACGCGTGTCGATCCCGTGTTTCGAAATTAAAATGATGTCCGCATCAATTTCCCTAAATACATTTCCGTAAAGAATTCCTTTCGTCGTCCAGCCGTTGGTATTAATTTCCAATTCTTCAGTGCGTTTCGTAACATGGTGAATTGTGTTTACCTATGCTCCTCCTTCTTCTTCTTCTTGGGGGCTGGCTGGGCGGTTTTAATGTGCCCAGGGTTTTCCTTTTTCGGAGGGGGACTCGGGGTTTTGGACATGCTCTTCGTAGCTCGTGTACGAGTGCAGGGGCCCTCTTCGTTGTCAGAAGAGGAGGATCCTTCCTCATTTTCAGCCTTTCCTTCTTGTTTTTCGTCGTCCTTTTCGGATTCCCCTGATGAGGGAGTTTCGACGATCTCCTCCAGTCCAGACTTGACGGTGTTGTTCCTTATGACTGAATCCTTGAATGCCTTGGAGCATTCAGGGTCTGCAGGCATAATTACTGTAGGGAGATTGTTCGCTTTCAGGAGAGCATTGAGTATCTGGTTATAGCAGCCACGCTTCACTGCATTAGCCACATTTACGTGGGTAATCCAGATCAGTATTTTTGCACTTAGATCTCCAGTCATGTTCATATGTGCAAGTGCAAGTGCAGGCTTTATTTCGGCATTCTTCTTGGCGGCGTTCGCGTATGTCGTTTCCTTAGCTTTCCTCTCTTTTTCCTCCTTTCTGTTGATGACCACGCGGCGCTTGAGGCAGTTCATGGCCATGGTCCTATGATCCCCTTTGCAGTTAAGGCAAAGTGCTCTCGCACTTATCAAATCGATGTCCTTCTGTGTCGTATTCACTGCACTACCGTTTGTTTTTGTCCGGGCATGTCGTCGTAATATGGTCCTTGAGTTTATAGCATACAAAGCATATTTGTATGCTATTAAGTTTCTCCTGCTGAATGTTATCGCCTGGTATTCTCATATTAAATACCAGTATTCCATTCTGCGTAAATTTCTTAAACCATTTTAATGGTAGCGAAAGTTATCTTAAACACGTGGGTGTGTTCGCGAAATTTTATTATTTCACGAATTTGGACCCAGGGATTGCTTTTGGTAATCTCCTCTTTGAGCTCCTCGGGTGTATGCTCACCCACCCAGCTCTCCACTTTGCGGCAGATCACGCTACGGTTTGCTGACACTTGTGGAGTGGTTTTCGCTTCTAGTCCAGTCCTCCTGAGGACCCTCGCTCCCTCTTCCGATAGGAGCTGGTCCACGTCCTTAGTCTCGGCACATAAGGCAATGAATCCAGATGAAACTTCAATAAATTTCACTAATGCTCCTTTTAGTTCGTGGTAGAGGGTTTCACTGGGGTGCCTTTTTCCAGGTTCTTCTTTCCAGGGATGGTCCTTAGGGGGACCCTCTTACTGAGGGTCTCCATAGTGGTGGACTTGATGCTGTAGCCGCCGAATCAACGACCACTAAAGTTTTTCCACTCCCTCTCAAGTACTTATGCCATAACTGCATCCAACTACATAGATACGGGGGTACTTCCCTCTATGATTCTGGCCGGGTCCCTCGGGCGATGAGGATCTCTCCTCCGTCCGGGACTCGCAGTTATGCCCCAGTTTCGAGATAATTTCTGACTTACGCTTCCGCTGTGAGCTAGTCCTCAAACCAGTTTTCAAATAAGCCCTGAATTATGTCAGTTCAAGTGGCCGGCATAGTTAAGACGAAATCAATGAATGGCAGACTTCTGAGCAGGTTCACACGCAGGGCGATGGACGGGAGCAGTGAGGTGCTTAAGCCCTCATTGAGTTATCAGTCGTCGATGAAAAAAGTATTATCTCTTTTTGAAGGATGAAGCGTAATTCACCGAAAGACTTCCAGAATAGGCGGTGCTCAAGGTCCGTTACTAAGCAAGTAAAAATGTCATATCCAAAGGTTGTCAGCAGAGCGTAGTAGTTAAATATTCGACCGTCAAACGAAAAGAGAGAAGCTAGAGCAACTATGAGTACCTTTACCGGTCTAAATATTTACCAACACAGCGACTCAAGAATGGAGAACGGGAAATCCCTCCATATTTACTCTATCGCTTTTCATTTTTTAGAGTCTTGGCATCTCTCGCCAGTGGCCCAGTAGGAAAATTATACACTGCGAGCCTAGCGACATTCTAACTCATTCTAGCAATTAATTTTGTTTGATCGCACATCTAACAATAATGATTAGTTAGTCAATTCACTGATGGTTACTTCTTAACTATCTTTTTCACTTAATTAATATTTTGCATATTATAACGGCTCTGTCCTGAGAATTAGATTTCTTCTTCTTTTTATTTAATCTGGTGAATGGAGACGTGGTATCGTGATTAATAACACGGAGGAATAACAGTATATTTTCAGAACTTATTTGGTGAGATATTAGTTCCAGAATGTTCACACTTTCACCTCTAGTCGTACATAATTTAAGTAAATGTATGGACCCTTATATGGCTGGGAGATTTTTTTATATAAAAAAATCGAAAACCAACGAGGCCGGTCTCTGGTAGAAAGTGTGTAATGAGATATCCTAAATAAATAAAAATATGTGGAAGATGCATAGCAGCACATCCTCATGCATGCATAGAGACAAGAAAGGCACACAACGACAGCGTTGGGGACGGGAGGGCAGGCCCTTCTCAAGATCTCAGTTGCAGCATGTATACTATGCTACACCTTCTCTCCCAGCTCCACTCAGGGATGAATGGACGAAAGCTGGTCGTGCCGACCAGCCTGCCAATTTATCCGCCAGCCATGAATTAAAATAGGTGAGAAGGGGTTTATAAAGAAATGATGATAAAATGGAGATGTTTAGTACAGGGATGGGAAATAATTTTAAGCAAAGGGCCACAATGAAGCTTATGTAAAGCTTTGCGGGCCGTATGTAAACAGATGCAAATTTCGGATTCATACAATTTAATGGCAATTACTTTTGTGCATCTGTTTGCATACACTACACACATAGTCAGAGATATCACTACATATTAATAACTAAGGGTAATTATTTACATAGTTTTGCCACCCCGTTTAACTGTTTCCAGACTTATATCAGATCGGGGAGCTACAGCTTAACGTGGAATCCGAACCACAATTTACAGATCTACATCATGTGATCATGACCCAGGGCCCAGGCGCTCCCTATACAAGTAGTAACCGCAGACAACGTAGGTTAACTTCCGCGAGCGAAAGAGCTTAGATATAATAAGAATAAGTATTTATATATTATCGTATTTTTTAAGAAGAATATTTTATCTACGAATGAAATATATTTGAAACTGACTGATTTAACTTACACTAAACTTAAATATAAAATAATGAGATGGATGTGTACGTTTTGAGGCATTAATAAGTCCATCTAGTCAGGAGCCAGACGCAGAAATTGTTAATATTGCACTCAAATGGGACTGAATTCGCGTTTAAGGTGAGATTTTAGCAAGATGTGTAATAATTAATTTCCAATATTTTGCCAAATTTTGATATGAAACGCGGCCGGCAGTTTGACCACCTTTGGTCTAGACACTGTGTAGCAGGCCGAAAAATATATGCCCTAATTTCAATCGTTCCCACCCGCTTCCTACACTAATTCATACGTGAGAAATCGAAGGAGAATGAAACGGATTGTATCTACAGTCCTTTACTTACAAAAAATATGGGGTAAATATTTACAATGGAGATCTCATACTTATTTCCACAAAAAAAAAAAAAAATGGGCTTGATCAATTTGCAAATATCCAATCATAGGCCTATAACCCAACCAAGACACAAAAAAAAAGATAAATGCGCAAATAAAACCGGTAAATGCGAAAAAAGAAAAGGCCAGTAATGTTTATCTATTTTTAGAATTTAACAGAGTGGCCCCTTGAAACAACAATAATCAACAATTTGTTTGTTAAAATAATTTTAGCAAAGAAACGATCTTGTAAAATTTATTAGAGTGGCCTGGCAAATTACAAATTGTGAATAGCGCCACCCGAACATCAGGTTCCAAGGTAACCTTTCCCTTTCACATTCCCCAACTTTACCGCAAAGCTTACCAACATTACAAGTGTATAGGGATTTACATAGTGAATAGTTATTTACAAGCCAAGTGAGATATCCGACCGAGATTCACTTATTAATTTATCTCTCAAAGCACATTATTTGTATATATATATATATTTGTCTTGTTTAGTGTTCATTAAAACTATATTTTCATATTACTGTGCATCTAACTTCCTTTGGGTCGCTTGCTGGAAAAGTTCATTCCACTCCCTCCGTAGCCAAAATCTAAGCACTCTGAGTCAATAAACCCATTCAGGGCACGGGCCGAACGAAGTATAAGGAGTAGTAGGACGATTTCTCCGCATTCGGGATAATAGGATATATATATATATATATATATATATATATATATATATATATATATATATATATATATATATATATATATATATATATATATATATATATATAAGACTCGGGATAAACTCCAACCACCCCTCGGCCTATTCCTCGACATATAGTATATATATTATATGATATTTAATTTCTGGTGTCATTAGGTGTGCGGTTTGTTTCGAACTCGTCAATTTTGAAATTCCTCTTATCTAATTGCCAAGCGCCCAAGGTTAGATAAAACAAATAATAAGACATTTTAAATTTTGTTGGTGAAATAAGAATTGACCCCGTGTCCTTTTAATTTTTTTTTTATTTTTTGTATTGTCGGTATACAATATAAAAAGGGTTAGGCCACACTCGATAATCCTTGCTGGCAGCATCTCACACAGCATAGTAACTATTTGTATTTTCTTTATTTTTTTTATTATTGTGTATATTATTTGTCACCGCCGTATAATCTGGGTTAGGTCGTAAAGCTCTTTCGTGAATCAGTGGATCCGACAGCGTATCCAAGATGTCTTCATCCTCATTTGAGATGTTCCATAAACAGGGCCAAATTTTGGGCCTTCCGGGCAAGGAATTGATCGAATACGTTCCGAACGAACAAAGGAATGAACGTGAGGAAAAAAGAGAAGAACAACGAAGACAAGAAGAAAGAGAAGAGAGGGAGAAAATTCGTCAACACGAGCCTGAGTTAAGTAAAGATCAAGCGAAAATCCGTCAATTTGTGCAAGATAGGCCTTCCTCTTCCTTTAACGAGTGCATCGAAGAAGCGGATCTCTACGCCACAAATCATCAGTTCTATCCTAAGGAGCCAAAGAAGAGCAGCCCTCCATCCCTTAAGGCCCAAGGACAACCACAACCGAGAAAACCCCCTCATTTAGTAAAAGTCCCAGGCCCCTTTAAACCCAAAGGTAACCACCATAAGAAGCAAGAAGAAGTTAACCCCCCAATTTTTAATGCTCTGTCGAGTAACCCCTACCGGAGTAACCCCATTGTATGCTTCTCTTGTAGAACCCCTGGTCACTACAAATCTCAGTGTCCACAAAACTCCCCCTTTCGCTTTGCCCCTGGACAACAGGTCCACCAAGTCTCGTCAACTCTCGCTACCGAACAGCCTACCGCGCCTGCGCCTCTGCCATCTTCGTCGACCTCTCAGGAGCACCAGGTGAACTTTCTTTTTAATAGCATTTATTCTGGTGGGCTCAAATTCGAGTCGGGGTCCATCAATGGATGTAGAGTATCCACTCTGGTGAGAGATACAGGGTGTACGCGTATAGTGGTATCGGAAAAGCTGCTTCCCTCCGTGGACCCACAACATAAGAAATTCGCTGTCGTACACGATTTTTTGGGAAGAGCTAATAAATTCCCAGTGGTCCGTTGCCACGTAAAATGCCGCTATTTTACGGGGTGTACCGACGTCGTAGCTGTTCCGATTAAGTTTTGTGCAGTGTTGGTGGGCCAGAGCGCGCAGCTCTCCCCAACTGTTGTGTCGCAAGCTGTCGTCACCCGGGCTCAGGATGATAGAGACGCCTCCCCCCCGCGTCTCGCAAGCCTTCATGCATCCCCGATTACGAAGGACTGAATAACGCCCAATCATCAGTGCCCCAAAGGACTACCTTTCCCTCCAATCCTTATGGGAAAAGGCCAAACGAGGAAAGACAGAATCGGTTCGTAGAGACCGAAAAGTGAGGTATGTGATAGAAGAGGCTTTGCTATTTTGTACTTCCCCGGATTCAGTAGGCTCCCTGTTCAAGGCCCTTTGCGTGCCTAGGGCCTACGTTGCGAAGATTTTACAAGTAGCACACGAAGGTGTGTTTGCAGGACACTTCAGCCATAATAAGACCTCGCAACGCGTATTTAACTATTTTTTTTTGGCCTGGTGCAGCCAAGGAAACCGCAGAGTTTTGCAGGACCTGTGATATATGTCAAAAGGTCACCGCCAGGGAACGAGTACAACTGGCCCCCCCTTCAGAAGACTCCAGTTATGTCAAAACCATTTTTCAGGGTTGCCATCGATCTTATTGGACCGGTACACCCCCCCTCCACCGAGGGACACTTATACGTTCTCACCCTCGTCGATTGGGCCACCCGGTTTCCCGAAGCAATTGCTCTCAATTGAATTGATAGCATCTCGTGTGCCGAGGCATTAATCTCTATTTTTTCACGGGTAGGGATTCCTAAAGAGGTCCTCTCTGACAGGGGCCGCTAATTTAAGTCCGAATTGATGGAGCATGTGAGTAAGTTTTTCCAAATTAGGCCCATTTTCACCACGCCCTTTCACCCGTCTGCAAACGGTATGTGCGAGACGTTAAACGCTACCTTGAAAAGCGTGCTTAAAAAGTTGTGCCACGACCAGCCCCAGGAATGGCACCGGTACCTGCCAGTAGCTTTGTTTGCGTGTAGGGAGATTCTCGTTGGTCTGCAAGTCAATGCGGACCCAAGCTCGTACTCACGTTCAGAGCTGAAGCTACAAGCAGCCTCACTCTAGTTCCCTAAGCGAGAAAACTACTTCCCCGCTTTTCTCCGTGACCCTACGCGGCGTCGATAGGTCACTTCGCCCCCCCTTTCCCCCTCACAGAGGCATCCAAGATTCCTCGGAGTTCACGAGCGTGGGGCCCTCTTTAACAAGAAGCTCCCGTCACCGCCTTCTTCCAGCAGAATCATGACGGTATTGTGGAATCAGGTCGGTCCCTGGAGAACCTACCTCATCGTCTCTACCCCTTATCTCACCACCTTTACTCACCAGCGCCACCCGAACATCATGTTCCAAGGTAACCCTTCCCTTTCACATTCCCCAACTTCACCGCGAAGCTTACCGACATTACAAGTGTATGTGTATAGGGATTTGCGTAGTGAATAGTTATTTACAAGCCAAGTGAGATATTCGTCGTGATTCACTTATTAATTTATCACTCAAAGCACATTATTTGTATATATATATATATATATATATATATATATATATATATATATATATATATATATATATATATATATATATATATATATATATATTTCTTGTTTAGTGTTCATTAAAACTTTATTTTCATATTGTTGTGTATCTAACTTCCTTTGGGTCGCTTGCTGGCAAAGTTCATTCCACTACCTCCGTAGCCAAAATCTAAGCACTCTGAGTCAAATAAACCCATTCAGGGCACGGGCCGAACGAAGTATAAGGAGTAGTAGGACGACTCCTCTGCATTCGGGATAATAGGATATATATATATATATATATATATATATATATATATATATATATATATATATATATATATATATATATATATATATATATATATATGATGAAAATTAATGCAATATCGCAAGAAAAGATGAGGAATTAAACCACATTCTCCGAAGACAATTTAATTCAGAACAGTTTCGGTGTATCTCACACCCTTTTTCAACTGACACTGGATAGAAAATATTAGAAAAGTGCTTACAAACATAACACGGGGTCAGGTTGTGAAAGATCCCCTCTTTTTCCCCCAATCCCCTACTTGTGGCTAATCAGGGGGGTGGGGGGTTAGGCCTAAACATATTGAAGGGCTGACATTTTACTATTTTGTTTATTTGCTTTCGTATTACAGGATTAAAAGAAAATTGACCCTCAGATAGATTTAAATTAGGAACTGACGATATCAAGCTCGATTCTACGAAAACTCCAACCACCCCTCGGCCTATTCCTCGACACCCAACCAAGAAATAAAAAAAAAGATAAATCGCAAACAAAACCGGTAAATGCAAAAAAAGAAAAGGCAGGTAATGTTTATCTATTTTTAGAATTTAACAGAGTGGCGCCTCGAAACAACAATAATCAACAATTTGTTTGTTAAAATAATTTTAGCAAAGAAACGATCTTGTAAAATTTATTAGCGTGGCCTGGCAAATTACAAATTGTGAATAGCTGGGGGAGAGAAAAAAAACAACATTTTAGACAAATATGAAAATCAATTTTATATTATATATAAAAAATATAAATAAAAAACCCATTCCCCATTCACATACACATCATTACAGAGGGAGGGAGAGGGTATTGGGAAAAGGGGTGGGAGAATGGCCCTTCATACACACTCACAATTCGCTCCACCACAACTGGAAGGAAGAAACGCTCAGATAATTTTAAACTACTTCCACACAATCAGTGGCCCAGAAATGCGTGCGGTTCCTCAAGGTGTCAGATGTAACCGTCTGCAGGTCAGTAACGACTGCGGTTGAGATGAAGTATGAGAATGGGAATAAACATACCCATTTGATAGGGGATGGGAAACAGTGAAAGAGACTGTATAAGCAGAAGGGGTCAAATGATTTATCAAACAATCAATGTTAGTCGGGAATTAGTTAGTGAATTGAACTTGAAGTTCAATGAGCAGAGAAGTGGAGAAAGGGAGGGAAGGAGAATAGGGATTAGACGTAAAGCGAGAGAAAGAGCGTTTTAGATAGAGATTGTGCGAGAGATTGAGAAGATAAGAGGGAGAGACCGCTTGCGAGAGAGAAAGACATCTGCACTTTGTGAGCTTTTTTCATATATATATATATATATATATATATATATATATATATATATATATATATATATATATATATATATATATATATATATATATATATATATATATACCTCTCTTTACCTGCTTTTTTTAGCCATTATATTATAATGCATGCTTCAAACTATTTCACTGTTATCGTTAATATTCCTTCCCATTCTCATTAGTTGATACAGTCGCTGAAGATGGTCCTAGTGAAGGCCCGAAACGTCCGGCCAATAAATGATTAGTTGATCACCTGCGTCTTCATATTCCTACTATATATATATATATATATATATATATATATATATATATATATATATATATATATATATATATATATATATATATATATATATATATATTATATATTAATCAATGTACACAAAAGTTGCACGCACTCATCTTCTCATTCTTTCTCACACTCAAGGGTTCCGACTGGAGTAAGCATTGATTTTGCCTTGGTCAGGTATTAACGCCAGTCTATAACATCGAAATCCTATTCCCCTAACTCTGCTATCGTGCGCAATATGCCACATAGATAAGTGGTGCGTGGACTTTCCGGAGGGGTGTTATTCAAAATGCCACCCGCCCAGTTCCTGCACCGACTGTATTCTAAACGGCCAAATCAAGGAGCTAAAAGAAACATGCAGGGCTTCCAACGAAAGATCCAGGAAGTTGGAGGAGAAAATAAACAGCCTCGAATTAGAACACGCCGGACTGATTTGCAGGCTAGGGGTCAGAATAGCAGAGCTAACGTCAAGCCCTGTAGTAAACACTGCATCTGCAGTATTACCCCTAGAGCTAGGTCCGCATGCTACGGATAAACCCTCAAAGAAAAAGAAAAGGAAAGGAAAGAAACAGGAAGAAGAGAAAGTTGAAACAGAAGATAAAGTAGAAGCTGAAAAAGAGAAAGTTGAAGCAGAGGAAGAAAAGATAAAAACAGAAGAGTATATAACCTAGGAAGATAGGGGAGAAAAGATGAATAAGAAAAAGAAGAAAAATAATATGGAGAAGAAAGAGGGAACCGAGAGTTCGCTTCCGCAAGGAAAGCCTCAAACCTCTGCACGGAAATGTCTCAGGGTTACCCTTGTGGGCGATTCCCAAGCACAAGGTTTGCAGCCCCTGCTAGCGGCCTGCCTTCGCACTAGTGTGGAGGTATAAGCCAGCCGGGACGGGAAAACCACCACATCAGGGTAGAGGCTGAGAAATCTCAGATCTCCGAGAATTTAGTCGTTGCCCTGATGGTGAGTGGAAATGAACTCTACCTCCGAGGAGGCAAAGTAGGCCCCAGCGAGAAAATTCCCAACACGGTCATGGGAGCCGTGGACGACTGCGGATTGAGAACTCGCAAACGGGTCGTTGTAGGGATGCTCCCAAGAAGAGGTCCTAGCCGGACAGCTCACTCAAGGAACGTGACCCTGAACCAGCGCCTGTCCGACCTCTGTAAGGCGGAAGGGGTCTTCTTTCTGGACCCTTACCGCACTTTTTACGGTCGAAACGACCTTTACCAAAGGGACGGAGTGCACCTTTCATTCAAGGAAAAGGTTGTACTCTGTAACTTAATCCAGGATGTCGTAGAGCGGACGCAGAGGAGCATCCGACCCAGAGTGAAGGCGGACATAAGACAGAATGCCCGTGTCACTCCTGGAACGACGTTCTTAGATGTGGCAAAGAGGGGTACTGCCACACAAAAGAAGCCGGGATACGGAAGAGCGTAGCGAGTCCTACACTGGGGGACTCCTTAAAGTTCTTCTGTTCAACGCCAGGTCAATCAGGAATACGTTTCTTGAGCTCCGTGGCCTCGTAGCAACAGAGGAACCTGAGATGGTGGCCATAACGGAAACGTGGATTAAAACCTCAAGCCGAGATTTTGAAGGTGAATTCACGATTCCCGGTTACCAGCTCTTCCAGAAAGATAGGCCAGACAGAGAGGGTGGCGGTGTGATGTTGTATGTCAAGGATACTCTCAACTTGACGGATTGCAACATCGTATCCGACCTTGAACTACTAGGTGTTGACCTAGAGATAGGTCCTGCAAAATACAGGACCCTGGTGCTTTATAGATCTCCTGCCCAACTCGTTGAAAAGGACAGAGATCTGTATCAGCTACTAGGAGAACTTGTCGAAGACAGAGTGTGTATCGTCATGGAAGATTTCAACACACAAGTTGACTGGGAAACCAGAGAACCCTGTGGCGAGAACGCACTACTCCTGGAGTTCACGAACAACGAGTTCCTCACTCAATGGGTGAGGGAGCCAACGAGAGGAGACAATATCCTCGACTTGGTTTTCACCTCTGAGGATGACATCGTTGAGGACCTCTCTGTTAGCGAAGAGCTCGGTGGCAGTGACCACCGACTAATTAGATTTGTAGTCAAAGTCTCCAAGGCAGAGCCTGCAACTAGTAAATCGAGGAAACTTGATTTGAGAAGAGCAGACTTTGCAGGTCTACGCGCGGGACTGACTGACGGGAGGCTAGAAGATAGCGAGGCTGTTGAAGACTCTTGGAACAGTTTCAAAACCACATTCATGAGTCTTCAATCGCGTTTCATCCCTCTGAAATGCCCCCGTCGGTCCTCTGTTCAACCAGAGTGGTTTAATCGAAAAATCGGGCAACTGCTTAGGGAGAAGAGAAATGTGTACCGGCAATCGAAGATCTCGGGTGACTTTGACGAATACCAGAGGCTATCTAGGAGAGCGAAGTCCAGCATAAGGGCGGCTAAGCGGTCTGAGGAACTCCGAGTGGCGAGACTCTGCAAAGAGAATCCCAAGGAGTTCTTTGGATATGTAAACAGCAGTAAACCAATCCGTCGAACGATTGGCCCTTTGAGGAATGAGGAGGGGACATTAAAGCATTCAGATGCAGAAAATGCTAACCTCCTCAACGACTACTTCTCTTCAGTGTTTACTGAAGAGTGTGCTCCCATTCCCCAGCCGACGGATTCCTACTCGGGGGAAAAGCTGGAGGTACTGGACTTCACCGAAGGAAAAATACAGAAAAAGATCGCTGACCTAAAGACGAATAAGTCCCCCGGACCGGACGGGTTTCTATCCAAGGTGTTGAAGGAAGTGTGCGATGAAGTATCACGACATCTGTGCGCTATCTTTAACATGTCAATCCGTACCGGATGCGTTCCTAGAGACTGGCGTGAGGCGGAGGTGACTCCGATCTTCAAGAAAGGAGACCCCCAGCCATCCGTCAAACTACCGACCCATTAGTTTGACTTCGATAGTCGATAAACTCATGGAAAGCATGATAGTGGACAAGATAACGTTTTATTTAGAGTTAAACCTGCTACTAAAGAGTTCCCAGCACGGCTTCCGAAGGCAACGGTCATGCCTGACGAACCTTGTGGAATTCTTCCACTTCGTGTTCAGTGAGCATGATCGGGATAAATCAGTGGATGTTGTGTACTTCGACTTCCAAAAGGCCTTTGATAAGGTACCACACCGCCGCCTTCTCCGGAAAGTGCGTGCACAGGGCATAGACGACAACGTAGCAGGTTGGATAGAGAGCTGGCTAAGTGACAGACGGCAACGAGTAGTGGTGAATGGACGGGCCTCTGAATAGGCACCCGTATCTAGCGGTGTCCCTCAAGTTTCCGTCCTGGGACCACTACTGTTTATTATCTATGTCAACGACATGGACAGAGACATGGTTGCCAAATTCTGCAAATTTGCCGACGACACTAAGCTTGGTATCAATGTGGCAAAGGAGGGGAACACTGCCCGCCTCCAAGAGGACCTTCAAAGGATTAGGGAGTGGTCGGACACGTGGCAAATGCCTTTCAACGTGGGGAAATGCAAAGTAATGCATATCGGCCACCGAACCCCCAAATCTCAGTACATCCTTAAAGGCACTGCTCTTGAATCGAGTGACACTGAGAAGGACTTGGGTGTTACTATCACTAGCGACCTCAAGTTCTCGAAACAGTGCATCGAGGCAGAGAAGAAAGCCCAAAGGATTTTAGGCTACATAAAGCGCCAGTTTGGATACCGTAACAAGGAGATAGTACTTTGTCTGTACAACTCCCTCGTTCAGCCGCACCTGGAGTATGCCGTACAATTTTGGAGTCCGTTTCGAAAGGACATCGCAAGATTGGAACGCGTACAAGCTAGGGCAACCAAACTGATTCCCTCTATCCGACATAAAAGTTATGAGGATAGACTAAGGAAATTAGATCTGTTCTCACTGGAAACCCGTAGACTGCGTGGTCAGCTCATCGAAGTTTTCAAAATACTTCGAGAGTTCGACAATGTTGACTACCGGGATATTTTCACACTGAGTGAGAAAAGAACGCGCAATCACGGCTTCAAACTTTAACTGAAGCGTTCGCAATCTGTGTGGAAATTTTTTCACCTACAGTATCTGCGGTAAGTGGAACGCACTTCCAGTGGAAGTTGTCAACAGTGAATCTGTTGACCAGTTAGGGTCAAGACTAGACAAAGTCTTGAAAAGTGGCCGTTAAGGGACGCAAAACAATTGAGCAGCCATGTGCCCGCTCGATTGCTAGTCCAAAGGTACCCTCTTTGAATGGACCGTAAGGTCTCCTAGGGTACTTTATTTCCTTGTAACTCCTTGTAACTCTCTCTCTCTCTCTCTCTCTCTCTCTCTCTCTCTCTCTCTCTCTCTCTCTCTCTCTCTCTCTCTCTCTCTCTCTCTCTCGAACAAATATTGACTTCAAACACAAAGCTCCTCCTCAAAAAAAACATTGGTCACGCCTACCTTTTCACACATAAAACAAGAAGACATTGTTCACACAAGTCAGATCCACATAGTCTCATTGTTAACACAGTCGATCACATAACTTCGCCATTGTCACTGTGATCCATCCACCTTGGTTGATAGTATTCACAATTCACCATTAACTCTCAAGTTCAAAATAGTTATTTTTTATCAAGTTCTTTATAAAAATCCAAATACGAACTTATTTGGTAGACCCCCTCAAGAACGAACTTGAATCTTGTAGCTACAACATTGCCTTCTTAACCATATATATATATATATATATATATATATATATATATATATATATATATATATATATATTGAGGTGGGGGGAGGACTTCACGACGTATAGGTGAGAATGTGTGGCGAAAGTAAAAATCTGGAAACATTCTGGAGTTCTTTATTGACGTTTCGCCTTTCAGCTTCTTCAGAATATAACTACATAAGAAAGGAGATTGCTCTCTATATATGTAGGCAAATGTCATCCCTGGTCACGGATGCTCGTCCTCGGTCGGCTTATTCGAGTTAGTTGGTTGATTTTATCGGACCATTGACCAGCCGGAAGAACCCGTCCCGCTGATTGGTTGACCTGTCGGAGATAATATGCGCCGCTTCAATCATTCTTCTCTCTCTTTTTGCCAAACCTCCTATGAATTAATTTAATCCCACCCCAATTAGGCAAATGATCATATTCATCGACATGAACTACAATTGTGTTTGATGTCCTATAGACTCTTATGTCCGTTTTTGCTCATTAAACCTAGTATTAATATCTCTTCCTGACTCACTATAATAACTGTGGTCGCATTCGTCACAGAGTATTTGATAAATAATAGCCTTGTTGTTTTTTGCTGCCGAATTCCTATGCTTCACTAACTCCCCCACTCTGGTTCCCGCAGAGTTAGCTATCAAAATACCTGCCTTCCTAAGAGACCTACTTAATCTCTCTGCCACCATAGAGTACGGGGCAGACAGGTAACGCCCCTTCTAAAACCCTTTCTGGCGGGCTCATCAACCTCCTCCACCTCTGTGAACCTCGCTTTCTTAATATACTCAAATTCATCATTCAAAAGTTTTTGCTACAAATGCGAATAGCCCTTAAATATAATCAAATGACTACCCGTCTTCGTTATCTTACCATGTCTAGAGAGAAAATGAATAAAATCGTCCTTATTCGTCGCTTTCCTGTACACGGAGAATTTAGCCCTATCGTCATCCCTATCGACCAACATGTCTAAGAAAGGAATTTTATTGAAAGTTCTTCTCATACGGTGAACTAGATGTCCTCATGCACTTCTTTCAGCCGTTCCAATTTGTTGCCTATATCGGTACTCGCTGTAATTACGGCCAGGACATCGTTAACGTACCTCCAACAAAATGAATACCTCCCCATAACCCTCGCTAATTTCTCCGTCTCTAGAACTTCCATGAATAAGAATGCCATAACGGCACTAAAAGGGGATCCCATGGCTAATCCCCTGTGCTTCTTATATTCGCCCCCCTCAAAGGTGAAAGCACCAAACCTTACACATAAGGATATTAACCAAATATTGATATTTGTTACTGCTTCTCCACTGCCTCTAGAGCACCATCTACTGGGATATTTGTGAATAATACCTTCACATCAAAGCTAACGAGTTCCTTACCCCTGAGGTTTACCTCGCATAATCTATCTTTGAATTCGGCTGAATTCTTCAAATGAGCTTTGATGATTTTACTTAATGCTTGAGACAATGGTTTGGCTAATACCTGGCTCATATTGGTGGAAAAATTGTCTGTAGTATCAAAACAAGGAATGAATGCCACTAAGAGTAAGATGTTTTCTCCTCATCGGGTAAACTTTTTGATATAGCAGACTGCCAGCGGGCTGATCTCTTGGATTGCAATTGTGAAAGGAACAAAAGTGCCACGTCGAGAGCATTAATTTCTTAGTGACCAAAGAACTGGGCGTCACATGAAAATTGGAGGAGTGGATGTAAAATCAAGTCTAGAATACTTCCCCAATTTAAGGAAACCCCTATAGCTTGGATGCAATATGTTGGTGACATCTTTTGCCTTTGGCCTAATAATTTAAATATTAATACATTTCTTACTAAAATTAACCCCTTAGTGCCCTTGATTAAATTTACTTTAGAAGTCGAAAAAGATCGCACACTCCCTTTCCTAGACATTCTAATTCATCGGACAAACCATTGTTTCAAATATGAAATATATAGAAAACCCACAGCCACGACCATAATAGCACGAAACAAAGTGTTTCTTCTCTATGTATTTACGTGCCCTTAGAATTGTCTCACCAGAATACCAAGACAAAGAAGTCGATAGAATTTATAAAATAGGGATAAATTTAACTACCCTTTGTACTTTCTCAACAATTGTTATAAGTCCGCCAAGCGTTCCTATTATCAAACTAATGTTAATATCCCTTTACTTAGGCCTCTGAACATAAATGTTATTTTTAACTACGAGACTACAATTTATCGCATCCTTATCAAAAATTCCTTCCCCCACCTATCCCCGACCTGGCATTGTTTATTCGATAGGATGTAACCACTGCCAAAAATGTTATTATGAACAAACCGGGAAAGAACTAGATGTCCGGGTTAAAAAACATCAAGCCAATGTACGTAATCACAGTGAACAATCTGCGCTTTTTCTACATATGCACAATCTTAACCATAGCATTAATTGGAACAGTGCCAAACGAGTCATAAAATGCAGCAATTATATTTCGAGAAATATATTAGAATGTATCTCCATAAAGGCGTTCCCAAATCTCAACCTTAGTCCTAGTTTGTTCATGCATGACCCCATTATCATTACATATATAAAATCTTAAATAAAGTTGTTTCAGGATTTTTTACCCCCTAATTAAAGTTGAGAGGTGGGTAGTCTAATCCTGACTTCCACTATTTAAGGCAATATATGTCCAGCCTCCTGTTCATATATCAATTGCCAAAAGGTTATTATGGATAAACCGGGAAAGAACTAGATGTCCGGGTTAAGTAACATCAAGCCAATATACGTAATCACAGTAAACAATCTGCACTTTTTCTACATATGTACAATCTTAACTATAGCATTAACTGGAACAGTGCCAAACCAGTCATAAAATGCAGTAATTATATTTCGAGAAATATATTAGAATGTATCTTCATCAAGGCGTTCCCAAATTTCAACCTTAGCCCTGGTTTGTTCATGCCTAGACCCCATTATGTTCACAAACTCTATAATTTAAGAAAGGGATTTTTTGAGTATTTGAATAATAATTTCATCTTAGTTTGCTTATGACTTATGTTTTTCTATCAAAGTTATTTCTAATCATTCTTTTATAATAGCAAAAATCAAAATGGAGAAGTTCAGAAATAAATATAAGTATCGAAATTTTGTGATTTTTTAAAAAACCCAAATAATTACAAATGGTGAAGTTCAGAAAATTTATTTTTGTATATTTTCTTCTATAACTATATTTTAGCAACGTGATATTTTGAAACGGGGAAAATTTAGTTCCTTTTTAAAAATTTATAACGGGTGTTCCAGTAACTTGGACCGATTTTAGATGTGAGTTAAGTTTAAGCGTCGAATCATTTTTTTCTTTTTCTTTCAGATTTAAAAACTTCAGGCTTTGGCAATTTCAACCATGGAAAGATTAACAATCGAACAACGTGTTAAAGTTATCGAAGCCTATTACTAAAATGGACGTTCAAACAGAAACGCATTTCGGGCACTACGCGATTTTTTGGTCAACATAATCGACCAACCGAGACTGCAATTGGAAAAATTGTTCGTAAATTCAAACAAACGGGGTCGGTGGCAGATATGAATACGCCATTGAGTGCTCGTTTACGCCGTTCAGCTGAAAAAATTGCTGCAGTGCGCGAGATTGTGGCCGAAGATCCAAACACCTCTATTCGTCATCGCGCGCAGGAATTGAACCTCTCCACAACAACGTTACATCGAATTTTGACAAAAGATTTGTCTCTACACGCTTACAAAATTCAATTGACACAAGAACTGAAGACTGCTGACCATTTGAAGCGCCGTACATTCATCAATTGGGTGCACGAGCAAAGACAAGCCGATGATGATTTTTCGCAAAAATCATCTTTAGTGATGAAGCCCATTTTCATCTTGGTGGATTCGTTAATAAGCAGAATTGTCGCATTTAGGCTGATGTAAATCGCAGAAAGATTGTTGAAAAGCCACTGCATCCACAAAAGGTCACTGTTTTATGTGCATTTTTTGCTAGCGAAATCATTGGGCCGTATTTCCTCGAAATTAATGCCAGGAATTCTGTTACGGTGGCAGGCGAGCGATACCGTGCCATGATAGCCAACTTTTTATGGCCTGAATTGAATTCTATGGATGTCGAAGATTTGTGGTTTCAACAGGACGGCGCCAGATGCCACACAGCCAATGCAACAATAGCTTTATTGAATGAGAAGTTCCCAGGTCGCATCATCTCTCGAGGTCAATTGGCCACCACGATCGTGTGACTTGACTCCTTTAGATTTCTTCCTTTGGGGTCATCTCAAAAGTAAGGTCTATGCCAACAATCCAACAACAATTCAACAGCTGAAAGCTGAGATATTAAGGCATATTGGTGAGATCAAGGAGCAACTATGCAGAGACGTCATAAAAAATTTTGACCATCGAGTGGAGGTGTGCCACCGAAACCTTCGCGGACATTTAGGCGATATTATTTTTAACACTTAATTGCTATGACTCAAATAACATGATCCAATAGTCCAGCCTCCTGTTTATATATCAACTGCCAAAAGGTTATTATGGATAAACCGGGAAAGAACTAGATGTCCGGGTTAAGTAACATCAAGCCAATATACGTAATCACAGTAAACAATCTGCACTTTTTCTACATATGTACAATCTTAACTATAGCATTAACTGGAACAGTGCCAAACCAGTCATAAAATGCAGTAATTATATTTCGAGAAATATATTAGAATGTATCTCCATCAAGGCGTTCCCAAATTTCAACCGTAGCCCTGGTTTATTCATGCTAGACCCCATTATCACTACATACATAAAATCTCAAATAAAGTTGTTTCAGGATTTTTTACCCCTTAATTAAAGTTCAGAGCTGGGTAGTCTAATCCCCCATTCCACTCTTTAAGGCAAAGTATGTCCAGCCTCCTGTTCATTCCTTGAAAAGATCTTTAAGATGACTCACGTGCACTTTGTGAGATTTTTTCATATATATATATATATTAGTGATGGAGTCGTTCCTTGGGAACCTTATTCGTAGCAGGAATATGAAGACATATGCGATGGTTTTGAACATTTAATTTTCCGGACGTTTCGGTCATTGACGATGACCATCATCAGCGAATTCTTAATACCAAAAATTATTTTTATAAGAATAACTAAGCACAGAAATCAAATTAGTGAAAATCTATTAATAAGAAATTGATGTAATATCTTAAAAAAATAACTAAATTAAATAATAATCCCACGAGTTTTTAAATATGCATAATAAACATGACTTAAATGACTATCAAAATACAAAAAAATTATAAACTATAGCAATAAAGTCGAAAGCAAGGCATGAAGAAATCGATTAATAAGACAGAAAAAAAAATTAAATTATCCCATGAGCATCAAATATGAATAGTAAACATGAATCAAGCGGAATACAAAAAATTCACTATAAAACACAGCAAGAGAGAATTCTATGGGCAGGGCGAACAATCGAAAATAAGTTAGATCAGGGGGTATGTGATCGAAGCGGATATTAATAAATGGAGCGAAGCAAGTAGTTCAATTAAGTTAAATTTAAGTGATTGAACATCAAATAATATGAGTAGACTAAGGCACGAAAGTTTAAATAGTAAATAATCAATAATGGAGGGGTCAAAAGGACGACTAAAACATTAAATTAAGGAAAAGTCAATAATAAACCAGATCGTTTAGATATTAATGGGACAAACTAAAATAGAAATAAAAATTTTTCTGCACGAGTACTAACCTTATAACGGTTAAGCTGGGAGTAACAACTGATAGTACGGAAAAAATTAGGCAAAAAGAAAACTATTAAGGGGGATGTGGTCGGTTGTACATTTGTGAATATAGTGAATAATTTAAGGGATGATGAATAATCATTGAGTTCCGGGTTAATTTGTTTGATGTAAAGAGATTCAAGAATTTTTAAACTTAGGGAAGAGGAGGCAGAAGAGAGTATACTAAAGGAATCAGGGTCAAGCGGGTTGTTAAGTTGTAGTTAATGTTCTCGTATAGAGGAGTGTTCGGGTTTGTAGATGGGAATGTTGGTTCTGTATTATACTCCGATATGCTTAGCGATCCTACATCTTAATTGTAGACTTGTTTGGCCTACATAGCGACTTTGGCAGGTCGCACAAGTGAATTGATAAATGATGGAGGAGCGCAGGCATGATGGGAGTGATTCTTTGTGCCGAAGGAAAGTATAGACAGCAAGAGAATTAGAATTAATTAACCCGGAACACAAGTTGGCAGGAAAGTAGTCAAGATGGTTATGGAGGAAATGCATTTTAATGCTCATCCGTACGCCAGCCGTCTCATATGCTTGAATCATGTTCCCAACTCTTTCCTTGTAGTCATCGGCTTTTGTGTTCCCCAATAAGACTGTTACAACTGACTTACAACTATTCCAAGCACTTCTTTCTTGAGGTGTTAATGCTTCAGTAAAGCCTGTATTTGAAAGAAGCTCACAAATCTGTGGTCCAACAAATATGCCAGCTTTCATTTTAGCATCACTTACAGAAGGTAATTTGTGGGACAGGTACTTAAACCCTTCTCCATCTTTCGGAAGGACTTTTACAAAGTTCTTCATCAATCCCAGCTTTATGTGAAGTGGAGGTAGAAGCACTCTCTCCGCTGGTACAAGTGGTAGAGCTTTGATGTTACGGCGGCCAGGTACAAATTCCGTCCATTGTGGTCATTGCACTTATCGGTAGTGTACGGAATCTGCACGGCTGTCCCACAAGCATGAAAGCATGGATGTTTTGTGTAGCTTCCCTCCAGCCCTAACAAAATACTTAGGACCTTCAGGTCACTACAAAGAAGCAACTTGTGATCCTTATATTGTATTTTGTTAAGAAGAAGTGACATGGTAGCGTAGGTTTCTTTCAGGGTGACGGAATGCGCAATGGGCAATGATGCTACTTTTTTGCCATTAAAAAGTAACACGACTTTCAGACTCCTTGTAGAGGAGTCGATAAAGAGCCTCCATTCTTCAGGATGGTATTCCTTGCTTATCTGTTCCAAAAGACCTGAAACATCATGGCAATACACCATGCCATCGTCTTAGTAAAGTACTGCACAAATTCCTGCTCTCGATGCCTATACCATGAAAAGTGTGTGCTACTTCCCAAAAGATTTTTCTCTGCTAACCTTGAGCCTAGCAATTGTGCAGATTCTTTTGACAGCCCAAGATCTCAAACAAGGTCATCTAGCTCACTTTGTTCAACAACTGAGGGCTTTTCCTACGGATCCCGGTAGGGTTAACTCTTCATCCACATCTGCATCTTCACGATCACTACTTGAAGAGTTACTAGAACTGCTATGGTGCACATTCTCAGGACATATTGGTACTGGGACGTCATCACTGTGTGGTACAGGTCGCATAGCTGATGGAATGTTTGGATATTTAATGTGTTTCATGCTTTTAGCATTCCTGCCCAGCGGTTTCACCATACAAAATTAGCAGTCATCATGGTGATTTTTCGGTTCCCGCCAAACCATTGGTATACCAAATGGCATTGAATTACTTTTTCCTTTAATCCAATGGCTGAACCCCAAAATACAGTTCACAGAGGCAAAGTGAGGAGCCCATGGCTTGTCCTGATCTCCTAGTTCAATGGCAAAGTAGGCATGATACAGACGTTTTACTGAAGATGTGATAGTGCGCTTCTGTTTTGAGTGTGTGTACTTTACGCATATGTAGCAGAACGAGTCATGATGGTTCTTGCAAGTCTGCGGCATCCTTCAGTTAATCTGCAACAAAATAAATAAGCATAAGACACAGTTAATGATCACACGCGGACATTACACAGTAATAATTCATACATAGCTGCCTATGCACCTAGCTCTATAAAACATGCTGTGCAACACAAGAACTAGAACCTCAGGAGCAAAACGAATACTACCACAGTGTTCAGCGCGCAAAATTAGTTTGGAAAATGATATTGTCATTTATGTTGCATTTTTGATGCAGTCCAGTGTTATTTATTCTTAAGTTTACTGTAACTGACGAGAGAGGTGAAATACCGAATTGGGATCTATTATATTAATTGTAGAAAAACGTTAAATGAGCAAACGCTTAACACTTTTTAAACTAACATAATTTTTGTAATTCATTTCATTTCAGCTTTATATATTATCTTATAAATGGGTGAATATTATGTGTAATACATCTCACCTATGTATCAGAATCAGATGCTACACAATATAATGAAAATATTCACGCTATCGTTAAATTAATAGATAGGTATTAGAACTCACATAAATGTTACAGAGCTATAAATTATTTGTAAGAATTATATTACTGAGAAATTTTTTAAAAAATACATTGTTTTTAAATCCCATAGGAGTAGCATTGATAGAATTCGTAAAAAATAGTATTGGACTTAATATTCGTGACAATAACATACATCAGAGGAAATACAACGGAAAAATAAACACAATCAAGTTAGAAAGCAACCAACTAATAATTTCAAATTATCCTATATATCATTTATTTATGATATATAGGATAAATTGAAATGTATCGAGTATCAATTGTTTCCATTACATTTAGGAGAAAACACCTTAAGCGATTATCATACATCATAGGCCGCTAACTTGATGGCGATAATCAACACATGCGTCTAGATTCTGCCCATCACTGACAGTGTCTATGAAGGCCAGTTTCAGGCGGTGCAAAGATATAGAATCTTGCTTCGTGCTTCTAAGCTGAATGACAAAGAACGTTGGCATTTAGGAGATGAGGATAAAAGGTCCGTCGTAAACTGGTTGCAATGGTGAACGTGCTGAGTTGCAACAGGCGAAAAAAAGATAACAAATTGCTATCTCTTTTGGCGCAAATAGTTTATGATTAGCTGACACTTGTTGCTGTGATGTGAGTCTCAGTCATCTCAAGTTATCAGGCGCGGATCCAGGAGGAGGAAGAGGTGTGGCTGAAGGGGCTTCAGCTCCCCCCCCCCCCAAAAAAGTGTTTTTTCATTAGCCTATAGTGAAAACCGATACAACTTCATTAAGCATACCCAAATAAAAATGTTGGGGGGGGGGGGCACTGTGTATTGAGGAACTATGATAGGCAAGTTCTGTGGGTGTGCAGCCGTGGTGATGTGAGAATATCCACTTGTGAAGATGGCTTATTGCTTCAATCATCGGTTGAAACTCGTCTGGCCAAAGCCTGTGTCACAAAAGAGGTAAAGCTCGCTCTCCAGACCCTCAACGAAATGTACAATTTCATTTATTCCTAAAAAATGCGCACGATGAGGTTTGCTGACCGTGTGAAACGCCACGCGTCCATAAGGCGGAAAAAAAGGTGGTTAGCCTTTCCACAACTAGATTGGTTGAGCTACACGATTTAATCATTTATTCATCAAATTCCTGCCGGTTATTGCTATCTTCCTCTAGGATGAGAGCCGCGCTTTCTGAATGGCTTGGTCGTCGCTGAGTTGTGTCTAGCTCACACAGTGCAACCGAGCCGAGCCCTGCAGTCTCTTACGGTCGATCTTCTCTCAGCATAGGCTACGATCAGTGAAGTGGAGATGTATCTCAACAAGACCCGGGTAGGTGCACTGACCAGCTTCCACGACGTCTTCAAGAAGGCAGAGGAGCTATTCTAGGAGATTAGCTCGTCACATGAGACCATTCCTGCGGTTCGAATTTCTAGGCGACAGACGCAACGAGCAAAATTGACATTCCAGACAGTTGAGTAATATTACCGCCGATATGTCTATGACCCGTTCATTGACCAGGTGTTGATTGGGCTACAGAGCCGGTTCTGAGACAACACCATTCTGGTCGGCTTCAACATCAAACATATGCTCAGCTGCGCCGGGATATTACTGCTTTACTGGAGGCGGTAAAATTTGACGAGGCTGACATAAAGGCCTGAGCCTCCTCAAGGCAAAAGCAGAGCGCCGGTTTTCGTCAACAATTAAGTTTGACTCCGTTAGAGATACTCTTGGCCAAGTCTATATCCAAATGTATCCGAACCAGACCAGGCTCCTCCAAGTCTTGAATGCGGATGCTGAGCGTTCCTTTTCGTGACTGAAAACGTACTTAAAGAATACCATGGGCCAAGAATGCCCAAACGGTCTGGCGCTGACCGGTGTTCACAATGAAATTGATGTTAGAATATACAGTGTAATCAATGTATTTACACAGAGGAACAGGAGGTGGATGTTTTTTGTTTTCTTAAATACCGTGACAATACTATTATAAATGTGTTAGATACTTTAGGTAACCATTTCAGACCCATTTATTTTTTAGGCCATACTTGTATTCTGCCATTCACAAATAATTATGTAATAATATAGAATAAATACAAAAAGGTTTTTAATGGACCTTATATAATATATTGCTAAAATACAGGTAAATCTGAAACAAAATAATTATTCAATTCAGGATTATACGTTAGCTGAAGACCAAACACTACAATAAACCACAATTAATAATTTTCTGGTGTGTGGAGAAAAAATCGGATCTGAGAGAGTTAATGCTCATTCCTGAGTGAGATTTTGTTATTTATTATCAGTGCCGCGTAAAGTAACCATTATATATGATCAGTGCCCTTTCTCAGATTACTCAGAGTGAGGAATTCAGGTTAGTCCCCTCCCCCTCCGAATAATTATCCTGTATCTGCCACTGCAAGTTATGTAGGTATGAAGAAGGATCAAGTTAAGAAGGTAAATGCCAGTAAGAAGAAGAAATTAATCGACGGGGAGGACGACGATGCGTACTGTAAACTTATTCCAAAGCGGAGTAAACAAATTTTTCGAGGATGAATGAATCCCCCGTAAACTCAGGGGCAGCTTGCCCACCCACATAATAGTTGGATCCGTAATGATAAAACTGTTCAACGGCGATTTGGGGCAGAATCTAAATTTTAATGTTTTCCTCTATAATTTTTCAGGTGATACAAACTCCCTGGTTTTCCCATGATTTAAAACATTAGTTTTCATTCATTGAACTTTGGTAAACTTACGATAAATAAAGGCTGGAAAATACAGGTAATACGAAATTAGCGTCGCGGTAAATAAAACTAGCCGCCGAATATATATATATATATATATATATATATATATATATATATATATATATATATATATATATATATATATATATATATATATATATATATATATATATATACAATGAAAAACTCACAAAGTGGCGCGTGAGGAAAGCAATAATATGAAAATTAACCCACAGGAAAATGAAAAGATGAATCCAAGTACTTTCGAACTATATTTGCAAGTTGATTTTTAAGGTATAGCATGAACATGGAGAAGACAACCTTATATTGGGTACAAAGATACGAAGGGAACGCCCATCACATAGTACAAACCAATGGAAAAAACACAAAAACAAAACAGAAAAATACCCCAAAAAAGAACAATAGGCAACTAATAACAGACATAGGCATCCCTAAAACAATATACACACAACAACGCCATGTATATGAATGGAATATGGTGGGTGAAACAAACAAACCCCATTTTAAAGGATTATCATTAGAGCGAAAACATTTAGGGCTAAGAGTTAATCCACAGTCACAACAGAGACGTGGTGGGGGAGGCAATGCGATTGTACTATACTAATAAAGAGTGGCAACAGGCTGCATTATGAAGTTTTTTTTTTAAAAACAAGGTCGAGTTTAAATAAGCCAGGGAAAATATTTATATTGGGTAAGATGCCAATTAAGGAACACTCAACAATTTTTCTTTTTGTGAAATCAGCGGAATCATAAAGGAATTTTGCAGAATTCCAGTCAATGGGGTGGTTATTTTCAGATAAATGTAAAAATAAAGCGCTGTTTATTTCACCTCTTCTAATATTATACTTATGTTGGTAAATTCTAGTAGATAAAGATTTACCAATTTGCCCGAAGTAATGTAAATTACAAATAGAACATTCTATAGAATATAATTCACCTTTTTTCTTGTATTATTGTGGACTAACATTTTATATAAAGTGGATTCATATCTAAAATTTACAGAGATATTAAGTTGCTTAAAAATACGGGTGAGACAAAAAAAAAAGGGTTCAAAGTATGGCAAAATAAGACAATTTTTGTAATTGAAAACCGGTGGGTTATCAGTTCTATAAAAAGTTCTCTTAGCAAAGTTTAATGAAGTATGCAAAGATTGACGAGGGTAACAAAGTGTTTTACCTATTTCAAAGATATTGGACAATTCCTTATCAGAAAATTCCGGACTAACAACGCGTAATGCACGCAGAAACATAGAAGTGAATACAGACCGTTTAATTTTAACATGTGATAAGAATAAAAGTGAATATATGAACTGGAGTTAGACGGTTTGCGATAAACAGAGAAATAAAAACCTGACGGCGTCCTATGTATTAAAAGGTCAACAAAATGAAGAGTCCTATTTTTTTCAATTTCAAGGGTAAATTTAATAGAAAGGACTAGAGAATTAAGATTACATAGAAAATTGCGAATATTTTTTGAGGAAGGTCAAAGGCATATAATATCATCAATCTAACGGTACCATACAATAGGAAAATCGAGGATTAGGAGCAAGAATAACGCCTCAAAGAATTCCATATATAAATTAGAGAGGATGGGGGATAGACAATCCCCCATCGGAAGACCTAATTTTTGAAGGTAAAATTTATCATTGAATGAAAATTTACAATTTTTAGCACAAAAAGAAATAAGCCTTAGAAAAGTATTGACCGGTACCGGGAGATCTAAATTATATAATTTATCACAAAGGAGAGGAAGAAGATTGTCTAAAGGAACTTTAGTAAGCAAAGAACAAACATCGAAGCTGACAAGAATGTAATTGTTGGAGTAAGTTAACAACAATTTTTAATATAAGATTGAGAGATGGACCCCACAAGCGGGGATAAGTGATTCACAAGCCATTTTGATAAGGAATATGAAGCAGAGCTTAACGAACTTATAATGGGGCGCATAGGATTATTAGCTTTATGAGTCTTTACCAAACCGTACAGATATGGAAGAAAAGCGTTGCTAGATTTAAATTTAGTAATTAAATCGGGATTTTTTTTAAAAAAGGGATCGAATGTTTTTATTAAATTCACTATTAGTTGTTAATATAGGGTCTTTTTATAGGACATCATAAGTAGATTCATCTTCTAATAATAAGTTCATTTTTTCAATATATGTAGTTCACTTTGTCCATAATAACAACGTCACCAGATTTGTCTGCTTTTGTAATATGTATAGAGGAATTTTTTTTCGAAGATTGGATATAGCACGGTGAAAACGCAGAGGATAATTTAAGTGGGTAGGCCTAGATAAGCACTTATAAATACAACCTTTGGCGGTCGAAATTAAATCACTAGGGATATCACACTATTTTTCTAAATGATTAAAGTTTTGAGGAATAGACACATTTTCCTGTGGGTTAATTTTCATATTATTGCTTCCAAAAGATTATTGGTGATTACACACCAGGATATCTGTATAGAAATGTAAAAATTCATAAGCCGAACAACCCAGTGAGGCCTATCATCTATTAAGTCAATGAAGTAATAAAACCGTACATCCCTTCGAAATATAGCATAAAATCCATGCAGGAATTCATCGATATACTCCACTGTACAAGACCGGCAGGACTAATATCATCCCTTGACTTGGAAAGCTTGTTTACGAACGTGCCTATCGCTCAGACCATCCACATCATTATAAAAAACGTACCACCATCCTACAATGTCTCCCCCAAATCTTGACCCAAACATCTTAAAGAACATATTACGTCCATGCACATCAGAGGCTCCGTTCAGGACACCGGACGATAATCTATACACGCAAGCGGATGGAGTGGCTATGTGGTCACCCTTTGGGCCGATGTTCGCCAACTATTATATGGGTCAACTTGAAGAGAGATTATTGGACATGGAAAATAAGCGACACACATATTGCCGATACGTAGACGACATCTACATCAAAGTCCAAAACGAAGAACATCTGATAACATCAAGCAGCAATTTGAGGAGAACTCCGTGTTAAAATTCACTTATGAATTGAGCACGGGAAATAAACTCCTTTATTGGACGTTGAGGTTCAAAACATCTATGGTAGCTACATCACTAAAGTACATAGAAAAATTACGGACAAGGCCTCAATGCGGAGAGTGAATACACAGAAAGGTATAAAATAAGCGTAATCGACTCATACATTCGCCGAGCACATAAATGCTGCTGTACTTGGGAACTTTTTCCACCAAGAGATAGCACGAGTAAAACAAACACTCGTGAACAACAGTTTCTCAAACATCATGATCGACAAACAACTCGAATCATTTTTAAATAATCATTGCAAAGATACGGATAAAACTGAAAGTAATCAGGGCGAAGTCAACAACATCAAAGTGTATCACAGAAATCAGATGTCCACGGCCTATAAAAGAGATGAAAAAAAACATCAAGGTTATTAACCGTAACATCATGGTTCAAAATCAAATGGATAAAATTCAATTCATCACATATTATATAACAACAAGAGCCAGCAATCTCACGATGAAAAGCAATCGCTGCCTAAACTCATCGAATCTCAAGTCAACACATATAGTTTATGAGTTCATCTGCCCCTATGAAGACTGCAAGCTTTATAACAACTCAAAATATATTGGCATGACAACTACTACACTTTCGAGACGTTTAACCAGGCATCTGCAAAGCGGAAGGCCTAAAAATCATACAGAGAGTGCACATAACATTAACATAGCGAGAGATGTGCTAGTTGACAACACCGTTATTAAAAGAAAAGAGGTTAATAAAGCTAGGCTAAGCATCTTAGAAGCCATATTAATAAACGAAGAAAAGCCGGCCATCAACAGTCAAGCGACAAGCTGGAATCGAACATTCAAATTATATTCACCGGACTGACGCGTTTCCTCTAACGTTACACTCAATCTAGGTGGAATAAATATCCCCTTAAAAATCGTTTTCTTTCATTCTGTCAGATCCTCACTCCACTCATTACAGCGGTAAAGGAGACAAGAACATATCAAAACGTTCCGAAGATGATAGAAAGCTTAGCAATTTAGTTTGTTTTTTACCAAACACATTCATTTAAAAGAGAGATGAATACAGGACAAGTGGTCCATCATCTACAAGATAAAATAAAAAAGATAGTTAGAAGAAGAGAAAATTGCCAAAGGAAATAAATTAAGGCGAAATACACCATGATCTTCAGCAAAATTTGAATTCAAGAAAGACTGCTACCCAACTACACATATATATATATATATATATATATATATATATATATATATATATATATATATATATATATATATATATATATATATATATATAAGAAAGGCGGTCAATAAGTTTGGCGAATCGGTAGGGCAAAACAGAGGAAGGGGAATCGCTGTTTATGAGGGTGTTAGGACAAGTTTTGACAAGTCAGGACCTGCAGCCGCACGCTCCTGCCTCGTCTATTTAAGAAGCAGTAGCTGATCGCAGATCGTCAGTCACAAATTTTTCAACAATAGAGAAGGTTGAGCACTGCGCAGTGATCAAATATTTGACCTAGGGAGGCAAAAATGCAAAAGAGATCCATGAACGCATCATTGCAGTGTACACCGACGCTTCCCCTTCATATTCAATCATTGCTCGCTGGAATAGGGAGTTCCGCCATGGTCGTAAGTCCCTTGGAGATGATCCCCGTCCAGGACGCCCGTCAGACGTAACCAATGAGGACAATGTGGCCCGTGTGGAGAGGATGATCCTCGAAAATCGACGGGTGAAGGTCGAAGAAATCGAGCAAGAACTTGGAATATCACATGGAAGTGTTATCAACATCATCCACGACAATTTGACCATGACCAAGGTCTCTGCCCGTTGGGTCCCTATAAACCTTACGCCCCATGATCGCTGTCAACGTCGTCAAAGTCCACAAGGCCAGAGTTGCACAAGCTGCCCTGCGCGAGTGGGGATTCGAGGAGCTCAACCATCCCCCCTGCAGTCCAGCTTTGGCCCCTAGCGACTACTTTTTATTATGCTAGCTCAAGGCTGCACCTGCATGGACGCCGGCTTGGGGACGATGAAGATGTCCAGCTCGCCGTCCAGGAGTGGATTGAACTGCAGTCGGGAGATTTCTGGTTGTCAGGAATTCGAAGCCTCAGAGACAAGTGGCACAAGTGCATTGAAGTCGAGGGTAGTTATATTGAAAAATAATAAAACCCTTTTCCTCATATCTGGTTTCCTCATATCCGAATTGCAAAACTTATTGACTTATTATTAGCAAAACTAGGTGGATGGGCTCAGATAAGAGCCATTAAATTAGTATTACAGGGCTTTGACAGGATGGCCATTATCTGAAGATGTAATTTAGAGTGCATTTTTCACCGCGCTAATCTGTCGACTGCCTCCAAGGGCATAAGCCACCGTAAGTTAAAATTTAAACCTAGTGCTAGGCTACATTAAAATTACCAAAACCAAACTAAACGAAGATCAAACTAACAAAAAAACCCTCACAAAAGAAGAAAAACAAAAAAACAAGAACGAAGTAAACTCCGGCGTCGGGGGAATGCTCACCTCATCCCACGGGGCAGGAACATGCGAACTATAATATAAAGAGTCAAATAAAATGGAGGGGGCCAGCCTCTTCTAAAAAGATAGGTAGTCCACTAGTCTGTGCACACGAACCTGTTCCAAGAACAAGGAACAAGCGGTAGCGACCCCGCTAGTCCTGATACCGGGGCAGGTAAGTGTGCGAAGATCACCCGGACTGGGACATTCAACAATAATGTACCAGACAGTCTAGGGAACTACGGACTCGTCGACATAAATTGCAGGCGAGTGTCTATCAAATAACAGTGCGTCCCGCGAATGTGCCCAATTCAAAAACGACAGAAAGCGACCTGAAACCGTCGTGGCAATGAGGGGGTCTCCATCTTCTTTGACAAGTAGCCCAGCGAACTGTCCTGATTCCTACTATGCAGTAGATGTGATGAAGAGCGGAAGGCTGGTCTGTTCGCACGGTCCTCGGAGTCTCTTTGACACCTTCATCGGCGTGTTTATTCTCCGCAATTCCCAAATATAGAGAAAAATAGCAGAAGGTATTCTCGACATTCACTCGGTTCGCAAAACCATGGCGTAAAGGATACCGTAAACCAGTGTGTGTGGACATTCCAATGCCCCGAGAGCACTCAGGGCGCTTTGTCAGTCGCTAAAGATCATACTCCGGTATCTGAACCCGGCACGACGAATTATCTCCGTACCAAGCGGTGTATTGCAACTAGCTCGGTCGTAAAGACAGATGCACTGCCTGGTATAACCCCACTGACTTCAACAGAGGGAATACGGCGTGGGAACCGATCCCCTCTTTGGACATGGAGCCATCCATATACACTGGCACTGTTCCAGCGTGACACGAAGTGTGTTCCAAAATGCCGAACACAAATATCCGCAGCAGAGGAGTAACGACAAATAGTCAAAGGTGGTATCGTCCAGGGTGACGTCCTGGCTACAACCGGCTAGAGAACTACACCGAGCTGTCTGCGTTTCCTAGCCATTAACCCAAAGGGCTTACGGTATGACTGACGTCTCTCGGCGGCATAGGCACCGTTAAGATCGGCTGTGGATGTAGTGAGAACGGTTGGCGACTGAGGGAGGCGCCGGGCTCGTGAGTACAGGTGGATAGTGTACTATGAAAGGTGCAGAACGTGTGGTAACTGCGCAGCATCGACTAGTAGGCTCTCAATGGGGGACGTGAGTAAGGTACCAGTGGCCAGACGAAGGGCCGTGTGGTGGATAGAGTCCACCTTCCGCAATACACGCTCGACTGCGAATGCATAAAACTCGCATCCATTGTCAATCTTCGAACGAACAAAGGATCAATATAAAAGTAAGGCAGTATCCCTATAAGCCCCCAAGTGCTGAACGTAACAGAAATAAGAATGTAATGTAGCGGGTACAAGATACCCTAAGGCTGAAAATATGAGCTTCCCAAGTGAGGCATCGGTCGAAAACAAGACCAAGGAAACGGTACGAATCCACCACTGCAGGCGTACCCCATTTAGGAACAATTCTGGCTCAGAGTGGAGCCATAGATGGCGGTAGATGTGCACCAACTTTGTCTTGACCAAAGAAAACCAAAACCTGTGCTGTTTGGCATAGCAAGAGATGAGGTTCCTTGGTTGTTGGAGTCGATGCTCCAAAGTTGTCATTTGGGCCACACCAAAAGAGATAGAAATGTCGTACACGTATAGCGTAGCGAGAATATCTTCCGACAGCACCGAGGTGATGCCGTTGATGCTTAGGGAAAAGAGTGTTACATTGAAGACATCCACTTTCTGCTCATTTAGGCCAGAGAGGGCTCCGCCATTTGTCGGCAGAATCGACAATCTCGCAGAAATTCAGAAAAAGATTGTGAGGCGTCCCCTCGCCCCCATCGTGTGGATTCACCATGATGCCGTATTGCCATGCGGTATCATGGGCCTTCTCCAGATCAATAAACACTGTGGCGTAGTGCTGTCTACTAAGAAAGGCCTAGCAGACGGCAATTTCCAGTCGTAGCAGATCATCCAATGTAGAGTGGAACTTGCGGATGCCGCGCTAAGGAAAGACAGTTGGCTTCTGCTGTCCAGAAAAAAGGTTGGTCTAACATTTACCAATTTCTCCATCAACTTGCACACGGAGGAAGAAGTTAGAAAGATTGGGTCGAAACCGGCCAGGGTAGAGGGATCTCTCCACGGTTTGCGAAAAGCGATTCGCCAGGAGTCTGGGAGGATACCATCTACCTAGATCCTGTTGAAAAAATCTAACAGAAAGGCCATGCCTTGCCTACCTAGGTGACGAAGCATGGTATATGGGTCATCGTCGGGACCAGGGGCGGTGTCCTCACACAAAGCAAAAGCGGAACACAACTCACTCAATGTAAACCTGTCGTTGAAAGGTTCTCCGTCTCTGGAGGTGAAATCCACTCGACGGCCTACAACATCATGGCGTGCATTGAATGTTGGTAAAGCAGATTCCCGAATAGATAATGCGGAGAAAGTGGTCGCGAAGTTCTCCAAGTGAATGGTCCGCAATCTCGGACGCGTGATCCAAGATTGCTCTCCATTCACCTGGAAAACTAGCCCCGAATACTTTTGGCCCACTTTCACATATATGCTACATGGGTCTTTTGATTTAGTGAAAACACGTATGCACACTAGGAAGAGCGGCGGGCGTGCTTCGAAACATCCCTGAACCTAGCCCGACCAAATTCACCAATAGTGAAATCGTTCGGGGGGCGCTGATAGAGCATGTAGGCGTAATGCTCCTGTTTGAGGGCTATCTCACTCTACGCTGACCACCACGGAAGCAGCTGTCGTTTAAAACGACAGGACGTTCTAAAAATAATAGGCATCCGGTGATAAAGTTGCTGGAGAACTCAATGGCTTCATCCACCGAAATAAACTCAACTGGGGATAAATCACTGATTTCCTGAAATGCGGGCCACCGCATCTAATCTAAGCAATGTTGGGAGTATGTCTCGGGTGGCGGTAGCCTTCCAAAAAATGATATTTAAATGGGAAAGTGATCACTACTATGGAGGTCATCGACCACCTCCCACCCTAAATCAGGCTCTGCATCCGGAAAGCACAGGATAGATCAACATGAAAATAAAGCTGTTCTCGGGTAATTATACGTAAACTCATCTACATTTAGGACACCTATTTCCAGCATGACAAGGACTTGACCACTGGGATTGATCGAGTAGTCTTGGCAGAAGGGGTGTTTACCGTTCAAATTCCCAAGCTGACAAAGGACCTTGACCAATATGCTACGACTCGGCGGAAAGCACCTCGTTTCGAAGTCGGCTGCCGGTGGAATGTACGCAGAAATAACAATATATCTCCTATCTAGGTGCACTGCTTGAAAGCGACTTAAAACAAAAACAACGAATAAATCATGTCAGTTATAAATGGCGCACCCACCTGCCCGAACCCCAGCCCATGGTGATGGGGTCGCAAAACCCCTATACCAATGGTCCGCGGAAACTCCATTAAAGTAATATGCTCCAGTCTTTTTTGAAACTCAGGATGGCGCAGTCGATATGCTGCTCGTCAATGGTGGCGAAGGAAGCCGTTTGCCACCATTTTCTCTTTTGTAACCATAGGCCGACGGTTGCTTGGGTCCCGACGAATTCCAACCCTGCGGATGCCCCGTTGCGTGGTTAAGCGTCTAACGTATGCGATTTTTCCGTGACGTCATTAATGACGTGACGATAAATCCATGACATCATGACTGCCGCTGACGTCACTCGCGACGGAGTATATAAACAACCGCTCGTGTTTTGGTCGGGCACACATACAGCATCAGAAATCCTCGAGATCGATAGGACCTAAGAGAAGTCTTAGCCTGCAAAGGAGGAAAAGTCGAGGGTAAGTCAACTCCAAGACCACTCCTGATCAACAGCCATACCGAGGATGGTAGCCTTCATCGACCTGCAAGATACCCCCGGACTTAAATAGGACCTTCAGTCTGCCCCTGCCCTCCCCCCCGAACAAAAAATCCTATATTTCCCAGGCGCGTCATCCTGATATGACGTGCTACCCTCTTCCCCCCCGTCCATCCCGGCTCCGCCGTGATGTCTGGCTCCGTGAAAGTGACTCTGGGGAAAGGAGGTCTGAGGCTTACCCCGCTGCGGAACCCAGAGGAAGAAGCAACCTGGATCGGGATTTCAGTTACAAACGCGGGGAGGCATAATAACCTACCCTGCGGCCACCGTCAAAGACCACAGAGGGAGACACTACTGTATCTGTGAGATGTCGGACGTAACTGTTAAATACCCAAAACACAATAGAGGGGGCGGCACCCCGACTGGAGTCCGTTGATTCTGACTTCAGTCATCATTAAGTCCGCCATGTTTTTACACCCTCTGAGGAGCCCAACCAGGTCCATACTCATCCATCACCCTTCACCACATCCAAGTCATGTTCACGGGGTCCTCATCGGCGGGGCGGCGGTACGCCCCAATTAAAGTAAATAAAAAATCGATAATTAATCATGGCATCCATCAACTCACACTTGATACTCACACACACCACAGACAAGACAGCCACCACAATAGACCACCACACGCTACTAAACCTAGCCGTCACTCACGATACCCCGATCACCAACATCATCAAACTACGCACAGGCCACAAGCTCGTCTTCCGCTCACAGGAGGACGCGCTAACCTTCCATGAAAAAACAACCACCGTACTCAAAACACACAACCTCACAACAAAACTCGCTGACGGTATCCTAAAGAGATACCAGATTCGGGTGACAAGGACCAACCCTTTGTGGCTGGCGTTCACAAATGATGACCTCCGCACCCATCTCCGACAGGAGTATGGGGAGGAGGTCAGCAAGGACCTGTATTTCAACAGGTCGAAGAACTGGGCAGTGATCACACTGTCCAGCGATACTACCAAAAACATTCTGCTAGCTCAAGGCATCAAGGTCTGCGGCACCCTCACAAAACATTGAAGAACAACACAACATTAGACTCACACAATGCCACCAGTGCTACAAGATCGGACACAACACCAGCACATGTTCAGCAGACTTAATCTGCTCAAAGTGCAGTGTAGTGGGGCACCACTCGCTTATACGCAAAACTACTCAACACACTATTCACCTCCAATGTCATAGAGCAGATCACCTTCCCTGAGAAGGTGTTCGCTCTAATAGACGAACACACAAGCAGACCCGCACTCCTCCCCACCCCGATGGGTACCCCCACCATCCTCCGGGAACCACTGGCCCCCACTCTCATCACGCTCTCCTCGCCGCCTGTCCTGTCCCTGCACCTTCCTTAGCCACTGCTCCCGCCTCTCTCCCAACCACCTCTCCTGCCCGCACCCCTTCCACCTTTCTATCAAAACCCCGCCTTCCTTCCACTGCCACCACCCATCTCCGCCCCCTCTCCCACAGCTCCCACCGTCACCCCAACCCCAACTCTCACTCAGTCCACCACACCCACCCCGTGCCAATCCAAAAAACCCCACCCGTGCACACAGGCACGGGACAAACAAACCTCCCCATTTCCTGTCGTTTCCACTCCTCCGCCGACCCAACCTCCTCTCTCCCCCGACACTTCTCCTCTCATAATCTGCACCTCTCCAACTATATCTAGCACCTCATCTCCCAGTTCTACGACACAAACTACCCCCACCAAGACTCTACCCCCTCCAAAGCCACCACCTCGACGTCCACGCCCACAGAACACACTTCTCCTTCCAATACGGCTCCCTGACCCAACAACACCACCGTGACCCACACAAAACAACAGTCTACACGCGTTAAGGTACTCGCTCCTCAGCCTCCTGGGCAATTACCAAGGAGAAGGGGACGGTACCAGGCAAGTCAGCCTCCCGCGCACTCCGCCCACGACAATAGGTCGACTTAGCCTAATACAATTACACGTACGCAGCTGGCACGGTATTCGCCATACGGTCGCCAACTGGGTACTCAACACACAAAGACCCGACATAGTACTCCTGAACTCCACCAGCCTACACCCTCCCAACAACAGACTCCGCATTGCAGGCTATCACACGTACTTATCTCCACAGGCGCGGCACCTATGATCTGTGATCCTAGTAAAGCGCAACATACACCACTCCCTCGTCAACACACATAACACCTCCTTTCTAGCCTGCAAGATTGAAACCAGCTCCGGCCCCATAATAGGGGCCACTCACTACAGACTACCACGAATACAGTTAAACTTAGAAGTCCCACTCCGGGCCCTGTCAAACTACAATCTGCCTATCTTCTTCGCGAGGGATCTCAACGCTTTCCACCCGACACTCCTTTCCAACAACACAAACGATGCGGGAAGTTACTTGGCCGGTGCCTTGCGGCGCTACCACTGCGAGCAAATCGGCCCTGCCTTCCCCACGTTCTTCGTTCCGCACGGAGAAACCACATCCCTGGATGTGGTCTTCCGCAACGACCATGCCACACGATTCTACACTCACATATCACCCGGTCCCCACGTACTATCTGACCACATACCGATATGCCTTCTCATATCCACATCTCCCATACTCATCCCTACATCACCTCTATACGACTACAAGAACACGAACTGGGTAGAATTCAGGAGTCACATATCCACAAATACACCACATAACCTCGACCTGGAGGACACCAATCCAGGACTAATAAACCACCACTGGTGCTCACTTCTAGACACCATCACCACCGCACGGAACCTACACTCACCACAAAAAACTACACCTGCATAAAACACTTCACATTCTCAATACACACAGAGACTCATCACACAGTACAATAACCATTACACCAGAGGCCCACGACAACACAACATAAATCAACTACGTGCCCGCATTCTTCAGTGCGTGCAGCTAGACAGGAACCGGCAGTGGCGTAAGGTCGTCCGCATTGCGGACGACACCCGTTGCACGGACCCTTCCTTCTTCTGGCGGCACGTAAAAAGGATGCTGGGCACTGAACCTTGCAAACCGATCACACTCAAAATAAACAACCACACACTCACAGACACTAAGGACATCCTCGACGCATTCAGGTCCCATTGGGACACAGTACACACACACAACCCACCAAAACCACATGCGCAGGAGCACTTCCAGGAAATCCAGGAGTGGTGTCGGGCTCACGCTCACGAGCTAAGGCCTGCCCCCTTGATACGAATGGAGGTGCTCGATTACACGTCCACACTAACCACTCTAATCACCGTCGAGGAAACAAAACACTACATAAAAACGACACCAAAACGCACCTCCGGCCCCTCCGGCCCCTCCGGCCTACCAGCCCCCCCTCATACACAACCTACCTGCAGACATATACCCCACACTCACACACCTATTCAACGCCTAACTACCCTCAGGCCACTTCCCCAAAATATTCAAAGTCTCTCACAACATACTCCTACATAAACAGCACAAAGACCCGAAACACCCAAACAACTATAGGCCTATTGCTCTATTAGAGCACTTAGGCAAAATACGTATGGTCAACTGTCGCCTACAGGAGTTCCTGGAAGAGAGGGACTGGTTCTCCCCCCCCATCAATACGGGTTCTGGAGAGGCAGGTCCACTCAGGCGGCCGTGACCATCGTTAACGACAGAATACAAAATAAACGACAGATACACCAAAAGACTCTCTCTGTCAGTAAGGACGTGGAGAAGGCCTTCGACAAGGTGTGGCACGAGGGACTCCGTTGGAAACTCACCAACAACACGGAGTTACCTCTCTGTACCACAAGGCTCCTCCCTCACTGAACGGTGCTGCCCCATTAGATACAACACCCTATCAAGACCTTTCACACCACGCTCAGGCGTTCCCCAAGGAAGCGTACTGGCACCCACACTCTACATCATGTTCACAAACGACACCCCACGCCCACCAGTAAACTGCGTTCACACCTACATAGTGGCCTACGCCAATGACGAGACCATTCTCGTCATCGGCCGGGCACCAGAAGAAATCGCGCTCCACGCACAAAGAATACTAGACGAGAAGACAGATTACGAGGATAAATGGCTGATTGCCACGAATCCTCAGAAGACACAGATGACACTCTACGGCGCTAGAGACTACTTCATGCACAACCTACAAATCTACTCACACACACCAGACATGATCCACCAAAACCCAACAGGGCTCGCATACACTCAACGCACCAAAATCCTGGGGGTAACTTTCGACAAGTCCCTCACGTTTAACTTACACCAGAACATAAAACAAGCAAGAGCCTCACGTACAAACACATCGCTGGGTAGGTTCTACCTTGCGAGCAAAACACTAAAACTACACTTATATAAAGCACTCGTGCGTCCCATCCTCACGTACACCCCGCTGTCGCTCGTAGCTGCGAGCGACACGTGGAAGCGAAAGGCTCAGCGCATTCAGAACTCTGCTCTGAAGTGCGCTTGCCGCTTGCCGCGGTACTCGAGAATGGACGCACTACATAACAACAACAAACTAGCTCCTCTCAACACTTACGCTCACACCAGACTCACTAAACAACTCGACACTCACCACAGACCCACTATACACCTCGCTATAGGTGAGAAGGGACGCGATGGCGCCGCGATATCCCGCGGCCCGTACCTTTCTTCACATAAACCAGTAGGCATCATGAATAGCGCGTTTCCGGATGAGCAGTCAGCCTCCCCCTCCTGACCTACCCCCAACCCTCGCCCAGTCAATACCACATAACCAAGACCACACAACAACGCAACGCATCGGTGTATAGCCACCGACCTATCAACTCTCGCTGTCCTTTTTGTAAATGTTTTCCGCAACGCTCCTCTGACTACCTGACTGCCGTATCACATACAGCGGCCCCTCTCTGTTCTTTCTATACACAACAAGTCAAGTTTGGTCGGGATTTTTTTTTTTATTTTTTTTTTTTTATAAGGGGCTATCTGGCAACTGCCGACTTAGGTATAAGTTGCCGTAAACAAACAGCCTAGTTCTAGGCTACTTCAAAATAATTCAACAGAAAACAACAATAAAAAGAAATAACAATAACAAAGCAATAACAAAAACAACAACAACAATAAAACCGGGTTAAATGAAAGGGAGAAGGCCGGCCTCCCCCCAAAAGTCAATAAGTCCACCGGTCATGGTGCACGCACTCGTCCCGAGTACAAGGGACAGGCGGTAGCGACCCCGCCCATCCCGGTACCGGGACAGGTATCGTGCGCGAAGATCACCCAGACTGGGACATTCGACAAGAATATGCCGAACAGTCTGGGGGACGACGCAGTCGTTGCAATAGGGCGCATGCGAGCGCTCCATCAAGTAGCGATGCGTCAGACGAATGTGTCCGATTCGGGGACGACAGAAAGCAACCTGAAGCCGCTGCGGCATTGGGGGATAGGTCCATGGGAACAGTCGCGGCGCAATGGCACGCAACTTGAAGTTCCCTTCGACCGTCTCCCATCTTCTTTGAAGAGCAGTCCGAAGAGCTGCCCGTATTCCTGCCATGTAGTCGGTGTGAGGAAGAGCGAAACGCTGGTCCAGTCGCAGAGTCCTCGCGGAGTCTTTGTCGCCCTCATCGGCGCGCTCATTCCCCGCAATTCCTACATGTCCAGGAACCCAGCAGAAGATAATCTCGACATCTGCCCGGCTCGCCAAAACCGTGGCGTCACGGATATCGCGAACCAGGGGATGCAGAGATTCCAATGCCCCGAGAGCACTCAGGGCGCTTTGTGAGTCGCTATAGATCACAATCCGGTCTCCGAACCGGGCACGTCACGTAATCTCCCGTACCAAGTGGTGTATGGCCACCAGCTCAGCCGGGAAGACAGACGCAGCGCCTGGTAGAGCCCCGCTGACTTCAAACAGAGGGGATACGGCGTGGAAGCCGACCGCCTCTTGGGACTTGGAGCCATCCGTATACACTGGCACGGTTCCAGCGTGACACGATGTGTGCTCCAAAAAGGTCGAACGCAATCCTCCCGGCGCAGTACAAGCTTTGGGAGCAGAGGCGTGGCGACAAATAGCCAAATGTGGTACCCTCCAGGGTGGCGTCCTGGGCAAAACCAGGGGCGCCACCGGCCCGAGAGCGATATCTACCTCTCGAAGGAGTTTCCTGGCCCTAAACCCAAAAGGCTTAGGATATGACTGGCGTCTCTCGACGGCATAGGCACCATCGAGATCAGCTGCGGAAGCAGTGAGAGCTGTTGGCGACTGAGGGAGGCGCCGAAGTCGCGCGTACAGGCGAGTAATACACTGCACGCGGCGCAGAGCGAGTGGCATCTCCCCAGCATCGACCAACAGGCTCTCAATAGGGGAAGTGCGGAAGGCACCGGTCGCAAGGCAAAGGCCGGTGTGGTGGATCGAATCCACCTTCCGCAATAAACGCTCGGCTGCGGATGCATAAAACTCGCATCCGTAGTCGAGGTTCGAACGAACAAACGATGGATAAAAAAGTAAGGCAGTAGCCCTATCAGCGCCCCAAGCGCTGAACGTCACGGAACGGAGAATGTCCATGGCGCGGGTACAAGAGACCCTAAGGCTGCGAATATGAGCCTCTCAGGTGAGGCGTCGGTCGAATACAAGACCAAGGAAACGGTGCGACTCAACCACATCCAGGCGCACCCCATTAAGAAACAAATCTGGGTCGGGGTGAAGCCGTGGATGGCGGCAGAAGTGCACCACCTTAGTCTTGGCCAAAGAAAACCGAAACTTGTGCGCTTTGGCATAGCGAGAGACGCGGTTCAATGCCTGTTGGAGTCGACGCTCCAGAGTTGGCATCTGGGCCGCGCCAAAAGAGATCGAAAGGTCGTCCACGTAGAGCGTAGCGAGAACATCTTCAGGCAGCACCGAGGTGATGCCGTTGATGGTCAGGGCAAAGAGTGTGACACTGAGGACACTTCCCTGCGGGACACCCTCTTCCTGCTCCTTTGGGCCGGAGAGGGCTCCCCCCACCCGTACGCGGAATCGACGATCTCGCAAAAATTCAGATATAAAAATTGGGAGGCGTCCCATCGCCCACATCATGTGGAGAGTCTCACTGATACCGTATCGCCATGCGGTATCATAGGCCTTCTTCAGATCGAAAAACACCGTGGCGTAGTGCTGTCTACGAAGGAAAGCCTCGCAGACGGGCATTTTCCAGTCGGAGCAGAGCATCCGACGTGGAGTGGAACTTGCGGAAGCCGCACTGTGCGGAAGACAGATGGCCTCCGCTGTTCAGGAAAAAGGCTAATCTAACATTTACCAATTTCTCCATCAACTTGCACACGCAAGAGGTTAGAGAGATTGGGCGGAAACCGGTCGGAGTAGAGTGATCTCTCCCCGGTTTGCGAATGGCAAGCACAGTAGCGATTCGCCAGGAGTCTGGGAGAAGACCTTCCACCCAGATCCTGTTCAACAAATCTAACAGAAAGGCCATGCCTCGCTCACCTAGATGTCGAAGTATGGCGTACGGGACATCGTCCGGACCATGGGTGGTGTCCGCGCACGAAGCGAGAGCGGAACGCAACTCGCTTACAGTAAACTTGTCGTTGAAGGGTTCTCCGCCTCTGGAGGTAAAGTCCAGCCGGCGGCCTTCCGCGACATCACGACGTGCATTGAATGCTGGCGGAGCAGCATCACGGCTAGAGAATGCAGAAAAAGCGGTCGCGAAGGATTCCGCCACGGACGCGGGGTCCGAGATTGCGGTCCCATTCTCCTGGAGAACGGGAGGGGGGTCCTGCGAGAACTTGCCCCGAATCCTTTTGACTCGCTTCCACACCTCAGCTAAAGGGGTCGCCCGTTAAGTGAAGACACGTATGCCCGCCAAGAAGAGCGGCGGGCGTGCTTCGAAATATACCGGAACCTAGCGCTAGCCCGACGAAATTCAGCGACAGTGAAATCGTTCGGGCGGCGCTTATAGCGCATGTAGGCATAACGCTTCTGTTTGAGGGCCGTCTCACACTCGGCCACCACCATGGGAGTGGTCAGCGTGCAAAACGGCCAGACGTCCTAGGAATAGTAGTCAGGCCCACGGCGATGAGGTTGCCGGAGAAGAACTCAACGGCCTCATCTACCGACCTAAACTCCTCGACTGAGATAGAGAATTCAGTCATTTCCTGAAATGCATGCAGGCCACCGCGCCCGCGCCAAGCACCACCGAAGTGGTCTCTCAGGTGGCAGTTGCCCTGAAAATGATATTTGAATGGGAAAGTGATCACTACCATGGAGGGCATCGACCACCCCCCAATCAAAATCAGGCTGTGCATCCGAAGAGCACAAAGATAGGTTAAGGCAAGAAAATGAAGCGGTTCTCGGACAGTGATGCGTAAACTAGTCCACGTTTAGGACACCCATCTCAAGCTCTTCGATCAGATCGGCAAGGACTTGTCTCTTGGGATTTATGGAGTAATCTCCCCAGAGAGGATGCCTGCCGTTCAGATCTCTAAGCAAGAGATAGGGCCTCGGCAACCGTGCCACGACGCGGCGGAAGTCCCCCGCGTCGAAGTCAGCTGACGGTGGAATGTACGCAGAAATGATAGTATACCTCCTATCCAGGTGCAGCTGCACAGCCACTGCCTGAAAGGAGGTATCTAAAGAGAAAGGAAGAACGGAAACATCATGCCGGGTGTAAACCTCCGCATCCCCCAGCCCGGCCATCCCGCGGTGGTGGGGTCGCAAGACCCTGGTACCCCGGGAGGGCGGGCAGGGGGCACGCGCCTAGCATGGTCTCCTGCAAAACGATAGCTAACGGGGAACGGGATGAGACGAGCCTCCGCAGCTCCTCCCAGTTGGCCCGGAGTCCACGGCAATTACATTGAAGGAATATGCCCTCCAGGCCTAGCTCGGAGGAGACGCGGGGGCCCTCCTCGAACTGAAGACCCTCACGGGAATGGCCGTACGCTTCCCGGGGGCAGAACCCCGGGCGCTGTTGGCCGGACAAAGCGCTGGAGGCGCTGTCGCCTTCGAGGACTTATTGGGGGAGGTTGGGCTTGCCATGCGAGTCTTTTCCTCCCTCCGCCTCGAAACCTTAGGCGGACGCTGCGGCTTCAGAGGCGGGGGGCGCTCTTTTCGAGGAACCACCGTCTCCGAGCCACTCTATCCACCTCAGGGCGTGGGCGTTGGAGCCGAAGCTCCTTTGTTGCTGTCCTCCTTTCGGAGGACAGCTTTAGGAACCTCCGAAGATGGCCTAGCGACCATCTTCAGGGGTGTTGGCTCCTGTGAGTCTATTGACTCGGTGGAGGCGCGTGGCCGTTTCGCCTTGCGGGAAACGGTCACGCTGGGGGAAGAGGGGGGAGCCCTGGTTTTAGCCGGGGCTGGGTATGAACCCTTTTTGCCGCCAGCTTTACCAGGGGAGCGCCCGGGTTGGGTAGAGCCCGCAGAAGGGCTCCGAATGGGCGCGGAAACAACCGTGCTCGTTGGCCTGGATGGGCCACGAGCAGAGGGTGCCTTTCTAGCTACTGAGGCATATGACGTCCCAGGCAGAGCTGGGCGCGGCAGGACAAGTCCTTAGCCTCTTGGAATGAGAGTCTATGCTGGGCCTGAACGGCCAGGATTTCTTTCTCCAGGAGATATGCACCACATTGCTTCGAAGAAGCAGGGTGCGGCTCTCCGCAATTGACACACTTGGCCACACACGATTTGGACTTATCGTGTGCGACCTTGGAGCAATTTACACATACTTCGGGTGACCCCGACTTTGCACGTCTACATGAGCGATTCGTATGGCCGAAGCGGTGACAGTAATAGCACCGCCGCGGAAGTGGCACGAATGCCTTCACGCGGTAGCGGTACCAACCGGCACGCACCGACTCAGGGAGCTTGTCACAGTCGAACGTGACGAAGAGTGTAGGGGTGGGTCTCGAGGCCCCTCCCTGTTTTCTCATCACAAGTTCGACCTCGACCGCCCCATGGTCGGCCAGCTCTAGGGTGATGTCCTCAATGGAGTAGTCAACGAGTTCCCTCGCATAAACTACTTTTACAAAGTTCATGGTAGAGTGCGGCGTCACACTCACCGGGGTGCCATGAAGTGTCCGAAGAGCACTTATCTTGGCCGCCTCGGCGGGATTCGCCAGAAGGCTCCCGTCCGAGAAACGGGTCACCTTCGGCTCTCTACCAATTGCACTAGCTAATCCTCTCCTCTGATGGATCATGTTGCCCTTGGAAAACATGGTGTCATCAGTGGAGCGAATAACGAGGAAGCGTTTGAAGCCAGCGGGCTCGAAAACGCCAGGTAACCTCTGAATGAGGGGCCCCGATGTCATCGAGGCTCCACCCTGTACACTCTTGGTCTTAGTCAGGGGCTCCGCACACGGGGGGGGTAGAGGGGCTGGATGTGCCGATCTTGGCTTGGTCGCCTACCAAAGTGGCAGCAGACCTATCCGTCCCCGAAGCCCCCGCGGATGGAGAGGAGCCCCGAGTCTTCTTTGTCTTTCTAGTCTTTTTCTTTTTTGGAGAGGAGGGTGGGGAATGAACCCGCTTCTCACCTCCGCCGGCAGAAGCCCCCATGCCAGATGGGCCGGCCTCAGCCAGGTCCCTCTCCGAAATGGAGAAGTTCCTGGTAGTCGTGGGGGCACCTGTCGGAGGAGATCCCTCCCCTCCTTGTATTGCCTCGGAGCCCTCAGCCGTTTGAGGGGGACCTTGCATAGGGGCAGACTCGGGTTTGGTGCTTGGCGCCGAGCCCAGATTCTCCCCCATGGAAGGCCCTACCCTCTGAGGCTGGGTCTCCTCAAGGACCATGTCTATCACAGGAGGGGCCTCCAGTTGGCCATCTCCTCCCAGGACATCGCAGGGCCCCTTGGCAGCGTCAAAAGTCATTTGTGGGGAGGCACAAGCCTTAACCCCGGCAAGGTTTAATATCCTTGCCAGCAGGTCTTTTGAGGGAAGCGACCGAAGGGGCCTGGCTTCCCTCTCCCCCCTAAGGGGGTTTGCCCTACCGAGCCGCTTACAAGAGGGGCGGTCGGCAATGGGCTGCCTGCTGGCTTTCTTGGCAGTCCCCTTAGAAAGCAAAGGAGGGACTGCCGCTGGAATTAGGGAGGTGCCCAAAAGCACCTCCAGAGAAGGGGGTGAGGGGGAGTCCCCTACACCCGTAGGCGTAGGAGAGGAGTAAGCCTCCTCTCCGGTTAAGGAAGTATGGAGGGTCCCCTGCGCAAGCACAAGGGGAAGGACCTCCATTTTTTTGGTGGAGCTGCCCGAGGGCGGCTCCGTTGTTCTTGGGGAAGTTGGGGGTTGGGTTTTTTTTTTATAATCATCATTGGGCATGGTGACCCTCTTATTTACACGGGACGCAACAGCTCACCACCTCTCACAGTTGCCCGCACTGCAAGAGGTGCTTGCAGGCCCGGCAGAGCCAGGCGCCGCCATTTGGGACCACCCCTCCCGCCTGGTTGCCTGGCAGTCCATCGGCATGGCGGCTCCACTTTAGACACGGCGTAAAAATGATAGATTTTGAAGACGAGAGGAAAAGGGATGTGAGGAAGGTATGGGTGGGGATGAAGCAGGTAGTTAAAAACCAGCCACCCCAGACCGGAGCTCAGGGGTTAGGGGACATTGTCCCCTCCCCCCTCAGCCCCGATTGGGGACGATTGGCTGAGAAGAAGGTCAGCTTCTACCCTGTGAAATTAGAGGCTGACCAGAGAAAGTTGTGGGAGAGGTTGTATGAAAAGCGACGAGGTAGGAGAGATATACAGGCTATCTGAAGGAAGGAAGAGAGGCTAAGCTGGGGCCGGATGGAGCGCTGGATCCCGTCAGCACGGCGGCCAGGATGGCAAATCGCCGCGCCCCTTACGGAGAGTTTGGTCGGAACTCGTGCTCCGCCTGCCTTTGGTTGAACATTTACTTTTCATTTAAATTTTGTGAGGTGCTTCACTTTATATTAACTCTTTCATAGCCCTCAAATATTTTTGTATATGTTGTGAATAAAGGCGCAGTGGCGCCTCACCATCTACAAACCATGTCTCAGTTATAAAATAAGCACCGTATCCACTTGCCTCGCGAAAGCTCGGCAATAGCTCCCAAATGAGTAAAACTAGGCGGATGAGCTAAGATAGTATCTCTTTAACTAGTCTTACTAGGCATCGACAGAGTGGCCATTATTTGAAGAGAACAAACAGAACTTTAGGTTGGCTGGTGCATTGGTAGTGCATGCTTGGGCAGACAACATTTACAATGGGGTACTCGGCTGATTACACGTTAGGCGAGGGGTCACTATGACGTAAACTACTCCCCATTAATCGCACCCCAACCGACAGGACTCCTCAAGCCTCGTCTTTTGCAATAGGGACTAAAAATCAGTTTATAAGGAATTCCAAAGCCTCGCTTCTGATACGGGATGGTGTTATTAATAGCAGTTATAATTAATATATTATAAAGGTGCTCACAAGGGGCCAGTAGGACAAGGTTGTTCATGATTACACATCACTTAACAGCCTGTTGTGGCGTACACTGGGATTGTCATAAGTCTAACCCATAAATCGCGATAATCCCATGGAACCGTCACGCCTGGTCTAGTAATTTAAAATTTTTGTTTAGTTACCGCCGTGTCCTTCCTTGGCTAAATTGGGGCCTTAAGGGCACGAAGTCTTCCGGATGATAACCGCAGGATTGTAGCCCATATTACAGCGAGCAGTCCCTATTTTCTAAAGGACAATAACACAGTTGTCATTTCAAATTTTATACCATAAAAATGTACAAAATTGTACATAATTAGGAAAAGGTGCTTGTTAAAACAAGCTTTTAGTATAATTTTCACCTTCCCAATAATTAAGTATATCTGTATATCCCGAGGATTTTTGGTCCTACAATAGTTGGCAACTCTATTGTTTACATTATTTTTTATTTTATTTTTTTACAAGAGAATGTGATCTTATTTTCCAATTTAATCCCATTCAGGTACTCATTCCAGGTTTGACCATTTCCTAGTCTGCCAAGATCTGAACTTCCTCTTCTCCGATTCTGAAAATTATGCCCTTACCTAATGATGGTGTCAAAGTAACCAGACATTAAAACCCCACTATAACCAACAAAATGTGAACTCGCAGATACTTTCATAGGCGGGAAAATTAGTGTACGAGTACACACACTGGTGATGTGGATCAATAAGTGGACATTAATTAGTAAGCGTCAATTTAAAAAGAAGATAATTTGGAAAAAAGAGAAAGGATAAGGTAGCTCAAGATAGGGTGGGGATCCAATGCGTCAATCTAAATTCCTCAGTATATCCGTTGACGGTGATTATTAGGGTTGAAGACTTTGGACTAGGTTCCACATCATAGTCTCAGAGGAGGAAACGACGATGTTCCTAGTAAAAAAACAAAACACACCCACGCTGCTCAATGCCATCGGATGGAGTATAGGGCAGGAGTTCGCCCTGGGAACCAAACTTACTCTCCCCTTACGTCTTTTCTAACTCGCTTAATTAGATGCGAGATAATTTTACAAGGTTTCTTTATTATCATGGGTTGGATTTCCAAAGGGAAGGCTCCTTCTGATCACTGTTAATGACAATAAAGAAGTCAAGTTCTCCAGAAATTCACTTACGCCAAAACTCGCCAACAAATAGCGAACAATCCTTGCTGCCCCTTCTTCGGACCAAAAATCAAAAACATCTCTCGGTCAATGTAGTAAGGAGGGTAATTATATAAATCACGACACTATATTCATTGAATAAGCAATGGCACGTGACACCTATGGTATAAAAAATCTGTCAGCATGAATGAAACATCGACGACAAAAATTACGACCAAGGAGGATTCAATCTGTTTATTTGCCTTGTGGGAACTTCAAGTAGGCACAAGGGTTCAGATGTTATTCATTACCAGGCGGAGAAACAACGAAATCGTTTGTCATGTTTTTAACAATAAATGAAGATAAAACCTCTACTCCCTGTACCTATCGCTGCATGTGTATTTGAACGAACCTAAAAAATAATCTGCCAGATGCGAACCTTCGGCTAATCAAAATAATGACCCGAATCTCCCTCTTCCAGTTGAAATAAAGCAAAGTCCTGCCTAAAAAAACCCACCTCACACTGAGGAGCGGGAAGAAGAAGCCATAAAGAGCTGGAAGAAATATATAAACAATCCAATAGCATCGAATGACAGACGAAAAGGCGACTGCTGAACATAAGTAAAAGGCGCAAGAAAATAGCGAGTTAATTTGAACCAGGGAGTTGATTGCTGGCGATAGGTTTTATTTCGGGGTGTTGATTGAGAGAGCCGGGCTGCTGATACTGTGGCACTTGCTGTTGCTGCGACGGCTGTTCAGGAGCCTGAAAAAACGAAACGTTAATGTCTACGATAATATCATCTTCCGCTAATGACAGACACTGCCACAGCGAGTGGCCACAAAAGCTACTAAGCACATAAAGGGAAGCAAAACAAAAACAAACACACGCAAACGTGCGCCAACCTTTTGGATGGGCGATCCTTGGGGTTGAGAGGCGGCTGGACCTTGCGGACTATTTGGTTGCTGGAGCGACGCTTGGGGTTGAGGTACGACTTGCGCCGGGGGCTGGCCCCCTTGAGGCATCGCATCAGAGTGACTTATGGGCTTCAGGTTCCCTTGTGGTGCGGCCAAGGGCTTCGGCGGGGGATCGTGAGGAACATTCAAGACCACGCTTTGAGGCACTCCTTGATGACCCGAAGGTACAGCTGGCGATCCGGATGGCACAACTTGGTACCCAACAGGTGCCTGATAACCTTGAGGAATCGCTTGGTATCCCTGGGGGACGGCTTGTTGAACTTGCTCTTGAAGAGTCGCTTGGTATCCCTGAGGAATGGCTTGTTGAACTTGCCCTTGAGGAATCGCTTGGTATCCCTGAGGAACGGCTTGTTGAACTTGCCCTTGAGGAATCGCTTGGTATCCCTGAGGAACGGCTTGTTGAACTTGCCCTTGAGGAATCGCTTGGTATCCCTGAGGAACGGCTTGTTGAACTTGCCCTTGAGGAATCGCTTGGTACACTTGTCCTTGGGGAATTGCTTGGTATCCCTGAGGAACGGCTTGGTACAATTGACCCTGGGGAGCCGCCTGATAAGCTTGAGGGGCGGCTGCTTGATAAACTACGGGCTGGGCAGGGTTAACCTGGTGGTACCCAGGGGGCGGAGGAATCTACGTGGAGGAAAAAGAAACGCCATTCACTCAACAACAAAAGCAAAATCAATAGAACACAAGCAACTAGGTGCAATCCAACGAGGACAGTAGTGAATAAGGAATGGGAATAAGTAGATAAAGAAATGGGGACAGAAAATCACCGTTAAAGAGCCACTATGGGCACATTTTCCTCTACCTTAACAAATGAACTCACTGGCGAGGGTGGAAGCGAGACGAAAACAGGTGCCATTGGAACACTCCAGGGCAGGAGCAATCCCCTCCCCATACCCTACACAAACAATGAGGTAATTCGAGATTTCCATGAACAAGCATAGCGACTTTCAAGTACAAACCCGCGGGGGAAGATGCCATCAAGAGCGAAAGGTGAAACGTGTATTATGAATGTTTTGAAAGGGATTAAAGCAAACCCTCACTGATCCTCGAGGTCAATCAAGGAGTGGGAAAGAGGGATGAAAGGACACGGCAAAAATAAACTGGAGCAGAGAAGACATGAAAAGGATGCTTAGAACGAATTCCATGAGGGAGGGGGCCGAAAAGATGGAAGGCAGCTGGAGTGCAGAATAGAGTGACCAATATGCTAAAAAATGGTGGGGTCGGGGTATGGAATAGGTGAAGGGGCTGAGTTGTAAAGGCCTTTGAACCTGTGAGAACTCCTGGTTGGAAAATTACTGTGATATGGAAACGGGAGGTAGTGGAGAGAAGTGAAAGAAAGAACTACATGGGAATAAGTCTATTGAGTGTTTAGGCAAGGTGTATGGAAGTAATCCGATTAAGTGTTAAGTAGAATAACTGAAAGAATGATAGAATGATATGGGATAAAAAAAGGTGGGTAAATAATTTGTAAGGGTTTATCACCGATCTGTGGGAACCTACTGATGGGGGTGTGATGTCGCTATGGCTGTTAATATCTGTATGAATCGAGTGTTGAGAAGAAACACGTATGGAAATGAGGGAAAGAAATTGGAGAAGATGCATAGGATCGATGTTGATGACCTGGTCTTGGTTGCTGAGAATAAGGGATTTGGAAATGTTGGTCGAAGCCTTTAACATGGCATATGTGAGGATGATACTAAAAGTAAACGCACAAGAGTAAGGAGTGGCTGTTTGGGAGATTGGGTGAATATCATCATGTACAAACAGTCATCCCTCACCATTCCACATTAATCTCACACACTTTTATACCCATCCATACTTCTTTCAGTAGTCCACATATACAGATATTAACAGCCATAGCACATTACACACTTTTGCCTCCCATCCCCCTTAAATCAAACCAGAAACTCCAGCATCTTTCACCTTAGTTCACATAAATACCTACCTTTCGCACCAACAATTTACCACTCACTCCATACATTCTTCCCAATCTAGATGATTATAAGCTTTTTCCAGATCCACGAACCCACCACACGGTTTACTTCATCTTTTATCCCTTTTAGGTTGCTGCCACACTGCAAATACTTGATCCACCACACGACCCGGAATAAATGACTTGATGGATGTTATGATGTGTACAAATAGGAAATATGATGGATATTATGATGTGTATGTACAAAAGGAAATGATTTGATGGATGCAAAGGACAGACGAAGCCGAAGTTGAGACTCGGGTGCAATGCGGATACTCCCCACCAACCACCATTCTAGGCCAAGGAAGGAGGGGTTAAGCGAGCGGTTAAATGGATCCAACGTTTTAGAAAATCCGACCAAGGTGGAGCACTCACCTCCCCGGCCTCAACGAGATGCCTGATTTCGTCTTGTCGCTGGCGCTCGTACTCTTCGTACTCATGCTGCGAGTAGATCTCCTGCTCGTCCAAGCCCTGCCAGCCCTCGTCATGCTCGAAATCTGTCTTGTGCGCCTGCGCCATGAACTCGTCCAGACTGCGGCAACGAACCAAATTAAAGGGAGCGGCGACGCTCGCACGCCAACACAGGTTCAGCGGAGGGGCCAGAAAAGTGGGAGGGCGATGCTGATAAGGTGCAACCAACTTTTTTTAATACACAAATGCGATTTACTGGCAAACGCCACCGAGGGTATGAACGCAGAGAGAAACTTTATTCTAATACTTAGGGCATACTAAAAAATCTAACTAAAAAAATGGGGAAACAAAACAACGATAAAGAAAACTAGAAACAAAACCCTAAAGAAAAGGCCCACCTCCCTCCGGCATAATCAGATGAGCACGAACTCGTCCCGAGTACAAGGGAAAAGCGGTAGCAACCTCGCTAGTCCCGTATCGGGACAGGTAGCGTGCTCTAAGATCTCACAGAATGGGACACTTGACAAGAATTTGCCAAATAGTCTGAGGAACCATACAGTCGTCAGAGTAAGGTGCAGGGAAGCGCTCAATCAAATAGCGGTGCGTCGAACGAGTGTGTCCCATTTTGAGACAACATAAGACAACCCATGGCCATCAGGGCATTGGGATATAGGACCATCGCTCAACTCCCGCATTTCACGCAATCCTTACATGTCCAGGAACCCAGCAGATGATAATCTCGATATACACCCGGCTCGCGGGGTATGAATGGCCTTTCGAGGGCATAGGCACCGGTGAGATCGGCCGCAGATGACATGAGAGCCGTTGGCGACACAGGGAGATAAAGGGCCCGCTCATACTTCACTATGTACGGTGAGAGCAAGTGTCATCGCCGTCATCGACCGGCGGTCTCAATAGGGGACGTGCGGAAGGCACTGGTCACCAAACGGTGTGCTGGATCGCGTTCTTCTTCCGTAACTCACTCGGCTGCGAATGCATAAAACTCGCGAACAAAGGAACGATAAGACAGGAGAGCGGAAGCCATCTGCAACTTAAGTGCTGAAGCTCACTGAACGAAGGACGTTCATAGCGCGAGTATAAGAGACCCTAAGGCTGCGAATATGGGCCTCCCAGGCAAGGAGTCGGTCGAAAAAATAGACCAGGAAAACGTCGCGATTCTACCACTTCCCGGACAGCTTCGTCATAGTGAGAAATGCGTTTCAATGCCTGTTGGAGTCGATGCTCCGACGTTTGGATTTGGGCCGCACCAAAAGAGATTGAAAGATCCTTTATGTAGAGCATAACGAGAACATTTTTCAACAGCACGCAGCTAATACCGTTGATGCCCAAGGCAAAGTGTGACAAAGAACACTTGACTGCGAGACGCCCTCCTCTTGTCCTATTGGACCGGAGAGAGCTCTCCCTACCCGTATGCGGAATCGACGATCTTGCAGCAACTTCGATATGATGGGAGGCGTCTTCTCGGCCCCATAGTGTGGAGGGTCTTCATGATACCGTAGCGCCATGCGATTTCATCTGCCTTCTCCAGATCGAAAAACCTCGCGGCGAAGTGCTGTATACGACTGAAAACCTCGCAGACAGCATGCAGAACATCCGGCGTGCAGTGGAATTTATGAAACCTGCACTCTACACAAGACACGTGGTTACAGCTGTCCAGGAAGTAAAATAATCTAATATTTGCCAATTTCTCCGATTTCCCCGGGTGGTTCAATGCCTGGGGAAATTGGGGAAAACCAGCATGGGTAGAGTGATCACTGAGCGGCTTGCGAAAAGAAAGCGATAGCCATTTACCATGAGTATGGAAAGATACCTTCAGTCTAGATCCTGTTGAGCAAATTTAACAGAAAAAATGGAAAATACAAACATCGCTCACCCAGGCGTCCGAGCATGGCGTACGGGATATCTTCCGGACCAGTGATGGTATCCTCACACGAGGTGAGGGGGAGGAACGCAGCTTGACATGACGGCGTGCAATAAACGTTGGCGGAGCATAATCCTTTTGATATGCTTACACACCTCTGCAACAGGGGTCTTCCCCAGTTCAGTGAAGAGACAGGCCTCTCAAGAAGAACAGCGTGGTTGCTTCGAAACATACTAGACCCTATCCCTCGCTCGACGAAATTCAACTACGGTAAAATCTAAAATCGTTCGCGGGGCACTTAAGGCTTATCACTTCTCTCTGAGGGCCGTCTCACGCAACCGACCACCAAGAAAGCGGACGGCGTGAAAAACGGCCAGACATTCTGGGAATGGCATTGAGACCAACGGCGATGGGGTAATCGTATAACTCAACGGTCTCATCTACCGACTTAAACTCCGACTGAGATAAAGAAATCAGTTATTTCTTGATAAGCAGGCCACCCCGACCATTCAAATAACCATCGAGGTATTTTCTCGAGCAACAGCTACCCTGAAAATTATATTTGAATAGCAAAGTGGTCACTAACATGGAGGTCGATCACCTTCCACCCAAAATCAGGCTGTGCATCTGGAGAGGACAGGGGCAGAGCGAGACAAGAAAATTTAGGAAACCTATCTCCGGCTCGTCGATAAATCGGTAAGGACCTGACCCCAGGGATTGATCGTGTTGTCCCCCACCAAGGGGGTGTGTACCGTTCAGATCTCAGAGCAAGAGAAAGGGCCCCGGCAACCGTGCCGCCACGACGCGTCGGAAGTCCCCCACTTCGAAGTCGGCTGACACTGGAATGTAAGCTTAAATAAAAGCCTATCTCATATCCAGGTGTAGCTGCAGTGCCGATGCCTGAAAAGGTGTAAAAGATTCTGGGTAGCGCAGAGCGCAACAAGACCAATTCATTGAGCAGCCAGGACATCTTTCTCTAGAAGATACGAGCTACATTGCATCTAAGAAGCAGGGTGTGGCTTATCAGGATTGGTCCTTTTGCAGATCACACAGATTTCGGGTTGACCCGACTTAGCAAATCTACAAAAGCGATTCATATGGCCGAAGCATTGGCAGTAATAATACCTCCGAGGCCGAGGCACATATGCCTTGACGTGGTAGCGATATCAACCGGCACGCACCGACTCAGGAAGCCGTTCATGATCGAATGTGAAAAGTGTAGAGGGTGGGTATCGAGGAGGGCCCTACCTGTTTCCTCATTACACACTCGACCACGACCGCTCCTGGTCGGCCAATCCTTCTGTGATGTCTTCTACGGAGTATTCCACGATTTCCTACGCGTAGACTAATCACTACTTTTACCAAATTCATGGTTGAGTGCTTACCATCACAAACGGGGCCTGCGCACCGTCAGCCGCTTTCACCAAAAGTGTCCCGTCCGAGAAACGTGTGACCTTCGGTTCTCTACCAAGGGCCCAAGCGAGCGAGAGTCTGATACTGATGGAGCATGTTTGCTTTGGACAGTATTTTTCCGTGAGTCGAACGAATAACTATAAATCATGGATTATTTGGACTTAGGCTCCCCGCTCGAGGTCAGATGTGCCATTCTCGGGTTGGTCTACCACCGAATCGGTAGAAGACCCGTCCGCCCAGGTAAGGAGAGGAGCAACTGTAATTTTTCGAGGGATTTTTTTAGGGGAGGGAGGAGGAAATGGAGTGAATCCACTTATCTTTTCCCTCGGAAGGGGCTCCGAGGCCGGACGGGCCGGGTCGGTTTCAGCTTTATCATTCTCCGAAATGGGAAAGGATTCGGATATCTTTGGGGTTCCATCCGTGAGAGGGGGTCCCTCCTCAATTATTAGGTCCTAGGGGTCCTGTGCCGCCTAAAGAGGATATTGCATAGGGGCGGACTTATACCGTAGAGTATCCCTCACAAGTCACAGAGCCAGTGAACATCCTACCATGTTGACGGGGCACGTCTGGGTCGATGTCCACATCGGGGTGGCCTTTCATCTAGCCTCCCCAGAGGTGTCGAGGATCCATAGCGGGGAAGAAGTCATGCCATCCCCCAGCAAGGTTAAAAGTCTAGGGTCTAATAATGTAGAGGGGGGGGCAGGGTCCTGTTGGCCTCTTCACCTTTTGCTTCTCTAAGGTTCTCCTAGTGCCCACCGGGAGCGCGAATCCTGGCAACGCTGTCACCACGTGTCTTTTTTGTCTTGTCGGATCCATGAAAGGGTGAGGCGAAAACAACCCCCCCCCCCTCTCTGCTGTCTTGGGGCGGCTCATGAGAAAGCCTAGGGGATGGGGTCTACGTTCTATGCTCGAGCTACCTGAAAGCAACTCTGAAGATGGTAAAGGAAAACCCGTTTAGGGAAATCGTGTGGGGGAAATGGAGTCCCTCCACCGGTCAAATGGGTGCCTCGAGTGCCCTCATCGTTCTCGACAACCAGGGGAAACGGGAGCGCACTTGGAAGTGGCTCTCCTTTAGCCTGCAGACAAATATCTCAATTCCCTTCTGTTATAGCCAACTTTTATGTACACTGAAAGCGGTGAACAGAGTCAAGGACCCAACGCGCCTGGTACCTAATACTTCCCCTAGCCGCCGGGAAGCTCTCTGCCCTCGCGATATATCCTACCACTGGGCTCGGTTATGGTAAGAGGACGCAAGTGCACAGAGGAGTCCGAATCTCGGTTCATAGTAAAAACATAAGTCGAAAGGGGGTAGAAAAGGATCTACTAACGTGTAGGATCACCTATTATTATCATACCCCAGTTTGGGATTATGTCGGGAGGACGTGCAACCCTTCGAGGTACCATGTAAAGACCCTTAATCCTAAATACATGTTTTGTGATTATTTTTTAGAAGATAGATGGAATAGTCGTAGATAAGAGTGGGTGCCATGAGGAGAAACGAACCAGCTTCATCAACTTCAGTCATAGAATTTAAGTCAATCCAATAATGGGGGTCTTTCTTATTTGCACTTGGGGGGGGGAACGCTGCTCCTCCAGGTACCCCTTTCGGGGAGTGCAACCAACATGTCAGGCATTACTAAAATAGGGGCGATGATAAGGTGGAAACAACATATGTTAGGAATAATCAAGAGGGGGATCAAGGTTTGAAACATTACCCATTACCTGGGACTTAAGAACTCTGTCCTTTCTGTTTTAAGGAAACCGAGCAGGTGAACTAGCGAGATATTAGTAACTCGTGTATAATAAACCCATGAATATATTGACATTGGATCGGATCGGTGGTTACGACCTGTCTTAAAACCATTTCGCCTTTTTAGGAGAGGCTGGCCGGGAATGAACCCTCTTCTCTCACCCGCCGGCAGGAGCCCCCAGAGCAGATGGACCGGCCTCAGGAGGGTCCTTATCCGAGATGGAGAAGGTCCTGGCAATCGTAGGGGCACCGGTCGGAGGAGGAGATCCCTCCCCTCCTTGTACTGCGTTGGAAACCCTAGCCGTTTGAGGAGGACCTTGCATAGGAGCGGACTCGAGTTCGGTGCTTGGCGCCGAGCCCGGATTCGCTCCCATGTAAGGCCCTACCGTCTGGGGCTGGGTTGCCTCAAGGACCATGTACATCTCGGGTGGGGCCTCCATCCCCCCCCCCGGACATCACAGGTCCTATTGGCAGCAATGTCTTTAGTCTCGTCTTGGGAGGCACAGGCCTTGATCCCCGCTAGGTTTAGTATTCTAGCCAGCAGGTCTTTTGAGGGAAGCGACCGAATGGGCCTGGCTTCCCTCTCCCCCCTAAGGGGGTTTACCCTACCGAGCGGCTTCAATGCGGAGCGGTCGGCTATGGGCTGCCTGATGGCTTTCTTGGCAGTCCCCTTGGAAAGTAAAGGGGGGACTGCCGCTGGAAAGAGGGAGGTGCCCGAAGGCACCTCCAGACAAGGGGATGAGGGGAAGTCCCCTACACCCGTAGGCGAAGGAGAAGAGTAAGCCTCCTCTCTGGTTAGAGAAATTTGGAGGGTCCCCTGCGCAAGCACAGGGGGGAGGAACGTCCATCATTTTATCTGTGGAGCGGCCAGAAGGCGGCTCCGTTGATTGTGAGGGGAAAAGGGACAGGTTTTTTTTTTAAATTTCCATCATTGGGGGATGGGGACCTTAATTTTCTCACGGGATGCACACGCTCATCACCCCTCGCAGTAGCCCGCCCTGCAAGTTGTGGTACAGGCCTGGCAGAGCCATGTGCCGCCTTTTAAGATCACCCCCTCCCGCCTGGTGGCCTGGCAGTCCCTCAGCATGACGGCTCCACCTTGGACACGGCATAAAATTGATAGAGTGTGAAGAGAGAGGGAAAAAGAATGTGAGGAAGGTATGGGTGAGGATGAAGCAGGTTTTTAAAAACCCACCATCCCAAACCGGAGCTCAGGGGTTAGGGAACATTGCCCCCTCTCCCCTCAGCCCCGATCCGGGATAGTTGGCTGAGAAGGTCAGCATCTACCCTGTAAAATTAGAGGCTGACCAGAGAAAGTTGTGGGAGAGGTTGTATGAAAAGCGAGGAAATAGGGGGGGAAACACAAGTGTCTGAAGGAAGGAGAGGCTAAGCTAGGGTCGGACGGGGTGCTGAGTCCCGTCAGCAGTGGTACACAACAACGCACATTCACTATGCCATCAATGAAGCCATTTTGCTTCACTGAAGAGGGAGAGAGAAAGGCGAAGAGAAGAAAAGCGATAGCGGAAGGGAGCGAGGGGCCGAAACTCACCTGATTAAATTATCGTCGTCGGTGTCGGTCTCCTTGTAGACGTGCTCGCGCATGCGCTCCATCTCCTCGTAGCGCTCGGCGAGGTCGTCTTCGGTGGCGTTCGGATCGTACATCTTGTCGAGCTCCTTCTGGAATAGCGCCTTCACCTCACTCTCGTCCAGGTACCCGTTCCCGTCCAAGTCTACGAGGAAGACCGAGACCCGTTTTAGTACCGGGTCAAGACTTTCTTCGAATTAAGGAGGGCATTTCCGCCGGATACAAATGAAGTTGGTGGAGGTGAAGAGGTGTGAGAAGAACATTGAATAAGGAACGGAGAGACGCAGAGGGGATAAAATACGTCAAACCAGACACCGTTGATACGACAAAAGTAGGGTACCTTGTGGGAGACGAAGATGGGGAAAAGAACAAAAAAGATGAAGATGAGAAAAGGGAGGGAAAGGAAGGACAAAAAATGCGGCTAAAAATCATAAAAATTCAGTGGCGAGGAAAAGCCTATATTAAAGAATGATACTTCTCCCTAACCCTCCCTTCCCTGCAATTGAGACCCACAAGGGCCACTCCCACCTACAGGAAGATGGGAAAGTTTTGATTGCGGTACTCACCATGGAGAGCGAAAAAGACCTTGGGGTCGAAGTCCTCTGACTTCATGTGGTCCTGCTCTTCCCACACCTGCAAAAGGTCATGAATCAATTACGCCAAGGTCTCGCATCGGAACCCAGGGGAAAAGGATAATCAACGGAGGGGCGATGAGTCGAATGGGCAGCGGGTTCGGGAAAGGAAGCCACAGTGATCAGGGTGGATTTAGAGATGTATAATAGCAGAAATGGGAGGGAGGGGGGGTGCAAGAGAAGCATGTTACATCAGTGATGAGAGAACATAGTGTAGTTGGACACGGTTTGTAAGGAGCCGGGCTTGAACGCAAGGTATCGGTCGACGAACCCTTGCCATAACGAGAAGCCTGAGGTTGCCAAAACCAATTAAGCCTTTGAGTGGGTAAATGTAACGAGACTTGAAATGCAACTACTTTCCCACAAATGGGCCTGGTGGGCATCCCCGCCCTCCCCCCCCTTCCCACTTCCCTCGCTCTTGCCCCTTTATGTTACATCAAGCACAAAGCCACTCATCCTTTTCCCAGGAAAAATTGGCCCTTCCGAGCAGTGGGGCGCTACATTCTGTAACGTCTCATCAAGTTGGTTCATTCCCAGGCAAGAAACAAAATTCCCACAAAAACCTCTCCCATACATAATAACCTCGACTTGGTCTTCGGTCAGCCCTTAATCAAACTCTCATTCACAGTCAACCCACCTTTTACACAGTCTTCCAAACACTTCAAAAAAAGGGTAAAATAGAAATGTCTAAAAATAAAGCCGAGGTAGTCTCAATCTAGTTTGAGACTACAGGGTGCACTGGGGCTCTGAGGGCGTGCTGCAACTCCAAGTGCAAGTCTACATGGGGCACCCTTTACAGGGTACATACACACACACACATACCCAACACATTTTTAAAATGGAACAGTTTGTACAAACAACTTCAGCACCCAAAGTAAAGTTGACATATTGGGATGAGCCTCTGGAGGATTAAGAAAGTGGTGGATGGAGAGAGTGAAAGAGGCAGGAAATCCAGTGTCAAGAGCCGCACCGAGGGATGAATGAAAGGGTGTGTGGGTAGGAATACAAATAAGAGTCCTCTATGGTGGGGGAGTAAGAATAGTATACCTGTGTGTGACGAAGTATGATCACCCAGATGTGGGGGGAGAGGGTTAGGAGCCCATCTAGCGACTACCTCCGAGGGCAAAGGTCACTGTAATCACACCACAGCCTACTACTAAGCTAGATTAAAAAACAAATAAAGATAAGAAAAGGAACAAAGGCTAAGAAACAGGCTAAACAAAGGAACAGCAAGAAAAAAAAAAAAGGAAACGCGCTCCAATGTCAGGGGTAGGCCCACCTCCACCAGCACAGGAACAACCTACAACAAAGAGAAAGCCAACCTCGCCAGCCTCCTCAAAAAAGTTGTATAGTCTGTGTGCATAAACCAGCCCCGAGTACAAGGGACAGGAGGTAGCGACCATGTGTGAGGTGGACAAATACCCTGGTTCGGAACCTGCTCTCTGAATATATCAGCTGAATGTGATGCCTTAACAGCTACAAAGTCCCTTGACAGCAGATGGCAAAATTTTCCAGTTACCACCGATATGAAACCCCTCCAAAGGCCTTGAGTTTATGAGACATGTCCAGCGCATGTGCGCAATCAACACATACCTCTTCGAGTTGCTGCTTAGATCCAGGGTGATGAAGCTTGGGGTGATCCTTGTGCTTGCGAATCTGCTCCTCATGCTCTAATTTTGCTTTATTCCTGTGCTCCTCATCCATGGCAGCTAAGTCGTGCTGGTACTTATATTCCTTTTCCATTTCATACTTCTTGAACTCCTCTTGGCGCTTTATATCTACCTTCTCCAAGTCTATGTTCAACTGCCGGTGCAAGAGAAAGAGGTTCTCCCTTTAACATTTTGTCATCATCCATCTCAAATGAGACTAATTCACTAAAGTTCAAATTAGAACTATTTGGGTCAGTATTTGAATGACTATCAAAATGAGGACTATTCTGCATCAACCAGACAACTTCACACTACCTGAGATATCAGTTTGCGGAGATCCTCGCTTTCAAACTTCGTTGGTTGGTTTGTGTTAATGTGGGTGGGTAACTTCAACTTGGAGCGGTCCATGCCAATTTTCTTCTCATGTTCCTTAAACAGAATGGGGGATTAATAATTATTATTATTATTATTACTATTAAACCTTTCACCGTAGTAGCAACCAATGAGCAAATAGCCACTGAGAAACAAGCCCAGGATACCATCTTAATATCACTACTAATTAGATTATATTGGCAAAAACTTAGTTACCAATTTTGTTTTTCACTTTGATAGAGTACTGAGGATGTGACTGAGGCAATTGTTTTTTTAATCCTGCATGTCACTAGCCTACAAGGCAAGTTGGCAGCTTGTACATTAAGTGAAATATGACTTAGACAAGATAACCATTATTTTTTTCCCTAATTTTATAATATCATGTAGCAACCAAACAGGGTGGTCACACCACCAACACGCCAAAATTATCTGTAAGTCCATGATGGCAAATAAATACACAAAGACTTCAACCAGTTTCATACAAAGTGGGGTTGGTGCACTTCAGTGCTACTAACCAATCCCACCCTCTTTATGTCCTATTAAACAAATGTCATCCATCAATTTTTCCATGCACAATTGGCTCTTCATAGTGATGGTGTTATGTGCTGTACCATTTCATCCAGTAAGGCCCATCCCTAACCAGAAAGCTCCCAGCACGCCACCTCACAACACTGTAGCTGAATAGGGTAAGGGTGATGCTCCAAGCCCAAGTACATGGAAGCCTTTTTACATAATAGCTGCATTCACATCAAGAAGCTACATCCATATACATTACACACAAAAGAAATTATAGCACCACTGTCTCTTTCCCTTTCTTTTAGACACAATTCTTCTCCCAATGGAACCCACTCCCATAAATAAGGAGTGGGTGGCTCTCCCTTGAGCCTCAAACAGCCCCACACATTCACTGGTTGCTGGCAAAACACAGTACCACCTCTCTTGCAGCTCCCCATCCCTTTACAATGAGAACTTGTCGCAGGGTGGTGCCCTCAGGTTTCGCAGTGATTGTTATACTTATCTTTATATTGGTTTTATCCTCTGGTGGGGAGGAACTCTAACAAAGGAAAAAGAGATCACTCAGGAGATATGAAAATAAAAAAAAGAGGAGAGATAAAGGAAAAACGGGGATGAGTGCTGATTAATTCCCTTGTCAGGCGTCTGGCAGCATGCACACATATCTTTTCCATCAACTGTGGCTTCTGCACAAACTCATACTGATTTTGATGCCAGTGTGTCTGTCACTTTGGGGTGTGAGAGTAAAGGAGAAGACAGCCACCACACAAGATTTAACTAAACCTCCACACTGGTCAAACTTTACTTTCCATCTTGCTTCATCAAGGAGAAATTTCCTCAGAGCAAAACCTTAATGGGTAGAACCATTAAATCCAATGCATTCATACTATCATTCACCAGTCACCACACTAGAAGCCGCTGAGTTTGAAGGTAAAAGGAAGAGAGAGGGAAGGGGTGATCCATAACATTAATGGGGAGTATTGGCATGGGGTGAGTGAGAGGAGTAAATTCAGTGATTGGCAGAGTAGATAAAGGGCAGTGAGAGTGGCATGGAGGGAAATACAGCAATGATGGAGGAAGAGAGGTTTCATTATTTTTTTTTAATTTTTACTATTTCCCATGATGAGGCCCAGAGATCCAAGAAATAAGCGTCCCTAACTGGGCTATCCCCCTACACTAGTTAGTGGGTATGGAACTCACTAACAACAAACATTTAAAGTTCTGGCGTTATTCTCCCGTCATGACTCACCTTGGGTTGAGTGAAGACTAACAAAAGAGTTCTAAGGTCACCACACCAGATAATAGGGCAACAGAAGAGAAAAGGAAGAAGAAAATAAGCAGGTATATTTTATCTAGGCCAGGAAGGAGGCTAGAAACTAGCTTACTAGAAGCACAATAAACATACAAAATGAGAGCCTACCTTAATAGCAATATGGCGGAGCCTCTCCAACTCCTGTCTCTTGAGCTCATCAAGTTTGGATCGCACTTTATGATCAACCAGATGCAACTCGCGTGAGATCTTCCCACTCTGGCAATGAATGCAATTATTTATTTGGGGCAGGAGAAACCTGTGGCTGCAAATAGGATGATGGTGGTGGAGAATGGGGTGGGGATGGCAGCAGTGATTCTGAACCTATTTTCTCTATACTCCCTTTTACTATGTCAATATCATTATCCCATTTCCAAGATACTGAGACAAAGAGAGTATTCCAAATAATAAAGTGTGATGCCCAGCATATTATATATAATCCGCATTTTGCAGGAAATATCTATTACAACAGTTTATGTTTGCCAATGTGTGATCCCAATTCCATAAAGGAAATACCAGTATGATTGAGAATTCCAAGTATGGGAGAATAAAAATGTTCCTCAAAATAAAAGTGCAATCCAAGTGAGGGTATCTCTCATATATAAAGTGGTTAAGTAAAAGAAACTGAAAATAGGTGTATATATAGGCACATATGCTCCTGCAGAAAATTGGGGCTGGGACAGCACACAATATTGCAGGTGTTGGATAAGGTTTTTTTTTTTAAACACTTTGACTGCCAAGCCATTTTAACATTATATTTCTCCAGAGGCCTTTTTTTTTTGCAATTTAGAAACTAGTTTGTGTATGAAGTAGTATGGTATGAGTATCATTTGTAATTGCTCAAAACTTTTCAAGTTATTATTTTGATGTAAATTTACTCTTGAATGTTATGTCACACACATATGTGTGACACAAATCTGCAGGAACTATATTTGTTAAAAGTATCTGCAGATAAACTAATTTTTATTTCTTTTTGTTTCAGCAGATTTAAAGTTACATTTCAGGGGAATTTAAGAATCATTCATATTTAAATATATTACGTTTTGATAGAAGTAAAAAAAAAATTTCCATCTCACAAATGTCTGTCTCAAAAAGACGAAAAATTGTTGATGATGGAGGCATATTTGAAGCCCTTGAAACGCTAGATGAAGCTGACTTAGATCCAACTTATGACCCAGATGATGAGGATGAAGAGGAGGATGACCAGCCAAGCTCTTTTAGTGGTTTTGAGGATGAAAATAGAACACTAACACAGGCCCTTAATTTATTAGAGTTGAATGAAGCTAATCAGGAAGAAACTGAAGACATAGGAGAAACTCAACCAGTGTGGACAGAATTTGTCGAGAACTCAAAATTTTGAATTCACAGGGAGAAGTGGAATAATCCCAGACCTAGACAACACAAGCAATCCCATTGATGTATATAATCTCCTATTCGATGATAGAATCTTTGATATCATTGTACGTGAGACAAATTTGTATGCTAACCAAATTTATACTGAAAGAACTAGAAGAAGCCCAAGAGCAAGACAAAGCAGATGGAAGCCTACAAATAAAGAAGAAATTCAAACATTCTTTGCTCTTATCATCTAGATGGGTTTACTTAGAGCGGGATCCATTGAAGACTATTGGAGAAAATCAATCCTATACAAAACTGGCATGAGTGAGAAAATGAGCCACAACAGGTTTCAACTTCTTCTAGTGTGCCTTCATTTTGCAGACAAGAACAAGCACAGGAAAGAAAAAGGCTAGCCAAAATTGAAGCACTATTAGATCTGCTCAATGAAAACTTTATATCTTTATACAAACCAGGGAGTGAGGTAGTTATTGATGAAACCCTCATTCCCAGGTGAGGAAGGCTCGTCTTTCACCAGTACATACCCAACAAAGCTCACAAATACAGGATAAAATTGTTTAAAGTGTGTTCCACGGAGAGTTATCCTATAAACTCTCTGTATATACAGGTCAGTCACAAGATGGAAGAAAACAACATGGATTGGCAAGAACTGTGTGCACAGAACTGATGTCTTCCCTCCTAAACGAAGGGAGAACCCTCTACGTTGATAATTTTTACACAAGCTACGAGCTTGCATTATCGTTTCTTATAAACAAAACACATGTTGTTTGCACTCCTCTCCACAAAACACCAACCAATCCTCGTTGATGTGAGAGATGGAACACCGGTAGAAGTCCAATCACAGCAGGAAGGTGGACAGGAAGAACCAGAACCACAGGCAGGAACTTCACATGAAGTACAGCCTGTACCATCCACAAATACCCAACATCAGCAACAAAGACGGTGTAGGCATTGATGAAGAACAGAGAAGAAACCACTAGGAATACTAGCGTATAACAAGGGAAAAGTGGGAATTGACATATCAGACCAAATAGCCTCATATGAAACTGCTCTCAGGAAGAGCATAAAATGGTATAGAAAGCTGGCCATATCCCTTTTGACTGGGGCAGCAATGGTCAATGCGCAGATTGTTTACAGAAAATTGACGGTAAGAATAATAAAATTGAAGGAGTTCAAAGAAAGAATTGTGCTCTCCCTTCTGCGAGTAGAAAATCCACGGCCCTGTCTGCCTAAATCAAAAAAGGTAAAGCACCTTCTCCTTCAAAAGACCAACGAGGAAGGAAAGAAGATCAGAAGATGCAAGATATGTTATGAAAAGTTATCGAAGACATCAAACAAGGGTGGAGGCTAGAAGGAAGGCCACAAATGTATATACTTATTGCAAGGGCTGCCCAGCAGAGACATTCTTCTGTCTACATTGCTTCAAGGAGTTTCATGAGTAGGATGAAAGATGGAAAACAATGTGTAACATATTAAAAGTTATTTTACTTAGTTTGTCAATAAAAGGTAAAAATGTTGCTTTAATTAGTTTGTGAAAAGGTACGTTTTATTTTTTTATATTCACATTTTCTTTCCTTATAGCTAATTGTTTTTGCAAAAAATGTATAATCTTAAGTGTATTTATCACTTCTTCATGTACAACAAACAATTAATAAGTAAAAAAAACATCCATTATGCTTTATGAGGTATGTTAACAATTGAATGCTACCTCTTTTGTATAGTGGTTTGGTTTTGTTTCGACATTGATGCCGAATCAGGAGGAAAACATGCATCAGGTGGTTCCTATCACCTTCTCCTAAGTTGGTAAGTATTATTTATCCATAATAATTACAATTAGAGATGTGTGACACAAGCTAAAAGAAAGAAATGAGTGTCACACATATATGTGTGACAAAGCGTCGTAGGAAACATGAGTGTCACACATTTAAGTGTGACAGGCAGTCAAAGTGTTAAGGGGCTATCTGGCGACTGCCGGTACACTTGGGCATAAGTTGCTGCAAACAAAAAGCCTGGTTCTAGGCTACCTACTATGCGACCTACAAAGAAAACCAATACACCCCCCCCCCCCCAAAAAACTAATTAAATAAAAGGGAGAAGGCCGGCCTCCCCCCAAAAGTCAACAAATCCACCAGTGAATGTGCACACACTCGTCCCGAGTACAAGGGACAGGCAGTAGCAACCCCGCTCATCCCAGTACTGGGACAGGTAACGTGCGCGAAGATCCCCCAGACTGGGACATTCGACAAGAATGTGCCGAACAGTCGGGGGGACAACGCAGTTGTCACAATAGGACGCAGGCGAGTGCTCCATCAAATATGGATGCGTCACACGAGTGTGTCCGATTCGGAGATGACAGAAAGCGACCTGAAGCCGTCGTGGCATTGGGGAACAGGTCCATGGGAACAGTCGCGGCGCAATAGCACGCAACTTTAAGTTCCCTTCGACCGTCTCCCATCTTCTTTGCCAAGCAGTCCGAAGAGCTGTCCGTATTCCTGCCATGTAGTACGTGTGAGGAAGAGCGAAACGCTGGTCCGGTCGCAGAGTCCTCGCAGAATCTTTGGCGCCCTCATTCCCTGCAATTCTTACATGTCCAGAAACCCAGCAGATTTTTTTTTTTTTATGGAGCCCATCTGGCAACTACCCACTTGGGCAAAAGTCACCGAAAAACACGACAGCCTAGAACTAGGCTACTTTAAAGTAAAAATATGAAAACTTAACAATGATATAAATTGGAAAAACTTAAAAATCGAAGCAATCTCCGGCAGCGGGGGGAGGTCCCCCTCACCCCGGTGCAGGAGAGTGCAACCTACAAACAAAACAATAACAAAAAAAGGAACCTTAAATAAAGGGGAGAAGCCCGGCCTCCCCCCAAAAGTCAACAAGTCCACAAGTCAATGTGCACGAATCTGTCCCGAGCACAAGGGACAGGCGGTAGCGACCCCGCCCATCCCGGTACTGGGACAGGTATCGTGCGCGAAGATCACCCAGACTGGGACATTCGACAAGAATGTGCCAAACAGTCTGGGGGACGACGCAGTCGTTGCAATAGGGCGCAGGCGAGCGCTCCATCAGATAGCGATGCGTCACACGAGTGTGTCCGATTCGGAGACGACAGAAAGCGACCTGAAGCCGCCGCGGCATTGGGGGATAGGTCCATGGGAACAGTCGCGGCGCAATGGCACGAAACTTTAAGTTCCCTTCGACCGTCTCCCATCTTCTTTGCCAAGCAGTCCGAAGAGCTGCCCGTATTCCTTCCATGTAGTCGGTGTCCTTCCATGTAGTCGGTGTGAGGAAGAGCGAAACGCTGGTCCGGTCGCAGAATCCTCGCGGACTCTTTGGCGCCCTCATTCCCCGCAATTCCTACATGTCCAGGAACCCAGCAGAAGATAATCTCGACATCCGCCCGGCTCGCCAAAACCGTGGCGTCACGGATATCGCGAACCAGGGGATGCGGAGATTCCAATGCCCCGAGAGCACTCAGTGCGCTTTGTGAGTCGCTATAGATCACAATCCGGTCTCCAAACCGGGCACGTCGCGTAATCTCCCGTACCGAGTGGTGTATTGCCACCAGCTCAGCCGTGAAGACAGACGCAGCGCCTGGTAGAGCCCCGCTGACTTCAAACAGAGGGGATACAGCGTGGAAGCCGACCCCCTCTTGGGACTTGCGTTAGCACCGTTCCAGCAGTCCAACACAATACTCCCGGCGCTGTACAGGCTTTGGGAGCAGAGGCGTGGCGACAAAGAGCCAAATGTGGTACCCTCCAGGGTGGCGTCCTGGGCATAACCAGGGGAGGCACCGGCCCGAGAGCTATATATAGCTCTCGAAGGAGTTTCCTGGCTCTAAACCCAAAGGTCTTTGGGTATGTCTGGTGTCTCTCGGCAGCATAGGCACCGTCGAGATCAGCTGCGGATACAGTGAGAGCTGTTTGGCGACTGAGGGAGGCGCCGGGCTCGCGCGTACAGGCGAGTGATGCACTGTACGCGGCGTAAAGCGAGTGGCATCTCCCCAGAATCGACCAACAGGCTATCAATGGGGGAAGTGCGGAAGGCACCGGTCGCAAGGCGAAGGCCGGTGTGGTGGATTGAGTCCAGCTTCCACAATAAACGCTCGGCTGCGGATGCATAAAACTCGCATCCGTAGTCGAGCTTCGAACGAACAAAGGATCGCTAAAAAAGTAAGGTAGTAGCCCTATCAGCGGCACAAGCACTGAACGTCACGGAATGGAGAATATCCATGGCGCGGGTACAACAGACCTTACGGCTGCGAATATGAACCTCCCAGGTGAGGCGTCGGTCGATTACAAGACCAAGGAAACGGTGCGATTCAACCACTTCCAGGCGCACCCCATTAAGAATCAAATCTGGGTTAGGGTGGAGCCGTGGATGGCGGAAGAAGTGAACCGCCTTAGTCTTGGCCAAAGAAAACCGAAACCTGTGCGCTTCGGCATTGCGAGAGACGCGGTTCAATGCCTGTTGGAGTCGACGCTCCAGAGTTGGCATCTGGGCCGCGCCAAAAGAGATCGATAGGTCGTCCACGTAGAGCGTAGCGAGAAAATCTTCCGGCAGCACCCGAGGTGCTGCCGTTGATGCTCAGGGCAAAGAGTGTGACACTGAGGACACTTCCCTGCGGGACACCCTCTTCCTGCTACTTTGGGCCGGAGAGGGCTCCCCCCACCCGTACGCAGAATCGACGATCTCGCAAAAATTCAGATATAAACATTGGAAGGCGTCCCCTAGCCCCCATCGTGTGGAGTGTCTCCATGATACCGCATCGCCATGCGGTATCATAGACCTTCTCCAGATCGAAAAACACCGTAGCGTAGTGCTGTCTACGAAGGTAGGCCTCGCAGACGGCATTTTCCAGTCGGAGCAGAGCATCCGACGAGGAGTGGAACTTGCGGAAGCCGCACTGTGCAGAAGACATATGGCCTCTGCTGTCCAGGAAAAAGGCTACTCTAACATTCATCAATTTGTCCATCAACTTGCACACGCAAGAGGTTAGAGAGATTGGGCGGAAACCGGCCGGAGTAGTGATCTCTCCCTGGTTTGCGAAAGGCAAGCACATAAGCGATTAGCCAGGAATCTGGGAGGAGACCCTCCACCCAGATCCTGTTAAACAAATCTAAGAGAAAGGCCATGCCTCGCTCATCCAGGTGTCGAAGCATGGCGTACGGGACATCGTCCGGGCCATGGGCAGTGCCCGCGCACGACGCAAGAGCGGAGTGCAACTTACTCACAACCGTGCCACGACGCGGCGGAAGTCCCCCGCGTCGAAGTCAGCTGACGGTGGAATGTACGCAGAAATAATAGTATATCTCCTATCCAGGTGAAGCTGCACAGCCACTGCCTCAAAGGAGATATCTAAAGTGAAAGGAAGAACGGACATCATGCAGGGTGTAAACCGTGCATCTCCCAGCCCGGCCATCTCTTGGTGGTGGGGTCGTAAGACCCTTATACCCCGGGAGGGCAGGCAGGGGGCACGCGCCTAGCATGGTCTCCTGCAGAAAAATATCTAACTGGGAACGGGACGAGCCTCCGCAGCTCCTTCCAGTTGGCCTGGAGTCCACGGCAATTCCATGGAAGGAATATGCCCTCCAGGCCTAGCTCGAAGGAGACGTTGGGGCCTTCTTCAAAGAGAAGACCCTCACGGGAATTGCCGTACGATTCCCGGAGGCAGAACCCCGGGCGCTGTTGGCCGGACAAACCGCTGAAGGCGCTGTCGCCTTCGAGGACTTATTGGGGAAGGTTGGGCTCGCCATGCGAGTCTTTTCCTCTCTCCGCCTCGAAACCTTAGGCGGGCGTTGCGGCTTCGGGGGCGGGGATCCCTCTTTTCGAGGAACCACCGTCTCCGTGCCACTCAGCCCACCACTAGGCGTGGGCGAAGGAGCTGAAGCTCCTTTCTTGCTGTCCTCCTTTCGGGGGGACAGCTTTAGGAACCCCGGAAGATGGCCTGGTAACCAACTTCAGGGGTGTTGCCTCCTGTGAGTCTAACGACTCGGTGGAAGCGCATGGCCGTTTCACCTTACGGGAAACGGTCACGCTGGGGAAAGGGAGGGGGGGCCTGGTTTTAGCTGGGGCTGGGTGTGAACCTTTTTTGCCGCCAGCTTTACTAAGAGGGGAGAGCCCAGGTTGGGTAGAGCCCGCAGAAGGGCTCCGAATGGGCGTGGAAACAACCGTGCTCATTGACCTGGATGGGCCAGGAGAAGAGGGTGCCTTTCTAATTATTGAGGCATAAGACGTCCCAGGCAGAGCCGGGTGCGCCAGGACCAAGTCCTTAGCATCGCGGAATGAGAGTCAATCCTGGGCCAGTTTTCTCATCACACGTTCGACCTTGACCGCCCCATGGTCAGCCAGCTCTAAGGTGATGTCCTCTATGGAGTAGTCAACGAGTTCCCTCGCATAAACTACTCCTTTCACAAAGTTTATGGTAGAGTGCGGCGTCACACTCACTGGGGTGCCATCAAGTGTCCGAAGAGCACTTATCTTGGCTGCCTCGGAGGGATTCGCCGCATTCGCCAGAAGGCTCCCATCTGAGAAACGGGTCACCTTCCGCTCTCTACCAATTACACTAGCTAATGCTCTCTGATGGATCATGTTGCCCTTGGCTAACATGCTGCCATCAGTGAAGCGAATAACGAGGAAGCATTTAAAGCTAGCGGGCTCAAAAATGTAGGGAGCCTCTAAATGAGGGGCCCCGATGTTATCGAGGCTCCACCCAGCGCTCTTTTCGTCTTAGTCGGGGACTCCACACCCGGGGGGGGCAGAATGGCCAGATGTGCCGATCTTGGCTTGGTCGCTTACCAAAGTGGGAGCAGACCCATCCGTCCCCGCAGTCCCCTCGGATGGAGAGGAGCCGAGAGTCTTTTTAGGCTTTTTCTTGTTCTTTTTCTTTTTAGGAGGGCAGGAAATGAACCCGCTTCTCCCCTCTGCCGGCACGAGCCCCCAGGCTAAATGGACTGGCCTCAGCTAGGTCCTTCTCTGGAATGGAGAAGGTCCTGGCAGTCATAGGGGCACCGGTGGGAGGAGATCCCTCCCCTCCTTGTACTGCCTCGGAAACCCTAGCCGTTTGAGGAGGACCTTGCATAGGGGCGGATTCGGGTTGGGTGCTTGTCACTAAGCCCGGATTTCCCCCATGGAAGTCCCTACTGTCTGAGGCTGGGTTGCCTCAAGGACCATGTCTATCTCAGGGATGGGGAGGGCTCCAGTTGGCCATCCCCCTCCACAACATCGCAGGTCCCATTGGCATCATTGTCGGGTAGTGTGGGGATGCACAGGCCTTGACCCCGGCAAGGTTCAATATTCTTGCCAGCAGGTCTTTTGAGTTTTGAGGGAAGCGACCGGAGAGGCCTGGCTTCCCTCTCCCCCCTAAGGGGGTTTGCCCTACCGAGCCACTTGAATGGGAAGTGGTTGGCTATGTGAGGCCTGCTGGCTTTCTTGGCAGTCCCCTTGGAAAGAAAAGGAGGGACTGCCGCTGAAAACAGGGAGGTGCCCGAAAGCACCTCCAGAGAAGGGGGTGAGGGGGAGTCCCCTACACCCGTAGGAGAAGAGTAAGCCTCCTCTCCGGTTAGAGAAGTTTGGAGGGTCCTCTGCACAAGCACAGGGGATGGGAGCTCCAATTTTTTCTTTGGAGGTGCCCGAGGGCGGCTCTGTTGATGTACAAGGGGAAATGGGGAGAGATCTGGGTGTTTTTTTGTGTTCATTCATGGGCATGGTGACCCTATTTTTTTCACAGGAAGCAATCGCTCATCACCCCTCGCAGTAACCCACCCCTCCCGCCTGGTGGCCTGGCAGTCCATTGGCATGGTGGCTCCACCTTGGACACAGCATAAAATTGATAGTGTGAAGAGGAAAGGAAAAGGAATGTGAGGAAGGTATGGGTGGGGATGAAGCAGGGGTTAGGGAACATTGTCCCCTCCCCACCTCAGCTCCGATCCGGGATGGTTGGCTGAGAAGAAGGTCACATCTACCCTGTGAAATTAGAGGCTAAACAGAGAAAGTTGTGGGAGAGGTTGTATGAAAAGCAATGAAGTAGGGGAGAAATACAGGCTGTCTGAAAGAAGGAGAAGAGGCTAAGCTGGGGACAGTAAGGCTGCCCATGCTACACCCCTGACATGTGGTGGTGGGGTAAGGAGAATAAAAAGGTATAGAACAAACAAAAATAAAGAAAACTGATATATAAAACCACTCAACATTTGATTGAAATACACTAGAAAAAATAATAAAAGGGGACAATTCTACACATAAGACCCTCAGACATAGACTTAAATTTTTTTTGCATAGATGATATTGAAAAAAATAAAAAGGGGTAATTTTAATGCAACCATAATTAATTATTAACTCTAGCAATTCCAAATCAACTGATGGCTTCACTTAAAAAAGAAAAATTGCAAAAATAAGTATAAATCAGCAAAATAATGAAAAATGATAGTAGCTTTGAAGGGCAATGACAACAAAATATATGTTATCATGATATCCATTTTTATCAGCATGTTTAATCAAGCAAATTGGAGGAGATAAAAGAACAATGAATGCCATCAAATTTCAAAGAGGAATAGGAAAGTAAAAGGTATATTATGTCAAACTTCAAGTAATCTAATGCAATCCAGGCAAAATATTCAAATTGAAACTAAATTGCAAAGCAATATCAAAGGAATAATTATATTTGGCTGAGCTAAGCTATATTTTCCATTAGGATTTTTTCTTAATATCATAAATAATAAGAGGAAAAACATACAAGAGGATTAACATTTCTACATACACCTTCCAAATACACTTAAAAATTAGTCACAGATGAGCAACAATAAAGAAAATTTCCAACTTACCTTGATGTCATCAACATCTGCAGACTCCAGTTTTTTTCGGAAATTTGGGTCACTCTCCAAAGCTGACACAACCTCCTTCAAGTACCTTCCATACTCTAAATTTTGTTCCTACAAAATAAACAAATGAATTTACAATACATTAGATATCTTTGTTTGCACAAAATCTGAAGAAAAAGAAAAAGGAATAATCGGGGTCTTCTACTTTGCAATCTACAATAAAGTAGAGATAAAATGTCTTAGGATTAATTAATAGCAGAGGTACGCACATTTTTCAGAAAAAAAGGGGAAAATTTCACAGATGTGAGGAGGGGTGATGGGAAAAAGCATTCTTTGACAGGATAGAATTAAATAACATCAAAGAAGAAATTTTAAAAAAAATCTGACTGATAAATGGTCATTTTAGATAAATGCAGATCCTCATTAAACTGGAGTAAGAGGAGGATATGATTTGGCCCAGTGTCCATTTTAATCAATGGTAAATGATTAATATTGTATATGATAAATGATTCACCTGGTCAAAATTAAACACCGTTTTCCATGACTTCTTTGTTTGAATTTAAAGCACAATAGCAATGAGGCCAATCACAGAGCAAGTAACGAGAGATCTATAAAGAAGATAGTGAAGGCAGAAGAGGCAGAAATACTGGAAGATTTGAAGCAGCAGGTCCTCCTGCAGACATTGAGGCAGGGAGTGGAACCATGAAGATTTTCTGCTCCTCATATCTGGTGTAAGTTTACACAGAGCATTCTCCCTGCAGGGGTGTTTTCCATTAACCCTGCTGCTAAATATGAGGGTTGGGTGGGAGGTGGGATATATAGGATTGTATACAAAGTTTTGTTGAGGTGAATTTAGATATTCTTGCAATAATTATGTGCTTATGGTTACAGAAATTTGGTTCATTTATTTAATATATTAGGTTGAGGAATAAGTTCTTGCCTTTTTTTTTAATGTTGTGTTGATTTAAGTTTTGTTGACGTTATTTGGGCACATATTAAGAAACAAAAATAAATAATAAGACCAAAATTGCAAAGGTTAGGATATGTCTCTTAATAGCGTAGACTATTAGGCTTTTGCTTAGGCTACGTCTTGAAGTTGAGTAATAAGTCATTGCGGTTTATTTAAAAGTTGTGTTAATTTAATTTTTGTTCTGTACCATCAAAATGGAATGTCAAGTTGAAAGAAAGGCGCATTTTCGACACTTGTTGTTATTCAGTTTCAATCGAGACAGGAACAATGCAAACGCAGCCAAAGCTCGTTGCGATATTTGTGCTGTGTACGGAGAAAATTCTTTATCAGAAAGGACAGCTCAATGGTGGTTTTCACGTTTCAAAAACGGTCATTTCAATCTTAATGATGAAGATCGATTGAACGACCTTCTTCATGAAAATCCTCATCAATCGACTAGAAAATTGGCTGTACAATTAGCGTGTGATCATAAAACTGTAGTAAATAACTTTTATTTGATGGGGAAAGTTCAAAAACTTGGTGCATGGGTTCCGCACGATTTGAAGGAAAGCAACAAACTTCAACGCTCCACGATTGCCGCAAGTTTGCTTGCTTATCACGAAGCTACTTGTGGATATAAGCACAGATTTCTTCACCGCATCATCACTGGCGACGAAAAGTGGTGTGTTTACGTTAACATGAACCATTGAAAACAATGGCTTAGCCCCAATAAAAAACCACTTCCATGATTAAAGCAAGGACTTCATCCATGAAAGACGTTGCTGTGTGTGTGGTGGGATTGTGAAGGCATCATTCTCTATGAGCTCCTTGCAAACAATGAGATTGTCAATGCAGAACTCTACTTTCAACAAATATATCAACTTGCCCAAGCTATTCGTGAAAAGCGACCTTATCGATGTTATGGACTTCCTTCGGCAACACGACAATGCTCATCCTCACATTGCCAATATGACAAAAGACGCATCTAAATGCTTAATTGGAAAATCCTGCCACATCCTCCATATTCACCAGACTTGGCTCCATCGGATTTCCATCTGTTCCGATCACTCTCCAACCATTTGCACGGTGTTTCGTTCAATACTGATGTGGAATTAAGAACCTGGTTAGACGAATTCTTTGAGTCAAAATCCAGAGATTTTTATTGCAGAGGCATCAAAAAACTAATTGAAAGTTGGGAAGAAGTCGTAAATAACAATGGAGAATACATTATTGATTAAATTGCATATTGTTATCAATTAAAAATGAAGTTTTTCTAAAATTTTAATGGTAATGAATAAATTTGATAAAACTGAAAGAACTTATTCCTCAACCCAATATAATAATATGTTTAGGCTAAGCACTACAATTACTTTGAGTATCTTTCTATAAATTAACATTTATTGTTTAGTTTTCTTAAATCCATGTTATTTATTTGACAATGACTAAAATTAATCAACAGCAAACTGAAAATGCTCCCTAAGAAAGGGTAGCAACAAGATATTTTTTTTTTACTTGTTTGTAACAATAATACAAGGTGACAGACAAAAATATCCCCTTATTTATAATGCTTTAATATGTTAGCCAATTAAAGCTTGAAGGTAGAAATAAGTATCATTACAAAGAACATATAAAATTTTATCAGCTAGCTTAGGTAGCCTAGGCTTGCAGTGGATAGTCTATCCTATCTATACAGACATTAAAAAGTTCTGTTTTATCTATGTGTGGTGATCTAAGCTTCATGAAACCTTATATGTAAAATTACCTAATGGGTTACACTACATTACTTTGTTTACTTAACCTGATTAGAATGGGTATGTTTACTTATATTGTTTCTCTTTTATTTTCATACTTTAGTGATGTTTTGTTAGTTGAATAAAGCCTAGAGAAAGGTATTGACACTTTATTATGATTACCACAATTTATTCAACTAATAATCCTGCCAGTGCCGATCCAAATGCTTTAAATAAATAGTGGGAGCCATATCATAGCTTCATAAAAATAAAAACAAGCTGCATCTGATCTAAAGATAGATAAATTCCTGGAATCATACTTTCTCTGCATTCCTGGAATCCAACGTAAACCCTTAATCCTAACAAGCTGGATACATTGATCAATTTTGTCTCTCCAACCATATATGGTTACATTGCAGAGTGTACTACCTATGATTCAGCTATAGATCTTTTCAAAGAGACATTTATTGGCTACTCATAGGCAGCATGAAGGGGAGACAATAGATGAGTATCTATAAGAGCTTCAGGTGCTCAGCAAGGATTGTATCTTTAAGGCTGCTACTGCTTCACAGAATCGGGATGATTACATACAGGATTATTTCATCAATGACTCACTCTCTCATACAATCAGGCAATGATTGCTTGAAAACAAAACTTTCAACCTAAGTATGGCTGTTCATCAAGACAGCGCACTTGATGTTGCTCAGAAGACCTCAGTCTTATTCTCGTTATACTGTCTCTGGTGTAAGTGCTGCTGCCAATTTAAAGTCCTGATGCTATTTCTGTGGTGGTCTCCGTCACAATCGTGGACAGTGCCATGCAATAATAATGAAGTGACCGACCCTCTTAGCGATACAGGGAGCTCTGAATAATTCATCTCACATAGCTATGCCAAGAAGCACAAGTTAAAGGTTGTTCCAGCGACTGGAAGCGTACCTATGGCCTCTTCATCACTCATGTCTCCTGTGAAGGGATGCTGCACCATTGACATCAATTTGAAGGGTGAGTGCTACTACAATACTAAGGTTTTCTGTGCTGCCAGACTTGTGCTGTGATGTCATTCTTGGTCAAAACTTTATGAGCCAGCACTCTAGTGTTACTGTGGACTTTCGCGGATCCAAGAAAGATCTAAATATCTCCAACCCTGCCACTTGCAGTGTACTATCTGCTTTAGTGCATACACCTCGTCTTTTTTCAAGTCTTGCTCCTCATTGCAAACCTGTTGCAACAAAATCTCAGAAGTTTGGGGATGAACAAGATACTACATGATGGTGTTATTGAGGGGAGCACATCTCCATGGAGGGTGCAAGTTCTTGTTATGTCGAATGAGTGACACCGAAAGAGATTAGTTGTTGACTATGGACAGACCATTAATAGATTCAATCATTTGGATGTGTACCCTCTTCCAAGAATAGACAACTTTGTCACGGAACTGTCTCATTACAAGTACTATATTTCACTGGACCTGAAAAGTGCTTATCACCAGATACCTATACGGGAAGAGGACAGCCATATACTCCTTTTGAAGTGAATGGCAAGCTATATCATTTCACAGAGTGCCATTCAGGGTTACAAACGATATTGCTTGCTTCCAAAGGTCTATTGACATCATCAAGCAATACTATCTGCATGGAACTTATGCTTATGTGAACAATAATGTCATGGCAGGGAAAACCCAGCTGGAGCATGATGAGAACTTGGCGCAATTTCAAGAGGCTGCCCAGTTCCACAACCTTACCTTCAACGAGACTAAGTCTGTCATTTAAAAAAAATCAATAGATTTTCTTGGTTACACAATAACCCACGGTTCTCTCAAACCAGATTCTGAACACTTACATCCATTAAAGGAATTACCGATCCCTAAAGCAGGTACTTCCTTATGCTGTGTTATTGGTATGTTTTCTTATTATTCGCAGTGGGTTTCCCGATTCTCTGACAAGATCAGACCTCTTGTTGCCACTGACACTTTTCCTCTGAGTCCATAGGCCCTGAAAGCCATCAATGATCTCAAAGAAGAGATTGAGAAGGCTGTTGTGCACTCGAATGATGAAACTATTCCTTTGGTATTTGAGACTGATGCCTCCAATACAGCCATTGCTGCTACTCTGAATCAGGCAGGCCACCCAGTTGCCTTTTTCTCTCACACCCTCACACCTACTGAGTGCAAACACTCTGCAGTAGAAAAGGAGGCATGTGCAATTGTGGACTCTGTAAAGAGGTAGTCTCATTACTTGACAGGATGACGTTTCACCTTAGTTTTGGACCAACAGGCTGTCAGCTTTATGTTGCGTACGAATCGGCTTGGAAAAATCTAGAATAATAATATTTAATGATGGAGGATTGAGTTGGGGTGCTACAATTATGACATTGCGTACCGTCCTGGTAAATACAACATTCCTGCCAACACTCTCACATGCTCACTGTGGAGCTACTATCAATAACGAGAAACTATCTGAGCGCCACGCCTGACTTTGCCATCTTGGTGCAACAAGACTTGCTCATTTTGTCAGAGTGAGAAATCTTCCTTATTCCATGGAAGATGTGAGGAGGGTGTGCTCTGAATACCCTCAGTGTGCCTAATTGAAGCCTCAGTTCTACAAACTGCACCAAACTCCCCTTATCAAGGCTACACAGCCCTTTGAATGTCTTAGTTTGGACTTCAAGCGGCCTCTACCTTCGAACTCCAGAAACTGCTATATGCTCATGGTGGTGGATGAGTATTCTCATTTTCCATTTGCATTTGCCTGTCAGAACATGACTACTAGTACTATAATCCATTCACAATTTAAATAAAGGACTTTAATTGATGCTGATGAAACAAAGTCAGTGAGAAAATTGGCTGCTGAGGCACATTTGAATAGAGAAGCTATGCTAACTATTATCAAAAAAGATCTTAATTTAAAACCATAAAAAAGTCAATGTCATCAAGGAATCTCAATGTAGGATAGCAACAAAGGTTATCATTTTGCCTCAGGGTTAAAGAAATGTGCAATGATAAACAATTAGCATTGAATAAGATAATTTTCAGTGATGAATGTCACGTTTACTGAAAGGCATGCCAAATAAACAAGTGGTCACACTAAGCCAAATAATGACTTTCAAAAACCTTTGCACTCCCCGAAGATAACAGTATGGTGTGGACTCAGTGGAAAAAGGATTTATGGGTCCTATTTCTTTGAGGACTATGAAACAGGACAAGCTCAATCAATTAACACTGCCAGATATCTTGACATGCTCAAAAGCATTTTTGCCAATAGCAAATATTCTGATGAATGGTTTCAGCAAGATGGAGCTACAGCCCATTCTGCAGGTGCAACCATGACATGGTTTAACTCTCAATTTCCACAATGACTAATGTCGCATAGGACAAATTTCCCCTGGCTGGCTAGGTCACCTGACTTGTCACCTTTAGAGTGAAGAATAAGTTTTGAGAAATCATTGCATCCATCAATGTCAATATTTTGCAGAATAACAAGAAATTCGGCTAATTGTATTAATAAGTGCATAGAGTCCGATGGTAGTCATTTGGAATGTTAAAAAGCAAGATTATAAAATTTTAAATATTGAACAAGGCAGATTTATTGTGGAAATAATGATCCAATATGGCTCCATAATCAAATTAATTATTTCTACCTTCAAGTTTTAATGACTAACAAATTACAGCATTATAAAAAGGGGACATTTTTGGCTGTCACCCAGTACATATAATTTTTGTTTGCAGGAGGCAAGGGAACAAATGATATAGAATCATTGCTTTGATCTGAATGTAACAAAAATTGAGCCAATCAGCAACAAGCTTGAATTATGTTTATAGCTTATATTAATTTTAAAATGTATATTAACTCGGCCCTTTAGCCCATTTCTTATTAATCTGAAGAAGATCGGAATGAGCTCAATAAACTACTTTACCATCTTGAGTTTTCTCTTATCCTCCTCTTTCCATTTATATTCAAAGACATTCACTATTTCGTATATGGAAATAGGTTACAGTAAATTGGGAGGGGGGGGGGATGCTGATAGTTTTTAACATCTGCCAAATGGCACATAAACTAATAGTGAATTTATTAAAAACATTTAGAACTATTCTATCCTAAGATCTAATTCTAAGAAGAAAGGTTGTTAAAATTAAGAGAGTAAAGATGGGTAATGATACAATAGAATAAAAATTATATTTTTTTCCAGAAAAATATATAGCATTACTTTTTTTACTATTGGATACAAGACTTCAAAGTATCCTTGTTTAGTCTACATTTGTTCTATTAAATATTAAAAGCGAATATCCTTACCCAATCTTCTCCCTCTTGAGTTTCATTTTTTGTATTCTTAGGATCATTTTCCTCTTTCTTTTCCTTCATTGGAAGCCCATGACTAAAGCTCAAAAGGCAAAGAATAGCCACTATTATTCTGAGATTTGTCATTCTGTAAAGGTGAGACATAAAACAAAAAAAGTGCTGGCAAATAATCCACAACTAATTAACTGTTACCATACAAGGTATATTCATAGTGGTTTGATACAACATGAATATCTCCGATGAAAAATTAACCATTTTGCTGTGCCTAGGCAGTATTGGCATTCCAGAATCAACAAGAAACATCAATTGATGGGCACTATAACTTAAGGGCAACCCACACATACCTCAACTACATAGCACAGCCAAATCTTGCATGAACTCCAAGCCACACAGAACAATCACAAGATACACATACAGCATGCCCATACCACACCTCCATCCTGAAACAAAAATACTACCATGTAGACATGATTGGAACCTAACACTTCAACAGAGAACTGACCCCTCCTCACCCCAACAACCACCAGACAGTAAAGCCCCCACCACCCAGACACAAGAAAGCCTCAGCACACAACTTCCAACACCTCTACAATAACTTTCCCTCCCCATCAGAAAAACCCTAACTTAAACATCCACATTACCTTACCATAGATACTCGAACACTACCACCAAAACAACATCCTAAATGAGGCCCCTCCCCCCATAATAAACAAATACCTAAGAGAAATCATTACATACAACACACAAAGTAATTCTATCTCAACTTAGGTAAGCCACTCCACTATACTGCAAGAATACAAACACAGAATAAACCTCGCCCCAACACCAAAGCCCAGACAACATCACATACCTACTCATAGACTGCCTAAACCTCACACTAACACTCAAAATCTCCTCTCTTAAGGACCTGGCCTTTCTAGGGGCCACCCACATTGCAGAAGAGAGGTAGGGGTGGTGGGGGGAAAGTAACCATACCTGCTGTAATAATGCTAAAGCTCAAGATGCACATTTTATGCCAAGCATGAGCAGTCTCAAGTCTGTCTCTATCAAGAGTGTATCCTGACTGTCCACAAACTATGATGAATGACAGGTATTTATTAATTAATAAACCACTGCAATCACAGTAGTTGTGATATCCTCAAGATTCGAGAGTGCCTAAAGAGTGTGTCATTTTTTCAAGGGGGAGCCCATCTGGTGACCGCCTACTTGGACATAAATTGCCGTAGTTACCACAGCATACTACTAGGCTATATTAAAAAAAAATAACAATATGTAAATAGCAATGATAAAAAAAGGAAAAAGGCTAAAAAAAACAAAGTAAAAGGGCAAGAAGAAAGAGCACTCCAGTGTCGGGAGTAGGCCTGCCTCATTCCAGGTGCAGGAACATGAGACCTACAAAAAAAGTTTAAAAAGTGGGAGGTACAAAAAGTCATATAGTCTGCAAGTCTGTGTGCACAAACCAGTCCCAAGTACAAGGAACAAGTGGTAGTGACATCACTTGTTTCGGTACCGGGACATTCAACAAGAACAGTCTGGGGGACAGCGTAGTCATCCCGGGACGGCACAGGGTAGTGCTACATTAAATGGCGGTGCATCCTGTGAGTGTGTCCAATTCAGAGATGATAGAAAGCAACCTGAAGCTGTCACAGCATGGTTTGGGTGAGGGAGGATCATTCCCAACCTGTCCTGGTATCTGACCACACTTTTGATGGACATTGGACAACCAACCACTACTGAACATAGAGATTGGGGGAGATGCTGTACAACAGCAACTAGAAAAGTTAGAGGCAAGTAAGGCACCAGGTCCAGACGGTGTATCTCTAATGATTCTAAAAATATGTGCAAGTATTCTCAGCAAACCCCTGGCACAGCTCTTCAGGGCATCAATGACAACTGGAGAAGTCCCCAGTGGCTGGAGGAGGGCAAACATCACTCCAATCTACAAGAGGGGGAAGTAAGAGTGATGCCCTTAATTACAGACCTGTCACTGACCAGCGTTGTTTCCAAAGTTATGGAGGGACTGGTGAGGCAGAAACTAATCGGAAACGGCATCCTGAACAATGCCCAGCACTGATTCAGGAGCAGGAGCTGCCTTACCAACCTTCTGACATACTTGGATGTGTGGATGTGAACAATCTCAACTGTGAGAAAGCCTTTGACCAAGTCCAACACCAACATCTGGTCAAAAAACTGGAAGCGTATGGCATAGGGGGCAAGGTACTAGAGTGGCTGACCATTTTTCTATCTAATATGACACACAAGGTATCTTAGAGTGGCTCCCTGTGTGGAGTCAGGGCTCCCAAGGATCTGTAGTGGGCCCTATCCTCTTTATTGTATACATCAACAACCTAGTCTCAGGAATGGAATAAAAAAAAGTCTTTTTGCAGATTATGCAAAAACTTATCAGACCGTACAGGCCCATGGGGATGTGGCAGCACTTCAGAGACATATAGAGTAAAAGATGGTTACACGTATTCAATGTGACCAAGTGCAAAACGGTACACTTCGGGAGGAATAGGTCTTCGGAAGTTTCACCATTATTTTAGTTGGAAGTTCAAGGTAGTAATAGGACTAGAGGTCACCACTTACAAATTAAAAAACAAGAGGTGCAGGTTGGATGTTAGAAATATTTTTTTCACCAACAGAAAAGTAGATTACTGGAATAGTTTGCTACTTGAGACAGTAAACAGTCCAAACTTGAATTTTTTTTATACATAGATTAGATGATTATATTAGGAGGAGGGGTTAACTTCTTGGAGGGGAGGGGAGATTCTGGACTCATTCCTGTGGATGCAGTTTTTTATTTTTGTATACAATGGGTGATTTGGATATTGACAAGCCTTGATGATGATGCATTTTGTTATTGACGCATTCTTGTAGATGGTTTAAATTGTATATTGTAGATACATGATCTGACACAATCCTATGGATGCATTTTATGGGTGGGTTTTGACAGATGCGGATGACCTTTGATAGGCCCTTGTGTCTTTTCTCATCTGTAAAATTATATTATGTTAAATCAATGAAGTGAGGCAAAAAAGTAGCTGGAAAAAAGGTAAAAAGAAATTGCTAGAAAAATCATGTGCAGCCAAAGTAAACAATTACCAAAATATCATTAAGGTTAAGCTAGGTTTGGTTTGATTCTGATTCTTGATCTTTTAAAAGAATGGTGAAACTTTAGAAGAACTTCTCTGTATTTTTACTATTAAAAACCATACTAATGGGGTTTCTAAGCATTGTATTCATCATATATGGTTTCAGTTTGGCATGAAAAGTACATATTTTTAAGATACTCCAACTTGATGGGATGAAAATGAAATTAAAATAAGTCACCCTTGCCTTGTCTTGATGTGTAAAGAATACCTGATTTAAACATTAGCAGCCCTGATTTCAACTTAATACTAGGTTTTCAAATTGTTTTTGAACCCTCCAGTAATTATTTTGGCAATTCTGAAGATCCATACCCTGCGAGCTTCCCTGGTCCTGGCTACATAATATTTCATCCATGTTCCAATATGTTTCACCTATTTTGACTAATTTTAAGGGGCGGCTCGTGAGGGGAATCACCCTGCAATGACCCTGATATTTCAATCAACTAGGAGGCATAGCCCCCCACAGTATATAATCGTAATTGCTTATAGAATAATGTTCTCACTTTTTTTCTTTTTTTTACCAACTCATATCTGTGACTTATAGGGGAGAAAAATCGCTTCTTCAATTTGTGGGGGAAGGGTATAAATAATGAATTTTTATTTATTTTATTCCATTTAAAATCATTTTAATCACTGTATATTTACTTTTTCATATATATATTTTTTCAGCCATGATTTTTTTTCCACTTTTTAACTAGTTGTATCATCATTTTTATATATTTAAAAATACTGAGCTAGATCTTGTAGAGGAACTAGTTTTTGAGGAAGAGACAATCTTTTATTCAGGAATTGCAATTTTAATATTCCAGTTAAACAGTATTAATACAACTTCCTCTAAAGCTATTCTCAAACTTTCCAGGGTTTGTTTGCATTCGAGAAAAATTAATAACATTTCTAATCGATCATAAATTAATTAAAGTTCAAATGTGTGGTCAAGCATTAGCGATCCAAGATAATTTAGCTTTTAAATAAGCCAAAATAAAATATGATTCTGTGTCTGCTGAGAGCAATTGCCATTATTTCAAACATTTGGCTCTAAATGGGTATTAAAGAAAGATATTACACTTTCCTTGCAGCTATTTCCAAGCTATACCCCCCTCAACAATAAAGTAAGTGAAAAGCATTTTCCATTTTTTTTTTAATTATAAAAGTTTGTGGTTAATTTCAGGATTTTTTTTTATGAATACAAAAATGGCGTCTTGTAGATTTGAACTAGGACTCAAACAAGCATTGGAATGAAACATAAAATCAACTTCGTCCCAATAGATTTCGGCTGAAAAACAAACATTGGCAGACAGGGCTAAGGATCTTCAGGATACCATTATTTTGAAATGGGAACTTCCCCTCATTTAATTGGAGAGGTTGCCCCCAACCCTGCTATTTTTAATTACCTAGTAATATTAGCAATTCTAAAGCCTAGCATTAGGTTGAAATCAGGAATCCTTTACATATCAAAAGAAGGTAAAGTGGGGCAGGGAAAGGAAAGAGATGCAGAGGAGATAGAGTGGAAGGTATACATTCTAAAAGAGGTACTTTAGGAATAGGGGGCTGTTGTCTTTATACCAATGCTCATAGTCTTAGAAATAAGAAAGATGAGTTATTTGGTTATATTATTGATGAAGATATAAATATAATATGTGTAATAGAATCATGGGTTAATGGAAATAAATTTAATGACAATGTAAGTGAATTTGAACTACAGGGTGATGATATGTACATAGTCAAAGGAGAGATAGGACGGCTGTTGGGTTGATTATTTATATCAGAAATAGTATTTCTTCAAATCTAAATAATTCTATAAAGCGAGAAGAAGTTGAGTCACTGTGGATAGATATTAGTCAGTAAAAATAGGATAATACACTTGGGAGCCTTTTACAGACCACCCAGACAGACTGACTGTATTGATCAAGGAAATAAGGAAATGATGTGAAGTAGATACAGTTATTCTTGGTGACTGTAATTTAAATTCTGTGGACTGGGAAAGTATAATTGGAAGAGATAGAGCAGGTTGTTTGTAAGTTTATAGAATGCTTTGAGGGTAATTTTTTGACTCAATTTGTTAATAAGCCAACAAGGGGTGCCAATATATAAGATCTCATTCTTTCAAATGATGATCGCTTGGTCCAGGAATTGACTGTTGGGGAAGCAATGGGAAATAGTGATCATCAGATAGTTCATTTTAACTTGAAAATAGTGAAAGGTAGAACATCAAGAAACTCCACAAAAACTCCAAATTTTTATAGGGGTGATTAGGATAAATTATGCAACTTGCTAAATCAGATTAGGTGGGATATAGAGTTCAGGGAAAAAGAATACTTATGAGATGTGGGACACTTTTAAGACTATAATAAATATAGTCCAAAAGCAGTGTATCTAATAAAGACTATAAGGAAGAAATGTAGGAAGCCATTGTGGTGGAATCACGAGATAGCTAGGAAAATTTCTGAAAAGAAAAGGGCATACCAATTACAGAGAGAAAGTACTTTTGAGAATTTAAATCATAATAGGTGGACCAGAAATGAGCTAAATAAGATTATTAAGGAAAGCTAAAGGGTGGCAGAAATTAATTTAGCTCAAAATAATAATAAAGATCCAAGAAAATTCTTGATAACAAATCTCTGTGATAAAATAGGGCCTATTAGATATGAAGGGGTTTTGAAAGAATCTGATGAGGAAATAGTAGAGGTTCTTAATGATCATTTTTCTTCAGTATTTACACAAGAGAATCAAGATAGATTAATTGATGATAATTCTAGGTTAAGGGAATTAGTGTTGAATACCGTTGATGTGAACAGGAAAATAATTAAAGGGCTTATATTGGGGTTAAATACTAGTAAGTCATCTGGCTCAGACAACATTCATTCTAGGTTACTCAAAGGTGTAGATAGTATTATTGTGGATGTAGTTTTTTATTATTGTATATTAGGATTGATTTGGATTTTGACCAGTCTTGATGATGATGCTTCTTGTTTTTGACACATAATTTCATGGATGACAAAAGCCATAAGGACCTATCAAAGGTCATCTGCATCTGTCAAAACCCACTCACAAAATGCATCCATAGGATTCTATCAGATCACACAACTACAATATACAATTCAAACCATACACAGGAATGTGTCAAAAACAAATAGCATCATCATCAAGATTCATCAAAATCCATCGTAATATATAATAATAAAAAACTGCATCCACAGGAATGAGTCCAGAATACCCCCCAAAGTTTACCCTCCCTCACCATATAATCATCTAATCTGCATTTGAATACATTCAAGTTTGGAATTTCTACCGTCTCAGATGGCAAACTATTCCAGTAATCTACCAGTTTATTGGTGAAAAAATATTTTCTAACATCCAACCTGCACCTCTGTTTTTTAATTTTTAACTGGTGACCCCTAGTCCTATTACTACCTTCCACCTCAAATAACTTGCTAAAATCCAACTTATCTATCCCAGAACAGATTTTAAAAAGCTCAATCATATCTACCCTCACACATCTTCTCTCAAATAAGAACATATTTAGTACTATCAGTCTATCTTCATATTCAAGGTGCTTCAGGGAAGGTATTATTTTTGTTGCCCTCCTTTGTACTGATTCTAGCAGTTTGATGTCATGATGTGGTGACCATGCTTGTATACAGTACTCTAAATGTAGCCTAACATAAGAGTTCTAGAGTTTAAGCATAACTTCTTTACTCTTGTAGCCAACATACCTGTTTATGTATCCTAGCACCCTATTTGCTCTATTTTTTGCCTCAATACACTGCTTTGAAAACTTCAGTGACCTATTTACTACTATGCCTAAGTCCTTCTTATCCTCAACTGAATTCAGCCAATGCCCATCCATTTCATAGCTAAATTCCCTATTATCTCTTCTCATGCTAAGAACTTTGCATTTTTTAAGGTTAAAAGTCATCTACCACTTCTGAGCCCAAGTTAATAACTTATTTAAGTCACTCTGCACTTTAAAGCTACCCTTAACTTCTTTGACTACAGCTGCCAATTTAGTGTCATCAGCAAAAATTGACACTTTCCTATTTGCAGCCTCCCCAAGATTATTTATATAAACTATGAATAATAAAGGGCCTAGAACGGATCCCGAGGTACGCCACTGATAATGTCCTTCCATTGTGACCTCACCCCAATTCAGCACAACTCTCTGTTTCGTGTCTTTTAGACATTTAGTTATCCAATTCAAAACTTTTCCACATATCCCATGCATTTTTAATTTATGAACTAGTCTCCTATGTGGAACGTTATCAAAAGCTTCAATGCTAAAATCTAAGTAAATTACATCAACATTCTCTCCCTTATCTAATTATTTAGTAACATAATCTATAAAATCCAGTAAATTTGTTAAACACGATCTACCTCTTCTAAACCCATGCTGAGCATCATTTATTAAACTACCTCTCTCTAGATGGTCAGAAATCTCCTTCTTAACTATCTTTCAAGAATTTTACAAACGATAGAAGTTAAGCTTACTGGACTAAAGTTATTTGGGTCCTCTTTACTTCCCTTTTTAAAAATTGGCACTACATTCGCTAATTTCCAATTATTAGGTATTTCTCCAAACTTTAGTAATCTAGTATATATCTTCTCAAGACAGGGTTGGCAAATAAAAAAACCTGGGTTTTATTACAGGTTTTGGGGGGGGAGGGTTTCAAATGAAAAAAACCTGGGTTTTGGTTGGAGTTTTTTTTTCAAAATATCACTTTTATTTCAAAATTCATATTTATGTCTATAATTTCAACAAATATGCATCAAATTAAGATTATTTCTCTAATACTGAATCATAATTCATCTCTCATTCTACAGGTTATGGCTATCATGAGTACCCCCACAATTCTCAATCAGTGATCTGTTACTGTGATCTTTTCTTACTATAATATAATTATTAAACCAATTAATTATTAATATTATATAAAAATAGAGATAGCTATTTGTTTCTATGTTATTCTAATGCTTGTAGCATTTTTTTTAAACAAAAAACAAGATTTGAAAAAACCTAGAATAAAACCCAGGTTTTATTGGGTTTTTTGCCAACCCTGCCTGGTCCCAGCCACATTCTTGATGCATATACTTGCATCCCTTCTCACTTCATTCGCCAACTCACTTAATCTCTTGCACTCAATCTGCAACTGACTCACCTCCTCTACCAAAGCCACATTTGCACTAGTCACATAACAAACCGGGCATTTAGATAAATTTGCTTTTCTTTCAATACCACAAAAATCACAAACTATATACACACTGCTTACATCAAAAGGCATACTCACTTCATCAAAAGCAGCAGCCATACTGAGAAACTTTTAAAAGTATAATTAAAAATTCCTTTAGTATTATGTCTAACACTCAAAGTTAACTATCTTCCCAAACTTAAATATATTACACCAAAAAATCCAAAATGAAAAAAGTCACGGAATAGAGAGATCGCTGTGCCCCCCAGACACCCCCAATTGATTGAAACTCAGGATCATCTTAGGATGGTCCTCCCATTGTGTTTACCCCCAAAAGAGCCATCCCCTTAAATTTACTCTAAAAATGTGAAAATAGTTTACGTCCAATCGTTCGAGCCGCCAATCTACATATTTACCAGTTAGATTAATTGATGATAATTATAGGTCAAGGGAAGTAGTGATAAATTCTATTAATATAGACAGAAGAAATTAAAGGGCTTATAATGCAGTTAAATACTAGTAAGGCATCTGGCCCTGACAACATTCATTCTAGGATACTCAAAGAAGGTGTAGAAGGTATTGCAGTAGCTCTTGAGAAGATATTTATTAGATCACTAGAGTCTGGAGAAATACCAAATGATCGGAAATTGGCAAATGTAGTGCCAATTTTTAAAAAGGGAAGCAAAGAGGGACCCAAATAACTTTAGAACGGTAAGCTTAACTTCTATAGTCTGTAAAATTCTTGAGAAGATGGTTAAGAAGGGAATTTCTGATTATCTAGAGAGTAGCAGGTAAATTAATGATGCTCAGCATGGTTTTAGAAAAGGTAGATCGTGTTTAACTAATTTAATGGATTTTATGGATTATGTAACTAAAGAATTACATAGGGGTGAGAAAATTGATGTGATCTACTTAGATTTCAGCAAAGCTTTTGATAAGGTTCCACATAGAAGACTAGTTCATAAATTAAAGCTGCATGGGATATGTGGGAACGTTTTAAATTGGATAACTGAATGGCTGAAAAATAGGAAACAGAGAGTTGTACTGAATGGAGTGAGGTCAGAGTGAAGGAATGTTATTAGTGGCTTACCTCAGGGATCAGTTTTAGACCCTCTATTATTTATAATCTATGTAAATGATCTTGGGCAAGGTGTAAATAGCACAGTGTCAATTTTTGCTGAAGACACTAAATTGGCCGCTGTAGTCAAAAAGGTTGAGGGAAGCTTTAAAGCGCAGCGTGACTTAAATAAGTTGTTAGCTTGGGCTCAGAAGTGGCAGATGACTTTTAACCTTAATAAATGCAAAGTTATTAACATAGGGAGAGATAATAGGGAATTTAGCTATGAGATGGATAGGTATTGGCTTAATTCAGTTGAAGATGAGAAGGACTTAGGCATAGTAGTGAATAGGTCACTGAAGTTTTCAAAGCAGTGTATTAAGGCAAAAAATAGAGCAAATAGGGTGCTAGGATACATTAAAAGAAATGTTAGAGGGGAATTGATTGAAGTCTTCAAATGGGTAAAAGGATATAATAAAGGGGATCTGGGTAAGGTTCTTATACTTAGTGAACATGACAGGACACATAGCAATGGGTTTAAGCTTGATAAGTATATGTTTCGGAAGGAGATTGGGAGGAATTGGTTTACAAATCGTGTGGTAGATGAATGGAATAGGCTCACTAGACATGTGATAGAAGCCTCCTCTCTGGGTAGTTTTAAGAATAGATTAGATAAATATATGGATGAAGGTGCTAGATGGGACTGACTTTTTTTTTTATGTACATATGTATATATTTTTTTAAGGAGTGGGGAGATTATATTTTGCGGTTGCATGAATGGACATAATCCTCTGGATGCATTTTATGTATATTGTAAATTAGATCTGACAAACTCCTGTAAAGGGTGACAATGTTGATGACTTTTCTCTGGTAAGAAATCTTTTGTGTGTTGACTGGAACAGGAGCTGCCAAGTGTAGGAAATGAACTAAATAAGATTATTAAGAAGACCAAAAGGACAGCAGAAATTAATTTAGCTAAAAATAATAATAAAGATCCTAAAAAATTCTTTAGCTATTATAGAATCAATAATAAATCTAACAGTGATAAAATAGGGCCTATTAAATATGAAGGGGTTTTGAAAGAATCTGATGAGGAAATAGTAGAGATCCTTAATGATCATTTTGCTTCAGTATTCACAGAAGAGAAACCAGTTAGATTAATTGATGATAATTCTAGGTCAAGGGAAGTAGTGATAAATTCTATTAATATAGACAGAGAAGAAATTAAAGGGCTTATAATGCAGTTAACTACTAGTAAGGCATCTGGACCTGACAACATTCATTCTAGAAATACTCAAAGAAGGTGTAGAAAGTATTGCAGTAGCTCTTGAGAAGATATTTATTAGATCACTAGAGTCTGGAGAAATACCAAATGATTGAAAATTGGCAAATGTAGTGCCAATTTTTAAAAAGGGAAGCAAAGAGGACCCAAATAACTTTAGACTGGTAAGCTTAACTTCTATAGTCTGTAAAATTCTTGAGAAGATGGTTAAGAAGGGAATTTCTGATCATCTAGAGAGTAGCAGGTTAATTAATGATTCTCAGCATGGTTTTAGAAAAGGTAGATTGTGTTTAACTAATTTACTGGATTTTATGGATTATGTAACTAAAGAATTAGATAGGGGTGAGAAAGTTAATGTGATCTACTTAGATTTCAGCAAAGCTTTTGATACGGTTCCACATAGAAGACTAGTTCATAAATTAAAGCTGCATGGGATATGTGGGAACGTTTTAAATTGGATAACTGAATGGCTGAAAAATAGGAAACAGAGAGTTGTACTGAATGGAATGAAGTCAGAGTGGAGGAATGTTATTAGTGGCGTACCTCAGGGATCAGTTTTAGGCCCTTTATTATTTATAATCTATGTAAATGATCTTGGGCAAGGTGTAAATAGCAAAGTGTCAATTTTTGCTGATGACACTAAATTGGCAGCTGTAGTCAAAGAGGTTGAGGGTAGCTTTAAAGTGCAGGGTGACTTAAATAAGTTGTTAGCTTGGGCTCAGAAGTGGCAGATGACTTTTAACCTTAATAAATGCAAAGTTATTAACATGGGGAGAGATAATAGGGAATTTAGCTATGAGATGGATGGGTATTGGTTTAATTCAGTTGAAGATGAGAAGGACTTAGGAGTAGTAGTAGATAGGTCACTGAAATTTTCAAAGCAGTGTATTGAGGCAAAAAATAGAGCAAATAGGGTGCTAGGTTACATTAAAAGAAATGTTAGCTACAAGAGTAAGGAGGTTATCCTTAAACTATACAACTCTTATGTCAGGCCACATTTAGAGTACTGTATACAGGCATGGTCACCACATTTTAGACATGATATAAACTTGTTAGAGTCAGTACAAAGGAAGGCAACAAAAATAATACCATCCCTGAAGCACCTTGAATATGAAGATAGACTGAGGGTATTAAATATGTTTTCATTTGAAAGAAGGTGTGTGAGGGGAGATATGATTGAGCTTTTTAAAATCTTTTCTGGGATGGATAAATTGGATTTCATCAAGTTATTTGAGTTAGAAGGTAGTAATAGAACTAGAGGCCACCACTTAAAGATTAAAAAACAGAGGTGCAGACTGGATGTTAGAAAATATTTTTTCACTAACAGAGTGGTGGATTATTGGAATAGTTTGCCACCTGAGACTGTAGACAGCCCAAACTTGAATGTTTTCAAGCACAGATTGGATGATTATATGGGGATGGAGGGTTAATTTCTTACTTTTTGGTATGTGGATATGTTTCTTGACTCATTCCTGTGGATGCAGTTTCTTTTTATTGTATATTTTGGGGGGACTTTGATTTTTTTTGACAAGACTCCTATGGAGGCTTTAAATTATATATTGTAGATGCATGGTTGGACATTCCTATATATTGTTAAATTGTATATTGTAGATGCATGATCTGACAAAATCCTATGGATGCATTATGTGGGTGGGATTTGACGGATGCGGATGACCTTTGACAGGCCCTTGTGGCTTTTATCATCCGTGAAATTATGTTATGTTATGTTATGTTTAATGGTCTTTTGCAGTCTCCTTCTTTTCTTATGTTCTTTTCTTATGAATGGTATTTTGCAGTCTCCTTCTTTTCTTATGTTCTTAAGAGTAAGGAGGTCATCCTTAAACTATACAACTCTTATGTCAGGCCACATTTAGAGTACTGTATACAGGCATGGTCACCACATTTTAGACATGAAATAAACTTATTAGAGTCAGTACAAAGGAGGGCAACAAAAATAATACCATCCCTGAAGCACCTTGAATTTGAAGATAGACTGAGGGTATTAAATATGTTTTCATTTGAAAGAAGGTGTGTGAGGGGAGATATGATTGAGCTTTTTAAAATCTTTTCTGGGATGGATAAATTGGATTTCAGCAAGTTATTTCAGTTAGAAGGTAGTAATAGAACTAGAGGCCACCACTTAAAGATTAAAAAACAGAGGTGCAGACTGGATGTTAGAAAATATTTTTTCACTAACAGAGTGGTGGATTATTGGAATAGTTTGCCACCTGAGACTGTAGACAGCCCAAACTTGAATGTTTTCAAGCGCAGATTGGATGATTATATGGGGATGGAGGGTTAATTTCTTACTTTTTGGTATGTGGATATGTTTCTTGACTCATTCCTGTGGATGCAGTTTCTTTTTATTGTATATTTTGGGGTACTTTGATTTTGTTTTTGACAGACTCCTATGGAGGCTTAAAATTATATATTGTAGATGCATGGTTGGACATTCCTATGGATTGTTAAATTGTGTATTGTAGATGCATGATCTGATAAAATCCTATGGATGCATTATGTAGGTGGGATTTGATGGATACGGATGACCTTTGATAGGCCCTTGTGGCTTTGATAAATATGTAGATTATCGGCGCGAATGATGGGACGTACTATTTCGTCCGTGTTCCAAAATGTTTCACATTTTTGGAGTACATTTAAGTTGACGGCTTGTGTGGGGGTAAACCACTACGATGATCCTGAGAATCATTAAATTGGGGGGGGGGTCTGGGGGGCACATCCCCCCAGTATATAATCCTAATTGTTTATAGAATAATAATTTGAAAAGGACTCAAACGCGCATGAATATTCCGACACAAGTGAACGATAATATTTACACACAAATTTTTTTTCGGCCGGGCCGCTAATCTACATATTTACCGTGGCTTTTGTCATCCGTGAAATTATGTTATGTTATAGGTGAGCTGGGTAGCCAACAAAAAGAATGAGTGCCATGAAGGTGGCCAGCCACACACATACTGGTGAGCCTTCCTAAACAAGAATAGTAAAAATTAAAGTAGTTAATACAAATGTGAATTATATTGCAGTATGTCAGAGAAGCATACAAGGGAACGCAAAGAGAACAGCAAAATAGAAAGTCAAATTTCCAGAAAATTTGAGTTTGTTTACTTCCGGTAAGAGAGGAAATGATTCACGAATATACGTGTCTCTTATAAGAGAAGCACATACCAAAATATATGTAAAGAAGAAAACAAAAGATCTAATTTTTATACTCTTGCTTAAATATTGTGAACAAAACTTTGGGTTAATGAGTATTAGGTCAAAACGCAAACAAAAGTTTAAAATCATATTATTGCTATGTTTTTTTTATATGCTTTGCTAAAATTTGCATGTCATTTCTTGAGCAGATTCATACTATTGTTGTAATTAATAGTGTTTATATTGCTATTATTTGGCGACATTACGAATCGTCATCACGAAATGATAGTGAGAATTTGGGTGCCAATATATCGCCAAATCTCTATATATTTAAAATTGCTCTCTTGAATTAAGAGACATATATTACGCTCCATAATACCGCCACTGAATGTCGAAGACAAAAAAACAAATAAAAAAAATACAAGGAAAATTAAGAGTTTTATGAAACTATATAAAAACACTTGGTTATACAATATAAAGGCAGAGTTTCATTTGGGTGGCAATCTTTATAGGTAAGAACGAAGTAGTTAAATTTATAAAATGTGTCCCCTTGCCCATCAGTCCCGTTAGCTCAGTCGGTAGAGCATTGGTTTTTTGGTTGTTTTTTTTTCTATTGGCTTTTCGTGGGATCATCTGTACTAAGACCTCTGCTATCTTGTTTTTCTGTATTACTTCCCACGCATTTCCTCTGTCAAGCTGTTTAGGCTTGGGGGTCGATGAGTGCTAGTTTGCATGCCAACTACAAACGTCGATAGTTTCTGGTCGTATAAAGAAGGCATTCGTGCATTTCCGTTTCATCCTCTACATCCTACATGCACAGTTTCATTTGGTTGGTGGTCTGTGGAGGTGCGAACGAAGAAGTTAAATTGATAAGATGTGTTGCTTGGCTCATTGCTTCCGTTAGTTTATTCAGTAGAACACAGTCTAGATAACCAGATGTCTGAGGTTCGAGTCCTTGCCGGGCGAGTCTTCTGCTTAACAAGGGATTAGTGTTGAATTGCCGATCGGAACTATTAAAGTTTGGAATTTCTTTTATAAGATCTGATTCTATTTTTGCATTATTAATGTTAATTGAGTAGTTTTAATTTGACATGTGTAGTAAAAGGCTAGATGATAGGCTTCCACGACGCATGTAGCATTTCTTTCCCTTCATTTTTTTGGAGAAACTGCTGCTTTGCCAATGTATACTTTATCGCAAATTTAACATGGAATATAATAAGCCCCCTGTTCTTTAGGGGTAGATTTAATTTTAGACAGACTATTTCGAATCGTTTTTTTGCTTATTGAATATTTTCGTATTAGATACTTTAAAATTTAGGGTCACTCCGACTCTAGATAAGACAGCTTCGACGTGATAATAGCCTCCTTTAGCTCCGGCACTGTATTTCTCATTTCATGGATAATATTTAATGGCGTGTAACGTAGAGATATTGCAATTAGGCAGCTTATACGCTCTGTTGAGTGAGTTGCTTGAGGGTGAGGGGTGATTCATGATTTCAAAGTCGACTAGTCCGGGCGTACACTGGTAATAGCAAAGCGGGGAATGTGTTTGCAGCTCGCCGCACGCTCCCTTCTTTCTTTATTTTCCATTGATCTTCTTCATACAAACTTTTATCTACAATGATGCTCAGAATCGATTAGAGGGATACACTATGGATAACGTTTTCCAGCGATCTTTTCTGCTTTATTTCAATACAGTTCTCTACTAAGAAATGACGTGTGTAGGTTGGCGAGATTAACGGCTAGCGGTTTAAACTTTTGCTCGACTGTCTTATTTTGGGACGTATGATGGTAGAGCCGCCGATGTTGCTCGTAAACTGGGTCCAATGACGCAGGGAGTGTGTTGGCAACTTACCGGAAGTTCCATTCTTTCTTTATTTTGATTTTCTTTCTTACACTAATCTATCTTCAGGCTCAAATGACACACGACTTAATGCACACGGCGTGCTTGCTCGGACCCTTTAATATAGGTAATTTAATGAGAGTACCTATAAAGTGAATATAAAATCTTTGAATAGCGACGAATAATTCGTAACTTTTTTATGCTGCAAAGATATAATTGATTCGTGATCTATCAGAATTTCAAACTTTAAATCTACAAAATATCTGGCAATATTTTTAACCCAAAAAATATTTATGCTGGCACACTAGCTAGTATGATTTGAGGTTATGAGGATGAAATTACTCGCTGATCCAGTAGGTGGTAAGGTGTAGCAATAAAAGCTTGTTTTTATTATTTATTAAAAACAAGGTATATAAAAATTAACAAGGATTTAATATGCGCTACTCTAACATATAAAAACTTAGTTTAGAATACCGCAGTTATAAGTGGATATAAAGTAGTGTAATAGTCTACAAAGATGTTGTAGTGGCTGAGAAGTAGAAGCGGGGGATTTAAAAGCTTCACTTGAATAAACAAATTAAGATACTCATGATGAGACAGGCGATACGCCACTCGTGAACGGCAATTCGGTAACGCAAAAAGCCGTTCGTAACTCGTCTCACGCTACTTTGGTTCTTTATCTTTTATCATCGCCACTTTCATAAGCCCAATTTATCTAAATCAGTGCCCAAAGTCTTTGGTGGAGCGTTATACCTTTGGTAAAATTCCCAACCATCATCGGTCGTCTTTATTTCTTTAAAATACGCTCCGCTTCTTGTAAGGGAAAGCAAGGGGGGAGGGGGAGCGCCGAAAAGTGCAAGCGGGCAATTTAAAAGCAAAAGTTGAATGAGTTTCTTTAAGAGACTCAGGGTGAGTGCGGTCAATACACCACTTACCAGCTTGCCAACGGTGATCTAACGACGCAGGAAGCTGTTCGCAACTATAGCGGTCTACACCCCTACACATGTAAATATTTATTTCTTACCGTATATATATATATATATATATATATATATATATATATATATATATATATATATATATATATATATATATATATATATATATATATATATATATATATATATATATATATATATATATATGAAATTTCAAGAAGAGTTGGTAACCCTGACTTAAATCGGGAGATTGTTGCACCCGCTCTCCCAAGCGTCTTAAAAATAAGCCATTAGCCTTCATTCGCTTAGCTGTGCTTCATCAGTGAACAAGTCTGTAAATATTTAGATTATAATTGTGGCTTAGGTTAAATATTTCCCAGATAGAATCCCGAATTAATACTTGATTCTTTGGTTTCATTTACATACCAATTCAACTCCGTTATAATTGAATTACTTATAATCCAATTACTTATAATCCAATTTACTTATATCTAATTAATATCCACCAATTATTTATTTAACAATTACTATCCACGAATTATCTATTTACTAATTACTATACACCAATTATCTATTTAATAATTATCTATTTACCAATTACTTATAATCCAATTACTATTTACTAATTATCCAATTATCACTCATCATTTGTTATAATCCATTTACTATTTACCAATTATTTAATCATCAATCAACATTTGTTATACTCTAATTACCAATAATCTAGTTACCAATAATATAATTACCAATTATCTAGTTACCGATAGTCAAATAACCAATTATCTAATTATTATTTATATTTATCATTTATTAATTATATCAAACCATATTAATCAATTGTAAATCCATTTCCGTTAACTCATTCAAATTTAATTCATGTGTAATTCTCAATCCAATCATAAATTGTAACTTGATAAATTGTCCCTTAAATAATCTAACTGTTTATTCAATAATATCTATTTTCCGAAGACTCTTTGTTTTTAATTCACGCATTTTTTCAACGTCCCCCAAATTTAGCCTAAGGAATTCGTCTGCAAATTTAGACTCGCATTAACATTTAACAATTCATTCCTTTGAATAATGAAATATAGGTTGTTTTTTATGTTTATTGTGATCTAAGAGCTATCTAGGATATTACAGCTATATTCATTTAGAACCTATAAATCGTGCCCAGCCTAGTTTGATTATCTCCCATTTATTCATTCGTAAAATTAAATTAATTTTCATTGTCACGTGTGTTGTATTTTTCGAAGGACGCATCCCGCCTCACTCGGTTCGATTTTTTTCTCGCGTAGACTTTCATTTTCCACGAGTGACTTTTGACACGTGCTCGTTTTCAATCCTTGGTTGAATTTAACATCCTTAAGTAATCCTTTAGTAATTTCATACAATAATTATATTATACTGTAATAAATACGAAGAGTGACCAATTTTCAATAATTTTTTTTTTCAAATTTTACGTTTATGGGCGTGAATCGAATTTGTGCATAAACACAGACATTTTTTTAATTCTTTTTGTAAATGAATTATAACGGAGCCCCAACTTCGGGCACAGTAACAACGACCCAAGCATCCTTCCCCGCAACAACAACTACAACTTATTAACCTCGTTCGGCGCGCACGCAAGCATCCTCTCTCATTCGCCTACCACCCAACAACGTCTCTTCCCCACTCCCTCTTCGGTTCAGCTTCCGCCATTCGACCCAAAAAATCCCATTGGCTGGTGGGAAATGGTGGAGCTCATCCGACTACACCAGGCAGTTCCTGAGGATCAAAAGACAATCATCGTGGCCCAGAGATTACCTCTAAGTATTTTTACAACTTTTAATAGTATTCTCCTTGATGGGAGTATTTCTGGGTCTTCGGGAAGGTTCAAGAGGGCGTTCATGGAGGGATTTGGGAGGTCGCAAATTGAGGACCTGCGTATCCTTCTTGATACGCAGGAAATGGGGGACAGGCGCCCTACGCACTCTCTGGACCATCTTAAGGCCCTGGCACATGCCAAGGGAGCACAGCTCAACCAAATCGAGCCACTCATAACATAAATATTCATGTTTGCGATGCCGGACCAAATTAAGCCCCTTATACTAATGCCCCCCCTTCCTGCAAACGTGGAGAAGATGGCAGATACGGTTTTTGACGCCTTGTATAACAATCCACTCATCAGCTGGGAGAATGCAGGGTCCAGGACGTTTAGCAATGCGAATAGGGGGCGTAGCACATAATACAACTCTAATGTTAAAAAAGACTCACATGTATCCATTTCACAGGTTGGGTCACCGGGCGTGACTCCTTACAACCGACCAGGACTCCCTCAGGATGCATCCTTGCAGGCTTCAGAACTTTCATCCGTTCTGGAGAGGAAAGAGATGGATATTCACGCCCTAAATGTGCGAACGGTTCTTCACCGAGAGCACAATCGTGAGCAGGACGAAGGAGTCAGATGTCGTTCCTCCTCCTGAAAAAGGCAACACCAACGAGTAAACAGCAGCACAAGAGGTGAGGGACAGCAGTTTCATTTCCAACCTAAAGCTAATTCCCCCTATCCTGACAACTCTCAGGGTAACTGCTGGCATCATTCTACTTATGGGAGCAACGCTGTCCGCTGTGTTCAGCCTTGCAAATTTTACCGTGCATCATTTCAAGCCCACAACTTTATCCCTCATTCTGGTGGTGCTGCTCATACTGCTATATTTCAGCCTTCAGTCTTTTGTTGGTATCACCTGAAATTTGGCTCCAGAGCAGAAAAAAATGCTCTGCCCCAAGTAACTACCAGCTAAATGCTTGACTTACACCTACGAAATTACAAAACTCTATGGGTTCACTTACCCAACCTTCACCTTTAGCATAGGGAACTTTAAACTGAATTCGCAAGTGATACGCGGGTCTGTCACCTCTGCAACCTCATCTCTTCGGGCCGATCCTCCTTTTGGTGTTCATGACCCACTCTCTGATTTCTCCTTCCTGGTTGACACTAGCGTTCAATGCAGTGCCATTCCGGCCTATTCAGTCGAGAAAGCTTGCACTTCTCCTGATCTTGACCTTAAAGCTGCAAATTCATCAGACATAAGGACTTATGGGAGGCATATTCTCGATCTCTCTCTAGGGTTACGTCGTGTTTTCCCATAGACGTTCATCATTGCCGACGTCGACATGCCAATTTTAGGCCTAGATTTTCTTTCTGCGCACGATATTCTCGTCGATTCTCGTCACCACAAGCTTATCGACAGAACCACAACACTAACTCTTGCTGATTAATTCTCTCCTTCTACTTGCGCTCTCCTCTTTGTTCGTCTCCTTTCAACTGCTCCCCACTTCCAGCAACTTTTGCTGGAGTTCCCAATCCTCAGTCTGCCTCCTTCTAAGGACAGACCTATTAAGCACAATGCGGTGCACAGAATAAAGACCACAGGAGGGCAGGTTTTCTCACCTTCCCGTCGACTGGCCCCGGATAGACTTGTCCAAATGAAGGAGAAATTTAAGTTCATGGTCGAGGCCGAGATCGCTTCCCCATCCACCTCCCCAAGGGCTTCACCGCTTTATGTAGTACCTAAATCTGCTTCTTGGGAATTCAGAGCTGTAGGTGACTACAGGCGACTCAATGCCTGTACAGTCCCGGATAGGTATCATCTGCCTTTCTTATCGGATTTTAACCCAGCCCTTTCGGTTGTTCCATTTTTTCTAGGCTCGATTTAGTTCGCCCTTTCAACCGAATACCGATTCACCCTGATGATATCCCTAAGACGGCTATCGCCACTCCATTCGGCTCCTTCGTCATTAACCGAATGCCTTACAGACTTCGTAACAGTGGTCAGACCTTCCCAAGCTTCATGGATCAGATTCTGAGAGGTCTTCCCTTCGTATTTTGTTATATAGACGACCTCCTGATAGTATATGCGTCTTTAGAGGAGCATTTTTCTAATTTTCGCCAGGTTTTTGCACGTTTAGATGAGCATGGTATCGTACTCAACACTTCTAAGTCTATCTTTGATGTCACACAGTTCTCCTTTTTGGGACACCACATTTGCCCTGAGGGAATTCGTCTTCTCGAGGACAAAGTTGAAGTTATCCGGGCTTTTCCCCGACCTTCTTCGCTAAAGCAACTTCGTAGATTCTGTGGGATGGTAAACTTTTACCACAGGTTCATTTCCAACATCCCCCACATTATGCAACCTCTCTACGAATTGCTTTCCAAGTGCCAGAAGAACCTTCCTCTTTCCTGGTCCCACGAAGGTTGCGAGGGTTTCTCTCGCACCAAAGAGGTTATGGCTTCCGCTGTCACCATGGCCCATGCTTGCCCAGGAGTCTCATAAGCGTTGCTTCGGAAGCGTCCGCTACTCATGTCAGTGCGATGCAACATCAGAAGGTTGGTGACTCTTGGCAAACTCTCGCCTTCCTCTCTAAGGCTCTTCTTCCTTCCTCACAGAGGTACAGTACGTTTTCCCGCGAATTACTGAGCATACCTCACCTTCCGTCACTTCCAACAATACTTGGAAGGGCGTGAATTCACTGTCTTTACCGACCACAGGCCATTGGTAGGTGCGCTGGCCTCTAGTGGCACCTCCTCTGTGCACTTTGCAGTTGATACTCGTCACCTTCACCTCATCCTGCAGATGACAAACGATATTCGCTACGTTTCTGGTTCTTTAAACGTCGTACCAGATGCGCTCTCTCGCATTTCATCGATTTCGGACACGTAACTCTCCCAAACTGCGTCCATCGATCACGCGACAATAGCGCTTCTCAAAAACAAGATGAAGACAAGCAAATACTGCGTCACTCTTTTCAGCTTATCCTTCGCGAAATGGACTTGTCGGACAGTCCTTCCGGGCATATCCTGGTTGATTCTTCATTGCCTGACTCTCCTCGTCCACTCATTACTCTCGCTTACCGTCAGCATATTTTTGACCAGACTCACGGTCTCTCTCATCCTGGCATTCGAGCAACTCGCAAGATCATCACACAACGTTATGTGTAGCCAGGTATGAACGCCGACGTGGCCAAATGGACCCGCGCATGTCTGCTTTTTCAACGTTCAAAGGTTCAATGCCACACAAAGTCCCCTCTGGTTGCCTTTCCACTTCTATCGGCACGTATTGACGCCGTTCACATCGATCTGGTTGGTCCTCTGCCCTTTTCGCGTTGTTGCACTTACCTTCTCACCATGCTCGATCGTTTTACCTCTTGTCCAGAGGCAGTTCCTATCCCTGACATAAGAACATAAGAAAAGAAGGAGACTGCAAAAGACCATTCATGGCCTACACTTGGCAGCTTCCACTGTAACTCGAGCCTTCGTCTCAGCATGGGTTGCTCGTTTTGGTGCCCCATCAACGATCATGACTGATCGAGGTAGCCAATTTAAATCCCACCAATGGGATGCACTTATGTCGGTGCTTTGCTCCTTTCGTCTCCTTACCACTAACTACCATCCCCAGAGTAACTCTAACGCGGAACGTTTTCACCAGAGTCTTAAGGCAAGCTTACGCTCCACTGACCCCAACATCACTTGGGTGGACAAGTTATCCTTAATTCTCCTGGGAATTCGTGCCTCCTTGAGAGGGGATTTGAATTGCTCTGCTGTGGAACTCGTCTATTGTATGCAACTTCGTTTTCCAGGCTAATTCTTTTCTTCCGTTGACTGTCCTCTTCCTTCCGACATATATCCTGGTGCATACGTACACAATTTAGTACGAGCGATCTGTGAGGATAAGCCGACCGCCACAAGAGTGCCTGCTAATCAGAAACCTTTCGTGCCACAGGGAGATGGCAACTTGCTCTCATGTGTTTGTCCGTCGTGGTTCCACTCGCACATCTTTGCAACCTGTCTATGACGGACCCTTTTTCGTCGTCTCCGGGAAGCCGAGATTCTTTGTACTGCAGCTTGGCACCAAGCAGGATACGGTTTCCACCGATCGGCTTAAACACGCTTTCATAGAGACCGTTCATCTGGAACAGCCACTACCTTTCTCTTCCACTAATATAGGCTTAGTGGTTATTCCAGCCTACCTTCCGCACCCAACTATTCCTTCAACACTTCCCAACCAACTAACCCCATTTCCCAACCCTTCTTCGGTTCTTTCAAATCAAACTGCAACTCTTCCGCCCACCTCTCTACTCGCAAACCCTCCGCCAACCATCTCTACACCCCCCAAACCTTCTTACCAACTGCTGCCGCATCCCTTTTTGTTACAGGACCACTCTACAGCAGCTGGAGAACACCAAGCGACCACCGACAGTCGCCTTTTTCGGGAGGTCCAGAACAATCGTCACCCAACGCTCCGGTCCTCGCTCGCGACAATCTCCCGCCTCAATCGAGTGTCAATACTAATCGCCACCTGACCCGGAATCCGAGTAAGCCAATTTGGCACCATAAATCGTTCTGGACGCATTGTAAGGAGGCATCGCCGATATATAGACTAAACTTTATGTAAATACCTTCTGTTGGGCGAGCTTTCTCTCGGTAGGCAGTATTGTAGCGGTCTAAATCCCTACAAATGTAAATATTTATTTCTTACTGATTATATATATATATAATTTCAAGAAGAGTTTGTAGCCCTGACTTAAATCGGGAGATTGGTACATCCGCTCTCCCAAGCGTCTTAAAAATAAGCTAAGAGGATTCATTCGCTTAGTTATGATTCATCGGTGAACATGTCTGTAAATATTTGAATTGTAATTGTAGCTTAGGCTAAATATTTCCCAGATAGAATCCCGAATGCATGTTTGATTCTTTTGTCTCATTTACAGACCCATTCAACTGTGTTATAATCCAATTAATTATAATCCAATTACTTATATCCAATTACTATTCACCAATTATCTATTTACCAATTACTATCCCCCAATTATCTATTAACCAATTAGTATCCACCAATTATCTATTTACCATTATTAGAATCCTATAATCTATCTACCAATTACTATAATTCTATAATTTATTTACTAATTACTATTTACCAATTACAATTTGCCAATTACTTATAATCCAATTACTATTTACCAATTATCCAATTATCAATCATCATTTGTTATAATCCAATTAGTATTTACCAATTATCTAATTAGCAATCATCATTTGTTATTCTCTAATTACCAATAATCTAATTACCAATTATTATTTAAGTTCTATCATTTATTAATTATACCAAACCATATTTATAAATTGTAAATCCATTCCCGTTAACTCATTCAAATTTAATTCACGTGTAATTCTCAATCCAATCATAAATTGTTACTTTATAAATTGGCCCTTAAATGATCTAACTGTTTATCTAATAATATCTATTTTCCGTAGACTCTTTGTTTTTAATTCACGCATTTTCCCAACGTCACCCAGATTAGGCCTAAGGAATTCATCTGCAAATTTAGACTCGGGTTAGCATTTAACAATTCATTCCTTTGAATAACGAAATATAGGTTTTTATGTTTATTTTATAGCGTACCAGAAATGCAGGCGAGCGGCTTAAAAGCTTCGTTTGAATTAGTCTTTGTTGAGACTCAGGATGGCCGAGTGGATTCGACGCTGGCTAACAATGGTCCAGCAACGCGGGAAACTGTTCGCAACTCGCCTACGCTATTATTTTTTCTCTGCCCCCTTTTCTACTCTCCACTATCTACAATGGTGCCCAGTCCCGGTAGGGGGAGCGTTAGCCCTTGGATAACATTTTCAAATGGGCTCTATTCATTTCTTCAAAATACGTTCCGCTTCTAGGAGGGGAGTTGTATAGTGTACGAGAAATGCAGGCGAACAGCTAAAAAGCTTCGTTCAAATCAGTCTTTTTTGAGACTCAGGATGGCCGAGTGGATTCGTCGCTGGCTAACAGTGGTCCAGCAACGCGAGAAGCTGTTCGCAACTCACCTACGCTATTATTTTTTCTTTGCCCCTTTTCCTACTCCCCTCTATCTACAATTGTGATCTAAGATGTATCTAGGATATTACCCTAATATTCATTTAAAGCCTATACAACTAACCTGGCACAGGAAGAACGAAGGCTGATAAACTCTTCGCCGAACCCCAAGGTAGTATCGCAGTTTGAAGTGAGTTCATTGTAAATATTACATCCTAAAATCAATCCACACACTAAATGAAGACGATCCTGACCGGAGACTTGAATTTTGTGATTTATACATAAGAAAGTGTACAGAAATTGCAGTATTTCCATCCAAAATTGTTTAGAGTGCTCAGGCCAGCTTTAAGATAAATGGTTCAATAAACCGACACAACTGTACCTATTATGGGCCTCTAAATCTACATGTTTCTATGGAAAATCATTTGAGCTTACCAGGGGTCACAGTGCGGGATATAATATCAGTATCGGGCATGGTAGGGTCATTCTTTCTTTTTTTTTACCAAACTGGGGATGTTTACCTAGACTTGTTTCAGAGATTTGTTGGTCTACGCATCGATGAGTTGTTTGGTGACAAAGGGATTTACCTTCAGAAAGAAGGAGCACCTTCCTACTACCATCGTGACGTAAAGGCCCTTCTAGATGCAGCTCTACGGAGCAGATGGATTGGGACGAACAAGTTTTGTTGAATTCCATGCACGTTCGCCAGAAACCACTCCAATGGTCTTCTTTTTAGGGGGATAGCTCTAAAATAAGGTATATGGCTCAAAATCAGCAAGAATTGAAGAGATAAAAATAAAATTGAGAGACAATGTCTCGCAGTTCCAATTGAAATGATTCCTGGCGTTTTTAATCCATTGATCCGCGTTATTGGCTGTGTTGAAAATAACAGAAACCCAATCTCTTTTGTGCTTACATCTTAGTGGCAAAGCGAGAATGCACAATAGAAAAAAACACAACCTTTAAAAAAAGGTTATGATGTCACTCAAACAAACTGACGAACAAACACAATACATAAAAGAAAAATATCTAAAAAAATAATACGAACATATATGCTAAATTCAATATTATGAGGAATATTAACCTAATAAATGGAATTTATATTCAGTATTTTTTTAAATTAATAAGTTATCTAATTTGTATAAACGTTTACTTAGATTAAAATATATTTCTTGCGGGAATTTTATAATTGCTTATTTAACTAAATACCTTTCAGTAGTGTTTTGCAAACAAATAAACGATTTTGGTGATTAAATGTTGAATGTTGATTAGGAAGGGCATAGTGGGTTTGCCAAACGAAAAGTCATTATGGTTCCGTTCCACTTCTTATAATTTAAACTATAAAAGCAAGTGCACCATGGGTTGACCGCCTCTGTCCTTCTTCAGCTCTTCTGGTTAGTCCCCATTTGCTAATTTTTTCCACACCCTTTTGATTTACATTCTTGGTAGACATTGTCCCCAATAATACAATATCCCCTGAGCCTCTCCAAGCGACAAAATTTTTCTTCCGTCTGATTTGGTTCTTTGTACCACTAATACCTCGAATATTAGAACATATACAGGGCGTAACCTTTAAGGACCCCTAGAAATGTTTAAAATGCTATATGGTATTCTTAATAGTGGTAAGCTAAGACCTTCCATTCGTTATGAATTAGTTGGTGAGAAGTCTCCCTTTTGTCTGTTGTTGCATAGATGATATCTTAATAGCATATTTGTATTTAGAGGAGCATATATCTCACATTCATGTGAATTAGTTCATCTTGAAGCATGTGGTTTCTATGTGGTTGCTTTTTATCTAATATCCAGTCAGATATACAATTTAACATTTTAACACGTATGCCATGAGCGTAAAATTTCTTGAATAAGCTTCTATGTGAGACCTTCTCGGATGCCTTTTGTGCAAGTTAATTGCATTGTAAATATAGGATAGTAGGAAAAGGGACAAATAAAAAATAATAGCGTATGCGAGTTGCGAACAGCTCCCCGCGTTGCTGGACCACTGTTAGCCAGCGGCGAATCCACTCGGCCATCCTGAGTCTCAAAAAAGACTCATTCAAACGAAGCTTTTAAGCCGCTCGCCTGCACTTTTCGTACGCTATAGCATCATGGAAGAAGTCTAGAAAGTTTGTTAATTACGATTTATTTTTTTGAAACCCATGCTGACTATCTATTATCAGCTAATTGGTTTCTAGATGATTGACTATATAAGCTCTTATTGTTGTTTCCAAACATTTTCCAGTAGTCAATGCCAAACTATTAGGTCTTTTTGTTCCTCTTAAAGATTGGTGCAACGTCTACTAATTTAAACTCATTTAGAACTAAAGACTCATCTAAAGATTTATTAGAAATGGTTACTAATAGTTCTATTTTAGATTCTCTAATATTCTTCAAGTGAGTTGGATATATATGGTCAGGCCCTGGATCCGCTAGCCAAATATTTAGGATCATGGTCATACCTTTAGCATCCCTCATTAATTCTCCAGCTGCGTTTCTCAGTGGACCAATATTTTTCGTAACGAATTTTATTACTAACATATCGATAGATTTTTTAATATTACTCTGACTGTCGCGAGCTATACCTAATTCCGCTTCTCTTTGTGCACCACGAATTCGACGTTTAATTTCTCTTCTTAGTTCTATATATATGTAATTCTATTAGTTTCCGAGTTTTGCTCCTTAATATTTTTTATAATCTAAATTTTCCCCTCTTAAAGCAGTAGTCATTTCGTCAGTCCACAATTTTCTTCTGTGTTTCATTGGAAAAAAATATTTTTGCATTTCATTTAATTTATTAAGAAGATGTGTGCAGTTAATTGCTGCCAAATCCTTTGAGAGTAGACCATGCCATCTGTAAGTTAATAAGTTCCTTTTGAAGTCTGTAAAATTAGCTGGTGTAAAATCAGGAACGTGCATAGAGCTTTGACAAATTTCTTAACAAACTTTTATTTCGAACCAAACCATACTTTAATTGCTGTTACCTAAATGCTCCCCAAATTTGACTTCAGTCACTAAGTTATCACTTTCGATTAGGATAAGATCTAAAATTCGCTTGTCACGCTATGTTTCGTTGACTTTCTAAATTAGAATGAATCCTCCATAAACACTACAACCCATTTTCCATATATGACATTGTAACGTAATGTGTCAAAATCTGTTTCTATTATTAAATTCGCTTAGAAGAACACGCTCGCTGTTATTAATTAATGTACTCAGGACTGTATAAAATTTGCTATCCCTCATCACAAGAGGGACGATGCGCCGTAATTACATTTACGATAAAAACACTGTGCAATTCACTTACAGATTTGATGTCCTTGTAACGTTCATGGCTGAATCCCATCATTTAAAGAACTAAGAAAATAGCAAACATCACTCGTAAGTTGTAAAATGAAATCACTGTGGCTGGCATCGACCGGAGATGCTTCGAAGATTTCCGGGCGTTCACTGCTCTGACTTAAGGTTTATGATAAGTGAAAATCATTAATTAATGTCTTTCCAAGTAATAGGAAGTGAAGATTGCTAGCGCTGTGGTGGGGCGAATGTGAGTGTGTGTAAAAGGGCCATTCTCCCACCCCTTTTCTCAGTACCCTCTCCCTCCCTCTGTAAGAATGTGTGTGAATGGGAATGGGTTTGTTTTATTTTTGTTTAATTCATGTATAAAATGATTACCATGTTTTTCTTTCTTTCCAGGCGTTATTCTGGAAAGATAATAGCTAATTTTGAAATATCACTATAATAAGATAGTTCTTTGTTTAAATTAACTTTTATCAAAGCGTCATATTCTGGAAAGAGGTAAGCTAGTCGATGTATTTTCGGGTAATGCCCACTTATTAGTTTCGCCATCCATGTATAAATAAATGGGTCACTGAAGGAGGATATATCTCTTCTTCAGAGAGTGGAAGTGTGGACTGGCAGCAAGAGGGGTTCTATAGACGAGTGCTCCACCCAGCCCTGAGAGGAGGGCTTTCGTGTCTCTAACCACCTGAACCGCCATACCTGCCTTCGTTGACAATCCTGCCTCCTTCTAGTTAGCCAACTACCACCCACCTCCAGCAAGTGATAGCGAGTGTCCCCTTTTCGTTCGGTTGTGGTTGTGTTTTTTTTGTTTTGTGTAGAATATACGTAAATTGTTGTATCCGCCGGTTATAAGATTCTCGTTTGGTATCGTTATTTTGATTGGGGAATTTAGCCTCATTTTGAAGTGTGCACACTTCCCTAGTAAATATAAAATTTTGTAAATATAAACTGTAACTATCATTGTATTTTTTGTAAGTAAAGGGACTGTATATACAATCCGTTTTATTCTCCCTCGATTTCTCACGTCCGGACAGTGTAGGAAGCGGGTTGGATCGATTATCGATTGGGATTAGAGATCTATTTTCGGGCCGCTACATTTGGCGCCCGAATAGGGACGTGAGACTTCGAAACTGGGAGCGTGACTGGATTGGATTGCAGTCCATACCCAATTAGTGTGACAAGTAGTTTGATTGATTTTTCCCTTCTCTTATCTTTTTACTAACTTGGGAACAATGGCTGTATCGGAAACGTTGAATGAAGAAGTAGTGCGATTGAGACTGGAGTTGAGAAAGAAAGAAGAGGAGTGTGAAATGTTGCGGGGAATGATGGAGGGAATGGAGAATATAATAAAAGGGATGAATGAAAAGACTGATAAGATGAAGAAGGAAATGGGAGACCGACAGGATCAGACGGACCGACGGATGCAGGACCTGTATAACATGATGACAGGGGCTGGATCAGTCCCAGGACCTACAACCCTGACCCCTGCTCCTACTGAAGGGACTCCGCTAAATGGAATGGATGGCAGTAGGGTTGAGTCTAAAGAAGATACTGTGAGTGGTAGGAAAGGGGGTGAATGGAAGAGAGTGGAAAGTAAGAGAGGAAGTAAGCATGGTTCTAAGGTTAAGGATAGGAAGGCGAGAGGGAAGAGTGTGGATTCGCTATACTCAGATGAGGGAGAGAGTGACAATATGATTGGAATGAGTGAAACCGAGAGTAGCTCTTCGGAGAGTGAAGTGAATGTGGGGAAAGGAATTTTGATTAGGGAAGTGCCAAGGATTGATAAGTTTAGATTGCATGGGGGAAAGAGTATGGATGAGTTCTTCGGGGATTTTGAGCGGTACTGCAAGCTCAAGTACCCGCAGAACAAGGGTCACTGGGTGAGTGTTCTGGGAGATTGTTTGGATGGGAAAGTGTTGGAGTTCTTGCGAGTGATAACGAGTGTGGGAGAGCCAAAGTACGATGTAGTGAAGAAGAGATTGATTGGGCAGGTGAAACGAATGAAAGAGAGTGTGAAGTATAAGAGGGTGAATGAATTTGAGAAGGCTCGAATTGGGAAGAGTGAAAGTGTGAATATGTATGCACATAGGCTTGAGAGTATGGCAAGAACGAGGTATGGTGATGATGATGTAAATGAATGTAAACCACTCATGAGGAAGTTTTTGGACACGTTCCCGCGAAAGGTGAGTGAATGGCTGAGTGGAAAGAGAAAGGAGAGAGTGAGACTGACAGGTGAACGGTTGATGTGGGAGGATGTGTTGGAACTGTTAGAAGATGGACGATTTGATGATGAAAGCGATCTAGAAGAGGATGGATGGTACAGTGTGAATGTTGGGGGTAAGAAGCCCAGGAGCTTTCATCCACCCCAGCAGTTTGTCAGCTACAGGGATGCCCTGAAAGCTGCACCAGCTGGAGTGATGTCAAACTTCCTGGGCCGGCAGAATGGATGGGCAAATGGAGGGTGGTCGAATGGAAGGGGGCAGATGAATTTCAAACGTGGGAACGGATATATGAGAGAGAAACCGAGGTATGTCCCAGCAAACGAGAGACCGAATGGTGGGAGAAAGATTGTGGAATGTCGTCGGTGTGGAAGGAAGGGTCATATGTTGGCAGAATGTAGGTGGACATCTGGTGCGTGTTTTGGGTGTGGTAAGAAAGGGCATATGATAAAGGATTGCCAGGAAAGTGTGAAAGAGTGCTTCGAGTGTAAAGAAATAGGCCATTTGAAGAAAGATTGTCCGAGGTTGAATGGTGGAGCAACTGGTGGGGGAAGTATGAAATATGCATGTGGTAATTGTGGAAAGGCTGGTCATTATGCAAGGATGTGTCGTGACCAGAGGAATGTATGTAGCTATTGTGCGATGGAAGGACATTCAAGTGAAAAGTGTTGGATTAGACTGAGAGCGCAAGGTGTGAATGGAAAGTCTGAAGCGGGAAACTGAATGGTAAGAGGGTACCTGCTGAAGTATCCTCTGGGTGCATGAGTGTGAGTAATGTGTTGGTAAGTCTGTCTAGTGTGAAAGTGCTGTCTGGTAGGAAGTATGAGTGTCTGAGTGTGAAGGTGGAATTGAATGGAATTGAGTGTTTGGCTTTAATAGATTCTGGATGCAAGGCGAGCTTGGTGTATAAAGATGTGTATGACAAGGTTAGCGAGAAAGCCCTCCTGTCTGAGTGCAAGGGTAGTTTAGTAGGTATTGGTAATATGAGAGTGCCTGTGATTGGAATGATAAGGTCAGCTGTTCGAATGCATGGTATGATGATGAATGAATGTGAATTTTCTGTGATTGATAAGGTGAGTAGTGAGTATGGTGTGATTTTGGGGTGTGATTTTATGAAAATGAATCGTATGGTTGTGCATCCTGCGAGTGATCAGATTGAGAGAAAGATTGGTAAAAATGGGGTGTATAAGTTGTATGTAGGAAAAGATGGTAGCGTTTTGAGGAGTGTGTTTACTGGTATTGAGGTGACTGCTATGGAGAATGTAAGGCTTGTGAAGGGTGAACGGGTGTCTGTTAGAGTGAGTTGGAGTAAGGATGTTAGTTTGAATGTGAGTGAGAACACTGTGATATTGGATGGAACAGATGCGTGTTATAAGGTAAGGCGTGTTGCTTGTGTGTTTGATGGCTTGATGAGAATGAATGATCCTTTTGTATGTGTGCAGGCGGACCCCAGTGTGAAAGGGCAGGTGAGGGGAATCCAAGTCGGAGATGTACTGGGCCACCTCTCCACTGTTGATGAGGTAGGTATGGATGATAGTACGGATATCAGGGTGAATGTTGCGAATGAAAAGACATGTGAATGGATGTATAATGAGGTGAAGGACATGGTGAAATTGGATGGATGTTTGACTGAGTATGAAAGGGAGGATGTGTATCGAATGATATTTGAGCGAAAGGGAGCCCTCAGTAAGGGTGATCTGGATTTCGGGGTTGCAAAGCTCCCGGAATTCAAGATTGTCCTGAAGGAGGACTCCCCAATTTATCAGCGGCCGAGGCATTTCCCACGTCCGGTTGCTGATGAGATTGAGGAGCAGTGTTTGGAATTGGAGCAATTGGGGGTGATTGAAGAGAGCGAGAGTGCATGGAATAGTCCAATTGTACCTGTACGTAAGCCGGATGGAAGATTGCGTCTGTGTGTGGATTATCGAAAGGTGAATGAAAGGACTGCGAAAGAAAGGTTTCCGATGTGTGTGGTATCTGAGTGTGTGTATAGTATGCATGGGATGGAGTGGTTTACGAAGCTGGATCTGGTACGGGGGTATTACCAGATGCCCATTGCTGAGGAGAGCCGGCCAGTAACTGCCTTCTCTTCCTCAAAGAGGCATTACCAGTTCCGGAACCTCAGCTTTGGGTTGGCTAATGCTCCCGGAGCCTTCCAGCGGGCAATGAATGTTGTGTTGAGTAAGTTTGCGAGTAAGAATGTGATTGCGTTTATAGATGATATTTTGATTATGACTGAGACTTTTGAGGAGCATATGAGATTGGTGAATGATGTGTTGAGAACGTTGGAGAGTGTTGGTGTGAAGGTGAAAGTGGCGAAGTGTGAATGGTTTGCGAAAGAAGTGGAATTCCTTGGGCATATGGTGAGTGAGAATGGATTGCGAAAATCATCGAAGTATGTTGAGAAGGTGCGAATGTTTCCTAAACAGGTGACTGTGAAGCAACTGAAGTCATTTTTGGGTTTGATTGAGTTCCAGCGAAAGTTTATACGTGATTGTTCTGGTGTGAGTAAGCCTCTGACTGAGTGGATGGGCAAGAAAGGTAGTACGGTTGTCAAGTGGAATGATAAGATGAATGAGGCGTATGAGAGACTGAAAGAGGCAGCGGAGGAAGATGTTGAATTGGCTTACCCAGATTATAGTGTAAATGCTAAAATGCTTGAATTGTATACAGATGCGAGTGGGTATTGTATGGGAGGTTTTCTGATGCAAGAGCAGCGTTTGAATGGAGAGAATGTCAGGCGAATAATTGGGTATGTATCCAAGGCTATGAATGTTGCAGAACGAAAGTATTCGACTGTGGAACGAGAACTGGCTGCGATAAGATATTGTTTGAAAGTGTTGCGTCCATTTTTGTATGGTGTGAGGTTTGTGATAAAAACCGATCATCAACCTCTTGTGTATCTGCAGCGTATGAAGTGGGCCGATAGTAGGATTGCAAGGACTTTGGAAGATTTGAGTGACTTTGACTATGTGATTGAGTATGTGCCTGGTGAACGGAATGGAGTGGCTGATTTGATGTCAAGGTATCCTGGTACGAATGATGAAAATGTGTGTGGAGTGAGTGATCCTGAGTATTTGCCGAAAGGAATTATGAATGGAAAAGAGAGTAAGGGTGGTGGTGATTCCTTGTTTGAGAGTGTATGGAATGGTTTGCAAGATTTGAAGAGTGATGGAGTAGATGTGAGAGTGCCCGATAGTGTAGATGATTTAAGGAAGGAGGTAATGAATGAAGTGTGTAGGAAGCCTGAAAGCATTGGTATGGCAAAGGTGTGGAGCTTCATGAAAGAATTGAGAGCGATGTGTATGCAAGGGGTTCCGCCATTTCAGGAAGTGTTGATTGTAGTGAGTCGTTTGTATGGAGTGATTGTTTATGTGCACTTTGGTGGTGAGAGGCCGATTATGTACAAGGATGAGAAGATGAAGGGTTTGAATCCTAATGTGGTACATCTGCAATGTTTGAGCGGTGTGCACTACAATTGGGTAATTGAAAAGTGTTCATATATAAGAGAGAAGAATGATTGTCTGGATGAAGATGAGTGTGTTTTGAGTGATGATATGGGAGTTAATGACAGTGTGGATATCAGTGCTGATGTTGGAGTGCTTGTTCCTTCGGTGTATTGCGAACATGGTGGACCTGATATGATGGAAGCGAGAGTGAAAGTTGGTGAAAGGTTGTTCTGTGGTTTGATTGATACTGGAGCGCAGGTGTCTTTAGTGAATGAGAAGATTCTGAGTAAGTATGATGAGTTTAAATGTTGCGAGCATAAACCTGTGAAGTTACGGATAAGTGGATTAGGGAATGGCTTGATAGTGGCATGGGAACAGGTTAGTCTGAAAGTGAGTTTGGGTAATGGTGTGAATGTGAGGCATGACTTTGTGATTCTGAAAGGTGAGCAAATGCCTTGTTGTTTCTTGCTTGGTGTAGACTTTATGAGATTGAATGGTTTGTCTTTGGATGCTGATAAGGATCGTCTTATGAAAGGTGAATGTGAGGTGATGAAGTTGAATGAGTGTGCGAAGAATGTTGTCAAGTTTTGCGGTATGATTGAGTTGGTCATGGATGATGAGAATGAGATTTTAAGTGATGATGATATTCTAGAGATGCAAGAGATGTGTCCTTTTGTTAGTGAGTTGAAGAGGTGTGTAATGATGCGTGTTGATTTGAATGAATGGCCAGAGTGTTTAAGTGATTTTAAAAGGTATGCTAAGGATTTTGTTGTTTGTATGGATGTTGTATATTTTGTGAGGCATGTGAAGGGTGGTGATGATATGTATGTACCTGTGATGTTCTTAGTTGGTATGATTGGTCTGGTGAAGGTTGTGCATGATAATTATAAGCATATGGGTAAATTTAAGCTGTGGGAGTGTATGAAGGAGCATGTGTTCCACCCGTTTCTGAGAACTGTTGTGAATGATGTTGCAACTACGTGTGAAAGGTGTCAGAAGCGAAAGGTGCAAGGTGTGCAAGTGAAACCACCGATGTTGAAAGTTGATGCGAAAGAACCGTTTGAATTGGTAGTGATTGATTGTGTGTCTTTGCCGCGTACGAGTGCTGGGAATGTTGGTATGGTTGTGATGGTTGACCATAAAAGTAAGTTTGTGTATGCAGCGCCTGTGAGAGATAAAAGGAGTGTGACTGTTGCGCGTGTGGTTGAGCAGTTGTTTTTTCCTATGTGTGTATGGAAGCCTAGAAGATGTCTGAGTGATAATGGTCCTGAATTTGTAGGGGAAGTGTTTGAGCAAATGTTGAGAGAGAATGGTGTGGAGCATGTGAGAACAACTCCGTATGTACCGTCTTCAAATGGATTGGCTGAACGGACTATAAGAACCTTGTGTGAGATGTTGAGAATGATGAGTACGACAGTGAATGACTGGGATGTGTGTCTGGGGAGAGTGTTGTGGGCATATAATTCAACTGTGCATAGTGCAACTGGAATGTCCCCATGTCAGTTTGTGATGAATTTTGAAAGGCGAGTGAAAGATAGGTTTCGTTTGAGTGAAAGTGAGCAGAGTGTATGGCGTGAGGCGCATGAAAGGTTCCGTTCATTTGAATTAGGTACGAAAGTATTGAAGGTGAAAGAAGTGAAGGGTAGGTTGAATGTATCAAAGATGAGTGAGAAGTTTGATGGACCTTATAGAGTTGTGAGAGTTTGGGAAAATGGGGTAACGTATGTTTAGGAGAGTTTGAATGACGGCATGACTGAGAGAGTGCGGGCTCATCAGAGTCAGTTAAGGAGATGGAGAGAACCTCCTGACTACCTGGTGAGCCATCCGGTGTATGGACTGTGTAGAGAGAGAGGTAAAGTGCATGATGATGAGATTGAATGTGATAGTATGGATCTGTCTGGGAAAGAGCTAGTCTTAGTCTCGAGGAGTAGAAAGCGTATAAAGAAGGGTGAAAGGAAGAATGCAAGTACGAATGAAAGTAAGTCTGAGCAGAGTGTTTCTGGTATGGGGGATCTTGAAAGGGAGATTGAGTTTTTGCGTAAACAGGTGAGTGATTTGGCTGGTATAAGTAGACGAGTGAGTGAGCTGCCTGTGCATGATTTTTCTGGTTTTGAGAACAGTATGAATGATAGTGTGTTTGGGCAGAATGAACCTAGTGTGGCTGATTTTTCGGGTTTTATGAATGGTAATAGTAGGGGTGAGTTTGATGTAGTGAATGATGAAGTGGCTGATTTTTCAGGTTTCTGGTGGGAACCAGTCGAAGGGGTTTCTGGTATGCCTGTTGAGAATACAGGGGATGTGAGTGACCTGTCTGTTTCGCAAGAATGTACCTTGAGTTGGATGAGTTCTGTGAGTGAGGAGCTGATGAATGGGGGTATGAAGAGTGAGGGTTCTGAACGGAAGAGTATGAAAGAATTCTGTCGTGAGATGGGAGAACTGGTAATGAGGGCTAAGAGTATGGTTGATGAGATGATAAATAGTGACGATGAGACTGACAGGACGACTGACGAACAACCCCGACTAATTGCTACGCGTAGCCAGGGACCAGTAGAAGAGTGTGAATGGGTGCAGAAGGGTGCGATTGAGCACAAGTGGTACCGTGGAGAGTGATTGAAAGGGTTTAGTGAGTGGCTGGTCGAATGGCTTAAGGAAGGAGGGGTGTGGTGGGGCGAATGTGAGTGTGTGTAAAAGGGCCATTCTCCCACCCCTTTTCTCAGTACCCTCTCCCTCCCTCTGTAAGAATGTGTGTGAATGGGAATGGGTTTGTTTTATTTTTGTTTAATTCATGTATAAAATGATTACCATGTTTTTCTTTCTTTCCAGGCGTTATTCTGGAAAGATAATAGCTAATTTTGAAATATCACTATAATAAGATAGTTCTTTGTTTAAATTAACTTTTATCAAAGCGTCATATTCTGGAAAGAGGTAAGCTAGTCGATGTATTTTCGGGTAATGCCCACTTATTAGTTTCGCCATCCATGTATAAATAAATGGGTCACTGAAGGAGGATATATCTCTTCTTCAGAGAGTGGAAGTGTGGACTGGCAGCAAGAGGGGTTCTATAGACGAGTGCTCCACCCAGCCCTGAGAGGAGGGCTTTCGTGTCTCTAACCACCTGAACCGCCATACCTGCCTTCGTTGACAATCCTGCCTCCTTCTAGTTAGCCAACTACCACCCACCTCCAGCAAGTGATAGCGAGTGTCCCCTTTTCGTTCGGTTGTGGTTGTGTTTTTTTTGTTTTGTGTAGAATATACGTAAATTGTTGTATCCGCCGGTTATAAGATTCTCGTTTGGTATCGTTATTTTGATTGGGGAATTTAGCCTCATTTTGAAGTGTGCACACTTCCCTAGTAAATATAAAATTTTGTAAATATAAACTGTAACTATCATTGTATTTTTTGTAAGTAAAGGGACTGTATATACAATCCGTTTTATTCTCCCTCGATTTATTGGGATTAGAGATCTATTTTTGGCCCGCTACAGCGCTAGAGCCGCAGACTTAATATATAGAACTAAGTTTTGCACCAATTTCGAGAACCCCGTTTAGTACGACGTTTGAAAGTGCTATAGCTTCAAGATGGAAGAGTAGGGCTGAGGAGCGCTACCCACCCCTGAATGAATACATTCGATAAAACGCACCCAGAACGACGTTTAAGGAATAAGGAACATGACGAACAACATTCGTAAAGTTGTAGAATGAAATCAGTGTGGCGACCGTCAGCTGCATGAGGAGTAAATATTTTGAGCGTTCATTACAATAACTAAGGGTCAGTGACAGGTGATAACCTAATTCACAAAGTTCCAAATAAAGCATGAAGTAACGTTTGAGAAATATAAAGCAATTTACTCTACCTAGAAAGTTTTTGCCGCTTTTGAGCCGGATAGAAAGAATTAGAGAAGAAACCTATAGGCTGTCCCGCAGTATCTAACATTTCCTAGAGAACATCGCCTGCTGAAGTCGAGGAAGCGTCAGATGCAACACTGATCAAATGATCAAGTATGCACATGTTGCGCTAAGGATCCTGCTTGGAAATTAGCCTCTCCTGTGTGGGCCAAGGCTTCGCACGCCGAAGGGGAATAATTAAAGGAACATTTTTTGTTTCTAGCAGACATAGAATTAAATGGATATAAAATGCGAGGTCAATGGGGAATAGACGGGTAATCAATTTTTACCATCCTGCAGAAGCGACGAATCTTTTTTATCGTAGGGGATCGAGAAAAATCACAATGTTACCGAAAGAAGGTGGTAGAGAAAAGAGACATGAGAACTGCCAAAAATAGGCTTATTTTTCAAGACAATGTGGGCCCTGCTGTAAGCCTACTTTAAGACATCCAAATCAGAGCAGCCCATTGCGATCGTTACATTTTAAAGAGCTTTTCCGTAGGCACTTATGGAAATAAGGGAATTGTAAAACTTACATATTTGGAGTGGTATTATGGGAAAATGCTGCTAACTTATTGAAGTTTTAAGAAGAACTGCTTACAGAAGAGATAAAATTGATTACAGAAATATATTCAATGAATGGCAAATAAAACTAAAAAAATTCCTTTTGACATTCCTGTGACTACATGCAGAGGTTATAACTAAGGCAGTGAATACAATAGCCATAGATAGCAAATGCAATAGTCTGTACGTAAATAAATTTTGTTGTTTGAGTTTTGACTGCTCGTACCGTAACGATAACGTGGATTTGAACTCTCCTAGCTACCAAAATAGGATATAAAATAATCTTACAATATTCTATGATTTGAATTTATTATTATTGTACAAAATTCAATTAAGTAAAGGAGAGGATATTTAAAAGATACAAATTGAAGACTATACAGAGAATATTGAATAATACATAGATGATTTAAGTTGAAATGGAATACAAGTTATGCGTTTGGAAAGTTAATATTTGAATGTATGTGACGAGAATGGTGTCTTCACAGGTGTATATAAATATGTAATTGTAATTATGTAAGTACACGACTAATGATCGAATGTGAGTTGGAACGGAAAATGAGAGAAGGAATAGGATTTAGGACCTTCCCTCTTGTGTGGATTGTTTGCAGAGAATCAATGGAAGGGGAATTTTGACTTGACTTTCTTTGAAGCGACGCTGTGCACGAATGGACCTTGAAAAGCGATTCCAGGCAGATGGGGAAAGGCGTGTGTTTGTATGTGTGTTCGTGTAAGGGATTATTATTATTTATAGGAAGGCCCCAAAGGGCATTGCTTTACTACAATAGTGCGTGAGCACTGAATTCAATGTTAAAGACTTGGAAGAAAATTTTTTACGCTCAAGAAGAAGACACAGCCGGCAAAGGCGATAAAGTCAAGGGCAAAAACCAAGAAAACGCCAACCAGCTTTGCCATTTCCCCACGGAGAAGAAAATAACAAGTTTATTTGGAGCAACGCACAGACGACACATGTTTGGCTAAGCCCCCTTGCAGTCCCCTCCCCCCCTGGAGCATGGGGACCGAAGTGAACTGAACTGACACTCATCAATCTCGCCCCAACTATGTCGGTCAACTTTGATAGACATAATTGGAGACGTAAAGGAAAGCAGGTTTTAGGATTATCCCACGTTAGAACTCTACGGAAAAGAACGCCCGGTTACGAGGCGATGCTGAAAGCTTTGGGGAAGAGTTTGCTCTAATCTCTGAGGGTAGTTTCCGGCCAAGACCACATGGGGACATATAACCGTCCCTGTGTAAGTTGGAAGCAGCATCGATAACCAAACCCCAGACGGGGCGGCACCCCCGGGTGGTGGTAGTTGATTTAATCACCACCCATCATTAAGTCCGCCACATATCATCCGTCTGAGGGGCCTTCCCGGGTCCACCGACCATTCATCCACCCCATCTCGCAGTTCATGTTCACTGAAGTCCTCTTGCAAAGGGAAGGGAGGGGGTTGCCCACAATAAACTACTCCATATAAAAGCTCACCAGATTCACCAAGAAGGAAGGATCATCGTAAAGGACTCAAAGGACCACAAAATAAAACTAAATCACAAGAGTTAATACAACTTAGGGGGGCTTCCCCCGAGGAGATAATGGAGCCTAATGGGACAACCAAAATCCCGCTGCGCACCATCAGTGGTAGCGTTAGGCCAACTCGGGAGAAGGTGTTTGAAGTTGTCTTCGGGAAACTGAAGATCGCTATGCTTCGCCTGCTCGAGGTCCCCACAGGATATGTGGCGATCTGCGAGAAAGAGAAAGACGTGGAGGGAATTACGAAGGAGGAGGCAGTGGAGACACTGCGCGAGATAGGCCTTCAACCTGCAATTCCACCCCAAATCCAAACGCACAGGAGCGTTGTATGCAGGAAGCTGGACCCTTGGATTGGTCAACATTCTAAGGAACAAATAAAAGACGAGATTACGAAGAACCAGTCATGGGCTAAAGTTTCGGAAGTCATCAAGTTCTGGAACCGAAAACAAAACGTGGAATACTCGCATGTGTTCAAAGTAGTCTTCACAGACATAGCGATGGCTCAAAAGGCAAAAGAGAACCGTCTTTTGCTTTTTAACGCAAAAATCAGCGGAGAGCGGGAAAAGCCCGAGGGAAAAGTACGCCAACTGCGGTCTAGGACATCGCTCCATGGCTATGGCCTGCCCTCTTTAAAAAGACCAAATCAAGCAGAAGGTTCAGCAAAAAAAAGATGAGCAAACCAGGAAGCAGAACACCACGTATGCACAAGCAGCGAAGGCAGTCCTCACAGAAACGGAAGCAAAGAAAACATACCTGAGGCTGGAGAATGAGAACTCCACAAAAATTCTGACATGCATATTATACGCGCATGTCAGAAATCTAACTAACCCAGGGACATTTGCAAAGGAGCTGAACCAGATGCTGGCAAATAACGGTATGAGCGAGATGTGGTTCCCCAAGAACCCACCATCTGGTGACGTACTTCAGTTGCAAATGGTCCCCAAAGAAATGGTTAGCAGAAATCAAGAGACAGAGAAGCAAAACAATAAGGAGGTTAGACGTCCAGATCCCAGGATCGAAGCCAAAAAAACAGTGTGCGGAAAAAACGAAAGAGTCGGAGACATCCGACACCACGGACTCCTCGGACTCAGAGGGCTCCGTATGCGAAGCGAAGCCCAAAAAGGTAAAGAAGGCTAAAAACAAGAAAATTGACGCCGATAGAATTAACCTTTATATATACGCTTCGGAACAAGTTCCCTTCCCGAAGGACAGGGACACAAACAAAATCTGCGTGGGGCTTAAGAAAAAATACTACAAATGGGACTTCGATGCCCAATGTGACGAAGAAACGGTGGAGGAGGCTCTGTATAACCAAAGTATCGCCTTCCACCGTGAAACCTTTGTAGAACTGTCCCCAGCAGAATACAAAAAGAGAAGAAACGGGAAAAGGAAATCAACAACCTGTCAACACTAGGACATCCACACAAGCCAGAACAGAGAATGGAAAACCAAAACAACAGGTTAAAGATCTTAACACTCAACATTAACGCATGGGAGGGGAAAGCCACGGCATACGGCAACATATTCCGTGTGCTAGATCCCGACATCATACTGATTACGGAGCATGGTATCAATACGACCAATAAGCAGTTGAAGATACCAGGCTACAGAGTGATCTCAAAGAACCATTCTCAGGAGAGGTACGACGGTGCTGCCATTGACGTCAGAAGGAACCTATCGTTCAAACGCCTTCCGGATATGGACGAGTCCTTCGTGGCTGTAGAGCTGCATACTTTAGTAGGCAAGCTCATAGTAGCGGCGGCATACCAACCACCTCGACGCAAGTATCTCCCTCTAACAAACTTTTACACCCTGTTTGGCCACGGCAGAATGGATTCCTTGGGGGAGACCTCAATGCCAGATGCAGAACGGCTGGGTACGGAAACAAACGAAAAAGGTCATAACTTGGAAATGATTATGAGAAGGAAAAACATTCAGCGTATATAGCCGGATTTCCCGACCTATTTCACCGTAAGGTCCGCAGCGAAACCTGACATAATCATGACAAGTGATGGCTTTCCTTTCAATTACCGTAGTGATCCAGGCCCGACAGTCCCCAGCAACCACATAACGATCTTGACGACCATTTCTCTCGCGCCAATTCAGCTCCCAATTCCTCTTCCTTGCTAGATATGAACCAGTGGGCCTGAACGGGGCGAGTCTGGAGAGGATCGATGAGGAGCTGGAAGCGATAACTGCCCGCATCATCGAAGCAGATCGTGAGAGTGTGCTGATGAAAAGGTACAAAACTCTCTCTCAAACCAGATGGACCGAAGAAATAAGAGAGATCGCTAGAGGGCACAGGGAGGTGTATGAGGAAACCAGGAGAGAGAGTACAAATCGGGAAAGAACAACGCTGCTAAGACGCCTGAGTGAACAACTTAAGCAGGCTATCAACCAGCAACAGGCTGAAGTCTGGGACAGCCTGATTTGAAAAGGTTGACAGCGAGGTTCGACCCGATGTGTTATCGCGACTTGTGAACAAGTTGAAAGGTCTTAGAAGTAGATAAAAGACCCGCATTAAGGAGGGCGATGACTACTTGGAAGACCCGGCGGTTTTGGAAGAAAGATTCCGCATGTCCTGGAAAAATATCTTCAGGATAACACCAGAAGAAAATGTGGAATTCGACCAGGGATTCGAAGGCCAACTGATTGAAGATCTGAATCAGAATGTGCATCGCACGCTCCCACATGCCTATGTAGACAAAGGGAGGAATTTGGCAGACCATGACCGACCAACTACACCTGAAGAGGTCCTGACAGTCATAAAAACCTTCAAACAGAAGGCACCAGGCTGGACGGGCATCACCAGAAATAACTTGGTACATGCTTCCCCCCGGCAGATCATTCAGGGAATCACGAACATCTACAATGCTTCCCTGAATACGGGCTACTTCCCAGACGGTTTAAAGATTGCTAAAATCATCTCTATACACAAAGGGAGGAAGCCTGATCAACTGGTGGACTACAGGCCAATATCCCTCCTGGAGATTATAGGCAAAGTTTACGAAAAGCTTCTGGCTAACAGGTTGCAAGATAAACTGACCGAGCTAGAAGCCCACAGCCCTCAGCAACACGGGTTGCGCAAGAGAAGAGGGACGGACACAGCCCTTGCCCTTCTCACTGAAAAGCTTGCCCGGTGTAAAGCTAAGAGGAAATACGAAGACGTGGTGATGCGAGATGTACAAAAGGCCTTCGATAAGGTTTGGCTAAGAGGCTTACAACACAAGATCTTAATCCTCCAGCTGAACCCAATCCTGGAAAGGGTCATCTGCGATTACATCATGCGCAGAAAAGCCCGAATTTCGATCGAGGGCTACAGAGGACCCGAGTTTGAGCTTGAGGCGGGTGTTATACAAGGTGGCTGTCTGAGTCCGCTGCTGTACCTTCTGTACACACTGGACTAACCTGATCCGGTAGGGGAGGAATTGATGTACCTGCAGTTTGCAGATGACATCACGCAAATTGTCCCCAGCTACTACAAACATGCCGGATATCAAGCAAGGCAGACAGCAATCGAAATCGACAACATCAATCGATATGAACGAAAGTGGAAAATCAAGACTAACCGCCGAAAGTTCCAAATCCTTCCAATTAACCGCCGAATACGTGTGGATGTCACAGTAAATGGCGATGTTTACTCATATGGTAACAAAGGAAAAGTCCTAGGTTTACAATTTACCTCCAAAGGGTACAAAGTTCACATTAGTTATAGAATCTCCCTTGCCAAAATACAGCTTAGCAAACTGTATAGGTTTAAAAACCTCAGCTCCAAGAACTTAAAAAAGCTGCACACTGCTCTGGTACGCTCAACATTAGTGTACCCGGCATTGGTCATACAGGCTGCGAGTTACACCTCTCTCAGACAAATGCAGAGAGTGCAGAACAAAGCAGCCCTGCTTATAGCTGGAATGAGAAGGACAGACTATATTCAGCAGACAGTCCTGCACGCAAGAGCAGGACTAACCCCTCTGAATATAGAACTCCAAAGGCTAGGGAGAAAGACCTGGGACAAAATAGAAGAGGAAATACTCCCAAATACGAACCACAACCTCGACATATCGAGAGCAGTCAGGGGTCGTGTCACCAGAAAATCCCTATTCCCGAGTGGAAGAAACTGCTCCCAAGAACACCAAGTCGGAATTTATACTTAGACGCACGAAGTAAGATCACCAAAGTCCAAAGAATGAAGAAATTACAACAAAGAGTAAAGGAGACGTAGTGCCCAATATAAAACCTATTTAAACAATCAAGAATTAAAACCTAAACCCCGGCATAAGATATATTACCTAATAAGATAGCAAAATAAAATAAGAAGATATATATAGCAAGTAAGAAACTTGAAAGGCTTGAAAGCCACGATGGAGGAAAGAACAAATATATTTATTTATTTACTTTATGTTAGTAAAAAAAACAACAATGAAAACACACAAATATATATATATATATATATATATATATATATATATATATATATATATATATATATATATATATATATATATATATAGAGAGAGAGAGAGAGAGAGAGAGAGAGAGAGAGAGAGAGAGAGAGAGAGAAAGAGAGAGAGAGAGAGAGAGAGAGAGAGAGAGAGAGAGAGAAATAATAATAACAAACAAATAAAGGGAAGAAAAATAAGAGCCAAGACAAGAAAAACCTGAGAGGAGCCCTCTACATCAAAGCAAATCTAATGCTCTTTTTATCTTTATATACTTACTACACATTTTCCTACTTCTTACATCACTTTTACTTTCACTTTTCAATGTTAAAAGAATTAACACTAAGGAAGAGTACCACCATGAGTCTGGAAAGACTAAATGCACTTACAATAATTTTAACGGAGAAAATTTTTTAATAGTTATCTCAACATCAAGGAAAAACTTTTTACTGTATCACTCAAAATAATGCAAGAAAAAAATATAAACAATATCCCCTCTTTTCACTTGTTTCGTCTGCTCGTGATTATCCGTGTTTTTTTAAATTTATTAGTGTGAATTATTCATGTAAGTACAGTATTAAAATTTCTGTTTTTTTTGTTTTTTTTACTATTGTACATTTGCGTTACACTTAAAAAAACACACTCGCATATATTATTATTAAATTTATATCTAACAATCCAATATTTTTCTTAATTTTCGATCATTTTCTGTATGATAAAATCACCACTTTGATATTACATAGCATAATTCACCGGATGGCAAAAGCCACAAGGGCCTCTCAGAGGTAATCCAAGTGGACCAAAGATACTCTACAAGAAGCACCCATTGTAGAAGGTTTTGTTTTTCTTTCGCCTCAAGTCACCTGTGCCCACTGTAATTCCTGCCTTTTCTTCTAGGTTTTGGTGGATGAAGGACAAAAGCTGCCTGGGAGCAGTGGCGAACCCATATTTTTCGCTGAAGATTAATTCTCCTCCTCTAAGACAAAGTGACATGTTAAAAAAAGAGATGAGTGATAGAGGAGTGTGAATAAACCTTTTTCGACCATTTTACGCGTTTATGAAGCAGAACTGGAAGAAAAGTCCAGGTACAAGTGTGTGTGAATGAGCAATGTGCATATGTGTGGGTATATATGAGTGAGGGAGGGGGGATAAGTAATACTCCGAAGAAGAGTAATATCGACCTTTATTACAAGGCCAATATGAATACCGGGTACCTTAAAAACCAACCCTAATACGGATATTAATCTAATTATATACTACTTTTCGTTGAGTATAATATTCTTAGAGATTTCTTCCAAGTCGAATGAAAGAAAACGAATTTTAAGTGGTATTTATTCCGCCTAGGTTGAGCAGAATGTTAAAATTCCAATCACCGGACTGGCCCGTTTCCTCTACCGTTACTTTCAACCTATGCGGAGTGAAAAGGCGGACGCAGCGCGTCCTCTATAAACAAAGTGATTCAAGAAGAGGGGCCCCAACATGGGAGTGGCCACCAAGACTGCAAGAAGATCCTCCTCCGTACCATAGGAAGGGCATCTAAACCGACAAAAATGGTGGTCATACAAACAATCTCTAAAAAAATCAACGTGGTGCTGATCCGATTCTTCGACACTCCCAATGGGTATTCAACCATATGCAGCACAATGGGGGACATCGAGAGGCTGGTCTCCGACGAGACTCAAGCACACTTCAAAAAGATTGGACTTGAACTAGAATACCACAAGAGATCCTGACCCAACGTACCATTGTATTAAAAAGACTAGACCCGCTCTTCACAGAAAACACCTGCGAAAAGATAAAGGAAGAACTAACGGCGAAGAAGAGTGGACTGCATCACAACGGTCTACAAGTTCGGAAAAGGAAGCGGCATGGTGAAGGTGGTCTTCAGCAGCACTGAAATGGCAAATCGAACAAAAAAACGAGGGGCTGCTCGGCTTTTACCTGAAGGTAAAAGCGCAGTTCCAACTGCGCCAAAACTGAACACGGTTGAAAAGAGTGCAGGGAAAAAGTGCAAAAATGCGTAAACTGTAGGGGTAACCACAGGGCTTGGCCATGAGGTGCCCCATCCGAAAAGACGCGATCCACAAAAAGCGGGAGAAAATTAAGAAGGAAAAAGAAGAAAAGACAAAAACCATATACGCAGATACAGCAGCGAGAATGACCACCCCTACACGAACAAGCGCTACGAGGTTGTTCATGCCTAAGGAAGGGCAATAAATCATGGCCATGGTCATGTTTGCCCACATAGCAAATCTGATAAACCCCGACTCTTTTTCAACTCACCTCTACCTTCTTCTTGAGAAGAATGGCTGTAACAGGAAGGTCTGGTTTCCCGAAAACCCAGACTCGGTGGGCCTTTTCAATCTCGAATTCATCGAGGAACAAAAAAGGGCACCATCGAGTAATGGGGTAAAGGAAACCGCACAAGAAGAAAAGATACAAATACCTTCGGAAGGAGAAGAAGAGTAAAAGGGCGCAAGGAAGAAAAATAAGAAGATTACTGAGGAGACGCCACAACAAAATACTTCGGACGAGGAAGAAGAGGAGGAAGGAAAATACGAAGAGGTCCCCCTCACCGAGAAGAAGGAAATCCTCCAAAGAGGCCTCTTCTTCGACGGGAAAGACGTGGACCTCCGTGTTTTTGGCTCACCCCCTGTCACCGGCTCCCAAAGACGATATGAAGTTACTCATTATCGGCCTAGTTGCGGATCAGTACTTATGGACGTACGAGAGACCATACTCCAGGAAAGAAGTGGTGGCTCTACTCCTAAAATCCATAATGTATATTAACCCAAGAGATGTGCATAATGTGAATATGACGACATTCAAGGCAATACGTAGTGGACAAAATACATCGGAAATTAAATAGTGAATATGAAAAACTGAATAATTAAAGTGAATAAGTAAACAAATAAATAATCTAATCATATTTAGTGAAACTAATCTAATTTGTTGAAAACTAATCTAATGAAAATAGTGTAGTAAAAGAAGTATAAATATAGCAGAAGCGAAAAATTAGTAAATATATATAGTGATAGTAAATCAAATTTTAGTGTAAATTAATTTAATGAAAAATAATTTAGTGTAACATAACAAACTTTTCTGACTAATTATCAAAATTACCAACAAAATTTAATGTGAAATTAAATTTAAAGTAAATTATAATAAACCAACAATTTAAATGAATTATAACTAGTGTATTATAATAGGTATTAACTTTATGTAAATATAAATAGTAATATTAAGAATTTAAGTAAATTATCCTTAAACTTTTTATATTAATAGAATTGTATTTAACTTGGAAATTAATTAATAGGTAATGATTTCCATGTCTCCGGGAAGCTATCATTTCCTACTTCTACTCAGTACGTTTACCTCTTCTGCTAAATCTATTTTCACCACTGTTTTTCTATTTGATTACTACAATGTTTATAATTAATGTTTTAATTATTCTACAATGTATGTATTCACTCATTGTATTTATTTACTTAATAAACCGTTGAAACCGTTGATAATTCCATTTCTCTTCATCCCCTGAAGATGACCTAACATGGTCGAAAGAAGTCTAGGAATAAAGAATGTCATTCGCAGATGTTTTTTCTCGCCTCGAAGACCCTGTTAAAAACTTGTAAGAAATATTAAGAAAATACAAGTTAAAATTAATAACGCCTGCCACAGCTGTGGACTTCAAGGAAATGAAAATTGGTAACATAACCCGGAAAAACAATTAGGTGAATATCACGTGAACCAATAAAAGCTTAAGAAGGAAAATGGGAGACGTAGAGAATGGAAAGATAGGACAAACTATTTTAACCGTTATATGTAAATAAATAAAGAAGTTTGATTTGAACCTGTATTATTAGGCGCTCATCGCTTATATGACTAAGACGCTGATCGCCAGAGCTACTATATATATATATATATATATATATATATATATATATATATATATATATATATATATATATATATATATATATATATATATATATATATATATATATATATATATATATATATATATATATATATATATATATATATATATATATATATATATATATGAAAATCATGGATGGGCAATAATTTTAAGCAGCGGACCACACTGAAGCTTATGTAAATCTTTGCAGGCCGCACTTAAACCGTTAGATGAAATTTTATTACATATCAGTTAATTACAATTGCATTTGTGCATTTGCTCGCATATTCTACATAGTCATGAATATATCGCTCTATATTAATAACTAAGGGTAATTTTGTGCATAGTTTTGCCACTCCTTTTAAATTGTTTCCAGACTTATATTTGAGTGGGGACCTACATCTTAACGTGGAATCCGAACTACTAACAGTAGTTAACGTATCTTAATTTCCCTGAGCAAAAAGAGCGTGTAAATAAGGGTAAAGGAAATCGTAATTTTTTAAGAACATTTTATCTATGAATGAAATATATTTGAAAATGACTGATTTAAGAATCTAACACTTACATAAAATAATGAGTTGGATAGGTACGTTTTGGGGCATTAACAAGACCATCGAAGTCAGGAGTCTATAGATATTTAGATGGTGGTAGTATTAGGTAGGTGAGGTTGGTATCGTCAGGTCAGTGTGGTTTCAATATTGGTACGTCACCACTTATGGGGGTTGTTCTCTAAGGAGAACTCGGTTGTGAGGTTCTCAATATTTTGGCGGTGAACCATCCAAGTACTAATCAGACCTCACGTTGCATAACAGGGTCGATCTCGGTGCAGGGCCACACAGCAACCTTGCGCTGGCATTGTTCGAGGAAAGATAATACTCTCCGTCTGCTTGAGATTAGGTAGACTGGTTAAGAGGATCGATTTGGATTATCCTTAAGAAAGAAAATCCTGTTACAAGCCTTCATAAGATTCCCATGTGTGAGACTTCGTTGTCAAACATATTCCACCTTGCACAGTGACACTACAAGTCAGCTTAAACTTGGAAATGGTTAATATTGCACTCAACTGTGACAGAATTCGCGTTTAAGGTGAGATTTTGGCAAAATGTTCGATAATTAATTTCCAATATTTTGTCGTTTTCTGATATGAAACGCGGACCACATGAAAAACCTTCGTAGGCCGTAGTTTGCCCACCTCTGTGTAACTGGATAAAAAAGAAATGGATATCCATTTCTTTTCTCATCATGATATTAACATTAAGCGAGCCGTTGCATCAGGTATGTTTTTGAGAGCATTAGGATATGTGACCCTTGCTTTCTAGAAGACGAGATTATATATATAACTTGCAGTTTGATTGAATTTAATTATCCCCTCCACGTGAGCAATGAAAGTTTATCTAAACAAAAATCTACTCATTACCGCCCCAAGGACAAAAACAAATTTAGTAATACGAAGTGTCTATCCCTCCCTTTTTCTCCCCTCCCGTGTAGCTCTACAAACTGTCCCTCATTCTACGTAGGAGAGACCGGAAGAACCTTAACAAAATGAATTTATGAAAATAAAGGTGATGTCAGGCGAGGTAGTACCACATCCAGTATTTTTAATAATATTTTAAATTTCAACCACCAAATTGACTATTCAAAGGCATAAATCATATAATTGTAAACAAACAAACAAACAAACAACTTTATTGCGGATTTCGGTGATCCATAAAAAAAATAAAAATACATTACAATTTTGAAGTATAAAATTTCGATATTACTTATCCAAAAGGCACCAAAAGATTATATTTACCTTAACAACTAAAATTACCACTATGTTACTGCTAATGCTTATTCACCTATATACATGAACTGTCAATCTACTAATATTTAATATTGCCGGATTAATGCAATGGGTAATATTTATCATGTGAGTAGTAATTTCAGAAAGATACCTACAGTCTGAGTGAAAAATACCAGACACAATTTTATTTGAGCTGCTTTCTAACCTATTTAAAAAAAAACAATTACAAGTCTTCTGATTACTTCTTTAGGCGAAGGTATATTTCTACATACATACATTGGACTAGCTCTACAATACTTAGGTTCACCACACAGAATTATGAGACAATTGTTATAGGCAACAATAAATCTACTATGGGTAGCGTTTGCATAATTCCACCATAGGTAAACTGACTCACAATAAGACCTAAACAGTTTAATTTTAACACTTTCAGTACAATGTCCGAAATGTCTTTTAATCATGTTACTTTGTCTATACAGCTTGTTACGCTGGCATTCTATATCTAATGTGTCTTTGAGATCATCACTAATTATATCCCCTAAATACTTTATGTTGCTCACTATTGGAATTGTATCATTACCTAGCTTAAAACTATCATATTTACAACATTTAAGAAATTTAGACTTAAAAACTAGCACCGCACTTTTAGAACTATTAAATTTGATATAATTTTTTATCCCCAAATCATTACAAACGTTAATTAATTTATTTAGACCACTTGCAGATGGTGCAATTAGTGCAATGTCATCTGCATAAATTAAATGATTCGTTTTTGCATTACCTATTATACAACCTACTTTAATTTTGCCTAATTCTATGGATAAATCATTTATATACATACAAAATAGGTAAGGAGAAAGAATTCCTCCCTGTCGAACACCATTACTTACGGTAAAGAAGTCAGATATGGTATTTGACAATCTTACACACATTTTTTGAGTAGCATACCAGTAACTAATTATTCTTATAATATATGATGGAACCTTAAATTTACTTAACTTATCTATTAAAACTCTGTGATTTACTCTGTCAAAAGCCTTTGACGCATCCAAAAAACAGGAATATATATATTGCTATTAAGACTATTATATTTCAATATCATTTCTTTTAATGAGTAAATACATATATCTGTACCATGATTTTTCTTAAATCCAAATTGGTTGTCCGTTGTTAAGATAAATGATTCTATTCTACTAAGTATGATTCTTTCTAAAATTTTACTACAGATACTAGCTAACGCAATTGGCCTATAATTGGATTTTATAGTTATACTTTGACTTTTGTTTTTAATAATAGGTATTAACACAACAGACAACATGCTTTCAGGTAAGACTCCATGTACGAGACATCCAGTGAGACACATAGCTAATAATGGAATAATTTTTGCACTACTAAATTTAATATGTTCAGCTTGAATTCCATCCAATCCACAACTTTTATTTACATGAAGTTTTCTTATCATGGTTGCCACCTCTTCGCATGATACTAAAACCTTTTTATAGTTATCAGAGACTGCATAATTGTTGTCTAAGAATAGTGAACTATCGTGCAAACAATTAAACAGTTCCCGATAGTGTGTTTTCCACATGTTACAAATATTTTCAGCTCCTGAATTACCTTCAATTTCATCAGGTGGACTTAATTTTTTGTTGTTATGCACTTTAATTTCTTTCCAAAATTCTCTTTTATCTACTTTCATATTAAAGAGCTTGCGGGCTAAGGATTCCTTTTTTAGATTTTCTTTATTTAATTTAATAAATTTAAGTGCCCCTTTAAATCTGGCGTTTGTGGAATTTTTTAGATGGAAAATTGGACCACTCCTAGGTTTGCTTACTTCTAACCACAGATCATAAGCCTCTCTGGATCTCTCATACAATTCCTGACGGAGTAGAAGTAGAGTATAGTAGAAGTGTGCGCGTAGTGTCCTAACCTCCTGATCCGGTAAAGGAGGAAACCGTTGAGGCAAGACTCGGCAAAACGCCAAAGACCGCTCAATCTCGACGGCCACGGAGTGGTATTCTCCACCCCCCCACCCCGAGAAGAAAGTGAGACTCACTAGGGGGAAGAGCAGCATTGCCCGAAGGGGGACATGGGTCCCCCCGCCCCTCAGGACACCAAACGGATCCCCCTCCGTCTAATTGCGGGGAAACCAAAACCAACACGGGAAACAGTATTCAAAACGGTAATCGGTGAAATTAACATCGAACTCACTCGTCTCATCGAAACCCCAAATGGGTGGGCGGCAGTCTGCTGGAAGAACAAGGATGTAGAAACCCTTGTTTCAGACCAGGCCAGACAACCCCTTCGCGAGATAGGGCTCGAAGTGGTAGTCCCCTACGAGCTGCTCGTGAAGAGGGCCGTCATCCTCAAAAGAATTGACCCCTACTTCTTTGAGAATACGACCGAAGACATCCAAGCCGAACTAAATGAAAAACAGACATGGGCAAATGTAGAGAGGGTAGATAAAATCGGCAAATCCCTCATCAAAGTAACCTTCGCTACCATCGGGATGGCTCAGAGAGCGCTAAGGGAAGGCCTTCTGGGCTTCTACCTTCGCGTCGCCCCAGAGCAGATAGAGGCAGAAGAATATATCTTCATTGAAAACTGCCAAATCTGCCTGGCCATCGAGAGCCACCCGACAAGAAACTGCTCCTCCAACATCCAAATCTGCGCGACATGCTACTCCTGGAAACGGCACTACATCGACGGACAAAGCAACCCCGAAACTAATCCTGCCGGCCGAGAGCAAGGAGATTATGACGATGGTCATAGTCGCCCACCTGGCAAATCTTGCTCGCCCTGGCAGTTTTTCGGAGGAACTAAACGCTATGTTAAAGAACAACGGCGTTAAGAAAAAGCTATGGTTCCCCCCGAACCCACCTTCCAAGGACGTGCTGAACATCGAATTCATAGATGTAGATGTAACGCAGCAAAAAGCCCCCGAAGAATTAAAAAATAATGAAGAACCAACCAGCAACCGTGAAGAGGATGGGAAACAAGAAGGAACAAAACAAGCAACCGCGCAAGAGAAAAGCACCCCGAAGGAAAAGAGAACGCGAAAGAAAAAGAACAGCAAACCCCCTAAACAAGTGGAAGAGGAGAGTATGGATGGAGAATCTAAGGATGACGATTCTTACCCCGCAGTTCCCCTGACAGAAAAAGTCAACGTCCTGGAAAAGGGACGTTTTTTCGACGGGGAAGAACTAAAATTAAAAGTTTTCGGGACTACTGGATGTAGACCCGAAAAAAACAATCAAACGCAACTGGTAAAGGGCATTAGGAGTGGCGACTTCAAGTGGACCTTTGAGGGACCCTGGTCTCCAAAGGAAATGGAGAGCCTCCTATGCAGCGGCACCATGTATATCCCGGGATCAAGTTGTCACACAGTGAACACATCAACTTTCGAGAACATAAAGTGCGGCATGAAGACCTCGTCGATAAACTAAAAATAAAAAGTAAAATAAAGTGTAAAGCGCGACAAACTAAATAATAGTGCAAAACGATAAAGTGTTAATAGTTAAACAAATAATTAATTAAACAAACAAGTTGAATAGAGAAATATGTGAATAATTGAAATGTGACAATTAACAGACAAATGTTCAATTTAGCGAATACAATAAATAGAAGACTATAAAATTAAAACTAATAACCAATGTGTAAATACAGTTAATTAAAACTAAGTACAGTATATGTGTAAATACAGTGAATTAAAGTTAAGTGTATTAGAAATAATAATAAGTATAACAGTATCTTAAACTTAAATACAGTGTTCAATTTAGCGAATAATATAAATAGAAGACTATAGAATTAAAACTAATAACCAATGTGTAAATACAGTTAATTAAAACTAAGTACAGTATATATGTAAATACAGTGAATTAAAATCATTTTCATTATATATAGTAATAAGTATAGCATTATCTAAAACTTAAACTAAAGTGACACATAAATGAATGATTAAAGATCAATTATAATTTACAAACTATAACCCAATTAGTGGGTAAAATTAATTTATTTTTAAAACCCTGTAAGTGGGTACAACCTAAAACCAAAAAATGTCAAAAAGCTGAGCTCCTGCGTGTATTCTCCAGGAGAACCCCCTTTATGTAACTTTGCCTTCGACTATTACTTCTTCCTCTCCTAAACTATAAATTTTTTCTATTTTTTCACCACCTTTGTCTATATATATTTTTTACATTGTGTAAATTTATGTAAATTTATTTATTTGATGTATGAAATACTTGTGCTTTTTTCTAATAAATATATCATCATCAATTCCTGACAGTGTTCATTTCAACCAGGCCGATTCTACTTCTTATTTTTATCGGATGCACTCTTAAATACAATTTTTGATGTCTCAGAAAGTGCAAAAATTATGTTATTATAGAAAGAAGTGACTTTTTCCATATATTCATTATTTCTACAGTTCAAATTTTTACAACTAAAGGCCTCGCTTGGAATTTCCACATTCTCGAGGAACACCCCACTCATGTCAGTGTATTCATCTTTTTTATTTTGTGGCACCTCATCCCAAAATATCCTATTATAGTTAGCTAAGTTCTCAAAAGAATTTTTTGTTGAGACTTTAGGTATTAATTTAAGAGTCAATTTTGACACAAATGGAAGATGATCAGACTCAAAAGAATCATATAATACATACATATCTGAAATTAATTTATGACCATCCTCAGATGAAATGCAGTGGTCCAACTAAGATTTTGAACCCCATGTGTCACTGACATATGTGAAAGTGTCTCTCGGCAGGCTTAGTCTGCTTGACCATTTAAGTTTATAGGCTTCTCCCCAAAATTTAAGTGTTTAGAAACCTCTGAGTCATTACCTAATATGTTACTATTGAAATCGCCATATACACAATAACATGTACTATCTAACTCTTCTAACAAAGTACCTAACTTATATAGTCTATCTATATATAATTCCTCATTTTCTACTGACTCACATGGTAGGTATACATTAAAAATATACATTACTTGACAGTTAAGCACTATTTAAATACCAACAACCCAATCATAATCAAAAGTTATCCACTTATATAATGTTCTAATTTTGAATTCCATATTATTGCTACACCTTCTTTTTTTATTTTTCCTACCTACTAATAAACAGTTACTATCATCATTTGGAGAGTTTGCTACACCCCTATGATTTAAAAAAAGTGTATTAATCTCTTTACATTCCGTTTTTGATATCCATGTCTCCTGTAGTAAAACTATATGAAAATTATTTATTATCTTATTTAAACCAATTTCATTTGTTCGCAGACCCCTGCAGTTGTAACTAACTACATTTAATTTACTCTCCATTATGAGCTGTAGTATTACTTGTACGTTGTGGTCTGAACCAATTGAAATAGATTCCCTTTGTTTATGTTGATGGGTCTATAAAGATTGAAGGGTCTTCACATTGAGCTTTCACTTTAAAACTACTGTAATTTTCAGGAAATTTTGATGGCATTTTAGTGCATTTCGCATCTATGTTTGTCTTCTTTTTAATATAAATTTTGAATTCTTCTTCTGTATAGTCAGGTGCAAATTTGGTTACATAGACTCTAGCAAGCCTTTTAGCAACTCTAATGCCTTCATCTGATGATGTACCGACTTTGATAGGTTTCTTGGATTTTTCTATCGAGTTCTTCATATAGTTAATTGATTTTGTACTATCGGATTTTAGTATTTTTCCTCTTGCTCCAACATTGAACCACGGGTTTGTATCAGTGTCAACGGCTGGTAGAGCTGGGTATATGCATTCATAATTACTTTCATCCTCTGTTTGGGCTGATTTTCGGTTCTCATTAGAGGCCTTATTTGTATTGGTGGACGTTGGATTGACTTGATTGCCATCTTGGTTTACACTAGAAATGGGTTGAATAGTCTGTGTAGTAGCGTTAGGATGAGAGTCTGTATTTTCTGTGGAATTTTGGTTCTTTATTTTTGGTTTGACTTTAGGTGGAACTGGGTTATTCGAATTTTGAGTCAGAGAGCCTTTTAGAAAATTAGGCTTTTGGTTATGCTGATAAAAGAGCTTGTTGTGCTCATTAATAACTTGATTTTGATTACTTATTTGTTTCCTAATTTCTGTTAAGGTGTCAGATATATCTTTGTCTACTTCTTGACGAGTCGTCAAGGTTGCTTTAATCAGTTTTACCTCATCAGCAAGGGATCCTGTATTGTTAAGTAATGTGGAAACATCAATTGAATCAAAAGTCAATGGAGGGAATTTGAGATCTTTTGAAACAAAAGAATGCTCGTCTAAATGATATTCAATTTCAACAAACCTTTTGATAATATCTTCCATATTGTGTTCAGATATTTTGTTTCCTTTACCTACAATATTGCGGCTGAGGCCATCCACCTCTTTCACATCGATGCTGAAAATATTTTTTTTAACACTTCAATTTCTTGCTCGTCATATGTTATATAGATATACTAGTTATCCAAGACAGTTAAGTAATTGCGAGTGTACATATATATCGAGGTCTTTCCCATGGCGAGGAGAAATAATGAAGTGAAAACAAAGGCCACCTGGGTTTCTCTGAGTCCCTCTAACCGGTCTCCGGTAACATACAAGAACGAGAAAAAGGGTAAATTTAGGAAACAGATTCCTGGCCTCAGCTCAAAAAACAGGCCCTTCGAGGTTGTACTTATAAACAATCCATTCAAAAATGCAAACTGTCGATCTCGTATTACGCTATCCCCAGAGCTCCACGACACGAAAGTACGGCAGAATTTATACCCACTTCTGTCGACTCAACAGGAAAGCTATTTTTCCTAATTTCAAAATGTCGAGGAAGAGAAAGAACAGACGCCCAAAAGGGCGACCACCCTTAGCTCTCACCTTGCGAGTCCCCTCCACCCCCCATTACCCCGCGGGAATAATTCACGTATAAAAACGGTTCGAAAGGATAAAAAGGGTCTTCTTTAGTTTTTAGTCAAGAGATAGAGAACTTGCCGGGATAGAAGTCTCCTGCAAGTAAAGCAAGACTTTCAGTTTCTTGGGCAATATCAGATTGTTCCAAGTAGCCTCGACACAGTTTCGAGCCCAATGATCGTCAAAAGATCTAAACTACAAGTAGTCTCGGCACAGTTTCGAGCACCAAGGATCGTCACAGGATCTAAAATACAATTAGACTCTGCACAGTTCGACCACCAAAGATTTTCAATTGATCTTACCTATTGGAAGTTGACAACCCCTCACTATATAGAAAAACAGACAAACATATTCCACGCTCATCTGAAGAAACCCGTTTCAAGTTCACCAACGTCGACGAACCCATGGAATCATTGGCGTTTTTATTTTGATTCTACTTCGCCTACTCGAATTTTTGGTGTGACGTCACTCGCCCACCCCTCATCCAACATAACGCTATTTCTTGAAAAAAGAAGAAATCATCCTCTCAACGTCTCCCAGGAAACGAATCAAGTGAAGGTATTTCGTTGGGATTCTTTGGTTGAAACACCATTATATAATGTAGGAAAGCTATCCTATTTTTCTGTTCCCGTGCGTTTAAAGTAGTTTATTTTGTATATATTAAATACGAATGAGTAAAGTAAAGTGTTCTCCCGTAAAAAAACACCAAGAACCTAGTAATGATAGTGGGGACTTATAAAATCATATTTGTATTTTGTGCATGTATATAATAATTTTTGTTTGATTTGATTAAGGCTCAGGAAAAGTCTATTTTTTGTAGAAGTTTTTTTTTTAAATTATCCTTGAACAGGTTGAAACGGCAATAGTTGGTAAATTTCAGAAAGAACTCCCCTTTTAATCATTCCCTAGAATAAAGTTTAAGAAAAGCACTCTTAGCGACCGATTCTATAGCGATCACTGGAAGTACGAACGTACGACACATTTTTATTAATCATAATAAATAAAAGATTTATAATCGCGGCTAACCTACGACATATATTAATGGGAGAAATTCCCAATTTTAACATGTCAGATGTGCAATTGAAATGCAGTCCCCATTCCCGTAACCTCATGGTAAACAGCTTAGTCAACGATCTTAGACTTACACCCCCTGATTAATGACCTTCTCTCACCCCCTGTTTTGTTTTTCTTTGTTTTTTTCTTCTTTTTTTCTGTCTGTACGCTATTTATAGACTTTTGTAACAATCGCATTCCCAGTATACGACAGAAGAGGGTATGATAAACTATATACTGAAACTAGTCTCGTAAATTATACTTTTGGCTCCTATACAGTTGTTTTACTATCATATACCATAACTCTCCATTGAGTTATTTTACTTATATATATATATATATATATATATATATATATATATATATATATATATATATATATATATATATATATATATATATATATCTCAAAGTAGCACGAGAGAATGATGAAAATGAATCCATTAAACCACATTGAAAGAGAAAACGGAATAATTTTTCCTTGCAGTAATATTTTTATTACCTGTGATCAAAGCGATACTCGCTGCCTCAGTGTGCCTGGTTCGAATCGCTTCCCTACACGGATTTTTTCGAAAAAAGGTGATAAAAATATTACAGCAAGAAATTATATTCCGTTTTCTCTTTCAATGTGGTTTAATGGATTCATATATATATATATATATATATATATATATATATATATATATATATATATATATATATATATATATATATATATATATATATATATATATACAGGAAAGAGAAATTTGACGGAATGAGCAATGAGACAAGAAACAGGAGTTTTTTAGAGGTAAGAGAAAGGGACATTAGAAGAAGACTAGAATCATAGAGAGCAGAGGGCGGCACAATGAAGGCAATCCTTTACCGAAATTCCCGGCCAGGAATTTCAAACTTTTTTCCCCTGGCGTTATCTCTGTCTTCTCGGTAAAGGATTGCCTTCATTGTGCCGCCCTCTGCTCTCTATGATTCTAGTCTTCTTCTAATGTCCCTTTCTCTTACCTCTAAAAAACTCCTGTTTCTTGTCTCATTGCTCATTCCGTCAAATTTCTCTTTCCTGTACTATATGGTAATATAGTCTGCAATGCAAGGTTTCTGCACCTTTATTTCTGTCTTCAAAATTGTTTTGAAAGGCAGAAAATGAATATGGCGAAAGCCCTGTGGTGGTTGTTATCACCCGCAGAACTTGCATTTGCTCCTTCTTCCTTCTATATATATATATATATATATATATATATATATATATATATATATATATATATATATATATATATATATGTGTGTGTGTGTGTGTGTGTTTAAGTTAAAAATTATATGTAATGCAAAATGATGCGATTGCAATAGCCTAGCCTCGCTCCTCAAAAGGCCCTTTTTTTAATTTGCCCACGAAAAAAACATTGTTTAAATTTAAAAACTTTTTGGTAAACATCAAGATCGGGGGCACGCCTGAAAAAGTGTATTTCTTTTGCGTGTATGTTTCGTTCACCCGCGCATACATATTCATGCGCGTTAGAACATTATTATATAAACAATTATGATTATATACTGGGGGCTGTGCCCCCAAGACCACGCTCCCCAATTAATTGAAACTCAGGATCACCGTAGGGGGGTCCCCCGTAGTGATAAACCTTCCACGAACAGTCACTTTAACTTTACTGCAAAAAGGTGAAACATATTGTAACACGGAGGAAATATTTTGCGTCCCATCGTTCGCGCCGCCAATCTTCATGTTTACCAACTTTTTAATATATATATATATATATATATATATATATATATATATATATATATATATATATATATATATATATTTATATATATGTGTGTGTGTGTGTGTGTGTATATATATATATGTTTTTTCTTTGGCAAACTAAAAAAAGATGCTTGGGGGGGGGTAAGCTATTGCAATCGCATCATATTGTATTATATATAATTTTTAATTTAATTTAGAATTGGGGTCTTTGTATGGGGTTGCACCCCCACAAATTAAAAAAAAAAACTCGTAGATATTCCTAATTCGAAAAAGCCTATTCTTACGACCGTATGCTAAGAAAAAAAATGTGAAATGCACTTTTATCAGATTTAGAGTAGCTTCACAATTATTTATACGTATCCCGATCGCACCCACATGTACACAATTATATCATATTAATTATAAAGTAAATATTTAAAGTGTTTTACAAAAATAAACTATATAAACACTTACGTAAACGATTATTTTGAGGCGAAGACTTTACAAAAAAAAAAACTAGATCCCTTCAGGGTTTCCACTCGATGATTTTAAAAAACCAAGGTATCACATGAAAAAAAACCATATTCTTAAAAAAAACTAGAAACTTTATTTTACATAAAATAATATAAATATAGATAAATAAAGATAAAAATATAGGCCTTATTATATTTCCTCTTCAGAATTTACTTCTGCAGAGCAAATATTTACTTCAAGACGATCTTTCTGATGTTTGAGACGTTTTTCCTAACGCTGGTGTCAAGCGCCTTCCACTACATCTCTCACCAATTCTGGTTTAGGTGTCCATGTGTAACAGTTTTGCTGACCCCCTCGACAATGCTTGTTTTGCCAACAGCCTTTCCTTAACAGTGTCCTTTTTTAGCGAGTTTGTTTGTTTGTTTTGTCTTGACATGATTAATAAGTGAGAATATCCTTTCGACACATGCTAAAGAATGTGGTAAAACAGTAACGTGAGTCATGAAATCAGAAAGAATTCCGAACTTTGAATGGTTTAAGCCATCTTTAATGTTACGCAGAGAATGCCACAATTCAGGAATAGATTTATAGAACAGTGACACATCTTTAAACATTCGAAATAGCCTCAATTCATCATCCACACTATCTAGTTGATCTTCGGAAATAAGTTGAGGAAAATGCACTGTTACGTTCCATATTGAACTAGGAGATCTAAAACTCCTAAACTGGCAACAATTCCTTCTTCCTCTAGTGGAAATCATTTTTTAATTTGCATGCATAGGGTAACCAAGAAATTTAAACAATCGGTCCTAAACCTTGTTTCACTACTTTCTCCAATTGGCGCCAAAGACAATAGCCTCGTGCAACGTCTACCCAAATATAAATCGTTCCATTGTTTATGTAACTGTTTTTCACTTGGGTCAATTTCAGATATTCTTGCAGAATTACTGACTTCTTCCTTAATGAAACAACTTAGAATGTTTTTGTATCCAGAATAAACCATTGAATGCATCACATGGAGTCTGAAGTGTTGAGTTTGAAATTCAATATTCAAGGAGTTAACTTTTTCTAATATATAGTTTAAAAAGAGAAGCAAGTGCTTTGTTCCCCTATTTTTCATAGTTTCGCAAAGAGCATTTGCTCCACCCCTATTTTTCATAGTTTCGCAAAGAGCATTTGCTCCATCAATCTTTTCAACCTTAGATTCAGATTGAAAATAAAGTAGTAATGCATCCCATTGCTCAAGCACAAGTTTTATTATATTTCCGCGAGATAACCAACAAGTTGAGCTAGCTTAGGTATTTTGTGATTTTCTGTATTTATAACATCTTGCATAGCAGTAAACTTTGTAATTCGCTTGCTGCTGCGTGAGAAATAAGAAGAAATATCTTTTAGGAAATTGCAAGATAGGGCGGCAACACCTTGACTGCATGACCAGCACACAATGACATACGCAACCCATTATAAAAAGTGATGGAATATCTTTTTTTTTAAATAATGCTTGAAATCCGCTCTTATTTTCCATCATAATTGAACAATTATCGCTACCAAAACCTATAATATTGCAGATGGGGATTCCTTTCTCATTGAGGTTTTTTTAAACAATCTCGTATAATACTTTAGCCGTTCAATCTTCAACAGAAACTGTGTCAAGTAAAATATCAATTAAATAACCTATTTGAATGTCAAAATATCTAATAACGATAGCTAATACATGAGATACTGATATGTCTCTACTCTCACCGATGATTAATGAGAATTTTACTTTTTACATATATCGATAAGATAACTCACACGAGGTATAAACACATGACTGCGAGCTTACAAAGGCTTGAAAGCTCAAACACACAGCATAAATAACACAGACGAAAGAAGTACAAATACATTGAAAAACAATAAGAAGAACACGCACAAAACGAAAACATGAGAAACGCAATACTCACACAAAAGAAAAAGATCTCAATTAAAATATAAAGCAAGCTAACGATGCCCCTAAAACAAGGGCAACCCCCCCCCCCACTTCACCATCTTTTTATCTACTACTATCCTTTCAAAGAGTGAATATACCATCGAAGTAGCTAGAAAGGTAACCAACAAAAATCTCCAAAAAATCGTACACCACTAATCTTAACAATTACCGGGTCCAGAATACCCCCCCCCCCAAAAAAAAATAACTCTCCCTCCCCATATAATAATCCAATCTGTGCTTGAAAAAATATTGGTGAAAAATATTTTCTAACATAACATAACATAACTTCACGGATGAAAAAAGCCACAAGGGCCTATCAAAGGTCATCCGCATCTGTCAAAACCAACCCACAAAATGCATCCATAGGATTGTATCAGATCAACATCTAACCTGCACCTTTGTTTTTTAATTTTTAAGTGGTGACCCTAGTCCTATTACTACCGTCTACTTTCCAACTCAAATAACTTGCTAAAATCCAACTTATCCACCCCAGAACAGATTTTAAAACGCTCAATCATATCTTCCCTCACACACCTTCTTACAAATGAGAACATATTGATTACCCTCAGTCTATCTTCATATTCAAGGGGCTTCAGGGAACTATTATTTTTGTTGCCCTCTTTTGTATTGACTCCAGCAGTTAATATCATGTGTAAAGTGTGATACCTATTCTTGTATACAGTACTCTAAATGTGGACTGACATACGAGTTGTAGAGTTTAAGAATAACCTCTTTACTAACGACACAGCGCCACCAGCGTGTCACTCATCAGCGCGGCGTGGGAACTGCGTACAAGTAATGAACAGGTTCGTAACTCACTCAAATGGGAGTCCGGCAATGGTGCAATGACGCTGCCTGTTTAAACCTGTTCAATACTTATTTGATACGGCTAACATCAATTGAATACGTTCTGTTTCATCTGACATGCGTATTTACGTGCACTGTAATATTATAAATTTGTATTAATAGGATATAAATTATTGTAATTATTAAGAAATCGTCGTATATTTTCCAGAAAAAAAACAGGTTTTACCAGATGTTTCAAAATTAAACCTAGAAACCCAGACCTGGGTGGAAAAACCCAGCAATGGGAGCCCTGGATCCCTTCAATTCGAAGATGGCGGCCAATCTATTTTTCGTCAAAACATGATAATTAGGGATTTGCCCACCACATTTAGTAGTGAAACTGCTATTAAGATAGAGAGCGAGCATAAACCGAAAAATAACCTTGATTTGTTCTGGTGCTTTTTTGGGCTTGTCTTATTACACAATTTTACGTGTGACAAAAGCTGCAAAGTCCTATCAACGGTCACTCGCATCTGTCAAAACTTACCCACAAACCGCATCCATATTTTTTTCACAACTCTAGTTACCTAAACTATTGCTCTACCGACTGAGCTAACGGATCATGCGCACTTTGTCATCTGTTATTTAGCCAACATTGGATGGTGGTGGATGCGTTTTAACTTTTAGTATGCTATGGTAATGATGACCGGATGGTAAATTTAGTCGAGTAAAGGAAATGGTAACGCTTCAGTTTCGGGGCGCACGGTAGGTGCGCTCTTAGTAGGCTACAATTTTGGGCTACAATATATCTCTTATGACGTCAGACGGTAGCTTCAGATGTGACCATTCACAGCGTTATATTTTTTTAGTTGTTTTGGGGATTTGTAACTTTTAGTCTGCATTATTTACTAAATATCTGCGCCTCTGCTCGTTTTTAGTTTTTTCTAAGTTATGTGAGGTTTCTTGATGTGTTTTATTGTTTGTTTTTTTCCCGCATTTTTTGTTTCTCAGTGAACGATAACAGCTTCTTACTGGCAACGTCGTAGCTATAAATAGAACCCGCTTAGCATTTTTTCTCTCTTTCGTTATGGCTTTTTTGCGCTCTAGTTGTTCTTCTTCGTTATTTGAATTTGTTTTTTTTTTTGCATGACAGCGAAAACTTTTAGATTATTTAGAGGCGCATAAACTAATAAAGAAACCTATAAAAGTAAGTATTGTTTGTCATTAGGTTAGGTTTTTCTGCCAGTAAAAAGCTGTTGGGGCAAACACCCCCAGTAAATTGAAGGGGACTGCTCGTGGGGGAGATATCACTGCGACGAAACTACCCTGCGATGATCCTGAGTTTCAATCAATTGGGGAGGGGGGGGGATCTGTATATACTCATATTAAAAAAAAATATAACGCCGTAATTGTTCATATCTGCGCTACCGTCCGACGTCATAAGACATATATTAGCCTATAAACAGCGCCACCTACCGTGCGCCCCGAAACTGAAGTGTTACCAATTTTTTTCCGAGTCAGACCAACTAAACCTTAATCAAATCAACTAGTGCTGATATAATAAATATTCAAATACTGATATAAAGAAATAGCTAACTCCCGATCTATAGTCCGGCACAAAAAGATTATGATTCGCTATTCATCTTTGCTACACATTATGAACGCATTTGGGACCTACATCGTAACCTGCAATTCGAACCATGATTTACAATTTTACATCATGGGCGAAAACTTGTTCGATTGGTGAATAGATGGTGTTGCCGTCTCTGATTAGTTCCGGATAACTAATATTTCATTAACTAAATCTTTCTATGGTAAATATGTAGATTAGCGACTCGAACGATGGGACGTACTATTTCGTCCGTGTTCCAAAATGTTTCACGTTTTTGGAGTACATTTAAGGGGACGGCTCCTGTGGGGGTAAACACAATTGGGAGACCACACTACGATTATCCTGAGTTTCATTAAATTTGGGGGGGGCACAGCCCCCAGTATATAATCCTAATTGTTTATAGACTAATGTCCTAACGTTTACAGAGGTGAATGATTTGGTAAATATGTAGATTAGCGACTCGAACGATGGGACGTACTATTTCGTCCGTGTTCCAAAATGTTTCACGTTTTTGGAGTACATTTAAGGGGACGGCTCCTGTGGGGGTAAACACAATTGGGAGACCACACTACGATTATCCTGAGTTTCATTAAATTGGGGGGGGGGCACAGCCCCCAGTATATAATCCTAATTGTTTATAGACTAATGTCCTAACGTTTACAGAGGTGAATGATTTGGTAAATATGTAGATTATCGGCGTGAACAATGGGACGTACTATTTCATCCGTGTTCCAAAATGTTTCACGTTTTTGGAGTACATTTAAGTTGACGGCTCGTGTGGGGGTAAACACAATGGGGGGACTACACTACGATGATCCTGAGTTTCATTAAATTGGGGGGGGGTTCTGGGGGGCACAGCCCACCAGTATATAATCCTAATTGTTTATAGAATAATAATTCAAAAAGGACTTAAACGCGCATGAATATTCCGACACGAGTGAATGATAATATTTACACACAAATTTTTTTTCCGGCTGGGTCGCTAATCTACATATTTACCAATGATTTAACCAAATCATGCGTGTGCCTTTAATCGTTTTGTGAATTATAATGGGGATAGGGGTGGGGTCTGATGTAAGAACATAAGAAAAGAAGGAGACTGCAAAAGACCATTCATGGCCTACACTTGGCAGCTCCTGTTCCAGTCAACACACAAAAGATTTCTTACCAGAGAAAAGTCATCAACATTGTTACCCTTTAGAGGAGTTTGTCAGATCTAATCTACAATATACATAAAATGCATCCAGAGGATTATGTCCATTCATGCAACCGCAAAATATAATCTCCCCACTCCTTAGAAAAATATATACATATGTACATAAAAAAAAGTCAGTCCCATCTAGCCGCTTCATCCATATATTTATCTAATCTATTCTTAAAACTACCCAGAGAGGAGGCTTCTATCACATGTCTAGTGAGCCTATTCCATTCATCTACCACACGATTTGTAAACCAATTCCTCCCAATCTCCTTTCTAAACCTATACTTATCAAGCTTAAACCCATTGCTACGTGTCCTGTCATGTTCACTAAGTATAAGAACCTTACCCAGATCCCCTTTATTATATCCTTTTACCCATTTGAAGACTTCAATCAATTCCCCTCTGACTCTTCTCCTTTCCAATGTATGTAGATTTAGTTTTCTGAGCCTTTCACCATAAGGTAAGTTCCTTAGCCCACCAATCATCTTTGTCATCCTTCTCTGCACAGACTCAAGCAAATCAATATCCTTCCTATAATATGGTGACCAAAATTGTACTGCATAGTCTAGATGAGGCCTAACTAGCGCCAGATACAGTTTTAGAATGACTTCAGCACTCTTATTGCTTACACTCCTTCTAATGAATCCCAATATCCTATTAGCTTTATTCTTAGCATTTAGGCATTGCTTTCTAGGACGAAGGTCTGAACTTACCAAAATACCCAAGTCCTTCTCACAATCGGTCCTCCCTAAAATTCTCCCATTTAATTTATAACTATTCAATGGATTATTTCTACCTATACTAAGTACACTACATTTGTCTATGTTAAACTTCATTTGCCATTTCTCGGCCCAATTGGAGAGAATGGTCAATTCCTCCTGCATTACAACAGCATCAGAATCAGCCCTAATGGCCCTACCTAGCTTAGTATCATCAGCAAATTTACTCAAGTCACTACTTATACCTATGTCAAGATCATTAATATAAATTAAGAATAGCAAGGGACCCAAAACATATCCTTGCGGAACTCCACTGCTAACACACCCCCACTCAGATTTAACTCCATCTATACTAACTCTTTGCTGTCTGTCACCAAACCATGACTGAATCCACCTAAATATACTGCCATCGATCCTGTGTGATTTAACTTTGCTCAGAAGCCGTAAGTGTGGCACTCGATCAAAAGCCTTACTAAAGTCCAAGTATAAAATATCATAGTTTTCATCATTATCTGCTGCTTCATACACCTTACTATAAAAAGACAGCAAATTAGTCAGACAGGATTCACCCTTACTAAAGCCATGCTGTGATTCTTTTATCAACTTATGCTTATCCAAGTGATCTCTAATATTCCTTGCTATAATAGATTCCATCATTTTCCCTACCACTGATGTCAAACTTCCTGGTCTGTAATTAGACATATTTGTTTTATCCCCTTTCTTAAATATAGGTATCACATTGGCTTTCTTCCATGCCACTGGCACAATGCCACTCTCCAATGATTTTCTAAAGATGCATGCTAGGGGCTCACTTAACACATCCTTACATTCTTTCAAAATTCTAGGAAAGAGCTCATCAGGACCGGGTGCTTTACTACTTTTGATTTTATCAATTTCCTTTGTCACTATCTCCTTTTTGATCAAGATATCCTTTAATTTCTCTTCATCATTACCCTGAAAGATCATTGACACCTCAGGTATATTTAGAGTATCCTCCTGTGTAAATACTGAGAGAAAAAAGTCATTTAGCATTCCAGCCATTGAGTCCCTATCACTCACTAATTCTCCATTGGAATCTATAAGTGGGCCTATTTTATCTCTAACCTTAGTTTTGTATAATTGATAAAAACTTTTAGGATCTTCCTTTGCCCTATTTGCCACTTTAATTTCATAATTTCTCCTTGCTACTCTAACTAACTTTTTAACATCTCTTGCTAGTTCATTATATCTCTGCCTTAAGTGATCCTCTCCATTTTTTATTTTCCTATAAATGCCCTTTTTAATGCCAATATAATGCTTAATTTTATCCGTAATCCATTTTGGGTAATTATTTTTAGTCCTAATCTCCTTATATGGAATGTTAATCATCTGACCTGTAATTAATTGCTCAATTATTCTTTCATACTCCTCTTCAATTGTAATCTCTTCCTCCTGGTGATTATTGTCTCCACTAACTGATATCATTGAATCTTTTCCTGAATTGATTTCATTGCCTGGTTTCTGTACAACTGCCTCCAGGTAAGTCCTTAGCCCATTATAATTTACATAATTACATAATTACACGGATGACAAAAGCCACAAGGGCCTATCAAAGGTCATCCGCCTCCGTCAAAACCCACCCACAAAAAGCACCATCACCAGGGGAAGACAAAATCAAAGTCCCCCACAATATAATATAACGGATGACAAAAGCCACAAGGGCTCATCATAGGTCATCCGAGTCAAGCGGCCTCTTTTTCAAGGCACCCAAACTCCCAGGAAAACTACATCCAGAGGATTGCATCCAGAAACAAGGGTATCACCAATCAAGGCTTGTCAAGAACTAAATCATGCAGCTATAGATATATACAAACAATATTAATATATACAAAACTTAGGAACCATCACAACCTTCCCTTCCCATAAACTCATCCAACCTACTCTTAAATACATTTAGATTTGGACTACCTACTACCCTCTGCGGCAATTTGTTCCAGAAGTCTACCACTCTATTGGTGAAAAAATATTTTCTTAAATCCAACCTACACCCTTGCTTTTTAATTTTCAAGTGGTGACCTCTAGTCCGATTTCCATCATCTAACTCAAAAAACTTGCTAACATCCAATTTATCTATCCCGGAAAAAATTTTAAACAGCTCAATCATATCCCCTCTCACACACCTCCTTTCGAACGAGAACATATTTAATACCCTCAGTCTATCTTCATATTCAAGGTGCCTCAGGGAAGGAATAATCTTTGTTGCCCTCCGTTGCACTGACTCAAGAAGGTTAATATCGTGTCTAAAATGTGGGGACCATGCCTGTATACAGTACTCTAGATGTGGCCTAACATAAGAGTTATAGAGTTTAAGAATAACCTCCTTACTTTTGTAACTGACATTTCTCTTAATAAAACCCAGCACTCTATTTGCCCTATTTCTTGCTTCAATACACTGCTTAGAAAACCTTAATGACTTATCTATTACTACTCCTAGATCTTTCTCATCCTCTACTGAGCTCAGCCAATGCCCATCCATTTCATAGTTAAATTCTCTATTATCTTTTCCCATGTTAATAACTTTGCACTTATCAAGGTTGAAAGTCATTTGCCACTTATGTGCCCAGGATAACAATTTATTTAAGTCCCCCTGCACTTTAAAATTATCATCAATATCTTTAACTACAGCTGCTAATTTGGTATCATCCGCAAAAATTGACACTTTATTATTAACTGCCTCCCCAAGATCGTTTATATAGATGACAAATAATAATGGACCGAGAACTGATCCCTGAGGAACCCCACTGATAACATCCATCCACTCTGACTTTACACCATTTAGCACTACCCTTTGCTTCCTGTCTTTCAGCCACTCAGCTATCCAATTTGAAACACCCCCACATATCCCAATCATTTTTAATTTATGAACTAGTCTCCTGTGTGGTACCTTATCAAATGCTTTACTAAAATCTAAGTAAATTATATCTACATTCTCTCCCTTATCTACTTGATCTGTTACAAACTCCAGAAAGTCTAGTAAGTTAGTCAAACATGATCTACCTGATCTAAACCCATGCTGAGCATCGCTGATCAACCCCTCCCTCTCTAGATGTTGGCAAATCCCTTTTTTAACTATTTTCTCAAGAATTTTACAGACTACAGGAGTTAGGCTAACCGGTCTAAAGTTATTTGGATCCTCTTTACTACCCTTCTTGAAAATGGGGACTACATTCGCTCTCTTCCAATCATCGGGTATTTCTCCATATTCCAATGACCTAGTATATAACTTGTCCAGAGCTATTGAGATACTTTCTACCCCTTCTTTAAGTATCCCAGAATGAATATTATCAGGGCCGGAGGCCTTGGTAGTATCTAAATCACCTATTAGTCCTTTTATCATCCTCCGATCCACACAAATGTTAGTAAACACCTCTTTTCCTGACCTATGAGTACTATACATAGGACTATTTAGTTTCTCTTTTGTAAATACTGATGCAAAATGACCATTTAGTACCTCAACTATTTCCTCATCAGTTTCTCTCACAAACCCTTTATATTTGATAGGTCCTATTTTAACTCTGCCACACTTGTTATTAATTTTATAGTAACTAAAGAACTTAATAATAACCTCTCCTCCTCTCTTCCTATTCCTAGGAAGAGCGAATATAATATTCTGGCAGGGGTGAATGAAAATATTTACCCAAAAAAACTTTTTCGCTGAGTAACTAATCTACATATTTACCCTTTCTATATATATTTGTAGTAATTAAGGTTTGCTGCACTTATTTGTAATTGGGAGCTTATACAGGCCTACTGATTTCCAGTAGGTCTTTTGAAATGGAGGATGACACATAACATAATTTCACAGATGACAAAAGCCACAAGGGCCTATCAAAGGTCATGCGTATCTATCAAATCCCACCCACATAATGCATCCATAGCATTTAATCAGATCATGCATCTACAATATACAATTTAACAATCTATAGGATTATGTCCAACCATGTATCTACAATATATAATTTAAAGCCTCCATAGGAGTCTGTCAAAAACAAAATCAAAGTTCCCCCAAAATATACAATAAAAAGAACTGCATCCACAGGAATGAGTCAAGAAACATATCCCCATACCAAAAAGTAAGAAATTAACCCTCCATCCCCATATAAACATTCAAGTTTGGGCTGTCTACAGTCTCAGGTGGCAAACTATTCCAATAATCCACCACTCTGTTAGTGAAAAATATTTTCTAACATCCAGTCTGCACCTCTGTTTTTTAATCTTTAAGTGGTGGCCTCTAGTTCTATTACTACCTTCTAACTCAAATAACTTGCTGAAATCTAATTTATCCATCCCAGAAAAGATTTTTAAAAGCTCAATCATATCTCCCATAACATAACATAACATAATTTGGTAACACTTCAGATTCGGGGTGCACGGTAGATGGCGCTGTTAGTCGGCTACAATTTTGGGCTACAGCATATCTCTTATGACGTCAGACAGTAGCGTCAGCTGTGAACAATATCAGCGTAATATTTTTTTCGTATATGAGTATATACTGGGGGGTTGCGCCCCCCAGACCCCCCCCCAATTGATTGAACCTCAGGATCATCGCAGGGTGGTCCCTCTACAGTGATATCTCCCCCACGAGAAGTCCCCTTGAATTTACTGGGGGGGGGGGGGTTCCCAACAGCTTTTTACTGGCAGAAAAACCTAACCTAATAACAAACAATTCTTATTTTTATAGGTTTCTTGATTAGTTTATGCGCCTCTAAATAATCTAAAAGTTTTTCGCGATCATACAAAGTAAAGCCAAATTCGAATAACAAAGAAGCACATGGAGAGCACGAAAACACAATAACAAAAGAAAACATTTGCAAAACGAGGCCTATTAATAACATACCATGTTGCCAGTAAGAAGTTGTTATCGTTCGCAGTAAACAAAAAAATACGAAAACAAAACAAAAAACAATAAAAGACATCAAGAAACCTTACCTAACTTAGAAAAAAAACTATAAACGAGCAGAGCGCAGATATTTAGTAAATAGTTACAAATCCCCAAAACAACAAAAAAATATAGCGCCGATATTGTTCACATCTGAAGCTATCGTCTGATGTCATAAGAGATATGCTGTAGCCTAAAATTGTAGTGACTAACAGCGCCATCTACCGTGCGCCCCGAATCTGAAGTATTACCCATAATTTCACGGATGACAAAAGCCACAAGGGCCTATCAAAGGTCATCCGCCTCCGTCAAAACCCACCCACAAAAAGCACCATCACCAGGGGAAGACAAAATCAAAGTCCCCCAAAGATTATCTCAATACAGACATACACAATCAATATACATCCTTGGCGACACCCCCATTAAGACAGCTATCATCCATATGCACTTCAGAGTCAATGTCTCGATATATATCAAATTTCACCAACATGTTAGAGTGACAGTGAATAAAGCAGGAGGTGTCACCCTCAAACTTATTAGGAGTAACAAAGAAAGTACCCTAGGAGACCTTATGGTCCATTCAAAGACGGTACCTTTGGACTAGTAGTCAAGCGGGCACATCTCTGCTCAAATGCTTTGTCCTTAAACAGCCACTTTTCAAGACCCTGTCTAGTCTTGACTTGAACTACCGCAGATACTGTAGGCGAAAAACTTTCCACACAGATCACGGTTGTAACGCTTCAGTTCAAGTTTAAAGCCATGATTTCTTGTTCTGCTCTCAACAAGTGTGAAAATATCCCTGTAGTCAACATTGTCGAACCCTCAAAGTATTTTGAATACTTCGATGAGCTGACCACACAGTCTACGGGTTTCCAACAAGTACAGATCTAATTCCCTTAATCTATCTTCATAACTTTTATGTCTGATAGAGGAAATCAGTTTGGTTGCCCTGGCTTGCACACGTTCCAATCTCGCGACGTCCTTCCGAAATGGACTCCAAAATTGTATGGCATACTCCAGGTGCGGTTGGACAAGTGAGTTGTACAAACACAGTACAATTTCCTTGTTCCAATATCCAAACTGGCGCTTTATATAGCCTACCATCCTTTGGGTCTTTTTCTCCGCCTCAATGCACTGTTTCAAGAACTTGAGGTCACTGGTGATTGTTACACCCAGGTCCTTCTCAGTGTCGGTAGATTCAAGAGCAGTGTCCTTAAGGATATAGGATGATTGGGGATTTCGGTGGCCAATATGCATCACTTTGCATTTCTTTATGTTGAAAGGCATTTACCACATATCAAACCACTCCCCAATCTTCCGAAGATCTTCCTGCAGGCCGGCAGTATTTCCATCCTTTGCAACGTTCATACCAAGCTTGGTATCAGCAAATTTGGAAATCTTGACAACCATGTCACCGTCCATGTCGTTGACGTAGATGATGAATAGTAGTGGTCCCAGGACAGAACCTTGAGGCACTCCGCTACTAATGGGCACCCACTCAGAAGCCTGTCCATTCACCACCACCCATTGCCATCTGCCATTTAGCCAGTTCTCTATCCAGCCGGCTACTTTTTCATCTATGCCCAGCACTCGCACTTTCCAGAGAAGGCGGTGGTGTGGTACCTTATCAAAGGCTTTCTGAAAGTCTAAGTAGACCACATCCACCGCCTTGTCCCAATCGTGCTCACTGAAGACGAAGTGGAAGAATTCCACAAGGTTCGTCAGGCATGACCATTGCCTTCAGAAGCTGTGCTGGGAACTCCTCAGTAGCAGGTTTGACTCTAAATGCGACATCAATTTGGCCACCATCATGCTTTCCATGAGTTTACTGACTATCGAAGTCAGACTGATAGGTCGGTAGTTTGACGGTTGGCTACGGTCTCCTTTCTTGAAGATAGGAGTCACCTCCGCTTCACACCAGTCTCTAGGAACGCATTTGGTCCGGATTGACATGTTGAAGATTACCCTCGGCAGTCGTGACACTTGGTCATGCACTTCTTTCAACACTTTAGGTAGAAACCCATCCGGGCCAGGTGACTTATTCGTCATTAGGTCAGTGATCTTTTCTATTTCTCCTTCAGTGAAGTCCATATCCTCCAAGTAGGAATCCATTGGCTGGGGAATGGGACCACACTCTTCAGTAAACACTGAAGAGTAGTAGTTGTTGAGGAGGTTAGCATTTTCTGCATCTGAGTGCTCAAAGGGCCAATCGTTTGACAGATTGGTTTACGGCTGTTTACATATACAAAGAACTCCTTGGGATTCTCTTTACAGAGTCTCGCCACTCTGAGTTCCTCAGACCGCTTAGCCACCCTTATGCTGGACTTCACTCTCCTGGATAGCCTCTGGTATTCGTCAAACTCACCTGAGATTTTTGATTGCCGGTACACATTTCTCTTCTCCCTAAGCAGTTGGCCGATTTCTCGATTAAACCACTTTGGTTGAACAGAAGACCGACGGGGGCATTTCAGAGGGATGAAACACGATTGAAGACTCATGAATGTGGTTTCGAAACTGTTCCACAGCCTCGTATCAGTCAGTCCAGCAAGTAGACCTACAAAGTCTGCTCTTCTCAAATCAAGTTTCCTCGATTTACTAGTTGCAGGCTCTGCCTTGGGGACTTTGACTACAAATCTAATTAGTCGGTGGTCACTGCCCCTGAGCTCTTCGCCAACAGAGAGGTCGGCAACGATGTCATCCTCAGAGGTGAAAACCAAGTCGAGGATATTGTCTCTTCTTGTCCTTTTCAATGAGTTGGGCAGGAGGTCTATAAAACACCAGGGTCCTGTATTTGGCAGGACCTATCTCTAGGTCAACACCTAGTTCATGGTCGGATACGATGTTGCAACATGTTGAGTTGAGAGTATCCTTGACATACATCACACCGCCCCCTCTCTGTCTGGCCTATCTTTTAGGAAGAGCTGGTAACCAGTAATCGTGAATTCACCTTCAAAATTTTGGCTTGAGATTTTTTATCCAAGACTCCCTACGCTCTTCCGTTTCCCGCTTTGTTTCTCTGTGGTGGGGTCACTTCCCTCTTTGTGACTTCAGAAAAGGTAGTTTCTGGAGTAACACAGGTGTACTGGTGTACATCCTCCTTTACTCGGGGCCTGACACTTCTTTGGGTTCCCTCCACAACATCCTGGATCATGTTTGCGAGTACAGCTTTCCCTTTAAAGGAAAGATGCACTCTGTCCCTTTTATACAGATAGTTTCTCCCGTAAAATGTGCGGTAGGGGTCTACAAAGAAGACTCCTTCTGCCGTGCAGAGATCCACCAACCGTCGGTTCATTGCGACGTTTCTCTCATGAGCGGTTTGGGATGGACCTCTTCTCGGAAGCATCCCAACCATGACACATTTGCGGGTTTTAAGCCCTATGTCATCCATGGCTCCCATCACCGTTTGTATGGTTTTGCCACTGAGGCCAACCTTATTCCCTCTGAGGTAGAGGTCATTGTCACTCACCAGCAGAGCGACAACTGAATTCTCAGAAATCTGAGCTTTCTCTTCCTCTACTCTAATGTTGTGGTTACCCCGTCCTGACAGGCAGCTTACCTTCACGCTAGTGCGAAGGCGGGCCGCTAGCAGCGACTGCAGATCCTGTGTTTGCGAGTCACCAATGAGAGTGACCTTCGGACACTTGGTCTCTGAAGAAGGGGTCTTTCCTTGTGGAAGAGGCCTCTCCTTTTCCTCTTTACTCTTTCCATTCTTATCCTTCTTTTTCTTATTCCCCATTTTCTTCTTGTTTGTGTTTTTCTTCTATTTTGGGTTCTTTTGTTTCAACTTTATTCTTTTTCTTATTTTTCTTTTTCTCTTTTGCTCTTGCCTCAGCTGGCTTAACTTCGGATGATGTTGGAATCTCGGCTTGGGTAAGAACTATGCAAACAGAAGATTCTGACACGTCAGTGGGCGATGCCTCTTCTAGGCATCGAATATGAGCTGCGTGAAGGGCTTAGAATTTCTCCACCTTTCTCTCAAGAATTTGAGCTCTCTCCTCTGAGGCTCTATAGAGGTCTTTTAGTTTCTCCACCTCTCGTGTCAATATACAAGTAGTGCAGATACTTTCCGGGCTGCATTTTGAGTAGCAGCCCTCTGGAAAGTTAACACACCACTTTTCTAACTGAAATGTTGCGCAGTTGTGTTTTAGACGAACAGGTCCTTTTTTGCTTGTCACTTTGAGCACTTTCTCTCTCTCTCTGAAACCTTGTGACCAATCAATGATAAAAAAGAGGGGTTGTTGAGTTCTCTGTGCGGGAGTCGCTCCCGCCTATCGATTGGAGAGGTTTCGGATCTTTCAGAAGGCACGCTCCATGTGCTGCTGTTCGTCCGACCAAGTCATCAAACCTCGGCATGCCGTGGCTCCCAACCATGCAGCACTGATGGTCCCCGAAGGGGCCATCGATTTCTCACCAGGTGAACAACTGAGCACGCCCCGTACTAAACTCCTATTAGTTCCCTTAACGAAGGCCAGGATCTCGGAGTAGCGTTCAATGGATATCCCGCTACACCAAGAGATTGAACCCAGGGCTTTTTATTGGCCTGGGAACAAAGGGCCGTCACCTCGGACTGATGTTACCAGAGTCACCCATGACAGTCTCTGGGAATGTTCAATAATTACGCGCCAGGGAAGGGGTTAACAGGGCACTACCCTCATCCCATTCATTGTGTGCCCAAATGCCTAGGACACCTCTAGTCCTAGTCTCTCGCAGCCAGAGAGCGTTGATTGGCGTTGTTTATAGAGGTTCCAAAGCCTCTCTTCTGACGCATGAGATAGCTGCCAGGTCCTTATATGTAGAAAGATGGAAAAAAAAGGTAAGAGTGACATGATAGTAATAGGGTTTTTTTTAAGTAGTTTTTTTCTTTTTATATAATGAGTCGAAGAGTTAGGATAAAAGTGAAAAGGGATAAGGATAGAGTAGAAAAAAGAACGACACACTTAGTCTGGAACCTCGTTTCTGACCAAATCAACAAGGGAAGCCCTACCAGGGGTACCCAGAAGAGGTACCCCCGCCAACATAGCTCGAAAAGTCAAAGATACGCACAAGCTCTCTTCCTGCGACAAGGGGCCATCACCTCTCCCTCTACTTTCTTCAAGAAAGAGAGAGATAGATGGAGTATGGTCAACTGCTCACCACAGTTCATGACATCCATTTTAACTAGTTGCCTCTTCTCTTTGGAACCTTGGCTACCAAATGGATACAAGACTACTTGAATCTGTACAAAGGAGGTGGACAAAAAGATAACTAGACTTAGTGACAGATCACAAATGACTACACCAACTTAACCTGCATTCAGTGCATAGATGTATTCTCAGATATGACCTCATTTACACTTATGATATTCAACACTCTCTCCCCTATCACACCAACAGATCTCTTCACTTTAACTCTCCATACAGGTACCCAAGGCCATTGTCATAAAATCCTTGTCTAACACAGTAACACTGACCCTCGATGAAGGTTCTTCTCTCACCTCATTGTAGCAAAGTGGAATACACTATCTGAGAACACTCTCACTGCCCCAAGCATTCAGACATTCAAACATAGATTACAGACGGAAATTAATAACTTAATATCTGAATATACTGAATAAATTTATTTCTCCTAAAATGACCAGCTAAAGCTATCTACACTATTAGAGGGTACATTAAACCATACATACATGAATAAATTTGTGGTATAATTGCATCCTAAATACCTGGTTGGATACCTGCTGGATACAATGGTGTAGGTATACTAATACAGTAGTGATCAAATTATTATTGATTTCTGGAAAATTTGTAATTTTTATGGTAAAAGGTAACTTAAAAAAAGCTATTTAATGAGTCAATAATGAGGTTATTTTATCATATTAGTGTGAAATAACTATTGTACATTTTTGAAGACTAAATATTGGAGTGTTTTGCTTCATTTTCTGGCAAATTTGTTGAAATAAAAGAAGGCAACACCGATTCAGTTTTGCCTGCTGCAACTGTTAGTCTTGTGCCTCAGTTCCAATTCAGACTTTGCAGGGCATGGGTGTGTAACCTATTCTCCTTTGGTGTTACTAACCCAGTAATTCAACTAGTCTGTATTTTGCTTGCCTGTGGATAATAGTAACCATTTTTTTCTTGCAGTGTAATAGATAAAAAGAAAGTGAACAGCTATGGGTAAAGTCAGTAACTTGACTCCTCAGAAAATTGGATAGATCAAAGTTTTATTAATTGATAGTGCACTAAAACAGAAAGATATTGCCAAGAAATTGTGTGTCTCCTCTCAAACTGTAAGCAATATAGAGAAAAAAATGGAAAATGGTTTTAATTTGGATTCAGCAAGGGCTGAGAAATGTGGTCGCAAGAGGAAAACAGCAACAACAACAGACAGGAAAATAAAACTAATAGCTATTAAGGCTGTTTAACTGCTGCAACTAGCATCACATGTTGTTTCAGTACTGCTATAGTATTTTATATTGTTGAAGGTTGTTTTTGAATGAGTCACCTATTGCAGTACTTGATGACCATGTTCAACAGTAATGAGGTGTTCAAGTAAAGAGTATGCCAGTGTCTTAAAAAGGCTGTAAAACATTCACAGAAAATCATGGTGTGGGGAGCAATTTTTGTACATGGGACAAGTTGCTTGAAGGTATAATCAATCGGTATAAGTATATTGTAGTACTGAAATGATTCAGTGACAAATCATGCATATTTCAGCAAGACTCGGCTCCTTGTCACATGGCGCAAGCAGTCAAGTCATGGTGTGCACAAAATGGCATTGAACTGCTATCATGGCCTGGAAATTCCCCAGAAATGAACCATATTGAAAGTTTGTGGTGTGTTCTAAAAAAGTAAATACACAAAGTTCTCATAACAACCAAAGCGAAGCTCATAGAACCTCTTAGCTAGGTTTGGATTCACTCTGACAGAATCGAGCAATTATGCAGAACTTTAATCACAGGTATGTATGCCAGAGCATGTTTAAGTGGCTAAAGGAGGTCAGACCAAGTATTAATCTGTAAGAAAAGATATTTTTGCCATATGTATGAAAATAAACTGATTACTTATGAATAAAATAACTTTATATATAACCTTTTCCTAGAAAAATTACAAATTTTCAAGAAATCCATAATAATTTGATCACTACTGTAAAAGAGGATTACCTGGTGGAACTGATTAAAGGGGGGTCACATTTTGGAAAATGCCTGCCTTTGAATTTTGGGATAATTCATATATACATCTGGTTTAATTTGGGGATTATTCTCCCCCCCCCTCCTCAAATTTTTAGATAATTCATATATATGTGTTTAAAAACAATTGTTGGGGGGGAAACTTTAGAAGACTTATGCCATGTTTTTAGTATAAAAAACAGATGTTGTTAGGGCTCTAGTTTTTATAGTGTTGCTTGACGTCCTACATATAAGCCTTGCCTTTAAATGCTATTTAAATAAATCATATTTTATTTAAAATTTATTAATATGAAATGTTCATATCATATTTTCATTCAGAAAATACAATATGATGTGATTCCAACTAACAATGCTGCTCCCATGATGGCAACCAATCTATTTTTCGTCATATCATAATTAGAAATTTGCCTGCCTTAATTAGTGAAACTGCTATATAGTATATATCTTAGTTATACACTATATAGCATTTGCATATTTTAAAAAATAGATATTTATAACAAAGCGCCTACAAATTCAAAAGACATTTGATTTCTACCCTATCGAGGTAGAGTATCTTAAAAATATGTACTTTGCGCTCCAAACCGAAACCATATATGACTGACTACAATGCCTAAATATGAATAAATAAAAAATATAAATGGATACCACAAAAAATATTGCTTTACACACAAGCACCATTGTGGAGACCTTCCTCTCTCCAATGATCGGTCACTTCAAAAAACGAACTTAATCGAACTGGTCACTAGGTTGCCCTGGGCATTTTTTTCCCCCTGCATTAGGGGGCTGTACTTTCTCTAAGTGTAGAGCAGAGGGAAAAGGGTGCAGTCTCAGTATCTTTCTCTTTTTCTCTTATGTGTGGGACCAGGGGGGTGGATAGATGAATGAGGTTTCCAAATTGGGCAATACACCAGTGGGTTACAGTTCCACACCTCTCAATTCTTTGCTTCTCACATCAAGATGAGAGTATTGGGACCTTGGAGCTGGAAAGGGGGGAAAAATCATCCCCTGCTTGCTTTCTCAATGGTGTTGCATATCTCCCTCCCTAGCTCATATTTATACACATTTCCTGCTCATCCATACTTGTACCTGGCTTTGTGTTCCAGCTCCGCTTCTTTTTTTACACTTCAAAAAGGCCTCACATTTTATTTATCTTTCGCTCACAATATTATTCTTTATACTATTAACCCTAGGGAGAAAAAGAAATCATTCTTCGGCAATAGACAGTTGTCCGGCACCGCTTCCAGGCAACTTTGTCCTCAATCCTTCACTGAAACCTAAAATAAAAGATGGGCATTAGAGTGGGCACAGGTGAGTTGAGGCAAATAAAAAAAAACTACCATGTCTTGTTGTAAAACTGTGCCAATCATGTGTGTGTATTTATAGGGAGAATTTTCACTTCTGAGTGTAGGTGAGTTATGGCCTAAGGGCTTGTTTGGTCCTGTTTTGAGTTTGTGCGTTAGCATTATGATAGTGTGTCAGGCTGGTGGTATAATTAAGTGTGGTACAGATAAATTATTAGTAGGTGTTTTAGTGGGATGTGAGTTTGTATGGTGTTGGTTTGATTCGTACCTATATGAGCTGAATAACCTTAGTGGATTCTTCTGGTGAGACTTTTGTGAGTCAGTTTTGTATGTTATGTTTGTTTTTAGTTGTCTGTACCTATATGAGCTGAATAACCTTAGTGGATTCTTCTGGTGAGACTGTTGTGAGTCAGTTTTGTATGCTATGTTTGTTTTTAGTTGTCTGTTATTATGAGGTCATCTGCATATGATTGTAATCTTACGAGAGGTTGGAAATTAGTTGAGAGAAGGATGGCCCCTTTTGGGACACCATTGTATAGTTGCATGTATTTTGTTTATCTTGTTGTGAATGATTTTTGCTAGTCTTTTAGGTGGATTCATTTAATTTTTTTTTTAATAAGGGTGTGTTGGAAGATTGTCATGTGCTTTTTATATGTTTATTTTTTCGGGGTTTGTATTTAAGAATTGGTATGTTAGCTTTTTTGTGATAGTAGGGATAGTTGTGTAGCCAGCAGTAGTTGATGTTTGACAGGGCTTGGATAGCTATTAGGGCCTATATGAGTTCCATCTAAACCTCCAGGAAGTAATAATATTATATAAGAGAAGTTGATATTCATTCTTGCAATCTTCACTGAAGCCAAGCTGATTTTTAGAAAGATTACTTTCCTTGAAGAATGACAAGTGGATTGACTCTTAATTTTTTCTAAGCACTTATACATCACAGAAGTTGAGTTTTTTGGACAATAATTAAGGAGAGGAAGGAAGGCCTCTCTTGAAGATGGGAATTTCCTTGGCTCCTCCACAGTCAGTTCTGATTTTATTGACTTTTGGAAGAGGCAAAAGAGAGGATAAGCTCAAGAATAACCGTAGAACTCTAAAAAACAGGGGGGTATTGTCTGGTCACATAAATCTATATTATTATTTTTATTTTTCATAGGTTAATTTGATATTTTATTATTTTAAAATGAGATGGGGGTACTAGTTATAAATATATATCAAAAGTTTGGCTGTAAATATCACTCAAATTGCAAGAAGTAAATGAGTTTGGTTTCATAGGGAAAAGTTGAATATCACTAGTCATCCATTATGAATGGCATTGTCATGTGCAGTGAAAGGGATGATTAACATACCTGTATTCACTGGCTTTCACCATAGAGGATAATTATACATTATAAAGTTATTTTCACTCACTATCTACCTATTTTTACAGTTATTTGGTGGGAGATATTTAAATAAAATATTAAAATGTCAAACAAATCTGACAAACCAAAGATAGATCTAGGTTTACTGGAAGAGGATGATGAATTTGAAGAATTTCCTGCTGAAGGTGAGTAACAGCAGCCTATTTTATTTTTTTTTATTAAAATAGTCAAGGACTCAGATAAAAGTGTTATTGATGCTGATTTTAGTGTTTCTAAATAGGTATATTTTCAGTTAAGAATGATTAAAAATAAGCTTATAAGATGGCAGCCAGCTTTACCCAAGAAAAACTAATTAAATAATGTAAAATAAATTGTACTATCGCTGGGTGCACAAAGAAAATAAACATGCAGCTAGATATAATTTTAATTGATAATTTGATACTATTTGAGTTCTATTGGTAGGTTGCTAAGTTGCTTTTGATTGGTACTCACAGTGATGGATGCTAACCTTATTGACTATACTACTTTATACTCCTTAGAAGCTCAAATCATTCTTACCTGCTGCTTCCAACTCTCGATGCCGGCAACTATTCATCAACTTAACTTCTTTAAAGACAAATTCTGTGAACAGAATACTTTGTCAAATAATAGCTGGTTAACCAATGATTACATAAAGGAATCAACAACCTTACCAGAACCAATTGAAAACCTCCCAAATAGCAAACTCAGAAACACAGGAGGTTCTTCTCAATACAACTTATCCACCTGACCACAACTGCTAACTCTCCAAAAACCAAAGTAACTTAGCATATCACTACTCGCTTTGAGTGACGTTATCAATATGACATCCTTCCTACCTTTCATAATTTTCTGACAATTTCTTTAAGCAATTAATATAGGATATACAAATATGGATAACTTAACCACCACCAACATTCACAAAACCATTGTATACCTTGACTCTAACAATGGAAAGTGTTATACAGTGAGAGAATTCTTGAGTGGTTGGCATCAGCAGTGAATGTCCTCTCCTCACATCACTGGCACTCTGTGAGTGTCTGTCACTGGTGTTTTTAGTCATAGATACCAACTGTGAGAGAATTTTAGTCAGAATAAAATAACTACAAAATTAAAATAAAATGTAGGATTGATGCAATATACAAGTATCTATACAAATGAGCATTGATCAAATAAAGCGCCCATTTCCCATGGAATTTAGGACAGGTGAAGCTTCTGGATACACCTCTCATTCTTCTGACTGCCTCAAGTGTGGTTTTGACCAATATTTAACTTGGTCTAAGGGAATCTGTGGGAAGTTGGGCCATCTTTCTTTAAACTAGATTCAAGAGTAGCACCCATGGAGATTGAGATTTCCTAATAATAACTCTTTCCATCTTTGCAACTTCCTCTTTGACAGATGATAAGAATAACAGGAAGATGTTAGGTCAAGGAAGGATGCAAGTTTTATGCACTTGATGTGAATAATAGGGTGCTCAGGAGAAAGATTGACTATTGCACTTGATGAGTCAAATCCCAAAACAGGCACAGTAACTTGTGGGAGTGCTATGAATCAATCATCTGGAAATTGTTTCAGATAAGAATTAGTGAAAAGTGTTACAGAAAATGGCTTGTTAAATAGGGCAACTGACATCTGCAATTAAGAAAAGCCAGGGAAGAGTAAATTGGGGATATAGGAGTGGAGCTCTTCTCCTTTCGTCTTTTGACACTAGAATGATGGAGACTATTGAACTACTGTTAACTAGGAAATTTAACCCTGTGGTGGTCCCGGAGAAAGAGTCTGCTTCAAACCCTGCACTGCCCTCACAGTGGATGCAGAGGTAGGCTGATTGTATCCATAGATCAAGACTTGCAGGGTGGAGTAAATATTCTTGCTTGATAATTTGTTTAACATTCCTTGAAGGTTTGCCTTAGTGGTCAGATGAAGGTTTGAGATGTCTCATTTTGTTCACTGAATGACTGGGTTACTAATTATACTGTGACTGGTTTCACTTATTTTAATTGTCTTTGTGTAAAAATATCCAAATGCTTGGGTCACTAATTTATGGATATATATAATTTTAATATTAAAGTTGTATTGATAGGCTGCTAAGTTGCATTCAGTGCACTTGTAACATCAGAACTCATTTACAATATTTCATGAAATCTTGGGCTGGTGTTCAATTGCTTGAAATACTGAGTGTGTACCATGTCAGGTGCTCCCACAACTAGAATGTTACACCTGCAACTGGGTGGCACAACACACCCTCCTAGCCCCTTTTGTGTCTTAGTCTTGAACTGGATTGAGTCTACCTAGCCTTTATTACTTTTGGACATTTCTGTTTATGCTTTTTTTTTTTTGCCATTCTTTAGAAGCCTCTTTTCACCTTTTACCTTGACTGGTGATTTTTGCAGTGTATCAGGTGTAGCAAAGCTGTGGTTCACCTCTGCCTCTTGGCTCCAGTTGGGGTGGTGGGTTTTAACTTGTCTGCATTCTTCTCCTGCCTCCACCCTATCTTTTTTCTGCTCCCATAAGGGCAGGCCATGTATAGCATAGGCAACTAACATGCCTGCTTTCTTCATATTTATTTTTTCCTTCTATTCATCTCATTCTTTTCTATGACTATTTCTTTCAAAGGCATTTCAGGTGTAGTATCTTGTGGATTTGTTTCCTTCCCAACTCCAATCCATGAAAGTAGATCTAAGGCTTTATATCTTTCTCACATTTTTATTTCATTTATCTTTCCTTGCAAACTTTATGTGGAAGTCTCCCTTGTTGGTTTTCATTTAGGATGATTTCCAGTTTTAAATTAATTATCTACTGCCATATTCAGGTATAATTAGTAGATCTTAATTATATTGAACTGGAACTATTTTTAATTCTTTGATAGATTGGGTGGAAGGAGAGGAAGATGCCGAAGATGTTAATGTTTGGGAAGATAACTGGGATGATGACAATATAGAGGATGATTTTTCACAGCAATTGAGGTAAGGCTTCTTAGGACAAATATTAAAATCTGATTCGGTTTGCAAAGGTTTATTTACCAAGCATAGAATTGAATCTTTATCTGGTCACCTAATTCAGTTTACCTTTTTTCAGAGCTGAATTAGAATCGCAGCAGATGCAGTGAAAATTCTACCGGGGGAAGGGGGGACTTTATTTGTGAAAACTCTATTATTTTACTATTAAAATGGTGATGAGTACTTAACTTTCTTGCCACATCTCTTCAGTCAAACCCAGCACTGCTCAGGAATGATACCACAGCACTCTTCCAGAGATCTCTTATAGAGGTTATATTGAATGCATTTTTGAAAATGATATAGAGAGAGGCTAGGATAAGATGGACACTATTTTGAGGTTTCTAAGGAGCTGGTAGTAAAGGTTTGTTTTATTTTTGTCTTAATGTAGGTAGGGGTGGTGTTCTATTTGCCGGCTGGCTGTAGAAACTGCTTCAATGATCTAGAATGGCTTGGATTGGTGAGTATCAATGAGAGGATGCATGGAGTAGGGTGTTTTACAGCTAGTTTTGAATCAGTATGCAAATAGTTTTATTTTATGGTTCGGTGGGGCTGTGGGAATAGGAGAATTTTTGTTTCGCTATGAAGGTTGGGATGCGGAGGGCATCGTTTTGGATTGTTTGTATTGGATATGGTTGGCGCCCAGGCTGAACATAGGTAATTTAGGGTTGTGCGAATTAACTAAATTTTGTGTTTGTATTCTTGGGGTATTGAGTTTGGATATGGCCTCAGTAATTATTTTTGATCAGTTCAGGTAATGTGTGGGTCGTAGTACGATAGCCATTAGTGTTGGGTTATGTTTTAATCTCATGATTGTTAGAGAGGTAAAGAGGACATTCTTTTTAGTATGCACCAGCTTTGAAAGTGATTAGCTTTCAATGGTGACGTGCAGAAGACATTGGTCGTGAGACATAGGCTGGTGTGGTCAATTGAGTCCACCTCCCTCAATACAGGCTCAGCTGCAGATGAATAAAGTTTGAGACAAATTCAAGTTTCAAGCGTAAAAAGGATCACAATCCAAGTGTTGAACAGCACGGAACGAAGAATGTCCATGGCATTGGTGCAAGTTACAGGCTGCGAATGTTTTCCAGGCGAGACATCAGTCAAAAACAAACCAAGGAAATTGTGCGAATCAACCACTTCTAGGTAAGCCCTGCTAAAAAAAAAGAAAGTTGTGTACAGCGTGGAGTTGTGAATGATGGCAGACATACACCACCTTAGTCAAGGCAAAAAAAAAAAATCAAACGTGCACTTCGGCAAAGTGAGAGATTCGGTTCAATATCTCTTGGCCCAGATCGCCTGCTCCTTCTACTCACCCTCCTACTCATGAATGATTCGATGGAAGCAGATGATACTCCAATATCACCAGACATCAAAATTCCCCTAGGCACATGAATCTGGATCTATCTCCCGAAAATCTCTTCTCAACCTACCGTTTCCGCCAGGCTGTTAACCCGAATAACGGGCAAAGGCCTCGGCCAGTTCCTCAAAACCATTGGACATGCCCCATGTTACTGCTCGTCCCAGGATCTCGTTCCAGGCTCTTCAAAATCTGCTCTTCATCCCCCAAGTTCTTTGGGACGCACTTCAAACTTAACCTTAGCCACAAAGGAGAAAAATATATCTCCATTTTACAATGGAATTGTCAAAGTGTTCTTCTCAAGTGGGAAGAACTCAAAGTTCTTTTGACTACTCTCTACCCCTCTGCTATTTGTCTTCAGGAAAACAAACTGGGTACACTGCCCTTTCCAGCAGTACCCAGTTTTTGTGTTTTCAACTCGTCATGTATCTCCCATTTCCCTACACACTACCCTCCCAGCTGTTGCCATGAGGGTTTTTCTTACAATTCTTTTTACTGTTTGCTCTATTTATGTTCAACTCTTAAAAACAGAGAGGTGCAGATCCTCAGGCTAGAAGGCTTCCGATGTCCAAGAGCAGGAGTTTTCTGCTGCAGGTCTGGCTCAACGAGCCAAAAAGAAGAAAAGAAAAGAAAAAGGGAAAGAAGAGAAAGTAGAAAGAGAAGAAAAGAAAGTGGAAACAGAGGACGAGAAAGTAGAAGCAGAAGAAGAGAAAACAAAGGAAGACAAGAAAAAGAAGAAGAAAAATGTAGAGAAAGAAGAGGAAACTGGCAAGTCGCTTCCGAAAGGAAAGACTCGGGCGTCTGCAGACAAATGTGCAAGGGTTGCCCTTATTGGTAATTCTCAAGCACGGGGTCTGCAGCCCCTGCTAGCGGCTCGCCTTCGCACTAGTGTTAAGGTAAGCAAGCTGCCTGCCAGGACAGGGTAATCACCACATCACTGATGGTAAGTGGCAACGACCTCTACCTGTGAGGAGGTAGGGTAGGCCCTACGGATAAAATCCTCCATGCAGTCATGGGCACCGTGGATGACTGTGGGCTGAAAACCCGCATGCGTGTTGTGATCGGGATGCTCCTGAAGAGAGGTCCATCACAAACCGCTCACTCGATGAAGGTCTCTTTGAACCGGCCCCTGGCAGATTTGTGTACGACAGGGGGTCTTTTTTTTGTGGACCCGTACCGCACCTTTTATGGTAGGAATGATCTCTACCAAAAGGACGGGGTACATCTTTCCTTTAAAGGAAAGGCCTTTCTGTCAAACATGATCCAGGCTGTCGTAGAGAAGACCCAAAGGAGTATCCGGCCCAGAGTGAGGGCGGATGTACTCCAGTACACCCGATATCACTCCTGGAACGACCTTATCAGAGGTCATAAAGAGGGGTGCCTCTTCACCAACAAATAAACCGGGAAACGGAAGAGCATAGGGAGTCCTACATTCGGGGACTCCTGAAAGTTTTGTTTAATGCGAGGTCGATCAGGAACAAGTTTCTTGAACTTCGTGCCCTCATAGCGATGAAAGAACCTGAAATGGTAGCCATAACAGAATCATGGGTAAAATCCTCAAACCGAGATTTTGTTTTGAAGGTGAATTCAAGATTCCCGGTTACACTCAAATCGATGAACTGCAACATTGTATCCGACCATGAGCTACTAGGAGTTGACCTAGATATAGGTCCGCATTTCAGGAAATGACTAATTTCTCTGTCTCAGTCGAGAAATTTAGGTTGGTAGATAAGGTCGTTGAGTTCTCCGGCAAACTCATCCCTGTGGGCTTAACTAATATTCCTTGAATGTCCTGCTGTTTGCACGCCGAACGCTCCCGCGGTATTCAAACTAGTGTGAGGGGCCCTCAAACAGAATGCCTACATGCGAAATAAGCGCCGCCCGAACATACTCACTTACGGTGAATTTCGTTGAGCGAGGGCTAGGTTCTGTTATGTTTTGAAGCACGCCAACTCTTTGCGGGCATAAGTATCTTAACTTAACCTCTAGCAGAGGTGTGGAAGAGAATCAAAAGGATTCGGGGCAAGCTCTCGCAGGACCCCCATCCCGTTCTCCAGGAGACTGGGACCACTTCGTGCGTGGACAGACACACTGGTCCGGACGATGTCCCGTACCGTATGCTTCGAAACCTGGGTGAGCGAGGTATGGCCTTTCTGTTAGATTTGTTCAACGGAATCTGGGTAGAGGGTATCCTCCCAGACTCCTGGCGAATCGCTACCTTACTCGCTGTTCGGAAACTGGGGAGAGATCACTCTACTCCGACCGGTTTCCGCCCAATCTCTCTAACCTCTTGCGTGTGCAAGTTGATGGAGAAATTGATAAATATTAGATTAGCATTTTCCAGGACAGCGGAGGTTGTGTTTTTTCTGCAGAATGCGGCTTCCGCAAGTTTCACTCCACATCAGATGCTCTGCTCCGACTGGAAAATGCCATCTACGAGGCCTTCCTTCGTAGACAGCACTACGCCACGATGTTTTTCGATCTGGAGAAGGCCTATGATACCGCAGGGCGATACGGTATCATGGAGACTCCACACGATGGGGGCGAGGGGACGCCTCCCAATCTTTATATCCGAATATTTGCGAGATCGTCTATTCTGCGTACGGGTGGGGGGAGCTCTCTCCGGCCCAATGGAGCAGGAAGAGGGTGTCCAGCAGGGAAGTGTCCTCAGTGTCATAGTCTATGCCCTGAGCATCAACGTCATCACCTCAGTGCTGCCGGAAGATGTTCTCAATACGCTCCCCCGTAAGGGGCGCGGCGATTTGCCATCCTGGCCGCCGTGCTGACTGGATCCAGCACTCCGTCCGGCCCCAGCTTAGCCTCTCTTCCTTCCTTCAGATAGCCCGATTTCTCCCCTACCTTGTCGCCTTTTCATACAACCTCTCCCACAACTTTCTCTGGTCAGCCTCTAATTTCACAGGGTAGAATGCTGACCTTCTTCTCAAGCCAACCACCCCGGATCGGGGCTGAGGGGGGAGGGGACATTGTTCCCTAACCCCTCAGCTCCGGTTCGGGATGGGGTTTTTTTAACAACCTGCTTCATCCCCACCCACATCTTCCTCACATCCCTTTTCCTCTCCTCTTCACAACCTATATTTTTTACGCCGTGTCCAAGGTGGAGCCGCCATGCCGAAGGACTGCCAGGCCACCAGGCGGGAGGGGTGGTCCCGAATGGCGGCGCCTGGCTCTGCCGGGCTTGTAAGCACCTCTCGCAGTGCGGGCAACTGCGAGAGGTGATGAGCTATTGCGTCCCGTAATCAAAAGAGGGTCACCATGCCCATGAATGAAAAAAAACAACAAAAAACCCAACCCCCAACTTCCCCAAGAAAATCGACGGAGCCGCCCTCGGGCAGCTCCACCGAGAAAATGGAGGTCCCCCCCTTGTGCTTGCGCAAGGGACCCTCCATAATTCTTTAACCGGAGAGGAGGCTTACTCCTCTCCTACGCCTACGGGTGTAGGGGACTCCCCCTCACCCCCTTCTCTGGAGGTGCTTTCGGGCACCTCCCTATCTCCAGCGGCAGTCCCTCCTTTGCTTTCTAAGGGGACTGCCAAGAAAGCCAGCAGGCAGCCCATTGCCGACCGCCCCTCGTGCAAGAGGCTCGGTAGGGCAAACCCCCTTAGGGGGGAGATGGAAGCCAGGCCCCTTCGGTCGCTTCCCTCAAAAGACCTGCTGGCAAGAATTTTAAACCTTGCTGGGGTCAAGGCCTGTGCCTCCCCACACCACCTGACTAGTGACAATACTGCCAAGGGGACCTGCGATGTCCTGGGAGGGGATGGCCAATTGGAGGCCCCTCCTGTGATAGACATGGTCCTTGAGGAGACCCAGTCTCAGACGGTAGGGCCTTCCATGGGGGGGAATTCGGGCTCGGCGCCAAGCACCGAACCCGAATCCGCCCCTATGCAAGGTCCTCCTCAAATGGCTGAGGGCTCCGAGGCAAAAGGAGGGGAGGGATCTCCTCCGACAGGTGCCCCTACGACAACCAGGACCTTCTCCATTTCGGAGAGGGACCTGGCTGAGGCTGGTCCATCTGGCCTGGGGACTTCTGCCGGCGGAGGTGAAAAGCGGGTTCATTCCCCGCCCTCCTCTCCTAAAAAGAAAAATACTAAAAAGACGAAGAAGACTCGGGGCTCCTCTCCATCCGCGGGGGCTGCGGGGACGGATGGGTCTGCTGCCACTCTGGCAAGCGACCAAGCCAAGATCGGCACATCCGCCCCCTCTGCCCCCCCGGTTGCGGAGCCCCTGACAAAGAAGACTACTACCAAGAGTGCACAGGGCGGAGCCTCGATGACATCGGGGCCCCTGATTCAGAGGTTACCTGGCGTTTTCGAGCCCGCTGGCTTCAAACGCTTCCTCGTTATTCGCTCCACTGATGGCACCATGTTGTCCAAGGGCAACATGATCCATCAGCGGAGAGGATTAGCTAGTGCAATTGGTAGAGAGCCGAAGGTAACCCGTTTCTCGGACGGGAGCCTTCTGGCGAATCCCGCCGAGGCGGCCAAGATTAGTGCTCTTCGGACACTTCATGGCACCCCGGTGAGTGTGACGCCGCACTCTACCATGAACTTTGTGAAAGGAGTAGTTTATGCGAAGGAACTCGTTGACTACTCCATTGAAGACATCACCTTAGAGCTGGCCGACCATGGGGCGGTCAAGGTCGAACGTGTGATGAGAAAACAGGGAGGGGCCTCGAGACCCACCCCTACACTCTTCGTCACGTTCGACTGTGACAAGCTCCCTGAGTCGGTGCGTGCCGGTTGGTACCGCTACCGCGTGAAGGCATTCGTGCCACTGCCGCGGCGGTGCTATTACTGTCACCGCTTCGGCCATACGAATCGCTCATGTAGACGTGCAAAGTCGGGGTCACCCGAAGTCTGTGTAAATTGCTCCAAGGTCGCACACGATAAGTCCAAATCGTGTGTGGCCAAGTGTGTCAATTGCGGAGAGCCGCACCCTTCTTCTTCGAAGCAATGTGGTGCATATCTCCTTGAGAAAGAAATCCTGGCCGTTCAGGCCCAGGATCGACTCTCATTCCGCGAGGCAAAGGACTTGGTCCTGGCGCGCCCGGCTCTGCCTGGGATGTCGTATGCCTCAATAGTTAGGAAGGCACCCTCTGCTCCTGGCCCATCCAGGCCAACGAGCACGGTTGTTTCCGCGCCCATTCGGAGCCCTTCTGCGGGCTCTACTCAACCCGGGCGCTCCCCTGGTAAAGCTGGCGGAAAAAAGGGTTCATACCCTGCCCCGGCTAAAACCAGGGCTCCCCCCTCTTCCCCCAGCGTGACCGTTTCCCGTAAGGCGAAACGGCCACGCGCCTCCACCGAGTCGTTAGACTCACAGGAGGCAACACCCCTGAAGATGGTCGCTAGGCCATCTTCCGGGGTTCCTAAAGCTGTCCCCCGAAAGGAGGACAGCAACAAAGGAGCTTCAGCTCCTTCGCCCACGCCCTGAGGTGGAGCGAGTGGCTCGGAGACGGTGGTTCCTCGAAAAGAGGGCCCCCCGCCTCTGAAGCCGCAACGCCCGCCTAAGGTTTCGAGGCGGAGGGAGGAAAAGACTCGCATGGCGAGCCCAACCTCCCCCAATAAGTCCTCGAAGGCGACAGCGCCTTCAGCGCTTTGTCCGGCCAACAGCGCCCGGGGTTCTGCCCCCGGGAAGCGTACGGCCATTCCCGTGAAGGTCTTCAATTCGAGGAGGGCCCCCGCGTCTCCTCCGAGCTAGGCCTGGAGGGCATATTCCTTCAATGGAATTGCCGTGGACTCCGGGCCAACTGGGAGGAGCTGCGGAGGCTCGTCTCGTCCCGTTCCCCGTTAGCTATTTTTTTGCAGGAGACCATGCTAGGCGCGTGCCCACTGCCTGCCCTCCCGGGGTATAAGGGTCTTGCAACCCCACCACCGCGGGACGGCCGGGCTGGGGGATGCGCGGTATACACCCGGCATGATGTCTCCGTTCTTCCTTTCTCTTTAGATACCTCCTTACAGGCAGTGGCTGTGCAGCTGCACCTGGATAGGAGGTATACTATCATTTCTGCGTACATTCCACCGTCAGCTGACTTCGACGCGGGGGACTTCCGCCGCGTCGTGGCACGGTTGCCGAGGCCCTATCTCTTGCTTGGAGATCTGAACGGCAGGCATCCTCTCTGGGGAGATTACTCCATAAATCCCAGGGGACAAGTCCTTGCCGATCTGATCGAAGAGCTTGAGATGGGTGTCCTAAACGTGGATGAGTTTACGCATCACTGTCCGAGAACCGCTTCATTTTCTTGCCTTGACCTATCTTTGTGCTCTTCGGATGCACAGCCTGATTTTGATTGGGGGCTGGTCGATGACCTCCATGGTAGTGATCACTTTCCCATTCAAATATCATTTTCAGGGCAACTGCCGCCTGAGAGACCACCTCGGTGGTGCTTGGCGCGGGCGCGGTGGCCTGCATTTCAGGAAATGACTGAATTCTCTATCTCAGTCGAGGAGTTTAGGTCGGTAGATGAGGCCGTTGAGTTCTTCTCCGGCAACCTCATCGCCGTGGGCCTGACTACTATTCCTAGGACGTCTGGCTGTTTTGCACGCCGACCACTCCCATGGTGGTCGGCCGAGTGTGAGACGGCCCTCAAACAGAAGCGTTATGCCTACATGCGCTATAAGCGCCGCCCGAACGATTTCACTGTCGCTGAATTTCGTCGGGCTAGGGCTAGGTTCCGGTATATTTCGAAGCACGCCCGCCGCTCTTCTTGGCGGGCATACGTGTCTTCACTTAACGGGAAGACCCCTTTAGCTGAGGTGTGGAAGCGAGTCAAAAGGATTCGGGGCAAGTTCTCGCAGGACCCCCCTCCCGTTCTCCAGGAGAATGGGACCGCAATCTCGGACCCCGCGTCCGTGGCGGAATCCTTAGCGACCGCTTTTTCCGCATTCTCTAGCCGTGATGCTGCTCCGCCAGCATTCAATGCACGTCGTGATGTCGCGGAAGGCCGCCGGCTGGACTTTACCTCCAGAGGCGGAGAACCCTTCAACGACAAGTTTACTGTGAGTGAGTTGCGCTCCGCTCTCGCTTCGTGCGCGGACACCGCCCATGGTCCGGACGATGTCCCGTACGCCATGCTTCGACACCTGGGTGAGCGAGGCATGGCCTTTCTGTTAGATTTGTTCAACAGGATCTGGGTGGAAGGTCTTCTCCCAGACTCCTGGCGAATCGCTACTGTGCTCGCCTTTCGCAAGCCGGGGAGAGATCACTCTACTCCGACCGGATTCCGCCCAATCTCTCTAACCTCTTGCGTGTGCAAGTTGATGGAGAAATTGGTAAATGTTAGATTAGCCTATTTCCTGGACAGCGGAGGCCATCTGTCTTCTGCACAGTGCGGCTTCCGTAAGTTCCACACAACGTCGGATGCTCTGCTCCGACTGGAAAATGCCGTCTGCGAGGCTTTCCTTCGTAGACAGCACTACGCCACGGTGTTTTTTGATCTGGAGAAGGCCTATGATACCGCATGGCGATACGGTATCATGGAGACTCTCCACACGATGGGGGCGAGGGGACGCCTCCCAATGTTTATATCTGAATTTTTGCGAGATCGTCGATTCCGCGTACGGGTGGGGGGAGCCCTCTCCGGCCCAAAGGAGCAGGAAGAGGGTGTCCCGCAGGGAAGTGTCCTCAGTGTCACACTCTTTGCCCTGAGCATCAACGGCATCACCTCGGTGCTGCCGGAAGATGTTCTCGCTACGCTCTACGTGGACGACCTTTCGATCTCTTTTGGCGCGGCCCAGATGCCAACTCTGGAGCGCCGACTCCAACAGGCATTGAACCGCGTCTCTCGCTATGCCGAAGCGCACAGGTTTCGGTTTTCTTTGGCCAAGACTAAGGTAGTGCACTTCTGCCGCCATCCACGGCTTCACCCCGACCCAGATTTGTTTCTCAATGGGGTGCGCCTGGATGTGGTTGAGTCGCACCGTTTCCTTGGTCTTGTATTCGACCGACGCCTCACCTGGGAGGCTCACATTCGCAGCCTTAGGGTCTCTTGTACCCGCGCCATGGACATTCTCCGTTCCGTGACGTTCAGCGCTTGGGGCGCTGATAGGGCTACCGCCTTACTTTTTTATCGATCCTTTGTTCGCTCGAAGCTCGACTACGGATGCGAGTTTTATGCATCCGCAGCCGAGCGTTTATTGCGGAAGGTGGATTCTATCCACCACACCGGCCTTCGCCTTGCGACCGGTGCCTTCCGCACTTCCCCTATTGAGAGCCTGTTGGTCGATGCTGGGGAGATGCCACTCGCTCTGCGCCGCGTGCAGTGCATCACTCGCCTGTACGCGCGAGCCCGGCGCCTCCCTCAGTCGCCAACAGCTCTCACTGCATCCGCAGCTGATCTCGATGGTGCCTATGCCGCCGAGAGACGCCAGTCATACCCTAAGCCCTTTGGGTTTAGGGCCAGGAAACTCCTTCGAGAGGTAGATATAGCTCTCGGGCCGGTGGCGCCCCTGGTTCTGCCCAGGACGCCACCCTGGAGGGTACCACATTTGGCTATTTGTCGCCACGCCTCTGCTCCCAAAGCTTGTACTGCGCCGGGAGTATTGCGTTCGACCTTTTTGGAGCACACATCGTGTCACGCTGGTACCGTGCCAGTGTATACGGATGGCTCCAAGTCCCAAGAGGGGGTCTGCTTCCACGCCGTATCCCCTCTGTTTGAAGTCAGCGGGGCTCTACCAGGCGCTGCGTCTGTCTTCACGGCCGAGCTGGTGGCAATACACCACTCGGTACGGGAGATTACGCGACGTGCCCGGTTCGGAGACCGGATTGTGATTTATAGCGACTCACAAAGCGCCCTGAGTGCTCTCGGGGCATTGGAATCTCCGCATCCCCTGGTTCGCGAAATCCGTGACGCCACGGTTTTGGCGAGCCGGGCAGATGTCGAGATTATCTTCTGCTGGGTTCCTGGACATGTAGGAATTGCGGGGAATGAGCGCGCCGATGAGGGCGCCAAAGAGTCCGCGAGGACTCTGCGACCGGACCAGCGTTTCGCTCTTCCTCACACTGACTACATGGCAGGAATACGGGCAGCTCTTCGGACTGCTTGGCAAAGAAGATGGGAGACGGTCGAGGGGAACTTAAAGTTGCGTGCCATTGCGCCGCGACTGTTCCCATGGACCTATCCCCCAATGCCGCGGCGGCTTCAGGTTGCTTTCTGTCGTCTTCGAATCGGACACACTCGTGTGACGCATCGTTACTTGGTGGAGCGCTCGCATGTGCCCTATTGCAACGACTGCGTCGTCCCCCAGACTGTTCGGCATATTCTTGTCGAATGTCCCAGTCTGGGTGATCTTCGCGCACGATACCTGTCTCGGTACCGGGATGGGCGGGGTCGCTACCGCCTGTCCCTTGTACTCGGGACGAGTGCGTGCACCATGACTGGTGGACTTATTGACTTTTGGGGGGAGGCCGGCCTTCTCCCCTTTATTTAAGGTTCCTTTTTTTTTGTTGTTGTTTTGTTTTAGGTTGCACTCTCCTGCACCGGGGTGAGGGGGACCTCCCCCCGCTGCCGGAGATTGCTTCGATTGTTAAGTTTTTCCAATTTATATTGATTGTTAAGTTTTCATATTTTAACTTTAAAGTAGCCTAATTCTAGGCTGTCGTGTTTTTCGGCGACTTATGCCCAAGTGGGTAGTTGCCAGATGGGCTCTATAAAAAAAAAAAAAAAAAATCTCAATACGCTCTATGTTGACGACCTTTCTATCTCTTTTGGCGTGGTACAGAAGCCAACTCTGGAGCGTCGACTCCAACAGGCATTGAACTGCGTCTCTTGCTGTGCCAAAGCTCACAGGCTTCGGCTTTCCTTGGTCAAAACTAAGGATCTGCAATTCTGCCGCCCGCGATCCACAGGCTCACTCTGACCCAAACTTGTTTCTAAATGTGGTTCGCCTGGAAGTAGTGAACTCGCACCGTTTTCTTTGTCTTGTATTTGACCGACCCCTCACCTGGGAGGCTCATATTCGCAGCCTTAGGATTTCTTGTACCCACGCCATAGATATTCCTCGCTCTTTGGCGTTCAGCGTCCCAGGGCTACTGCCCTACTTTTTTATCGATCCTTCATTCGAAGCTCGACTACGGATGCGAGATTTATGCATGCGCAGCCGAGCGTGTATTGAGGAAGGTGGACTTGATCCCCACACCGGCCTTCGCTTGGTGACTGGGGCCTTCCGCACGTCTCCCATTGAGAGCCTACTTGTCGATGCTGAGGAGGTGCGCTTTTGGTTTAGTGCTAGGCAACTACTTCGAGATTTTGGCCTAATTCTCGCGTCGGTGGCGTCCCTGGTTCCGCCCAGGAGACCACCGTGGAGGGTACCACCTTTGACTATTTGTCGCCAAGCTTCTGCTTCCAAAGCTTCTCCAGCGCCGACCGAGAGTATTGCATTCGTCCTTTTTGGAGCATACTTCGTGTCACACTGGAACTGTGCCAGTGTATACGGATGGCTCTAAGTCCCAAGAAGGGGGTCGGTTTCCACGCCTTGTCCCCTCTGTTTGAAGTCAGTGGGACTCTGCCTGGCGCTGCGTCTGTCTTCAGGGCCGAGCTGGTTGCAATACACCGCTCGGTACGGGAAATAATGCACCGTGCCCGGTTCGGAGACCGGATTGTGATCTATAGACTCACAAAGCGCCCTGAGTGCTCTCGAGGCAATGGAATGTCCTCTACCCCTGGTTCGCGATATCCGTGAGGCCACGGATTGTTGAGATTTTCTTCTGCTGGGTTCCTGGACACGTGGGAATTAGGTGGAATCGGGGTGCTAAAAGAGCTCGTGAGGACTGGGCGACCAGACCAGCGTTTCGCTCTTCCTCACCCCGATTACATTGCAGCAATACGGGCTGCTTGACAAAGAAGATGGTAGACGCTTGAGGGGAAATTAAAGTTACGTCACATTGCACCACGACTTTTCTCATGGACCTACTCCCCAATGCCGCGACGGCTTCAGATTGCTCTCTGTCATCTTCCCCCTCCATCTCTGGGATCTTTTCTTCAGGGGTTGTTCCCAGAGAGGCTCTGGCCTTCTCGTGGCGAGGGGGGTCAGCCCTGGGCCCCCTAGGGGACCCATGGTGCTGCCAACAAGACTTTTAACATACCCCTCTTTCTTTCCTCCTCTATTACGATCTTCCACTGCCCTTTATTTCCCCCTCTTCCTTCACCTATCTAGTGGTCCTTATCAATACCCGACCTCTGCTCGTTTAATGGATTGATTCTGAATTGTTCTTTCATGAAGGTGAAAGAGGCTGGGCATCTCCACCGCCTTCGTCTACCGAATGCCCAAGGAGAAACCCATCGTTGGCCCCTTTTCTTCGTGCGTAGGAGAACTCCGGCAGCCTCTTAGGGTTACAAAGATGGTGTGGTGGATCCGTATCCATTCTCCAAGAGGACATACCGGACGTAACTGATTGCATAGTTGCAGTAGTGCCGGGCCCTTGTAGGCCTCCATGGTGGGGAGCCCCGAGGGAGAATGCGAAGTTTTTTTTCTTTTTGCAATGGCTAGCCATAAACCAAAAACCTCCCCTTCTCGTAAGGGTTCTCGTGCCAAACGTTCCTTAGCTTCCCTTTCAGCCTTTCCTCGCTCGTTGGACCCCTATTCCAACGAAGTAGACCCAGATCTTGATTATCCTCGCTTTCTTGTCATGAATTCATCATCTGACATCCCACTTGCAAAAGTCGATGTGTTTGACGTCAATGAATCTTTTGAGTCCCGCTGTGGTGAACCCCGCTGGATGTGGTCAAGAGGAAGTGGTGATGTCGTAGTCGAGGTGTCATCCTACTCTCAACACAACCTGCCCTCCATAGATTTCGATGCCGTGGTAGGAGATTCTACATAGCGAGTACAAACTCCTAATATAAGTCCTCGAAGGTGATAATGCATTGTACGCCCACCATTGACCGGAGTTGTGCGTCAGATAAGCATACGTCCATTCCTACAAGAATGGTCTTTACTTCGAAGAGGGCACCGCATCTCCTTCAAACTAAGTCTGGATGTCATATTCTTTCAATGGAATTGCCGTGGATTCCAGGCCAAATAGGAGGATCTACATTCTCTTCTCTTCACGTTCCCCGTTAGCTACTTTTTGGCAGGAAACCATGCTGCGTTCGTGTTCCTTTGTAGATAGAGGGGAGTAGGAAAAGGGGCAAAGAAAAAATAATAGTGTAGGTGAGTTGCTAACAGCTTCCCGCGTCGCTGGACCACTGCTAGCCAGCGGCGAATCCACTCGGCCATCCTGAGTCTCAAAAAAGACTCATTCAAGCAAAGCTTTTAAGTCGCTCGCCTGCACTTCTCGTACGCTATACAACCTCCCTCCTAGAAGCGGAGCGTATTTTGAAGAAATGAAAAGAGCCCAATGGAAATGTTATCCAAGGGCTAACGCTCCCCCTCCCGGGTCTGGGCACCATTGTAGATTAAGGGAAGTAGGAAAAGGGGCAAAGAAAAAAATAAGCGTAGGAGAGTTGCGAACAGCTTCCTGCGTCGCTGAACCACTGTTAGCCAGCGGCGAATCCACTCGGCCATCCTGAGTCTCAAAAAAGACTCATTCAAACGAAGCTTTTAAGTCGCTCGCCTGCACTTCTCGTACGCTATAAAGAGATTTCTGTGACTAAGGGATGGGAAGCATTAAAAGAGCAAATTGCTAGTAAAACACTCCTAGAGTCTGGGAAAATAACGAAATCTTTAAAAAGTAAAATTTTGATCAGTCTAAGAGCTAAAGGAATTGCTGAAAGTTCAGTGGTAAAAATAGAAGCTGTCAGCGGCAAAGATAAAGTTAAAAACTCTCTTGGGTAGGTAGTTGCTGTACACACGCCACTGTCTGGCTTAGAACCATTCATGTATATCGGGCAGTGTTGTATGTGTGAAGTCGCATGTTCTAGGAACAGGCACTTAAAGAAACAAGGGTCCACGGAAGACTTTTTTCAGGCTCCACATGCTGGTACAAACTGTGGGAGGTGGAGCACGCTATCTAGGGTCAGTAACGATGGAAGGGCAAGGACCCTTAGAGCACCCAGGTTGGAGAAATGATCTCCTTTTCGAAGGTTAAAGGGGTGTGGTAAGGATAGCAAACTATCGAATATCGCCATTTACACGCATCTGTATACATCTGATACAGGGGCCTGCTGTACACAGCAGATGTATCGCATACATACCTGTAGGCGAGGGGAGTACCCTACTCTCACAATAAAGTTTGTTGACACAAGAAGTGCGGAAGGCTCCACTAGAGAGACGAACTCCGAGGTTGCGATGGGGTTCAGCATTTTAAGGGCTGAGGGGGAAGACGAATAGTAAATTTGACATCCATAGTCTAATTTGGATTGGAAGAGGCCAGTGTTTGACGATCACTGCCCTACGAAGTGTGGGATAGGACTTTCAAAATGTCTAGAGCACTCAGAAAGCCCGGTCGAAGACGGTGTAGGTGTGGTAACCAGGATAACTTGGGATCAAGAGTTAGGCCCAGAAACCGAAACTCAGAGACCAACTCTACACCTTGTAGGGAGATAGGTGGTGGAACAAGAGCTCCTCTACCGCGGTGGAAATACATCGCCTTAATTTTGTTCGTAGAAAAGCAGAATCCCCTAAATAGTGCACTTTTCGAGACTGCATCGACTGCCAGTTGCAGCTGACGCGCTGATTTTAGGAGCCAGCTGGCGACTGCCTATTGGGGCGATATTAAAAAAAAACGTAACATAAAACAAAAGAAAATATGTAAATAAAGATAAAAAAAGGTAGGCTCGCCCCCCCCCCCCTCCCGGCGTAGGAACATGCCACCTAAAAAAGTCAAATAAAGTGGAGGAGGCCAGCCTCCTCACAAAAGTCTTATAGTCCACAGGTCAGTGTGCACGAATCTGTCCCGAGTACAAGGGACAAGCGGTAGTGACCCCGCTCGTCCCGGTACCGAGACAGTTAGCGTGTGCAAAGATCAGCCAGACTGGGACATTCAACAAGAATGTACCGAAGAGTTTGGGGGACAACGCAGTCGTCACAATAAAGCGCAGGCGAGAGCTCCACCAAGTGGCGGTGCGTCCCGAGTGTGTCGAAATCGAAGATGACAGAGATTAAGATTTAAGATAAGTTACCGGTGTGTTGCTGCCCAATCCAAGTAGATTCTATATGGCCGCTAGGGTGAAACGAGAAATATCATCTATAAAAGGTGGAGGAGACCATTTTGTGACAAAAATTTAAAAAACGACGGGTTAAAAGATTCCTCCGCCAATATGAATCGAAGACGGGTGTGTTGAGGAATAGTTAAAAGGGTCGGGAAACAGGACAACCGGAGAATGGTAAAATGGCTACAATCCAATAAAAGGTGGGCAACCGATTGGTCCCCACCAAAAAAACGACAGCGAGGGCTGATATGGGCATCGCCCGAAACAAGATGGCCGTGAGTAAGTCTCGTGTGGTCAATGCGAACTCGGCAAAGGGCCACCTCCAACGACCGCATTCTATGACGACTCGAGGGCCAAGAGCGGATAGAATTTTTTATTTTTGTATAGTTTGGATGATGAAAAGTCATCCCATTCATTCTGCCACAGTTGAAAAATATACTTTCTTATTGAAGGAAAGTAGTCCCTAAAAGGCAGAGCAGAGTTCTCAGGGGACACAGAATGTGCTGAGCGGGCCAGCCGATCAGCCTTCTCGTTGCCCAGGAACCCAGCAAAAAATAATTCTATATCGGGATGCATTTTGGATCAGCCAGTTGCAAATTTCTGTGACCACGGGATGGGACGCATTAAAAGATCTAATTGATTGTAAGACACTCCTTGAGTCGGAAAAAATGACAAAATCACTAAAAGGTAAGATTTGGATGAGTCTAAAGGCTAAAAGGATTGCTGAAAGTTCAGCGGTAAAAATGGATGCTGCTGGCGGCAAAGATAAAGTTAAGAATTCTCCTCCAGGCTAGATGGCTGCGGCGCCCACGCCACCGTCCGACTTAGAGCCATCCGTGTAGAGTGGGCAGCATTGTTTGTGGGAGATCGAATGCTCTAAGAACAGGCTTTTAATGATGCGAGGGTCCATGGAAGACTTCTCCAGGCTCCACATGTTGGTACATACTGTGGGGAGAGGAGCACGCCACCTAGGGTTCAGTAAGGATGGAAGGGTAAGGACCCTTGGAGCACCCAGGTTAGAGAGATGATCTCCTATGCGAAGGTTCAAAGGGCGGGGTAAAGATGGCAACTTATCATATGCCGCCGTTGATTCGGCAGCATACAGGCATCTGTAGACCTCTGATACAGGGGCTTGCTGTACTCGGCAGAGGTATCGCATGCAGATTTGAAGTCTATGGTAGGGCAAAGGGAGTACCCCACTCTCGCAGTAAAGGCTGTTGACAGGAGAAGTACGGAAGGCTCCACTAGAAAGGCGAACTCCAAGGTTTCGAATGGGGTTCAGCATTTTAAGGGCTGAAGGGAAAGCCGATGAGTAAATTTGACAGCCATAATCCAATTTGGATTGAACGAGGGCTGTGTATAATGTCCACAATGTTTGTCGGTCACTGCCCCACGAAGAGTGTGAGAGGACTTTCAAAATGTCTAGAGCCCGCAGACAGCCTGTTTGAAGTCGGCGTAAGTGTGGTAACCAGGATAACTTTGGATCGAGAGTTACGCCAAGGAACCGAAACTCGGAGACGAACTCTATTTCTTCGCCTTGTAGGGATATAGATGGCGGAACAAGAACCCCTCTGCCTCGGTGAAAATACATTGCTTTGGTTTTGGTCGTGGAAAAGCGGAATCCCTTAAGTTGTGCTCTTTTGGATACAGCATCGACCGCCAGTTGTAGCCGACGCGCTGCTGATGAAAGGCGAGGTGAGGAACAGTATAGGGCTAAATCATCGACAAACAGAGTTGCCGATACACCTTCTGGGAGAGGCGAAATAATATCATTGATGGCAATTATAAAACATAAGACACTTAAAACACTGCCCTGAGGAACTCCCTCCTCTTGGGGTTGCAGGTCAGAGTATGCGTCTCCAACACGTACCTTGAAGGATCGAGATGCTAAAAAACTTTGAATAAATGAAGGTAAAAGGCCTCTCATCCCCCAGACGTATAACTGCTTCAAGATGCCGTATCTCCATGTTGTGTCGTAGGCTTTCTCAATATCGAAAAATATGGCTAGGACTCGGTGCTTTAATGAGAAAGCTTTCCGGACCGATCCCTCGAAACGTACTAGTAGGTCAAGGGTACTATGACCTTTGCGGAAGCCACATTGAAATGGAGAGAGAAGGTGTTTGGCTTCTAGGAACCAGTTTAGGCGCTCCAATATCATTTTTTCCAGCAACTTACTCAAACAGCTGGTGAGGGCTATAGGGCAGTAGTGATCTGCATTCAACCCGTCCCTGCCCGGTTTGACAAAGGGAAGGATGATCCCAATGCGCCATGATGACGGGTAAAAACCCTTCACCCATATAAGGTTGTACAAATCAAGCAGGAAGAGAGTAGAGTGTGGATGTAGGTGCCGAATCATGTCGAAATGGATCTCATCAAGGCCAGGGGAAGTAGATCTGCAAAAGGACAAAGCGCTTTGCAGCTCATAGATGCTGAATAGAGCGTTATACGGAAGGTTAGATTTTGTTGTGAAGTTGAGAGAATGAGATTCTTCCTTTGATTTGTAGGATTGAAAAGCCTTATCGTAACGGCTGACGGCGCGAAAATGGTCAGCAAAAGCATTGCTGACCGCCAGGCCGTCATTCTCCAAGGAACCGTCTAAGTTGAGTGTGGGGGTATGATGATTAGCATAACGGCCCCTGATCTTATTAATCCTCTTCCAGATCTTAGCAGTAGGTGTCATAGAGGAGATCAATGAAACGTATCTGCGCCATGAATTTCGGCGAGCTTGACGAAGGGTTCTTTGGCGAAGCGCACGAGCTCGGTTTCGGTCGACCTTGTTGCACAAAGTTGGGTTCTTTCGGAATCGGGCATGGGTTAACTTGTAATTTTTGATAGCTGTTGCACACGTCGAAGTCCACCAGGGCACGGTTGAGCGGCCCGTGACAGGTCGCCTCCGTGGGATGGTTTGTGTTGCTGCATTGTAGATAGTAGATGTTAAGTATTTTACTGCCGCGTCAACTCCATTGAAGGTCCCCAAAGATGCATTTGTGAAGGACGCCTCTTGGAAACCTTCCCAATCTGCATGACCTAAGTCCCACTTAAGGGGCATGGTTGTATGAGGGCTAACTTGAAGGGCCGACAAGACAATAGGGAAGTGGTCACTCCCATGGAGATCGTCAAGAATTGACCATCGAAATTCCGTGAAGCAATCAGGAAAACAAACAGACAGGTCAACCCAGTTTATTCTCCTGAAGACAAATAACAGCGGGGTGGAGAGTCGTCAAAAGAATTTTGAGTTCTTCCCACTTTGAAAGGACGACTTGGCAATTCCATTGTAAAATGGAAGATATTATGTGGGACGGTTAGATATCACTGTGGATATCTTTTTTTTCTTTTGTAGCCGATATTGTATTTGAGGTTCGTCCCAAAGAGCTTGGGAAACGGAGAACATATTTTGAGGAGCCTGCTTTTGCAGGGGGAGAGATCCTAGAGGGAGCAGTAACTGGGGCCTTTTTCGAGGGTTTTGGAGAAGCGACCGAGGCCCTTGATTGTAATTCGGGTTCACAACCTGGCGGAAAAGGAAGATCGAGAAGGAATTTTCGGCCGGTAGATCCGGATTCATGGGTCGAGGGTATTTTCGGTGTCTGAGGAATTGGTCCAATCGCCGCGATTGGTAATGTTAGAGTATCAACTTCTTCCATCGGATCATAGTAGAAGGGTGAGTGGAACGAACGGGCGATCTGAGCGAGGTGTGTGGAGCTGGGTGTATATCTGCCACCATTTGGATCAGGATGGGGCCCCAAGTCCTGTGAAGGTTAGGACGGAGTTAAAAGACAGAATGTTCAGCCATAGGGAAAGAGTCCATTGAAGATTCTCAGGGTTTGGCCAAGTCAGCTCCAGAGGCTGCCCGCTTATTAGTGGTCGATGACCCAGGTGAGGAATCCTTCCTCTTACCACTGGGCTTTGGGTCTCGGGGCCTGGTCGATGTTGAAGATTGTTTCAGATAGCGTCTGAGGTCTTCAAGTGTCTCACCCTGAGCGTCTCTCTCAGCTAGAGTTGCTGGAGAGAGGGGGGCTACAGTGGTTATCTCGGTGTGAGAGCGATGCTTCGACTGCATATCCTGAATGTTTCCGACGCTGCGAGTAGATATAGGATGAAGTGCTTCAGGCTGGTCGGAACTCGAGCGTGATGGTCGGCTTCGTCCAGCGTCACGTAAAACGTCAGAGAAGAGACGGCCGAGTGGTGAGGTTTGTGCTCGAGCACGCTGGCGGGCCTCTCCTATATCTAGACGTAGGGAGTCGCGCAAAGCTAGGGTCCCCCCCCGCCGTTTCCATCTAAAAATATAGAGCAGAGTTTTGACGCATCACTGTGGGTACCTCCGCAGTTGGCACAGCGAGGTGTTTGGTGCATTCGGGGCCATGGTAGTCAGAGCTACAATTCACGCAGGAGCGGGGGTGCCGACAGGCACGGCCAACATGTCTAGATTGATTGCAATTGAAGCAGAGTCTGGGTATTTCGATGTAGGGACTTACCGGGACACGAAGGTACCCAGCTTTAATATACTGCAGCAGTTCTTGTCATTCGAATGTTAAAATCAGTGTGGCTGTTTGGACTCTAGTGGAGCCTCATGTTTTAGTACCCAACGTCTCACACACGTACACAGGGTGACTAAGCTTGCTCTGAAGACGGGTGAGGTCGTAGTCCCTTAGTTCGTTTGAACGGACGACACCTTTGATAAAATGGGGCGAGACAGTTATTGGAACTTAAGCTATCGAAGATAGATTTCGCACAAGGTTGTGTTGAGAGTGGGATGACACCTCCACTACATCACCACTTCCTCTTGACCACATTCGGCGGGGTTCACCATAGCGGGACTCAAAAGATTCATTGATGTCAAACACATCGACTTTTGCAAGTGGGGTGCGAAGGAATCTAACAAGCGCGGAAAAGAGGACTTATTGACAGGCGTAGTACGAGAACCAGAGAATGCTCCGTGCCCCTTACGGGGGAACATGAGGTTGCCCACACTCCACCTATACCAAAGAACAAAACCGGTAACAAATCCAAATAGGGTCGGTCATCAGTCAGTCCTATAGAAGGAGAAGAGAGGGGTTGAACGAGGAAGGAAGGGACAGACTTAAAAAAAAGTGGGCAAATGCCAACAAAAGGACAAAAAAAAAAGCCAAGTATGAGGCTATAAATGCTGAATATAATAAAAATAAGAAATACATAGTAAATACGCAACATAAACGAAAGGAAAAAAAAAGGAATGCAACATATTGAAAGTCCACTTCGTTACCTTCACTAAAGTAAGCAGAAGCCCTTCCAAGGTGAGTCCCGAAAATCCGTGGCTGTGGAGGGGTGTAGAGGTTGTTACAGTGTTCCGAGGTGGTAGTGACATGTAAGAAAGATGAAAATAGATTTGGGAAGACGATATATAAGTGTTTACGAGTGCTTGAGAGAGAGAGATTTGATAGAGAACAGTGGAGATTATGAAGGCATGGAGGGGTTTGGGTAGAATTGAACCGTGACTGGGCAAAATGCTACAGGAAAGTACCCTATCATTCTGAATGGCCAATTTAGTGTGGAAAAGGTATAGCTTTGCCCGTATATTTATTATATTAAGTTTAACGCCCTTTTTCATCCTTTGTTGGATCTATACAGCAGAGGAAAGGATAGATTTAAGAGATGCAAGACGACCAGTTGTAGAAGAGGCATTGCTCCTGCTATCATCTACCCCCTTCATGGGGTTTTCTTAAATTGGAGGGTTACACAAGATAATGAAAGCCCACTCGGGCTAAGACGGAATCAATAGAGGAAACACCAAAACTTTATTTACATTCTTACATTACACATGGCAATTAAGCTGGAAAAATCTGTTTTTTATACCTTTTCTTGCCTTTGTTCAAAATGCAAAATCGAAACCAACTATTTGGCTGGTGACTCAGAGTAGACTTGAAACTAACAAATTTAGGGCGAAGACACTGTAACAAAACATGAAAATCTGCCCTTCTAAATGTGCATCTGGCTAAACCATGATCCCTTTAACACCGTATGAAAACATCAGTCAACAAATGCTAGATTATTCGTCCAAAAGGGCTTTTCATTTAGGAGGAATATAATGGCACATTAGGTGATTGCTTTGACAGAGGAAACGGGCGCTACTTAAATTTCCATCCCTAGAATCCCCACACGAAGCAAAGTGCGGACGTTGATCGAAGCAACGGAAGCCCTAGAGGAGAATCATGATTCGAGTAGAGCACAAACTGTGAGGTGCACTCCATCACTTGGAAGTCAAGAAAACCCAAACTCAAATAGAGGATACTTTAGCGATCTGTCGTTGTGGTGCTTCGTGGTGGCCGAACTGAGTCCATGGGTGGTCCTTTAATTGGACTTTGGACCTTTTCAGCCAATGTTTGTACTCTATCAGGAACAAGTTCATTTCGTCTCTAATTCTTCTCTGCCGGTGTGATACGAGGGGACTATTTGTCGTTTCCTGGAGGATTTAAAAATATATATAAAAAAAATCGGAACTTTTGTACGTGATTTTTTTTTTTTTAATTTTAGGATTCCATCTGGCGACTGCTTACGTGGGCATAAGTCGCCGTACTCACGACAGCCAAGAACTAGGCTACATTAAAATAACAATATACAAAAAACAATAACAATAAAAAAAAGAAAATGGCAGGTAGCCCGCTCCGGCGTCGGGGAAAGGCCCGGCTCTCCCCGACGCAGGAACGTGCAACCTACAAAACAATAACAACAAAAGCCCAGTTAAATAAAGTGAAGGAGGCCATCCTCCCTCCTAAAGTCAAAGTCCACAAGTCAGTGGGTACGAACTCGTCCCGAGTACAAGGGACAAGCGGTAGCGACCTCGCTCATCCCGGTACCGGGACAGGTAGCGTGAGCGAAGATCACACAGACTGGGACATTCAACAAGAATGTGCCGAACAGTCTGGGGGACAACGCAGTCATCACAATATGGTGCGGGTGAGCGCTCAATCAAATGGCGGTGCGTCCAATTCGGAGACGACAGAAAGCAACCTGAACCCGTCGCGGCCTTTGGGGGTAGGTCCATGGACAATTCGCGGCGCAATAACACGCAACTTTAGGTTCCCCTCGACCGTCTCCCATCTTCTTTGCCAATCAGCCCATATTCCTGCCATGTAGTCTGTGTAAGGACGAGCCAAGGTATTATCTGGTCGCCCAGTCTTCGCGAAGTCTTTGGCACCCTGATTCCCCCAAATTCCCAATGTCCAGGAACCCAGCAGAAGATAATCTCGATATACCCTGCTCGCGGCGACCGTGGCATCACAGATACCGCGAAGAATGGGCGTGGAGATTCAAATGCCCAGAGAGCCCTCAAGGCGCTTTGTGAGTCGCAATAGATCCCAATCCGGTCTCCGAACCGGGCACGAAGCGTTATTTCCCGTAACGAGGGCGAGATGTATTGTGACCAACTCGACCATCCGGAAACATTGGCACGAATCCAGAGTAGAACCCAGATAAGGGTTTCGAATAGGCATGGAAACGACCGTGCTCGTAGGCCTGGAGGGGCCAGGAGCTAAGGGTGTCTTTTTAAAATTGAGGCAAAGACATCCCAGGCAACGTTGGGCGCGCCTGAAAGGCCAGGATTTCCTTCCCCAGGAAATACGCACCACATTGCTTCGAGGAAGCGGGTGCGACTCTCGCAATCGACACACTTGGCTTTACACGATTTGGACTTATTGTGTGCGGCCTTGGAGCCATTTACACAGACTTGGGGTAAACCTGACTTTGCACAAGTTCAGGAGCGATTTGTATGGCCGAAGTAGTGGCAGTAGTAGCAGCAGCTACGCGCTAGTAGCACGAATGTCTTAAAGCGATAGCCATACAAACCGGCACGCAGCGGCTAGGGGAGCGTGTCATAGTCGAACGTGACGAAGAGTGTAGTGGTGGGTCTCGAGATCTCTATTCTCATCACACGTTCAACATTTACCACTCCTTGGTCGGCCAGCAATAAGATGATGTCATCTATGGAGTAGTTCACGAAGTTCCCTCGAATAGACCAATTTTTTTACGAAGCTGTTGAGTGCTTCGTCACACTCAACGTAGTGATATTACGTGTCCAAAGGGCAATTATAATCATGGCCGCTTCGGAGGGATCTGTCGCATTCGCTAGACGGCTACCGTCCGAGAAATGGAGCACCTTCGACTCTCTGCGAATCAAACTAGCTAATTCTCTCCTCTGGTGGATTATATTGTCCTTGGCGCACATGCGGCCATCAGTGCGCGAATAACCAAAAGCGTTTGAAGTCAGCGGGCTCGAATACGCCAGGTAGTGTCTCAATGACGGGGCCCCGACGTAATCGAGGCTCCGCTCAGCGCACTTACGACTTTGGTCTTGGTTTGGGACTTCCCCATTCGGCAGCGCCTCGGGTCCGGAACCGTCTGTCCCTGGAGCCCCCGCAGAGTGAGAGGAACCCGCTTCTCTACCCACCCGGAAGGAGCCCCTAGCCAGGATATACCGGTCTCAGCAAGATCCTTCTCCGAGATGGAGAAGGTCTTAGTTGTTAGAGAAGCCACAGCCAGGGAAGAAGCTCCCTCATCTCTCTGTGAGTCCTCGGGTTCCCGAGCTGTCTGATGAGCTTTCACAGGGGTGGACTCTGGTGGAGAGCCGTAATGATAATAATAAAAAATACTTATAATAAATAATATTAATAACTTAAACTAATAATAGTTAATAATCATAAATAAATTTTAAAATTTTTGCTTTATTTTATTTTTTTTATAACTACTACTAATAATAAAAAGGTAGGGTAGTGCTGAGTGTGGGTGAATGGAAAGCGCACCAACAACTCTCCCAGGCCCCATCAGAGAGTTCAAGTTAACCCAGTGACAGATCCTCCCTAATTTGCACTCACGTCGGGGGGACGTTCAACTCTTCCAGAAACCAAGTGTAACAGGCTACACAGGGCACCCCCATCATCCCATGAGGGGTCCGAGATTGCGATCCCGTTTTCCTGGAGAACGGCCAGGCAGATCCTGTGAGATCTGGACCCCTTAATCCTTTTGATTGATTCTCTTCACAATTCTGCAAGTGGAGTCTTCCCGTTAAGTAAAGAACGTAGGCCACCAGGAAGAGCGGCGGGTGTACCTCGGAACATACAGGAACCAAGCCATATCTCGACGAAATTCAACGACGGTGAAATCGTTCGGGCGGCGCTTATAGCTTATGTAGGCATAACGATTCTGTTTGAGGGCTGTCGTCTCGCACTCGTCTGACCACCACTGAAGCGGCCGGCGTGCAAAACGGTCAGTCGTTCTAGGAATAGTAGCCAGCCCCACGGAGATGAGGTTGGCGGTGAAGAACTCAACGGCCTCATCTACCGACCTAAACTCCTCGACTGGAAAGGACAGTGAAATCAGTCATTTCCAAAGACGAGGCGGTTTACATGCTGGAGCGGCCCAGAAATTATAGTTGAATGGAAAAGTGGTCACTACCAATACCCAACCCAACATTAGGGTATGCATCCGGAAAGCACAGTGACATTTTGAGACAGGAAAATGAAGCAGTTTTCGGGCAGTGATGCGGGGGGACATATTTCTAGCTCGTCAATCCGGTAAGCAAGGACCTGAAACCTAAAATTGATCCTACGGTTTAAATAATCTAGCAGGAGAAAGGGCCTCGGCAAGTGTTATGACACGGCGGAATTCTCACATGCCGAAGTCGGCTGACGGTGCAATTGACGCAGAAATAAAAGTATAGCTCCTATCCAGGTGTAACTGCACTGCCAACGGCTGAAAATTGGTATTTATAACGAATAGGAGATATCATGCCGGGTGTTAATCACACATCCTCCTCCTACCCGGCCATCTCGTTGTGAAAGTCTCAAAATCCTTATACCCCCGGAGAATAGGAGGGAAGCACGCGCCAGCATGGAAAGAAATAGCTAACGAGGGACGTGAGGAGACGAGCCTCCGCAGCTCCTCCTGTTGCCCGAAGTCCATGCAAATTTATTTGAGGAAATATGCCCTCCAGGCCTAGCTTGAAGATGCGAATGGTCTCTTCGATGTCAAGACTCTCGCAGGAATGGCTGTACATTTCCTAGAGGCAGAACTCCGCAAGCTGCTGCCCGTCGCCTTCGAGGACTTACTGGGGGAGGTTGGACTCGTAATGTGTCTTTGTCTCCCTCTGCCTCGGATTATTTGGAGGGCGGGGGTCCGTTTTGGAGCGACCTCTGCGACTTCGAGCCACCCATACAGCCTCGGCCGTTTCGCCTTACGGTCAACAGTCATGCGGCCTTTGAGCCGCCAATTCACATAATCGGCCCTATACAATAATTTATGCATGGAATTTTTTTGAGTAGTTTGCGCAGATTTCGGGTTGAGGCGACTTGGCACGTGTGCAGTTTCGATTTGTATGGCCGAGTTGGTGGCAATGTTAACACCTCCGCGGCAGTCTCACGAATGCCTTGATAAGGTAGCAATATAAACCCGCACGCATCAACTCAGCGAGTCTGTTATGATCGAAGGGGACGAAGAGTGTAGGGAAGAGTCTCGAGCTACCATCCACTCGTTTTCGCATACCACGTTAGACCTTGAATAGACATTGGTCGATCTACTTGCAACTTCAGTATTTGTCACTGCACTGGTTTCGCCTGGGGGCCGGGTCACCTTGCGAAAGAGCAGAGCACCAGTCCGTCCCCGCAAGGAGATGAACCCTGGTCTGGACCCGATACTTTTGGTTGGCCAGGCAGCCAACAAGGCAGTAAAGCCCGCTCGCCTTAAGCAGTATGCAGCCGCAAAACCGATATTCCCATTATTCGCGGTCGTTGTTTAAAAGGGGTTCCAAAGCCTCTCTTTTGATACAGCATGAGGTAGCTGGTCAGGTCCTTAAGGCTAGAGTGGTTGAGGGGATGGTGATAGTAAAAAATGAATGCTGAGAGGGACGAGGAAGAAGGTCAACAACTTCCTACAGCTTCGTCAGAGATTTCAATTTAACCTAGTGATAGAGCTTCCCTGATTTGCACTCGGGCGGCCGGGAGGACGTGGAGCTCCTCCAGGAACAAGTGTAGCAGGCTACACAGGGCACACCTTGGGTGGGGCAGCAGAATAGGTACAGAAAGTAGATGTTAGCGGAAGAAGAGGCTAAGCTGGGGCAGAATGGGGCGCAGAGTCCCGTTAGCACGGCGGCCAGTTAAAGTTGCCGGGCCATTTAAAGGGGGGGGGGAGATACTACTGCGCATGACACCCCATCGACATGAAGGGTCACGTGGGCGTGCAAAAAATGATGGGAGGCCCAATATACAACCAGTACTTTGACCGACTCTTTGGGGGTTGGTGAATGAGAAACGAGTAATGGCAAGGAAGCCGGTGTCAAACGTACCTGCTTGATCATCCTTTCCCGAATGTGTTTCCTGGTGAGCTCCAAAGTGTCGAGAATCTTCTCATTTGGCGTGAGCTGGAGCTTCTTCATGCGCCTCAATACTTCGATACTGTAGCCGAATTCGTTATGAGTCAAACAGTTCTGCAGGAGGGTATCCACGATCTCTTCATTCGGTCTGCAATGAAAAAGAGAAAAGAGATCTAATTCATTGTTAAAGTAAGGGCGGGGGGATGGGGGTAATACGAAGGCGTTGTCATCACAGACACATATTGAGTGAGAATGAATGCCATTGGGTGGGAAAAGAGCATCGGGAAAACACCGGCTTTGTGCTCAGTCAGGAACAATTACTAGGTCAAGGACCTGAAACCTAAGATTGATCGAGACTATCAGACCTGATAGAACAAACAATAAATTCCGCCCAACATAAACAGTACAGCCTTATGCAGCTGAGAACGGCAACACGGAAGTGGTAGGTATATTACACGCCGGGAAGGGGTTACTGGGGTGCAAGCTGCTCTTTCCATTAATCGCTCCCAAACGCCCAGGACCACAAAAACCTGGTCTTTTGCAACCAGCAGATGCTGTTGGAAGTTATTTATAGCATGCTTTCTGACAGGGCATGAGATAGCTGAGCACATTCTGAATACTGGGTAGATGGAAAAGACAGACACATTTTTAAACACCAGTCTCAAGGAATTGACTACAATTGTGATTTACCACTACAGTCAACCATGGCGCCATGGGGGATGGGAACGGGCACAAAGTCCTCCAAACGTCAACTGTGCTATGGGTGCCTATGCTACAACCAGATACCCATAGAATACATGAAAAAACACTCGGAGAGATTTTAAAGAGGTGCAAAGGAGGAGCCGAGGCAGCACCCCGATTTCTCGAGGCATTGACTGAAGGGCTAACAATTACCACCATCTTATTTGCCTTCCTTACTTGTGATGGGGCCGGAGGGTAAAAGGTCAACTGTGCTTTGGTTACCCATGGTATACCTCACACCGTGGCATCGGCACGAACTCCTTAACACGGTCAGGATAAGGGGGGGAGGGTGTACAGGTGTTATAAACAAATACTCTACACCAAGACAAGGAGGGTTGAGATAACCACCTCCCTCCAGGTACCGTCCAGGAATGAATGGTCGCTGAAGAGCCTATAATATTACCAAGCAACAAGAACAGGTGAAGTGCTTTTAAAGAGTGGCAAAGGAAGGGTAAAAGGGAGATGTCTAAAGGAAATAAAGCTCGGGTAGTCTGCATCTAGTGCGAGACTACCGAGGTGACTAGAGCCTGGAAGGTGGTGGACTCACGCGAATCCAGCCTTGTTCATATCCTCGAAGAGAGCGTCCATTTGGGAGGGCTTCGTACAGCCGATGGCCAAGCAACCGAACGTGATCAGGTCCACCAAGACGCGGTGCTTCTGCATCAGGACGAGCACTTCCTGGGGACGACGAGAGAGCGAGAAGATAAAGCAAACCCCCTAGTATAAATTCTGTAGAAAATAAATTTGTAGAGGTTTTACTACCCGTCCCCATGCTTGGTGAGGCCTTTTATTTCTGAGTGTGGACCTACAGCTTAATGTGGCATTAGATCAACAGTTGGAGGAGGAGGGATCGTGGAAGTGACCACCGATCGACGAATATGCGTCCTACTCGGCGCACATTTATCAGTATCGAGGGGTAGAAGGGCATAGGGATAGCAGAGGAGGGAGAAAATTATTCATTAGGAAGAAAGAAGGATAATCTTAACTTGTTAAAGATAAACCGAGCACGGTTTAAGCCCGAAATTAAACCTACGTGGTCTGAGTCAGGGTAGGAAGAGAGAAAAGGAAATAGGCGGCGAGGAAGGATGGTTTGCACTAGGCAAACGGTGAGCCTGGTACAGCAGGGGCCGGTGGGAGGGAGATAGCGGGACATCCTGTATCCGCGGGATAGCCTGGTGCGAGCCAGCGATGCAAGGATGCAACCCAGAAGAGGAGGGGTTTAATGCAGTGAATTTGGTGAGAAGCAGTAAGCCATTGTGCATAAAGAATCTCCTCCACATCAGGAAGTATATCAGTGAATGGATTGGGGACTCGACGTACTGGGCGACCGAGCTGTTTGGTCAGCTGCTTCTCTGCCAAGTACCCTCAACAGGTGACAAGCTCGCTAAATGAAGTCGAAAGTTGATGCAAGAGCAAAGGATTAGGGTGGAAGTAATGGGAGAATGCGGAAAATGTGCCCCGGGGATCTATCTACAGCAGATATTTGGTGGAAGGGATTAGGTAGATTTATGGGAAAGCTTCCCAGATGGAATACAGTTCTGTCATGTAGGATGTGCATCAAGGAAGAAAGTGCAAGGAAAAGGAGCGCAAAGACAACGTCTCCACCACATTTTATAAATGTCCATCTGGCGACTGCCTACTAGGGCATAAGTCGCCGTAATTATCTTATAAGCTAATACTAGGTTAAATTAAAAACAAACAAACAAAACCAAGGGCAAAAATAAAACACAAACAAAAAGAAAGTACGCTCTGGGGTCGGGGTAGTCCTGACTTCCGCCCCCCCTGGCGCGGGGGCATGCGATAAGCACCAGAGTGTCAAATAAAATAGAAGAGGCCAAAATCCCTCATGAAGTCAAATAGTTCACAAATTTTGCGAACGAACCCTTCAAGAGGACAAGGGACAAACGGTAGCGACCCCGCTCATCCCAGTACCGAGACATGTAACGTGCGCGAAGATTACCAGTTGGGACATTCAACAAGAATGTGACGAACAGTCTGGAGGAACAATGCAGTCATCGCAGTAAGGTGCAGGGGAGAGCTCCATCAAATGGAGGTGCGACCCGCGAGTGTGCCCAATTCAAAGAGAGAAAGCGAATTAAAGCCGTCCAAGGAAGTCCCAGCGCGACTTCCCAAATGACGGAACGCAATACTCCTGGCGTTGTGGAAGCTTTGGGAGCAGAGGCGTGGCGATGAATAGTCAAAGGGTGGCCTCCTGTGCTGAACCAGAGGCGCTACCGGTTCGATAATTACATCGAACTCTCGAAACAGTTTCTCGCAGAATGACTACAAACATTCTAAACCTGAATTGCTTAGGGTATGAGGGGCGCTTCTTGACGACATTGACACAGTCGAGATCGTCCGCAGATGCAATGAGAGACGTTGGCAACTGACGGAAACGATGTACCAGCGCATAATTAACTGTGCACGGTCCAGGGGAAGTGGATTCTCCCCGACATCACAAACACGCTCTCAATGGGGGACATGCAGAAGACACCGGCCACCAGACGTAGAGCAGTGAGGTGAATTGAGCCCACCTCTTGCAATTCGCGGTCGGTACGCAGATACGTAAAATTTGCATCCGTAGTCAATCTTTGAGCGAACAAAGGAACGATAAAACAACAGAGCGGTAGAACTATCCGCACTCCAAGTGCTAAACGTCACGGAATTTCAAATTTTACCAACTCTGCACAGTAGCATCACAAAAGGCAAATAGGATTCTAGGATACAATCATAAATTTGGCACTTAATGTAAAAATATTATTCTTTCATAATACAAATCATTTGAAGCGCAATTGTCCTCAATATTTGCGAAAGGTTATTGCAGTATTGGAGCACATTCAGTGTCATACAAGGAAATTAATTCCCCAAATTAGGAATATATCATACAAAGACGCTATTTCTAGTTACTTGTACAGAAGATCAGTATCTGCATTCTACGTAGCCAACTTATTGAAGTCTTTAAAATATTAAACAGGTTCACTAATAAACAAGAGATTTATTAACACTGCGGTAGCAGAATATTTCTTTCCTTATAAAATAAGACAAACTTGGAATAACTTGGTTAGGGATGTTGAAAACAGTCAACCCTTTCTCCTCTCTTGAACTAACCTAGAGTGAATTTTAGGGTCTTTGCTGGTTCGTAATTCTGTACTACAGGGTGATCCAAAAGTCTCTATACACAAAGAAAATAGAATACATCAAAATTAGAGGTGTGGAAAATGTCATCCTTGTGGTTGAACACAAAATTGATCTTTCTCAGTTTACTTTTTTGCAACCACATTTCACTTTTCAACAAGGGGATTTTCTTAATCAAGACAAACTTTGGGGATCACTCTCTGCACAAACCAGTGCGGCATGGTCAGGGACACACTGGACAAAAGCATAACATAACCACAAGTCATCAATAATATTGACCAATGCTAAGAAGGAAAGAAAAGCACAAACAGTAGAATAGTAGGAAGAAAGGAGGGATAAAAGAGGGAGGGGAGAGAAGGGTATAATAAAAGTCTTCTTAGTAACAAGCAAGCAGCCCACTCCCCCTCCCTCCTCGAGAATGAATGAGGGAGCCCATCCACAGCCAGTCCAGTAAAGATCACAAGGCGAGGGAAGGGACCCAGGGGTATCTACAGCACTTGGCCCGTCGTGAAATGGATGACTCGAAAGGAGACGCCATCCGGCGACTAACCACCCTGATGTGGCTCAACTTTGCTGCAATAGGAGGCGGTGCTCTCACTTGGCTGGGTTGTGGCCCATTTTCTGATCGTGGTCAGGCACCCCGGATGGGGGATCCCAGGTGTGACCGCCTGCCTCGATAGCCAACATGAGCTCACGCCATGGGGGAGAGGGGAAGATGAGACTACGGCCTATCTTGAAGGTGCCACCACAACCGCGGGGGCCTCGCCATCCTCTCCGAAGAAGCAGGACTGTGAGAAAGGAATGGGACTCGCGTCTCTTTGGTTACGTCACAGACATTCTCTTGCTTCTTGGGGGCTTCTTTATTATTTTCTTCATGGTGTAATCTAACGAAGGCATCTGCGCCAAATAATTTAAAATCCTTGAAAGAGCAACACACCATTTTACCACACGCAAACACACTTCACCCTCCCAAATTTGGCCACTAATTATAATGGTTATTATAGCAATCATATCTACCTTCACACTGCATCGGGCACGCCTGTGGGTACGCTCTTCATCCATGCCAAGCAGGTGACTGTATCCAAGAAAGAACCCGATCAATTGGGTATTTTAACCTTCACTTTTACATACATTGTGGTTTTCCTTACCACTAATTATAAGGCACTAGATAAGGAGCTGTCGGTCCCTACCACCAAGGTTAATAATAGAAGCAGTTACTCAGAAGCAGACGCAACTAACCTCAGTTGACAATAATAAGTTTAAATTAAATATCATAGAAGTAATTAGTGGAGATAGATTCAGTTTTGTTGACACGTGTGCGGAGGGTGGTGGTTTGTTTATTTGTTTGTTTTTTTAAGAGCCTATCTGGCGACTACCCACTTGGGCACAAGTCGCCGCACTCACGACAGCCTAGCACTAGGCTACTTTAAAATAAGAATGAAAAACAATAACAACAATAATAACGGAAAATCGTAACAAAAAAAACTAGTTAAATAAAAGGGAGAAGGCCGGCCTCCCCCCAAAAGTCTATAAGTCCACCAGTCAATGTGCACGTACTCGTCCCGAGTACAAGGGGCAAGCGGTAGCGACCCAGCTCGTCCCGTAACCGAGACAGTTAACGTGCGCGAAGATCAGCCAGACTGAGACATTCAACAAGAATGTACCCAAGAGTTTGGGGGACAACGCAGTCGTCACAATAAAGCGGCGCAGGCGAGAGCTCCATCAAGTGGCGGTGCGTCCCGAGTGTGTGTTGAAATCAAAGATGACAGAAAGCAATCTGAAACCGTCGCGGCATTGGGGAGTAGGTCAATGGAAACAGTCGTGGCGCAATGGTACGTAACTTTAAGTTCTCCCATCTTCTTTGCAAAGACGCCTGGAGGGCAACCCATATTCCTGCCATGTAATCGGTGCGAGGAAGAGCGAAACACTGGTCTGGTCGCCGTCCAGTCCTGGCGAGCTCTTTTAGTGTCCCCATTCAACGCAATTCCTACATGTCCAGGAACCCAACATAAGATAATCTCGACATCCGCCCGACTCGCCAATCCGTGGCCTCACGGATATCGCGAACCAGTGGTAGCGGAGATTCCAATGCCTCGAGAGCACTCAGGGCGCTTTGTGAGTCGCTATAGATCACAATCCTGTCTCCGAACCGGGCACGGCGCATTATCTCCCGTACCGAGCGTTGAAATGCAACCAGCTCGGCCGTGAAGACAGAGGCAGCGCCTAGCAGTCCCACTGACTTCAAACAGAGGACAAGGCGTGGAAGCCGACCCCCTCTTGCGACTTGGAGCTATCCGTATACACTGGCACAGTTCCAGCGTGACACGAGGTGTGCTCAAAAAAGGCCTAACGCAATACTCCCGGAGTTGTAGAAGCTTTGGGAGCAGAGGCGTGGCGACAAATAGTCAACGGTGGTACCCTCCAAGGTGGTGTGGTGAGAGGGGACAAAGGTGTTGGCGAAGATGTCATCTCCGATGTGCACGAATAAGCCCATCATGCCGAATAAGAGCGTCCTCTTTTTGTGACGCAAGTGTCAGCGTGAGTTTTGTTTAGGGAATGAAACGTAAACGGACATATATCAACGCCCTTTGCCTCATCCCCACCAATCTCAACATCCTTTGCTTCACTCCCACCAATCTCAACCCCTTTTGCCTTATCCCCTCCAATCTTTAGCCCATTTAACCTCATCCCCACCAATCTCAACCCCCTTTCCCTTATCCTTACCAATCTTAAGCCCATTTAACCTCATCCCCACTAATCTCAACCCTTTTTGCCTTATCGCTACCAATCTTAAGCCCATTTACCTCATCCTCACCAATCTTAACCCACCAATCCTAAGCTCATTTAACCTCACCCCCACCAATCTCAACGCCCTTTGCCTCATCCCGACCAATCTCAACCCCTTTTGCCTTATCCCCTACAATCTTAACTCCATTTAACCTCATCCCTACAAATTTTAACCTCCTTTGCCTTATCCCCACCAATCTTAAGCCCATTTAACCTCATCCCCCATTGCCTTATCCCCACTAGTCTCACCCCTTTTTGCCTTATCTCCACCAATCTCAACCCACTTTGCCTTATCCTCACCAATCTCAACCCCTTTTGCCTTATCCCCACCAAACTTAAGCCCATTTAACTTCTTTCCCATACATACCCATCTCAGTAATCCATCCATAAGGATATACCAGCCATGGGGGAGGGGCTACTGGGGGATCTGAGGAAAGCGTGTGATGTGACGGATCTTGGACACATGCGGTATATGGGAAGGGAGTGTCGTGTGGCTATTTTGTTTTAGAACGTTTAAAGCCCTCTTTGACCCTTTGTTGGGTCTATACAGGCGTGGAAAAGATAGTGGGATATTTAAAAGAGGTGCAAAAGATGACCCGAGAGAGAGGACCACTTTATCTTGGGGCAGTGGGATCGGGAGGGCGTATTACTTGAGGTTTCAGTTGTACCAGAGCCATTATTCCTGTTACGCCATCTACCCCCTTGTGTTGGTGTAGTGGGTGGGAGCAGCTTTCGAAGCTCCCACAACGGATGAAGGCATAGCCCCGTTTCCAGGGTAGTGCACTGGAAAGGTGCAGTGTAGACCTAGATTTCATTCTGACTCCCGGGTTTAGTGTGTGGGATGTCGTTCGAGCGCTTGACCCGAGTTATGTAGGATCGGGAGTGCGCGTGCTTGAATATGTGTATGGGAGAGGGGGCAGCTTGACAATCGGGCCGCGTCCCCCTTCGAGCCTTAAGGCTTCAAAGGCAGGGAGAAAACACGCAACTATGACGAGAATGATGATGAGGCATCGACAATGACTGCACGACACCACCTTCTCTTGTTCGCTGACCACACTGGAAGGCGCGCTGTTGTCCTCACGTTAAAATGTAGGTTTCTACTAGTCTCGGATGGTAGGAATGTGTGGTAGTCAAACCAACCCAAACAATGTAACGTACCACGGGGTAACGAAAGGGTCGGGTAATGGAGAGAGAGGGAGTGGTACCTTGGCTTGGTCGAGACTTCGGAACGCCCTCTGCTTCACGAGCTGGTTGCAGAAGATAACGTCAGGGACGACGCCGCACGACTCCATCGTGGTCAAAAGCGCCTAAAGGGAAAAGTGGCGGATGAACACAGATAGGGAGGGGCGGAAACCAATGCTGGGCAAGGAAAAAAGTAAAGTAGTCATAGGGGAGGGGAGAGGGCGAATGCACAGACTAATATAAACTAGGAAAATATTTCCTTCTCTAAGATCACACTGACAAATAATTCAACACGGGGGGAACTCACGCGAGCCTGGTTACATGAGGCGCTGAATTGCCCCCTCCCCCGCCGGGGTACCGGGTTAGATTCCCAGCGGGGCGCTGAGTCTGATGTAGGCACAAATAAGTCATCAGACACAGCGCAGTCTCTTCCAGCCCTTCTTTCACACTTACACAGCCCTCTCCTATTTCGGAACGTGCCGAAGGGGTTGCCCTATCCAAACTTCCCACATGTGGTATGGGTGGCTTTTCCTCGAGCCATGAAGGGTTCCACGCCCGATGGTTGTGGCAAAACACACTACAAACCTTCTCGCTGCCACTTTCCACCCACAACAAGCACACGCCCCTGGTGCCAATGGAAGAGGGCATAAGTCAATGGTGCGGGGAGGAAAAAGAGACAAATAAGTCGCCTAAAGGTAGGTAGAGGAGGAGGACCGAAATAATTTGATTTATCAAATTTCTTCCTCGGTGTACGGGGATAGGGATTGGTGGGGGCGCATGAACTCCTTGGAAATGAACAAATCCTTAATAGTACAACCACTCAATTACCATGAGGTTTCGGGCTCTTTTGTGCATGCCTGTCTCTGGATGCCTCCCGCAATGGGGAGGTAGATGATGAGCGGAAAAAGAATTGCGAGCCGAAACACCTTCAGGCGAGAACCAAGAATAACAGGGCTAAAGGACTGATGCCACCTCCCTCACCTCCTCTGCGTCAATGGTGTGCGGCAAAGCCTCGAGGAGATAGGTGAAGGTGGTGACTGTGGGCGTGACGCGATCTAGCAGCATGTTCTCCACCACCTTGCTCAAACCTCCGAGGAGCCACAACCTGTAATGGACGAGGCAACGGTGAGGAGTCAGTCTCTAAAGGGCCAACGTCGGAGCGGCGCTTTGCGGCTCCCGTTCCTAAAAGTGGCTCTTGGCCGCATGGAAAATAGCTTGCAGGAAGCTGGGTTCATCCAAGAATAGTGAGGTCAACTGCAATGTACACCTGAAGGAGAGACTTCATCCAAGAATAATGAGGTCAACTGCAATGTACACCTGGAGGAGACTCTTAAATCTAATTGATAGTTTTTTCAGGGCTGTTAGATTGGTCTATTTGACAGTCACTTGCTTGGCGTGAATGAGGAGCTTCCCCTAGGTCTGCCCGATGCAGTGTGAAGGTGGCTACTCATTGCTATACTAACAGCTCCTCCAAGAACTCTATGGCTAGGCAATAAATGTTTAAATCTACACCAAGCAAGCTACATTCACCCATGACGTAAATATGGCCACTGAGTAGGGAAAAAAAGGAAACCCGCAAAAGAACAAAGAGTAAATCATACCAAGACAGACACTTGAAGAAAGCCTGCATTCATCAAAGACTATAATACACCGTCAGACCCAAATAGCTCTCATCTCCGAGGTAAGCTCCTCCTAGTACTCATGAAACCATAACCTAGCCAACAGGGGCCCCATAGGGTTCATCCCTAGGCCGGGCAGCCACGATATGAACTCCGAAGATTGGGAGGGGGTTCTTCATGAGTTCCTACACTCTGCATATCTACAAGTTTTGTCACAGTTGTGCCTGTGTTAGACATATTGTGAACAGGTATTGAACTCTGGCTTGTTCCTAGAGGCAGTGGGAGTAGATCTCATTGACGGTGAGGCAACTGTGGTATTTGTAGTGATACCAGCCAGCGCGCAACGATTCAGGGAGGCTGTGTAGGCCAAATGTAACAATGAGCGTGAGGGTGGATCTCAAAGACACCCAACCCAAATTTCCTCACCACACGTTCAATTTTGACCACACCCTAATCGGACAGCTCTTATTTAATATCTTCTAAGGTGTGGCCAAACAATTCCCTTGCATATGTAGACTAAACTTTGACAAAATCCATGGTGGAGCGGGATCACCTGCCGCTCAATATGGTTCCATGGGCAGGATCAACCACATGCACCAGAAAGCTCTTCTCCGAGAAACGAGACATTCAGCTCTATACCGAGAACCCTAAGACCTGCCACTGGTGGAGCATGTGTCTGTTGGACAATCTTTTTCCATCAGTGGAGAAAATGAGTAAAACCTTTTGAAGGCGGCTGGGTCAAAGGCCCCGGGAGTATCTTGATGAGGAGTCACGACGCCATCGAGTTTACCTCACTCCTTTGTCATTTGAGGGATGGGGATAGGGTTTTAACACTACCGGAAACAAGCATAGCAGGTCATGTAGTAGGATTGGCTTAGATTCGTTTACCATCTACATAGGGGCATGTGCATCATGGGCCTGGGTTTTGTTTTCTGTCCCTGGATTTTACTGTGTTTGGCCACACCTGTGCACTTGATGCAGAGTTATGGAGTGTTGAAGAGGTAGGATATGGGAAGGCCCAACTGGACCAGCCGCTCTCGGGCCGCACCTGAGAGGAAGGGGAAACTGACATAGTTTCGCCTGAGGTGATTGTCTTCAATTCAGGGTCTTGGGCCGCTGGGGCATCTTTTTGACATGAAGATAACCACCCCACTCCTCTCTGCCAGCAAACCTGGCCCCAAGCACCAGCGACTCCTATCATCCAGTATCAAGACAGGTACAGATGTGAGGTGGGGAAATGTATATCTTCTGTAGTGTCAAATGTGTGTCTAAAAAGCAGCAGAACATGGTAGAGTCTAGGATGAAGGATCCCAGTAACTGAAGTTGTAGCCTAACAAAAAAAATAGTGCTTGTCTGGCGGCCACCAATGAGGGATGTGGAAAAAACAATAAAGAACTTTAAATATTTCAAGTAAGCTATAAAATACACAATCGAATAAACTACAAACAAAAGATCAAGAAGCACAAGGGAGAGGGGGAGGGGGTCATATATGCAGCTAACAATTTAAGAATTTCAATAGTATTGAGCACCCCACCCCCCTCCAAAATATCCACGCCATAAAATATGGAAAGGAGCCAGTCGCCAAAGGAAATAGGCACGCAACTCTCCTGGACTTGCCCACTTCCTAAATGAAGTCTCCCCTTTGCCCCGCCCCAGCATTCAACCCAAGACTGACCTGTCAACTCGTGTCTGAAGAGAGGAAATGGTGACCACTTTGCCAGGTTGGAAAGTGCGCGCCAAAACATCGGGCAAAGTAGGAGTAGCGACAGGGGGCTGCGGCGGGGGCTGGTGCTCGGGACTGATGACCTCAAGCTCCATGTTCTCATCGAGTCGCACCTCGACCACATGATGTCCTTCTGGGATCTGCGAGACAACCCTTTTAGAGGCTACCTTCCTATCTTTTGAGTCGGCAACGGTGGAAGATGGGGTCGTGCTGTGGAATTCATCACCTTGAGGGGCCTCTTTCTGCAGGGGATGAGTGGAGACTTCTTCCTGCTCCTTGGCAGTGGAACGCCTCTCCCGTTGAAATCGCTTATGATGCACAGGTTGAAGCCCCTCCAGCAGCTTGGACATGAGTTTGGGGTCACCAGCTTGGCACTCAATGAGGCAGCGCAACATGAGGTGGTATGAATAGATGCAAGGTGAGATCTTCAACGCTCTCATCCGCCGCCAGACCTTGATGAATACAGTTGGGTAAGATGGTGTGGAGATGGGACAATGGGGCAGGGAAAGGAAAAGAGGAGAAACTTGACTCAAAGAAAGTGAGGAAAGTTACAATGGTGAAAGATGGAGAGGTATTTAAGAAAGAAAAATGTTAATTACTCATGAAATTGTTTCTTTTATTTCCTTCTATCCCTTTCTTTTGTTAATGACTAAAAATGCCATTGTTGGTTATACTATTTCCCCCCCCAAAGAAAATTCTTTTCACAGAATTTAAAAATAATATGGTCTCTTTATGGCCACTCATCTATAAATAAACATTTAGTTTCCCTGAAAGAATGGGGGAAGGGAGTGAAAAAAAGGAGAGGATGAAAAGGTATTCCATGGCGACGATCTTGGATTTTGACAAAATTTCACAAAATGGACCCGATGGGAGTAATAAAAAAAGCTCTAAGTTTCATCTAAATATTCCAAGGTGTTTCTGAGTTACAGCACTTTTAATTTCCGGGGCCATGCCCCTCTTTTGCACTCTAAAAATTGTGACCAAACTTGACCTGGAATAATTCTTTTTCTAGACAAGATAGAGGGATGAAAATTGATACCCAAGGTAATTGTTACCCATTGATTCAGAATCTGTCATCAGAATTGATTTCTGGGTGTGCTTTTAAGAAAATATGCATCTCAAATTCAGTTTTTGGTTTGGTGGAAGAGGCTTTTTTTTAGACTTTGACCTCATGGTGTGCGGCCAACTGTTGGACTAGACTAAACATTCTGTTTTATATTGTAATATAGGAATGAAACTAGATGTAAATGAAAGATCTTCCAAAATAAACCTCAAATGAATGTTTTACAGTTCTTTGAAAATGGTTACAACTCCAAAAACACCTTTCAGACCCCTATCATTAGGGCAGGGGTCCAATGACTGAGCAGACAGTTACACAGTTCAATAGAAAGTCACACAGCAGATAGATACACATCATTATCTAACTCTTTCAATATAAACTGTAAAAAATGGACATTTTTTCAGTGAGGCCAATTGTGGTCATGAATCTTGGTCTTCCATATATTAGTCTTGTACTGATAATAATTGGACAGTTGCTTCTTTTAAAATATATGTAATGGTTAGGTCATTTATACAATCAGAACTATCCAGTAGTTATGTATAAATATAGGGGGTAAAATTAAAAGGTGACTGTGACATGTGTGAGGGTGCTCATGGCATGGGTTGAATATAATGAAACAGTCAGCAGTACAGAATGACAATTCATTTATGCAGCTACTATTTTTTTTTTATTCAATTCACTTTTTACTCTCCTGGTCATAAATTACCAGACACGCCTTTAATTCACTACATGTATGTTTTTTTTTAAATGTTAACTGACATATTGGTTACAAAGTAAACAAGGCCAGTTGTTTGAAAATTTTATTAGTTTTCTCACCATTTTATTGAAAGGGGCCTGTTCAAAGCATATCTGTCATGGCATCTTGTAATGTACTCGATGTAATGAGACCTTTCATTCCTTTCAGGAGGTGAACATTATGGAATTTCAACTTTTGCTTCTTGTTTGTTAGGACTTTTCTTGAAACAAGAATGCCACAAGTTTAACTATTTCCGTAAAGCAGGACATACATTTGAGGGAGTTCAGTGAATAAGTTAAAGAATTATTGCAGTGGAGATGTGAATACCAGCTTCACAATGGTAATCAAGACAAAGGATTATACACTAAAAGGAAGTTAAATGTGATGCATTCAGCTGCTAAGATTTAGTGTGCACATGCACTTAATTTATAGTTAATTATCTTAAATTTTCTACATCCATAGTCAAGCTTTGAAAAAAGAAAAGATGGGTAAAGAAGTAAGGCAGTAAACCTATAGGCACCCAAAGGGCTGAACATCATGGAATGAAGAATGTCCATGGTGCGGGTACAAGAGACCCTAAGGCTGGAATGTGAGGCTGCTGGGTGAGTAATTGGTTGAAAACAATACCAAGGAAATGTTGTGACTCTGACTCCACTTCCAGGTGAATCCCATTTGGGAAAAAGTCTGAGTGGGGGTGAAGCCGTTGATGGCGGCAGAAAAGCACCACCTTAGTCTTGACCAAAGAAAACCAAAACTTGTGTGCATCAGGATAGCAAGAGATGCTGTTGAATGCCTGTTCGAATTGACACTCCAGAGTTGGCATCTGGGCCACACCAAAAAAGATTGAAAAGTCATCTATGAGAACATCTTCCTGTAGCACCGAGGTGATACCATTGATATATTGATGTTCAGGACAAAGAGTGCAACACTGATGACACTTCCCTAGGGACACCCTCTTTCTGCCCCATTGGGCTGGAGAGGGCTCCCACCTCACCCATACGCAGAATCAACAATCTCACAGAAATTAACAGATAAAAATTGAGAGGCATCCCCTAGCCTCCATTGTGTGGAGGGTCTCTATGATACCATATCACCATTTAGTATAATAAGCCTTCTCCAGATTGAAAAATACCATGATGTAGTGGTTTATGAAGGAAGGCCTCACAGATAGCATTTTCCAGCTGGAGCAGAGAATCCAAAATGGAGTGGAACTTGCAGAAGCTGCATTGTGCAGAAGACAGGTAGCCTCCGCTGTCCAGGAAAAAGGCTAATCTAACATTTACCAACTTCTCCATCAACTTGCACACAGACACAAGGCTAGAGCAATTGGTTGGAAACCAGCTTGGGTAGAGTGATCTCTCCCGTTTCTAAAAGCAAGTACAGTAGCCATTGCCAGGAGTCTGGGAGGATACCTCGTGTCCAGATTGAACAGAAATGCAATCCCTCGCTCACCTAGTGTCGAAAAATGGGATACAGGAAACCATCTGGACCAGGGGTGGTGTCTGCACATTTATCAGGAGTGGAGCGCAACTCACTCAACATAAACCAGCAGTGCTACATCATGTGAAGTATTATTAAAATACATACATAGAAAGATATATGTGTATATTATTATATTGGAATGTAGTTATCAGCGAGCAAGAATTCGCTTATAGTAAAAATGTGAATTCATAAAAATCAAAAAATTGTCTTTAAAAAATGATTACTCATTTGCTTTATCCATGAAATTTTCACTGGCACATTAGCAGTCAAAAACCCTTGCTAGGGGAATGACCTCTATTCCTTTGGATTAATGTCACCTACCCTGTTAATTTTACTGAATCCTGAACCATCATTGTCCACCTTTGGGTATATATTGGCTTTACTTTAAAAGGAACATCCCTCTATGAACTTATGAACTAAACCTTTTGATGTTGGTTAATCAATTTTTATTACCACCTTGTTCTGGGGCTAAATTAATATTCCTGAAGACCCACCAAGGTTGGGTTAAATTCATATAAAATTTACAAATTTGTAACTTTAACTAGTGTTCAGGTGACCCGGCGACAAATTTCCCTTGAAATCAAGCCTTGTTGAATTTGTACAATTGTTCAAAGTTAACAAAAAGTGCAGAAATCATGCATTTTTAGCTCCTACTCAGGTGGTAGTAAGAACACGCAATTTTATCTTTCCTGTTCCTTCTTATCATCATCAGCCCCCATTCTTCCTGCATTGCCTTCCTTTTTGAGGAAGTGATCATTAGAACAAAGGAAAGAATTCAGTACTACATTATCACCCTGACTTCAATCAACCATTTCATCAGGAAATTTCAGAAGTCCCAGGGAAGAAGTCAACTGAAGCCAGTCAATGCCAAATTCCCACACAAAACAGACTAATTCTTGTGTACAGATTTAAGAATATACTCCAAGGCTGATTTAAAATCATCCTTGGGGTAAAAATATTTTAAAACCTTAGGGGCTCAGCCTAATATTTTCAGGTTACAAATTTTTTATAGGCGTAGTTCTTTAGAGACATTTTTTATATCTAATGCATAATCCCATTTTTTATTTTATCCAATATTTGTATTTGAGTGATTTATTTCTATTTACTTAATTTGATAGATAGAAGCTAATAAATTAAGGTGCAGTGCCACCCTTATGAGCCATAAAAATGAATGAATGAATGAGAGAGCATTCATGGATGATAATTTGATTATAAAATAATCAATGATTTTAATTTTTTGTTTGGTAGACAATTCGATTTGACTGTTACCCCCAGACCCTCCAACATAAGCTCAGCTACACAAACAAACATGGCCCACCAATCTCACCTAACCCAGCCAATAGCCTAGCTCATTCAATTCTCTCTTAATATTCTTTCAAACAGTTCCCCCACAAACTCTGGACCATTGTTACTCAAACACTTCTTAGGCTTCATCAGACAAGTTCAGGAAAACATCTGCTCAATTATCTATATAATGGTCATACTCATCTTATCTCTCAATGAAGCAGCATATGCAAACTTACTCTATCTACCATCACAACTATACCAACATTCTCAGCAGACACAATTACAACCACTTCAAACAACTCTTGACAATTTTTACATGTAGTAGCAACATTATTCACAAGTCAGCTGAAAGTTTCCTCCATGCAATCGGATGTGTACAAAACTATCATGCACAAACTTAACCAATCCAATCATTCCAACTAATGACATCAGAGGAACAAGCATCCTTATGATGTCTAACATAATAAGCCACATTTTTAAACTGTCTTCAGCTCTTGAACTATTGGACATATCTCTTGCATTTTTAAAATATCATCACTCAAAACTTCACTCTCATCATCCATTTTCCAAATGAATCATACCACTAAAATTCACAACATACTTTGATCCAGCCTTTATCTTCATGTTTTCCTTCTGTCCTTACATCACACAACCTTTCTCTGCATTCAAATACAATCCATCCTCTATCAAGAAATCAATTTTCATCAAAATACATGGCATTTGCTCATCATTCAGCATCACAAAGTCACATTCTACCATCAAGCCATTCCCAAGAGTCACTAGCAACCATAGCTTCTCCCAGGCAATCACTACCAGTTCTTAATCCACATACTCAATATCCTGACACTCAATTTCAAAATCTGTGCTCCTTCTCAATCAGTCCAATGAAGACAAGTTCACTGACTCTCAATCCCTTACATCATTTCAGGAACACCAATGCTCACCAGTGGTATTATATGAATCTAACATGCCAGACATACATCATCTTCCAAACCTTCATCTGCATTATCCCTTTCCATACAATCATCTTTTCTTCTTTCATACAACTCCTCAATCACCTAATAATAATTCATTCCACTCAAACATTGTAAGTGGTCCACATTCGCTCATTTATCTCTATACAGAATCAGTCTTTTGCAACCATTTCATATAATCAACTCACTACAATCAATGAACCTGAAATACACACAAAGCCTTTAATTATTTCATGTTTACACCTTTGCAACCCCAATTAGCTCAGGTCTCTTCCATACCTATCAAAATCTCTTTCTTTAAACCATTTACCCTATCTGGCACTTTTAACCTTCAATCCTTCAGTTTTCAAAACTTGCAACATATTCCACATGCTTTTAAGCATCCCCTTCACCTTTACCATCTTTCACTTTTATAATACCATTTGGTAAATACTGTCATTCAGTACACTGTCGCTTGCACTCTTCCATTTAACCGGGAAATGTGATATTATATCAGCCAAATCATCACTTGCCCAGGGCACATATTCAATTGTAGACTCAAAATCACAAATCTTCCAATATTCTTGTTATCCAACCTCATTTATTGCAGATACACTACTTTATAAGTGCTAGTTCTAGCTCAACTGTCAAATACTTTCATTCTACTATTTTCAAAGCTTTGGACACACCCAATTATCCTTCTTACATTCACATTCTGCTCTTGCATCAAACATATACCCATTTGCATTGGTGTAGAACTCTAACATAGCACTTCAAAACAAGCTGTGAAATGTCCTATTCCATATACCCCACCACCACATTATCAACCCGAAACCTAGCTAGATATTGCTAAATGAGATTTTCACTGGCCTACCTATAATCAGGACATTACCCTAACCTATATGAATACAAAAACAGATTAGAGACTGCCACGATTGTGCAGCTTCAACCTACAACCTGAAAACACTACTCATCTCATCCTTTCCTGCCACCTCCCCCCCAGGTTCTTGACAAAATCTGAATGAACCTCTTTCAATATTTCAATATAACCTCTGTAGGAGACCTTTGGAGAACACTTGCCATGGCAGCCTTCCTGAGTGGTGCTGGGTTCAACCAAAGAAAACACAAGGGGCAACAAGGTAATCCAAATATACTAATTCCACTTCTTCAGCTGCAGCTTCTTTTAAATTTATGTAACACTTTCACTCAAGCCATTCACACTTAGCAACTTTTAACTCCACTCCAACTCCTTCCAAAGTCAATACAACATTCACTAGTCTTATTGCTCTCCTAAACTTTGCTTCAATCAAAATATCATCTATAAACACTATCAAATTCTTGCAAACCCACTTGATACAACATTCAGAGCATGCTGAAAAGCTCAGGGAGCATTTGACAATAAAAATTGGCAATACTTTCTTTTGCCACCAATATATTTCCTTTCATGAAATCATATCTACTCAAAATGCCAATCATACAAAATTCCCAATTCATTCTTTTAATTATTATACATTCTAAATGATAAATGGACCACCACAAACCGTGGCACAGTCAAATTCCCAATTCCTCTCATTACTGGGTTTTGAAAAACTTCTGTTACACTTAGTGTTTTTTTTATCTTTTGAGAGGTTTGTGTGTCTGAGAAAAAATGTTCCATCAAACCAACTTAAAGTTTTCCTTTTTCAGCATGTGTCAATAAAACATCTTTTCCATTGTGTGCAAGTGGAAAAGACGTTTTAATGACAAATGCTGGAAAAGTAGAACTTTAAGTTTGTTTGATAGAACTTTCTCTATCATACATGTTTATCTCTCGAAAGATGAAAAAATGTGTGTAACAGAACTTTTACAAAATTTGGTAAATGTGTTATTTTTTATACTTCATAATCATGCATAACTGTGTGATGTAAATACACCTCAGGATCAAGATCCAGAGTGGGCACAGAGGGTATCCGTTGGAGGGGCTGGCACCATTCAACCATTTGTAAGTGTAGCATGGCAACCATGCTGCAGCTGATGTCTGGAGGATTGCGTGCCCCTTTTGGGCCCTAACACCCACAGTTTGCCTCTCCAGCTCCAATTCCTGCAGGTACAGCTTGGCTACATCTCTCTTCCACCATTTCACTTTCACTACTTTCTTTACAGATCTTCCCTTGTAAACTTTCTGCATGATACAGCCTCATTGGTATTTAGTTTTAAACTTGAAGGGGGAAGATGGCAATGTTCAAAACCACCTTTCCCCCCTGGGTGACCATACATCCATTGCATAGTACACCATTGAGACCTGGGTGTAAAATGATAAAAAAATGGAGGAGGGGGAATTCTTTTCTTGAATTTAAAATGCAATACTAACAAGGGTACATCACACAGAAAGTTTGTAAGGAGAGATCTATAAAGAAAGTAGTGAAGTTGAAGTGAAAATGTGTGGAAGATATATAGCCTCAGATCCACCTGTAGGAACTGGGCTGGAAGGATACACAAGTCTCCAGACTTCAACTCACATCCTCTTGTGGGGAAAGATGATGGAGGTGGGATACATGTTAAAAAATACTATCTCTAACAGAGCCAAGATGTAGGAGTTGAATCACCCCCCTCACACTGCAGATCCCAATCAGGGATAAGTGGACTAAAGCTAGTAGGTGACTAACCTGCAGAATTAGCTGCTGGTCAAGAAAATAGGCGAGCAGAGACTTGTAAAGAAAGTGGCAAATAAAGGGTCAAATGGAGATGTCTAAAAAGAATAACCGGGTACATCACACAGAAAGTTTGTAAGGAGAGATCTATAAAAAAAGTAGTGAAGTTGAAGTGAAAATGTGTGGAAGATATATAGCCTCAGATCCACCTGTAGGAACTGGGCTGGAAGGATACACAAGTCTCCAGACTTCAACTCACATCCTCTTGTGGGGAAAGATGATGGAGGTGGGATACATGTTAAAAAATACTATCTCTAACAGAGCCAAGATGTAGGAGTTGAATCACCCCCCCTCACACTGCAGATCCCAATCAGGGATAAGTGGACTAAAGCTAGTAGGTGACTAACCTGCAGAATTAGCTGCTGGTCAAGAAAATAGACGAGCAGAGACTTGTAAAGAAAGTGGCAAATAAAGGGTCAAATGGAGATGTCTAAAAAGAATAACCGGGTGGTGGTTTTGAAACTAACCAGGGGCACTTGGCCATGGAGGGAGTGCTATCTCCCCAGTTTCATGCAGAGCAGGGGATTTAGCTCTTCTATGTCATCTACTATCATGCAGGGGATCGCATGGCAAACATCTTCAACCTTCAAAGAAAACCAAATCCTCACTTTCACAAGAGAAAGGAAATGGTGCACTCACCATAAGGGCGTGTCTGAAGCCACTCTCTCTGTCAGTGATACAAGCCTGTAGGAGGAAATTCATTGTTTCTGCAGTAACAGGATGACGCACATCTAGCATCTCATCGGCGATCTCAAAGGCAGTTTCTATGTCTCCGCAGCGGCCGAAAGCTGGTAAAGGAAAAGAACTAAATAAGGGCACAAAACCTGGTGCATTCATAGAGCCTCATCTGACATATGATCACAATGCTTGTGACTCTTTTTTTTCAGCTAACATCCTGAAAACTGCAAAAGGTTTCTATGACCACACAACACACCTTCCATCCTAAAATCCTCCCAAGATTTATATAACCACATTCTCCTGATGCACAATGGGTAGTCCTCCCGGGGCTGTGAACGGCTCCCTGCTTGCTGTTTGCTATCAAAATATAGTGCTACTGCTCTTCCTGCACCTTCTCCCGCAACAAGGAATGGTGCCCTGGATTCCCAGCGATTAGCATTCTGAATGATCCTTATCTGGTCCAACCATGTCCATTATTAGAAAGAGGGGGATGCCATTTACTAATGCAACTCACTAAAAGTGGTCCTGTTCCACAATAAAGGTAGATTCCCTTATTGAGAATAAGAATGTAGGATGCAGCACTCATTATGCATACTTTAATCAAATCAGCGATATTAGTTTCACTTTCCATAAATTTTACAGCTCACTCAAATGATGTGAATGGTTTGTTAAAAAGAGAGTATTGTTATAAAAGATATAGAGATTGATTAACAAATCTATTTAAAAAAAAGAAAAGCTCAGGAAGATGCACCGCTGTTGAAACTGCAGTTGTTTGCCAATAATTGCATAAAAGGAGGAATTTACAAAGGAAAAATTATATTTCATTGTTGTTTTTGTAGCCTTTAAAAATAACAAAGGACAGATGGGATTATATGTATTTGACCAAGTTCTCCCATCAGCTTTTATTCTCATTGCTCACAAGTATGTGGCTAGATGTTCACACATCTATTCTTTAGTTGGTTTCTCCCTCTTCCCATTTCATTCTGGAAGAATTTTCTGTTCCAATCGGGATACACATTCATCTTTCTTTTGAGTACTTCATTTACTGTTTTTTTTTTAACTTTAATTAATCCCATATTTCATCACTATTTTTACCTTTGTATTAATTAATCCACATTTCCCTGACATACTCATCTGCAAGCATACTATTAGCTTCGGGTTATGGCCTAGTCGAGAAAAAACACTGCTTCCGAGTGTAGCAATGTTAAACACATCAGGTGTGGTAAGTAGATACATGGGATATCAACCCGGGACACCTTTAAGGAAACTGCTATACACTGAAGATACCCATAGTTTGGATACCACATTAAACGGTAGGTACCCACTGAGAAATAAGATACCTCAAAATGAGTGGATAGTGGCAAAACACCTAACAAATTATTTATATCACCTGCTTAATCACAAATACATATTTCATTGACATTCAACAATTTAGCATTTAATTTCTATATCCAGTTCTAGTACACCTATATACAGTACTAGACAGAAGTATGCAGTGCCTAGTATTATAATACACAGCACAATAATAATTCAAATAAACTTAATTAATGCAGTAGACTTACAATTAGTATTTTGTAAGGCATCCCTTATTCTACTTGACAGCTTGGAGATGTCTAGGAAGGGATAAAAAAAGATTCTGAAGTGTATCAACGGTGAAATTAGCCCAGGATTCCTGAATTGCAGCATCCAACTTTGGGAATGAACTGATGCCTCTCCCTGGAGATCATTCTTGATGAGGTGTCACAGGTTTTCAATTGGATTGATATCAGGGAGATTGTCTAGCCAATATTTTATAAATGGCACCTCACAATTGCTTTATCCTGTTGAAACACCTTTGCATCTGCGAGGTCAAAGGACTGGTAGATGGTTATATAGCTATAAATATACAGCTTGATTCAATTTTTCATTTTGGGGAAGCACAAGTTCTTCTAACCCTCTACCAGAGAAACAACTCCAAACCATAAGAGAATTGGGTGTTTTACTGTTTGTTTGAGATAATATGGGTTAAGTGGATCACTACCTTTGCAACAGTATACAGCTCCTCCTCAGTTACATGTTATGGTAAATGTTGCTTCATCTGACTACAATACATCACACCAAGCCTCATCATCCCAGGTTAGATATTTATCAGCAAACTTAACTCTGGGAAGCCTTTGTGCATGTGGCAGAAAAGGTTGTGTATGGGGTTGTGACTGCCATAACTGAGACTCTGTACCTGGTGAGAAATTTTCCAAACAATCACATCCCCAAACACACCTAGGTTAGATTCCTACAAAACTCATGCTCTAACAGGTAGGTTATGCTCTAATGTACTTTTTAGAACATTATCAGAATAGTAGGATGTGTTCTGTAGGTCACCAGTCCATGGTTTCTGAGATGGCATTTACTGAGACCCACCTTGACTAAAATGTGTGTATATTTCCATACTATTGACTTTGCTACACCAACTTTCTCACTAAGTTCCTTAGTTTGAAGGCCTTCATCCTTTAAAGCAATGATTTAGGCTATCATTCCCTTTGATAATTCACTTCTAGGGTCCATCGTATTTAAATAACAGATGACAAAGCACAATAAATCAACACAAGTCCAATAAATCAACCACACCCAAGACTGCCTGCAAACAACTGAGGGACAATTTTAAACTTTTTGCAATGAGGAAATGCTGTGACATCATCAAAGTTGACCTAAAGAGGAGATTGCAAAACCCTGATTTCCATTAAAAGAGGTTTTGGAAGGGCCCTTGAGAAAGCATAGTGGGGGTTGCCTACATATTTGAGGTTGGAGCTGACCAATGGCAGCTAAGGAAGTAGTAAAGGGAAAACCCCTTGCCAATTGGGGCAGTGAGAGGGAGCCCCTCTACCTGATACAGTTGCAGTGTTGAAGGCCTCACCCACCCAAACACCAAGTGGGGAGAGATTACACTTAAACAAGTTGGAGAAAAGCAAAAAATGCCAACAAAAACAAAAAATAGCTTGTGCTGGACCTTCCAGAGGCTCCAACTCTGGACCCATTAAAGAATTATGTTTACATCTATGCAACAATGCCCAACAAATGGAAGTTACCCAATGGATAGTCACTCCCCAAGGGCCATAGCACCTAACTGAGCAGCCAGAGAGTCAAATGCAACAGAGTGTATAACTTACAAAGTCATTGATAAAACAGCTAGGAACTAAGATGTCATATGACATACACAGAGATGAGATCAAAGAGTTTTCATTGGCCTGTTAGTGAAAAGGTACTAAAGCCTCCCCCCATAGGCAGTATATCCTTATGCATGCAAGAATTGGCTAAACCATTAGGGGCATGCAAGAGGTTATTGGGGCAAAACTGCACTTATTATTTATGCCCAAAGACCCAAGATACTTCAAGCTTAGAGTCTTGCAACCTGTGAATGTTGGTGCTTGGCCAACATGCTGCCAACAGTAGAGTGAATAACCAGACAGCGCTTGAAGTTAGTGGGCTTGAAAATGCCAGGTGGTAAATCAAATGAGGGGCCCTGATGTAAATGAGGCTGTGCTCAGCACACTTATAACTTTGGTCTTGGTCTGTGCTACCCCAACTGAGGGTGTCTCAGGGTCAGATGTGATCTTGGCCTGGTCACTGTCCGAAAGAGCAGTGGACCCATCTGTACCGGAGCCTCTGCAGAGGGAGAGGAACCTTATAGTCCTCTTTGTCTTCCTGTTCCTTTTCTTTTTAGGAGAGGAGGCTGAGGAATGAACCCTCTTCTCTTCATTGCTGGAAGGAGCAGACTCAGCAAGATCGTTCTTTGAGATGGAGAAGGTCTTAGTTGTTAAATGGCCACCAACCAGGGAAAGAGATCCCTCCTCTCCTTGTGAGTCTTGGGGAGCCAAGCCATGTGAAGAGAAGCTTGCACAGGAGCAGATCTAGGTTCATGTTTAGCACTGACCAATTTTGCGCCCATTGAGGATCCTGCCATACGCGGCTGTGTCACCTCCATCTGGTGGCCATATGACCCCCCCCCCCCAATATATCGCAGATGCATGATTAAAATACAGGATGCAGGACATAAGGAGGCACAGAACAAGGGGAACTGCTCTCTCTTGCCCCCCTAATTGAGGGTTGGCCCAATTGAGCCGCTCCCATCGAGAGCAGCCTGCCATCTCTCTTGGCAGTCCTTTGCGATAGAAAAGGAGGAACTGCCATTGGTAAGGAGATGAAGTCACACAAGGGCACCTCCAAAGAAGGGGGTGAAGGGGAAGCTACCACACCCATAGGCCTAGGAGAGTAGTAAACCACCTCTCCTGTAGAAGGTTAGAGGGGCACCTCCTTTTCCAAGGTGGAATTGCCTGAGAGCAGCTCCAAAGATGGCAAAGAGGAAACCCTTTACTGCATAGCATTGGTGAGAGGGAAGCCCCTCCAGTGGTCGAAGGGGATGCTTCAATTTTCCTTCTCTCCTCCCTGACATCTAGGAAAAATGTAGCGGCACTTGGAGGCAGACCTCCATGCGCTTTCCTACTATTGCCTTCTGTTGTCACCATGATCAGAAAAAACAGAAAAAAGGGCTCATGGCTTGGAAGGTTATGAGAAAAGTCTCCATCGGATCAGAAATTCCAGAATGTCATCATTTACACATAATGGGTCCTAGTCCAGCATTGAGGGGCTTTGCCAACCCAGCATGCCATTTAGGCAAAATTGTCCTGGAACTTTAATCATAGAAGATGGTGCTGGCATAGCCAACTTATATGTGTACTGGAGGAAGGTGAGCAGAGTCAACGGACCAACACACCCAATACCTACTAGTTGCCCTAGCCAGCAGGCTTTAAGCCCTCGTGGTATAGACTGCCACTGAAGAGTGCATTAGTTAACTAGAACCTCTGTGGATAGAAGAGTAAGTTGAGAAATGGGTAAGAGGGTATGTAATAAAGAGAAGTAGAAATAGGTGGGTCCACTAACAAGTAGGGTGGGTGATCACCTTTTATTATAATACCTTGGTGTTAAGTGAGGATGGAGGATGGCATAGCAGTCCACCAAGGTACTATGGCTATCAGACCAAACTGTACAGGTGGAAATACTCCTCCTGGTAAAAAGTGGGGGTAGAAAAGCTGAGGGGATAGTTGTAATGATTAATAAATATTATTAAATAATGATAAATAACTTACTACTAATAATAAACAGTGATAAATAATAATATATCATAATAAATAATATAATCATACTAAATAATAATAATGCTAATAATAACTAATAAAAAAGTAAAGTGGTGCTGAGTAGGGGTGAGGGCAAAGTGTACTAACAACTTTCCCAGGCCTTATCAGTGTTCAAGTCAACCCTGTGACGGGGCTTCCCTAATGTGCACTTAGGCCGGGAGGATACACAGCTCCTCCATGTACCAAGTATAACAGGCTACACAGGGTAGCCCCCTGCAGGGACCACAGAGTCTAGGAAGGAAGTGAGAATGCAGTTGAAGATAGCAACTTTGCTCCTAGTATACTGGGCCTTATGATGCATCGGACAGGTGGCAGAAAAGCTAGCAGTCAGATAAGTTCCTTACTTGTCTAGTAGGAAAATGGTTTTCTGACACCAAATCAAACCATTTTATCACAACTCCAATCCAGGTAATGTGGATAGTCCACCTGAGATGGCTGGCCGTGAATTCTTGTGCTCTTTCACACTGGGATAATAAACCAAGAGAATATGTAGAACGTGAACAAGTGGAATTACACCTACCTTTTATCATAGCATGGTAGGAAATTGGAGGCAGAAATTTCTCCTTATCCTTGAGTTCTTTACGAAGTCTTTGCGCGGACTCCAGACCATCAGTCTTAAAGGGAGTATTTGCACATGCATTGAAGAGTCCCGTGAATGCAAACTTCTGCACTTTGAGGCCTTTCTGTTTCAACTGCATAAAAATACTTTTTGTAAACTAAGAATTCCTCCATGTCTTCCACTCAGTATCAAGTTTCTTATATAAGCAAATAAAGACTCAGTTCAATGGAAGCACTTTATAATGCACACTAGTTTCAGGAATGACTGGCTTCCATCTTCAGTCCTAAGACAATGATCACAAAAGACAAAGGGTTGACTTTAAAGTTTTTCCAGTGAACTGTCTTTTTTTGCTTAATATTTCAGCAGTTTTACAAAGAATATTAGGCCCACTCAAAGCCACCCTTATATAAGCAATACTACACCTACTTCATTATAAAGTTGAAATGCTTTCTTTTCATAGCCAGCTTTTCCACATGCATTTATCAGCACATTGTAGCAATATTCATTTGGAGCAACATTGCGAACTTTCATCTCAACTTCCAAAACCTCAAGAGCTTCTTTAAGCTGAAAAAATATGTGGACAATGTTAAATGAAAGTATATTGGATGTGAGGAAATTCTGAATTTTAACCAAAATTCCACCACTGTGCCCTTGTCCTATCCTTTTAACCCTTCTTATTTTTGGTAACTGAATGAAAAAGAGTTTAATTGGTTTGGTTTTATCTCAACTAAATGGATTTTTAAGTGAAAAATGAATTTTAAAAATACAATAACATTAGATTAAGAAATAATGGGATTACTAAATGATTTCTGTAGTCCTGGCAGTAGTGTGAATAATTTTAGTGTAGGAGGTATTCCCCCATTTTTTCATTGGAATGTTTAATATTTTGTCTTCAGTCTACCATTTAACTTTCATTTTTGTATATACAGTAAACCCTCGATATAACAAATTTCTGGCCAAACTCCATCGGGTTTAACAGGCAAGCGTTACGACCAGCCTGAGTGAGTGTTGGTGTGTCATATGTCTCCTACAGTGCAAGGTTCGTATCAATACTATGTTGTGTAGTCCACTTAACTTTATTAGTAATTACATACGTATTACATATCCATAACAAACTTGGTTCATTATTTCCATTGCTTTTAACACTCATTGGGTTTAACAAACTTTCGGCTTTAATGAATGAACCCCCGCCCCATATAGTTTGTTATATTGAGGGTTTACTGTATATATATATTTTTTTTTTTTATTATTATTAGCTGGCCTCCCTTTCTCTCTTCTGTGAGGTGGTTGGCCCCTAGGAAGCCAACCACACTCTCTGGGTGGGTCCACAGGTCCCTCAAGATGTGTATAGTGCAATCTTGTGTAGGGTTGGGCAATCTATGAGTAGGTGTTTGATATTGTCAGAACTTTGGTTGCATCTGGTGCATGTTGATGTCAGGGCAAGGTTTCTTCTGTGTTACTATTGTTGGAGTATAGTGAAAATGCTGTTAATATTTAGTCTAAAATATCTTATAGGAACATTAGTGTTTGTAAATTTACTAGACCCCAATGATAATTTGCGTTAGTTTTTAATTATGTATTATCCATATATTTTTTAATTTTATATAATAAATTAATGTCAAGATTGTCAATATAAATTATAAACAATAATGGATATGATATGCCAATACCCCCCTAGCTTGAGTTGATCTCATTTAACCTGACTCTGCCTGCAGTCACCAGCCAGTTTGTTTATCAAGTAAACAATCCTTTATACAGTGTGCTTTCAACTCTATCAGAGTCCTCTTATTTGCAACAGCATTAAATGACATCTGAAAATCAAGATAAACTATAGTAAACAGGTTTAGGCTCAAAGGTTAGAATCATTTCTAAAAAAAAATTCCTATACGTAACTTGAACAAGAGTGTCACTGCCATAAAAACAGGCTGAATATCATTAGTTAAGTCTGGGGACTGTAAGAGCTTGCCACAAATGGAATTTTAAGAAATAGACTAAAAATTTCCATTATTTATTTTGATCATTTTAAATTTAGAATAATATTTGCTTCTTTAAACTCATTTGTAACTATTCATTTATTAATCAATTAATAAAAATGTTACAAAATGGGTTTGGGAGTTTGCTTTCTAATTCTTTAAGGTGAATATGGACTTTATTGGGACATGGCACTTTGGATATTTCTATTTTCTTTATATAAAGAACTTCATTTTTAGTTATATTAATATTTCAAAGAGCAATTTCATGATTAAAATGAATTCTATCAAAGATTGTAGGAAAATTTATAGTGTCTTCAAATAAATATTTCCCTGTAAGAACCAAAAACCAGATATACATGTCATCAAAAAACACTGCTCTAAATCGACCCCCTCCCCTGAGGTATTAACTTTCTTAGCCACACTGAGAATACTAATTAGCTTATAGGAGCTTTTGTTAGCCTAATTCATAAAGTAAACCCATAAAGTAAAGTAAAGCCTTCTGTGACATAACGCCACACATAACGCATTGAGTGCTGGCAGAGCAGCATCCCAGCTAGAGAATGCAGCCGCGAAGGATTTTGCCATGGACGCAAGCTCCAAGATTGCGGTCATATGCTCCTGGAGAATAGGAGGGGGGGTGTGTGTCATGCGAGAATTTGCCCCAAATCCTTTTGACTTGCTCCCACACCTCTGCTAGAGGGGTCTTCCTGTTAAGTGAAGACATGTATGTCCGCCAAGAAAAGAGGTGTGTGTACTTCAAAATATACAGGAACCTAGCCCTAGCTCAATGAAATTCAGCGAAAGTGAAGTCATTCAGGCTGTGCATGTAGGCATAACACTTCTGTTTGAGGGCTGCCTCACACTCGGCTGACCAAGAGAAAGAGAAAGGGCATCGGCAACCATGCCACAATGCAGCAGAAATCTCCGACGTCAAAATCAGCTGACAATGGAATGTACGTAGAAATAAAGAAATAATGGTATACCTCCTATCCAGGTGCAGCAGCACAGCTACTGCTTGAAAGGAGTTATCTAAAGTGAAGAGAAGAATGGAGACGTAATTCCGGGTGTAAATTGTGCATCTTATCACCTGGCCCCCACCCCTTGATGGTGGAGTCACAAAACTCTTGTACCCTGGGAAGGTGGGCAGGGGGCACACGCCCAGCATGGTGTCCTGCAAAAAGATAGCTAACGGGAAACGGGATGAGAAGAGCCTCCGCAGCTCCTCCCAGCTGGCCCATAGTCCAAGGCAATTCCATTGAAGGAATATGCTCTTCAGGCCTAGCTTGGAGGAGATCCCAGGGCCTTCTTTGAAAAGAAGACCCTCACAGGAATGGCTGTGCGCTTCCTGGAGTCAGAACTCTGGGCGCTATTGGCCAGACAATGTGCCGAAGGTGACAGAGGACTTATCGGGGGAGGTTGAGCTCGCTATCAGAGATCAGAGTTTTTTCCTCTCTCCGCCTCAAAACCTTAAGTGAGTGGGGTGGCTTTGGAGGTGGGGGTCCCTGATTTAGAAGATCTACCATCTCTGAGCAGCCCAACTTACCACTAGGTGTGAGTGAAGGAGCTGAAACTCATTTAGTGCTGTCCTCCTTTCTGGGGGCAGTTTTAGGAACCCTGGAAGATGGCCTCATGAACATCTTCAGGGGTGTTGCATCCTGTGAGTTTAATGACTCGGTGGAGGTGCACGGCCATTTCACCTTACGGGAAATGGTCACGCTGGGGAAGGATGGGGGGCTGGTTTTAGCCAGGGCTGGGGTGAACACTTTATGCCTCCAGCTTTAGCAGGGGAGTGTGCCCGGTGTGGGTAGAACCTGCATAAGGGTTTCAAATGGGTGCGGAAACAACCATGCTCGAACGGCTGGAAGGACCAGGGGCATCTTTCTTAACAATGAGTCATATAATGTTCCATGCAGCGCCGGGTGTACCAGGACCAAGTCCTTAGACTTGCGAGATGAGAGCCAATCCATGGTCTGAATGGCCAGGATTTCATTCTCAACAAGATACACATCACATTGCCCCGAAGAAGTGGGATGTGGCTCTCTGCAATTGACACACTTGACTACACATGATTTGGACTTATCGTGTGTGGCCTCGGAGCAACTTACACAGACTTCAGGTAACCCCACCTTTGCATGTCTACAGCAGCGATTAGCATGTCCAAAGCGATGACAGTTTTATTATTATTATATTAGATGTTTTACCACTGTAGCCATCATAGGGTGATTCAACAGCGAATCTCAAGTAGAATTATGTGGTTAAAATTTCTGGAATATAAGAAGCAATCCGGAGTATAAAAAGGGTACACGAAAATAAGATGTATCTATTATAGTGAGATCAGAAGCTTTCAGTAAAGAGGCATAAAAATAAAATTTAAGTTATATTTAAAATTATAAATTTCTATTCAAAGCATAAATATCTAACTAAATAACAATATAATAGTAATTTGGATAAAAGCAACACATTATAGGTCTTGAAGGAGACCGTCTGCTAAATTTTTAAGTCTTGAAAACTGGTACAAAATGATGCCAGGTTCCATTGCAGAATGCTTGAAAGCATTATTATGGTAGGTAGGAGAACCTACCTTTCTGTGAGCAGGGCGGAAGTTGAGTCTCTTGAGTGCCAATAACAGGGATCTTTTGCACATTACTCTCTGGTAGATGAGGTGTAACATGATATTTTTTGGTACAAGTCTCCAGTTGTAGGGCAGCCTCAGAAGTCTCACTAGGCTGGGTTTTTGGTGCTTCCATTCTTGAAGTTACATACTGTTGTGTTCCAGGTGAGCTTGGGTCTGTAACTATCTTGGGTTGCTGTTGTTCTTTAGGTGGAATAGAGGTAATCTGCGATCGCGTTTGAGTGTGAGGGTCGTCAAACTTATGCAGATGGTCTCTTAAGAGCTTCTCTGTTTGTTCTGCTTTCTTCAAAATAGGAGATGCATTCATTTTATTTGCAACTGTACTTTTGGAGGAGATCCCCTAGTTTTCACAAGAAGAGTAGGTCCTGCTTTATGCTCCACATCCATGATAGCATCAGAGTACTGATGCTATCTCTGTGGCATGGATGTGGAAGTAGTATGTGCAGTGGTTGATATTGTAGGAAGATTAGGTGTGGTCTTTGCTGAGGCAACTGTACTGTTAATTGTGACATTGCCCTCTTGGGCAGGAGCAGAGTATAAAGGCTCATAGATATGGTGTTAGTCTAAGATTTTTTGGAATGCTACAAAATGAGGAATTCGCTCTTTCATCTGTAGGTCCAAGACATCTTTCTCACATTTGTATTTTGGACATTGTCTATCATTACTGTAGTGAGGTCCCTTACAATGGAAGCAAAATACCTTACTTGTACATGCATCCTTGCGATGACCTCCACCACTACATCAGGCACATGTGTCTACCTCTCTACGGCAATGTTTTGTTACATGGCCAAAGCGCTGACATTTGTAACACTGCTGCGGGTGGTAGTGGTACTGATCCACCTTAACCAATACCCAGCGAGTGATATAAAGCACTGGCAGACAGGAGCAGACAGGAGTGGGGGTTAAAAGTGAGGATATAAGTGTCGGTTGGTACTAATTGTCCATCTCATCTCTGTTGTATTCTATGGACATCTGTGACACCTTGGTCCTTCAGATGTTCATGTATTTCCTCCTCTGATGACTGCCTTAGTGTAGGGGTGCGAATTACACCCTTAACAGTGTTATAGTGGCGGTGTGCAGTAACAGTGATTTGCTTTCCCGCTATAGACTTTAATGATCTGATCTTGGTGGCCTGCACACTAGTTTGGGCCTCCACCAGTAGAGAACTTTTTGTAGCCTTGACAATTTTTAATGTCTGGCCAACTTTAGACTGGATATCTTGATCCAGTTTAATGTTATTTACATCTGTAGCTAACTCTACTCCAGGAAACTAGATGAAGAAGTATTTCTCAATGTAGGGAGTTGGAGCTGTGACTGCACAACTAAAATCAAAAGTAGCTTGCAGTTGATGCTGTCTCTGTCGTCCCTTTCTATGCCTCATTACTGGAATCCAAGGATTCTCAGCTGTGGACCTACTTGGACTATAAGTGGAATGTGGTAGGTAAGGTTCCAGTGTCTTAGGTAGTAGTGGGTGGAGCCACTGCCTCAGCATTAGATTGTTGTTTGGGAACTTCCCTAAAGCCTTCATTGTCATTTTCATTTATAGTTTCAGCATGTATTGTTCTCATCTGTGGAAACTACAATAGTATATTCAGTTTCAGTGCTTAATTCAGTAGGCTCTGCTGCGATATTCTGCATAGAAGTGTGTAGTGTGAAGTTTTTAGGTTTGTCAGCAGCAAGACCAGATGAATGATGCACAACCACCTCATCTGGCTTGTCTGCTGTAGCTCTGCTATTAGTAATAGCAGGAGCTGAAGGAGCATCCAAATCAAAATCCTTTAAGACGGTCTAGGTTAGTCAGAGACTCAGTCCCTGTGCAAGAGAGATCAGTCCGAAAATGAGATTTAGGTTTTTTAAGGTTTTCATTGGTAGGCATGGGGACCCTGTTGTGAGTGCGGGATGTAAATGCTAATCACCCCCTGCAGTAGCCCGCTCTGCAAGGGGTGATTAAGAGGCCGGCTGCCACCATTTGAGGCCACATCTCCCGCCCAGTGGCCAGCTAGCCAATCAATATGGTGGCTCCTCCTTGAGCTTGGTGTAAAAGTAAAATTAATAGGCTACAGAAATGAAGAAAAGGGATGCAAGGAGGATGAAGGTGGGGGAAGAAGCAGGTAGTTAAAATTCACTGGCCAAAACCAGATCTCATGGGTGAGGGGACAATGTCCCCTCCCCCCTCAGCCCCGATCTGGGATGGTTGAGTGAGAGAAAGCTGGTCAGCATCTACCCTATGAAATTAGAGGCTGGCCAGAGAAAGTTGTGGGAGAGATTGAAGGGAAAGTGAGGAAGCAGGGTGTCAGAAAAAAAGGATGAGGCTAAGCTGGGGCTGGATGGGGTGCGAGTCCCATCAGCATGTCAGCCAGGAAGGCAAATCACTGCGCCCCTTATAGGGAGCGATGACAGTAGTAGTACCTCCGCAACAGTGGCAAAAATGCTTTCATGCAGTAGCGATACCAACCGGCATGCAAAGACTCATGGAGCTTGTCAGTCGAATGGGATGAAGAGTGTAGGGGTGGATCTTGAGGCCCCTCCCTGTTTTCTCATCACATGTTTGACTTTGACCGCCCAATGGTCAGCCAGCTCTAAGGTGATGTCTTCTATGGAGTAGTCCACAAGTTCCCTTGCATAAACTACTCCTTTCACGAAGCTTGTGGTAGAGTGCGGCATGACAATCACAGAAGTGCCATCAAGTGTGCAATAAGTCAGTGGGCTCAAAAATGTCAGGTAGCCTCTGAATGAGGGGCCCCCGGCATAATCGAGGTTCCACTCTGTGCAGTTCGGGTCTTTGTCTGGGACTCCCAATACAGGGAAATATTGTGGGCAGAGAGCTGATCTTGGCTTGTTCCCTTACCAAAATGGCAGCAGACCTACCAGTCACTGTGGTTCCACAGAGGAAGAGGAAAGTGGGGAATGAACCCACTTCTCTGCCAGTAGGAGCCCCTAGGTTAGATGGACTGGCCTCAGCAAGATCCTTCTCTGAAATGGAGGTCTTGGCTGTCATAGGGGCACCAGATGGGGGAGGAGATCCTCCTCTCCTTGTAAGGCCTCGGGGGCCCAAGCCATCTTAGGGGGTCCTTGCACAAGGGTGGACTTGGGTTCAACCCCATAGTAGGTCCACCATCTGAGGCTGGGTCACCTCAGGGAAAAAAATCCATCTTAAAGGGGGCCTCCATGTGGCCATCCCCTCCTAAGACATCACAGATCCCATTTGAGGTTCTCTTTTTATCTTCTAATGCCAGCAAACTGACATCCGTCAAGAAAGAGAGGGAGGCAGGTACACTGACCTCCTGAAAACTTGTTGCGCATGCCTGCAGGACATTAAGGGGCATGGGCCGACAGGCCCTGGCATCCTTTGTTCCCCTAATATGGTTGGCCCCATTGAGCCACCCCAACTAGGAGTGGTGGTTTCTTGGTAAAAGAGGACTGCCATTGGAAAAAGCGAAGAGGAGGTGAGGGTGAGTCCTCTGCAGCCGTAGGCAAAGGAGAGGAAATTTGGAGGGTAACCTGAGAGCATGGGGGTCTCCAATTTTTCAGTGTAATGCTCAAAGGCAGCTCGGGTGATGGTAGAGGGAAAGGTAAAGGGAAGGAAGAATTTTTTTATGACTCATCATTAGGCATGGCGACCCTTTGTAATTTACAGGATGCACACACTCATCAACCCACGCAGTGGCCCGCTCTGCAAGTGGTGAATATAGGGCTAGCAGAACAAGCTGCTGCCATTTGAGGGCACTCCTCCTGCCTAGTGACCTGGTAGCCCATTGGCATGTAGGCTTCACCTTAGGCACCGCATAAAAAATGATAGTGAAAGGAGAGAGAAAGAGGATGTGAAGAAGGTGAAGGTGGGGGTGAAGCAGGTTGTTAAGAACCCACCATCCCAAACCAGAGCTCAGGGGTGAGGGGACCTTGTCCCATCCATCCTCAGCCAGGATGGTTGGCTGAGAGGAAGCTGGTCAGCGTTAACCTGTGAAATTAGAGGCCCACCAGAGAAAATTATAGGGAAAGTTAGGAAGCAGAGTAAGAAGACAGGGTGTTAGAAAGAAGGATAAGAGGCTAAGCTGGGCTGGATGGGGTGCTGATTCCTGTCAGAATGGCAGCCAGGAAGGCAAATCGCAGCCCCCCGTAGATATCTTCGGTTTATGTCCCACATTAAAATCTAGGTCTCTACTGAGCAATTAAAAGGCATCTTAAATAAATGCAATCTTTTCTTTTTTCCTACACATACCCCAACAAAGACTGACCCCCTGGTACATTGGGCATATTGAAAATTCTCATTGATTATTTTTATATGAATTTCATTATCTAATCAATGAATTTTGCCCATAATTGAAAATTGGTGGTTAGCATAATTAACACTAATAATGTATAACTTTTTGCTTTTTTAACTCTTACTTTGTCCAATTTGGGGGTACATTTCATACCTGAAAGCCTTACAAAATATCCATATAGAGAGAAAATAAAAATAAATAAAAGTAACCATGACTACTTGAGTAAACCTAAATTACATACTGGGAGTGGAAAGGACATTTTATACCTTAAAGGAATTAGGTTGTAATAAAGAATACAGATACTCTAAAATACAAATTTAAATATTGAAATAAGCATTACCTTATGTTCTTTGCAAAGTTTAAGCATTTTTTGACCATATGACTGGGCTTCCAGCTTTTCTCCATACTTTTCTTGCAAAAGATATCTCTTTTCTTCTTTGTCATCAGGAAGATAATCAAATTTTCTATCAGTTTTTACCAAACTGCCAAACCTCTCTTCTTCATCCAAAATGCGCTCATCTTTATTTTGATTAATTTTAGCAGCAAGATTTTTATTTGGGGGTTGCTTTTTCTGAATATGTAAAAGCCGCTTGGATTCTATTTTTTTACTTTCAGGTGAAAGCAATATTTTTCTTTGGCTTGAATATTCATGCCATTGAATTTGATTTATAGAATTATCAACAAACTTTAAATTATCCAAGATAGCATTAGATAGAATCCTTGGGGAATTCCATTTCAATGAGTTGTATCTAAGAAAATTCTGATGTTCTTCAGCAGTTTTAACAGCTAAATTGATTTTATAATTATTGTAAATATTTTCTTTATTTGCAGTTGTATCAGAGCTTTCTTCAATTTGGTCATCACATTCACCATTGGCACAAGTTGTGCCAATAACTCTAAAATGAGCTTGATTTCCAGAGCAAGTATTACTCTTAACTCCAAATCTGAAGAATCTCCACATGCTGAATTGATATCCTAATATATATTATTAAGAAAACAAACCAATACTATGAAAAGTAAACTTGAGCAATATACATTAATTTCCTAAAGCTAACAACAAAGTAAATATTCATTTTGATAGCAAAATTATTCTGAAAAAGGAAAGAAAGAGAATACAAGTATAATTTTTGTATAGTCTTTAGTTCCAAAATTTTTAAATAGTTTTAGGTGATGAGGATTACACTCATACAAACTCCCTATCTGCATACCTACAAAATGTATAATATACATATATACAGATGAAAATATTAAACTAAAGGTAACTATTTTCAACCAGTTACCTTGATCAAACTAAAGTAACCCAAAGTATTGTGTGATAGAATGGGACTAGTATTTTTGGATACATAAGAGTGAGATTTTGGGGAGGCAATGGATTGGTTGCAGAAGTCGCAAAGGTGTGAAAGTGTTAAGTGACTGGGCTGTCTCAAGGGAAGTATAGGTATTGGCTATCAGGGTAAGTAGGATGATGGCATTCAGATGTTTGACTAGAAACAATATAATTCTGTCATGATCGCCTAACACAGCACCAAAATAATGCAAAGATAGGGAATTTGTTGGAAGAACTATTAATCGTAATATAAATGCTGAGAAAGCTTGAATTGTCTAAAAAATGTAATATGTATTAGTTCTGAAAAAAAATTACAAGAATAAAAAAAGTGTACTATATGCTTCCAAAATATAAAAATAAGTTATTGTAATCCATTGGATTATGTTATCAGACATCAACCTGTGGGCTGGTCATTATTGAGATTATACAAAATCCCCAAAACATGCAACCACTAATAACAAAGTTTGCTACAGAGCATAGGTATATACATGTAAGCCTACAAAATAAGGTTCTTTATATATAGTTTCTCACTAGGCTCTTCTTAATAGCATTATAATAATCTAATTAGCTTTCCTCAGATCTACTACTGGTGAAACTTCAGAAGACCTATACTGTGTTCTTAGTATTAAAAACACTACTAATGGTATTTTTAGGCATTGCCCTCATTATATAGAGTTTCAGTTTGGCGAGGAAAGTATATATTTTTAAGACTACCTTACTGGGGTGAAAATTAAATGAAATTAAATTCACCTTGCCTTCTCTTGATGTGTAAAGAACCCCTGAGTTCAAACATTAGCAACACTAAAAATTCAACCTTATTTCAAACATTTAAAACAATGCTGATTTCAAAATTAATACCAAAACCCATTGGCAACCGTTAGTGAATGATGGTGGATTGTGATTCTTGTCATTTAGTTTGTTGAACTTTAATATAACTTATGCTAGGAAGGATGTGTTAGGTTAGGTTTTCTTAGATTAGGTTGTTTTAAAAAATAGTACTTATGGAGTTTTTAGGCATTTTAGTCAACATTTACAGCTTAGTTTTGGCAGGAAAAGCAGTTATTTTTAAGATAGTATCACTGCAAATAGAGCCATACTCAGAGTACTAGTATCTTAAAAATAAGTGCTTTCTATGCATAACCAAAGCTATAAATTCCTAAAAACACCATTAGAAGTCTTTTTAATCCTAAAAACATGGTGTAGGTCTTCTGAAGTTTCACCCTACTGCTTACCAACCCTTGCCATCCATGTACTCATCCAGTCTCCTTTTAAACACACTCAACTCTTACTATTAACTACATCACCTGGCAATGAATTTCAAAACTCAAAAACCCTATGATTAAAGTACTACTTGGGCAAATCTAATCTGCATCCTTCCTTCTTGTCCTCTTTCCCTGTTCCACTACAAAAAGGTATTAACATCCCCAAGTAATTTACATCAGATAACATTTTAACCAACTCTATCATGTCCCCTCTTAACCCTTTATGCCCGTATGTGACAAATTCATCACATAGAAAATAAAGGCTTATAACTAGAGAAATTACATGTGTGGAGTCTAGCAAGCGAGTGTGACGAGTACGACATGTTTTGTTTAGGTTCACACAAGGGTTGCATCAGTTCAATGCACCCTTTGCCACTATATATTTACCACTTAATAGAAATAATAAATGTAATATATTTTTATTTTTAAAAATTAATTCAGGGTATAAAGGGTTAAATTAGCTCTCAAAAGAGAACATATCTAGTGCCTTAAACCTATCTTTGTACTCAAGGTGCCTTAATGTTGGTATCTTCCCTGTAGCTCTTCTCTGAACTGTTTCCAAGAGACAAATATCCTGCCTATAATGTTGAGACCATGCCTGAACACATTATTCCGAGCGTGGCCTCATGTATGAATTATAAAGAATACAGATACCTTTATAGCTAATATTTCTATTAATTTTGCAGTGAAGCTAAATATAGATGCTATCTAAAAAATCTAGTTACAGTATTGTGGCAGAGAATATATTTAGTTTTATTAAAAAAAACTATTGTGCACTCTATAAAAAAATAAAAGAAGTGTATACCAGTGCAACATTCCATTCTGCATAATGCCTTGCTTTTGGGTATACCACGCTCAAGAATATCTAAAATAGATAACAAAAATTTTGAGGAAGGGAGGGAAGGGGGTAAACATATTCAGTTCGCAAGTCCTGAAAATATATGTAAAATAAACAAAATTATCATGTCAAATTTTATTCATATTATACCAAGATATTTTTTTTTTAAATAAAAGTGTTTATGCATATATGTGAGTGACTCCTAATATTAGTAAGTCAGGGCAGTTTTTCTTGGTAGAATACCAAAATATATATATGAGATTGCAGCAGAAACTAAATAGTCACAAAGGTTAAGGTGAAATTGTGGAAGAAACTAAATATAGTCATGAAACCAAATGGTGAAATTGCAGCATCTCTCTATATATTTTATGGTCCGTTTTGTGGGAATGACTATATAAAGACAATTTGAAAAATTCTTGACTTTGATTTTTGGCCTGCCGCAGAAAATGGGTTAATAAAACTGTGAGTTCTATTTGCTTTGTTTCTTTTTCCAAACACTGCTTTGAAAATTTCAAAGATCTACCCTACTATCACACCCAAGTCCTTTTCTTCTCAAAACTGCCGCCACCCAACATCTTTCGATATAATAACCAAAATTTATGTTCTCTTTACCTAAATATAAAATTTTATACTTCTGGGAATTAAACTTCATTTGCCATTTGTCTGCCTAAGCAACTATCATATCCAAATTGCCATGTAGCTTGAAACTTGCCTGTATATCCCAGTGGCGGATCCAGTAAAGGCGAATGGGGAGGCAGATGCCAGGATTTTTAGGAGTGGAAATTTGTTAAAACTGCTTATTATAGTACATATTTTTACAAGTAATACATGTATGATCATACAAATAATCAGTGCTTAATACATACAAATAAGTTTTAGGCATAAATGATGAATATGTACATGTAGTGTAGACTAGAATGCAAGTCATTTTGCCTACTTAAGTAACAAGGCACATAATAGAAAAAGTACTTTTATTTTCAAGGAGAAGGCTCTCTCAAAATCGTAGGTCCATGCCCAATGATCCCCTTCATTTGCCTAAATGAAGAAACAGAGTTTTTTCTCCATAAACTTGTCAATCACTTGATCATTCAAAACTTGAATGTCATTGTGGATGGCGAGTAGTGGTGGTGCAAGGCCGTTGAGGCGATTCTGGCCAATGGTGCTCCTCATGTACATCTTTAGCCGTTTCAAGGCTGAGAATGAGCATTCAGCCTCTGTATTTGAGACCAGCAAAGTCATTAAGATGGTCAGGAGCTTCGCAATGTTCGGAAACATACAGGTCTCGGCATACTCCTTTGCATTCTTGATGGTCCTGAAGACTGGAGTGGAATTTGTCCACCGCTGTGCCTTCACCTGCATGAGCACCAGTAACTCAACATCGCTCTCGTAGAGCTTATTATATAGCCTGAGCATCAATACTACTCCTCAGCAGTCTTAGCCAGGATATTCGTGTGTTGTGTCTGCTGTGCACAGACTCAGGGAACAGGGATGTCATCGTGAGCTGAGTCCACTCAATAAGGAGATCCTTGACTCTTGCAAATAGTGTGGAAGTGCTCCTCAGCATTCTTTCTGAACTTGGTGAAAACAGTCTCGATCTCACGAATCAGTACATATGCAGATGCCAAGTCACCGTCCCTCTTATGCAGGGTCCTGCTCGGCTTGATTGTGTGGGCCAAAACTGACTCTGCCACAACCAGCCCAATGAGAAAGCAAGGGGCCCTAATCACAAATAAGATGCCAGCATTGGCATCCAGCTTCATTTCCTCTTCCATGAAGACTGCAATGTGAAGCAGAAACTCAAACACAAGGACTGCATCATGCCGCTCTACCCATCTGGTGGGATACAAGGGCAACTTCTCCCGCCTAGCTAAGGAAAGATTCACGATTTTGGAGAACTGGAGTGTCCGCAGGTTGCTGGAGTAAATGTAGTTATGGACTTCATTGAACATCTGAAAGGCGAGTTTAACTTCTTTCACATTGCAGGCCTTGGTCAGCACCAGGTTCAGGTGGTGATTAAAGCAGTGGATTGGTTTGGTGAGGCGGTATTGCTCCATGATGATGGCGAGACAACCTCTGAACTTCCCCATCATAAAACTCGATCCGTCAGGGCTGAGGCCCTGGCAATTTGACATGTCCAAACCAAGGCCATTTATGGTGCAAATGAGCAGTTGGGCCAGGCCTTCACTGGTGTGTTTCTCAGCATGGATGAAAGTCCCCCTTGATATCCTCTTTGATGTGTCAAAGGATAATGGTGGCTTGCTCCTTCACTGAGATGTCCGTGATCTCGTCCATTAACACTACAAATACCCCTGACACTCCGGCTAAGACTTCTTCCAGCATTAATCGACCTGTAAAGCCAAATATGATTATGGTGACACCTGCTCATAATGTCAAAATAGCATGAATTATACTTTTGGAATAAGAGACCTATTTTTGGACAGAAGTTGCTGTGTCACCCACCTGTGATATCTATCAGCTCATCCTGGATGGTTTTGCTAATAAGGGTGGAGTTAGCTCAGCTGGCCAAACTGGTGAGGAGGCAGTTGACATCAGCATCTCCTCTGTGGGCTCGATAATGCAGAAGCAATCTGAAGACTCCTTCTCCCATTTTGCTTAGAATAGAGATCCAATGGAATGTCATTTCCATGCCCACAGAAAGGCAGCATATTTTGTCCGCAAAAGAGGATGCTCTCAATGATCTGAACCAACAGGCACCAGGTGGGCTCGATTTGCTCCCTCTTCGCCTGAGCATGGTGATGACATCCCTCGTTGGGTTTTGCAAAGTGTCAACAAACCCCCTCCCTTTTCATCATAGCTATCGTGTGATATCTGTCCTTATTGTGACAGCTGAGAGGTTTGTTGACTTTTTAGTACCTGCACATTGGCTTTAACAAGGTGCTCAGCCTATGGTCTCCAACTCTGCCCGTATTTCCGCCAAACAGCACACATACAACGCAGTATCCATCCTAATTCAGCAATGAGTATTTCAGCCAGGGGTATATTATGCACCAACTTGGTTGGAATCGCCTCTTATGACCATCTTCTTCAATAAAGGGTAGTGATTCAACAGACAGGGCAGTCTGGTTGATTAAGGCCACTTTCTCAGAGTCTGTGCTCAGGGAGTGTCAGTGTGCTATGTGAAAAAAAAGAAACGAGTTCCTTGCCCTCCTGCTCCTCATGGTGAGATTTGATTTCACTATCGATGTCAAAGTGCTTGGCTGTTTCTCCAGCTCACAATCACCACTCATCTTGACCACCTTAGTCTTGAAGAACAAGGTGATCTTCATATCACCGGAAAAGCCCCAGCCGCTCACATCACCCCATGTCCGTAAAAATATATAATAAAAAAAATCACTTACTTTGCAATGCTGTTTCAGAGAGAGGATAAAGCGGAGATGATGCTGGTGTAGTTGCGAGGAGAGAGGATGCTGGAATTCATTCTGAAAGTTAAAGATGCCAGCAAGCACATGCCCAGCTCAAGCCAGTGACAAAGAGTGCAAAGGCCAGGCGTCATCATATATGGTTTCGGTTTTGCACAGAAAATACATATTTTTAAGATACTCCACCTTGGTTGGTTTAAAATGATATTAAAATAATCTACCTTTCCTTCTGATATGAAAAAAAAACATCATTTCAAACATTGGCAACACTGATTTCAAGTTAAGGCTAGGCATTTGAATTAACATAACATAATTACACGGATGACAAAAGCCACAAGGGCCTATCAAAGGTCATCCGCCTCCGTCAAAACTCACCCACAAAAAGCACCATCACCAGGGAAAGACAAAATCAAAGTCCCCCACAATATAATATAACAGATGACAAAAGCCACAAGGGCTCATCATAGGTCATCCGAGTCAAATGGCCTCTTTTTTAAGGCACCCAAACTCCCAGGAAAACTACATCCAGAGGATTGCATCCAGAAACAAGAGTATCACCAATCGAGGCTTGTCAAGAACTAAATCATGCAGCCATAGATATATACAAACAACATTAATATATACAAAACTTAAGAACCATCACAACCTTCCCTTCCCATAAACTCATCCAACATACTCTTAAATACATTTAGATTTGGACTACCTACTACCCTCTGCGGCAATTTGTTCCAGAAGTCTACCACTCTATTGGTGAAAAAATATTTTCTTAAATCCAACCTACACCCTTGCTTTTTAATTTTCAAGTGGTGACCTCTAGTCCGATTTTCATCATCTAACTCAAAAAACTTGCTAACATCCAATTTATCTATCCCGGAAAAAATTTTAAAGAGCTCAATCATTTTCCCTCTCACACACCTCCTTTTGAACGAGAACATATTCAACACCCTCAGTCTATCTATATATTCAAGGTGCCTCAGGGAAGGAATAATCTTTGTTGCCCTCCGTTGCACTGACTCAAGAAGGTTAATATCGTGTCTAAAATGTGGGGACCATGCCTGTATACAGTACTCTAGATGTGGCCTAACATAAGAGTTATAGAGTTTAAGAATAACCTCCTTACTTTTGTAACTGACATTTCTCTTAATAAAACCCAGCACTCTATTTGCCCTATTTCTTGCTTCAATACACTGCTTAGAAAACCTTAATGACTTATCTATTACTACTCCTAGATCTTTCTCATCCTCTACTGAGCTCAGCCAATGCCCATCCATTTCATAGTTAAATTCTCTATTATCTTTTCCCATGTTAATAACTTTGCACTTATCAAGGTTGAAAGTCATTTGCCACTTATGTGCCCAGGATAACAATTTATTTAAATCCCCCTGCACTTTAAAATTATCATCAATATCTTTAACTACAGCTGCTAATTTGGTATCATCCGCAAAAATTGACACTTTATTATTAACTGCCTCCCCAAGATCGTTTACATAGATGACAAATAATAATTGACCAAGAACTGATCCCTGAGGAACCCCACTGATAACATCCCTCCACTCTGACTTTACACCATTTAGCACTACCCTTTGCTTCCTGTCTTTCAGCCACTCAGCTATCCAATTTGAAACACCCCCACATATCCCAATCATTTTTAATTTATGAACTAGTCTCCTATGTGGTACCTTATCAAATGCTTTACTAAAATCTAAGTAAATTATATTTACATTCTCTCCCTTATCTACTTGAACTGTTACAAACTCCAGAAAGACTAGTAAGTTAGTCAAACATGATCTACCTGATCTAAACCCATCCTTAAATTTATTAACTAATTTTTTATTCAGTCTTAAAGCAAATTTAACTGTTGCCAAGTCATATTTAATTTAACTTGTAGTACTTTCTACTGATATTTTGTAATTGGTCACCTTTAAAATAATGTCTTGTTGGCCTTTTCAAGTTTTCTTCATACATATTAACTTTGTAAACTTATTCTAGCCTGAAGATGAAAAATTGTAGTTTTCGAAACGTAGTGAAAAAATAAAAGATGCTACATCCGTTTCTCGTGGCTCTGGGGTTTATCCTCAATATTAAATGGAGGCTTCACGGCCGAGCTCCATATGGATATATATATATATATATATATATATATATATATATATATATATATATATATATATATATATATATATATATATATATATATATATATCTATATATATATATATATATATATATATATATATATATATATATATATATATATATATATATATATATATATATATATATATATATATATATATTGTCGTAGAATGCCCCCCCTTTTTGTTCTAAGAGTGCTATATATTGATATCTGAATATCTTAACGAACAGAGCCGTTCCGAAACACGTAAGGATATAAGAGAAACGCACAAAAATCCCAAAATAAACTTATATTTCAACTTTAACCATTGAATACACAACATCTAAACATTAACTACAGCAATACTCTGAATATTATCATAAACAAGAATTAATTAAATTAGTTTGACCCTCAAAAATTGGTTAATTTCTCTACACACAACAATAATATAAGAATTAGGCTAACGGACTCATCTGGAGTTTAAAAGGCCTCAGGAATGTTATTTCCTCACGACGCGTGCCGTCTGGTCAGATGTAGGTAGGCGAGATCACAAGGTCCTTTTGGCCAGGATAGCAGCTATGGGGTCCACACGGTATTCCAGGGGGTTCTTCAAGGACGAGAACAATAACGGTGCTTTATGTGGCACCAAGGTAGTCGTGGTCTCTCTGGTGAGAGTGAGTCGAACTTGGTTCTTAAAATCAAGTTAACTTGGAGTGCGGTGTGACCACCGAGTAACGAGCTCAAGGGGAAGCTTTTCTCCCTCGTTACTTAATTCCTCATGGACGAGGAATGAACTTTGAGGAGGGTCTTCTTCAAGGGCGAGGATAACGGAGGGGGGTTTCTCTGGCGAGAATAAGTTACTTAAAGTTCGGTTTGGTCACCAAGGAACTAGCTCGAGGATGAGCTTCTTCTTAGTTCCAGTCTTCTTCAAGGGCGAGGATAACGGAGGGGGATTTCTCTGGCGGGAATAAGTTACTTAAAGTTCGGTTTGGTGACCAGGAACTAGCTCGAGGATGAGCTGCTTCTTAGTTCCAGTCTTCTTCAAGGGCGAGTATAACGGAGGGGGGTTTCTCTGACGAGAATAAGTTGAACTTGGTTCCAAACCAAGTTGACTTATGAGTTCGGTGTGGCCACCGAGTAACGGGCTCGAGGGGGAGCCTTTTTCTTCTTCTTTTCTTAATTCCTCAAGGATGAGGAATACCCCTGGTGTTTAAGATGCACCAGGCTATGAGGAGTCTCTCTGACGAGAGTAAGTTGAACTTAACAAAATTAACTTAACGTTTGGTTTGATAACCAGGGACTAGCTCGAGGATGAGCTGCTTCTTAGGCCCTTAAGGTAGGTAGCCCTGCCTCTCTTGCAGGGTACTTCTTGGTCTGGCGACCCAAGTAAACTACATCTCCAGTCTTGGTAGCTCGGTTTTGATCCGAGGACTTCGTCACCTAGAGACTGACGTATACCACCGCGATTTTCCTCAGTGTTTCCCATTTATACCTTGTCACCCCACTGGGGGAGTGGTAAGGGAAGGAGGGGCTTGAGGACGGCCCCAGGAGAGTTCTTATGCCCAACGGGTTTTCCCACCGAGTCTTACATCGGCTCCTCGTTAGCCTTCGAGCTTGGGAGAAACACGTCTCCAATTTCTTATTTGACGTGAAACTGGATCTCACTCTCCTGGGGAAGATCTTGCATTGGTCTTTCATAGCGCCGTGTGGTGCAGCTCTGCGGTCACGCGTTTGACCCGCCGAGGCCTGGGCCGGATGTCTTTGCGGTAACCGCCTTGTGACTCTACCACGAGTGAACGGGGGGGGAGGGGGAAGTGACGATTCCCCCACATATATATATATATATATATATATATATATATATATATATATATATATATATATATATATATATATATATAGTACAGGAAAGAAATAAAGGTTTCTGCACCTTTATTTCTGTCTTCAAAATTGTTTTGAAAGGCAGAAAATAAATATGGCGAAAGCACTGTGGTGGTTGTTATCACCCGCAGAACTTGCATTTGCTCCTTCTTCTATATATATATATATATATATATATATATATATATATATATATATATATATATATATATAAATTGAATATAGGGAAATGGCCGATGATTAAAATGTTAAGAGGAATAAGCTATATGTGAGATAACCCCACGTGGAATATCTTAAGAAGACGGAACTTCCACGCGCTGCAGAAGGCCCGGTTAGGCCTATATTGGTAATCCTACCCCACCCCCCCTTCCACAAGCGGTAGCCTCGAACCACGTCCCCCACGATTCACCTTTACGCTAGTTAGAATGGCCTCTGCAAGAAGATTCGAGGCCATTCGAGAGTAGAGCTGTTTCCCGCTAACCCCCCTCGGGGAGAGCCTCGAACATAAATAGAGTTTGACTCCCATGAGGAGACACAGAGTTGAGAAGTCTCGCCCAGAACCCAGAAAATTTCGCCATGGTTCCAAGTCAAGTGCTAGCAACAAAGCAAAGAGACAGCTGGACTATTTTGTGTATTTGGAATTAGCCCCAGCCAGGAGGTAATTCCACTGAACGATCGCCCCGATTGATTTTCCCGACTTCTTCCATCAACTCCTGTCGAAACCCTCCTCATTTCGGGTAGCCGAAATACTCTCCCCTGGACCGGAAGTTACCCCTCGCCCCCCCCCCCCCCACTTGCTTTTGGAGAACCGTCATCACTCCAACCTCCCGCTTTTAAGTCCGAGCGGCCTCACCTCAAGTGCAGAAGACATCGGTAAGTTAAACCCTCTCCCCCTTTTAGTAACCCAATTGAGTTAACCCCCTCCCCCTCATTTCAATAGTCTCCCCTGGGAATACCTTAAGTTCTAACTTCATAGCCTGATTTATAACTACAATTCCCCCTTTCATTTACTGATGTGATTTTGGCCATTAATTCTCTAAGGTAATTTTGCCCATCAATTCTGTCATTATTTTTGTGTAAATAAAATTATATTTTTGTACATGCCTCTTTAAGGATGAATTTACCTGACCTCGTTGCACTCTCTCGCTACTCAGCCCGTCTGAACTGGTGGTTTTTCATCCCTTTTGTCGGTTCGCTTTCAAGTTATTGGTCCCTCCCTGATAGATATAATATGGTATTGATATAATGCAATGTCATACCACGACACTATATAAGGTGGATATTATATTGAATAAGATATAAAATATGGGGAAATTATATAAAATATAATATAGTATTGTCACAACGTTTTTTAAGTTATAAATCAGGGAAACTTGATGGAGCGCTGCTGAGATAAAAGTGATCGTTAATATACTCTCCGGACCTGGGAAACGGGAAATTCTATTCTGATTGGTTTATGTGGGATCTTGAAGGTGGTCCCTAGTTATGGAGGAACCTTGAAGGTAATCGTGAGGACAGCCCAGGAGCCTTGGAAGGGGGACCCTGTTTGCCAGTAAGGGTGATAACTTACCGAGTTATCGGGTAATCTTTTGGTAAGGACTCCGGTTTTGATACAGATGCACCAGGTGGTTTGCGTTGCCCTTCCTTACTTCCCACGAGAGTGATTTGTTGATGCTATGAGGATAGACCATATTAGGGTAGAACACCGGTATTTCAGGAGTTAAATAATCGCGAGGAATTGCGATTAACGAGGAGAATGCGCAACGGTTGGTGTCCCAATAATAAGACCTTGAAGCAGGGAGATTGAGGAACGGCAAGATATTGAAGTCACCAAAGGAAAACTAGAATTATTATTTAACTATAACTTATTGCACTTTACAGAAAGTTCTGTATTTAAGTTTGGAGTTCTAAGTTATGACAGGAAGTAAGTTCGAGGTCAAGTGCGGGCAAAGTCTAAAGAAGGCCGGACGAATAGAGACTTTAACGAGCCTTTAATGTCTGCGTCATGTACACGACTATATACAGGGATGTATTACGCAAATCCGAGAGATCGGACTGAACGATATATGACGCGATATATTGCTATATAAAAATAGCAGTACTCTCCTGTTTTGTTCTGGCTTCAGTTTGAAGTTCCAAGTTATGACAGGAATTAAGTTCGAGGTCAAGTGCGGGCAAAGTCTAAAGGAGGCCGGACGAATAGAGCCTTTAATGTCTGCATTATGTACACGACTATTGAGGCGGAGAAAAAGGCCCAAAGGATGCTAGGCTATATTAAGCGCCAGTTTGGTTATCGGAACCAGGAGATTGTACTGTGCCTGTACAACTCACTTGTCCGACCGCACCTGGAGTATGCCGTACAATTTTGGAGTCCTTCATTGCGAAAGGACATCGCGAGATTGGAACGCGTACAAGCCAGGGCAACCAAGCTGATTCCCTCTATCCGACATAAAAGTTATGAGGATAGACTAAGGGAGTTAGATCTGTTCTCACTGGAAACCCGTAGACTGCGTGGTCAGCTCATCGAAGTCTTCAAAATACTTCGAGGGTTCGACAATGTTGACTACCGGGATATTTTCACACTGAGTGAGAACAGAACGCGCAATCACGGCTTCAAACTTGAACTGAAGCGTTACAACCGCAATCTGTGTGGAAACTTTTTCACCTACAGTATCTGCGGTAAGTGGAACGCACTTCCAGTGGAAGTTGTCAACAGTGAATCTGTTGACCAGTTCAAGTCAAGACTAGACAAAGTCTTGAAAAGTGGCCGTTTATGGACGCAAAACAATTGAGCAGCCATGTGCCCGCTCAATTGCTAGTCCAAAGGTACCCTCTTTGAATGGACCGTAAGGTCTCCTAGGGTACTTACTTTCCTTGTTACTCCTTGTTACTATATACAAGGATGAATTACGCAAATCCGAGAGATCGGACTGAACGATATATGACGCAATATATTGCTATATAAAAATATGGAAAAAATCATCAAAGAATGCGTAAAACCGGTAGCGCGCAGGAACAACACTTCGTGACCTCTCATCTGGCAGCTGGTGAGAGACTGTAGCTGAGCGAACGTTTTGAGAAGACGTCAAGACCGGCCGCCCCACACTCCGTTCAGTATACGTTCGGTTTCTCAATTTAAGCCACACCCTACAGGTTACCATAGGTGGGTGTTATCGCGATAACGATATCGGGTTATCGGTTATGTGATTTCATCCCCACGTTATCGATTCATCGGCATCGCCGATACTTTTGGTTCCAAACTAGCGATAATCGATAATTTTAGTTTTTTATTCCAGTTTAGCACAGGGGCGAGCCGCGCGTGCTTTGGGGGCAGAAATAGGTAGCTCCAAGCTGGAAACCGAACGTATAGTGAGCGGAGTGCGGGGTGGCCGGTTTTGACGTCTTCTCAAAACGTTCGTTCAGCTACAGTCTCTCACCAGCTTTCGGATGAGAGGTCACGAAGTGTTGTTCCTGCGCGCTACCGGTTTTACGCATTCTTTGATGATTTTTTTTCCTATGTTTCCGTGCTTCTTCCTTTTTAATTGTTTGTGCACGTGTATATGAATGCATGTACTATTCGGTGTTATTCTTTAATACCCGTTTATTAACGTTTTAAACACTTATGAGGTTACGCCCCTATTCTAAACTGATCCTATTTTTATTGTAATTTAGTAGTGCAGTGCTTTGCTATTTCATAGTATTAAATTAGTGATGGCGTCGCAAGAGACTGTGCCCGCATCAAGCCAAAGAGACTCAGCAGAGTCTATTGACTCTGAGCTCACTGAGGCTGTGCCTCACTCACCCTGGCCATTCCTTGGCAAGTGGGTGAAGTACAAGAAGATGTTTGGCGACAGCTACATCTTCCAGTGCTTGTCCTGCCTCCCCAAGATCACTGAGGTGAAGGTGAACAAGGGCACCAAGGCCAACCTGAATAGCCACTTTAACAGGATTCATCCTGACAAGGCAAAACAAGTTGATGAAGCTTGCAAGGCCGACGTTGGGACTGGCGGCCGCAGCGGGAACCGGTCCAGTCTGTCAGTTGACGGCGGGTCAACCAGCAAGAAGCAGCGGCAGATGTCCATCGCCGGAACCTTTGGCATCATGGCCCAGGGCAACGCCGTCCTGTAGTCCACCGTTGACAAGACAATTGTCAGGTTTGTGTGGGACACCATGCTGCTGCTGCAGATTGTGGACAGTCAGAGCTTCAAGGATATGGTCCACACCCTCAACCCTAAAAAGAGGTACTTTCCAGGAGGATGCTGGGGAGGAGGATCCTCGAAACCTATAAGATGAAGGAGAGCCTCACCAGATAAGAAACTAAGAAACAGTATTCAAATATTCTAACTATTGTATTATAAAATAACACTATATAGAGTCAATAATCAATATTGTATTATATATTGTATTGAAAAGTAACTCCAATAAATAATGATTAATGAAGTCAATTACCGTTATGCTTACATTTTAGCAAACTGAAGCAAGTCAAGTGGGTGGGCACTACAGCTGACAGCTGGTCAGCTATCAAGACGGGGTACCTGGGTATGACTGTGCACTGGCTGGACCCAAAGACCATGAACAAGAAGATGGCTATCCTGGCCTACGAGAGGATCACGGGAAGCCACACCCATGATGTACTACCCCAGGTCATAGAGAATATCCACAGCCAGTTTAGGATAGAGGACAAGGTCACCATATAAGTTATTATATTTTTGTTTCAGAATTCTTAAATATTATAAGTTTAATGAAGTAGCGATAGCTGGTAGAATATAATTATTATCTATAACTAAATATTAGTAAATAATAATACATTAAAAAAAAAATTTTTTTGGTTTCTGGCCAATCACAGACAATGCTGACCAATTTTCAAAAAGCATTTGTCCAATTTGTCTCTGATCTGGATGAACACGAGGAAGAGGAGGCTCGCGCTCCTGAGCCTGCCGACGCCCACCTAGAGGAGCTCATCGCTGACCCCCCAGAGGGCCAAGGGAGCCTAGAGCTAGAGGTGTGTAGAATACACTGAAAGTACTCTGTACGATGTAGAGGGTACTTCAAAGAATGGTGTAAATTTTTTTTTAAATATGCATTTATGACAATTTTTGGATAAGTTAAATATGCTTTTTTTTTTTTACAGTTCATCGCGTTTGATGACATGGAGAAGGGCAGCGAGGACGGCATCATCAAGCTGCCCAGGCAGCATAAGTGTGCGGCGCACACACTCAACCTGGTCGCCAGCGCTGACATAGAGGAGAGGCACATGCCTGGAGCCTTCAAGAAGGCATACAGGAGTGCTATTGCCAAGACCTGGGCGCTGTGGAACAAGCAGGGTAAGCCATAAATTGTTTAAATAATAAAAAAAATATTTCAGCAATAATGCAAAACTATTTTTCAGGAAGAAGTACAATGTTTGCGGATAGACTGTACACGGCGATAAACAGGCGGCTCACTGTTTCTACCAAAATAAGGTAGAACAGCCTCTATGAGAGCCTGGTGGTCCTCAACAAAGTGCTGAAGGAGAAGAAAGACCAGCTGCACAGGTGCATGAACCAGCAGAGGAATCTGACAGTGTTTGTCCATAAAGACATTGACTTTATGTCAGAATATGCTAAGGTAAATATACTAATATAAGTTGGGCGCTATCACGATACTTCATTGCTTTTTACTTTTTAGCTTATGCTTCTATTTTAAAACTAGTTAATTAAATAATAAATACTATTTGCCTATTTCAATTATCAGGTCATGGCACCTGTCTCCAACGTACTAGACCACATCCAGGAAAAGAAGCAATGCTACTTGGGCTGCCTGATCCCCACCCTCATTGTGACCAAGAAAAAGCTGGTCAACTTGATGACCAACGGCAACCTCCGGTTCTGTGATTCCCTGGTGAACACCCTCCTCTCTGCCATGGAGAGAAGGTTCGCCGCCACTTAAGGATGAGGAGTGTCTTCTGGGCCACTGCCTTCCACCCCAAGTTTCGCCTCAAGTGGATGAGGGCTTTTGAGGAAAGAATAGTCAAGAGGTCAGTGGTCAAGTCCCCGATGGAGAGGAAGGTGGAGGAGATCTTGTGACGTGCTGACCTGGAGACCGCCAGCAGCAGCAGCGGCGAGGACATGGAGACGGAGGACTACTACGCTAGCATTTGTGATGAAGAGGATGACACTGGGCGTTACAACAGGTCAAACAAGTCCAAGGCTGCTTAAATTGTGAATGTGTTTCTACAGGCCAAAGGGACAGACAGTCTGACAGACCCGGCCTTCAACAGTGAGAAGGTCCTCATTGACCTTTTCTTGAGGTACAACACGGCGATGCCGAGCAGCGCCGCGGTAGAGCGCTTGTTCTTCCTTGGCAAGGACATCATCAGGGGTAAGAGGATCTCCCTGTTTGATTAAAACTTCAACATGCTCATGTTTACGAAGGGAAACATGCTGCAGAACCTCGTCTAGACTGTGGCTGTGCAAATTTAGTTATTTTACTTAAAACAGTACTTTTCATTAGTGAAGAGACAGGATAAACATTGAATTTGAAGTTTTTTCTAAGACTTTTCTAATTTTTTCTAAGATTTGTCTAAGTTTTCTAAAATAAAGATTTGGATTTATCAATTTTGTATTTAAAATATCAATATCGTTATCGCTAGTATCGGAATTTTGGATCGATAATCACCTTATCGGGAGATAAATTCATCGCCAGTTATCCACTATCACCGATAAGGTGATCGTTATCGATTTATCAGTTATCGTGATACATTTTTTCGTTATCGCGTCCACCAATGATAATAGGTATTCTACTAGCACCAAATTGCAGGACAAAATAGGCCCAGCGAAAACCTCCATGAAATGGACGCGCGATTGTCTTATTAAATTCATCGCCAGTTATCCACTATCACCGATAAGGTTATCGTTATCAATTTATCAGTTATCGTGATAAATTTTTTCGTTATCGCGTCCACCAATGATAATAGATATTCTACTAGCACCAAATTGCAGGACAAAATAGGCCCAGCGAAAACCTCCATGAAATGGACGCGCAATTGTCTTATTAAATCCCAGTATACTCCATACATATAGATTAATTTGCATCTATGAATTTGAATACAAATAATAAGGAATGTAAATATATTTGTTAATATATATATATATATATATATATATATATATATATATATATATATATATATATATATATATATATATATATATATATATATATATATATATATATATATATATGGCAGGCGGCCGTTGGGAGCGAGATACCTGTGTCAATAAGAAAGCGGATAACATAACATAACATAACATAACATAACATAATTTAACGGATGACAAAAGCCACAAGGGCCTATCAAAGGTCATCCGTATCCATCAAATCCCACCCATATAATGCATCCATAGGATTTTGTCAGATCATGCAGCTACAATATACAATTTAACAATCCATAGGAATGTCCAACCATGCATCTACAATATATAATTTAAAGCCTCCATAGGAGTCTGTCAAAAACAAAATCAAAATCCCCCAAAATATACAATAAAAAGAAACTGCATCCACAGGAATGAGTCAAGAAACATATCCACATACCAAAAAGTAAGAAATTAACCCTCCATCCCCATATAATCATCCAATCTGCGCTTGAAAACATTCAAGTTTGGGCTGTCTACAGTCTCAGGTGGCAAACTATTCCAATAATCCACCACTCTGTTAGTGAAAAAATATTTTCTAACATCCAGTCTGCACCTCTGTTTTTTAATCTTTAAGTGGTGGCCTCTAGTTCTATTACTACCTTCTAACTCAAATAACTTGCTGAAATCTAATTTATCCATCCCAGAAAAGATTTTAAAAAGCTCAATCATATCTCCCCTCACACACCTTCTTTCAAATGAAAACATATTTAATACCCTCAGTCTATCTTCATATTCAAGGTGCTTCAGGGATGGTATTATTTTTGTTGCCCTCCTTTGTACTGACTCTAATAAGTTTATATCATGTCTAAAATGTGGTGACCATGCCTGTATAACCAAACAATTCACGTCTCAGAATAGATTGATCAAAAGACGAGAGTCTTCGAATCACCTGGGTAAATACACCTGTTGACCAAAATGAACTGTATCACAGAGCTGCAACAAGTGTATCCTGTTATATAGATAAAAACTTGGGATATATAAGTAATTCGACATACACAGCTTTCGATAGTCCGCCATAGTGTTGGAGAACAATGTCAATTTTATTATTAAGATTATTAGATTACTCTCGTTAAGATTACCTGTTGGGGGTCGAAGCTAGTAAACATTCGTTTGAAAATTTTAAACAGTTCACACATTGAATCTTATAAATTGGAAGACAAACCTCCCGTTTTGTAGTATTTATCTTTCGTAAATATGAAGATAAACTTCTCGCTTTGTAGATAGTATTTCTCTTTCGTAAATTCGAAGATAAACTTCCCGCTTTGTAGTATTTCTCTTTCGTAAATAGGAAGATAAACTTCCCGCTCTGTAGTATTTATCAAGGACGGAGATATGAATTTGGATTCTCTTCCGGCCCGGGTATCTAATCTCCAACGTAGGGATGAGCCCTCCACCTCTGCACATACTGGTCCGTAACAACTGCGCCGATCTATTCGGGAACTCCACAAGCTTCTTCGCTATATAGAACAATAATTCTTCAAGGGAGGGAGAATGTGGTGATCTAAGCTTCATGTAACCTTATATCTATAATTGTTTAATTTTATTGTTTTTCTTTTATTTTAAAACTGTATTGATGTTTTTTTAGTTGAATAAAGCCTAAAAAGAGGTATTGACGATTTATTATGATTACCACAACCTCCAAACAGTTGCCGAATAAAGAAACCCATATATGGGGGAAAGTTGAATATATTTGAGGGTTTTTTCGTTGTGACGTCAGAGAGACTTTGTTTTGAGTATACGGAACCAATACGGCAATTTAGTTCTTTGACATCAAGAATTGAATATGTACTTGAATCCTTACCTTAGTAAAAGTAAAGAGTCAAGAGAAATATCTCTTATAAGCTGTCCGTCTCTTTTCTCAGTTTACGTCCACTCTCACTTTGGCAATATTATGGACCTGAGGTATATGCGGTGTTTTTAGTCGTGGGCGACTCTACATCTCCATTTGGACAAAGTTTTTTGAGGTTTTACTCGACGTTCTTATGAAATAAGAAATAAAGCACAAGTAGAAGGTGTTGGTGACGGATCTGTAATTAGTTCTGGATAACTAACATTTTTCTTTATATATTCATAGTAATTAAGTTTTGCTGCAATTACTTTATAAATGTGAGGTCATACATAACATAATTTCATGGATGACAAAAGCCACAACGGCCTATCAAAGGTCATCTGGTTAAACATGTAGATGAGCGGCCCGGCCGGAAAACTTTATTTTGTGTAAATATTATCGTTTACCTGTGTCTGAATATTCATGCACGTCAATCATTTCTGATGTCATACCCCACCCACAACCCCTATTATGGTAAATATGTAGATTAGCGGCCCGGCCGGAAAAAAATTTGTGTGTAAATATTATCGTTGGTAATTGTGAAGACTATGGGCAGATGCGACTTCTAGTTTATTTTTTGGGCTACTTTTGATTGTTTTTCTGCTATCGCACTGGCCAATCATAGATCTGGATTCATTTTCATAAATGACCAATCAGAAAGCTGTATTTGTTTCAAGGCTTTTTGTGCTTTTTATATTTATCAAAACTTGGTTTTTCTTATATTTTAGATGTTTTTCCCCCTTATTTCTTTTCTATATATCCTACCTACCCTATGCCTGACATTATTTAGTCTTTTTATTTACTTGTTACTTAATTTCCCATTGTTTAATGCTCGATTAAACCATATTTCGGTATTGTTAAGGAAGTCTTACGTCTTAATTCTGACGAAAACAGTACTTTTTCATTTTTTCTGTTCCGTATTTATTTCTCTTCTTTGATTTTTTTAACAGGTTTTTTACGACCTTCATTTTCATTATTGTTCCAAATGGATGCGTTCAGTATTAGTGTTTTTATTACTATATATGTGTAGTTCAAAAACACAAATGGTCAATTTCAGTAAAAAAAAAGTCACGAAATTTCCGGGAACAATGCTCTACTTTTCCGTCCGCATCTCTCATATTTAAACGACCACCCACGCCGTTTCCCGCTCATTTGTCAAAATTTCATTTTCGTGTTAAGTTTGTTTGTTACCTATTCAACGTTTCGGTGCTATTTTAACCGACAACGAGAAATATGTTGCGTTTCTCGAAGCCCATGGGCCGTGTAGTGGAAGGGCAGTGGGTTTTGGGAGGGTTCGAATGTGGAACAAAGAGAATTTTCATTGTTTTGGTGGCAAATCGAAATCGAGAAACCCTCCTCGCAGCGATAAAAAAGTGGATTTTGCCGGGCACGACAGTCGTATCTGACGGATGGGCAGCCTATTCAAATTTGTCATCTGAAGGATACGAACATCTTACCGAATTCTGGCTTGCTGCCGGTAAACTCTACCCACCCGTCTGGCGTAGGTATTAACGATTATTTTGAGCGTCGGCTCGTTGTTGGGTATGGCTCGCCGTGGGGATAACACTGCGATGACCCTGAGTTTCAAACCTTTGGGGGGGGTCTGGGGGGCACAGCCCCCCAGTATAAAAATGAAAATAGCCATAAAATTCTTCGATTTCATCTCTAAAAAAGTAACACCGGAAAGTAGCCCAAAATAGCCCACAAAAACTAGGCCTACGATCTGCCCATAGTCTTCACAATTACCTTATCGTTCACTCGTGTTGGAATATTCATGTGCAGACCCCCCCCCCCCCAATTTAATGAAACTTAGGATCATCGTAGTGTAGTCCACCCATTGTGTTTACCCCCACACAAGCCGTCAACTTAAATGTACTCCAAAAACGTGAAGCATTTTGGAATACGGACGAAATAGTACGCCCCATCGTTCGCGCCGATAATCTACATATTTACCCCTATTATAATTCGCAAAACCATTAAAGGCGCTGACATGATGTAGTTAAAGCATTCGGTAATACTTCAGATTCGAGGCGCACGGTAGATGGTGCTGTTAGTCAGTTGGCTGTCTGGCTTTGTTCTGGAAGGTTGTCTTACAGGAAGCTCCTGATTCTCATTGTAAGATTGGGATATAATACTGATTTGGGTATGTAGTTTTTCTTGTATTTATTTAATACACCAATCACTAATAAATACATTAGTGATTAATACTTTTGGGGAAGATATCTGGCAGCAATCCTGAGCAAGAATTTTTTTTGGTGAGTGTTAACTTTTTCCTTAGTAAATTTCTGAGAGTATGGCTTTTTGTATAGATGGTGAGAGCATGCCGTTTGAAAGTAGTGTGTATGTGGTGTGTGATGCATGTGGAGTTGAAAGGAGAGTGAATGTAACTGAATGCTGTGTGTGTTTTCTGGAAGGGGAGGTTAGGAGGTTGAGTGGGGAATGTAAGAGGTTGAATGATTTGGTGTTTGAGGTGAGAAGAGATGCAAGTGTGTGATTGAAGGGTGAGATTAGTGCTAAGAGGGTGGAAGATAGGGCTAGGACTGGGAACAGTGTGGAAGTTGTGAGTGATGATGAATGGTGGGTGAAAATGGATAGGATAGATAAGTTAGGACAGATTAAGTGTTTGAAAAGGAAGGACATAGAACCTGTTAGGTTGACTAACAGATTCAATGTCCTGAGAGAGGAAGAGTGTGAAAGGGATTTGCCTGGTGTGATTGTGGATGAAAGCAGGATGGGTGGTAGTGTGACTGAGAGCAGGAGGGAGGGTAATATTAGGCCAAGACAGAATAGGAGAATGACTGAGGTGCTAGTGATGGGTGACTCTCAGATTAGGTATTTAGATAGGAAGTTGAGTGATAGCAAGTGGAAGGGAATGAGAGTTTGTCTGCCGGGTGCTGGTGTAAGTGATGTTTGTGAGAAGTATGATAGGCTGGTTTCTGGGTGTGAGAGGGATGCAGTTGTGATTACGCATGTGGGAGTGAATGATGTAAAGAAGGCGGGTACATGTGAGTTACGTGAGCAGTATAAAAGGTTAGTTGAAAGGATGAGTAAAAGCAGGGTAACAGGTGTTGTTTCTGGTGTGCTTCGAGATTGGATGTGGGGGTAGAATGGTTGTCGCATGCAATTGGTTTGAATGAATTTGTGAAAGGACTGTGTGAGGAGTTAGGATTGGTGTTTGTAGATGTCTGGGGTGGGTTTTACGGGAATACGGGAATAGGAGGGTTAATTTCTTACTTTTTGGTATGTGGATATGTTTCTTGACTCATTCCTGTGGATGCAGTTTCTTTTTATTGTATATTTTGGGGGATTTTGATTTTGTTTTTGACAGACTCCTATGGAGGCTTTAAATTATATATTGTAGATGCATGGTTGGACATTCCTATGGATTGTTAAATTGTATATTGTAGCTGCATGATCTGACAAAATCCTATGGATGCATTATATGGGTGGGATTTGATGGATACGGATGACCTTTGATAGGCCCTTGTGGCTTTTGTCATCCGTTAAATTATGTTATGTTATGTTGTATGCGATGTAGGCCATGAATGGTCTTTTGCAGTCTCCTTCTTTTCTTTTCTTATGATGGGCTCCATCTTAGTCAGGCAGGTGTTGAGGTTCTATGGGGGGAGCTGGATAGTGTGATTAGGTCCTTACAGGTGGGAAACTAGAAGCTGTTAAAGGTAAGGGAATAACAGGAATAGAGGGCAGGTGTAGGAAATGGAAGGGATGCAGAGATAGAGGAATAGCTAGGGGGGAGGGCATACTGATGCGTTATAGGGGGACTAATGCACAAGTGAATGAGCAGATAACTAGGAATAAAAAAGCACGATGCAATGAAGATAGGAATAATAAAAAAAACTTAAAAATATACTACATAAATGGTCAGAGTATAAGGAATAAGATAGATCTCTTAAGAGCGTTAGCGAGTGAAGAGAATTTTGATATAATGGCGATAACAGAGTCATGGCTTGATTTGGCAGGTAATCACTTTAAACCTGAGGTTGAGATTGAGGGCTTTAACATGTTCCATACAGATAGGAATAGGAAGAGAGGAGGAGGGGTTATTATTTATATTAAAGATAATCTCCAGTGTTGTGTAAACAGTACAATTAAATTAGATGATAACACAGAGTCATTATGGCTAAATGTAAAGGAAGGTAAAACAAGCTTGTCATAGGATTATTATACAGACCACCAAATCTTAGTAAGGAAGCTTCAAATCTTCTGTGTCAGGAGATAGAATGGGCATGTAGAAGTAAGCATGTGTGTATATTGGGTGATTTTAATTACAGTAATATAGACTGGGGAGCTCTTGTGGGTGATCAAGAGGCTGAGGAATTTTTGAATGTTATCCAAGATAATTTTCTGAGGCAGATTATTAATGAACCCACTAGAGGTAATAATATACTGGATTTAGTTCTGACAAATAGGAAAGAAGTTATTAAGGATACTGAGATTGGAGGAAATTTGGGTAATAGTGACCATGGTGAAATTAGATTCAAGATGAAATGGTATTGATAGTAGCATGAACAATGTTAAAATTCCTGACTTTAGAAGAGCAAATTATAATGGGCTAAGGACTTACCTGGAGGCAGTTGTACAGAAACCAGGCAATGAAATCAAATCTAGAATAGATTCAATGATATCAGTTAGTGGAGACAATAAGAACATAAGAAAAGAAGGAGACTGCAAAAGACCATTCATGGCCTACACTTGGCAGCTCCTGTTCCATTCAACACACAAAAGATTTCTTACCAGAGAAAAGTCATCAACATTGTCACCCTTAACAGGAGTTCGTCAGATCTAATCTACAATATACGTAAAATGCATCCAGAGGATTATGTCCATTCATGCAACCGCAAAATATAATCTTCCCACTCCTTAGAAAAATATATACATATGTACATAAAAAAAAGTCAGTCCCATCTAGCAGCTTCATCCATATATTTATCTAATCTATTCTTAAAACTACCCAGAGAGGAGGCTTCTATCACATGCCTAGTGAGCCTATTCCATTCATCTACCACACGATTTGTAAACCAATTCCTCCCAATCTCCTTCCTAAACCTATACTTATCAAGCTTAAACCCATTGCTACGTGTCCTGTCATGTTCACTAAGTATAAGAACCTTACCCAGATCCCCTTTATTATATCCTTTTACCCATTTGAAGACTTCAATCAATTCCCCTCTGACTCTTCTCCTTTCCAATGTATGTAGATTTAGTTTTCTGAGCCTTTCACCATAGGGTAAGTTCCTTAGCCCACCAATCATCTTTGTCATCCTTCTCTGCACAGACTCAAGCAAATCAATATCCTTCCTATAATATGGTGACCAAAATTGTACTGCATAGTCTAGATGAGGCCTAACTAGCGCCAGATACAGTTTTAGAATGACTTCAGCACTCTTATTGCTTCACTCCTCCTAATGAATCCCAATATCCTATTAGCTTTATTCTTAGCATTTAGACATTGCTTTCTAGGACGAAGGTCTGAACTTACCAAAATACCCAAGTCTCTCTCACAATCAGTCCTCCCTAAAATTCTGCCATTTAATTTATAACTATTCAATGGATTATTTCTACCTATACTAAGTACACTACATTTGTCTATGTTAAACTTCATTTGCCATTTCTCGGCCCAATTGGACAGAATGGTCAATTCCTCCTGCATTACAACAGCATCAGAATCAGCCCTAATGGCCCTACCTAGCTTAGTATCATCAGCAAATTTACTCAAGTCACTACTTATACCTATGTCAAGATCATTAATATAAATTAAGAATAGCAAGGGACCCAAAACAGATCCTTGAGGAACTCCACTGCTAACACACCCCCACTCAGATTTAACTCCATCTATACTAACTCTTTGCTGTCTGTCACCAAGCCATGACTGAATCCACCTAAATATACTGCCATCGATCCCGTGTGCTTTAACTTTGCTCAGAAGTCGTAAGTGTGGCACTCGATCAAAAGCCTTACTAAAGTCCAAGTATAAAATATCATAGTTTTCATCATTATCTGCTGCTTCATACACCTTACTATAAAAAGACAGCAAATTAGTCAGACAGGATTTACCCTTACTAAAGCCATGCTGTGATTCTTTTATCAACTTATGCTTATCCAAGTGATCTCAAATATTCCTTGCTATAATAGATTCCATCATTTTCCCTACCACTGATGTCAAAATTACTGGTCTGTAATTAGACATATTTGTTTTATCCCCTTTCTTAAATATAGGTATCACATTGGCTTTCTTCCATGCCACTGGCACAATGCCACTCTCCAATGATTTTCTAAAGATGCATGCTAGGGGCTCACTTAACACATCCTTACATTCTTTCAAAATTCTAGGAAAGAGCTCATCAGGACCGGGTGCTTTACTACTTTTGATTTTATCAATTTCCTTTGTCACTATCTCCTTTGTGATCAATATATCCTTTAATTTCTCTTCATCATTACCCCGAAAGATCATTGACACCTCAGGTATATTTAGAGTATCCTCCTGTGTAAATACTGAGAGAAAAAATTCATTTATCATTCCAGCCATTGAGTCCCTATCACTCACTAATTCTCCATTGGAATCTATAAGTGGGCCTATTTTATCTCTAACCTTAGTTTTGTATAATTGATAAAAACTTTTAGGATCTTCCTTTGCCCTATTTGCCACTTTAATTTCATAATTTCTCCTTGCTACTCTAACTAACTTTTTAACATCTCTTGCTAGTTCATTATATCTCTGCCTTAAGTGATCCTCCCCATTTTTTATTTTCCTATAAATGCCCTTTTTAATGCCAATATAATGCTTAATTTTATCTGTCATCCATTTTGGGTCATTATTTTTAGTCCTAATCTCCTTATATGGAATGTTAATCATCTGACCTGTAATTAATTGCTCAATTATTCTTTCATACTCCTCTTCAATTGTAATCACCAGGAGGAAGAGATTACAATTGAAGAGGAGTATGAAAGAATAATTGAGCAATTAATTACAGGTCAGATGATTAACATTCCATATAAGGAGATTAGGACTAAAAATAATGACCCAAAATGGATGACAGATAAAATTAAGCATTATATTGGCATTAAAAAGGGCATTTATAGGAAAATAAAAAATGGAGAGGATCACTTAAGGCAGAGATATAATGAACTAGCAAGAGATGTTAAAAAGTTAATTAGAGTAGCAAGGAGAAATTATGAAATTAAAGTGGCAAATAGGGCAAAGGAAGATCCTAAAAGTTTTTATCAATTATACAAAACTAAGGTTAGAGATAAAGTAGGCCCACTTATAGATTCCAATGGAGAATTAGTGAGTGATAGGGACTCAATGGCTGGAATGCTAAATTACTTTTTTCTCTCGGTATTTACACAGGAGGATACTCTAAATATACCCGAGGTGTCAATGATCTTTTGGGGTAATGATGAAGAGAAATTAAAGGATATCTTGATCACAAAGGAGATAGTGACAAAGGAAATTGATAAAATCAAAAGTAGTAAAGCACCCGGTCCTGATGAGGTCTTTTCTAGAATTTTGGTAGAATGTAAGGATGTGTTAAGTGAGCCCCTAGCATGCATCTTTAGAAAATCATTGAAGAGTGGCATTGTGCCATTGGCATGGAAGAAAGCCAATGTGATACCTATATTTAAGAAAGGGGATAAAACAAATATGTCTAATTACAGACCAGTAATTTTGACATCAGTGGTAGGGAAAATGATGGAATCTATTATAGCAAGGAATATTAGAGATCACTTGGATAAGCACAAGTTGATAAAAGAATCACAGCATGGCTTTAGTAGGTGTAAATCCTGTCTGACTAATTTGCTGTCTTTTGATAGTAAGGTGTATGAAGCAGCAGATAATGATGAAAACTATGATATTTTATACTTGGACTTTAGTAAGGCTTTTGATCGAGTTCCACACTTACGGCTTCTGAGCAAAGTTAAAGCTCACAGGATCGATGGCAGTATATTTAGGTGGATTCAGTCATGGCTTGGTGACAGACAGCAAAGAGTTAGTATAGATGGAGTTAAATCTGAGTAAGCTTCTTATACTTAGTGAACATGACAGGACACATAGCAATGGGTTTAAGCTTGATAAGTATAGGTTTAGGAAGGAGATTGGGAGGAATTGGTTTACAAATCGTGTGATAGATGAATGGAATAGGCTCACTAGACATGTGATAGAAGCTTCCTCTCTGGGTAGTTTTAAGAATAGATTAGATAAATATATGGTTGAAGCTGCTAGATGGGACTGACTTTTTTATGTACATATGTATATATTTTTCTAAGGAGTGGGGAGATTATATTTTGCGGTTGCATGAATGGACATAATCCTCTGGATACATTTTATGTATATTGTAGATTAGATCTGACAAACTCCTTAAAGGGTGACAATGTTGATGACTTTTCTCTGGTAAGAAATCTTTTGTGTGTTGACTGGAACAGGAACTGCCAAGTGTAGGCCATGAATGGTCTTTTGCAGTCTCCTTCTTTTCTTATGTTCTTATGTAGTCGGCTACAATTTTGGGATACAACATATCTCTTATGACGTCAGATGTGACAATCACTGTGTTATATTTTTTTGTTGTTTTGGAGATTTGTAACTTTTAGTCTATTATTTACTAAATATCTGCGCTCTGCTCATTTATAGTTTTTTTCTAAGTTAGGTAAGGTTTCTTGGTCTTTTATTGTTTTTTGTTTTGTTTTCGTATTTTTTGTTTACTGCGAACGGTAACAGCTTCTTACTGGTAACATCGTAGCTTATAAATAGGACCCGTTTTGCAAATGTTTTTCTTTCGTTATTGTGTTTTCGTGCTCTCCATGTGCTTCTTTGTTATTCAAATTCGGCTTTACTTTGTATAATCACGAAAAACTTTTAGATTATCTAGAGGCGCATAAACTAATCAAGAAACCTATAAAAGTAAGAATTCTTTATTATTAGGTTAGGTTTTTCTGCCAGTAAAAAGCTGTTGGGGAGAAAACCCCCCCCAGTAAATTCAAGGGGACTGCTCGTGAGGGAGATATCACTGCAGGGGGACCATCCTGCAATGATCCTGAGTTTCAATCAATTGGGGGGGGGGGGTCTGGTTAGGCACAGCCCACCAGTATATAATCATATACAAAAAAATATTATGCCGATATTGTTCACATCTGACGCTACTGTCTGACGTCATAAGAGATATGCTGTAGCCCAAAATTGTAGCCGACTAACAGTGCCATCTACCGTGCGCCCCGAATCTGAAGTTTTACCAAGCATTCATCTCTGTAAACGTCAGGACATTATAAAAATTAGGATTATATACTGGGGGGCTCTGCCCCCCAGACCCCCCCTAATTTAATGAAACTCAGGATCATCGTAGTGCGGTCCACGCATCGTGTTTACCCCCCCCCATGAGCTGTCCCCTAGAAATGTACTCCAAAAATGTGAAACATTTTGGAACACAGACAAAATAGTACATCTTATCGGCTGGGCCGCTCATCTACATATTACCGTCATCTGCATCTGTCAAAACCCACCCACAAAATGCCTCCATAGAATTGTGTCTGATCATGCATCTACAATTTAAACAGTCCATAAGATTGTGTCTCATCATGCATCTACATTTATACAATCAAACCATATACAGGAATGTGTTAAAAACAAAAGGCATCATCAAGACTCGTCAAAATCCAAATCAATTGTAATATACAATAATAAAAAACTGCATCCACAGGAATTACCTCTAGTGGATAGCACGTGTTTTGTAGAGCTCTCAGAATATTTCGGTTATTTGCTATACTTTGGGGTTTGATAGAAGTTTTTGCGCAAAATAGTATTACGTATAGTCTAGTGACATAGTAAACATAAATATTAAGTTATTAGATCATATATTTGGTTAATATAACGAAGTTGTTTAGTATTTTTAATTTTTTGGCCAGGTTCTTTTGTTTACCTGATTTTGCGCGGGAAAGTACGTAGTAGCTAAATTAAATTAGTTTTTGAAACCTTGTTTCTAGGTTGACAGTTTAATTAGCGACTGATTTGGACTGTGTTGTGCCTTAATCTCGTTTCGGTCTGTTGATTTATTTTTTAGATTTTTCTATAGTTTTTTTTTCACCACAGAATCAGCGAAAGCTAAGTTGCTCTTTTTTTTTTCTTATTACTACTTAAGTTCTTTCTTTGTTTGAATAAGTGATGGAGTTTGGGGATGAAAGTGAGCATGAGTGTCGGAATGTATGGATTGGGTGTGGTGTATTTGGTGAGGGGTATACATGTGTTGTATGTGGGCTGCGTGAATGCATTGTAGATTTAGAGGGGATGAGAAGGCAGGATTTAAACAGGATATGTAGGCTGGAGGGGTTAGTTGCTTAGCTCAGGAGGGAACTTAGTGTTAGGCCTAGAGCTGGGAATAGGTTAGGTGGTGAGGTAGGCCAGTTAGATGTTTCAGGTGAGGGTAGAGGGCCGGTGGAGGAGGTAGGATATGATAGTTCTAGGGATAGGGAAGTTAACCCCCTTAGATTAATTAGAAATAGGCCTAGTGAGGATGGGGGACAGTAGAGAGTGGTTAGGAAACGTGAAGCTAGGGAGGCTTCTCCTGTTCTTTGTGATAGTAGGGTTGCCTCTGTTGAGGTTGTTGGCCAGGGGGAGAATAGGTGTGTGAGTCAGAGGGACACAGAACCTATTAGCTTGACTAATAGATTCAGTGCCCTAAGAGAGGAAGTAACTGGAAGTGATATGACTGATGGAGGTAGAGTGACTGGTAGTTTGAATGAGAATAGGAGTGGGGATGGAGTTAGGTCTGTGGGGGTTAGGAATAGGAGTCTGACTGAAGTGCTTGTGATGGGTGATTCGTGAGTTAGATATTTAGATAGGAAGTTGAATGCAAGTAGATTGAATGGTTTGAGGGTGTGTTTGCCAGGTGCTGGAGTGAGAGATCTGTCTGATAGGTATGAGGAGCTGGTGTCTGGCTGTGCAAGGGATGCGGTTGTGATTACACATGTAGGAGTGAATGATGTTAAGAAAGTGGGTGCATGTGAGTTACTTGAGAGGTACAAGAGGTTGATTGAAAAGGTGAAAGAAAGTAGAATGAAAGGTGTTGTGACAGGTGTGCTTCCAAGAATGGATGTTGGGGGTAGAATGGATGTCTCGTGCGATTGGGCTGAATCATTATGTGAGGATGTGTGAGATGGAAGGTGTCATGTTTGTGGATGTGTGGGATAGGTTTGTTGGGATGAAAGAAATGTATGCGATGGATGGACTGCATTTGAGTAGGAGGGGGGTAGATGTGTTGTGGGAGGAGTATGATCGTGTTATTAGGTCTTTGCGGGTGGGAAACTAGATACTAATAGTGGTCAGGGAATTATGAAAACATATTTAATACCCTTAGCCTATCTTCATATTCAAGGTAATACCATCCCTGAAGCACCTTGAATATGAAGATAGGCTAAGGGTATTAAATATGTTTTCATTTGAAAGAAGTTGTGTGAGGGAAGATATGATTGAGCTTTTTAAAATCTTTTCTGCGATGGATAAATTGGATTTCAGCAAGTTATTTGAGTTAGAAGGTAGTAATAGAACTAGAGGCCACCACTTAAAGATTAAAACACACCCAGAGGTGCAGACTGGATGTTAGAAAATATTTTTTCACTAACAGAGTGGTGGATTATTGGAATAGTTTGCCACCTGAGACTGTAGACAGCCCAAACTTGAATGTTTTCAAGCGCAGATTGGATGATTATATAGGGATGGAGGGTTAATTTCTTACTTTTTGGTATGTGGATATGTTTCTTGACTTATTCCTGTGGATGCAGTTTCTTTTTATTGTATATTTTGTGGGACTTTGATTTTGTTTTTGACAGACTCCTATGGAGGCTTTAAATTATATATTGTAGATTCATGGTTGGACATTTCTATGGATTGTTAAATTGTATATTGTAGATGCATGATCTGACAAAATCCTATGGATGCATTATGTGGGTGGGATTTGATGGATACGGATGGTCTTTGATATGCCCTTGTGGCTTTTGTCATACGTGAAATTATGTTATGTTATGTTACTGAAAGTAGAATGGACTTGGCAGATAACAAAAATAGGTTCCAAGGCGATAGAGGTGACGTCATTCAGGTTTCAAGAGGTGCTTCAGGTAAAGGGGGGTTAAATTGTTTATATTGTTATTGTTGTTGTTATTTAACAGGTCCCACTCCGCCAAAATGGCGCTCTGCAGGACCATTGACATATAGTTTTCTTTTTCAAAGAGCATATGATTCACAAATGGTCTTATCACTTAAATCATAACACTCAGAGAACAAATGTGCTTTCAATTTTCTTTTAAAGTTCTTGATGTCTTCAATTTGTCTGATGTTCAGGGGAAGATGGTTGTAAAATCTTGGAGCAGCACATTTGAAGGTGCGAAAGCCAGCACCTGTTGAAAATCTTGGCTCAAAAAGGGTTACTCCGGTAGCACCTCTACGGGTGTTGATGGTGTCTTCCGTTGGTTGAATAACATGTATTAAGCTTCTCAGATATAATGGTGAACCAGTGTGCAATAATTGATGTGTTAAGACACAAATTTTGAAAATAATTCTAGCCTTGATAGGCAGCCAGTGTAAGTCAATTAATACAGGGGTAATCCTGTCTCTTTGTGGTATACCCTTAATAAGCCTTGCACTTCTATTCAGAATTAGTTGTAATTTTTTCAGTTGTGACCTAGGTAAATTACAATAAATTGAATTACAATAATAAACTCTACTAATTACACAATTGATTACAAGTTTTAAAACAGAACACTCATTTAAATATTTTTTAACAAATGCAATTTTTACATTATTGATTTGAGCATTGAGAGACATATGACAGTCAAGTATGACACCTAAATCACGAACCTTATCAACAAAATTAACAGGATTGTTATTTAAATTCAATACAATGTTGCCCAGAATTCTTAGCTTATCTTTGCTGCCAATTAATTAAGCTTTAATTATTTGAAATCCATCCAATTTTTAATACTTACTAAAATATCATTAAGATCCTGAACAGTACTTTCAATGTCAGAGATTGAGAAATAAAACTGGGTGTCATCAGCATATAATTTAAATTTAACTCCATGTCTTTCTAAAACGGCTGATAAACCAATGGTATAAATACAAAAGAGAACAGGGCCCAATACACTTCCCTGAGGGACACCTCGTGTCAAGGCTTACATTGATGAAAATGAATTACCAATTTGTACACTGTATGTCCTATCTTTGATGTAGCTATCTAAATATTGAAGTGCCCTGTCTTCAATACCAATATATCTCAATTCATTTAAAAGTAACTCATGTACAACAGTGTCAAAGGCAGCACTGAAATCAAGCAAGACTAATATCCCACATTTACCCTCATCCATTATTTCCAATACATCATTTATAACAGAATATAAAGTAGTTTCAGTGGAATACAACTGCCTGTAAGCTGATTGACAGTCAGGAAAAGCATGGATCTGTTCCAAGTAATCAGTCAATTGTTCAAGAATCACATATTCTAATAATTTAGATAAATAAGACAAATTAGAAACTGGTCTATATGAGCTCAAACTCTGACAATCCAATGACCCCTTTAGTATAGGTTTTACAATGGCAGATTTCTCAGATTTAGGAAAAGAACATGTAGATATACTAGTATTCACCAATATCATCAAAACATCTATAAGATGGGAAAAGTTTTCTGCCACACTCAATTCTGACATTGGCATTGGATCAATGGCACATAATGTTTTCTTTGATCTATTTATTGTTCGAACAAGAGCATCCTTATTCACAGTTTGAAAACTCAATAGTCTAAATTCAGTAACAGGTACAACCACAGCTACAGAATGTGTATCATTAAATCCACTGATTATATGTAACATTTTATCTCTAAAGAACAATAAAAAGGCCTCAGCTAATTCAGAGTCACTAAAATCATCAGGGAGTTTCTTCCTTCTTACATTACCAGATAAACTATTCAAAAACTTATATAACTTTGCTGTATCTGATCCAGCCTCATTAATTTTCAAGTTATAATATTCTATTTTCCTCTTCCTTATCATGTAGTTATATTTATTTCTAACAATGACGAAGAAGGATGAGCTATTTAGTTATATTAGCAATGAGGATATAGATATATTATGTGTTACTGAATCATGGGTTAATGAAATAGAATTTAGTGACACTATAAGTGAATTTGATTTACAGGGCTATAATATGTACATTAGTCAAAGGACAGGTAGGATTGGTGGAGGAATAATTATCTATATAAAAAACAACATTGTTTCAAGTTTAAATACTTTAATAAAGCAGGATGGAGTTGAGTCACTTTGGATAGATATTAGGTTCAGTAAAAATAGAATGGTGCATTTGGGAGCTTTTTACAGGCCACCTGGGCAGACTGATGATATGGATGAACTAATGATAAGGGAAATAAGTAAGGGATGTGAAACAGATGCAGTTATTATTGTGGACTTCAACTTAAACTCTGTGGACTGGGAAAATATGATAGGTAGGGATAGAACAAGTGGCAGGTTCATAGAATGCCTTTGAGGATAATTTTTTGAATCAATTTGTTAATGAGCCAACGGGAGGGGACAATATTTCAAGAATTTTCCTAGCTATTTCATAATATCACAGCAACAGCTTCTTACATTTCTTCCTAATAGCCTTCATTGGAATATACTGCTCCTGGACTATGTTTAGTATAGTCTTAAAAGTGTCCATGATGTAACTTTTACCCACCATACAAAAAATTGCATTATCAGTAATAATACTAAGATTAAAGATATCTTCTTAGACAGTGCAGGTTTTCCACTAGGTGAATGTAAAGTAACATGCAAATTATTGTCATATTCTAAAATTCTATGGGGTCATTGGCCCAATTGCTCTAAATGAAAATGTAGTTGAAATAAAAAAATAATTAATTTCTAAAGGCTATCCTATATTATCAATGTCTCATATTAATAAGAGAATCAAGAAAGACAACTCTCCAACACAATTCATTAAAATTGACTTTTCTGTTGAAAATAAGCCAACAATAATTAAAATATTGTACACTAATTTCTTTGTAAATAATCACATTCCACAACCAATACAATGTTTTAAATTTCAGAAATATAGACATACTTTAAATTCTGTAGACCAAAAGTAAAATTGCTTATATGTAGCAATAACCACTCAGCTAAAGACTGCACAAGAGAAACTTTGAAATGTGCAAATTGCAATTTAAATCATGTTTTAACCTTTAAAGGATGCAGAGTATACAGGGAAGCCAGGAAAATTGAAACAATAGATCTTACCACTTTCAATAGGAAACACTCATGTATGACCTGCATAATACAGAACCATGAGAATTATATGGAGCTCCTGGGTAAACAAACTAAGGGAAAGTATGACAGCAGAACAAGAAGACATAGGATTATTAGATTCTCAGCCACAAGCATCTGCATCATCAATAGATCCACCTGGTTCAGGCAAGTTAGATAACAGTGCCTAACCCCACGGGAGAGCAAAACAAAACAGGGCCTAGTGCAGCACTACCAGTATATGGCCCTGAGTATGGAAACTCAGATCAAAATATACCAACACTACGATCTACCCCTGAGGATATTGATTTCTCAGCACCCCTGTATCCAGAAGCACCAGAATTGTCACACACTAAATACCGGTACCTGTACTCAGCAACCTACAGAGAATCGGTCTGAGAGGAATCAGAATAAACACCATATCCCAACATTATCAGGTGCAGCCTCAAATGTACCGGTGTCGTAGAATGGACTCTCGACGATATACCATATATAACTATTCGTTGAGGGAACTTCTTTAATTATCTTTAGAGTGCGTGGATGTCTGGCTGGCCGATATTATGTATCTTCGATATGCTTAAGAAGTGGAACTGAGCTCAAGGATAATAATATTGCTATCATTAATAAAATAGAGTTTTATTAATAATAACTATCAACAACACACAAAACGGAAAATATTGACATAAACAGAGAATGGAAAGTGTCGTTGGGACTCGAGCTAATCCGAGGATTAAAAGATTTAAAAAGGTAAGACAAATATAAAGTTAAAGGGAGGTGATGGTTCGCTAAACCATTTAAAGCACAGGATAGAATTGACAAAAGGGTTAAATACTCAAAGGTAACGTTCGGCTTACGTAATTTATACTTGTTGTGCAGAGGAAGGCGACATGAAGGAATTTTCGGTCCGCTGGCGAGTTCCAGCCGAAGGGGGGGGAATAAAATGATCCTGACGTGGCGTCTTGGGAATGAGAACCGTTTCTTGACGAACGGCTTGAAGAACAATGGCTGTTCTACGTTGTTCTCTTCTGAACAACAGGGGGGGTGAGAACCGTCTCTTGTCTACAGGCTCGAGAACAATGGCGATTCTAATGTTGTTCTCTTCTGAACAACAAGTGGGAAGGGTGAGAACCGTTTCTTGGCGAACAGGCTCAAACGAACAATGGCTGTTCTACGTTGTTCTCTTCTGAACAACAGGGGGGAGGGGGGAGAACCGTTTCTTGTCAACGGGCTCGAACGAACAATGGCTGTTCTAACGTTGTTCTGTTTCTGAACAACTAGGGGGAAGCCTTTGTGGACTCGGCGTCACAGAGGCTCGAACCTTGGCACTCAAGGGATATTGTCCTTCTTCTGGACAAGTGATGGTGAATCTCGAGGTCAAGGTCCCTTGGCGTACAAGGTGAGAGAGGGTCGTGGTGATGTTTCGCGACGAAAATCTGGATCTCCAATCCAATCTTAGTGGTAAAGTTTCCATCTAAATAGTCGAGACACTCCCTTGGCGTGGGGGACAATGGAGTGGGAGCTTCGAGGGAATGCACAGCCGAGCCTGAGAACAAGCCTTATCTGCCCATAAGCCTAACTCAATCTGGCGTGATCGTCGGATGGGGCGAACGGGGGTGGATGATAAACCTCCTTGTTTAAACATTGACTCGGGTGGCTGCGATAAGGCACCCAGCTTCAAAGCGAAGATGCACGTGGGGAGCATCGTGGTTTTAAATAACATGTGATAGTGGTTGAAATTAACGCGGCCTCAACCCGTTCTATCACAACTGGGCTCACCAGTGTGCAGGTACTACAAAATAGGAGAATGCAAGCATGGACAAGAGGGAAGAAATTGCCCTTCTCACACCCCAAGCTCTGCATCAGGTTTAGAAAGCATGGACTTAACAACAAGAAGGGATGTACAAAAGGGGACAAATGTAAATATTTAAACCAAATCATGTGCAGATTTTCACTAGAGAATAAAGTATATCCAACAAAGGACTGTAAATACCCTCATATTATGGGAGCAAGAAAGTAACATGGCCAGCAACATCCACAACCTTCAGCAGTGTCAGCTCAACAAGAGAGATCACCACCAGCAAGAGCACAAAACAGAAGCCATCATGATGAAAATAAATCTAGGACAAACAGGCCCACCGGAGATATGCTAACTTGACTTGGAAGGAGCATTGGCAACCCCAACCAAGACACATCTTTTTATAGACAAAACTGTGGAGAGACTGGCAGCTCAACAGGAACAACTGCAATCTATGATTGCCTTCATAATGGACAAGAGAGACTACCAAAAGTGGAAGAGATGGTGCTGGAGCTCCCTCTAATAAAACTAATTGCAGGAAACATAAGAGGTCTGTACCCAAGGTGTAATCAAAATAGAGACCTCCTATTACAAGAAACAGGGAATAATTAGCTGCATTTTCGATCATCTGCCAGCACCAGACACAGAAGTTGTGATATTTGGGGATTTTAACTTCCCACATATGAACTGGATCTCATTAGAAGTAGAGGGGGTAAGTGTGGAAGAAAAGCAGCAAGCAAATCAACTGGCAGCAATTGTAGAATCAAATTTTCTAACACAATTCATAACTGAGCCGCCTTGAGGAGCCAACATCCTAGACTTAATTTTCAACAACAACCATCAAATTATTCATAACTATGAACTATTTGATACACCCATGTTAGACCACAAGTTATGTGAAGCTAGAATAGCAGTGAATGCACAAATTAACAAGCCACAAAATCACAAAGCTAGTCCACAAATTGGGATGTCAAGTCTAAATTTCTACCACAAGAACATTGAATGGACAAAAATTGCAGAAAATTTGAGGATTGACTTGGAGACCACTTTGGGAGATAGAAACATTGAAGAGATGCTCTCCATCTTTACAAGAATATGTGAAGAAGTCTGCAAGGCCCATGTTCCACCAAAGAGTTCCACAAAAATGAAAAGAGAGATTCCAAGAGACCAATGTATCCTTATGAGGAAGAGGAGTCTCTATAAAGCAAAACTAGCAACAAACCCTCCACGCCAAAAAGCCCCAAAACTACATAATGCCCTCATGGACATAGAAACAAAACTGTTAAGAGTCACACAAAGATGAGCAAAGGAGGCAAGAACTACATGCAGTAAGCAACATAAAAGGCAATCCAAAGTTTTTTTATGCATATGCTAAGAAGAAGGCAAAAAATACATTAACAGTGGGTCCCCTAGAAGATGACAAATGAAAGCTTGTTAATGGGGGCAGGCATTCCATGACAAATCAACCAAAATTTTTGGCATTTTGAACCTTCAAATCTGGGATTTTGCTGTAACTTTGCTATCTAAGAGAGTTTTTTATGATGATTCCAACGGTGCAACTCTTATTTGTAGAAGTTCAACGGTTCTCAAGATACGGGTGTGTCCATTTCTGGACAGGGCTTTGGAGGGCTATATCTCAGAAACTTTTAAGGTAAACCACACAATATTATATATTTTTGGAATCAGCTTGAAAAGCTCTTTCAAAGGCTGTAAAGTACTAAACTTTTGAACAATACTACCAAAGATTATTAAAAAAAGGTATTTTTCAGCAGTCCCATCCCCCCCAGTACAATTAAATTTAAATTTTTTTTCTAATTTTTAATTTTAAACATCTACAAATTCTTTAAATAAAATCAATGGGTTCTCAATATGAACATTTTAAAAAATGACTGAAAAAAATAAGTTTTTCAACTTTTCTTTAAATTTTGCTTTGTGACACGTAAAAAGTGCAGATATTAGTTAATTTTTTTTGTTGCTTAATAGTGACATATCAACTTATTTGCTTACAATTTTTTTTTCTTCAGATGCTAAAACATGGGTCGTGTGGAATGTTCAGATCCACTAAAAAGACATTCAAAGAAATATGTAAAAGACAAAAGTTTGAAAGATATTAGAAAAATTCCAAGTGCTTTGTTAAAAAGAATAAAAGAAAATGGTAGAAATTTAAAAGAAGAAACCCTCCTGTGCACTAGATAAGAACATAAGAAAAGAAGGAGACTGCAAAAGACCATTCATGGCCTACACTTGGCAGCTCCTGTTCCAGTCAACACACAAAAGATTTCTTACCAGAGAAAAGTCATCAACATTGTCACCCTTTAAGGAGTTCGTCAGATCTAATCTACAAATGATCCTCTAAAAATACCAGAAGATCAAGAAACTTTGCCCAGAAGTGATTCCAACTCTTCTTCGAATACATCATTGGAACAGTATATTTGTCATGTAGAAAAAGTAGAAGAATCCTTTTAAGATTGCAGCCCTGTAAAAACTGAAAGTTTAGCAAACATTCTTAAGAATTTAAATGTTACTCCTTTGAAAAAATGTAAGTACCTACCTATGATGTATAATAAATGTATTCTTGTATATGTAGGTAGGTACATCATGCTTAGCTTGTAATATAGGTACATATCTATATTCTAACATATTACCTAGTTTATATTTACTGATCATTAATGCTTAATGAAAATAAAAATGTATATCTTCACAATTTTCTAGTTTTTTTTTATATAGGTAGGTACCTAACTAAAATAAAGTTTCATTTCTTACATTTTTTTACAGTTGGATCAGCATCAAAAACTTTGAAAAGGCCACAGGATCTCTGAAAAGGAAATTAGAGGATTCGTATGAGTTTCTCTACCTAGTCCTAAAAAACAAGAAACTGATACTGAAATGGAAAAGAAAGTGCAACCTATACATATATACTTTTAAAACTTTATCTTATAAGTTTTTACTTTTGTAGAAAGAAAATTTCTAAAAAATTTTACTTAATATTTTTAAACTGTTTATTCTCCTTATGATAAATTTTCTTTTTAAATATTGTAAATATAGATACTACTTGATAAAAGACAAAAATTATTTTTCAGATTACAAGACAAGTTACTACCCGAAATTGTCTGTGAATTTCATTCAACAAGTAATTATGAGAGGAAACAAACTTTAAACATTATCTCCATTCACTATAAAAAAAAACCTGTGAGGTTTTTGGCGCATCTTTGTGCTACGAACAAAGATATTGTTCGCATAATAGGTATTTTTCCAGAAGAACTTCCAAAAGTATCTAAGGGTAGGGTAGTGAACTCTGCTACTAAACAATATGTAAAAAGTTTCTATGAATCTGAAGATGTTAGTAAGTTATGTTCAAGTATAGCAGACTACTTAAGCATTAAAAATTTAGTGGGTGCGAAAGTGCATGAGCAAAAGTGCTTAATACTTCTAAATCTAAAAGAAGTGAAGCCTAGAGCTTTCATTGGGAGAATTCCCAAGCCACCGTGCATCTATTTGTAGTGTATTTAAAAAAAAAAAGGAGCAATTATGCCATAAAGGTTTTTGTTTTATTGTCCCCTGTACTTAAACATAATACTGTTATGGTATACAGTTTTTGGAAAAAACATACCTGAAATTCAAAATTTATGCTCAAATTTAAATATAATACAGTGCAAAAACAAATTCAATTTTATGAATATAACCTACCATTTTGAAGGTTTTGGAGTAACATGTGAGTGGCATTTCCACACATTATCTCATGGCAATTCCTCCTGTGATGGTATATTGCAATTGTCAAGAGATGTGTGTGTAAAGCTAGTTTATAAAGAACCTTTTGTAATCAAATTTTAAATACTGAAGATATGTTTAAGTTTTGTGAAGAAAACTTAGGTAAAAGCATAAAGTTTTTTATATAGATCACAATGAAATTAAAATAATAGAAATTTTATTAAAACACAGATTTACAAATGTGAGTACACTAGCAAGTACACAAAAGTTTCACCAATTTGTATCATTAGAAATTGGAAAATTAATGGTTTACGAAAGATCATTTGATGAGATTGAGACTATACTGTCTCAGGTGACAAACTAGGTAATTGTTAAGATTAGTGGTGCATGATTTTTTGTTTGAGATTTTTGCTACAGTTTTACTATTTTCTTAAGTGTTTTTCAACTTGCTCACTGGCCAATCAGTGATGCGCATCATTCACCTGTATTGAGAAATCATAAGTGTTTATTTTTTCCAGGTTCCTTTTGGTCAAGTTTTGAAAAATGCCTGTCCTTGAATTTTGGGATAATTCATATATAAATGTTTAAAAACAATTGGTTTTAATGTAGACAAAGTTTTTTCTTGGGCAAATTCCCCCAACCTTTTTTTTAGTGGGGGGAGTTGTTAGGCTATTGCAATTGCATCGTATTGTATTATATATCATTTTTAAGTTAATTTCAAAATGGGATTTCATCCCCATACCCCCACTTAATTATGGGGGTTATACCCTCCATACCCCCCACAATTTTAAAATAAACTCATAGTATTCCTAATTCAAAAGTGTAACATTAGTTTCAAATATATATTTATAATAAAGTGCCCACAAAATTCAAGGACAGACATTTTTTTAAATTTGACTTTGTTTATGAAACCTACTGTCGATGTTGTCTAAATAAGCTCCTTTGTACCTGTTTTCAAATGTTTGAGTATGCATGTGACATACGCTTCTTTTTCTTCTTCTTCTGGGTATGATGGGCGTCGGTTGCTGAGGCAACCCTTCACCCAGAATTTCCGATTGGTGTTATTCTTGCTCTACATGCATGACAGTTGTCCTGATGACCTCAGGAAGTCACATGTGAGTCTCACTGTTTCTCATCGATGGGTGGGGTCCCCTGATGCACCGCCTAGGAGGGTTATGATAGATAATTGGTGGATCCCCAGTGATGCAAGGCATTTTTTGAGTGTGACTGTGGGAGTAGTATCTTGGGCATTGCAGAAGGAAGTGTTCTATGCAGAGTCATAAGAAGTCAGAGGTTTTTGTGTCGAGTGGGAGTCGGAATTTTGTAAATGCTGGGAGTTGGAAAAAATATGTCAAACTCAGACTCCTAAATTACCTAAAAAACTATTAGCTATATTATATTTCAACATGTTTTTCTATTTATTATATGTTGTATATGCAAGCAGCTCAGGGGTACATTTTTTCTGATTGTTAACACTATATTGAGTTCTACAAAACTACAAGTCTTCTTCTTAACCTTTTATGTCCCTATGTTCCTCCTCGGAGTGTTGGATGTTTGATAGTTGATCTCCACCTCTCACGATTATAAACAAACTTTGCTAACACTGAGGTTTTTCATATCCTCCTTAGCACAATCCCACCATGCTTTCCTTGGCCTACCTCTAGGCGCTCTAGCATTCACCACCATCTCTCTCACCCTCCCTATAGGATCATCAGGTTCTGCTCTCATCACATGAACATACCACCTCAGTCTCCCTCTTATAGTCTAGATTGGATTGTTTTATTTATATATAAATACGCTCGTGTGCATATTTACCCCATATTTTTGTAATTATTATTGTACTTTTTTTTGTAAGTAAAGGGACTCACTCCGGATTAGTGTAGGAAGTGGGTTGGATTGATTGAGGTTAGTCTAGATTTTTGGCCCGCAGTTTACCATGTCTCCTAATGACATGCATCTCCAGTTTACTGGGGGTGAGTGTACCTGCCCCCCCCCTCTCTTCCCTGATGGATGCTGGTTCGCTGAGATGGAAATGGTCCTAGAGGTGACCCCACCCCAGACAGCAGGATCTTCCATGGACCTCCTCTACTGGCTAATGCTGCTTTGACAGGGGTTCCTAAAGCTGCTCCCGAAAGGACAGCACCAAAGGAGCTTAGGCTCCTAACCCCACACCCAACAGGGTTGGCAAAAACCCCCAAATTTTGAAAAAGCTTAATAAAACCCGGGTTTTATTCTGGGTTTTTTCAAAAAACAAATACTACAAGCATTAGAATAACATAGAAAAAGACTAGCTATCTCTATTTTTATATAATATTAATGATTACTTGGTTTAATAATTATATTATAGTAAGAATAGATCACAGTAACAGATCACTGATCAAGAATTTGGGGTACCCATATCCCATGATAGCCATAACCTGTAGAAGGAGAGATGAATCATGAGTCAGTATCAGAGAAATAACCTTAATTTGATACATATTTATTGAAATTATAAACATAAATATGAATTTTGAATAAAATAATGATAAGTAACATTCATTTTTTGAAAAGAAAATGTAATTTTGAAAAAGCCCCCCAAACCTGGGTTTTATTCTAGGTTTTTTCAAATCTTGGGTTTTTTCAAAAAACAAATGCTACAAGTACTAGATTAACATAGAAAAAGAATAGCTATATCTATTTTTATATTATATTAATAAATACTTAGTTTAATAATTATATTATAGTAAGAATAGATCACAGTAACAGATCACTGGTCAAGAATTTGGGGTACCCAAATCCCATGATAGCCATAACCTGTAGAAGGAGAGATTAATCATGAGTCAGTATCAGAGGAATAACCTTAATTTGATACATATTTATTGAAATTATAAACATAAATATGCATTTTGAATAAAATAATAAGTAGCATTTATTTCTTAAAAAAAAGCCCCCAAAACCTGGGTTTTATTCTGAGTTTTTTCAAAAAACAAATGCTACAAGAAAAAGAATAGCTATATCTATTTTTATATAATAATAATTACTTAGTTTAATTACCCTAGAACAGTTACCAGTAGTGAAATTCTCCCAGGCTTTCAGCATGGTTTAGGAACTCATACGCTTTTCAGCGTGGCTTCAGTTTTCTACGCCCAGTAGCTTGAGTTTTTAGCTTGACTTGATTAATGGTGGGTGTGCAGTCCAGCTGACTCCGTTAATTTTGGCACCCTGGTACATTTCTGGAGAATTTCTTCCCTAAGTTATCATTCACGTGTGTTGTGTCTTTCTCCCGGTGTTACCGTATTTGTTATAATATGTGAACTCTTATTCTAATACTTTTTCATTTTCAGATAAGATATATTGAATATAAGTGAGCCATGTCAAAATAAAATGTATATACAGATGATGAATTTGCAAAACTATTCAACATAACTGATACCTTATCAGAAAATGATAGTGATGAGATATATTCTGAAAGTGAATTTGAGGGTGAAATTGATGAAATGGAAGGTGACATATTATATGACAGTGATAATGATGTAGGATATACTCCTATACCGGGTGAAGACAGCAGTGATGATGATGGGGAGGAGGTATTGGGTGGAAAGAGTAAAAAACAAAAAAGAAGGGTGGTAACAAGCACACCTGCCTAGCGCCGAGCTCCCCTCCTTGACTTCACTGCCCCCTCAACTTCTCATGCAGGTCGCGCCACGTCCCCATCTCCTACTGCTTCAATCTCTGAAGGGGGCCATTCCACCTCCCCAGCTCCTACCACTTTGACGTCTGATGCCAGCTGTGCCCCATCCCCTGCTGCCACTTGCAGAAGAACACACGCTGTCATCAGCGTGAAACTTCTTCCATGGTCACATTCAATTCTCGCATGCTTGCCAGTGGGAGTCAGTTTAGGTGGAGTTGCCGGCCACAGTCCCAAGCAAGCACTAGGACACTAAGCAGCAACATATTGTTAGCTTCACCCCAGGTTCAAGTCCAGGGGAGGCAAGGGATGCTGCGTCACCTGAAGAGGTATTCGGATTATTTCTCAATGATGATATTGTCAACATTATTGTGAAGTGGACTAGCCAGAAAATTGATGTACTTGCCTCCAGGTATACACAACAGACAACAACTTATGCACACACCGAGCCTAAAGAAGTAAGAGCACTGCTGGGTGTACTTTTCATCAGTGGCGAGAATAATGATGGGCACATCCCCACCAATGAAATGTGGAGCTTGGATATAGGATGTCCTTTACATCGATGGCTATGTCCAAGGCGCGGTTCAAATTCCTCATCCGCTGTCTAAGATTCGACAACCTTGAAACATGGGAGGCTAAGGCAGAAAGATGGCACAAGTTTGCGGCAGTGAGGGAGGTATGGGACATCTTCATTGGAAACTGCGGCCGACTTTATGTCCCCCACAAGAACGTCATAGTTGATGAGCAGTTATTGGGTTTCAGAGGCCGGTGCCCATTTAGGATGTACATACTCAATAAGCCGGCCAATTATGGCATCAAACTTGTCCTAATCAATGACAGCAAGACCAAGTACTTACTCGGTGGCATCCCCTACTTGGGTAAGCAGGAGGCTATGGACAGGGGAAACCTTCAGCTTGGCCATTACTATACCAAAGAGCTGACGAGACCCTACTATGGGTCAAACCGGAATGTGACAACCGATAACTGGTTCACCTCTGTTCCACTGGTATTTGACCTTCTGAATAACCATGGTATGGCCCTTGTTGGCACAATACGTGCCAACAAAAAAGAGATACCTAACAAAATGAAGGGCAAAAAGACACGAGAGCCAGGAACAAGTGCCTTCTTGTATATCAATGAAATGATGCTGGTGTCATATATGGCCAACACTTCAAGGACCAAGAAGAAACCGGTGCTCCTGTTATCATCTCAGCACACTCAGCCCACCATTGGCACCACTGGTAAGCCGGAGATTATTGAGTTGTATAACCACTAAAGGAGGGACCGATACATTCGATCAGATGTTCCGTCACCTCTTGCTCCCGCAAAACCAAACGTTAGCCACTCTGCATCATGTATGGACTTGTGACTGCTGCCAGTGTCAATTCCTACATCATATACAAGGAGAATTTGCAGAAGAAAAGGGGAAAAGTCATGGCACGCACAAAGTTTTTGATACAACTGGGGAAGGCACTCATCACTCCATGGGCACAAATACTGCTGCGTTTACCTCTTCCCCGCTCCTTGCAAATGCTGATCACCACCGTGTGCAATATACCATCACTGAGCAGTACTGCACACTCATCAGGGACATCATTCTCAGACAGCAATGGTGCTTTGGTGGGCTGTGTCGAGTGCCCCAGCAGGAGTGATAGGAAGACGCGGCACAGATGAAACAAGTGCGCCAAGGCGAAGTGCCCTTACGACCTGTACCCTGTCTGTGGTGACTGCATGTAGCTGGTGAGTGTATAGGATTGTAAAATATTGTTTTCAGTAATACTTAGTGTCATTTCAACCATAGTTTGCCATAGGATAAGTGTGGGAAGAATATATAGAAAGTAATATCGATTATTTGCCACCTAAAAAAATACCCTTTATTTCTGTGTCTCCCATACAGTTTTTGGTGAAGATAGAGGGATGAGACTCGACCAGGGCATGCTCCTATCACCCAAGGCTACACAAATAGGAGGATAAGAAGATTGGACTAATATTTTTTTTTGGCATATTTAATTATGAAGCTTTTTGATAAAAATTCACTTTTTCATTTCTTTTTTTTAAATAAAAAACATGCACTTTTTAAACTGCTGTTTGAATTTAAAATAGCATAAATGAAAGGAGAAGAGTTATATTTTCATTGTGTATTTCCAAAATAAATGTTTTTTGTTCCTAAGGATTTTTTTTTAATTTTTCATTTTGGGAAAAATTCTCCCAGGTTAACCTTCCACATTAGCAAAATAGCGGTGTAGTGGGCTAAAAATCTAGACTAACCCCAATCAATCCAACCTGCTTCCTATACTAATCCAGACGTGAGAAATCGAAGGAGAATGAAAAGGATTGTATATACAGTCCATTTACTTACAAAAAAAGTACAATAATAATTACAAAAATATGGGGTAAATATGCACACAAGCCTATTTATATATAAATAAAACAATCCTATCTTGAAATCCTACCAATCAAAAATATATATACAAATACTAAAGAACAATCCTACCAGTCGAAAATACAAAAGAAGAGAGAACAAAAGGAGGAGTTATCTTGCGCGGTATCTTGGTTTACAATTTGCCAGCCCCCCACACCCCCCAGGGAAAAATCTTGCCGGCAGTGACTCTTGTGACAAAAATTGTGTGTGTGCATCTTATGGGGCCTGGTGCCTCTGAGCTCAATTTTCTTCATGATCCAGTCACGTCTTTAGGCTATTAAAGAAAGCTGGTGCCTCTAAGCTTCATACAATATATATATATATATATATATATATATATATATATATATATATATGGATCTGTCGTACCTTCGGGGCTACAAACAGCTCTTCTGTCCCAACAGAATGCACAACTTCTGGTGTACCTCAAGCCCTACTGTCTCTGCCACTCTGTACAAATTTGGCAGGTAATAGTATTTATAATTTCTTTACTTGAGTGCTGTCTCAGAAAAATATTTAACATTTAGTAGCTGAGAAAGAAAAAAACCAATCTTAATACAACATGAAATCAAATACATATGTACAAAAGAAAATATAACCCCCCCCCCCCATTTCCACTCACACACACATTCTTACTGAGGGATGGAGAAGGTATTGGGAAAAGAGGTGGGAGAATGGCCCTTCATACACACTCACATTCGCTCCACCACACCCCTCCTTCCTTAAGCCATTCGACCACAGTCACTCACAATACACTCTCAATGCTTACTCACAGTACCTTTTATACTCAATGGCACCCTTCTCCACCCCTTCACACTCGTCTACTGGTCCCTGGCTATGCATAGCAATCTGTTGGGGTTGTTCATCAGTCGTCCTGTCAGTCTCGTCACTATTGATCATATCATCCACCATACTCTTAGCCTTCATTACCAGTTCTCCCATCTCACGACAAAACTCTTTCATAATCTTCCGTTTAGAACCTTCACTCTTCACACCCCCATTTATCAGCTCCTCACTCACAGCTCTCATCCAACTCAAGGTACACTCTTGCAAAACAGACAAATCACTCACATCCCCTTTACTCTCAGCGGCTACACCGGAAACCCCTTCAACTGGTTCCCACCAGAAACCTGAAAAATTAGCTACTTCATCATTCACTACATCAAACTCACCCCTACTATTACCATTCGTAAAACCTGAAAAATCAGCCACACTAGGTTCATTCTGCCCGAACACACTATCATTCATACTGTTCCCAAAACCAGAAAAAAAATCAGGCACAGGCAGCTCACTCACTCGTCTACTTACAACAGCCAAATCACTCACCTGTTTATGCAAACACTCAATCTCTCTTTCAAGCTCCCCCATTCCAGAAAGACTCTGCTCAGACTTACTTTCATTCATATTTACCTTCTTCCTTTCACTCTTCTTTGTACGCTTTCTACTCCTTGAGACCAAGACAAGCTCTTTCCCAGACAGATCCATACTATAACATTCAATCTCATCATCATGCACTTTACCTCTCTCTCTGCACAGTTCATACACTGGATGACTCACCAGGTATTCAGGAGGTTCTCTCCATCTCCTTAACTGACTCTGATGAGCCTGCACTCTCTCAGTCATACCGTTATTCAAACTCTCCAAAACATATGTTACCCCATTTTTCCAAACTCTCACAACTCTATAAGATCCATCAAACTTTTCACTCATCTTTGACACATTCAACCGACCCTTCACTTCTTTCACCTTCAATACTTTTGCGCCTAATTCAAATGAACGGAACTTTTCATGTGCCTCACGCCATACACTCTGCTCACTTTCACTCAAACAAAACCTATCTTTCACTCGCCTTTCAAAATTCATAACAAACTGACACAGGGACATTCCACTTGCACTATGCACAGTCAAATTATATACCCACAACACTCTTCCCAGTCATTCAATGTTGTATTCATCATTCTCAACATCTCACACAAGGTTCTTATTGTACGTTCAGCCAACCCATTTGAAGACAGTACATACAGAATCGTTCTCACATGCTCCACACCATTCTCTCTCAACATCCGTTCAAACACTTAACTTGCAAACTCAGGCCCATTATCACTTAGACATCTTCTAGGCTTCTATACACACATAGTAAAAAAAAACTGCTCAACCACACACGCAACAGTCACACTCCTTTTATTCCTCACAGGCCCTGCATATGCAAACTTACTTTTATGATCCACCATAACAAACATACCAACATTCCCAGCACTTGTACGTGGCAAAGACACACAATCAATTACCAATTCAAACGGTTCTTTCACATCAACTTTCAATATCGGTGGTTTCACTCGCACACCTTGCACCTTTTGCTTCTGACACCTTTCACACATAGTCGCAACATCATTCACAACAGTTCTTAGAAACGGATGGAACACACGCTCCTTCATACACTCCCACAGCTTAAACTTCCTCATATGCCCATAATTATCATGCACAACCTTCACCAGACCAATCATACCAACCAAGGACATCACAGGTACATACATATCATCACCACACTTCATATGCCTCACAAAATATACAACATCCATACAAACAACAAAATCCTTAGCATACCTTTTAAAATCACTTAAATACTCAGGCCATTCGTTCAAATCAACATGCGTCATTACACACCTTTTCAACTCACTAACAAAAGGACACATCTCCTGCATCTCTAGAATATCATCATCACTCAAAACCTCATTTTCATCATCCATAACCAACTCAATCATGCCGCAAAACTTGACAACATTCTTTGCACACTCATTCAACCTCATCACCTCACATTCACCGTTCATAAGACAATCCTTATCAGCATCCAAAGACAAATTCAATCTCATAAAGTCTACACCAAGCAAGAAACAACATGACATGTGCTCATCTTTTTGAATCACAAAATCATGCTTCACATTCACACCACTGCCCAAACTCACTTTCAGACTAACCTGTTTCCATGCCACTATCATTCCATTCCCCAATCCACTTATCCATAACTTCACAGGCTTATGCTCGCAACATCTAAACTCATCATACTTAATAAAAATCCTCTCATTCACTAATGAAACTTGCGTACCAGTATCAATCAAACCACAGAAGAACCTTTCACCAACTTTCACTCTCGCTTCCATCATATCAGGTCTACCATGTTTGCAATACACCAAAGGAACAAGCACACCAACATCAGCACTGACATCCACACCATCATCAACTCCCACATCGTCACTCACCATACACTCATCTTCATCCAGACAATCATTCTTCTCTCTCATATATGAACACTTTTCAATCACCCAATTGTAGTGCACACCGCTCAAACACTGCAGATGCACCACACTAGCATTCAAACCCTGCATCTTCTCATCTTTGTACACAATTGGCCTCTCAACACCAAAGTGCACATAAACAATCATACTACACTCAACACTTCATGAAACGGCGGGACCCCTTGCATACACATCGCTCTCAATTCTTTCATAAAGTTCCGCACCCTTGCCATACCATATCTCTCAGGCTTCTGACACCTTTCTCTCTCTCTCTCTCTCTCTCTCTCTCTCTCTCATAAAGAAAGTAGAGAGAGAGGTGACGCCCCCTTGTCGCGGGAAGAGAGCTTGTGCGTACCCTTGACTTTTCGAGCTATGTCGGCGGGGGTACCTATCTTCTGGCACCCCTGGCAGGGTTTCCCTTGTCGATTTGGTCGGAAATTAGGTTCCAGACTAAGTGCATCTTTCTCTTTCTTTATCCTACTCTATCCTTCCTCTTTCTTTAAAAATTAATCCTATTTCTTCTACTTATACAAAAAGAAAAAACAACAAAAAAACAACCCCTATACCTATCATGTCACTCTTACCCTTTTTTCATCTATCTACATATAAGGACCTGGCAGCTACCTCACTCGTCAGAAGAGAGGCTTTGGAACCTCTATAAACAACGCCAATCGACGCTCACTGGTTGCGAGAGACTAGGCGTTGGGGCACGATGAATGGGATGAGGGTAGTGCCCCGTTAACCCCTTTCCTGGCGCATAATTATTGACCATTCCCAGTGAGCGTTGATGGGTGCCTCTGGTAGCATTGGTCCGTGGTGACGGCCCTTTGTTCCCATGTTGGTTGCCAGGCCAACAAAAAGCCTTGGGTCGAGTCTCTTGGTGTGGCGGGATATCCACTGAACGCTGCTCCGAGATCTTGGCCATCATGAAGGGAACTAGTAGGAGTTTAGTACGGGGTGTGCTCCGTTGTTCACCTGTTGAAAAATCGATGGCCCCTTCGGGGACCGTCAGTCCTGCTTGGTTGGTAGCCACGGCACGCCGAGGTTTGATGACTCGGCCGGACGAACAGCAGCACAAGGAGCGTGCCTTCTGAAAGATCCGAAACCTCTCCGATCGATAGGCGGGAGTGACTCACGCGGGGCAAACTCACCGCCCCCTTTCTTTTTTATTGAGTGGTCACAAAGTATTCAGAGATATAAAGTGTTCAGCATGACTGGAAAGAAAGGACCTGGTGCGTTAAAGTATACCTGCTCGAAATGCCAAAAGGACAAGTGGTGCGTAGATTTTCCGGAGGGGTGTTTCTCAAAATGCCACCCTGGAAGTATCTGCACGGACTGCGTCCTAAGGGCAGAACTTCAGGAGCTTAAGGAACTTTTTAAATCTTCTGAGGAAAAAACACGACGGCTGTAAGAAAAGGTGAAAATCCTCGAGTCTGAGCATGTGACTCAAATCCGTCATCTCAAAGCCATCATTGCAGAGATTAAAGCCACCAAGGTAGAGCAACAGCAACAAGAAACTCCCAACGACGCGGATGGCTCCTCTGTTGGGCCCTCATGCACCGCGTCGATAGAGATAGGCCAACCATCCGATGTCCCAGAGCCAGCAGCTGCTGGGGTTACTCAGGGCGTCAAAAAGAAGAAAAGGAAGAGTAAGAAAGGAAAAACAGTAGATAAAACAGAAGAGAAAGTAGAAACAGAAGAAAAAACGAAGAAGAAAAAGAAGAAAAAACCCCAAAAAGTGGGGAAGAAAGAGGAATCGAAAGAGCCCATACTGAAAGGGAAGCCTCTGTCCTCTAAACCCAAATGCGCGAGGGTCATTGTGATCGGTGACTCCCAAGTGCGGGATCTACAACCCTTGCTAGCAGCCCACCTTTGCACCAGTGTGAAGGTAAGCTGCCTTCCAGGAAAGGGGAATGGAGAAATAAGGGTGGAGGCTGAGAAATCTCAGATCTCTGAGAACTCAGTAGTTGCCCTCATGGCAAGTGGCAACGATCTCTACCTATGAGGAGGCAATGTAGGCGCCAGTGGGAAGATCCTGACCACGGTTATGGGAGGAGTTGACGACTGTGGGCTAAAAACCCGCAGACGTGTCGTGGTCGGGATACTCCCAAGATGAGGTCCATCCCGCAATGCTCACGCGAGGATTGTCTCCATAAACCAACGCCTGGGAGATCTTTGTACGGCAGAAGGAGTCTTTTTTTGTAGACCCCTACCGCACCCTTTACGGGAGAAATGACCTGTACAAAAGGGACGGAGTGGATCTTTCCTTTAAAGGGAAAGCTGCACTCGCGAACATGATCCAGGATGTTGTGGAGCGGACCCAAAGAAGTGTCAGACCCTGAGTAAAGGAGGACGTATGCCAGTACACCCGTGTTACTCCATGAACGACCTTTTCGGAAGTCACAAAGAGGGGAGTGACCCTGCCACAGAGAAAGAAAGCGGGAAACGGAAGAGTGTAGGGAGTCCTACAGTCGGGGACTCCCTCAAAGTTCTTCTGTTTAATGCGAGGTCTATCAGAAACAAGTTTCTAGAATTTCGTGGCCTCATAGCAACAGAAGAACCGGAGATGGTGGCCATAACGGAGTTGTGGATAAAAACCTCAAGCCGAGATTTTGAAGGTGAATTCACGATTCCCGGTTACCAGCTCTTCTTGAAAGATAGGCCAGACAGAGAGGGTGGCGGTGTGATGTTGTATGTCAAGGATACTCTCAACTCGACGGATTGCAACATCGTATCTGACCATGAACTACTCGGTGTTGACCTAGAGATAGGTCCTGCCAAATACAGGACCCTGGTGCTTTATAGACTTCCTGCCCAACTCGTTGAAAAGGACAGAGATCTGTACCAGCTACTAGGAGAACTTGTCGAAGACAGAGTGTGTATCGTCATGGGTGATTTCAACACACAAGTTGACTGGGAAACCAGAGAACGCACTACTCCTGGAGTTCACGAAGAACGAGTTCCTCACTCAATGGGTGAGAGAGCCAACGAGAGGAGACAATATCCTTGACTTGGTTTTCACCTCTGAGGATGACATTGTTGAGGACCTCTCTGTTGGCCAAGAGCTCGGTGGCAGTGACCACCGACTAATTAGATTTGTAGTCAAAGTCCCCAAGGCAGAGCCTGCAACTAGTAAATCAAAGAAACCCGATTTGAGAAGAGCAGACTTTGCAGGTCTACGCATGTGACTGACTGACGCGAGGCTAGAAGAGTGCGAGGCTGTTGAAGACTCTCGGAACAGTTTCAAAACCACATTCATGAGTCTTCAATCGCGTTTTATCCCTCTGAAATGCCCCCGTCGGTCCTCTGTTCAACCAAAGTGGTTTAATCGAGAAATCGGCCAACTGCTTAGGGAGAAGAGAAATGTGTACCGGCAATCGAAGATCTCGGGTGACTTTGACGAATACCGGAGGCTAGCCAGGAGAGTGAAGTCCAGCATAAGGGCGGCTAAGCGGTCTGAGGAACTCCGAGTGGCGAGACTCTGTAAAGAGAATCCCAAGGAGTTTTTTGGATATGTGAACAGCCGTAAACCAATCCGTCGAACGATTGGCCCTTTGAGGAATGAGGAGGGGACATTAAAGCATTCAGATGCAGAAAATGCTAACCTCCTCAATGACTACTTCTCTTCAGTGTTTACTGAAGAGTGTGGTCCCATTCCCCAGCCGACGGATTCCTACTCGGGGGAAAAGCTGGAGGCAATGGACTTCACCGAAGGAGAAATAAAGAAAAAGATCGCTGACCTAAAGACGAATAAGTTCCCTGGACCGGACGGGTTTCTACCTAAGGTGTTGAAGGAAGTGTGCGATGAAGTATCATGACATCTGTGCGCTATCTTTAACATGTCAATCCTGACCAAATGCGTTCCTAGAGACTGGCGTGAGGCGGAGGTGACTCCTATCTTCAAGAAAGGAGACCGTAGCCAACCGTCGAACTACCGACCTATCAGCCTGACTTCGATAGTCGGTAAACTCATGGAAAGCATCATGGTGGACAAAGTGACTTCGCATTTAGAGTCAAACCTGCTACTGAGGAGTTGCCAGCACGGCTTCCAAAGGCAACGGTCATGCCTGACGAACCTTGTGGAATTCTTCCACTTCGTTTTCAGTGAGCACGATCGGGACAAGGCGGTGGATGTGGTCTACCTAGACTTTCAGAAAGCCTTTGATAAGGTACCACACCGCCGCCTTCTCCGGAAAGTGCGAGCGCTTGGCATAGACGGAAAGGTAGCCGGCTGGATCGAGAACTGGCTAAGTGGCAGACGGCAACGGGTGGCGGTAAATAGACAGTCTTCTGAATGGGTGCCCGTTACTAGCGGGGTGCCTCAAGGTTCTGTCCTGGGACCACTACTATTCATCATCTACGTCAACGACATGGACGGTGACATGGTTGCCAAGATTTCCAAATTTGCCGACGATACCAAGCTTGGTATGAATGTTGCAAAGGATGGAAATACTGCCCGCCTGCAGGAAGATCTTGGGAAGATTGGGGAGTGGTCGAACACGTGGCAAATGCCTTTTAACGTGAACAAATGCAAAGTAATGCATATCGGCCACAGAAACCCCTAATCTCAGTATATCCTTAAGGGCACTGCTATGGAATCCACCGACACTGAGAAGGACTTGGGTGTAACAATCACTAGTGACCTCAAGTTCTTGAAACAGTGCATTGAGGCGGAGAAAAAGGCCCAAAGGATGCTAGGCTATATTAAGCGCCAGTTTGGTTATCGGAACCAGGAGATTGTACTGTGCCTGTACAACTCACTTGTCCGACCGCACCTGGAGTATGCCATACAATTTTGGAGTCCTTCATTGCCAAAGGACATCCCGAGATTGGAACGCGTACAAGCTAGGGCAACCAAACTGATTCCCTCTATCCAACATAAAAATTATGAGGATAGACTAAGGGAGTTAGATCTGTTCTCGCTGGAAACCCGTAGACTGCGTGGTCAGCTCATCGAGGTCTTCAAAATACTTCAAGGGTTCGACAATGTTGACTACCGGGATATTTTCACACTGAGTGAGAACAGAACGCGCAATCACGGCTTCAAACTTGAACTGAAGCAATCTGGTTGGAAATTTTTTCACCTACAGTATCTGCGGTAAGTGGAACGCACTTCCAGTTGAAGTTGTCAACAGTGAATCTGTTGACCAGTTCAAGTCAAGACTAGATAAAGTCTTGAAAAGCGGCCATTCAGCGACGCAAAACAATTGAGCAGCCATGTGCCTGTTCGATTGCTAGTCCAAAGGTACCCTCTTTGAATGGACTGTAAGGTCTCGTAGGGTACTTACTTTCCTTGTTACTCCTTGTTACTTCACTCATTACCTCCTTCCTTAAGTCATCCATACTATCGGGCACTCTCACATCTACTCCATTACTCTTCAAATATTGCAAACCATTCCATACACTCTCAAACAAGGAATCACCACCACCCTTACTCTCCTTTCCATTCATAATCCCTTCCGGCAAATACTCAGGATCACTCACTCGACACACATTTTCATCATTCGCACCAGGATACCTTGACATCAAATCAGCCACTCCATTTCGTTCACCAGGCATGTACTCAATCACATAGTCAAAGTCACTCAAATCTTCCAAAGTCCTCGCAATCCTACTATCAGCCCACTTCATAGCTGGAGATACACAAGAGGTTGATGATCTGTTTTGATCACAAACCTCACACCATACAAAAACGGGCGCAACACTTTCAAACAATACTTTATCGCAGCCAACTCTCGCTCCACAGTCGAATACTTTCGTTCTGCCACATTCATAGCCTTGGATACATACCCAATTATTTGCCTGACATTCTGTCCATTCAAACGCTGCTCTTGCATCAGAAAACCCCATACAATTCCCACTCGCATCTGTATACAATTGAAGCATTTTAGCATTCACACTATAATCCGAGTATGCCAATTCAACATCTTCAGCCACTCCCTCTTTCAGTTTCTCATATGCCTCATTCATCTTATCATTCCACCTGACAACAATATTACCTTTCTTGCCCATCCACTCAGTCAGAGGCTTACTCAAACCAGAACAATCACGTATAAACTTTTGCTGAAATTCAATCAGACCCCCAAACGACTTCAGTTGCTTCACAGTCACCGGTTTCGGAAACATTCAAACCTTCTCAACATACTTCGGTGATTTTCGCAACCCATTCTCACTCACCATATGCCCAAGGAATTCCACTTCTTTCGCAAACCATTCACACTTCGCCACTTTCACCTTCACACCAACACTCTCCAACATTCTCAACACATCATTCACCAATCTCATATGCTCCTCAAAAGTCTCAGTCATAATCAAAATATCATCTATAAACGCAATCACATTCTTACTCGCAAACTTACTCAACATAACATTCATTGCCCGCTGGAAGGCTCCGGGAGCATTAGCTAACCCAAAGCTAAGGTTCCGGAACTGGTAATGCCTCTTCGTGGAAGAGAAGGCAGTTACCGGCCGGCTCTCCTCAACAATGGGCATCTGGTAATACCCCCGTGCCAGATCCAGCTTCATAAACCACTCCATCACATGCATACTATACACACACTCAGATACCACACACATCGCAAACCTTTCTTTCACAGTCCTTTCATTCACCTTTCAATAATCCACACACAGATGTAATCTTCCATCCGGCTTACGTACATGCACAATTGGACTATTCCATGCACTCTCACTTTCTTCAATCATCGCCAATTGTTCTAATTCCACACACTGCTCCTCAATCTCATCAGCAATTGGAAGTGGAAAATGCCTCAGTCACTGATAGATTGGGGCGTCCTCCTTCAGGACAATCTTGAATTCCGGGAGCTTTGCAACCCCAAAATCCAGATCACCCTTACTGAGGGCTCCCTTTCGTTCAAATATCATTCGATACACATCCTCCCTTTCATACTCAGTCAAACATCCATCCAATTCCACCATGCTCTTCACTTCATTATACATCCATTCACACTTCTTTTCATTTGCAACATTCACCCTGACATCCGTACTATCATCCATACCTACATCATTGACAGTGGAGAGGTGACCCAGTACATCTCCGACTTGGATCCCTCTCACCTGCCCTTTCACACTGGGTCCGCCTGCAGACATATAAAACGATCATTCATTCTCATCAAGCCACCAAACACACAAGCAATACGCATCCTTTCTATCCAATATCACAGGGTTCTCACCCACATCCAAACTAACATCCTTACTCCAACTCACTCTAACAGACACCCTTTTGCCCTTCACAAGCCTTACACTCTCCATAGCAGTCACCTCAATACCGGTAAATACACTCCTCAAAACACTACCATCTTTCCCTACATACAACTTATACACCCCATTTTTACCAATCTTTCTCTCAATCTGATCACTCGCAGGATGCACAACCATACAATTCATTTTCATAAAATGATACCATACTCACTACTCACCTTATCAATCACAGATTGATAAGGCATATGATACCGTATGGCGATACGGTATTATGGAGTCTCTTCACTCGATGGGAGCGATGGGACGCCTAACAATGTTTATATCTGAATTTTTGTGAGATCGTCGATTCCGCGTATGGGTGGGGGAGCCCTCCCCGGCCCAAAGGAGCAGGAAGAGGGTGTCCCGCAGGGAAGTGTCCTCAGTGTCACACTCTTTGCCCTGAGCATTAACGGCATCACCTCGGTGCTGCCGGAAGATGTTCTCGCTACGCTCTACGTGGACGACCTTTCGATCTCTTTTGGCGTGGCCCAGATGTCAACTCTGGAGCGTCGACTCCAACAGGCATTAAACCGCGTCTCTCGCATTGCCGAAGCGCACAGGTTTCGGTTTTCTTTGGCCAAGACTAAGGTGGTGCACTTCTGCCGCCATCCACGGCTTCGCCCCCGACCCAGATTTGTTTCTTAATGGGGTGCGCCTGGATGTGGTTGAGTCGCACCGTTTCCTTGGTCTTGTATTCGACCGACGCCTCACCTGGGAGGCTCATATTCGCAGCCTTAGGGTCTCTTGTACCCGCGCCATGGACATTCTCCGTTCTGTGACGTTCAGCGCTTGGGGCGCTGATAGGGCTACTGCCTTACTTTTTTATCGATCCTTTGTTCGCTCGAAGCTCGACTACGGATGCGAGTTTTATGCATCCTCAGCCGAGCGTTTATTGCGGAAGGTGGATTCGATCCACCACACCGGCCTTTGCCTTGCGACCGGTGCCTTCCGCACTTTCCCCATTGAGAGCCTGTTGGTCGATGCTGGGGAGATGCCACTCGCTCTGCGCCGCGTGCAGTGCATCACTCGCCTGTACTCGTGAGCCTGTGCGCCTCCCTCAGTCGCCAACAGCTCTCACTGAATCCGCAGCTGATCTCGATGGTGCCTATGCCGCCGAGAGACGCCAGTCATAACCTAAGCCCTTTGGGTTTAGGGCCAGGAAACTCCTTCGAGAGGTAGATATAGCTCTCGGGCCGGTGGTGCCTCTGGTTCTGCCCAGGACGCCACCCTGGACGGTACCACATTTGGCTATTTGTTGCCACGCCTCTGCTCCCAAAGCTTGTACTGCGCCGGGAGTATTGCGTTCGACCTTTTTGGAGCACACTCGTGTGACGCATCGCTACTTGATGGAGCGCTCGCATGCGCCCTATTGCAACGACTGCGTCGTCCCCCAGACTGTTCGGCATATTCTTGTCGAATGTCCCAGTCTGGGTGATCTTCGCGCACGATACCTGTCTCGGTACCGGAATGGGCGGGGTCACTACCGCCTGTCCCTTGTACTCCGGACGAGTGCGTGCACCATGACTGGTGGACTTATTGACTTTTTGGGGGAGGCCGGCCTTCTCCCCTTTATTTAAGGTTCCTTTTTTTTGTTATTGTTTTGTTGGCAGGTTGCACTCTCCTGCACCAGGGTGAGGGGAACCTCCCCCCGCTGCCGGAGATTGCTTCGATTGTTAAGTTTTTCCAATTAAAAACATTGTTCAGTTTTCATATTTTTACTTTAAAGTAGCCTAGTTCTAGGCTGTCGTGTTTTTCGGTGACTTATGCCCAAGTGGGTAGTTGCCAGATGGGCTCCATAAAATTAAAAAAAAATAAATTTTGGAGCACACATCGTGTCACGCTGGAACCGTGCCAGTGTATATGGATGGCTCCAAGTCCCAAAAGGGGGTCGGCTTCCACGCCGTATCCCCTCTGTTTGAAGTCAGCGGGGCTCTACCAGGCGCTGCGTCTGTCTTCACGGCCGAGCTGGTGGCAATACACCACTCGGTACGGGAGATTACGCGACGTGCCCGGTTCGGAGACCGGATTGTTGATCTATAGCGACTCACAAAGCGCCCTGAGTGCTCTCGGGGCATTGGAATCTCCGCATCCCCCTGGTTCGCGATATCCGTGACGCCACGGTTTTTGCGAGCCGGACAGATGTCGAGATTATCTTCTGCTGGGTTCCTGGACATGTAGGAATTGCGGGGAATGAGGGCGTCAAAGTGTCCGCGAGGACTCTGCGACCGGACCAGCATTTCGCTCTTCCTCACACCGACTACATAGCAGGAATACAGGCAGCTCTTCGGACTGCTTGGTAAAGAAGATGGGAGACGGTCGAAGCGAACTTAAAGTTGCGTGCCATTGCGCCACGACCGTTCTCATGGACCTATCCTCCAATTCCGCGACAGCGTTAGGTCGCTCTCTCTCGTCTCCGAATCGGACACACTCATGTGACGCATCACTATTTGATGGAGCGCTCGCCTGCGCCCTATTGCGACGATTTCGTCGTCCCCCACACTGTCCGGCACATTCTTGTCGAATGCCCCAGTCTGGGTGATCTTCCTGCATGTTACCTGTCCCAGTACTGGGATAGGTGGGGGCGCTACCGCCTGTCCCTTGTACTCGGGACGAGTGCGTGTACTTTGACTGGTGGACTTGTTGACTTTTGGGGGGAGGCCGGCCTTTTCCCTATTATTTCACCAGGTTGTTATTTTGCTTTTGTTTTTTTTCCCCTTATAGGTCGCACGCTCCTGCTCTGCAGGCACCTCCCCCCGATGCAGGAGCTTGCTTACTGCTTGCTTCCTTTTCCCCTTTTTTTGGTGTTGGGTTTGGGTTGTTTTTTGTTGCTTTTGTATTTGATTTTAAAGTCTATGCAGGTTTTTAATACAGTGACTAATGCCCAAGTAGGCAGTCACCAGATGAGCTCTTAAAAAAAAAAAGGCAGTTTATGGGGTGGATGTTGACTTGCATAACCTCTGATAGGTCCTTGTCTTTTATGTCATGTGTTGAATTATGTTATGCTATGATGGACCAGAAGTTCTCAATGTGGTTCAAATATGGGCTATTCGCTGGCAAGTCCTCTATTTAGTCTAATACACATATTGAACTGCTCCTTTATGAGCTTTGCAGTGTATGCAGGTATACCATCCTGCATAAACCTCTCACTCTGGCAAGCATATTTATAACTAAATATATCCCAAACATTTGCTCTCTCATAAAAAAATACAGAGTATTACTAAAAATTTTATATTATTTTGAAATCTTATAACTTTGTCTAATGTTTTTAGGTTTAGCAATTCTATTCACTGGAAAAGATCCTTTGTGTGTTATAATATGCTGAAATATAGATGAACAAGACTGTGTAGCATGCATTTGTGAGAGGATTATCTAAAAATTCACCAAGAGTAATGAAGATTTGGACATGACACAAAAAGTCCAAATAGGAAGGCTGTCTATGCAGGGCAAAATGAGCTGGATAATCACCTGCATTGGAAGAGATGAATTTGTAACTAGGTACCAACTTGAAAATTTGTGAAATCATTCATGGAAATCAAATATTTTTGAATTACTTATTCAAATTTTGAGGTCCCGTAAGGGGCGCGGCAATTTGCCATCCTGGCCGCCGTGCTGACGGGATCCAGCGCCCCGTCCGGCCCCAGCTTAGCCTCTCTTCCTTCCTTCAGATAGCCTGTATTCCTATCCTACCTCGTCGCTTTTCCTACAACCTCTCCCACAACTTTCTCTGGTCAGCCTCTAATTTCACAGGGTAGAAGCTGACATTCTTCTCAGCCAATCGTCCCGGATCGGGGCTGAGGGGGGAGGGGACAATTTCCCCTAACCCCTGAGCTCCGGTCTAGGGTGGTTGGCTTTTAACAACCTGCTTCATCCCCACCCATACCTTCCTCACATCCCTTTTCCTCTCGTCTTCAAAATCTATCCGTTTTACGCCGTGTTCAAGGTGGAGCCGCCATGCCGAAGGACTGCCAGGCCACCAGGCGGGAGGGGTGGTCCCAAATGGCGGCGCCTGGCTCTGCCGGGCCTGTAAGCACCTTTTGCAGTGCGGGCTACTGCAAGAGGTGGTGAGCGATTGCGTCCCGTAAAACAAAGAGGGTCACCATGCCCAATGATGAAACAAAAAAACATCTCCCCTTAATTCCCCCTATAACAACAACGGAGCCGCCCTCGTGCAGCTCCACAGAAAAGATGGAGGTCCCCCCCCCTGTGCTTGCGCAGGGGACCCTCCATACCTCTTTAACCGGAGAGGAGGCTTACTCCTCTCCTACGCCTACGGGTGTAGGGGACTCCCCCTCACCCCCTTCTCTGGAGGTGCTTTCGGGCACCTCCCTATCTCCAGTGGCAGTCCCTCCTATGCTTTCAAGGGGACTGCCAAGAAAGCCAGCAGGCAGCCCATTGCCGACCGCCCCTCGTACAAGCGGCTCGGTAGGGCAAACCCCCTTAGGGGGGAGAGGGAAGCCAGGCCCCTTCGGTCGCTTCCCTCAAAAGACCTGCTGGCAAAAATATTAAACCTTGCCGGGGTCAAGGCCTGTGCCTCCCCACTAAAGACTTATGACGCTGCCAAGGGGACCTGCGATGTCCTGGGAGGGGATGGCCAACTGGAGGCCCCTCCTGTGATAGACATGGTCCTTGAGGAAAACCAGCCTCAGACGGTAGGGCCTTCCATGGGGGGGAATCCGGGCTTGGCGCCAAGCACCGAACCCGAATCCGCCCCTATGCAAGGTCCTCATCAAACGGCTGTGGATTCTCAGGCAGGACAAGGAGGGGAGGGATCTCCTCCGGATGAATCCCCTGCGCCCACCGGGACCTTCTCCATTTCAGAGAAGGACATGGCTGAGGCCGGTCCATCTGGGCTGGGGGCTTCTACCGGCGGGGGTGAGAAGCGGGTTCATTCCCCGCCCTCCTCTCCTAAAAAGAAGAAAAAGACAAGAAAGACGAAAAAGACTCGGGGCTCCTCTCCATCCGCGGGGGCTGCGGGGACGGATGGGTCTGCTGCCACTTTGGTAGGCGACCAAGCCAAGATCGGCAAATCCGGCCCCTCTACCCCCTTGTGTGCGGAGCTCCTGACCAAGACTAAGACGAAGAATGCACAGGGCGGAGCCTCGATGACATCGGGGCCCATCATTCAGAGGTTACCTGGCGTTTTCGATCCCGCTGGCTTCAAACGCTTCCTCGTTATTCGCTCCACTGATGGCACCATGTTGTCTAAGGGCAACATGATCCATCAGAGGAGAGGATTAGCTAGTGCAATTGGTAGAGAGCCGAAGGTGACCCGTTTCTCGGACGGCAGCCTTCTGGCGAATGCGGCGAATCCCGCCGAGGCGGCCAAGATAAGTGCTCTTCGGACACTTCATGGCACCCCGGTGAGTGTGACGCCGCACTCTACCATGAACTTTGTGAAAGGAGTAGTTTATGCGAGGGAACTCGTTGACTACTCCATTGAGGACATCACCCTAGAGCTGGCCGACCATGGGGCGGTCAAGGTCGAACGTGTGATGAGAAAACAGGGAGGGGCTTCGAGACCCACCCCTACACTCTTCGTCACGTTCGACTGTGACAAGCTCCCTGAGTCGGTGCGTGCCGGTTGGTACCGCTACCGCGTGAAGGCATTCGTGCCACTGCCGCGGCGGTGCTATTACTGTCACCGCTTCGGCCATACGAATCGCTCATGTAGATGTGCAAAGTCGGGGTCACCCGAAGTCTGTGTAAATTGCTCCAAGGTCGCACACGATAAGTCCAAATCGTGTGTGGCCAAGTGTGTCAATTGCGGAGAGCCGCACCCTGCTTCTTCGAAGCAATGTGGTGCATATCTCCTGGAGAAAGAAATCCTGGCCGTTCAGGCCCAGGATAGACTCTCATTCCGCGAGGCTAAGGATTTGGTCCTGGCGCGCCCAGCTCTGCCTGGGACGTCATATGCCTCAGTAGTTCGAAAGGCACCCTCTGCTCCTGGCCCATCCAGGCCAACGAGCACGGTTGTTTCCGCGCCCATTCGGAGCCCTTCTGCGGGCTCTACTACACCCGGGCGCTCCCCTGGTAGAGCTGGCGGCAAAAAGGGTTCACACCCAGCCCCGGCTAAAACCAGGGCTCCCCCCTCTTCCCCCAGCGGGACCGTTCCCCGTAAGGCGAAACGGCCACGCGCCTCCACCGAGTCGTTAGACTCACAGGAGGCAACACCCCTGAAGATGGTCGCTAGGCCATCTTCGGGGGTTCTTCAAGCTGTCCCCCGAAAGGAGGACAGCAACAAAGGAGCTTCGGCTCCTTCGCCCACGCCACGAGGTGGAGCGAGTGGCTCGGAGACGGTGGTTCCTCGAAAAGAGGGCCCCCCGCCTCCCAAGCCGCAGCGCCCGCCTAAGGTTTCGAGGCGGAGGGAGGAAAAGACTCGCATGGCGAGGTCAACCTCCCCCAATAAGTCCTCGAAGGCGACAGCGCCTCCAGCGCTTTGTCCGGCCAACAGCGCCCGGGGTTCTGCCCCCGGGAAGCGTACGGCCATTCCCGTGAGGGTCTTCAATTCGAGGAGGGCCCCCGCGTCTCCTCCGAGCTAGGCCTGGAGGGCATATTCCTTCAATGGAATTGCCGTGGACTGCGGGCCAACTGGGAGGAGCTGCGGAGGCTCGCCTCGTCCCGTTCCCCGTTAGCTATTTTTTTGCAGGAGACCATGCTAGGCGCGTGCCCACTGCCTGCCCTCCCGGGGTATAAGGGTCTTGCAACCCCACCACCGCGGGACGCCCGGGCTGGGGGATGCGCGGTTTACACCCGGCATGATGTCTCCGTTCTTCCTTTCTCTTTAGATACCTCCTTACAGGCAGTGGCTGTGCAGCTGCACCTAGATAGGAGGTATACTATCATTTCTGCGTACATTCCACCGTCAGCTGACTTCGACGCGGGGGACTTCCGCCGCGTCGTGGCACGGTTGCCGAGGCCCTATCTCTTGCTTGGAGATCTGAACGGCAGGCATCCTCTCTGGGGAGATTACACCATAAATCCCAGGGGACAAGTCCTTGCCGATCTGATCGAAGAGCTTGAGATGGGTGTCCTAAACGTGGATGAGTTTACGCATCACTGTCCGAGAACCGCTTCATTTTCTTGCCTTGACCTATCTTTGTGCTCTTCGGATGCACAGCTTGATTTTGATTGGGGGGTGGTCGATGACCTCCATGGTAGTGATCACTTTCCCATTCAAATATCATTTTCAGGGCAACTGCCGCCTGAGAGACCACCTCGGTGGTGCTTGGCACGGGCGCGGTGGCCTGCATTTCAGGAAATGACTGAATTCTCTATCTCAGTCGAGGAGTTTAGGTCGGTAGATGAGGCCGTTGAGTTCTTCTCCGGCAACCTCATCGCCGTGGGCCTGACTACTATTCCTAGGACGTCTGGCTGTTTTGCACGCCGACCACTCCCATGGTGGTCGGCCGAGTGTGAGACGGCCCTCAAACAGAAGCGTTATGCCTACATGCGCTATAAGCGCCGCCCGAACGATTTCACTGTCGCTGAATTTCGTCGGGCTAGGGCTAGGTTCCGGTATATTTCGAAGCACGCCCGCCGCTCTTCTTGGCGGGCATACGTGTCTTCACTTAACGGGAAGACCCCTTTAGCTGAGGTGTGGAAGCGAGTCAAAAGGATTCGGGGCAAGTTCTCGCAGGACCCCCCTCCCGTTCTCCAGGAGAATGGGACCGCAATCTCGGACCCCGCGTCCGTGGCGGAATCCTTAGCGACCGCTTTCTCTGCATTCTCTAGCCGTGATGCTGCTCCGCCAGCATTCAATGCACGTCGTGATGTCGCGGAAGGCCGCCGGCTGGACTTTACCTCCAGAGGCGGAGAACCCTTCAACGACAAGTTTACTGTGAGTGAGTTGCGTTCCGCTCTCGCTTCGTGCGCGGACACCGCCCATGGTCCGGACGATGTCCCGTACGCCATGCTTCGACACCTGGGTGAGCGAGGCATGGCCTTTCTGTTAGATCTGTTCAACAGGATCTGGGTGGAAGGTCTTCTCCCAGACTCCTGGCGAATCGCTACTGTGCTCGCCTTTCGCAAGCCGGGGAGAGATCACTCTACTCCGACCGGTTTCCGCCCAATCTCTCTAACCTCTTGCGTTTGCAAGTTGATGGAGAAATTGGTAAATGTTAGATTAGCCCATTTCCTGGACAGCGGAGGCCATCTGTCTTCTGCACAGTGCGTCTTCCGTAAGTTTCACTCCACGTCGGATGCTCTGCTCCGACTGGAAAATGCCGTCTGCGAGGCTTTCCTTCGTAGACAGCACTACGCCACGGTGTTTTTTGATCTGGAGAAGGCCTATGATACCGCATGGCGATACGGTATCATGGAGACTCTCCACACGATGGGGGCGAGGGGACGCCTCCCAATGTTTATATCTGAATTTTTGCGAGATCGTCGATTCCGCGTACGGGTGGGGGGAGCCCTCTCTGCCCCAAAGGAGCAGGAAGAGGGTGTCCCGCAGGGAAGTGTCCTCAGTGTCACACTCTTTGCCCTGAGCATCAACGGCATCACCTCGGTGCTGCCAGAAGATGTTCTCGCTACGCTTTACGTGGACGACCTTTCGATCTCTTTTGGCGCGGCCCAGATGCCAACTCTGGAGCATCGACTCCAACAGGCATTGAACCGCGTCTCTCGCAATGCCGAAGCGCACAGGTTTCGGTTTTCTTTGGCCAAGACTAAGGTGGTGCACTTCTGCCGCCATCCACGGCTTCACCCTGACCCAGATTTGTTTCTTAATGGGGAACGCCTGGATGTGGTTGAGTCGCACCGTTTCCTTGGTCTTGTATTCGACCGACGCCTCACCTGGGAGGCTCATATTCGCAGCCTTAGGGTCTCTTGTACCCGCGCCATGGAAATTCTCCGTTCCGTGACGTTCAGCGCTTGGGGCGCTGATAGGGCTACCGCCTTACTTTTTTATCGATCCTTTGTTCGCTCGAAGCTCGACTACGGATGCGAGTTTTTGCATCCGCAGCCGAGCGTTTATTGCGGAAGGTGGATTCAATCCACCACACCGGCCTTCGCCTTGCGACCGGTGCCTTCCGCATTTCCCCCATTGAGAGCCTGTTGGTCGATGCTGGGGAGATGCCACTCGCTCTGCGCCGCGTGCAGTGCATCACTCTCCTGTATGCGCGAGCCCGGCGCCTCCCTCAGTCGCCAACAGCTCTCACTGCATCCGCAGCTGATCTCGATGGTGCCTATGCCGCCGAGAGACGCCAGTCATACCCTAAGCCCTTTGGGTTTAGGGCCAGGAAACTCCTTCGAGAGGTAGATATAGCTCTCGGGCCGGTGGCGCCCCTGGTTCTGCCCAGGACGCCACCCTGGAGGGTACCACATTTGGCTATTTGTCGCCACGCCTCTGCTCCCAAAGCTTGTACTGCGCCGGGAGTATTGCGTTCGACCTTTTTGGAGCACACATCGTGTCACGCTGGTACCGTGCCAGTGTATACGGATGGCTCCAAGTCCCAAGAGGGGGTCGGCTTCCACGCCGTATCCCCTCTGTTTGAAGTCAGCGGGGCTCTACCAGGCGCTGCGTCTGTCTTCACGGCCGAGCTGGTGGCAATACACCACTCGGTACGGGAGATTACGCGACGTGCCCGGTTCGGAGACCGGATTGTGATCTATAGCGACTCACAAAGCGCCCTGAGTGCTCTCGGGGCATTCGAATCTCCGCATCCCCTGGTTCGCGATATCCGTGACGCCACGGTTTTGGCGAGCCGGGCAGATGTCGAGATTATCTTCTGCTGGGTTCCTGGACATGTAGGAATTGCGGGGAATGAGCGCGCCGATGAGGGCGCCAAAGAGTCCGCGAGGACTCTGCGACCGGACCAGCGTTTCGCTCTTCCTCACACCGACTACATGGCAGGAATACGGGCAGCTCTTCGGACTGCTTGGCAAAGAAGATGGGAGACGGTCGAGGGGAACTTAAAGTTGCGTGCCATTGCGCCGCGACTGTTCCCATGGACCTATCCCCCAATGCCGCGGCGGCTTCAGGTTGCTTTCTGTCGTCTCCGAATCGGACACACTCGTGTGACGCATCGCTATCTGATGGAGCGCTCGCCTGCGTCGTCCCCCAGACTGTTCGGCACATTCTTGTCGAATGTCCCAGTCTGGGTGATCTTCGCGCACGATACCTGTCCCAGTACCGGGATGGGCGGGGTCGCTACTGCCTGTCCCTTGTGCTCGGGACAGATTCGTGCACACTGACTTGTGGACTTGTTGACTTCTTGGGGGAGGCCGGCCTTCTCCCTATTATTTAAGCAAGGTTTGTTTGTTTTGTTTTTTGTTGTTTTTTTGCATTTTTTGTTTTTTGTTTGTTTTTTTTTCTTTAGTTGCACGCTCCTGCGCCGGGGGGACCTCTCTCCGACGCACCAGCTTGCTTCCTTTCCCCCTTTTGGGGTGTTGTTTTTTTTTTTTCTCTCTTTAATTTCATTTTAAAGTAGCCTAGAACTAGGCCAGTTTTAATACGGCGACTAATGCCCAAGTAGGCAGTCGCCAGATGAGCTCTTTAAAAAAAAAAAAAAAAAAATTCAAATTTTGAGGAATAAACCTATATTCAACATTAAGCCTTTCAGTTTCCTTTACCTAGACTATGTAATTTCTGGGATATTTACATCTCAAATGATATTAAAAATTTAGACACACCTTGTATATTAAATTGTCATAATACAATTCAGTGTACAGTATAGCATAACTATTTGGGGCAACTGTATATTAAATAATATGCTTAAAAATTCAGAAATAAATCATTTGCTTGTATCACAATAAATATGTAGGCATCAGTGAAAGAATTGGAAGAAAATCTGTCGATTCCTGAAAAATGTGATCCTTTTGATACTAAATAACCTTTCTTTTACTAATAGTCATAATGGTTAATAACTTTAAAAATATCAGAATTTACATTTTGACTATTCTTTGCCTCAGGACACCTGTACATACTCCTGGAATGAACATCAATTAATGTCACTTTTTCATGTTACTTTCAGGAATGTTAACAAAGATGAGAAACTGTTTGCAAATGTAAAAAGAACTGAATTATTTTTGGATTCTTCTAGAAATAAAATGTTAATCCATTTATTTAGCTAAAAATAGTGATAATGGAGGATGACAAACCTCATGATTCAGATTCTTCAGAAGGGACAGGTTTGTTCACTTGAAAATGGTTTCACATGCTTCAAAAAATCCTGGCTTTGTCAATCAATAATATAAAATTTAACCAATATTGCACTATTTCATACTATAAAAGATGAATCCAGGACAATCTAGATTTATATTACTAACTTTTTTAAGAGATGGTGTTTTGATTCTAGGACAATAGCAAATAAAATTTGGTTCATGCATGTGTTGTCAGATGTTTAATCAAATAAAACTGGTTAATTGGTAATTAGTCTTTGTGCTGATTAATTGCTTTTCATTATTGATCATTTGTTTATTGTCTCATATATTTTACTGTGTTTACTATTCCCTTAGAGTATTAATCAACAATCCAGGTCATATAATTACAGGATGTGCCCAATCCATATCAACACCTACAAGAAAATACAATAATATATCCCATTCATACATCCTGTATGCTAGGACACAACCCCTTATACCTATGCCATGGCCTCAAAAAACCTCTAACTAGGGACAAAAAGACACCCTCCATATACTTCTTCATTATCTCTCTCTATTGCCATGCCTGCTATAATAGTGATATCAGACATACACACCCAATTTGTCACCCCCCTCCCCCATAAAGGGTGCAACGGTTTGATTTGCTATCCTGGCTGCCGTGCTAATGGGACTCTGCACCCCCTCCAACCCCAGCTTAGCCTCTTCTCCTTCCTTCAGAATACTTGTGTTTTCCCCTTGTTTCCTCCCTTTTCATACAACTTCTCCCACATCTTTCTCTGGTCACCCTCTAATTTCACAGGGTAGATGCTGACCTTCTCAGCCAACTATCCCAGATCGGGGCTGAGGGAGGAGGGGTCAATGTTACCTAACCCCTGAGCTCCAGTTTGGGATGGTGGGTTTTTAACAACCTGCCCCGTAAGGGGCGCAGCGATTTGCCATCCTGGCCGCTGTGCAGATGGGACTCAGCACCCCGTCCAACCCCAGCTTAGCCTCTTCTCCTTCCTTCAAAACACTTGTTTCCTCTCTTTTCATACAACCTCTCCCACAACTTTCTCTGGTCAGCCTCTAATTTCACAGGGTAGATGCTCACCTTCTTCTCGGCCAACCGTCCTTGATCGGGGCTGAGGGGGGAGGGGACAATGTTCCCTAACCCCTGAGCTCCGGTCTGGGGTGGTTGGTTTTTAACAACCTGCTTCATCCCCACCCATACCTTCCTCACATCCCTTTTCCTCTTGTCTTCAAAATCTATCTTTTTTACGCCGTGTCTAAGGTGGAGCCGCCATGCCGATGGACTGCCAGGCCACCAGGCGGGAGGGGTGGTCCCAAATGGCGGCGCCTGTCTCTGCCGGGCGTGCAAGCACCTCTTGCAGTGCGGGCAACTGTGAGAGGTGGTGAGCTGTTGCATCCCGTGTAAATAAGAGGGTCACCATGCCCAATGATGAGTATCAAAAAAAACCCCAACCAGCAACTTCCCCAAGAACATCAAAGGAGCCGCCCTCGGGCAGCTCCACCAAAAAAATGGAGGTCCCCTCCCTTGTGCTTGCGCAGGGGACCCTCATACTTCTTTAACCGGAGAGGAGGCTTACTCCTCTCCTACGCCTACGGGTGTAGGGGACTCCCCCTCACTCCCTTCTCTGGAGGTGCTTTCGGGCACCTCCCTATTTCCAGCGGCAGTCCCTCCTTTTCTTTCTAAGGGGACTGCCAAGAAAGCGAGCAGGCAGCCCATTGCCGACCGGCCCTCGTGTAAGCGGCTCGGTAGGGCAAACCCCCTTTGGGGGGAGAGGGAAGCCAGGCCCCTTCGGTCGCTTCCCTCAAAAGACCTGCTGGCAAGGATATTAAACCTTGCCGGGGTTAAGGCTTGTGCCTCCCCACAAATGACTCTTGACGCTGCCAAGGGGACCTGCGATGTCCTGGGAGGGGATGGCCAACTGGAGGCCCCTCCTGTGATAGACATGGTCCTTGAGGAGACCCAGCCTCAGAGGGTAGGGCCTTCCATGGGGGGGAATCCGGGCTCGGCGCCAAGCACCGAACCCGAGTCCGCCCCTATGCAAGGTCCCCCTCAAACGGCTGAGGGCTCCGAGGCAATACAAGGAGGGGAGGGATCTCCTCCGACAGGTGCGCCCACGACTACCAGGAACTTGTCCATTTCGGAGAGGGACCTGGCTGAGGCCGGCCCATCTGGCATGGGGGCTTCTGCCGGCGGAGGTGAGAAGCGGGTTCATTCCCTGCCCTCCTCTCCTATAAACAAGAAGAAAAAGACTCAGGACTCCTCTCCATCTGCGGGGGCTGCGGGGATGGATGGGTCTGCTGCCACTTTGGTAGGCGACTGAGCCAAGATCGGCACATCCGGCCCCTCTGCCCCACTGGGTCCGGAGCCCCTGACTAAGACCAAAAGTTCACAGGGCGAAGCCTCAATAACATCGGGGCCCCTCATTCAGAGGTTACCTGGCATTTTCGAGCCTGCTGGCTTCAAACGCTTTCTCGTTATTCGCTCCACTGATGGCACCATGTTGGCCAAGGGCAACATGATCCATCAGAGGAGAGGATTAGCTAGTGCAATTGATAGAGAGCCGAAGTGACCCGTTTCTCGGATGGGAGCCTTCTGGCGAATGCGGCGAATCCCGCCGAGGCGGCCAAGATAAGTGCTCTTCGGACACTTCATGGCACCCCGGTGAGTGTGACGCTGCACTCTACCATGAACTTTGTGAAAGGAGTAGTTTATGCGAGGGAACTCATTGACTATTCCATTGAGGACATCACCCTAGAGCTGGCCGACCATGGGGCGGCCAAGGTCGAACGTGCGATGAGAAAACAGGGAAGGGCCTCGAGACCCACCCCTACACTCTTCGTCACGTTCGACTGTGACAAGCTCCCTGAGTCGGTGCAAGCCGGTTGGTACCGCTACCGCGTGAAGGCATTCGTGCCACTGCCGCGGCGGTGCTATTACTGTCACCGCTTCGGCCATACGAATCGCTCATGTAGATGTGCAAAGTCAGGGTCACCCGAAGTATGTGTAAATTGCTCCAAGGTCGCACACGATAAGTTCAAATCGTGTGTGGCCAAGTGTGTCAATTGCGGAGAGCCGCACCCTGCTTCTTCGAATCAATGTGGTGCATATCTCCTTTGAGAAAGAAATCCTGGCCGTTCAGGCCCAGGATCGACTCTCATTCCGCAGGCAAAGGACTTGGTCCTGGCGCGCTCGGCTCTGCCTGGGACGTCATATGCCTCAATAGTTAGAAAGGCACCCTCTGCTCCTGGCCATCCAGGCCAACGAGCATGGTTGTTTCCGCGCCCATTCGGAGCCCTTCTGCAGGCTCTACCCAACCTGGGCGCTCCCCTGGTAAAGCTGGTGGCAAAAAGGGTTCATACCCTGCCCCGGCTAAAACCAGGGCTCCCCCCTCTTCCCCCAGCGTGACCGTTTCCCGTAAGGCGAAACGGCCACGCGCCTCCACCGAGTCGTTAGACTCACAGGAGGCAACACCCCTGAAGATGGTCGCTAGGCCATCTTCCGGGGTTCCTAAAGCTGTTCCCCGAAAGGAGGACAGCAACAAAGGAGCTTCGGCCCCTTCGCCCAGGCCCCGAGGTAGAGCGAGTGGCTCGGAGACGGTGGTTCCTCGAAAAGAGGGCTCCCCGCCTCCCAAGCCGCAACGCCCGCCTAAGGTTTCGAGGCGGAGGGAGGAAAAGACTCGCATGGCGAGCCCAACCGCACCCAATAAGTCCTCGAAGGCGACAGCGCCTTCAGCGCTTTGTCCGGCCAACAGCGCCCGGGGTTCTGCCCCCGGGAAGCGTACGGCCATTCCCGTGAGGGTCTTCAATTCGAGGAGGTCCCCCGCGTCTCCTCCGAGCTAGGCCTGGAGGGCATATTCCTTCGATGGAATTGCCGTGGACTCCGGGCCAACTGGGAGGAGCTGCGGAGGCTCGTCTCGTCCCGTTCCCCGTTAGCTATTTTTCTGCAGGAGACCATGCTAGGCGCGTGCCCGCTGCATGCCCTCCCGCGGTATAAGGGTCTTGCGACCCCACCACCGCGGGATGGCCGGGCTGGGGGATGCGCAGTTTACACCCGGCATGATGTCTCCGTTCTTCCTTTCTCTTTAGATAGGAATCTTGCGTGTGCAAGTTGATGGAGAAATTGGTAAATGTTAGATTAGCCTATTTCCTGGACAGCGGAGGCCATCTGTCTTCTGCACAGTGCGGCTTCCGTAAGTTCCACTCCACGTCGGATGCTCTGCTCTGACTGGAAAGTGCCGTCTGCGAGGCTTTCCTTCGTAGACAGCACTACGCCACGGTGTTTTTTGATCTGGAGAAGGCCTATGATACCGCATGGCGATACGGTATCATGGAGACTCTCCACACGATGGGGGCGAGGGGACGCCTCCCAATCTTTATATCTGAATTTTTGCGAGATCGTCGATTCCGCGTACGGGTGGGGGGAGCCCTCTCCGGCCCAAAGGAGCAGGAAGAGGGTGTCCCGCAGGGAAGTGTCCTCAGTGTCACACTCTGTGCCCTGAGCATCAACGGCATCACCTCGGTGCTGCCGGAAGATGTTCTCGCTACGCTCTACGTGGACGACCTTTCGATCTCTTTTGGCGCGGCCCAGATGCCAACTCTGGAGCGTCGACTCCAACAGGCATTGAACCGCGTCTCTCACTATGCCGAAGCGCACAGGTTTCGGTTTTCTTTGGCCAAGACTAAGGTGGTGCACTTCTGCCGCCATCCACGGCTTCACCCCGACCCAGATTTGTTTCTTAATGGGGTGCGCCTGGATGTGGTTGAGTCGCACCGTTTCCTTGGTCTTGTATTCGACCGACGCCTCACCTGGGAGGCTCATATTCGCAGCCTTAGGGTCTCTTGTACCCGCGCCATGGACATTCTCCGTTCCGTGACGTTCAGCGCTTGGGGCGCTGATAGGGCTACCGCCTTACTTTTTTATCGATCCTTTGTTCGCTCGAAGCTCGACTACGGATGCGAGTTTTATGCATCCGCAGCCGAGCGTTTATTGCGGAAGGTGGATTCGATCCACCACACCGGCCTTCGCCTTGTGACCGGTGCCTTCCGCACTTCCCCCATTGAGAGCCTGTTGGTCGATGCTGGGGAGATGCCACTCGCTCTGCGCCGCGTGCAGTGCATCACTCGCCTGTACGCGCGAGCCCGGCGCCTCCCTCAGTCGCCAACAGCTCTCACTGCATCCGCAGCTGATCTCGATGGTGCCTATGCCGCCGAGAGACGCCAGTCATACCCTAAGCCCTTTGGGTTTAGGGCCAGGAAACTCCTTCGAGAGGTAGATATAGCTCTCGGGCCGGTGGCTCCCCTGGTTCTGCCCAGGACGCCACCCTGGAGGGTACCACATTTTGCTATTTGTCGCCACGCCTCTGCTCCCAAAGCTTGTACTGCGCCGGGAGTATTGCGTTCGACCTTTTTGGAGCACACATCGTGTCACGCTGGTACCGTGCCAGTGTATACGGATGGCTCCAAGTCCCAAGAGGGGGTCGGCTTCCACGCCGTATCCCCTCTGTTTGAAGTCAGCGGGGCTCTACCAGGCGCTGCGTCTGTCTTCACGGCCGAGCTGGTGGCAATACACCACTCGGTACGGGAGATTACGCGACGTGCCCGGTTCGGAGACCGGATTGTGATCTATAGCGACTCACAAAGCGCCCTGAGTGCTCTCGGGGCATTGGAATCTCTGCATCCCCTGGTTCGCGAAATCCGTGACGCCACGGTTTTGGCGAGCCGGGCAGATGTCGAGATTATCTTCTGCTGGGTTCCTGGACATGTAGGAATTGCGGGGAATGAGCGCGCCGATGAGGGCGCCAAAGAGTCCGCGAGGACTCTGCGACCGGACCAGCGTTTCGCTCTTCCTCACACCGACTACATGGCAGGAATACGGGCAGCTCTTCGGACTGCTTGGCAAAGAAGATGGGAGACGGTCGAAGGGAACTTAAAGTTGCGTGCCATTGCGCGGCGACTGTTCCCATGGACCTCTCCCCCAAAGCCGCGGCGGCTTCAGGTTGCTTTCTGTCGTCTCCGAATCGGACACACTCGTGTGACGCATCGCTATCTGATGGAGCGCTCGCCTGCGCCCTATTGCAACGACTGCGTCGTCCCCCAGACTGTTCGGCACATTCTTGTCGAATGTCCCAGTCTGGGTGATCTTCGCGCACGACACCTGTCCCGGTACCGGGATGGGCGGGGTCGCTACCGCCTGTCCCTTGTTCTCGGGATGAGTGCGTGTACTTTGACTGGTGGACTTATTGACTTTTTGGGGGAGGCCGGCCTTCTCCCTTTTATTTAACGCGATTTAATTGTTGTTGTTGTTGTTTTTGTAATTGTTTTGTTATTGCTTTGTTATTGTTATTGTTATTCCTTTTTATTGTTTTCTGTTTAATTTTTTAAAGTAGCCTAAATTAGGCTGTTTGTTTACGGCAACTTATGCCTTAGTCGGCAGTCGCCAGATAGCCCCTTAATTAAAAAAAAAAAATCTTTAGATAGGAGGTATACTATCATTTCTGCGTACAATCCACCGTCAGCTGACTTCGACGCGGGGGACTTTCGCCGCGTCGTGGCATGGTTGCCGAGGCCCTATCTCTTGCTTGGAGATCTGAACGGCAGGCATCCTCTCTAGGGAGATTACTAAATAAATCCCAGGGGACAAGTCCTTGCCGATCTGATCGAAGAGCTTGAGATGGGTGTCCTAAACGTGGAGTTTACAGATCACTGTCCGAGAACCGCTTCATTTTCAGGCCTTGACCTATCTTTGTTGTCTTCAGATGCACAGCCTGATTTTGATTGGGGGGTGGTCGATGACCTCCATGGTAGTGATCACTTTCCCATTCAAATATCATTTTCAGGGCAACTGCCGCCTGAGAGACCACCTCGGTGGTGCTTGGCGCGGGCGCGGTGGCCTGCATTTCAGGAAATGACTGAATTCTCTATCTCAGTCGAGGAGTTTAGGTCGGTAGATGAGGCCGTTGAGTTCTTCTCCGGCAACCTCATCGCCGTGGGCCTGACTACTATTCCTAGGACGTCTGGCCGTTTTGAACGCCGACCACTCCCATGGTGGTCGGCCGAGTGTGAGACGGCCCTCAAACAGAAGCGTTATGCCTACATGCGCTATAAGCGCCGCCCGAACGATTTCCCTGTCGCTGAATTTCGTCGGGCTAGGGCTAGGTTCCGGTATATTTCGAAGCACGCCCGCCGCTCTTCTTGGCGGGCATAAGTGTCTTCACTTAACGGGAAGACCACTTTAGCTGAGGTGTGGAAGCGAGTCAAAAGGATTCGGGGCAAGTTCTCGCAGGACCCCCCTCCCGTTCTCCAGGAGAATGGGACCGCAATCTCGGACCCCGCGTCCGTGGCGGAATCCTTAGCGACCGCTTTTTCCGCATTCTCTACTTGTGATGCTGCTCCGCCAGCATTCAATGCACGTCGTGATGTCGCGCAAGGCCGCCGGCTGGACTTTACCTCCAGAGGCGGAGAACCCTTCAACGACAAGTTTACTGTGAGTGAGTTGCGTTCCGCTCTCGCTCCGTGCGCGGACACCGCCCATGGTCCGGACGATGTCCCGTACGCCATGCTTCGACACCTGGGTGAGCGAGGCATGGCCTTTCTGTAATAGATTTGTTCAACAGGATCTGGGTGGAAGGTCTTCTCCCAGACTCCTGGCGAATCGCTACTGTGCTCGCCTTTCGCAAGCCGGGAAGAAATCACTCTACTCCGACCGGTTTCCGCCCAATCTCTCTAACCTCTTGCGTGTGCAAGTTAATGGAGAAATTGGTAAATGTTAGATTAGCCTTTTTCCTGGACAGCGGAGGCCATCTGTCTTCTGCACAGTGCGGCTTTCGTCGTAAGTTCCACTCCACGTCGGATGCTCTGCTCCGACTGGAAAATGCCGTCTGCGAGGCTTTCCTTCGTAGACAGCACTACGCCACAGTGCTTTTTGATCTGGAGAAGGCCTATGATACCGCATGGCGATACGGTATCATGGAGACTCTCCACACGATGGGGGCGAGATGGGACGCCTCCCAATGTTTATATCTGAATTTTTGTGAGATCGTCGATTCCGCGTAAGGGTAGGGGGAGCCCTCTCCGGCCCAAAGGAGCAGGAAGAGGGTGTCCCGCAGGGAAGTGTCCTCAGTGTCACACTCTTTGCCCTGAGCATCAACGGCATCACCTCGGTGCTGCCAGAAGATGTTTTCGCTACGCTTTACGTGGACGACCTTTCGATCTCTTTTGGCGCGGCCCAGATGCCAACTCTGGAGCGTCGACTCCAACAGGCATTGAACCGCGTCTCTCGCTATGCCGAAGCGCACAGGTTTCGGTTTTCTTTGGCCAAGACCAAGGTTGTGCACTTCTGCCGCCATCCACGGCTTCACCCCAACCCAGATTTGTTTCTTAATGGGGTGGGCCTGGATGTGGTTGAGTCGCACCGTTTCCTTGGTCTTGTATTCGACCGACGCCTCACTTGGGAGGCTCATATTCGCAGCCTTAGGGTCTCTTGTACCCGCGCCATGGACATTCTCCGTTCCGTGACGTTCAGCGCTTGGGGCGCTGATAGGGCTACTGCCTTACTTTTTTATCGATCCTTTGTTCGCTCGAAGCTCGACTACGGATGCGAGTTTTATGCATCCGCAGCTGAGCGTTTATTGCGGAAGGTGGATTCGATCCACCACACCGGCCTTCGCCTTGCGACCGGTGCCTTCCGCACTTTCCCCATTGAGAGCCTGTTGGTCGATGCTGGGGAGATGCCACTCGCTCTGCGCCGCGTGCAGTGCATCACTCGCCTGTACGCGCGGTCCCGGCGCCTCCCTCAGTCGCCAACCGCTCTCACTGCATCCGCAGCTGATCTCGATGGTGCCTATGCCGCCGAGAGACGCCAGTCATACCCTAAGCCCTTTGGGTTTAGGGCTAGGAAACTCCTTCGAGAGGTAGATATAGCTCTCGGGCCTGTGGTGCCTCTGGTTCTGCCCAGGACGCCACCCTGGACGGTACCACATTTGGCTATTTTTCGCCACGCCTCTGCTCCCAAAGCTTGTACTGCGCCGGGAGTATTGCGTTCGACCTTTTTGGAGCACACATCGTGTCACGCTGGTACCATGCCAGTGTATACGGTTGGCTCCAAGTCCGAAGAGGGGGTCGGCTTCCACGCCGTATCCCCTCTGTTTGAAGTCAGCGGGGCTCTACCGGGCGCTGCGTCTGTCTTCACGGCCGAGCTGGTGGCAATACACCACTCGGTACGGGAGATTACGCGACGTGCCCGGTTCGGAGACCGGATTGTGATCTATAGCGACTCACAAAGCGCCCTGAGTGCTCTCGGGGCATTGGAATCTCTGCATCCCCTGGTTCGCGAAATCCGTGACGCCACGGTTTTGGCGAGCCGGGCAGATGTCGAGATTATCTTCTGCTGGGTTCCTGGACATGTAGGAATTGCGGGGAATGAGCGCGCCGATGAGGGCGCCAAAGAGTCCGCGAGGACCCTGCGACCGGACCAGCGTTTCGCTCTTCCTCACACTGACTACATGGCAGGAATACGGGCAGCTCTTCGGACTGCTTGGCAAAGAAGATGGGAGACGGTCGAAGGGAACTTAAAGTTGCGTGCCATTGCGCCGCGACTGTTCCCATGGACCTATCCCCCAATGCCGCGGTGGCTTCGGGTTTCTTTCTGTCGTCTCCGAATCGGCCACACTCGTGTGACACATCGCTATTTGATGGAGCGCTCGCCTGCGCCCTATTGCAACGACTGCGTCGTCCCCCAGACTGCTCGGCACATTCTTGTCGAATGTCCCAGTCTGGGTGATCTTCGCGCACGACACCTGTCCCGGTACCGGGATGGGCGGGGTCGCTACCGCCTGTCCCTTGTACTCGGGACGAGTGCGTGTACTTTGACTGGTGGACTTATTGACTTTTGGGGGGAGGCCGGCCTTTCCCCTTTCATTTAACCCGGTTTAATTGTTGTTGTTTTTGTTATTGTTTTTGTTATTGCTTTGTTATTGTTATTTCTTTTTATTGTTTCCTTTTCAATTTTTTTAAGTAGCCTAGAACTAGGCTGTTTGTTTACAGCAACTTATTCCTTAGTCGGCAGTCGCCAGATAGCCCCTTAAAAAAAAAAAAATAATAAAAAAAAATGTTTCCTCACTTTTCATACAACCTCTCCCACAACTTTCTCTGGTCACCCTCTAATTTCACAGGGTAGATGCTGACCTTCTTCTTAGCCAACTGTCCCGCATCGGGGGGGGAGGGGACAACGTTCCCTAACCTCTGAGCTCCTGTTTGGGATGGGTTTTTTTACTAACCTACTTAATCCCCACCCTTACCTTCCTCAGATCCCTTTTCCTTCTCACATCACCATCTATCCTTGATTTTATTCCGTGCCCCCGGTGGAGCTGCCATGCTGAAGGGTTGCCAGGTCACCAGGTGGGAGGGGTGGCCATAAATGGTGGCACCTGGCTCTGCCAGGCCCGTAAGCACCCCTTGCTGAGCGGGCTACTGCGAGGGGTGATTGCAATTTCATACTGTGGAAAAAATAGGGTCACCATGCCCATAGATGAAAAACTTTAAAATACCCAACCCTTAACTTCCCCTGTTCTATAGATGGAGCCGCCCTCATACTGGTGGAGGTGAGAAGCGGGTTTATTTCCCGCCTTCCTCTCCAAAAAGGAAGAAGACTCGGGACTCCTCTCCATTCGAGGGCGCAGTGGCGATGGATGGGTCTGCTGCCACTTTGGTAGGTGACTGAGCCAAGATTGGCACATCTGGCCCCTCTGCCCCACCGGGTGCGGAGCCCCTGACTAAGACCAAAAGTTCACAGGGCGGAGCCTCGATAAAATCGGGGCCCCTCATTCAGAGGTTACCTGGCATTTTTGAGCCCGCTGGCTTCAAACGCTTCCTCGTTATTCGCTCCACTGATGACAGCATGTTGGCAAGGGCAACATGATCCACCAGAGGAGAGGATTAGCTAGTGCAATTGGTAGATCTTTGCGCATATGTCCCGGTACTGTGGGTGGGGTCCGCTACCACCTGTCCCTTGTACTCGGGACAGATTCGTTCACCCCGAACGGTGGACTTTTAGACTTTTTGGAGGAGGCTGGCCTTCTCCCTGTTATTTAAAATTCAACTATCGATCGCGGTCTTCTTCGGCGCGGGAGGGCGGGCCTTCCCCCGTCGAAGGAGCTTGCTCTATATTTTTTCAATTTGTTCGTTTTTCTGTTGTTTTTGTTTGTATTCTTTGTTTTTCCTTTTTTTTTAAATTTAGCTTTTAATTTAGCCTAGATTTAGGCTAGCTTGAGTACGGCAACTTAGGCCCTAGAAGACAGTTGCCAGATGGGATATATAAACTTAAAAAAAAAAAAAATCAACCAGTCTAACATCTTTAAAGATTAGTTCACCCAGCATGAGGGATCATTCAGGCATATTGAGTGGCCACCACAGTCCCCAGGTTTAAATCCCATTCAGAATTTATGGGATGAGCTTGAGAGGTACCTGCATGACTTATCACCTCTTCCATCATCATTGAACGATTTGGGTCTACAGCTGCTGGAATTGTGGCCAAAATTGAAGCTACAGAAGCTTGTAGACTCCATGCCAGATAGAATGAGAGCTGTAATTCTATTGAGAGAAGGTCCAATAGCTTATTAAATAATTATTCATTGAATGACCTTTATTTTGGCCAGGCAGTGTATACAAAAGAAATTACATATCCAGAATTGATAAGAACGGTAGAATGTCTGGCATCTATAGATTTAATTGTACATTTACTCTTGCTTTTACCTACTGCGTGCACATCACTGGTGGACTTGTAGACTTTTCGTGGGAGGCTGACCTTCTTCCTTTTATTTAACGTTTTTTTTTTTTTTTTTTATAGGTTGCATGTTCCTGCACCAGGAGGACCACCCCCTGATGCAGGAGCTGGCTTCCTGCTCATTGCCTTTTCCATTTTTTAATTTTTAGTGTTGTTTTTGTTTTGTTTTTTGAATCTTATTTTAAAGTAGCCTAGTACTAGGCACTTTTTAATACGGCGATTAATGCCCAAGTAGGCAGTCGCCAGATGAGCTCTTAAAAAAAAAATAAAATTGCTTTTACCTATTTAGTTTATTCCTAAATACAAAATTTTTAAGTTTAATGACATTTTTTCAGCTCTTGATTCCATGGAACAACCAGAATGGATCAAATCCTTATCATCTCTAGATATATGCAAGAAAAAGGTAGTTAATATAATAAGTTCTTTTTAATGGTTTGCATAAGATAATGTTTAAAATGATAATAAAGTTGAACTGTTTTGGACATTTTGCTAATTGTCAGACATCTTCTTTTCATATGGGAGATTTCTAAGTTTTGCAAATGAAGCTGGGGAGGAGACAGATTTGCCTGTCATCACCATAGAAGAAGAACAGTTTAAATAGAGATTCTAATAGTAATATTGATATGAGTAGATGATTATAGATGAATGGTTGAGGTACGAGAGGCAGTCAATAAGTTTTGCGAATCAGTAGGGTAAACAGAGGAAGGGGGATGGCTGTTTGTGGGGGTGTTAGGACAAGTTATGACAAGTTAGGACCTGCAGCCACACGCTCCTGCCTCAGCTATTTAAGAAGCAGTAGCTGATCGCAGATCGTCAGTCACAAATTTTTCAACAATGGAGAAGGTTGAGCACCGCGCAGTGATCAAATTTTTGAGCAAGGAAGGCAAGAATGCAAAAGAGATCCATGAACGCATGGTTGCAGTGTACATCGACACCGCCCCTTCCTATGCAACCATTGCTCGCTGGAATATGGAGTTCTGCCAGGGTCGTGAGTCCCTTGAAGATGACCCCCGTCCAAGGATGCCCATCAGATGTGACCAATGAGGACAATGTAGCCCATGTGGAGAGGATGTTCCTCGAAAATCGACAGGTGAAGGTCGAAGAAATCGAGCGAGAACTTGGAATATCACATGGAAGTGTTATCAACATCATCCATGACAATTTGGCCATGACCAAGGTCTCTGCCCGTTGGGTCCCTACAAACCTCACTCCCCATGATCGATTTCAATGTCGTCAAAGTCCACAAGGCCAGAGTTGCACAAGCTGCTCTGTGCGAGTGCGGTTTCGAGGAGCTCAACCAGATCTGGCCCCTAGCGACTACTTTTTATTTCGCCAGCTCAAGACTGCACTGTGTGGACACCGGTTTAGGAACAATGATGTCCAGGAGTGGATTGAACAGCAGTTGGGAGATTTCTGGTTGTCGGGAATTCAAAGCCTCAGGGACAAGTGGCACAAGTGCATTGAAGTCGAGGGTAGTTATATTGAAAAATAATAAAACCCTTTTCCTCATATCTCGTTTCCTTATATCCGAATTGCAAAACTTATTGACTGCCCCTCGTATATATAGTTTGAAGAAAGTGGTGAATCAGCTTGTGACTCAGAATAATTTGAGAAGAGTACTGATATTTAAGAAGAATCTATGAGAATAGACTTAAGAGAATGTGTGTGTGTGTGTCTCCTGGTGTGCAAAAGATGAATGAGCAGACTGAGTGGTAGATGGATGATAATTTGCTTGTTAGGGTTGTACTTGGGGTCTTTGTCCACTGTTAAACCTTGATTGATCAAGTAACTCCAGTATATTGCACCACCTCAGTATGGATTGGTCTGGAATAAATGATTAGTAGCCTTTTATTTGATACAACATAAAGGGAAGGGAAGGGAGGGGGGTTGGTATATTTTACTGCTATTGGTGTGTACCAAATCCACTTGGTGGGGCTAATGGTTGTAGTTGAAAGTTGAGTTGCACAGCAAAAAAACAGGTTTTTCGTTCTTCTAGGGCCTCTTAAGCTTATACTTTTAAACTTGTTTCTTGTTGTACTTGACTTTCTTTATCATTTTTGATCTCCATTCAAATCTTCTTCCTCTTTCCAGGACCCCTACCTTTTATATCAAATTCTTCAATTTATTACAATCTTTGATTATGATTACAGATTGCTGAATATATGGCTACTGTCCATGAGAAGGATGCTTGCATCCAGAAGTTAGAGAGGATATTGCAGGAATGCACCAGCCAGAGAGATATCCTTGCGAATGAGGCTGAGGCTCAGTCCAACCACTTTATGAATGAAATTGCAGCTCTTCAACAACAACTCAAAGATGCTACCAGCGTCATTGGTCATTCTAAAAGGACTGGAGTGAGCCTTGTGGAACACATAGAGCTGAAGAATAAAGTAAGCCATGTTTTAGAAAGTATAATTTTGGAAAAGAGAAAGAAGTTTGATTTCATGGTTCTAAGTCATTCTTGCAAAGTGGGTGGGCAATGGATTGGAAGTCTGCATGATAAATTGTGGGGAGGTGATTATGTGAATGAGGGTTGAAAAAAGGCCCAATGGAGTACAAGTAGATGATATTTTGTACGATAGGTGTTAGGGGGGTGGGGGGCATGTTCGGGTTCTGTGCAAGGATAACCCATGAGTGGGCAAAATGCTACTGCGCTGAGCACCCCATTGCTCTGAGGTTGCAATTAAGCTTGGAAAAAATTAGCGTGGCTTTGTGCTTGGTAGAGTATAAAGTCATGGTATTGGGGGGTAGTTATTAGTGTCACTAATGTATCCCATCCCCATTCCACTTTGTGGAGTAGTTAATGACAAATTATATTTGTGCTACGTTAGATTATATTTTTTTTTAGGAATAATGGACCCTTTTGTGTCCTCCACTCAGACTTGAATAAGGATCAATTGTAGTGGTATTGCCATCTCTCAGAGTGATCATTTGTTAGTTGATTTCACTTAGTTGTGTCTAGAAAAGGAGTGTATTTGTTACCTAGTACTTACGATGAAGTAACATTATTCCTTCCCTTCAAAATTAAGGTTCTGTATTTTACTCTAATAGAGCTAATCATGTGACATTTCTATGGTTACTTACAGTGATTCTGTAATATTATGAGTATTATGTTTAGGTATTATTATGATAATTATGACCATTAATTTTACATTGGTGGTAGTCTCACTTCCCTATTATAGGGATAGGATGTACAGTGGGTGCAAAAATATTTGATACATGGTCAAAAGTTTATTTACCATAGTTACACAACAGCAAATTAATCGAAAATTGAACACTTATGTATTTTGTATGTTGAATACAAATTAGTATCATATTTCAAAAGTAGTAAAACTTTACTATGATTACGGCAAAAATATCAAAAGAATGTTTCAAAAAAGTATCTGATACATCTATGAAAACCAGTTAGTATTTGGTGATATGACCTTTCGTCGCTAGTACAGCTTCCAACCGTTTAGGATATTTACTTATGAGGTTCTTACAAATATTTGTAGTTATCTTGGCATATTCTAGTTAAATGTTAGATTTCTTGCGTCCCTTTTCAGAATCTTTAGTTTTAATTCTCATCACAGGTTCTCGATAAGATTTAGGTCTGGCAACTGACTTGGCCATCCTTTACTTTCTACTGCTGAAACCACACTGCAGTGCCCTTGGCTGTATGTTTTGGATCGTTGTCCTGCTTGGATGTCCATCCTCTTGGCAACTTCAAGTCGTCTACAGACTGTAAGAGATTATCATCCAAAATCCTGTGATACATCTGAGCATTCATTTTGCCTTCAATAATATGGAGTCTTCCAGGACCTGCAGAGGAGAAGCAGCCCCATACCACTATGCTGCTTCCTCCAAACTTATGCGCTGAGTTTTTCTGCCTCCAAATGTGACTAACACTATTCCACCCCAAAAAACTCAATCTTCGTCTCATCAGACCATAGTACAGCATCCCCAAAGTTGCGGGCTTCTCTAAATGCTAAATTGGTTTCAACAAAGGTGTCTTCTTGGTGTGCGAGAATGGAATCCCTCGTTCCTAAGAACTGCTCTAATTGTATTTTTGCATACATTTCTCCCAGCTGCTTCCAAATCTTTCTGAAGTTCAGATCGAGTCACTTGAGGATTCTTATTTATTTTACGGACTATATGTTTAGTTGCACGGTTTTAAATTTTAGATGGACGCCCTGAATGTGGTAGACTTGCAGTGGACTGATATGACGTGAACCGGTGAATTGTGTCACCAATGGTTAAGATTGGTATTTTTAGCATAGATGAAATTTTTCTATAGCCCAAACCACTTGTATGTAACTGAACAATTAGTTCTCTGCTCCTTTTTGGCAATTCTTTAGTCTTTGCCATATTAGAATTAGAGTGTTGAATGATGACATCCTCATGCAGCTCTCAGACACTGACTGAGGTCCGCTGTTTCACGTGGATGAAGTAAATTATTTTTCTAGAAACTTCTCCAGCATCCCTGTCATGTAAACCACTCTGGAATGTTGGAGAACTATTTATTATCGCTTTAAATCTAATTTTGTGGGTGTGTTGGATACTTTTTGAGGCGATAATGTAACACTTTTGTCGATATAATATCAATGCTTTACTATTTGTGTATTCTAATACCAAATTTGTATTCAACATACAAAAGACATAAGATGTTCAATTTTCAATTACTTTACTGTTGTGTAACTATGCTAAATAAACTTTTGACCATGTATAGGATATTTATTGCACCCACTGTATATGCGCATATAAAAGAGATTATTGTTTATGCCCCTCCTTTCCCTTCCCAAGTTGTTTGAATATTTGTCTACTGTGAAGATTTTGCAGTCTACCACCTGGCTTTTTTCCTTTCTTTCATGCAAATAACACACCACACTTACATCTGAATAGGCTTCCTATCGACACACTATTCTTGGTGGCTATCCCTACCTCCATGTCACCCATCCTTGAAGCGGTGTGGGTGCTTGCATGTCCCAATGAAGTCAGAGGCTGTGCCAGTGGGTGGTCTTTTATTCCCAGCAGATCCAATCATGCTTGAGTGGCTCTGATAGAGGGGCCAGACTAATGGGTGATGACCATGCTAAACCCCAATTGCAATGGCATTTATGAAACCGAAGGCTGTGTCAGTAGGGAGAATAAGTGGAGAAATCTTGGATGGACTCCATTATTGCCCCTACACAGAAATCTGTGGCCCCAACTATGGGTCAAATAGTTGGGGATGGAGGCCCCATAAAAAAAACAGGTATGGGATAAATACCAAATCATGCCCTAATGTCCACTATAAGCATAAAACATAACAGTGTCAACAGAGCTCCCGACACAAGGGATGTCGGAAGAATTGCGTTCAGCACAGCTTCCACTGGCCAGGAGGAGATGGGTAATCAACAAGCGACTGGTCCAGGATCGAGTAGTGTAGACCAGGCTCGTTCTGTTGATGATTATGCATCTATTACAGACCATAAAAATGAAATAAGCAATAGATTAGATTGACAATGTTATTACTCAACCAACCTGTTTGGAGAAACTGAGCATTTCACACGATTTAAATACTTTGAAGTCTACCAACAACGCTGACCTAAGCAAACTCATCTTATTTAAAGTTGATAGAGACCTCTGTGATGCAATAGGGGAACCCAGTCTCATCTCTGAAAATGATGACTCAACGCTCACTGTTGAAGTGAAATTTGATGCCCAAGCACCTGACTGAACTGGTCCAGGAACCGATAGAAGTGTGGACTCACCAGCGTTATAACTAGTCCCAAGAGGTTATCACCTGCAATCTCTTACGGCGATATTCTGAAGAGGGTATTGCTGATGGACTATCATACCTTGGTGTGATTAAGGTCCACCGAATTAAGAGGCGCACACCATTTGGTGACCTTGAGCCGACTGGAACGTTGGTCTTAACATTTGACACTCCAACTCAACCTGATCCTATTTGGATCCACCCAGGTATCTCTGAGCGTGTCCGTCTGTACATGCCCCTTCCTTGCCGTTGTTACAAATGCCAACAATATGGACACATAATCAAGAACTGCAGACATGATCAAGCCATCTGTGGCCGCTGTGGTCAACACTCAGTGAGGATCATGAAACTGCAACATGTCAACTGTCTCTGACCTGTATTCATTGCAACCAACCTCATATCACATCAGCAAAGACTTGTCAGAAATACCTCATTGAAAAAGAAATATTGGCTGTTAAGGTAAAAAAATACCTGACCTTTAAAAAAGTCCTACATAGACTATGCTTAATGTACCCAAATACCAGGACTTTTGCATCTGTTATGCAAACAGCACAGTCTCGTGAGACCCCTTCCGCTTTGTTGAAAGACCATGCTCCACCAGAGAATTATGCATGCTCACTAACTCCAAAACCTGTGTCTCTCCAAAGCGAACATCTAGCAATAAATGCCAATCTCCAACATCTCCCGCATTGGGTGCTACTCCTGAAAAACTCAAATGCCAGAAACCACCCGATCGTTCTGTAAACATCACTAGTATTCCTTTACCCAAATATAGCAGCCCATCTGATAAGAACAAATTGAAACAGTCTGAGTGCAAAACATGACCATAGAAACTGTGATATCACACTGGAATATACGTGGATATCAAAATAATTATTTTCATTTAAGAACGGTACTTGCAGATTCACAGGTGGCAGTCATGTGTCTGCAAGAAACCAGAATTCCAGCAGCCCTACCAAACCCACCACAAGGGTTTCTTATGTACTACGAGACTGGTCCTCTCGGCGGGCGGGGATGGATTGGACCATGGTGGCGTTTGTACACTTGTGAAGCACGCTGTTGGTCAAGTGAGGATCCAGCTGACTCGGACTTGAAGGCTGTTACATGACAGAGTTAGCGCTCAACAAATACATCAACTGGTTTTGCAACTGCTACTTCCATATCTCCTTCTAGGAAATTTTAATGCTCGACACACATTGTGGGGAGACGCTGTCGTGAACCATGAGGCAGAATAATGATAATCCTACTCACTTCCACCTATCGATCTGTCTATATCATCTCCAGATGCCGCACTTAACTTCTGGTCCGTCAGCCAAGATTTATATAATAGCAACCACTTTCCAGTCATTCTATCCATTGCAGACAACTCCCCTCTCCTAACCACACCTTGGTATATTTACGAACGGGCAGATTGGGCGAGATACTATGCTGTGGCGACTACTGATAGGGAGGCTACATCCTTTCCTACCATTGATGATGCTGTCGAATACCTCGTGGATACGCTTGTTGCTGCAGCAGACACTTGTATCCCGAAAACGAGCGGAATACAGCCCACTTGGTCTGTTCCTTGGTGGAACCGAGAGCTCCAAGCAGCAACGGACGAGAAAAAGGTAACAGCACGCCGATATTACCGTACGCGACTTACAGAAGATAAGATTGCGCTTGGTCGCGCGAGAGCTTGCGCTCACTAACTTTTGAAGAAATCTCGGGTAACTTAGGGGAAACGATACCTCCAGCTTCAACGACAGGACACCGATGACGAAGGTGTGGCGTCGGATCTCTAAGATACGTGGCAGGCGTATGGCCCATCGTACTCCGACGTTTTGGTTTCTAACGGTTTAATCTCCGATCCGCTAGAGGTTGGAAACGCTTTTGGACATGCTTTGAGTGAGGTGTCGAAGGGGAGTTCTTGGGCTCACTTTCAGCACATTAAACCGGAAGCAGAATCAGTAGAGTTATCATTTTGTGGTGGAGAGAATGAAGATTACAACACTATTCTTACACTGCCTGAATTTCAGAATGCTTTGAGGAGGTGTGCTGATACGGCGCCTGGTGCGGTTACGATTTTGTACATCGTGCTTGCCACCTTCCTCCAGTATTGCTGCAATTCCTTTTATCTTTGTATAACTGCAAATGGATGGAGGACTCTTTTCCCACAGTTTGGAGAATGTCGACTGTGCTGCCTTTCCAGAAGCCTTGTAAAGAGGGAACACATCCGCTGCACTTACGAGTTGTACGTGTAAACTTGTGCAACGGGTCAACGCTAGGCTCGTGTGGCATCAAGGCATGTTCCATCCCGATCAATATGGTTTCCGACGATGTTGCAGCACAACAAATGTGTTGGCCAGGTTAAACACGTTCATCAAGACGGGATTTGCCGAGAAACAACATATGGTGGCTGTTTTTTATTTGAAAAAAAGCTTACCATAAAACGTGGAGGTACCTCATTTTGAAAGTTCTATCCGACAATAGATATTTGGGACATATACCAAAATTCATAAAAAACTTTCTTCCGACAGGGTTATGCAAATCAAAATTGGCAACAAACATCCTGATCCAGTTCCGCAGAATGAGGGCGTCCCGCAAGGGAGCGTCCTTATATGTACTCTGTTTGCCCTAGCCATCAATGGCCTCCCATCCTGCATCCCGCAGATGTGGAGAGTTCGTTGTACATCGACAACTTCGCCATATTCACTTGCTCCTCAAGTCTTCCTGCTACTGAGAGGAGGGTACAACTTGCTGTCAACAAAGCAGTTCAGTGTGCAAATACACATGGCTTCACATTTTCACCATTGAATACTGTAGCGATGCACTTTACACGTATCCGAGGTACATTTCCCAGCTTAACTCTGGGGATGGATGGGTCCACCCAAATTCCGCACTTTCCGGAAACAAAATTCCTGGGAATGACATTTGACTTGAAACTCACGTGGCTACCTCACCTCCAGTCTCTGCGGACCAGAAGCATAAAAAGCCTGGACCTTTTGAAGTGCTTGATGCGTCTCTCGTGGGGTGTAGACAGAGTGACACTTTTGCGGATTTATCGATCCATGTTGTGGTCCCAACTCGATTATGGATGCCAAATCTATTCGTCAGCGACAGCAACGTCTCTCAAGATGATAGATAACGTTCACCATCAGGGTATCCGTCTGGCAACTGGGGCGTTTCACACCTCACTGGTGGTGAGTCTGTATGCGGAGAGCAGGGAATCACCTCTCAGTGATAAACGAGACAAGCTTCGTCTCCAGTTGTACAGCCATTTACTCGCTCTTCCGGATACCCCAGCTTACCGTTCGATTACGAATCGAAGCTTTGATCACATCTAAGCTGCTCACCCACGCCTCCATAAACCATTTGGATACAGGAGTCGTCAGCTTCTTGAGAGCCTCCAGGTGCCTGATCTGCTCGTGATGAAATAGAGTTCTTACTCTGTTCTACCTTATTTGTTACGCCTGAGAAGTTTATGTCTGGGTGTGATGCTGGAGTTTTTTTCTGATACCCCGGTGGATATAAGATCACTTTTTATTGACCATGCGGATACCCACCGTGAGACCACCCCAGTGTATACTGATGGATCGAAGAGTTGCGCTGCAGTTCTCCCGAACAGAACTATATCGCGGAAACTACCTGCAGTGACCTCGGTGTATACCGCGGAATTGCTGGCGATACTCTTTGCATTGGCCTCTCTGAGACGGTATACTACTCCCTGATTTGTTGTCTATTCCCACTCCCAGAGTACCTTGACCAGTATATGTGACCAGTTTTCTGTTCATCCCATAGTGACACAGATCCATCGCTGGCTGTACCTTTTGCGTGATGGCGGTCGATTTGTTACTTTCTGTTGGGTGCCAAGCCATGCTGAGATTTGGGGTAATGAGTTGGCTGATCATGTGGCTAAGGGGATCGTTGTAGATCCCAACGAAATTATACCCAGTCCTCTACCGAGCAGGGATTATTACCCTTACTTCTAAATTGCAACAGGCCATTAATATCATTGCCAAGAATGCCACCGCAAAAGGCTTCTGACTATCATACTCAAAAACAAAGGCAGTTCACTTCTACAACTTCAGGCGAGTTGAGTGGGAAGAGCCAACCCTATTTCTATATGACTCCCCCATCTCATTTGAGCCCCACTTCAAATTTCCAGGGGTTATCTTTGACTCAAAGCTCTCTTGGGTCCCCCATATAACTGCTTTGAAAAAATCCTGCCTGAAGAGAATGGACATTCTAAAACTCTTGTCACATGTTTCGTGGGGAAGTAACTGCCGTACCCTGTGGCTATTGTATACAGCCTTGATCCAGTCTAAGCTGGACTACGGGTCACAGGTGTACTCTTCAGCATCATCCTCAAACCTGGATAAACTCAATTCCATCAGGAAACAGGGCGTATGTTTAGCTTTGGGAGCATTCAAGTCCTCCCCAATACCTAGTCTTTATGCAGAGAGTGGGATTCTCCTACTACCCTTTCACTGCCTTAACCTTAACCTGCAGTACCTCTTCAGACTGCAACAACTTCCCCAATCCCATGTATATGAGTGCACCTACAATATTCACTCGGTAGCCTCATATGACAGGTTCCCTTCACTGACCTGCCCATTTGCCCTTCGCATGACTGAAGATACAGGTCAACTGAGGGAACTATCAGTAATCCCATATCAGATCCCAAAAGTACCCCCATGGCTATTACCACCAGTGAGGGTCTGCAAGGCATTGGCAGAGGAACCAAAGACCAAGTTCCTACCTTCCGTTCTACGATGCCTCTTCCACGAACATACTGTGTGTCACAAACCAAGCACCTTTATATTCACAGACGGATCAAAATCTCCTGACAGAGTAGGAGCCTCTGCTATCCTTCCCTTCCATCATGCATCTGTGTGCCTCCCGAGTGCAGCCTCTATCTTCACGGCTGAGCTTGTTGTGATACTGGCTGCACTGTATACCATCGCTTATTCACCCTCAGGATCATATACAATATTCTCCGATTCCCTCAGCTCCTTAGAAGCCTTAGCCAATCCATTCCCAGATCACCCATTGGTTTCAAAGATACACAAGTGGCTTTTTTATTTATCCTCGTTCCACGAAGTTTTATTCTGTTGGGTCCCTAGCCACATAGGTATAAAAGGAAATGAGAGAGCAGACACCGTTGCCAAGATAGCAGCATCTCTAGGAACCACCACCCCTGCCCCTCTTCCTTTCTGAGATACTGTGCCACATATCCATGAATATGTGGTCAACCAGTGGCAGAGGACATGGGATGAACTCCCCCCAACCAAACTGCATACCATCAAACAGTCAGTTCGCCCTTGGCCACCCACTACTAGAACCCGTACTCAGAATGTTATCCAAGGCCGGCTGAGAATTGGGCATTGTCGCCTAACACATGGCTTTCTAATGGAGGGCCTTCAACAGCCTCCAATGTGCCCTCACTGTGGAGTACCAATGTCCGTACTCCACCTATTCACGAATGCACACGCTTCCAACCCCTAAGGCAAAGAATTTTCCCTTTTCTTTGCCAAGGGATGCGTTCTCAGCAGGCCCTGAGAAGTATCCTTCCTGAGCACGAGAACACCTTTAATAGGAACAAAGTGCTAAAATTTTTATCAGAAACGAATCTACTAAAGGAAATTTAGTATTTTATAATTGTTAGAATGAGATAGACATGTCTTATTACTTTATTTTGATTTTACTATATTTTAGAAACATTTATTTTTCTATGATTTTACTCCCTTTTATTTTCTACGGTTTTACTCACTTTTATCCTAGATTTGTAACCATAGTCTATGTTTTTTAACGAATATTTGAAATTTTAACAAACCCCTTTTTGAAAATGGCTACGACTTTGTCCATCTGGACCTACGCAGCATTTGCCTTTTATATACCAATAATAATAATACCCTTACTTCTATGCATTTCTGCACATATGATGGAATTTGGCCTGGGCCACTATTTGGCATAATAAACTCCGGACGATCAAGGATAGTGTGATGGTGTGGGGTGCTTCATATCATAAGACCCGCTGATACGAGGTCCTGCTTACAAGGTTTGACATTGGGCACACACGTCTAACACACAAGTTTTTGCTTGATGGCAAACCACCTCCTTTCTGCGATGGATGTATTGTCTCTCTTACAGTTGAGTGCCTGGAGTATGCTGATGAGTAGGTGGCCCACTTGGGCGCCAGCAGAATCGGTCAGCCTCTGAATATTTGCGGGGTCCTTCAGGACGATGAAGCTGTTCTCGCCTTTTTAACCGCAACAGGCATTTCCTCTGACCTCTGAACTGCCACCTGAGAGCCCACCTCAGTGGTGTTTGGCGCGGGCACGGTGGCCTGCATTTCAGGAAATGACTGAATTATCTATCTCAGTCGAGGAGTTTAGGTTAGTAGATGAGGCCGTTGAGTTCTTCTCCGGCAACCTCATCGCCGTGGGCCTGACTACTATTCCTAGGACGTCTGGCCGTTTTGCACGCCGGCCCTCAAACAGAAGCGTTATGCCTACATGCGCTATAAGCGCCGCCCGATCGATTTCACTGTCTGTGAATTTTGTCAGGCTAGGGCTAGGTTCCGGTATATTTCGAAGCACGCCCGCCGCTCTTCTTGGCGGGCGTACGTGTCTTCACTTAACGGGAAGCCCCCCTTAGCAGAGGTGTGGAAGCGAGTCAAAAGCATTTAGGGCAAGTTGTCGCAGGACCCCCCTCCCGTTTACAGGAGAATGGGACGGCAATCTCGGACCCCGCGTCCGTGGCGGAATCCTTCGCGACCGCTTTTTCCGAATTCTCTAGCCGGGATGCTGCTCCACCAGCATTCAATGCACGTCGTGATGTCGCGCAAGGCCGCCGGCTGGACTTTACCTCCAGAGGCGGAGAACCCTTCAACGACAAGTTTACTGTGAGTGAGTTGCGCTCCGCTCTCGCTTCGTGCGCGGACACCACCCATGGTCCGGACGATGTCCCGTACGCCATGCTTCGACACCTGGGTGAGCGAGGCATGACCTTTCTGTTAGATTTGTTCAACAGGATCTGGGTGGAGGGTCTTCTCCCAGACTCCTGGCGAATCGCTACTGTGCTTGCCTTTCACAAACCGGGGAGAGATCACCCTACTCCGACCGGTTTCCGCCCAATCTCTCTAACCTCTTGCGTGTGCAAGTTGATGGACAAATTGGTAAATGTTAGATTAGCCTTTTTCCTGGACAGCAGAGGCCATCTGTCTTCCTCACAGTGCGGCTTCCGCAAGTTCCACTCCACGTCGGATGCTCTGCTTCGACTGGAATATGCCGTGTGCGAGGCTTTCCTTCGTAGACAGCACTACGCCACGGTGTTTTTCGATCTGGAGAAGCCTTATGATACCGCATGGCGATACGGTATCATGGAGACTCTCCACACGATGGAGGCGAGGGGACGCCTCCCAATGTTTATATCTGAATTTCTGCGAGATCGTCGATTCCGCGTATGGGTGGGGGGAGCCCCCCCTTGCCCAAAGGAGCAGGAAGAGGATGTCCCGCAGGAAAGGGTCCTCAGTGTCACACTCTTGTCCCTGAGCATCAACGGCATCACCTCGGTGCTGCCAGAAGATGTTCTCGCTACGCTCTACGTGGACGACCTTTCGATCTCTTTCGGTGCGGCCCAGATGCCAACTCTGGAGCGTCGACTCCAACAGGCATTGAACCGCGTCTCTCGCTATGCCGAAGCGCACATACCTTCGCCTTGCGACCGTTGCCTTCCGCACTTTTCCCATTGAGAGCCTGTTAGTCGATGCTGGGGAGATGCCACTCGCTCTGCGCCGCGTGCAGTGCATCACTCGCCTGTACGCGCGAGCACAGCGCCTTCCTCAGTCGCCAACAGCTCTCACTGCATCGGCAGCTGATCTCGATGGTGCCTATGCCGCGGAGAGACGCTAGTATACCCTAAGCCCTTTGGGTTCAGGGTCAGGAAACTCCTTCGAGAGCTAGATTTAGCTCTCGGGCTTGTGGCGCCCCTAGTTCTGCCCAGGACTCCACCATGGAGGGTACCACATTTGGCTATTTGTTGCCACGCCTCTGCTCCCAAAGCTTGTACGGCGCCGGGAGTATTGCGTTCGACCTTTCTGGAGCACACCTCGTGTCACGCTGGAACTGTGCCAGTGTATACAGATGGCTCCAAGTCCCAAGAGGGGGTCGGCTTCCATGCTGTATCCCCTCTGTTTGAAGTCAGCTTGGCTCTGCCTGGCGCTGCGTCTGTCTTCACGGCCGAGCTGGTGGCAATACACCACTTGGTACGGGAGATTAGGCGACGAACCCGGTTCGGAAACCGGATTGTGATCTTTAGCGACTAACAAAGCGCCCTGAGTCCTCTCGGGGCATTGGAATCTCTGCATCCCCTGGTTCGCGGTATCCGTGACGCCACAGTTATGGCGAGCCGGGCAGATGTCGAGATTATCTTCTGCTGGGTTCCTGGACATGTAGGAAGTGCGGGGAATGAGCGCGACAAAGAGTCCGCGAGGACTCTGCGACCGGACCAGCGTTTCCCTCTTCCTCACACCGACTACATGGCAGGAATACAGGCAAAGAAGATCGTAGACGGTTGAAGGGAACTTAAAGTTGCGTGCCATTGCGCCGCGACTGTTCCCATGGACCTACCCCCCAATGCCGCGACGGCTTTAGGTCGCTTTATGTCGTCTCCGAATCGGACACACTCGTGTGACCCATCGCTATTTGATGGAGAGCTCGCCTGCGCCCTATTGCCACGACTGCGTCGTCCCCTAGACTGTTCGGCAGATTCTTGTTGAATGTCCCAGTCTGGGTGATCTTCGCTCACGTTACCTGTCCCGGTACCGGGATGGGCGGGGTCGCTACCGCCTGTCCTTTGTACTCGGGACGAGTGCGTGCACATTGACTGGTGGACTTGTTGACTTTTTGGCGGAGGCCGGCCTTCTCCCTATTATTTAAGCAGGGTTTGTTTTTGTTTTGTTTTTTTGTTTTTTGCTTCTTTTTTTCTTTCCCTTCAGGTTGCACGCTCCTGCGCCGGGGGGACCTCCCCACGACGCAGGAGCTTGCTTTCTTTTCCCCTTTTTGGGGTGTTTTTCGTCTCTTTAATTTTATTTTAAAGTAGCCTAGAACTAGACCAGTTTTAATACGGCGACTAATGCTCAAGTAGGCAGTCGCCAGATGAGCTCTTAAAAAAAAAATTCCTCTGACCTCTGACACACGCGTGACTCTATCATGTATCATCTATAATTGTGGTCTTCGGACCATATATTTCATTTTAAAGGTCAAACTAGTTGGCCTATGTGCCTTATTTTACATTAGGTGTGGCCTGCTTGCCACATATTTTATTTGTGACCTATGTGTCACTTTCAATCACTGTGTAATGTACTTAGTACATCATAGAGTACCTGATGGACATGCTCCAATACGTTCTGACACGATTCACCACAATTTAGCCCCAAAATAATGGTGGCTCTCCTTTGGCCCATGAAGCCTTTCCTTGCTCAGGGGTTGGAGGTGATGGAACAGTATTACCATTCATCTTTCCTTTTTTTTTTAATCTAATGTGGACTGGTTTAAGTGGGCTATTTGCTTACTAGTGATTGTCATACTGATCTTTATATGGACTTTGGTATCTGATCAGGAAATCCTGGCAAAGGAGAGAGAGAGAGAAAGACAGCGGGCACGTAGTGCAGTTAATTGAAAACTCCTGAATTCGGGTTTGATGCAGTTTGGTATTGAATTCTTTGTTGCCCTTTCTGCGACATCCATTGAATTTCACCCATTTGTGCCCTGATTTTTGACACTTTTGATTCTCTTCAGCTAATTCACATGCAACAAGATCGCAGTGAAGAGAAAAAGGCTCTGGAATTGGCCAAGGAGCAGCTGAGGGTACAGAGTCAGTCTCTGAAGGACCTCGATGCAGAGTATAAGCTCTTGATTATGAGCCATACTGAGGTGAAGGAACGGGAAGAGGCCTTGGTGAGAAGACACTCCAAGGAGATGGAGAGGGAGGCTGAGAAGCATCGGGTGGTTCTCGAACAAGAGCGACAGAGGTACGAGGACACACTGAAATACTGGAAAGATGAAGCTAACAAGAATGTGCTCTTCCTCACACAGATGGGGGAAGAGAAAGCCAAAGTGGAAAAGGAGGTGAGTTCTTTCACTATTGCTCTTAGATGGGTGTATACGCTCATTGTTAAAGGTATTCTAGTAGGGTTAGTTTAGAGGTTGATTTATGGGTATGGTTATAAGAGTTTCTATGGGATTTTGTGTTGTTGCAAGAGGGGCCTGTGAGTTGATATAATTAAGTAAATGCTTTTTAGATTTGTTTTATTGGTTTATAGTTTTGCTGTAGGATTCATTTTCATCCATCATTTTGCTGTAGTATTCCTTTGCATCCACCATTTGCTCTTGCATTCCTTTTCATCTATTTTGTAAATACACCAGGGGATCTGCGAAAACCTCGCATAGTGTGAATTCGCATATATCAAACCTATCTTTACATTAATTTTAGGGAGTTGTGTTACATGACCCATTTATGACCCCCTCAGTGTTAATTTCTGGCACCTTTTCATGATTACAATGCACTAAAGCAGTACTAGAAAATGGTATTAATACAATTTACAACACCATACTGCAATTCATCGACTTACGACCTATGTGAGTTGCGACTGACTGCATTTACAACTGCTTCTGTATGACAATTTGCCAGTTTTTCACGCTGCCAGGCAGCGGCGGCTGAGAAGCTACGAGCTAGGAACGCTCACATCTTTCCCGCACAAAGCTCCCAGCATATTACATTCTGTCTGTTTGTTTGTCTTTCAATTTGGAAAATTTTCATCAATATTGCCCCAAGCTGTCTACCAAAAAGGAAAATGTTATTATCTTCTACTAGACCTGCCAGGAAGGAAAGAAAGGTCATTGGTGTGGCCTACAAAAAAGCAAACTGGCTAAACTAAAACCATATTGAAGAAAAAAGAACACAAGGATGGGACGGATCTAACTAGATGCCAGCACCCTTTCCTTTGCTCCCCCCATCCACTCAAGAAGAGCGAGAGGACTCACTTTAACTGTGTGAGAACTTTAAATAGACTGCCCCGTGGAAAATTAGTGCCCCAAGATGTCTACCAAAAGGAAAATGTCATTATCTTCTACTAAACCTGCCAGGAAGGAAAGAAAGTTCATTGATGTGGCCTACAAAAAAAGCAAACTGGCTAAACTAAAACCATATTGAAGAAAAAAGAACACAAGGATGGGACGGATCTAACTAGATGCCAGCACTCTTTCCTTTGCTTCCCTTCCCCCACCCCACACTCAAGAAGAGCGAGAGGACTCACTTTAACTGCGTGAGAACTTTAAGGAGACTGACTGCCCCCTTGGAAAATTAGTGACTGCAAAGCCAAGGTGTCTTGTAGTTATGGTTGGGCCAAAACCACATTTGAGCGTGAGAGCGAGCCAGCAAGGTCGTGTGTAGGCCTCTGGGATCTGTGATATCTAGGTGGGGGATGGCCACATGGAGGTCTCCCTTGAGATGGACTTGGTCCCTGAATTGACCCAGCCTCATATAGTAGCAACTTCCATGGGCTCGAACCTGGGCTCAGTGCCAAGCACTGCAACCGAGTCCGCCCCTGTGCAAGGTCCTCAGATGGCTCGGGCCCCCGAGTACATACAAAGAGAGGAGGGATCTCCTTCCCTGGCTGATGCGCCAGTGAAGGATCTTGCTGAAGCCGTTCCATCTAGCCTAGGGGCCCATGCCGGTGGAGGGGATACGTGGGTCGATTTCCCGCCCTCCTCTCTTAAAAAGAAAAGACAGAGAAACAGGAATAAAAAAAATAAGGGCTCTTCTCCATCCGCGCGTTGGGGGAGGGGGGCGCTGCCGTTTCGGCAAGCGACCAAGCGAAGATCGGCATGTTCAGCCTCGGTGCTCTCCCGGGCGGAGAGTCTCTGACCTAGACCAAAAGTGTGCAGAGCGGAACGACTATAGGCCTACGACTATGGTCGTTTCCGTGCCTATTTAGAACCCTTCTGCAGATTCTACCCACCCCAAGTGCTCCCCTGGTAAAGCTGATGGCACAAAGGGTTCAAACCCAGCACCGGCTAAAACCAGGGGTCCCCTCCCCCTTCCCCCAGCGTGACTGTTTCCCGTAAGTCGAAACGGCCGCGCGCCTCAACCGAGTCGTTAGACTCACAGGAGGCAACACCCCTGAAGTTGATTGTGAGGCCATCTAACGGGGTTGATAAATCTGCCCTCCCGAAAGGAGGACAGCACTAAAGGAGCTTCGACTCATATGCCTAGACCCAGTGGTAGTCTGGGTTGCTCGGAGACGGTGGATCTTCGAAAAGAGGAGGAAAGGGAGGAAAAGACTCGCATGTTGAGCCTAACCTCCCCCGATAAGTCGTCGAAGGCGACAGCGCATTTTTCGTCCAACAGCGCCTGGACTTCTGCCTCCCGGAAGTATACGGCCATTCCCGTGAGGGTCTTCTCTTCGAAGAGGGCTCCCGCATCTCCCAGCTAGGTCTGCAGGGCAAGCATAATCCTGCAATGGAATTGCCGCGGAATCCGGGCCAACTGGGAGGAGCTGCGGAAGTTCGTCTCCATACGTTCTCCGTTAGCTATCTTTTTGCAGACCATGCTGGGCGTGTGTACCCTGCCCACTCTCCTGGAGTATATAGGTTTTACAACCTCATCACCTAGGGATGGGGGCCGGGCAGTAGGATCCACGATTTACACCTGCCATGATGTCTCAGTTTTCTCTTTGCTCTAGATACCTCATTTCAGGCAGTAGTTGTGCAGCTGCACCTGGATAGGAGGTATACCGTTATTTTCGCGTACATTCCACTGTCAGCCACTTCGAGCCGGGGGACTTCCGCCGCGTTATGCCACGGTTGCCGTGGCCCTTTCTCTTGTTCGGAGATCTGAACGGTAGTAACCCCCTCTGGGGAGACTACTCGATTAATCCCGACCTGATCGACGAGCTGGAGATAGGTGTCTTGAATGTGGATGAGCTTATGCATCACTGCCGAGAACCGCTTTATTTTCCTGCCTCGATCTATCTTTGTGCTCTCCAGATGCACAGCGTGATTTTGGGTGGGGGTGGTCGATGACCTACATGGTAGTGATCACTTTCCCATTCAAATATCATTTTCTGTGCTGCTGCCACCCAAGTGCCCGGCCCGGTGGTGCTTGGTGCGGGCGCGATGGTCCGCATTTCAGAAAATGACTGATTTTTCTTTTAGTCGAGGAGTTTAGGTCGGTAGATGAGGCTATTGAATTCTTCTCAGGCAACCCCATCGCCGCGGGCCTAACTACTATTCCTAGAACGTCTGGCCGGTTTGCACGCCGACCGCCCCTATGGTGGTCAGCCGATTGTGAGGCGGCCCTCAAACAAAGCGTTATGCCTACATGTGCTATAGCGCCGCCCGAACATCTTCACTGTCGGTGAATTTCGTCTAGCTAAGGCTAGGTTCCGGTATATTTCGAAGCACGCCCGCCGTGTCTTCACTTAACGATAAAGACCCCTCCAGCAGAAGTGTGGAAGTGAGTCAAAGAATTTGGGGCAAGTTCTCGCTGGACTCACCTCCCGTTCTCCAGGAAATGGGACCGCAATCTCGGACCCCGCGTCCGTGGCGGAATCCTTCGCGACCGCTTTCTCCGCATTCTTTAGCCGGGATGCTGCTCCGCTAGCATTCATTGCACCTCGTGATGTCGCGGAAGGCCGCCGACTGGACTTTACGTAACTCCACAGGCGAAGAACCCTTCAATGACAGGTTTACTGTGAGTGAGTTGCATTCCGCTCTCGCTTCGTGCCGGACACCGCCCTTGGGCCAGAAGATGTCCCGTACGCCATGCTTCGACACCTGGGTGAGCGAGCCATGGCCGTTGTGTTAGATTTTTTCAACAGGATCTGTGTAGAGGGTATCCTCCCAATCATGGCGAATCGCTACTGTGCTCGCCTTTCGCAAACTGGGGAGAGATCACTCTACTCCGACCGGTTTCCGCCCAATCTCTATAACCTCTTGCGTGTGCAAGTTGATGGACAAATTGGTAAATGTTAGATTAGCCTTTTTCTGGACAGCGGAGGCCATCTGTCTTCTGGACAGTGCGGCTTCCGCAAGTTCCACTCCACGTCGTATGCTCTGGTCCGACTTGAAAATGCCGTGTGCGAGGCCTTCCTTCGTAGACAGCACTACGCCACGGTGTTTTTCTATCTGGAGAAGGCCTATGATACCTCATGGCGATACAGTATCATGGAAACTCTCCACGAGATGCGGGCGAGGGGACGCCTCCCAATGTTTATATCTTTATTTTTGCGAAATCGTCGATTCCGTGTACGGGTGGGGGGAGCCCTCTCCGGCCCAATGGAGCAGGAAGAGGGTGTGCTGCAGGGAAGTGTCCTCATTGTCGCACTCTTTGTCCTGAGCATCAACGGCATCACCTTGGCGCTGCAGGAAGATGTTCTTGCTACGCTCTACCTGGACGACCTTTCGATCTCATTTGGTATGGCCCATTTGCTAACTTTGGAGAGTCTACTCCAACAGGCATTGAACCGCATCTCTCGCTATGCTGAAGCACACAGGCTTAAGGTTTTCCTTGTCCAAGACTAAAGTGGTTTATTTCTACCGCCATCCACGGCTGCATCCTGACCCAGACTTGTTTCTTAATGGGGTGCACCCGGAAGTGGTGGACTAGCAACATTTCTTTCGTCTTGTATTTGACCGATGCTTCACCTGGGAGGCTCATATTCTCAGCCAGGGTCTCTTCTACCCGCACCGTGGATATTCTTTGTTCCGTGACCTTCAGTGCCTGGGGGTTAAGGCTACTGCCTCAATTTTTTATCGATTCTTTGTTCATTCGAAGCTCAACTACAGATGCGAATTTTATGCATTCACAGCCAAGCGTGTATTGGGAACGCAAGATTATCTTCCGCTGAGTTCTTGGACATGTAGGAATTGTGGGGAATGAGAGCTCCGATGAGGGTGCCAAAGCATCTGTGAGGACTGGGCGACCAGACCAGCGTTTCGCTCTTCCACACACTGATTACATCGCAAGAATATGTGCAGCTCTCTGAGCTGCTTGGCAAAGAAGATGGAAGATGGCAGAGGGAAACTTAAAGTTGCATGCCATTGTGCCGCGACTGTTCCCATGGACCTAACCCCCAATGCGGCGACGGCTTCAGGTTGCTTTCTGTCGTCTCCGAATTGGATACACTTACAGGACACACCGTTATTTCATGGAGCGCTTGCTTACACCTTATTGTGAAGACTGCGTTGTCCCCCAGACTGTTCAGCACATTCTTGTTGAATGGCGCGCTTCCTTCCTGTTACCTTTTTGCTCTGTTTTGTTTTTGTTTTCAGATTATGATCTTTTTTCCTTGTTATTTGTTTTTTTAATATATCCTAGTTGTAGGCCGTAGTGAGTATGGCGACTTATGCCCAAGTAAGTAGTCTCCAGATGAGGCTCCTTAAATAAATAAAAAAACCCCAATCTTATCAGGTATTGACTTAAATGCCCACCACCATACCTGGCTAACCTCACAGGAAGACAAATCAAGAGGCTCCACCATCATTGATCAACTTCACTCACTCAACATATTGAACAAAATAGAAACCAACCAACAAGAATACCACCACAACACAACCCCATTTACCTAGACTACTAGAGCCACTTAGCAAACATTCCATGTACTCCAATCTGGGTGTGTGAAAGATCCTGTGTACTGCTGTAGCAAAAGTGTAGGTTAAAATACCCAATTGATACAGTTCTTTTATGGGCCATTAGATTGATCTATTGGATACAGTCACTTGCTTAGTATGGAGGAGGAGTCTCCCCTGAGTGTACTCACTGCATTGCGAAGGTGGCTACTCATTGCTATACTAATTGCATACTGGCACTAAAATAACATACACCCTACTACAGAAGAGCCAAATTGACTGAGTTCTCAACACATAGATAACACCCTATTAAATTTTGCCAAACAAATACTCAATATTCCAAAATCATCCAACTACCCACAAGCTACAACATAGAGAAAAAACACACAAATTGCACATAGACACCACATGGCACTAATCTCACTATAAAATCATTCCTAAAACTTTCAGGCTGAAGGCCCAGACCATGTCTCAAACATCTGCCTAAAACACCATGGCCCCACAGCCATATCTGCACTGAGCCATATTGAACTACTCGATAGGAGGTACATATACTGTTATTTCTGTATACATCCCACCATCCTTTGACCTGTATGCGGTTGACTTTCGCACATCAGGGCACAGTTGCTGAGGCCTTTCTACTGCTCATAGATTTGAATGGTAGACACCCCCTCTGGAGATAGGTGTCCTAAATGTGGATGAGTTTATACATCACTGTCTGAGAAATGCTTCATTTTCCTATCTTGATCTATCCCTGTGCTCTTCGCTGCACAGCCCGGTTTTGGGTGAGAAGTGGTCAATGACCTCCATAGTAGCTAGTGATCACTTTCACATTCAAATATTATTTTCTGGACCACTGCTGCCTGAGAGACCACTTGTTGGTGCTGGTGCGGTGGTCTGCATTTCAGGAAATGACTGCTTCATTCCTCTATCCTAGTCAATGAGTTAGGGGGGTGGATGATGCTGTTGAGTTCTTCTCTGGCAACCTCATTGTTGTAGGCCTAACTACTATTCCTAGAACATCTGGTCATTTTGCATGCTGTGTTCTTCCTTCCTAGTCGGCTGAGTCTGAGACAGCCCCCAAACAGAAGTGACCTACAAGCACTATAAGTGCCGCCTGACTGACTTCACTGTCTGTGAATTTCATTGAGCTAGGGCTAGGTTCCAGTATATTTCAAAGCCTGCCCACTGCTCTTCCTGATGGGCATGTGTGTCTTCAAAGCTGTTGAAGCAAGTCAAAAGTATTTGGAGCAAGTTCTAGCATGACCCCCTCCCCCATTCTCTAGGAGAAGGGGGCTGCAATCACGACCCACATCCATAGTGGAGTCTTTCACAACTGCTTTCTCCATATTCTTGAGATGAGATACTGCTCCACCAGCATTCAATGCTTGTCATGATGTCACTGAAGGCCACTAACTTGACTTTATACCTCCAGAGGCAGAGAACCCTCTCTCACTTCGTTAATGGATGCTACTCCAGGTCTGGACAATGTCACACATGCCATGCAGTGACACTTAGGTGAATGAGGCATGGCCTTTGTTAGATTTGCTCAACAGGATCTGTACAGAGGATATCTTCTCAGATTCCTGGTGAATGGCTACTTTTCACAAACCAGGAAGTTATCACTCTGCCCCAGCCGGTTTCGGCCCAATTTCTCTAACCTCCTGCATTTGCAAGTTGATGGAGAAATTGATAAAAGTTAGATTAGCATTTTTCCTGGACAGTGGAAACAACCTGTATTCTGCATAGTGTTGTTCCTGCTAGTTTAACACTCTACATTAGATGCTTTGCTCCAACTGGAAAATGCCATCTGCATGGTCTTTTTTCATAGACAAAACTACACCACAGTTTTTTTCGATTTGGAGAAGGCCCATGATTCCATTTGGTGATATGTTATCATGGAGACTCCACATGATAGGAGTGAGGGGATGCCTCTCAATCCTTTTTTCTTAGTTTTTGTGATAGAGTTGATTCCGCTGGTTGGAGAATGCCCTTTCCAGGAGTAGGGCGTCCCTCACTGTCGCACTCTTTGCCCTCAGCATCCACAGTATCACCTCTGTGTTTCCGGAAGTTGTTCTCATTAACCTCTATGTGGATGACCTTTCAATCTCTTTTTGTGTGGCCCAGATGCCAACTCTGGATCCTCAACTTTATCAGGCATTGGAGCGCATCTCTTGCTATGCAGAAGCGCCATGTTTGGGTTTTCCAAAGTCAAGACTAAGGTGGTGCACTTCTGCCACCATCTGCAGCTCCAACCCTGACCCAGACTTTTCTAAACAGGACTCACCTGTAAGTGGTGGATTCGCACCATTTCCTTGGTCTAGTTTTCAAACAATGCCTCACCTCGAGTGCTCATATCTGCAACCTTAGGGTCTCTTGTACCCACACCATGGACACTCTTCCTTCTCCAATGTTCAGCACTTGGTGTGCTGATAGGGCTACTGCCTTACTTCTCTACTGATCCTATATTCATTCAAAGCTTGACTACGGATGCGAGTTCTACGTATTTACAGTTAAGCGTATATTGAGGAAGGGGGACTTGATCCACCAGATCTCTATGCCTGGCGACTGGAGCCTCCCACTCTATGCCGTACACAGTGCATCATGAACTTGTAGATGCAAGCCAGGTATCTCCCTCAGTTGCTAATGGTTCTCATTGCATCCGCAACTGATCTCGATGGTGCCTGTGCTTTGGGTTTAGGGCTAGGAAACTCCAAGAGTTGGTGTAGCTCTTTGGGCTGGTGGTGCCTCTCGTTTTGCCCAGGATTCCTGCCTGGAAGTTACCACCTTTGACTATTTCTCACCACGCCTCTGCCCCCCAAACTTCCACAGTGCCGGGAGTATTACATTCAACCTTTTTGGAGCACACTTCGTGTCATGCTGGATCCATGACTGTGTACATGGATGGCTCCAAGTCCCAGGAAGGGGTCGGCTTCCATGACATATTCCTGTTGTTTTTAGTTAACATGGCTCTTCGTGCCCAAGTTGGTTGCAATACACCACCCAGTGCAGGAGATAGCACATCATGCCCAGTTTGGAGATCTGAATGTGATCATTAGCGACTCATAAAACGCTCGGAGTACTCCAGGGGCATTGTAATCTCCACACACACTGGTTTGCAGTATCCGTGATAATGTGGATTTTGAGATTATCTTCTCCTGGGTTCCTGGACATGTAGAAATTGTGGGTAATGAGTACGCTGATGAAAGTGCCAAATAGTCTGTGAGAACTAGCCGATCAACCTATCGTTACTCTCTTCCTCTCACTGACTACATGGCAAGAATCCTGGTGCAGAAGATTGAAGGCAGCTGATGTGAGCTTAAAGTTGCGTGCCATTGCTCTACTAATGTTCCCAGGAACCTACCCCCCAATCCTGTCACGGCTCTAGGCTGCTTTCTTTCATCTTTGAATTGGGCCCACTTGCGGGATGCACTGCCATTTAATAGAGCATGTTACTGCGATGACTGCATTATGCCCCAGACTGTTCGGCACATTCTTGTTGAATGTCCCAGTCTGGGTGATCTACGTGCATGTTACCTATCCCACTACTGGGACAAGCGGGGTCACTATCACTTATCCCTTGTACTTAAGATGAGTTTGTGTACACAGACTTGTGGACTATCTGACTTTTTGGAGGAGGCTGGCCTACATTATATTTGAGTCTCTTTGGTGTTGGTTGCATGATCCTGCCTTGGGAGGAGGCAGGCCTTTCCCTGATGCTAGGGTGTACTTCATTCTTAATTTTTGTCACACTTTTTTGTTTTTTTGGTTCTGAGAATTTTAAAGTAGCCCAGTACTAGGCAGAAATTTTAATTACAGCGTCTTATTTCTTTGAAGGCATTTGGACCTAAAAAAACATACACACATACACATCTGCACATAATGACTATACGCATCTCCACTCTGGGTACGAACCTTAGCTAATAGACTGCTACAAGCAGTACAGATTAGTCCTCTCCATATCACAACTGGCTGTACTAAATCCACCTCAATACACCACTACCACACCGAAATAAAAATCCTCCCAATTGAGGGCCACCTAAACATGATAAATATGCAGCTCCAAAATGCTTCTCCTCTCTACCCCCCTAAACCACCCTGCTGCTCTAACCCAATTACTAGATAACCTACCTCCAATCCTACCTGACCAGAAACTTATCAAACATACTTTACCTGCACAGTACTTAAAAACCAGCTGCAAAACACTCTACTCCAAAGCTCCGACCCCTGTATATCCCCAGATCTGAAGCAACCCTAGATTGCTGAACTAGTTTCATTGGCTCACCACCTGCAATCAGCACTCTGCCTTACATGAATACAAAAACAGATGAGACCATGACTCCCCATCTCCCATTTGACCATTGCAGAACCTCTTTCAATATAACTGCTCAAGCAGACCTCTCGAGAAGACCACACATCATGGCAGCCTTTCCTGAGAGCTGCAGGGTTTGATTGAAGAGAATACAGGGGGTGACAAAGGTCCTAAGTATAGCTGTACATCCCTCCCACTTACTAATGCCAGCAAAGCTTGGATACCTGATCCCATTTCTACCTACCTAAACACGCAAAAGACAATATCCAATATGCATATTAATCATGTCACATGAAAGATAAACAGGTTTTGTAGTCATTGTACTGTTTTCCCCATCTTGGACCAAGACACTGTTTTGGTAGAGAACGTGCAGCTGTCGGTGCCTCATGTAGTGTGAGCATCCCTGAACACTCATTGAACCCTCCTTGTACCTTTTTCTACCCTCCTTGATATAGCCTTACACCTTTCTCTCTCTCTCTCTCTCTCTCTCTCCTTCCCTCCTTTTCGTCCTGCCCCCTTACACTAAACTGTCTTCCTTAGTAGGCCACGCTACCATCTCTGAAATCTAATTCCTAAGGAAATTGCAACCTCTGATCAAGTCTAGTCCAAGAAAGTTAGCACCTCTGATGAAATGAAATTAATAAGTGATGACTGAAGAAAAAAATCCTACTGAAATTTCAGCAAAGTTTTAAAATCCTCGACTTAAAGTGAGAGTTAAGGGAAATATTCTTTTGCATTTTACTGTTAAATGGCATTCATCTTACAGAATGGTGCTTTGAGGCTCCATCTCGAGGAAGCGATTGTTGAGGTTAGTCGCATCTCTTCACTTGACCAGACCCTCGCCAGAGAGAATGAGAGAATGGAAAATTTGCGCAAGGAACTAAGGTTTGTATCTTCTTTTTACAGGCACTTTTCTTCAGTTTTGAATACAAGCAAAATCTTATCATTTAATCCATATCCTGCATTTAGGGAGCATTAATGCCAGTAAGTAGGGGCAGGTACATATCACGACTGATGGTAGCCAACAAACCCATGGATGCATTGACTAACCCTAGATTGCTTTGTTTTACAGTGGATCTCACTGACCCCCTTAATTTTTGGCATTCATGCTTGTCATCCATTGTTCAATTTGACTAGCAATTGGTAAAAGTGATGGTGATTAAATTAGAATTGAAATGGAAAATTGGGTAGATTTGTGGTAATTGTGGAATATGCCGTTATGGCCTGAATATTTTCCAATGAAGTGGTTGTTGTTGATCCTCAAACTGGCCGAGTAGCCCCGAGACTAGGACGAAGGATATGGTTTGTATGTGTATGCTTACAGAGCCCTCAGAGAGTCTATATTGTGTCGGTATGTATTACTCTGTGCAATGCTCTTTAATTATGTAATTGTGTAAAGTGTGGCGTTATATTCTGGACAGGCATCTGCGATGGTCACATCCAGCCTTCAATGTTGTGGTGTTCTGATTCTCTTTTTCTCTCTCAAGCATGTTTAATCTCACTATTTTCCCCTCTTTAGGTTGAAGCACGAACAAGATCTGGAAGAATTGAGGACCAAGTACAAATCTGAGGTGGAGATGGTAACACAGCAGATTGATCAGCTGGAAAGGAGTCAGGAAGAGGAGCAGATGGAGGTAAAGAGGAATCTGGAAAAAATTCATCGAGACACTCTTCACTACAAGACTCTGCTGGAAAACGAGCGAAGCCGGTGTGAACATATGATGATTGAGCTTGAGAAGGCGAGCCAACGGTGTGCGGTGCTGGAGTCGGAGGTGACAATGTTCAAAAGTGTAGCTAGTAATGTGGATGTGTTGACGAAAGAGAAATCGCAACTACAAAGTAGGATCAGCGAGCTTGAAGCTCAGCGAGTATTCTTGGAAGAGAATGGGCGTAAAGATGAAGTGGAAAAGATAAAGATAGACTATGAAAAGGAGAAAGCAATGAAGGATGAGATTAACTTGAAGTTTCAAGAATTGGACACTGAGAATAAGTCGCTTGTCACTCATTTGAGGGCAACAGAAATGAACCTCGAGGAAGCGCTGCAGATGAAAGAAGGATTGAAAAATGAAATTGAGAATTTTAAAAGTCAATTAAAGAGCTTCAACCAGGCTTGTTCAAACCACCCGGAAGAACTATCGAAGCCTGAACTGGACCTCCAGGTTTCCACCTTTAACCAACGGATCCATACCCTCAGCTCTTCATTAGAGAGCCTGGAACATTACAAAGAAGAGTGCCATAGCATTAAGAAAAGAATCATGAATCTTGTTAAGATGCTTCGAGAGAGGAAGTCTTATCTCGACATGGAAGTCACCAAGTACAAGAGTTGCAGGGAGGGAGGGATCTGCAACCATTTGTCATTCCTGGAAGAACACTTGGTTTTGATGTCCACCAGCCTGGAAGAGAGCCTGGCCCTAACTGGCGAATGTTATTCAGCTCTTAATCAAAATAGTCTGTGCAAAGATGAGCTTAGCTACCAGCAGTTGGCTGGACAAACATCAGTATCATGTTCTTTGGCGAAGGATATGACCCCAAATTTCTCCATTGTTACTGATGAAATAGGAAGCGCAAGCAGGCTATCCATTGGTTGCCAGACATGTCCAGTCCTGACTCAGGAGACAGCTTTCCAGACATCAGGAATGGTAAACGCATCTGAAGGAGTTTTCGCATCCAAGACCATTGAGGAAGATTACATCATGGAAGAGATTTTCGTTCTGCCAGCGAAGATGGCCGCCATGAAGGGCAGCGTCTCCCTCAAAAACCTCAAAGAGATCGGGTTTGGGGCAGATGATGGGGTATCCTTTTCGACATCCATTGATGTCAATGACCCCACACCTCTGACACTACTCGAGTATGACCAACTGAGAACCAAATTTCATGAGTCACAGTTCCTAGTCAAGTCCCTTGAGAACGAGAACTTTAACTTGAAACGCGCTCTTCAGTTCAAGAATAATCTCACAGATGGTAATACCGCATATATTGGCCAGGGCAAGGGTGTTGTGCAGCAGGTAGTGAACAGCTCATTGGGTCTTCATATTAAAAATGCAAGCACCCAGACAGAATGGGATTTGCCGTTAGTGTCCATGGTGGGCAACGAAGGCACCAACGAGCTTCGTAAAAACCTTTTAGACACCATGGCAGAGAAGTTGGAACTCCTGCAGAAGGGAGAAGGACATTTGCGTCAGATTGAGTCCCTCGAGCGGGAAAGCTCCCAATTTCGTTATCAAACTGGTCGAGATGCCATTAAAGAATCGATCATAGAAATGGCAGCCTCTGATTCTGGGACAACAGAAACGAGGGCCCTTTCTGAAGAAGGGGTACCTGTGGACAAGATTGTCTTGACAGATGGAGAGGATCACAAGTCGATGAAAGAATTGGACGCGGTTGATTTCACCACTAGGCAAAGAAAGCTGAGCCTCCAGATGCAGATTGCAGAAGCCCTCAAACAAGAAGTGGAGGTAAGTGTAGGGGTAACATTGTGGTTGCCATGATTGCTCTGCACACTGTAGTGCCTTCGATCTTGGTGTGCAATTGTGTAGGTTTGATGCCCGCTTCCTTCCTGATGCTTTGGAGCATTCAAGGTTGAAGTACTTTACTTTTTGTCCTCCCTACCTCTCCAGCGAGACGAATGCCCCGGCAGGAACTTCCACTACTTCGTCTGGGGTGGAAAAATTTATTAGGAGTCTTACCACTAAACTGCGCTCATTTAAAATCCCTTTTATTTCTCTGTGTGGATCTACAGTTTACCATGGAATTTGAGCTATGGGTATCTACAGGGTATTGGAGCAGCCGTGAAAGCGACTTGGGAGGGTACATGGGTCCCTCACTAAAGCGATGGTGTGTGTGTCGTATTTGTACAATCTCTGTCGTGGTTACATCTGATAACATGTTGCCAAAGATTGTTTTGTATTGTTGGAGTGAAGAAGCGTGGTTTGATCTAAATTGGGATAAAATTATTTGGTGTCATATGTAGAGATCTCTTGGATTTGACTATTGGGGGGGGTGGTGGCATTTAGAATGTTTGGCACTGAGGGAATAAGGAAGACCCTTCTAGCAGAGGTGTGGGAGCAAGTCAAAAGGAATGAGAGTAAATTCTTGCAAGGGTACCCTTCCGTTCTCCAGGAGAAAGGGACTTGGCTGAGTTGTTTGCTACCATGATGAGTTCTTAAAATTCTAAAAGAATAAGAATTAGGTACTCAGGCCCTGAACTTTACTACATTTGTACTGAAGGTAGGTTCTCTTGGATTGGTAGGGGGATGCACTTTCCACCTTTATTAGCCCTACTATTTTTGTTGTATCTCGTTATTACTCTACTTAATGCCTCGTTTTTATGAGTACTACTTTTTATTGATAGTTACTATTTTCATTTTTCCCTCCATTCCTCTCACTGCGTATGTGCCCACATTTTCCTCTCCCTTAACTACTGTATGTTGCTGTAACACTTATTCATCTTAACTTTTTATCCTTTCAAGGACTCAGGTGGTGGCAAAACCCCCGTGAAGGGTGGCAGCCCAATGCCTGAAGAATGGATCCTTTCTCTACGAACCCTCCTCTCAGGCTTTGTTGACTCGCGATGCCCAGTAAGTAGAGTTACAGTTCATTTCAAGCCCTTTTTAGCATCTTTGTATTCATTAATGTTTGCTATGGCAGCAAATAAGGGGAATGGAAGGAATCTATGATAATGACAGAAATTGAATCTTATTCCTGTATTCTGATCTGCATTTTTAAATTTATTATTTAACTTGGCACTATTTGCCATATTTTAGAGTGCCTCATTCTGTCTCAAAACTACTTTTTTTATTTATTATATTTTAACTCTACCACTATCCCCTCAACCTTTCATATACCTGCACTTGGTACCGGGAGGGGTTGCATGTCCTTCCAGCCTGAGTACAAATTAGAGAAGCACAGTCACTGGGTTGACTTGAACTCTGACAGAGCCTGGGGAATTTGTTGCTGCACTTTCCCCTCGCTTCCTCTCGTCATTCCTTTTTGTTTATCACTATCCTCTTAACCCTCATGCCGTGTCAGAAGAGAGGCTTTGGAACTTCTATAAGCACTACCCTTATGGTTGCAAGGGACCAGGACTTGAAGGGTTCTGGGCATTAGGGTATGATTAATGAGAAAATTGTTTTGCCCCACTAACTCCTTATCTGTGTGTAATGGTTTAATCACCTACCTGATCCTGTTCTTGGGTGCATAAGGTTGTATTGTCTATAGCAGGTGGACTTTAGTGCATTGTTAGCTGCCAGGCTAATTAAAAGTCTCAGATCCCGTCTTTGGGTCTGCCACAACAGATCTTCAGATCTTGGATGTGCTTTCGATGATTACGACGATCAAATAAGGAAATCCACCTTGTCACCCTGCCTCTCTGGCTGCTCAGTTGGGATGCGCAGCCCTTGAGGATCTACTGGTCCACCGGGTAGCTTCTGATCAGTGTCCATCGCTGCACAAGTGTGAACACCAATCTTTAATACATCTGGATTGGAGACCTGAAAAGTCTGAAAGCCCAAGATGGGATAGGTGGGAGACGGGATCTTATCAGTTTCTTTTGTGTTAGTGTAAGAAGAGCCAGAAAAAATAAACTGTTAGTGGCCCCTCATTGAGAGGCTACCTGGTGTGTTCGAGCCTGCTGGCTTCAAATGCATTATAAGTTATTCACTCCACCGATGGCAGCATGTTGGCTCAGGGCAACATGATCCATCAGAGGCTAGCATTAGCTAAATTGACTGTTAGAGAGCAGAAGGCCATGTTCATTTAGTTAAAACCTTATGTATAATACAGCGACTGCTCTCCTTAAAAGTAAGATGTCTATCTTTGATTGATATAAATATTGTTAATGAGAGGGAACTCATGGACTACTCCTTGACTGGCCAAGGAGTGGTCATGGCTGAACGTTCATTTGTGACAGGTTCCCTTAGTGGGTGCCTGCCAGTTGATGTCACTACTGTGTGAAGGCATTCATATCACTGGCGGCGTGGAGGTGCTACTTTGGCTACATGAATCTCTTGTTTAAACATGCAAAGTTGAGTTTACCTGAAGTCTGTGTAAATTGCTCCAACACCGTACATAAGTCCTTATCATGTCGAGCCAAGTGTGTTGATTTCTTGACTTGCACCCTGGTTCCTGGTCATTCAGGCGGCTTAAGGTCACTTTCTGCCATCTTTGAATTAAGCACCCTCGTAAGACACACTGCCATCTGGTAAAGCACCCCTAAACCTTACTGCAGCGACTGCATTATCACTCACTCTTCTGTACATTCTTGTTGAATGTCCCAGTCTGGGAGATCTTTCCCCAGGGTCACTACCACTTGTCCCTAGTACTTGGGATAGGTTTCAGCTCATATACTTGTGGACTATTTGACTTCTTGAAGGAGGCTCTCCTCCTCCATTTTATTTGACTCTCATTGATGTTGGTCGCATGCTGCTGTGCCAGAGGGAGGCGGGGGCTTCCCCTGACGCCAGAGTGTGCTTGCTCTTTGGCTGTTTTTTTCGCTTTTGGGGGCGGGGGGGTCCTTTGCTCAGTTCTTTTTTTAAGTCTAGCCTAGCATCAAGCTATAAGGTGATTATGGCGACTTATGTCCTAGTAGCTTGCACCCTGTACAACCTCGGAGGTTCTCTGCCCTAAAGTTAAGCAGGCACTCTCTTTTGTCATTGGAGGGGGCGGGGGGGGGGACGCTCAGCCTACGCATTAGAGCGAACTGCGAAGTGAATTTTTAATCTACCTCTCTCTTCCTTCCTCGACTTTTATTGTTATGTTATTCCTGCTCTCCTCCTTTCCCTCTCTATCTCCTTCCCCTTTTTTTCTGTCCTCAGGTCTGATTGATTGCACCTGAGTGTATCTGTGGGCGGTTGTTGTGTTTGACTGAATCAATGTGTAGGTACTAGTGCAAGTTTTAGGTTTATGTTAGGCTATGATAATATATGGTGATCACCCACCCTACTTGTTAGTGGACCGGCCTATCTCTACTTCTCCTTATTACATACCCTCCAACCACTTTCCACACTTGCTCTTCTATCCACCAAGGTTCTGGTTGCCTGGCGGACTTTCATCCTCTTATGAACCTTACTCGGGGGGTCAAAATCCCGCTGGCTAGGGCAAATATTAGGTACAGGGTGTGCTGGGCCTTCAACTCTGTTCACCATCCTCCAGTACACTTATAAGGTAGGTACACTAGCACCATCCCTTATAGTCAAAGTTCCAGGACAATATTGCCTAAATGGTGGGCCATGTTGGCAAAACCCATCAATGTTGGACCACGACCGAGTATTTGTTTAAATAATCATATTATGGAATTTCTGATCCTATGGAAACCTTTCTTTTAACCTCCCTAGTCATTGAGAAGTCATAGTATCTACTTTCCATGAGCCCTTTTTTTCCTGATCATGGTTACAACAGAAGGCAGTATTGGGAAAGCATATTGAGATCGGCCTCCATGAGCATCCTCCTCCTCCCTAGGTGTCGGGGAGGATGGGGGAAATTGAGGCACCTCTTTGACTGTGATGGAGAATATTATGAATGGGATCTCTGATGCCTTGGGGGAGAATGGCCACACAGAGGTTCCCCTGAGATAGACATGGTCCCGGAGGTGACCCAGCTCCAGACAGCCGAATCTTGCATGGGGTTGTACTCAGTTTCAGTGCCATCACTGAACCCGAGTTTGCCTATGTGCAAACTTTTCAGACAGCTCAGGCTCTTGAGGGCTCACAAGGAGAAAGGAGGCACCTCTTCCTCTGGCTAGAATTACATAAAGAGATGCATTGAAAAACTTAAGATATTAAAGGAAGCCAAGAGTGAACTAGCCACACTGCTATCATTATTGTTTAATTATTCATTAACCTCGGTCCTTTTCAAAATGTGAGAAACCCTTATATGCGAAAAACTCTTTAACCACTTGGAAGAAAAGAAGCTATTTAGAGACACCCAATGCAGCTTTCATAATAAACACTCTTGCCTAACAAAATTCTTAGACTTTTTAATGATATTTTTAATAAATACGATGAGAGTAAAGCAGTTGATATAATTTACCTCAACTTTCAAAAGGCCTTCGATAAAGCTCCCCACAAACATTTATTAACTAAATTAAAAGCACACAGAGTTTAAGGCGCCATAGAGAGTTTGATAGAAAACTGTCTGAGTAATCATAGGCAACGTGTAGTTATAAATTAAAAATCATCTACAGACATCACTAGCAGGATACCTCAAGGATCGGTTCTGGGACCAGATTTTTTTCTAGTATACATTAATGACTTAGATGAAGACCTTTCAGGCATAATATCAAAGTTTGCTGATGACACCAAAATTGCTAATTCAGTACTTACTAACGCACAGATTAATGAAATGCAAAACAATCTTGACAAATTGTTGAACTGGGAGCAAATATGGCAAATGCCTTTTAATAAGGATAAATACAAAGTGCTCCATATTGGATATCGTAAGGGCGAAGCAAATTACTTACTAAATGGTACTCGACTTTTAAGCGTAGACAGAGAGATGGACCTAGGAGTAACAATATCAAGTGACCTAAATCCCAGTCAGCAATGTTCAGAAGTCCTTAGAAAGCAAATAAAATAATTGGATTGATTGGTAGAGCATTCGAGTATCTCCAAAAATACATTCCTTGCTCTCTATAATTCCTTGGTCCATCCCATTATGGAATACTGTGTTCAAGCCTGGTGCCCGTACTACCAGAAGCATATAGCAAAATTAGAACTAGTCCAAAGAAGGCTTACTAAAATGATACAAAGTTTAAAGAACAAACCATACCGACTTAGAGAACTAAATCTATTTCCATTAATTCAGCATAGATTAAGAAGGGACCTAATTCAAGTTTTTAAATTATCAAAGGCATAGACAATATAAATTGCAATAAAAGTAAACATTTTAACTCGCACAAATCTAAGAATTTCTTTTTTAAATGAATCATCAACTTATGGAATGACTTTCGTTATAAAGTAATAGACTACAACACTGTCGATGCATTCAAACGTCATGTAGATAAATACTTTGAATCTAATCCCCGGCTAATAGCATTTTCTAGCAAATAACTACCTAGCCTTCAGGTGACAGGTTCACCATATTTCTCTTACATTCCATCTCCACTCTCTATCTTCCCCATAATCTTTATCTCAGATTACCTAGTATGGACCACAAGATCTGTTGTGACCTGTTTATCTATGTAACCTTAAAGCTAGCCAACAATAGAGCAGTCAAGCTCAAGCGTGTGGTGAGAAAAAAGGGAGGAGCCTCGAGCCCCACCCCTATATTCTTCGTCACTTAGATCGTGACAGGCTCCCCGAGTCGGTGCGTTGCTATCGCTACCGCGTTATGGCATTCGTGCCACTACAGTGGAGGTGCTACCACTGCCACTGATTCGGCCATACAAATCACCCTGTAGACGTGGAGAGTCGGGTTTACCCCGAAGTCTATGTAAGTTGCCCCAAGGCTGCACACGATAAGTCCATATCGTGTGTGGCCAAGTGTGTCAATTGCAAAGAGCCGCATCCCGCTTCTTTGAAGGAATGTGGTGCGTATCTCCTTGAGAAGGAAATCCTGGCTGTTCAGGCCCAGGATCGTCTTTTATTTCGCGAGGCTAAGGACTTAGTCTTGGTGCCTCGGCGCTGCCTGAGACGTCTTATGCCTCAATGTTAAAAAAAACACCCTCTGCTCTTGGCTCTTACATGCCAAGAGCACGGTCGTTTCCGCACCCATTCGGAGCCCTTCTGCGGGCTCTACTCAATCCGGGCGCTTTCCTGGTAAAGCTGGCGGCAAAAAGGGTTCACACCCAGCCCCGGCTAAAACCAGGGCTTCCCCCTCTTCCCCCAGCGTGACCGTTTCCCGTAAGGCGAAACGTCCACGCGCCTCCACCGAGTCGTTAGACTCACAGGTGGCAACACCCATGAAGTTGGTCGTGAGGCTGACTTCCGGGGTTCGTAAAGCTGCTCCCCGAAAGGAAGACAGCACCAAAGGAGCTTTGGTCCCTACGCCCACACCCAGTGCTAGGCTGGATGACTCAGATACAGGTGTATCCTCCAAAGGAGAGACCCTCACCTCCGAAGCCACCTCGTCTGCCTAAAGTTTTGAAGCAAAGGGAGGGAATAACTCGCATGGTGAGCCCTCGAAAGCGACAGCACCTGCAGCGCATTGTGCAGCCAACAGCCTCCGGAGTTCTGCCTCAAGAAACGTTCAACCATTTCCGTGAGTGTTTTCTCTTCGACGGTGGCCCCCGTCGAAGGGTCATTTCCATTCAATGGAATTGCCGAGGACTCCGAGCCAAATACGAGGTGCTACGGAGGCTCGTCTCCTCCCCTTCCTCGTTAGCAATCTTTTTTTTTGCAGGAGACCATGCTGGGCGAGTGTCCTCTCCCCACTCTCCCGGGGTATTTGGGTTTGGTTAACCCTCCATTACAGGGTTGTTCTTGGGCAAAAGGATGTACCATATATACCCGGCATGATGTCTCCATTCTTCTCTTTGCTTTAGATACGTCCTTTCAGGCAGTAGCTGTGCAATTGCCCCTGGATAGGAGCCGACTTCGACGCTGGGGGCTTATGCCACAATGTGGCACAGTTGCTGAGGCCCTTTCTCCTACTCGGAATTTGAATGGTAGACACCCCCTCTGGGGAGACTACTCGATCAATCCCAGGGGCGAGGCCATTGCCGACCTGATCGACGAGCTGTAGATAGGTGTCTTAAGTGTGGATGAGTTTACGTATCACTGCCCGTGAACCGCTTCATTTTCCTGTCTTGATCTATCCTTGTGCTCTCCGGATGCACAGCCTGATTTTGGGTGGGGGTAGTCGATGACCTCCATGGTATCGATCACTTTCTCATTCAAATATCATTTTCTGGACCTTGCGCCTGAATGAAAGCTCCCCCCTTCCATCCTTGGTGGTGCTTGGCGCGGGCACATACTCCGCATTTCAGGAAATGACTGATGACTCTGTCAAGGAGTTTAGGTCGGTGAATGAGGCCGTTGAGTTTTTCTCTGCTAACCTCATCGCTGTCGCCTTGGCTACTATTCCTAGAATGACTGGCTATTTTGCACGCCGACCGCTTCCGTGGTTGTCAGGCGAGTGTTAGACTGCCCTCAAAGAGAAGCGTTCTACCTACATGCGCTATAAGCACCGCCCGAACGATTTCACTGTAAGTGAATTTCGTCAAACTAGGGCTAGGTTTCGGTATGTTTCGAAGCACGTCAGCCCTCTTCCTGTCGGGCATACGTGTCTTCAGTTAATGAGAAGACCCCTCTATCAGACATGTGAAGCAAGTCTAAAGGATGCGGGGAAAGTTCTCGCAAGATCCCCTCCCGTTCTTCAGGAGAATGGGACTGCAATCTCGGACCCTACGTCCGTGGCATACTCTTTTTCGACCGCTTTCTCTGCGTTCTCTACCTGGGATGCTGCTCCGCCAACATTCAATGCACGCCCTGATATTGCGAAGCCCGCCGACTGGACTTTACCTCCAGAGGCGGAGAACCTTTCAATGACAGGTTTACATTGAGTGAGTTTCGTTTCACTTTCGCTTCGTGCGCTGACACCCCCCGGTCCGCGATGTCCGGATGGCATGTTTCGACACCTCGCTGAGCGAGGCATGACCTTTCTGTTAGATTTGTTAAACAGGATCTGGGTAGTGGGTATCCTCCCAGACTCCTGGCGAATCGCTACTGTGCTTCCCTCTCGTAAACCGGAGAGAGATCACTCTACCCGTCCGTTTTCCGTACATTCTCCAACCTCCTGCGTGTGCAAGTTGATGGAGAAATTGGTAAATGATAGACTAACCTTTTTTTCTGAACCACGGAGACCACCTGTCCTTCGCACATGCGGCTTCTGCAAGTCCACCGCGCCGGATGCTCTGCTTCGACTGGAAAAAGCCATCTGCGGGGCCTATGATACCGCATCGCCATACGGTATCATGGAAACACTCCACACGATGGGGACGAGGGGACGCCTCCCAATCTTTTCTCGGAGTTGTTACGAGATCGTCGATTCCGCGAACGGGTGAGAGGATCCCTCTCTGACTCAATTGAGCGGGAAGATGGTGTCCCGCAGGCAATTCTCCTCAGTGTCACACTCTTTGCTCCGAGCGTCAACGACATTACCTCGGTACTTCCGGAAGATGTTCTCGATACATCTGCAGCCCAGCCTGTATTGCAAAAGGTGGACTCAATCCATCACACCAGTCTCTGCCTGGCGACTGATGCCTTTCGCTCATCCTCAATTGAAAGACTTCTTGTCAATGCTGGGGAAATGCAACTCGCTCTGTGCCGTGTACAATGCATTATGTACCTGTATGCACAAGCCGAGAGACGCCAGTCATACCTTAATGTCTCCAGTCAAACCCCCTAAAATTAGAAAAGGATTGTTTTTGTTGCTGATTGCATTTTTTTTTATCTCAGTTTGGATAAGCCTGGCCTAGGAAATGTGTTTTTTTTATGGTTTTAGTTGCTGTACCCTCACTGATGGGCGCCAGTAGATAGAATCAAATTAAAATTCCTCTTTGTTAATTGTTAACACCACCCCTACCTCTCTTTTGAGTGCCCCCACCCCCCAAATATATAATGAAACCAACAGGCTTCTCTTTTTCTACCAGCTTGTGACCATTGGGAATTCTTTTGTTTCTCATGGGAGAACCACCTGTTCAAAGTCAGGAGAGTGTGGACTGTAAACTTTTTAGGCAGATTCCAAGAGAAAAAAAGTGATGTTGTGTGTGTGTGTGAAAAAAGGGGAAAGAAGGCAGTGTTGTAAACTGCCTGTGATGACATATAGGAGTAAAATTGTTTGCACCCATGTTTGTAACTCGGCACTGCTATTTTTAGCCAGTGTTTCTCACTGCAATGAAAAGTTGTGTGTCTGCCTCTCATTGGGATTTGAACACAGTATTCAGATGTAGGAATCCTGCTCCTTATCCACTAGGCCAGCAAGAGCTCACCTTTTTCTTTTCTCAGTCTCTATGAACCTATGTAAAAACTGCTATGCCTGATGCCTCTGTTGGTTTTAACTTTTTTTAATAAATGCAAAGATTACTGTTTGTGTGCTTTTCACTCTCTCAGCTATCTATACCCATCTGCTGTAGCTGTTGTAGAGCTTCCTTATGTCTGTCCATTCTTGGTTGTCTCCTAGGACTAATCAAGACTGTCAAAGATTTAAAGGAGAAGAGCAGAAGATCGATACAATTTCATGTTTTTTATTATAATCTCACAAAATACTTAAGCATTATTATATAAGGGTACATAACATAGACAAAATGCTTTTTGAATGTTTTTTTCTCTTTGTTGTTGATTATTTCCCAGTGATTAGGAACCGCATTCAGCCTCTTTTGCATTCGAGCTAAGCTTATTTCAGAACACTTATCCTCTTTTGCACTGTAGCTAAGCTTATTTCAGAACACTTATCCTCTTTTGCACTGTAGCTAAGCTTATTTCAGAACACTTATCCTCTTTTGCACTGGAGTTAAGCTTCTTTCAAAAAATAAGTTTAGAGTGAGGAAAAAAAATATTATCTCCAATATTTATTTAATACGTTTTGATTTTTGTCATTGGCTTTTTAATGACCATTCTGCATGGTAATTAGATATAAAATTACCCCATCTCTTGTTTTATAGCTTAGTCGTTCTTTTTTTAATAATTTTCCTTTGAATTAGATTGATTATAGCTAGTATTGGATGATTAGCAAAATATTTCCAAGATTGTGATGTTATTTTAAAGTTTAGGAACCTACATGAAATTTCTATTTTAAAGGTTGAGTGAATTATTTTAGAAGTGCATTAACACATAACTATGTTTCTATGAGATTTAATTTATATACTTTTTAAAATAGAGACCCTAGAAACCCTGCAAAGATTGATAATCTGATTGTGCCAATTTTAAAGCACTAGAAAACTTTAAAGCTTTTAAAATTAAGAAATGACCTTGCAAAGTTTAAAACCATCCCAACCTGAAAATTTTGTAAACATAAAATTGATGGGTTCTAAAATTGCAGGTGATGGTAGCTACATTAGGTAGTTTGGCCCTGTGATCCTTTTCACAACTATACAATATCAAAGAACATGGACAAAGGACAAAGTTGGTGGATTAGCCACCTTCCCGGGGTCTTAGGGCAATCTTTAGAAACGTAAACATTGAGTAAAGGTGCATAAAACAAGTGGATTCTTCATGACACTTGTTCCCATGGCAACTATAGAATGGTCTTTGTTGCCAGTGATTTTTGTCATTCTTAATATAGCTGCTTGTACAACAATCGAAGGATGAATTAGGGGAGATTTTGGGGTTGCCTCCTCTAAATAACCCCAACACCAATGCCCTTGTGAACACTCACTGTTCTCACCCTTAAACATTGATGAGTCGCAGGGAAAATACTCACACCACTTCGATGCCCACCAATGGTGCTGAAGTATTCGCATCAATATCCTCGTTCATTATATGCCTACACATTGGCTGTTAAGATGTTTAAATGCTCAATGACCCCATAGTAATATTTTTATAAATACTAACAATGATAATTAACCACGAAATTGACGACTCAATGAGAACTGGTCATGAGAGGAGAATTGAGGCGAGTCGCCATCTCAGACTTGTTTAATTCTCCCTCCCCACAAGTTGGTCCGTGTCGTTCGTGACGTAAGCGCTTGTTTCCGTTTCGAGGGAAGCCTCTCCCTGTGTGGGGCACCCATGGGGGGAAGGTAGACGTTTCTTTGCGGAATTCCTGGTGGTTCCGGCTCGAGCTCCGGATCCACTGCGCCACCAGCAGCATGCTCGCGTTAGCAGGAGCAGCGTCGTGGACGACACCTACGGAAAGACGATACCTTAAGTTCCTGACTGGGGGTGGGGGGTTACGAGGGCGACTATCTCTCTAGTTATGCAACCTGGATACCATTGCATGCGCGCCTCTTTTATGCCTATTTACTCTCCTGAAGCTTGAAATATGCCCAGAAGGCAATACTAAAGGTATAAACCTTTATTATTGCCTTCTGGGTGATAATAAGTGGTCTCTCTCATTCCTAATGTTTCATTATTCCTGCTTTCCCTCTCTACCTGCTTATCTTGACTGTTCTTTCCACCTGGGTATAACGCATAATAACGTTAGTAAAGCGTCTGTTCCCTTCTGTTTTCAGTTTAAAGTCAGATAAATTACTTTTTTACCGTTTATGTGAGCAATTCCACCACATAATTTCCATACTAATTCTCTAGTCTGATTTGCCGATTAATTGCCTGGGCAGCATCATTTAAGTAGTTTTAGGATGGCATTATCTAAAATAAATTTGGCTCATTCTCTAAGTTCACTATTTGAGTAAAATTGCAAGTAATTACTTAACTATCCACATAGTCATTAGCCGACTAAATTTCTGGTTGAATGTGGCGACCTAATTCTTCCTCTAAATAATTTGCATCTACTGACTAGACTAAGCGTCTAATTAGCGGCGAAATTTCATGACTTAATTGCCTTGCTGTAATCATGCTCGTTATTGACTGGCTCAATGTGTCTATCGACATTTTTAGCCGGCCAAATAAACTTCATAAATTGGGAGAGGGGAACGGCCTCTCGCCGTTCCTCCTTGGCCATTTGCAGGCCAAGGCCTCGGCAGCTCGATGGTTTACCTGGTCATCAGAGAAGACATAGAGAAGAGGGTTGGCGATGGCGGCTGCCGTGAGGAGGAGGGAGGCCCACGGGAGGGCAGCCTCGTCTTCGTGGTAGTGCCTCGGAGAGGACAAGCACTGGGGAGAGGCAGCGCACGATGAGGCGACCAGGACGTGACCTACCAATGGCACTAGGGAGGCGACACTCATTGCCCACCCACAAAGGCCCACACCGCATTCATCACCGCTCCCACCCACGCTGAAAACAAGTGCCACAATTAAATCAAAGGGTTGGGATTGCGAATGTTTGATAGCAGATGGCGTTTCGACACCAAAGATTCAAGTATTTGAACATTATCGGGGTCCCAGTTCGTAACTATCGGGTTCCCTGTGCTCATTTTGTATGTATCTCGAGGCATCTTCGGTTGATGAGGTTCGCCTTTGAGACTGGCCCCTCTTCAACCTCTTATTATTTTGCTGCATAGCCTTATTCTCGCCTTTTCGCGCTCTCATTAATCTACGCCGATGCCGTGGTTAGTAGGATGTTTCCGTCCTCGGGTCGTCCTACTTACATGGTGGGAGTTATGGGCGCGGTTTCGGGATCTGCGATGCCCACGGCCGTCCTTCCTGCCTGGCGGGCGTCTTCGATGGCTTTGAGGTGTGCGGCTCGTGCTGAGGACCACATGGCAAGGGCAGCAGCACTATGAACGCCCACAAGGAAGGTAAGAAAGGCCGTGAAGGAGAGTGGCCACAGCGTGGATAAATGACAGCGGCTGTCGTGTTGTGCCCAAGAGTTCCATCCCGCCCATGGCAGCAGGGCAATGCCCATAGAGTATGCCCACACACTTGCTAGAGCGCCGCCCCAGATCCCGAGACTGCTACCCACAGCCGAGTACCTGAAATGTTAGAGAATGGGGTGTGCGAGGCTCATTAGCCTCTCTCAGAGTGAGCGTAAAGCCAAGTCGCCAAACAAGAGCCGAAGTCTCACTCTGGTTAATATTGGCTCTAGTAAACTATGAATACAAGTTATCAATATTAAGATGTCCATAAACGAATTTAGTCTTTTAACTGCTGAAAAGAGATTAATATAAATCAGTATATAATACTTTTAACTTTCCAAGTAGGCACCATTTGCTTCAAAACACTTTGGCCATCTTGTAATGGGAGAGTTTCTGTCCATAGAGTATCATCCTTGACACCTAAGGACAAGCTTTATCATGAAGAATTGAAACCATGTGGTTGATCAGTGGTTGTTGTTTCACGCGCAACCTTCGAAACATTTCAACTGATTTCTGACAATATTTATGGTGATTTGTGATCGTTTCTTCACAACTCAAAAAGTGTAGTAATTAATATCCAATATTCTGTGAACATTATTTTTACTAATGTATATGGGTTTCATTTGATTCGAGACACTGTAAAGATCTTTCCTGATTACCATACCAAATCTAATTTCCATCATACATTATTTATTTAAAACAAAAATAAGGTAAATTGGATTCCACAGGAGCAATGGAAATAAGGTTTAATATCTCCAATTTGCATGCAGGTATCTGTCAGCGTTTGATTTGCTTACTTTTAGATATTTGTAAGCCCCTCAAGAAGATAGGATTAATGTTCTAATGAGAAAGAATTGGCTAAAGGGGTTGATTCGATTTAAAAGCTTTTCGAGGTTTGAGTATGGTACTGTCTGATAACATGATTACGATCTGTAAGGTTAAAAGCTAGAAAGAGTAGGAGAAAGGAAGTGAGTATGTGATCTCGCCATGGATGTTTGGTCATATTATCTTGGAGTGTTAAGAGATACGAGGGTGAAGGAAAAGAAGAATTGTCAGTGATGAGTGCTGTCTATTTGGTTTATGCTAATGCCGTGGTCTTTGTGGGTGAGTGTGATAAGGATTGAAGCCTTGGGCAGGGTATGTATGGCGGGTGAAGAGTTGAAAGTAAGTGCAGAAAAGAATGTGATTGCGTTAGGAGGAGATGAGTGACATGTTAAGTATCTAAGGTGTAGCGTGAATGGTAGTGGTATGGTAAATTGCTAAAAGGTTATGGGCGGTAGGAAAGCTTCCGGGACAATCAGAGGCGTTGTGGTTTGACTCTGCAATGTGCGAGTATGTTGGTACCGACTTTACTGTATGAGAGTGAAACAATGGTAGGAAAGGAAAAGATGCAGAATGAGAGCAGTGTTAAAGGACAACCGGATTGGGAGGTTGTCCTTTGGAGTCTACGGCTTAAGGGTGGGAATGAGGTGTTGACCGATAATTTCTGACGTGTCCAGGCCTATAAGAAGGATGGATTGGCATAAATGTGTAAAGTGAATATGTGAGAGAGAGCGCTGGTATCCGATGGGTGAAAGGTGGCCTAAACGATTAATTTGTGAATACGAGGGGCGGTCAATAAGTTTTGCGAATCGGTAGGGCAAAACAGAGGAAGGGGGATGGCTGTTTGTGGGGGTGTTAGGACAAGTTATGACAAGTCAGGACCTGTAGCCGCACGCTCCTGCCTCGTATATTTAAGAATCAGTAGCTGATCGCAGATCGTCAGTCACAAATTTTTCAACAATGGAGAAGGTTGAGCACCGCGCAGTGATCAAATTTTTGACCAAGGAGGGCAAGAATGCAAGAGATCCATGAACGCATGGTTGCAGCGTACACCGACACCGCCCCTTCCTATGCAACCATTTCTCGCTGGAATAAGGAGTTCCACCATGGTCGTGAGTCCCTTGAAGATGACCCCCATCCAGGACGCCCGTCAGACGTGACCAACGAGGAAAATGCGGCCCGTGTGGAGAGGATGATCCTCGAAAATCGACGGGTGAAGGTCGAAGAAATCGAGCGAGAACTTGGAATATCACATGGAAGTGTTATGAACATCATCCACGACAATTTGGCCATGATCAAGGTCTCTGTCCGTTGGGTCCCTAGAAACCTCACGCCCCATGATCGACTTCAACGTCGTCAAAATCCACAAGGCCAGAGTTGCACAAGCTGCCCTGCGCGAGTGCAGATTTGAGGAGCTCAACCATCTCCCCTACAGTCCAGATGTGACCCCTAGCGACTACTTTTTATTCCGCCAGCTCAAGGCTGCACTGCGTGGACGCCGGTTTGGGCACGATGAAGATTTCCAGCTCGCCGTTCAGGAGTGGATTGAACAGCAGTCGGGAGATTTCTGGTTGTCGGGAATTCGAAGCCTCAGGGACAAGTGGCGCAAGTGCATTGAAGTCGAGGGTAGTTATATTGAAAAATAATAAAACACTTTTCCTCATATCTCGTTTCCTTATATCCGAATTGCAAAACTTATTGACCGCCCCTCGTACGTTTGACACAAAGGGAAGTGACAAGTGTTTGGTTTGAGCGGTGTGCATAGAGGGGACTTGTGAGGGGGCGGGGGGCGTGTTTGGGGCCCTCGACGCAGGGATGAAGCCTGTCTGGACGAGAGGGTTCAGCACATACCACCTCATCGCTAAGAAGGGCATCTCGATGTGGACGGAATGACTTGTGATTAATAGGGTATAAAAGGGGTAGGAGGTGGTGGCGTCGGAGAGTGCGTCCATCACACCTTGTGATGAAGCTGAAAGTCTGTTTTGGCAGAACCCCTCTCAAGTTGACCTTTTAGGGTGGGGGGTTTCCAAGATCGACCCTTTTCGAACCCACTTTTTGCCCCTCCGCTCATAGACCACCGACCCCACGGTCCAATGGGCAGTGGAGAGGTTCCTTTTGCACTTTCCAAAGATTTCCTCCTGAGATTAATAAAACCGTATGAGGAAATCGGCTGTTGTTGTTTCATTCCTTTTTCCTTTATCTTTTCTTTTTCCTTCTTTATTTTGCTTTCTCTCTTGTCTTTCATCCCTCTTATTTTTTGCTTCTTCCTTTTGTTTTTGCTTCCTTTTGTGTTCCTTTTTTTAGTTTTCCTTTTTTTCGTCCTTTGTTTTTCTTTCCTCGGCTATTGTCGCTTGATGCAAACTAGAACGCACAAAGCTGATTTTAAGGTGACGATTTTTCCTCTTTTGTTTGGGACCAGAGTCGAAAATAGCGGCCTCGTCGTCTCAAGTGAAAATATTCACCCGGAAGAAATCCGCTTTACGAACCTCGTCGTCCTCGAGGGAAGCCGCTTTCGTTCTATAACTGGGGGTGGGCAGGTTCATGTGAACTGCGTGCCCTCCTTGCCTTTGGCTCCCCCAAGCAGTCTTCTCTGATATTTACTTTCCACCCCCTTTTCACCATCCATAACCTCACCGCTCCTCTTGGCGGTGGATAAGTTACGGCCTTTCGACCCTCTTAAGGTAAAAGCCGAGGTGTTGCGTAATGTCACCTTAGCGCCTCCCCTTCCCCACTTCAGTTTATTCATGTGTATGTCAGTGACTAGGCATTCGTCATGTGCGTGTTTATATAGGTGTGTGCGCGCGAGTACGACAGTCGCGCTTCACCTTTGCAGCCAGGAGTCTCCACCCATCCCCTCTCCCCGGCGGATCAATAGGTGGGACGCTGCCTTCGTACCAGGGGCCTCCTAGCCACGCCCTTCGCGGAGTCGGCGCCTATCGACCTGGGTCTGCCGCTTGTGGAGCTGTCGATGGCCCCGTCGGGTGCCTATCCCAATGGGTACATGGCCCCTTCCAGTGATAGCCCATATTTACCGCGCAGACTCGGGCCAACTGCACACATCTCAGTGTGGCGAGGAGAGAGAAACGGGAGATGCAAGGGCGCGCTGATCATCCGTGTGGCCTCTTCTAGCCTCCCGAGAGACGAGCCCCCTTATTCGTTGTATGTGTGGTGGTGGTGGTGGGAGGGGGCGGTGCTTTTAAAGGCGATGTCTCATTCGGTCCCTTCCTCATCCTCCGCTCCCGACCGTCGCGCTCCTTCCTTCTCTCCCGAATACTCCTGAGGAGACCACAGGAACGCCCCCTCCCCTCCTCGACAAAGGGTGCAGTCGGATTTGCGACTATCTTATCTTCCAAACATTCACCTGTTCTACTATCCTCACCGCTTTCTCTCCTTACACGCTTTCGGCGCGGTGTGGCCTCGTTGCTATTGCGCTCGAGATTCGAGTATACGCTGGTGCCCTCGTTGGTTTAGTTCCTTCATCTTATTATAATAATCGCTCTCGACATTCTGGTGGAGAAGGCGTTGGATATTCACGCTGGTGTACCGGGTTCAATTTCTGGCGAGGTCGGACATAAGAAATTCGGCCTTCGTAGGCTGCTAGTCGCGTATTCTCGGTGCGCTGTTTGACGTGTAGACACAGTCAGGTCTACACACACATACACACGAACACAGGCAATCGAAACTTCACTCTCTTCTTTCCCAGTTCTTGGCGCACACTACGCATCACTCTTACATCCCAGAACCTGCGAAGAGTTTTTTACATGCGCATTTTCCTGACGCGGAACAGGTAGCCTTCTCTTGAGCTTTCCCTGTACCCCTTCCCCCCAAACAAATATCGAGCTCAGGTTTGTCAGCGATTGTCATTCTGATCGTTATGTGAATTTCATTATCCGGTCGAGGAACCTCACGTACGATTGAATAGGAACGAGTGCCGCTATTAACTAAAGTAAATAATAATAATATTAAGTATTACGAGAAAACTTTGTTACTACATATTGATGTATTTTGCCACGGCCTAACACACTGCATTTTAATAATAATTTAAACCATGCATTACTTAATAATTTAAAAAAAAATATGGATTAATTAATGTCAAGAAATCCATTGATTAATATATATATATATATATATATATATATATATATATATATATATATATATATATATATATATATATATATATATATATATATATATATATATATATATATATATATATATATAAAGAAGAAGGAGCAAATGCAAGTTCTGCGGGTGATAACAACCACCACAGGGCTTTCGCCATATTTATTTTCTGCCTTTCAAAACAATTTTGAAGACAGAAATAAAGGTGCAGAAACCTTGCATTGCAGACTATATTACAATATAGTACAGGAAAGAGAAATTTGACGGAATGAGCAATGAGACAAGAAACAGGAGTTTTTTAGAGGTAGGAGAAAGGGACATTGGAAGAAGACTAGAATCATAGAGAGCAGAGGGCGGCACAATGAAGGCAATCCTTTACCGAGAAGACAGAGATAACGCCAGGGGAAAAAAGTTTGAAATTCCTAGCCGGGACTCGAACCCGGGTCTGCTGATTGCAAGTCAGATGCTCTGACCGGCAATCAGCAGACCCGGGTTCGAGTCCCGGCCAGGAATTTCAAACTTTTTTCCCCTGGCGTTATTTCTGTCTTCTCGGTAAAGGATTGCCTTCATTGTGCCGCCCTCTGCTCTCTATGATTCCAGTCTTCTTCTAATGTCCCTTTCTCCTGCCTCTAAAAACCTCCTGTTTCTTGTCTCATTGCTCATTCGCGTCAAATTTCTCCTTCTTATATATATATATATATATATATATATATATATATATATATATATATATATATATATATATATATATATATATATATATATCCAAAAAAAGTACAGTAGCATACGTGTAACTATAGGGATAAAACCACAGTAATAGGACTAATTTTATATGCGAACCCAGGTTTCGACGGAGACATGCGTCATTGTCATTCGCTAGTGAACAAGTGAGATACAGAAGTTGCTTAACGCACAAACACAGAAATCAGTGGCGCTAAGGTGGAATATGCGAGAATGTGTCGGCATTTTTGAGAAACAGAACTATGAATTTCTTGCTTATTAAGGTTTTAGTATTGAATTGGCCGTCGGAAGTATTAAAGTTGGAAATTTCTTTTATAAGTGCCGATTCAATTAAGCGTCGATGTATATAATTGTGAGACTTATAAACTATTTTAGCATTATCAATATCAATTTGATGATTTTCATTACACATGTAGAAATAAACTCGAAGTACGGGCACCACGTCGCATATCGTATGTGTTCATTCATTCTCTTGGAAAATCTGCTGCTTTCACCGATATATAATTCATTACATGATTTGCATGGAAAAAATAAACTCCCTGTTCTTTATCGATCGATCTATTTTTGGATAGGCTATTTCTGATCGTATTCTCGTACTGAAAGGCAACATTGATGTTGGTCCGTGCCAACTTTTTGAAATTGATTAACTAGGGGGAGTATGGAAAGGTAACATAATATATGTCACATCTATTTTCTTATAATTAGCTGGGGAGTAATAGATGATTCTGGCTTTATAGTGACCCTTTTCTATGAACCAAAGGGGCTATTGCAGTTTAAGGAATGTTTGCATGATTGTATTAATTTCATCTTGCAAGAAACAAGGATCACAAATGCGATATGCTCTCAGGAACATGGAAGAAACTACAGACCTTTTAACGGATACATCGTGACACGACAAATAATAAATATAGGCATTAGAATTAGTTGGTTTCCGGGAGACGGAACAATTTGCTTTGTCGTTTATTTTAGATATTTTTACATCCTGAAACGGCAATGAGTTGTTCAGTTCCCATTCTACTTTAAATGTAATAGTTGGGTGGATCTTATTCAATTTTTCAAAGAAAGAATCAAATCCGTTATCATTGATAGGCCATGTGGCACATATGTCGTCTACATAGCGGAACCACGTTATGAGATTGTGTAAAATGAGGGGTAGGAGGTGCTTTTCAAGATCCTCCATAAACAGATTGCATAATATCGGTGAAAGGGGGTTCCCCGATATTATGCAATCTGTTTATGGAGGATTATTTATATATGTATAATGTATATATGTATGTATATATATATGTATAATATATATATATATATATATATATATATATATATATATATATATATATATATATATAAATATATATATATATATATATGAAATAAATTCTTGAGTCCAATAACGGGTCACATATATATTAATAAAACAACTGTTTAGGAGCGTAGTATTTTATTCACGAAACCAGTTTAGGCATGGACTTTGTCATGCAATCTTCAGCCGTATAGTAAGAATAGATGCATTCACACCATATATATATATTTCATGTATGGTGTGAATGCATCTATTCTTACTATACGGCTGAAGATGGCATGACAAAGTCCATGCCTAAACTGGTTTCGTGAATAAAATACTACGCTCCTAAACAGTTGTTTTATTAATATATATATATATATATATATATATATATATATATATATATATATATATATATTATATAATGTGTGTGTGAAATGTAATGTAATTCTGAAAAGGCATTTAATACTTTTTACCACACAACATCATAAGATATTCGTTTGATTCCACAGCTACTCAATTGCAATTACGCACTACTCTTGGCCGTTCGTTCCTCTCACACATCACGTCCTAAATGTAGACATGTAAATCTTAGATTTAAGTGAGAGCGTTTTTAAGCATGGGTAAGATTGATTGATGGGGGGTAGGGTCACACTGGCGGTATTTACAGTTGTTCGTCTGTTTTGTTGCCCCAAAAGTAATTAGATGAATTTTCGACATTCGGATAATATCCTTTTTGGCTTAAAATGAGATTTTGCCGAAACTCAAATCTTTGAATCTACTAACTCTCTCTCCCCTCTATCGGGCAACCAACTGAGGTCTAATGCCATATTGTTGCCATAAGGAAGTGATTTTTTTTTTTAATGGTATGACTTTTACCACCTATCTCCACTCATTAAGATGTTTTATTTCTCAATTCCGAACCACGGGCATCAACATCGCATGGTAACCACCGAGAATTGGCTACGAGGTCTTTTGTGAGGAAGAATGTGTTGTGTTAAGACTGGATTAGAGATTACTATTTGTATGGTAATTGAGCATCCCTCACGTTTTGGCTGGAATTTGAACCTCAGGCATTTGTTATTTATGGGGAGTCACTATATGAATGACTTACTTGCGCGGGTGGTTGCTGGTAAGGAAGTGGTAGAAGAGAAGCAGCGTCGCGGTGGACAACGAGGTCAAAAGGCTGAGCAAGATGACCCCCGAGTGGCCCAAGTAGCAAGCATTATAGCCCGAGTCACCTACCACCGATCCTGCCGGGTAGGAAGTTACTTGAGAAAGGAACTTGTCTAACCAACGACGGCAAGTTTATTCACTGAAGACGTGGAGAGGAACAAACAAGAAAAAATGAATAACTAGAAGGGAAATGATCTTATGGAAAGAGGGCCAGGAGAAGAAGACGCGGAGAGGAACAAACAAGAAGAAATGAATAACTAGAAAGGAAATGATCTTATGGAAATAGGGCAAGGAATACAAATAGTGAACCCCGACTATTGGTACTGGGTTTAATAGGATGCGGCTCAAATCTCCTGGGATAAATGAGTCCGTTTGAGCCTCCCATTTAGAAGATTACTCTGGTACCAAGAAAGGGGTGGAGGTGGGGGGCACAATATCAAGGATGGTTTAAATCATACCGGAAGTTGGCAAAATAATCACTGAAAGCGGACAAAGGAAATAAATCATAATCGGAAGTTGCTATGCCAAGAAGTGAACTCCCAAATCTTTCTCTGCCTTAAACGAGAGAGAGCGAGTCGCTAAATTCCTCTGATAGTGTGCGCATTGGAGGGCGTTGCATCTCGTGTCCCGTGTCCTCACTTAAAGGACGCAGCGTCCTCCTCATTCCTTGATAGTACTTTATCGCCTCATTTATTGTCGCCATTCTTTTGTATCCTTGGACCCACCCAACGCGTTCATAGCTTTGTAAGTGTCCTGGTTGTGCAGAGGAATCTGGGATTCAATCATGCTGAGGTTTCACTGCCCGCCTCCCCCCACCCCTGAAAATGGCTGCGTAATGGAACGACCTTCTCGGAGGTCGTCAAAAAGGGCATGACCACGAAAACAGAGAAGCCGGGAAACGGAAGAGCGTAGGGAGTCCTACACTAGGGGACTCCCTGAAAGTTCTTCTGTTCAATGCGAGGTCAATCAGCAACAAGTTTCTTGAGCTCCGTGGCCTCTTAGCAACAGAAGAATCTGAGATGGTGGCCATAACGGAGTCGTGGATAAAAACCTCAAGCCGAGATTTTGAAGGTGAATTCACGATTCCCGGTTACAAGCTCTTCCTGAAAGATAGGCCAGATAGAGAGGGTGGCGGTGTGATGTTGTATGTCAAGGATACTCTCAACTCGACGGATTGCAACATCGTATCCGACCATGAACTACTAGGTGTTGACCTAGAGATAGGTCCTGCCAAATACAGGACCATGGTGCTTTATAGACCTCCTGCCCAACTCGTGGAAAAGGACAGAGATCTGTACCAGCTACTAGGAGAACTTGTCGAAGACAGAGTGTGTATCGTCATAGGGGATTTCAACACACAAGTTGACTGGAAAACCAGAGGACCCTGTGGCGAGAACGCACTACTCCTGGAGTTCGCGAACAACGAGTTCCTGACTCAATGGGTGAGAGAGCCAACGAGAGGAGACAATATCCTCGACTTGGTTTTCACCACTGACGATGACATCGTTGAGGACCTCTCTGTTGGCCAAGAGCTCGGTGGCAGTGACCCGACTAATTAGATTTGTAGTCAAAGTCCCCAAGGCAGGGCCTGCAACTAGTAAATCGAGGAAACTCGATTTAAGAAGTGCAGACTTTGCAGGTTTTCGTGCTGGACTGACTGACGCGAGGCTAGAAGTGTGCGATGCTGTTGAAGACTCGTGGAACAGTTTCAAAACCACATTCATGAGTCTTCAATCGCGTTTCATCCCTCTGAAATGCCCCCGTCGGTCTTCTGTTCAACCAAAGTGGTTTGATCGAGATATCGGCCAACTGCTTAGGGAGAAGAGAAATGTGTACCGGCAATCGAAAATCTCGGGTGACTTTGACGAATACCGGAGGCTATCCAGGAGAGTGAAGTCCAGCATAAGGGCGGCTAAGCGGTCTGAGGAACTCCGAGTGGCGAGACTCTGTAAAGAGAATCCCAAGGAGTTCTTTGGATATGTGAACAGCCGTAAACCAATCCGTCGAACGATTGGCCCTTTGAGGAATGAGGAGGGGGCATTAAAGCACTCAGATGCAGAAAATGCTAACCTCCTCAACGACTACTTCTCTTCAATGTTTACTGAAGAGTGTGGTCCCCTCCCCCATCCAATGGATTCCTACTCGGCGGGGAAAAGCTGGAGGATATGGACTTCACCGAAGGAGAAATAGAAAAGAAGATCAGTGACCTAATGACGAATAAGTCACCTGGTCCGGATCGGTTTCTACCTAAAGTGTTGAAAGAAGTGCGCGATCAAGTGTCACGATACCTGAGCGCAATCTTCAACATGTCAATCCGGACCGAATGCGTTCCTAGAGACTGGCGTGAAGCGGAAGTGACTCCTATCTTCAAGAAAGGAGACCGAAGCCAACCGTCAAACTTCCGACCTATCAGTCTGACTTCGATAGTCGGTAAACTCATGGAAAGCATCTTGGTGGACAAAATGACTTCGCATTTAGAGTCAAACCTGCTACTGAGGAGTTCCCAGCACGGCTTCCGAAGGCAACGGTCATGCCTGACGAACCTTGTGGAATTCTTCCACTTCGTGTTCAGTGAGCACGATCAGGACAAGGTGGTGGATGTGGTGTACTTAGACTTTCAGAAAGCCTTTGATAAGGTACCACACCGCCGCCTTCTCAGGAAAGTGCAAGCGCTGGGCATAGACGAAGAGTAGCCGGCTGGATCGAGAACTGGCTAAGTTGCAGACGGCAACGGGTGGTGGTGAATGGACGGGCTTCTGAGTGGGTGCCCGTTACTAGCGGGGTGCCTCAAGGTTCTGTCCTGGGACCACTACTATTCATCATCTACGTCAATGACATGGACGGTGACATGGTTGCCAAGATTTCCAAATTTGCCGACCATACAAAGCTTGGTATGAACGTTGCAAAGGATGGAAATACGGCAAGCCTGCAGGAAGATCTTGGGAAGATTGGGGAGTGGTCGGACACGTGGCAAATGCCTTTTAACGTGGGGAAATGCAAAGGGATGCATATCGGCCATCGAAACCCCCAATCTCAGTATATCCTTATGGGCACTGCTCTTGAATCGAGTGACACTGAGAAGGACTTGGGTGTAACAATCACTAGTGACCTCAAAAAGGCCCAAAGGATGCTAGGCTACATAAAGCGCCAGTTTGGATATCGGAACAAGGAGATTGTACTGTGTTTGTACAACTCACTTGTCCGACCGCACCTGGATTATGCCGTACAATTTTGGAGTCCTTCGTTTCGAAAGGACATCGCGAGATTGGAACGCGTGCAAGCCAGGGCAACCCAGCTGATTTCCTCTATCAGACATAAAAGTTATGAGGATAGATTAAGGGAATTAGATCTGTTCTCGCTGGAAACCCGTAGACTGCGTGGTCAGCTCATCGAAGTTTTCAAAATACTTCGAGGGTTCGACAATGTTGACTACCGGGATATTTTCACACTGAGTGAGAACAGAACGCGCAATCACGGCTTCAAACTTGAACTGGAGCGTTACAACCGCAATCTGTGTGGAAACTTTTTCACCTACAGTATCTGCGGTAAGTGGAATGCACTTCCAGTGGAAGTTGTCAACAGTGAATCTGTTGACCAGTTCAAGTTAAGACTAGACAAAGTCTTTAAAAGCGGCCGTTTAGGGACGCAAAACAATTGAGCAGCCATGTGCCTGTTCGATTGCTAGTCCAAAGGTACCCTCTTTGAATGGACCGTAAGGTCTTCTAGGATACCTTCTTTCCTTGTTGTTACACACACACACACACACACACACACACACACACACACACACACAAACACACACACTCTCTCTCTCTCTCTCTTTCCCTTTCTCCTTCCCTTTCCCTTTCCCTTTCTCTCTCTCTCTCTCTGTACAAAGGTGTATTCAATACTCCCGCCCCTTCTATCCAGTTCCGTGTTCTCCCCTCGTTGTATCGCGAGCCAAGCCCCAATTTAGGGTGCTGGAGGGCGTTAAAGGTGCGCCCTCGAACTATCAGATGATTGACCGATGAGGTTGGGGCGAGAGGGCTGGTTGCTAGAGCGGCGGATTGGGTGCTATATTGGTGGATTGGGGTGGGAGGGGTGGGTGGCCTTGGCCCCACAAACGGCCTCCTGTGGTACCTTTGCGGGACTCGGGGTTGTGTGTGTGGGGGGGAAGGGGGGCGACTCACCTCCTCTGGCGGAGATGACGTGGATGGGGAAGGCGGCGACAAAGGAGGCGACGACCCCGCTCGCCGCCTGCGACAAGAGCAGGAGGTTCTTGACGGAGCGCAGTGCCGACGGACGCACGAAAACCCCCACCTGAAGGAGAGGGGGGTTGCTTTATTTGGATAGGGAGTTCCTCTCACCGTGAGTTTGCCCTCGTTGGATTACCCCAGTTTTTTACATGCAAACGGAGGGAGGGGGTGGGGACTTGAGCGACGCGCCGATGACGCAACATTCAGGATATGGGTCGGGTTCTTCCCTTCTGTGTCACCCATTTGGTTCCTGCTCTCGCCCCCGAGTGATCTAAGTAGTCCCCCTTCCCTTTGTGCCCTTCCTCCACGCTCTGTCACTTTCCCTAACCTCACCATCTCTCCCACAAAGATGGTTCGGGGAGCTGTGATTCGCGCGCCCCTTCCCTGGTTAACTGAGGAGAGTTGCGTGCGCCCCCTCCTGCCCCCATCGGATTAGGCAACTTCCTCAAATTTTTACTTTCCCTCATTTCACCGCTTTCACTAAAGTGGGGGATGCCCTCGTTGGTTAGTTGTTGAAATAAATGGTAATCCCTTCCATTCGGAGAACTTTGAGATGGAGCCCCGTGCCTCACAACTCTCCCATCAGCGCGGCTGGTTCTTGCGCAATTAGTCCTCGTTCCCTCGGTAAGGGGCGTATCCATCCCCTCCCCCCTGCCTTTGCACAGGAAGACCTGCCGCCGCTCCCCTCTCAGGAATAGAGGAAAGTTCAGGAGAGTTGCGCCTTCCCCACCCCCCACCCGATTTCCTTCCACGCACTTTCAATTTACCCAACTTCCCCCTCTTTTTTGCCAAGCTCTTAATCAACATGCCCTTGTTGGTTTTTATTTTAAATAATTAAAAGCATGACCCCCCCTCCCCCCCACACACACTTCCCCTCCAGCGCTCCTTACCTGAACGACGTTGGTGAAAAAACAGACGGTTGCCAGGGCAACGCTAACGACCAAGAAGAGCTTCTGTTCAATCGACGGGATCCCCGTCGCATCAACGGGGTCTGTGGTCTGGCCCAGCGGGGGCCCTTTGAGCGGGGCTTTGGTTAAGGGACCCACGGGGGCCGAGAGGGGGAGTCCGATTCCTTCTGCCATTACTTTGAGAATGGGGGTTAGTAAACCCGCTCTGGGGATGCCATTGAATTTGGAGGCATAGAAATCAGTGCTGCTTGGGGGGGGGGGGGGGTAATTCGCGGAGGGAATGGGGGGACTCGTTAGCTTGGGTGGTATTTTTTTACCTCGAAGTAAAACTCGTTGCGTTAGAGTGACTAAATATTTGAATAACCCCTTCCCCCCAAAGTGCACTCTTTTCCCCTCCTAACCCCCAATGTACCCTCTTTCCCTCTCCTACCCACAATCGGCCATGGATCATTTGGATCCAGGAAAGATGACCACTCCAAAATTTGATCAAGATAGACATTCCCCAAAGCGTCCCCAGTAAAGGTAAGGACTCCAAGCTATCACTGGTAAAGATGGAGACCTCAGTCCGTTCTATAAACCTTTGGACTTCCGGCGCTTAGGTAGCGGGTTCCACCCCAGTGAAAGCGGACACAAATATCCCAGCGTACCGAGAAAGCTGATTGCCTATAATAATAATAATAATAATAAGTCTTTTGTAATGCGCTCTTCAAGGCCTGAAGCCTTCCCAGAGCGCACGTTGTGCTGAGATGAGAATGGAAATTCAAGAGGGGGAGAAGGAAATTTCTACAAAGATGCGTTTTCAGGAGACGCTTAAATGTGGTAAGAGAGGGAGAAGACCTGATTTCAGCAGGAAGAGCATTTCACAACTTAGGGGCGCAGATTGAGAAGGAGCAGTCCCCCTTTAAGCAGAGGGATGAATGAGGAATATTCAAAAGAGGTGCATGTGATGACCGAAGGGCCCGAGGGACATGGCGTGGCGAGAGGGCAGAAGAGAGGTAAGACGGGGCCTTGTTGTTTAGGGCCTTAAATGTGAAGAGAAGTATCTTGAAGTGAGTACGGGATCTGACAGGGAGCCAGTGCAGTTCATGCAGCAAGGGTTTCGAGGGAGAGAAGCGAGGGCGACGGAGGAGTAGCCGGGCGGCATAGTTCTGTACAAGTTGAAGGGGGCGGAGAGAGGAGGATGGCAGATTCACAAGCAGAGTTACAGTAGTCAAGGCATGAGGTGATGAAGGCATGAACAGCAGTCTCAAGACTTTGGCGATCAAAGTGAGAGCGAATGCGAGAGAAGTTACAAAGGAAACAGAGAGAGGATTTGCTGACATTGCGGATATGAGGCTTAAAGGAGAGATGCTCATCGAAAACCACACGCAGATTCCTAACGCAGTCAGAGAAAATGATAGTATTACCGCCCAGAGTAAGCGAGGGAAAGAGAGGAAGTTGGTAGAGAGCCAGTCAGAAATGGAGGAGTAGGCAGCCAGGAGGTCAGTGATAGAGTAGGCAAGAGACGTGGTGGATGAGGAAACGAAAATTCGAGTGTCATCAGCATAGAGGTGGAAGGATAGACTGAGATTACGGAGAAGGGAACTAAGAGGAATAAGTTAGATACGAAATAGTAGAGGACCAAGGACAGAGCCTTGTGGCACTCCAAAACGAATGGGGGTAGAGTCGGATGAAACGTTGTCAATCACAACGGATTGGGTACGAGAAGGGAGGTAAGAGCGGAACCAGTCAAGCACGGTGCCTGATATGCCGAGGAAAGAGTGGAGACGATCAAGTAGGACGGTATGGTCAATAGTATCGAAGGCAGAGGAGAGGTCGAGTAGAACGGGGATGGAGGGACAACCCCTGTCCGCGGCTCTTCGTAAGCAATCGGACACATTGAGAAGGGCGGTTTCTGTGGAGTGACCTGCCTTGATAGGTTTCATCAATGTTACAGGCCACCATGTGACTGTTGATGCGGGAAGCAACCACTCTCTCCATAACCTTAGAGAGGAAAAGAAGTTGCGAAATCGGGCGATAATTGGAAGGGTCAGTGGGGTTCAGTTGAGGCTTTTTAAGAATCGGACGGATGTGGGCACATTTGAAGGAAGAGGGAACAAGACCAGTTGCAAGTGAAGTGTTGAACATGTGAAGAAGCGTTGGGAGGATAGCAGGCAGAATTTTACATAACAGTTTAGGCGGAAAAATGTCCTTTGGGCAGCCCGATTTCTTAGAACGCGAAAGCAGGGCTGTAATCTCCAACGCGGTCACAGCGGGGAAAACGATAAGCGGCTGAGGTGGGAAGTCAGGAACAATGGCAGGAGCCGGGAGAGAAGGCTGAGGGAGGAAAGCACGGAGGTTAGTGACCTTATCTGCGAAGAAATTCGAGAGAGTAGCAGGGCTAATGGGTGGGGAGACCTGGGCTGGGAAAGTAAGACGGGAGAGCAGGCGGAAGACTGTACGGGGATCATTCCTATTATTAGTAAGCAGATTACATGAGTAAGCTTCACGAGCAGATTTTAATTTCGCCACGTAGGAAGCTGTTGCAAGTTGGAACGCCAGCGAGAGAGTGGTCGTGTCTTGCCCACGGGTGCGAGCCTTTCTAAGGACTCTTTCATGGGCACGCATGGACTGCCTAGCACGGAGGAGTTCCATAGAGTACCAAGGGGCACGGTAACAAGGGGAGAGTGGGCATCAAGACAAGTGAGAATGGGTTGTTCCAAAGAAGAGAGAATCTGGTCAGGAGAGGCAGAAGCATCAATGGGAGGAAGTTTGGAGTCCACATCATTAGATAGGGAGGGAATATCAATGGAGGCTAGTCGACGGAAAGACTTAGGATTATGAGACAGCTGGGGAAGTATATGGAATGAGATAGAGAAGTTGAAGTTGATAAAGAAGTGATCAGATAAAGCATTGGACAAATTTGTACAAGGTCTATAGGAGGACCTGATGCACAGGCGCAGACAGCTCCACCTACCCACACCCAATCAAAACATCGCTCTCTCTTCCACCTCTCTTCAATGGGTGAGAGAGCCAACGAGAAGAAACAATATCCTCGACTTGGTTTTCACCTCTGAGGATGACATCGTTGAGGACCTCTCTGTTGGCGAAGAGCTTGGTGGCAGTGACCACCGACTAATTAGATTTGTAGTCAAAGTTCCGAAGGCAGGGCCTGCAACTAGTAAATCGAAGAAACTCGATTTGAAAAGAGCAGACTTTGCAGGTCTTCGTGCTAGACTGACTGACGCGAGGCTAGAAGTGTGCGATGTTGTTGAAGACTCGTGGAACAGTTTCAAAACCACATTCATGAGTCTTCAATCGCGTTTCATCCCTCTGAAATGTCCCCGTCGGTCTTCTGTTCAACCAAAGTGGTTAAATCGAGAAATCGGCCAACTGCTTAGGAAGAAGAGAACTGTGTACCGACAATCGAAGATCTCGGGTGACTTTGACGAATACCGGAGGCTATCCAGGAGAGTGAAGTCCAGCATAAGGGCGGCTAAGCGTTCTGAGGAACTCCGAGTGGCGAGACTCTATAAAGAGAATCCCAAGGAGTTTTTTGGATATGTGAACAGCCGTAAACCAATCCGTCGAACGATTGACCCTTTGAGAAATGAGGACGGGGCATTAAAGCACTTAGATGCAGAAAATGCTAACCTCCTCAACGACTACTTCTCTTCAGTGTTTACTGAAGAGTGTGGACCCATCCCCCAGCCAATGGATTCCTACTCGGAAGAAAAGCTGGAGGATATGGACTTCACCGAAGGGGAAATAAAAAAGAAGATCAGTGACCTAATGACGAATAAGTCACCTGGTCCGGATCGGTTTTTACCTAAAGTGTTGAAAGAAGTGCGCGATCAAGTGTCACGATACCTGAGCGCAATCTTTAACAAGTCAATCCGGACCGAATGCGTTCCTAGAGACTGGCGTGAAGCGGAGCTGACTCCTATCTTCAAGAAAGGAGACCGAAGCCAACCGTCGAACTACCGAACTATCAGTCTGACTTCGATAGTCGGTTAACTCATGGAAAGCATGATGGTGGATAAAATGACGTCGTATTTAGTCAAACCTGCTACTGAGGAGTTCTCAGCACGGCTTCCGAAGGCAACGGTCATGCCTGACGAACCTTGTGGAATTCTTCCACTTCGTGTTCAGTGAGCACGATCGGGACAAGGCGGTGGATGTGGTGTACTTAGACTTTCAGAAAGCCTTTGAAAAGGTACCACACCGCCGCCTTCTCCGGAAAGTGCGAGCGCTGGGCATAGACGGAAAGGTAGCCGGCTGGATCGAGAATGCTAAGTGGCAAACGGCAACGGGTGGTGGTGAATGGACAGGCTTCTGAGTGGGTGCCCGTTACTAGCGGGGTACCTCAAGGTTCTGTCCTGGGACCACTACTATTCATCATCTACGTCAATGACATGGACGGTGACATGGTTGCCAAGATTTCCAAATTTGCCGACCATACAAAGCTTGGTATGAACGTTGCAAAGGATGGAAATGCTGCCCACCTGCAGGAAGATCTTTGGAAGATTGGGGAGTGGTCGGACACGTGGCAAATGCCTTTTAACGTGAACAAATACAAAGTGATGCATATCGGCCACATAAACCTCCAATCTCAGTATACCCTTAAGGGCACTGCTCTTGAATCGAGTGACACTGAGAAGGACTTGGGTGTAACTATCACTAGCAACCTCAAGTTTTCGAAACAGTGCATTGAGGCAGAGAAGAAAGCCCAAAGGATGTTAGGCTACATAAAGCGCCAGTTTGCATACCATAACAAGGAGGGTTCGACAATGTTGACTACCGGGATATTTTCACACTGAGTCAGAACAGAACGCGCAATCACGGCTTCAAACTTGAACTGGAGCGTTACAACCGCAATCTGTGTGGAAATTTTTTCACTTACAGTATCTGCGGTAAGTGGAACGCACTTCCAGTGGAAGTTGTCAACAGTGAATCTGTTGACCAGTTTAAGTCAAGACTAGACAAAGTCTTTAAAAGCGGCCGTTTAGGGACGCAAAACAATTGAGCAGCCATGTGCCTGTTCGATTGCTAGTCCAAAGGTACCCTCTTTGAATGGACCGTAAGGTCTCCTAGGGTACTTACTTTCCTTGTTACTCCTTGTTATTCACTTTCCTCGCGGAACCTGCCATAAGGGTTGCCATATTCACACACCCCTGGTATCATGTTTGTTTCAAAACAGTCCCACCCCTGGGGGATCGGTTTCTGGTGCCCACGGGCTTGCCAAGCCCACATGAAGAGTCCCTCGTGTACACTTGGACTTGGTCTCTTGGGGATGGGATGCCCTCCCGGCCACACTGACCCGGGTAGTCTCGAGCTAAGTGTGGAAACCATGGGCTTTATTCCGGGTTATACCCTCTTTTCACCACTCTCCATCCCAACCCCTTCTCACCTATTTCCCCCTGCGGTATTAAGTGTGCTGTGGCTGCTATTTGAGGGCTTTAATGCCCTCTACCCCAACACCCCAATAAAATCTTCGGTGGTAGTGTAAGTGTAATGCTAGTCTGCTGAGAGAAACCCGTGCTCCCCCCTTTCTCTCGGGTCCTCATTTGTGCCTCTCTTAGTTCCCCTATGCTCCTTCCTTATTTCTTCTTCTATTTAGCGTTAATGACCCAACCTGATACCATATGCCCTTCCAGAGAAGAGGCTTTGAAACCTCTGTAAACCACGTCCTTTAACGCCCGCCGGTTGCAAGAGACCTGGGCTTTGATGTGCGAGTAATGGGAAGATCGTTTTTGCCCCCAGTAATCCCTTCCTTCCGTGTTCATAAGGCTGTACTGCTGATGGCAGGTGGGATTTACTCTCTTGTTAGCCGTTAGGCCAACTAAAAGTCTCTGGGTCTGTCGCGTGACACTCCTTGGGTATTGACTTTCCGCTGGGCAAATCCCATTCGGTGTGTCGCCGCACAGAACGCAGACATGATCCTTCAACGCTCCCTGTCTTGGACGTCCTAAAAGATCCGACAGTCCGGTAGGCCTCCTCCATGCTATTTATATTTAAATTGATTATTCTACTCCTGGGTTTCTGAGGCAGAGGACCACTCTGGGGCACCATGGTGTGCCTCATTTGTTTTGTTTTTATAATCTTTGATTAATTGTTCTTAGTTACCCTGGAGTCGCCGTTGATGTTTTGTTTCTTTTAAATTTTGTTTTGTTTTTGTGGGCGGCTGCGCCCTTCCTGGTATCTGCTAGACGAGACTCGGGACTGGATCGTGCACACAGACTTGTGGACTATACGACTTTTTGGTCCTCCACTTTATTTAACTTTTTATAGGTCGCATGTTCCTGCCCCGAGGGAAGGTGAGCCTACCCCCGACGCCGGAGCGCGCTTCCTTCGCGTTGCCTTATGCTTTTTTTATTTGTTGTAGTTTTTTTGTCTTCGTTTAGGCTTTGTCTTTCCTTCTCTTTTTTATTTGTTATCTAGACATTATTTGTTTTTTAATCTAGCCTAGTAGTAGGCTTTGTTGTGAGTACGGCGACTTTTGCCCTAGTAGGCAATCGCCAGATGTGCTCTCAAAATTACAAAAAAAAACACTAAATGAGCACCCTTTTTAAACCAGGTCAACAGACCTAAATCGCCTGCTCTCACTTATTCTGATTTATGACCTTCAAAAACTTTCAATATTTCCTGGACTAACCTTGGGAGTTCCTTGCCAATTATATGATTCGAAAGAGAATGTAAAACAAAATAAGGATTGCGAATTTCTTTAGAATCGGCCAAATAGTTACGATGTTATTGCCAAAAAACTCATTGAAAAGTACATAGAGTGGTTACCGACCGCCCGACCTACGGACCGACATAGTAAGTTTTAGAACGGAAATCGCACGATCACATTTTATTTCCAGATTCATGCACCCGACATATGTACATACACCTTATATCCTTCGCCTTCCCAGCCCGTTTCTTCAGCGCAAACACTTGGATCTACAACATTCCCTACCCACAATCCTAATTCCGCAATCCATGTTGCTCTTACCCGCCCAATCGTAATCTTTCCTTAGAGGCGGCCCACACGGCCTTGCCGAACGGGAAATACCGTTTGCGATTAGAGCATAATTAAGCCACATTGCGTGTGATTAGTCAGCGGGTGGTCGACTTTCGGTGGCTCCCATACTGCTTTTTTATTGTACATATATTTTTTTCCCAGGTAACTCCTTGGCTTTAATCTTTTCCACATTAAAAACGTTCTTAATCCGAAATACTTCCATTAATGATCAATTACGGGTAAACATGAAAATCGGCAGCGCGCCCGAAAAAGTGTATTTTTTTTTGGCGTGTATGTTTCGTTCACCCACGCATGCATATTCATGCGCGTTTGGTTAAATAAAAACATTAGAAGATTATTCTATAAACAATTATTATTATATAATGGGGGCTGTGTCCCCCAGAACCCCCCAATTGATTGAAACTCAGGATCATCGTAGGGGGGGCGCAGTGATAAACCCCCCACGAGCAGTCCCCTTGAATTTACTCAAAAAAGGTTCAATATATTGGAACAGAGACGAAATATTTTGCGTCCCATCGTTCGAGCCGCCGATCTTCATGTTGACCCAATTACGGATATACAAGGTGCCCTTCCTCCCCAAACAAAATTGGACCGTTTTTGAGAAGCAATATCTCAATAACCATTGTAGCTAGGGACATGAAAGAAAAAAAATGTTGCCGTTCCCCCAAATTTTGTTCTTTCTTTCTGCTTCCTAGCAGATCACTAAAAAAAATACAAAACATTTGTTTTACATTATTTTTTTAAAGGCTAATTGACTCATTAAAATTTAACTTTGAGACGATTTTTACAAAGTATTTATAGATAAAGGATTCATCTTTCATTTGTTTTTATTTCATGTATCAAGCTGCTATGGTTATTGAGATATTGCTTTTCAAAAACGGTCCATTTTCTTTTTTGGGAGGGGGGGCACCCTGTATAAAAGCTAATGTGAAAATTGTAATAATTTTTATAATAAATAAATCAAATTAGCAAAAGTCTCCTTCCTAGTGTTTGGTTGGTCTGGTTAAGTGTGCGGTTTCTTCTAATATTGAGGGTCATTGACTATGTAATTTTTTTTCATATTCTCTCTTCAAATAGTATATAACTTTTCTTTTTTGACCTTTTTCGATGTGATCTTTTAAATAACTAAGTTTTATATAATTTTCTTCGAAATGCTTGAATGTTTCTTTTACTACTTATTTCGAAACCCGATCGATTCACTTGTTTTTAATCTTGACATCAACTCTTGAAGATGTGATGTGAATACAAGTTAGCCTTGGTACTTTCGTTGGTTTCATCTTTAATCAAATACCTCTTTAGGGAGAGAATGAGAAATATCAACGAATTAAACAGCGTATATAGATAGTATCAAAGGAACTTTTCTTTCACCCACTTCCCTAAAAAGTGGGTTCAATTTCGAATTCGTAAGTTATATTTTAGTACTTTATTTAAGTTGACCAATAATAATGTCTGATTGTGAGCATTCATCTACATTATTCCTTAAACAGCGAAGGATAAAATACAAACTATTATTCGAAAGAAGTTTGAAGCTTTATAACGGAACCTAACTAGGCTTAGCTAGGCCTGGTGCAAGTTTAGAATAAGCTTAGCCCAAGACCTTTTTTGGAGCTAAAATTATTCTTTTTCATGCGCGAGCCCCTTTACACATTTTTTTTAAAGAAAATTAAACTCCTTGAAAATAAATGATTTTTAAATGTTTTGGATTTTTTTAACAAAAAGAATTACAAATCGACAAGTTGAGAAAAAATATTAAAATTAAGGGATGGCTGTTTTTCTTTTGTATATTCGAAGGTTTTATCGAAGTTCTTTCTAAAATAATTTTTCCATCTTAATCTTTAGCTCGAGGGAATAGCTACTGGCTCCTAAAACCTTGTAAACCAAAAGTAAATTATTTTATCAGAGCAAATTTAGATCTGAGGAAACATTCCCGCGGGTTGTTATTTCTGTATATCAAAGGAATTCCTATATTTTTTCTTGCTTTTAATTATAGAAAATAAGTCTGGATCTAAAATAGACGAAGAATAAATTATTAGAATCTACATATGTACTAGAAACCTTTTAAATTTGTTTTTGACCAAGTTTCGGCAAATTATAATTGATGCCACTTTCAACTGAGTAATAAAAAAGCAAAGCAAGCAGCTCCGGTATATAAAGGCGAACAAGATACTAAAAAAAAAATGAAAACGGAGGAAACAACCTGGAAAAAACATAAATATTTGGGTGGATTCAGGGGAAAGTTACTAAAAAAACTCTGAGAACAATTGCTTCCGGGGGTTTATAAATACGATTGGCGACCTTATTCGAGATCTATTTGTTGAATTTGTATTGCCTTTCGGATGAATTGAAATTATCAACTTTGTTAGTGATGATAGATTGGGCAATTCTCCTCTCAATATAATTGTTTGATTTCTAAATAATTTTTACTTGGTTGAAATCGATTCTATGTTCGAAATTTTGCGTGTGCGTAAAGAGACTTGAAGAGATTGCACCTCTTTTTATATCTGCTTGATGTTCTATCCTCTTATTAAAGTGGCTCGACTCTCCGATGTATGACGAATTGCAATTATGGCATGGTATAAGCCATAAGGTATACGCCAGCGTCTTGATTAATGGGACGCAGTTTAGTCAAGGATTTTTTAATGGTATTTGAATATCTAAATGTAATATTTATGTCCATTTCCGTTTGCATACGATTTTAAGGGGCCTAAGGCTGAATCATATGGGAAACTAATATATTTTTTTTAAATCGTCCCTTCGCGGTGTGGAGATGGAATATATTTTTTTTCGTGCTTTCGAATAGCATCTGTTTATGAAGTACATTGGATATTTTAGTTCGATGAAATTGCAGATAAGATGGTTAACTTCATCCTGAAGGAAGATTGGGTCGCATGTTCTTTAGGCTCGGAGAAAAAGGGAAGAAAGAACAGATATCTTAACAGATTTGTCATGTAATGAGAAGAAATGTATGTAAACATTTGAATTTGTAGGATTTCGATAGACCGAGCACTGTATCTGATTATTTAAACGGTAGATTTTTACGTCCAGAAACGGTAAAGAGTTGTTCTGTTCCCATTCTACTTTGAATTTTATCGATGGGTGTAACGAATTCAGGTTGTGGAAAGTTTCATTGAAATTGTTATTGTCTAAGGGCCATGCCGATAGGATTGTAGTCTATATATCGGAACCAGATAAGAGGTTGGGAATGGATTCTAGGGAGGATGGTAGTTTCGTAGTTTTCCATAAAATATGCTTAGGCCATATTTTTGGCGGAAAAACCTATCTTCAGCTAAAAATACATTATCAGTTACACATAACCGCACTAATTTAATAATTTTAGAGACGGGTAAAGGTGAGTTAATATCTAGAGGTGAAAGAATTCTCGATAATACATCAAGCGCTTCATCGATCGGGACTTTAGTGAACAAACTATTTACGTCAAAGCTTAACAGTTTCTTCTCACCGAGGTCGAGATTTTTAATTTTGGAAATAAGGTCAGATAAGTGGATAATATGAGAGAGAGAGATTCTACCCACTGCATTTGATAAAATTCCAGCCAGCCATTTGGAGAGCTTATAACTATGGAAGCCAATGCAAGAGATAATTGGGCGTAATGAGAGACCTTCTTTGTGGGTTTTCGGTATTTTAGTAGCCCGTCCCTATAGGGAAGGAAGGGATTGATTGTGTTATATATATATATATATATATATATATATATATATATATATATATATATATATATATATATATATATATATATATATATATATATATGAGGAATTAAACCATATTCTCCGAAGACAATTTAATTCACAACAGTTTCGGTGTATCTCACACCCTTTTTCAACTGACACTGGATAGAAAATATAAGAAAAGTGCATATAAGCATAACACAAGGTCTGGTCGTGAAAGATCCCCTCTTTTTTCCCCCAATCCCCTACTTGTGGCTTATAATCGTAGAATCGAGCTTGATATCGTCAGTTCCTAATTTAAATCTATCTGAGGGTCAATTTTCTTTTAATCCTGTAATAAGAAAGCAAATAAACAAAATAGTAAAAGGTCAGCCCTTCAATATGTTTAGGCCTACCCCCCCCCCTCCAGATTAGCCACAAGTAGGGGATTGGGGAAAAAAGAGGGGATCTTTCACGACCAGACCTTGTGTTATGCTTATATGCACTTTTCTTATATTTTCTATCCAGTGTCAGTTGAAAAAGGGTGTGAGATACACCGAAACTGTTGTGAATTAAATTGTCTTCGGAGAATGTGGTTTAATTCCTCATATATATATATATATATATATATATATATATATATATATATATATATATATATATATATATATATATATATATATATATATATATATATATATATGTACCACGGAAGGAAATTGAATATAAGGCGGAAGGAGTTAGTACTTTCGTCTATTCGACATTTTCAAACGTCGAATAGACGAAATTATTAGGTTGAGAAATAAGTTCTTGTGTTTTTTTTATGTTGTGTTGATTTAAGTTTTGTTGATGTGATTTGTGCACATATTAAGAAACAATGATAAATAATGAAAGCACAATTTGCAAAGGTTAGGGTACGTCTCTTAACAGCGTAGACTATTAGGCTTTTGCTTAGGCTACGTCTTGAAGTTGAGTAATAGTTCATTGCGGTTTATTTAAAAGTTGTGTTAATTTAATTTATGTTCTGTACCCTCAAAATGGAATGTCAAGTTGAAAGAAAGGCGCATTTTCGACACTTGTTGTTATTAATTTTCAATCAAGACGGGAACAATGCAAACGCGGCAAAAGCTCGTCGCGATATTTGTCCTGTGTAAGGAGAAAATGCTTAATCAGAAAGGACAGCTCAATGGTGGTTTTCATGTTTCAAAAACGGCCATTTCAATCTTAATGACGAAGAACGTTCTGGTCGCCCCATTAAGTTGGATGAAGATCGATTGAACGAACTTCTTCATGAAAATCCTCGTCAATCGACTAGAGAACTGGCTGTGCAATTGGCGTCTGATCAGAAAACTGGAGTGAATCACCATTCGATGGGGGAAAATGAAAAAAAAACTCGGTGCATGGGTTCCGCACGCTTTGAGCGAAAGCAACAAACTTCAACGCTCCACAAATGCCGCAGGTTTGCTTGCTCGTCACAAGGCTACTCGTGCATATAAGGATAGATTTCTTCGCCGCATCATCACTGGCGACGAAAAGTGGTGTGTTTATGTCAACATGAACCATCGAAAACAATGGCTTAGCCCCAATAAAAAAAAAAACACTTCCGCGATTAAAGCAAGGACTTCATCCACGAAAGACGATCCTGTGTGTGTGGTGGGATTGTGAAGGCATCATTCTTTATGAGCTCCTTGCGAACAACGAGATTGTCAGTGCAGAACTCTACGTTCAACAAATGTATCGACTCGCCGAAGCTATTCTTGAAAAGCGACCTCATCGACGTTATTGAGTCCTTCTGCAACACGACAATGCTCGTCCTCACATTGCCAATATGGCAAACGACGCCATCCAAACGCTTAATTTAGAAATCCTGCCGCATCCTCCATATTCGCCAGCCTTGGCTCCATCTGATTTCCATCTGTTCGATCGCTCCAACAATTTGCGCGGCGTTTCGTTAAATACTGACGTGGAATTAAGAACCTGGGTAGACGAACTCTTCGAGTTAAAATCCAGAGATTTTTATCGCAGAGACATCGAAAAACTAGTTGAACGTTGGGAAGTTGTAAATAACAACGGAGAATAAATTATTGATTAAATTGCATATTATTATCAATTAAAAAGGAAGTTTTTCTAAAATTGTTAATGGTAATGAATAAATTTGATAAAACCGCAAGAACCTATTCCTCAACCCAATACTAACTCCATCCGCCTTTTATTCAGTTTCCTTCCGTGGTACATATTCATATTTATAGTTATCACGCGCTAACTTTCGTGATATTTTCCATATATATATATATAATATTTTTTTCGCCTCTATTAATTTTCTTTGGAAACTTTCCATTTTTCTTATTATCTTTTTTGTTCATCTTGTAGTTGGTAAACAACTTCTACGTTCATCTCTTTTTTAATTGAAATGTGTTTGGTAAAAACAAAACTTTACTTTAATTCCTAAGCTTTCGATCTATGCCATCATCTTCAGTGTCTTTCCTCCTTTATCGGTCAAGAATGGTGGAGTCAGAATGAAAATGGGAATGAAAAAGATGAGGATATACTCAATTTTAGAAGGAGTTGGGATTGTAGAAGATATAGTGGGTGAATAATTAAAGCGGGGAGAGGTATTTTGCTCTAGTAGGGACGGCATCGGTTTCCTTTTATTTATTTTTACTTTTGCTTTTATTTTCATGTGCTTTAGTGTTCCTATTATTTGTTTTTTGTATGGCTTGGTATAATTATTTTTGGTTTAATAATTCAGCATTCAAGCCATTGTTAGCTTTATTGCCAACAATTTACCTAGTATTAAAAGTTTAATGTAATGTTGTTATTTACTCATTAATTCTTATATGTTGTATTAGTTGTAGTGTTTGCTGTGTTTCGTTTATGTATATATTGGTGAAATATTGTTGCTTGTACTCATTGATTCTTCTATGTTGTATTTGTTGTATTGTGTTTTGTCTATGTATATATTGGCGTAATGTCTTCTTGTGAGCATAATTTGGTGCTTGGGAACTGACGTCGGCGTGAGACTTTTGCCCGTAACCTTGCAGGTATGTTAAGCCTGTCGCCTGTTCACTGTAGCTCCGCAATGACACCGTCCGTTAGGATGCACCAGACCTTTTTACCAAGTTTTGGGGTGAAGACATTGATGGGCTCCAGACGTTTCCTCCTCTGTAAATCTCTTTGAGTAAGGTGATCACGCCTTCGGACTTTATTTATAAGTAGAGATGCAGCGTTTTGGACACGTTAGAGTCTTTTCATCCGCTTTAGCCGCTTGAGTAACCACTGCGGGGTAGGTGAGCTTTAGCCCGACATACATCAGATATATTTTCCTGATGTTGGCCGAGCTAAGATCTCTGAACCTGTATAACTTAGAAATTTCTTTCCTTGCCAGGTTCCGCCTCTCCGTGTAGTGTCTCGAGTATCCATAGTTGGTGATATTTAGGCCCAGGACGGTGCCTTCGGTGGGGTAGCCGTATCTCCTCCCTTCTATGATGATGGGCCATTTCAACTCGCGGCTCAGCGGGGCGATCTTGAATTTGTCCCTGTTGGTCCTGATCTTCTATCGTCTCGTACTGGTTGATGTTGATTTCCGCTATCATGCGAGCTGCCCGTGCCCTTGCTTTCCTCTCCGAGCATGGGAAAATCTGCGTGATGCCATCTGCGAATTGCAGATACATCGTGTCCCTGTGCTGTAGAGTTGGGAGGTTGATCGTGAAGACCAGGTAAAGCAGTAGGATTAGGCAGCTTCCCTAGGGAACGCCCGCCTTAAGTTCGAATTCAGGACCTCTGTACCCTTCAATCATGAGACAGGCCCTTCTGTCCATGACGAAGTCACAGAGAAAGTCCTTTCAGCCAGACCCTATCGAAGGCCTTTTGCACGTCCCTCAGCACAATGTCTACATAGCACCTGTTTGCTTGGGAATATGCTACTTTCTCTCTTAAGAGCACCAGGGCCGTATATGTGCCCCTTTTCTTGCGGAACCCGTGTTGTTGGGGGTTATGCGCTCCTAACTCGCTCAGTTGAGCTTGTAGCCTGTCTGCTATAATCTTCTCGAAGATTTTTTCCTGCATCTCAAGAAGAAAGATAGGGTGATAGCTAGCCACCTGGTCTGGGGACTTGTTTCCCTTCGGGATAAAGATGATTTTGGTCATCTTGTACCCGTCAGGGAACTAGCCTGTATTCAGGGCAGTGTTCATTGTGTTTGCCAAACCCTGAATAATTTGCCTTTGGGCATTTACGAGGTTGATCTTCGTAATTCCAGACCAATCTGGCGCCCTCTGCTTGAAGGACCTTATGGTGTTCAAGGTCTCTTCGAGAATTATCGGGCATCCGTGGTTAACCATCACTCTTTCCTGAGATACTTGCGGGTGGGGGTGGGTTCTATGTATCACTGTGCCGAGGTCATCAAGCAATTGGTCTTCGAAGTCCTGGTCGAAGTCACCGTTCTTCTCAGGGGATATAGCGAAAATCTCTTGTCAGTGGGTTCTAAATTTCCTCACGATAGACTCTGGGTCCTCTCTGATGTCTCCATCCTTGATTTGGGTTCTGCATCTGGGAGACAATCCCCCTAAGTCTTCGGATGTTCCCAAAATTTACAGGATTGTCTTCCCTGCCCAGCCTCCCAATGATGCCATTCCAGATTGCTCTCTGCTTTTCAATTATTATGTTTTTTTAGTAGAGATGTGCCGAGTACTCGGCATCGGCACCGGCATCGGCATCAGCTAGAATAGGCCAAATTTGTGAGAATCGGCATCGGCAAATTTTGCCGATTGTTCGTCAAAATTTTAGCTTTTTATACAGTTTTGGTGGCTGAATTGGGCCAGACAACATACTTTGTGTTACTAGTTACTACAGCTTTATTAAGTAACACCTTTATTGTTTAATTCTGGTCAGATTATAGTATATGCTTTCAGGGATGCTTGAACGAAAGTAGCAAGCTACAATGATATAATTACTAAAAGGTTAAACAAAAATACTCAACCATAGGATTTTTTCTAATAAATGTGGTTTCAATGATTAGTATTTTGTCTTTGGAATTTTAAGTCCTATATAGCGGTTCACCTGCTCAGGGACGTTTTATCATGTTCCTTATCCATGGACATTGTCCATTTATCATGATCTACTGGCCCCGTGTCAAAATGTATAAAGAAACTAAAAGAGATTAAAACTGTGGAAGCGAATGGCTTCAATCCGAAACGAGATAAAGCACTAACTAATAAAAAAAAAGTGTAAATATACTAACAAAATGTTTTAAAAAACGAAGTAAAAAGTAAAAGGAAAGCAGTGAGTTGAGAAAAATAAAAACAAAAATGCTAAAGAAAGTTAAAAAAACCCCACTAAAATAAAAGAACTTTGGCCAATAGCCATATCAAATATCTAGTATATAAGAAATGTGAAAAAAAGAGAAATAATAATAATAATAAGAGGGTTCAAAAATTAGAATTGAAACAAATGGCGTTCGGGAGGTGCCGTTGGAAAGGTTATACTTCAACACTCAACTAAACTATAAAAAGTAAACTAACACACCTAACATGCTGACACAAACGTCTCTTCAAAGTGATTTTCAATCAGAATTCTTGTCAGTGAATATAAAAACCTTAGGTTTAGTAACGAAATAAGGATGTAAAAAGCAATATAGGTGGCCATAGCCCTAAATACATCGGCGAAGAGACGCCTGTTTTAACCAAGAACAAAGTTAATCCTGCCGCATAAGCAGTATTGACAACCCGAGACGCCGCTAATTAAAACGGGTACAGATGCTATTTTTAATTTACGTAGTTTACGTTAGGGATTTGAAGAGGCCTAAATTTTACATCTAAAGTTGTTAGTACGAAAAACCAAGTCAGCGAAAAGTTTCCCCTCGAGCTAACGCCGAAGTAAAAATAAAAAGCCAGGCAAGTCATTTGTCTTCAAATAAGGTTGACCTCCACACGCACACCCCGCAGCAGCGATCCCTCAACCTCCTTCCACGTTAATGGTTATATATATATATATATATATATATATATATATATATATATATATATATATATATATATATATATATATATAGAAAGGCTAAGCGAAAAGTAGGAATTCAGACAGAGTTAGCCCCAGAGAAACGTTCTCTGTTCCCACGTTCGTTATAACCTAGTTACGAACCCGAAAAGATAACCATTTTCGAAGCCGATCGTTCCCAAGAGTACCCAGAAGAGACTAGTAAAATGATAAATTCTACAAAGTTCTACCGAGCAAGGAAGACAATTTCTCGTTCTCGACGAGAGTATTATTCAACCAGAAGAAAGATTCTTTAATCTAAAGGAATACCTTTCGGGAGCCGTAGATAAGTGAATCGACCAGAAAACTCAGAATTTCCACCTACGAACGCGCAACTAACCAACGCCCTACCTTCCTTTTTTGGCTGGAGAGAATCTACGCCAGTCAGCTGGGATCTGCCTACCATAGGCCCAAAACCGCACTGAGACGATGACGTCACGTACAACCAGCTAACCCTTGAAAAAAATAGCGGTAACTCAAACATTTTTTTAGTATTTTGTTGAATCTATCCACAGTTCGCATTGTTGGGCGATTACTGAATTCGTTAAAATGAACGGTGGCCCAAATTTATCTGGGTAGCCCGTTGTAATATTCCTTTAGTAAGCCAGTGAATTGAATTTTTTTTTTCGAAGATTAACATTTGCGTATTTAAGGGAGTGTAAATTAATTATTTTATGAGTCAAGCCTTATATTAATTAGCGAGTTAATTTTTTAAAACTATTTTTTTGTTTTGATTGATTAGTTTGTTGTAAAATAAACTACTATTTTTGGTTAATGTTTCCATCTATCGCTTGAACGAAAGTTTTGGCAATATTAGTAGTCATAATTCGAGATTCTACCTTAGTTTGTGATATTAATCCCTTGAAGCGGTAATAACTGCCTTAATCGAGTATATACGAGGTGCAAGGCACCATCTTTAACCTCGGCATCGGTCAAAAATATATATAAAACTACTACATAATAAATTAGAGTCAGGTTTTAGAGGTTTATAAACGCCCCCCCCCCCAAAAAAAAAAAAAAAATAGTTAGTCGTTTTCCCCCTTGTTGAATAAGACAAATTATTGCCAAATCGTTCAAGGATAGATAAACACAATAGCAAGATAAATTCGGGTTAGAATTTTTGTGTGTGGCGAATTGAAGGTATTCAACCTGTCAGGGAGTGAAAAAGGAAGTTTAGTTTTGGTGTCGATTGCTAACCTAGTTAACTTAAAGAGAGAGTTTAGGGTAGGTTAGGTTAAGCAGAGCGCTAAGTGTTTAGTGGTGGTATAAGTTCCGTTGGCTTTAAGTATGCCCCTTATCAATTAGTTGAAAATGTTACCGCCCCCCCCCCTCCCGTAAGAAACATCCCCTTCGACAACGCCTTATGCGTTCCCCTCAGATCCACCAGAGTGCCTGGTGAATCGCATAATGGATATGAGATCACCCGGAAGAGTAAAATTCGAGTCTGGGGCGGTTAATGGTCATCCGTTGGAGCACTCTTACCTGGTCTAATGCCAAAAAATATTGATTGTAATTATTAAAAAGATGTTCTTGCCTATGATAGAGACGAACGATGCTATGTCAAAACGTTAGTAACGCCATTATCGATTGTCGATGGGAATAAAATTTTTTTGCAATGCTCGGACTATGCGCTCTTAATACTCGTATATGTATAAATAGGATTAATCTTCGCACTGAATTGGGAAGTATATATAATGTCGTGGGGATTACACTTGAAATCTAGTTACTAGGATGCTTGCGTCTTAATTGCACCCGACAGAATGAAGTGAATAATATCACGGAATTAAGCACTGAATTAATCACTTGTAATACTCGAGGTTATGAGCTCGGGATGGAAATTATAGTTAACGATTAAACTGGTGAAGTTAGGGGAGGGGATAATTCACTTTAACGATACCTTTGAGATCGTAAGTATTTGGGGAATGACGGTGAATGTCTTCTTCTTCTGACGATGTTCGCACTTAGCCCGATCGTTCTAGGTTACCGAATGTGGGTGGTAATCCTAGACCGGTGTCCAGATAAAATGATCCTAGGCCGGATCGCGAAGGCGAATCAAACTGTGACTCAAATCGGAATTCTTCTCCTAGAAGTGTCCGTTCCAATTATTGGCACCCGGAGTGGGTAGCCAAAAATGATTACCTAGCTGCGTCTAGGGTAATCCACAGAGGGAGGTCCTGTGTAACCTCAGAATCTGAAGGGGGGAGGGTTCTGCGAGAAGTTAAGCACCTACAAGTACCCTGATGGCAACAAAAAAATTGCCCGAAGTTTCTTCCTTGCAACGGGCGAACTGTTTCCGTGGAGGAATGCGCCTTGGCAAGCTCGAATGACAGCAGCAGAAATTGAAAATCTTAACACCTACGAGGCCCGGTGGAAAATCCGTACCAACCAGGAAAAGTTCAAAGTAGTCCCCACAGGTAGGAGACTACTTTATGACGTCAGGGTGGAGGATAGACGATATCCCTACACCACGGAGTGCAATGTACTCGGAATGAAGATTACCTCATTCGGGTACAAGAAGCACGTGAAGAACGAATCACCAAGGCCACTGCTGCAGTCAAGACTATAAGTTCAGAAATCTTCGTCAAAGCAACAAGGAAAAAATTACAATGCACTTGTAAGATCGATGCTGCTATACCCCGCTTCCGCCCTCTCGTGTGTCTCGGAATGAAGAGGGCACTACAATTGGTGCAGAATAAATGCACGTACCTAATTACAGGTACATGCAGAATAGAAAGAAGACGACAAGAAGAGTTGCACCGGGAGGCGGGGTTAAGTCCCTTTAACGTTGTCATAGAAGAACGGACAAGGAATATGCTGTAAAAGGTTAATCGTGAATTGAACGATGAAATCGTCTCTTCAAATTGCTGTTTGAAGTTCTTAAGATGTTCTTCATTTTAGTCGTTGATGTAGATATCGTCTACGTATCGGCAGTATGTGTGTGGCTTATTTTCGATGTTGTCTAATAAACTCTCTTCGAGTTGACCCATATAGTAGTTGGCAAAAATCGGACCCAGGGGCGATCCCATAGCTACTCCATCGACTTGTGCGTAGAGATTTCCGTCTGGTGTCCTGAACGGAGCCGCTGATGTGCATGATGCAGCATTTTCCTTAAGATGTTTGGGTCAAGGTTGGGAGGAGACATTGAAGGATGGTGGTATACATTTTGTATAATGATGTCGATGGTCTGAGAGATATGCACATTAGTAAATAGGCTTTCCACATCAAGGGATGCTATTAGTCCTGTCGGTCTTGTATAGTGGAGTATATCGATAAATTCCTCCGTGGATTTTATGATATGGTTTTATTATTTCATTTAAGGTTTTAGCTACACGGTACGTTGGTGTGGTGACTTGAGAAATAATGAGCCTCAGTGGGTTGTTCGGCTTGTGTATTTTTACGTTTCCATACAAATATCCCGGTGTATAATCGCCGACAATCTTTTGAAAGTGAAATCCTCCAATGAGTGCATTAGCTTTAATTATTTGTCCATTTATTTTCTTTTTTAAGTCTTCTGTTAGATCTTTTTTCATTCGCTTAAAATTAGTGGTGTCACTTTACTGTTATATTCATCTTTGTTTAGAATGACGCATATGTTAGATTTGTCAGCTTTTCTTATGACTATTTCTTTGTTGTTTTTTAGAGAGCTGATGGCCTTTCTTATCTCTGGTGTTATGAGTTTTCTGCCATTAAAGCACCTTCGTTTGGTGGCTTCCGCGCGTAGTTGGTCTTTTAGGTTGGGATTAATTTCAATGATTGATTGTTCTTGTAATTTCAACAGGGATCGGAACAGGATTTTTAGTTCAACTTTAAAAAAAAAATTGGATCAAATTTGGTTTGTAGGTGCAGTTCAAACCGAGATTTAGAGCTTCTTTTTCGCTGTTAGAGAGCGTATGCCAGGAGAGATTGATGAATGATGTGGTTGGGTTGCTTCCGGCAATGTTATTCGTCCCTTATACAGTTTCTTAGTAAGCTTTTTGGTCTTAATGCTTCCTTCAGAGTTCCCTGTTTGTAGTAGTTAGTTGCCCATCGATTTCGGCGATGACGTCACTTCATGCCCTTAAAAAGAATAAGTTGGGCATAGAGAGAAACTTGCACAAAAGATGCTTAGAGTGGGAAGGGGGTGTGCATTCCTCAGCCCACTGGCTTGGCACTCCATAGTTGGGCTGTGACAAGTCGTACATGTATAATTGTCGTTATGTAGGCCAAACTGGCTTACAATTCAACTGCAGGATCGCAAAGCACTTAGGTTTGTCTCATAGGACTGGTATTCCCATTTCTAAACTTGAAGCCTCTTCCATCAGGCAACACTGAGTATCACCATCATCCTCTTAATTCTGATTCATTTACCATATTATCTTCAGCCTTAACTTCTGTCGATTTGAAAATCTTAGTCACTGTACATCAATAAAATAAATCCAAACCTAAATAATTACTCCTCCTCAATTAAACTATTCACTATATAACCAACAAACATTAACTAGCCAACCGAACAAATCTCGTTAGTAGTTTTTATATCTTTAGTTAGTTGATTTCTCAACTCCCACGATAAAGGTTAGTCACTTTGTTTAATTCATTCCAATTTGTTTTCGGGTTTTTTGTTGTTTTTTTATAATTTAATATAATAGGTTATTTTATTGTTTACTCCAGTTACCTTTAATATTTGATATTCAAGTCAGTTTGTTATAACTTCACTTCTTTCTATTATTTTAAAAAATTACATTGCACTAGATAGTATTAATTAATTCTATATATTTTTATTTGTGTTTTCACTTTAATCTCAATAATTGTCAATTTTAATATTTTAATTTGTTTTCATCCCCTTTTTTAGCCATTATTTAATGCATTTTTTTAACTGCTATCGTTAATATTCCTTTCCCTTCTCATTAGTCGATACAGTCGCTGAAGATGGTCCTAGTAAAGGTCCGAAACGTCTGGCCAATAAATGATTAGTGTAATCACCTGGGTCTTCCTATTCCTACTACATATCAGATTCTCAATGAACAAATTAATTTAAAAAAGTATATATATATATATATATATATATATATATATATATATATATATATATATATATATATATATATATTTTGTTGAAGACCATTGTGTATTTTGCCTTAATTAATTTCCTTTGGCAATTTTCTCTTCTTCTAACTATATTTGTTATTCCATCTTGTAGATGGTGGATTACTTGTCCAGTATTCATCTCTTTTTTAAATGAATGTGTTTGGTAAAAAACAAACTAAATTGCTAAGCTTTCGAACTTATTCGATGATATTCGGAGCGTTTTGAAATGTTCTTGCCTCCTCTACCGATGCAATGAATGGAGTGAGGATCTGGCAGAAAGTGAAAGAAAACGATTTTTAAGGGGTATTTATTCCGCATTGGTTAAACGTAACGTTAGAGGAAATGAGCCACTCCTGTGAGTGGGATTTTTAAAATAGTTTTAATGCGCGATTCCAACTTTTCACTTGACTGTTGATGTCCGGCTTATCTTCATTTATTAATATGGCTTCTAAGATGTTAAGCCTCGCTTTATTAACCTTTTCTTTTAATAATGGTGTTATTAACGAGCATATCTCTCATTAGATTAATATTATGGACACACTCCATATGGTGCTTAGGCCCTCCGCTTTGTAAATGCATAGTTAACCGTCTCGAAAGTGTGGTTGTTGTCATGCCAATATATTTAGAGTTTTTATAAAGCTTACAGTCTTTATTGGCATTTATTGCTCTACTCACGCCCTACTTTATGAGTTTCTCATATCTCTCTCTCTCTCTCTTTCTCTCTCTCTCTCTTTCTCTCTCTCTCTCTCTCTCTCTCTCTCTCTCTATATATATATATATATATATATATATATATATATATATATATATATATGTATATATGTATATATTTATATGTATATATGTATATATTTATATGTATATATGTATATATTTATATGTATATATATATATATATATATATATATATATATATATATATATATATATATATATATATATATATATATATATATATATATATAAGCTCAACCGGACAAAAAATTACTCACCTAGGGAGAAAAAGCATAATTTAACATCTGAATCATGTAGGAACCTTAGGGAGCCGAGAGGCGTAGCTTAGTTTACATCGGTACGTTGGTTAGGCTTTATTTGTGTCGCGGACGGCGGCGTGAAGATCTGTACATAGCAAATCAGCCCTACTTAAAATGGGCCGGAAAAGCGACGTCATGGAATGGCAAAAAGGTGTGATTGCTTTTGGCCGCGCCAAAGGTCATCATGTGAAGGAGGTGGCGTAATTTGGCAGTGTTTCAACGAGTACGGTCATCCGGATTTATAAGCAATGGCAGAACTCCCAAAATGCGAAAAACTCTTGCCGGAATTGCGGACTGAAGAAGGTGTTGACAGACAGGGACCTTCGTCGAATCTCGAGGCTTGTAGTAATTGCAAATCGATTTGCTTCCACGCAGGAATTACTACAAAGCGTCAATTCTGGTCCTTCACCACACATTTTAGAAAGAACATTAAAACAGGGAATTGCATGGCATGAACATATGGAGCAAAGTGACGTGCAAGGGGCCCTTACTAAGAAACAAAACAAGCTTAGGGCAAATCAGATAAAGCCAAAGAAGCGAGACTAAAGTTAAAATATGACAAAGTAACAAAAAGTTATAAAATTAAAATATTAAAGAACTGAATACGTGAATGATATACACATCACCTTAAGCAAATACTCGTTCCAGGACAAGAATGAAAAGGTGAACGACAAAGGAGCATATATACCACTGTTTCAAAACACCCTATTTTTATCTCCGATTTATTGCTCCCTTCACTTCTTTGGACGCTACTCTTAAGAAAATCTTGCAAAGCCTTCTACCGCCATGACAGTTTAACTTGATATATATTAATCATAATTCTTTGGGCTCTTTCTTCAACTATAAAGATCGTATTGATCCAATGTTGAGATTCTCTGTTGTATATCATTTCAAGTGTGCCGGCTGCAATGCCTGCAGGTAACCAGACTAGCTTACATCTTATACAGGGAGTCAAATAGCAACATCTTAGATTCTCCCATAAAACTCAAACACCCTTAACTACACCCGAATTCTCTACCATACGTAATCACGCAGAAAATACTTGCCACCTCATTTCATCGGAACATTTTTTCATTATTTCTGGGGCTCTTTCAGTCCATTTATTAAAAATACTCGAGTCGCTCTATATTAAAAAAACTAAACGAACACTCAACGAGTCTGATTCCTCCTTTTCCTACTTATCCCATAACCCCACAACCTACCACATCATTTTCAAGCTCCTTTGTCGTTCACCTTTTCATTCTTGTCCTGGAACGACTATTTGCTTAAGGTGATGTGTATATCATTCACGTATTCAGTTCTTTTAATATTTTAATTTTATAACTTTTTGTTACTTTGTCATATTTTAACTTTAGTCTCGCTTCTTTGGCTTTATCTGATTTGCCCTAAGCTTTTTTGTTTTTTGAGTGTTTTTTTTTAGTGTTTTTATTATTGTACGTTCCTAAATTGAGTGGCTTTACTTTACTTTAATAGAACCACTAAAGATGTTCCAATTTTTTTCAACGAAACGTCTGACAGGAAATAATGTCGTTTTCCATCTACTCGTGGGTATATATATATATATATATATATATATATATATATATATATATATATATATATATATATATATATATATATATTAGGAAACAGAAAAACAGGATAATTTTTCTTCGTAAATGGTTTTTTTTTAATTCGCAAAAATTCCGTACAGGGGTGAGATTCGAACCATGCACACTGAGGCAGCGAACAACCGCTTTGATCTCAATTAAACCGTTCCTTAGTCCACTAAGCTACGCGGAAGACTAAGAAATCTTCCAAATAAACACGCTTTTAAGGTACGCTTCGCAAGGTCGATCGGGGCTATGAAATAGAGAGAAATTAATAGGGCATTCCAAAATTCGCTGTACGGAATTTTTGCGAATTAGGAAATAACATTTCCGAGGAAAATTTATCATATATATATATATATATATATATGCCTCCCAATGAACTCGGGAAGGCATATTTATATCTTCCCCGTATTTTCACTTCTATCCTCACCCCTTCGCTGATCTGCTTACCAACCTTCTTGCGGAGAAACTAAACATTTCAGTAAAGGTACCTAAATGTGTAAGCACACGAATGAGGAATGCGGACGAGCTGCCTTTGGTGGCCTTTTTAAGGATTGTATAATTTGCCTTTGTGTTCTCACTTAGCATCAATCTTGGCCAGCACTCCTGAGGTAGCTCACGTCCTCCCATCCCGGAAGGGGGGTCGCGTGCGCCTATTACTACTGGTTTCCCCGGAGGCTTATTGCTACCCCTCCCGCCCATGGGTCACGACCTTGCCCCTCACTTGTTCGTCTTTTCCATCCTCACCCACTCGTTCCATTTGGGGTTCTTCTCCACCAGCTGTTCACCTCTTTTATTTTGCGTATCATGCTGGGTTATTGGGGCCTTTTAGAGAATGGGAGGCCCCCCCTCCCTTAATGCAAAGAGACATTGGTAAGGGACAAAATATTGATTTCTCGCTTTGAAATTGATCCGGTGATCACCCAGATTTTTTGGGGAGTGTGTCATATAATGTCACGGGTGGTGGCGATGCAGATGCAGGTGGCGGTGCCTGCAAGGGAGGGCATCGCCCAACCATTAGGGGTGGTGGTGGTGGTGGTGGGGTAATTATGTTAGTGTGTGCAGATTCTTGCGAAATACGTCCACTACCGACAGAGGCCAATGCAAACTGAAGGGATGAACGTGACAGGAGCTCGGATGGAGTTGCCTTTGCACGGAGAGGGGGGGGGGGTGATGACCGCTCCCCCCACCTTCCCTTAATCCACACAGGTCTCTGGGGTCGTTCTCCCCTACCCCGCGCACACTTATACGATCTGAACTGATCGGTATAATTTAGTTATCTGGAGGGGTGGGGTGGGGGTTTATGCATTCTCGTGATGGGATTTCATATTGGGACAACTTGGCCTTGTGGGGGTGGGGGTAGTGCGTTATACATGACACTCCGAAATATTTGGCCCAAATTCGTCGTTTATATGTATTTCTTTTCAGTGTGGTGGTTCCTTTGATCACCCCCGTGAGGGGGTTTGTTTACGGAGCCTTGTCGGGTTTAGGAGAGTTGCACACTCTGCTAATCCACCCTTAAGTCGTCTACTTCTATCCTTCAATTCGCTTCTTTTCCATTTACCCTTTTCAGAGACCAGCGGTAAAGCCCTCTGATTTTCGGTTCCATTTAAAAAAAAAATAATTAAGTACCAATGTTCTATTTTTCTGCCTATTTTTTTTAATCTTTTATTTTTCTGCACTTTGTTTAGTTAAAAAAAATGTTCTTCCCTTTTATTTAAATGTTTGTTTTTTTGTCTTATTTTATGTTTTATTTTTGCCCCTTTTTAAAAAAAGTTTTAGTCCTTTTTAAATTTTTACCTTTTAAATGTTTTATTTCTGTCCTATTTTAAACGTTTGATTTTTCTGTCCTTTTAAAACAAAGTTTCTTGCCATTTTTTTTAGATATTCTATTTTTATGCCCGATTCCTTCATCTATAAGTCTTTTAGCACTTTATTTCACCCTAGTAGACGTACCCTCGTTGCTTCCCCTTTTTCTAAACGTAACGAGAAAAAGTCCCCCCTCCAAGTCGCTCGAGGCCCCAAACTCCCCTGACTTCCTGGATCTTGTTCAGTTCGCGAGCCCGGCCCCCCCCCACCTCCGGCGGACGGACGACTCCGTCCATATGGGACGATTATATCCTTAAGTCTAGTTTGTTTGTGCTTTGCCCCGATTCTTCATTCCCTCGTTCGAGGGCGCTGTTATTGATGTTTTCACCCTTTTGTGGGGCGCAGGGCACGCGGAGAAAGGTGGAGCGGGTGACCCAGGTGGCGCAGGCGTGGAGCGAGGTCCTGCGTCGGGCGCAGCAAGGCCTGCATTACAGCGCTGACGCCGATACGGAGCAGGTCCAAGAGAAGGACGGGAACACCCCTTCGTTCAGCCCTCTCCTGCAGCAGTTGAAGAATTTGCTGAAGGAGCAGAGGGAGCTACAGAAGGCGATGAAAGGTAAGAGGATCTTTCTCGTTCTCGAGGAAACCCTCGGGTCCGCAACCGTTGCCCTAATAGTCATTTGCCAGATGGGATCTTAAAATTTAAAAAAAACCCTAATTTCTCTCATATTCTTCTTATTTCGATTACCCGCATCGGGTGTTGTTTTTTTTTACCCTAATGCGTCTCATTGGGTTGCATAATGACATAAAAGGAGTAGGGCGCCCGATTTCATTCTTCTATTTATTCATTTCTTTTTCTGGTTTAGAACTGGAGAACAACTTGATTTGTGCTCTCACATCGCAGTTTTCGTCTTGTGCCCACGAGGCACCCATTCACCAGGTCAGTCGTTATCAGCCACTATGTTACCCGTCTGTGTGTGTGTGTGTGTGTGCGCGCGCGCGCCCCTGAGATAAGACATGCCCTTTACCTCCTTTCTCTTGTTTGAAGCCCGGCGCCATGTACAGCATCGATGGATTGAGCGGCATGGGCGGCATCGCCGCGGCGGAACTGGAGGCTGCGGGCGTGGGCACGGGCGCACGTGGGCGGGACGCCGAGATGGATCTCCTGTGTGAATTCGAAGAAATGACGTCTGCCATGGTGATTCGCGCTCAAGAAGAGAAGGTGTGTATGTCGGAAGGGCGATGATGCCCCGTGGAGGAAATCAGAATGCGAAAGAAATTTAGGTGTTCTTGTAAGTTCCGACCTCCGGCCGAGAAAGCAGCGCATAAAGCAAATTGGGTATTGGCTTTTATTGGGAGGAGTGTAAGTAATAGGAGTGCTGATGTAACTCTGAAGTTTTACCTGGTATTTTTTAGTCCTCATCTTGACTATGCGGTGTATTTTTGGTCCAAATATTATAGGATGGATATTGGTTTGCTTGAGTCTGTGCAAAGAAGGATGACTCATGTATTGAGGGGCTTACCTTATATGAAAGGCTTAAGAGACTAAATCTTCATGCAATAGAAAGAAGAAGAGTCCGAGGGGACTTGCTTGAAGTCTTCAGGTGGGTAAAAGGTTATAAAAGCGGAGACAGGTAAGGTTCTTATTTTTAGTAAACACGATAGGACACGTAGCAATGGGTTTGAGCTGGACAAGTTTAGGTTTAGGAAAAGGATTGGTTTTCAAATCGAGTGGTAGATGAATGTATTAGGCTCTCTAGTCATGTGATAGAAGGGTCCTCCCAGCAGAGTTTTAAGAATAGATTGGATAGAGGATGCAAGGTGGGGCTGAACTGGGTGATGGGAACAGGAGCTGCCTCGTATATGCTATTGATTAGCTATGTGCAAACGTCCTCTTGTATGGTCCGTTTGTGTGCGAGATTCCAATAAGTAACAACTGGGATGTGTGGGGGTGCAGGGCCGGGGTAGGCTCTCTGGAAGCAGCCAAGTAAAAATTCGCACATTGTCAACCCCCCATCCCCACCCCCGCCTGCCGTTTGTTGCTGGGCGCGGCATGCATTGGAAACTGCTGCTGGAGGATTCTATGTGAAGCGCTCCGTTTCCTACTTCCCCCACCACCCGCAACGAAGGAGTCCTCTCCGGCCCCAACACCCGAAGCTCATAACCTGGAGGATCTGGTGCACCTACCTGGTCCATGGGAGCATTCTTAAATTACTTTCACCAGATTTACGTCCCCTTCTGGCCCTAACCCCTGCAAAGAAGCGCTTGGTCATGCCTGATCGAATTGGTGCCCCCCCCCCCCATAGCTACCTTCATGTAACTTTTAATGTCTATAACTATCCTGAATCTTTCAAACTCCCCCAGGACTACTTGTCCCTATGTTTAAAAAAATAAAGAGCGAAAACCAACGAGGACATCTCCCATAGAATGCTTGTAAAGTATGTGGTGAGGATGGGAGAAGTGAAAATGTGTGGTTTATAGACGCAGATTCTCTTGTGGGCATTTGGGCTTGGAGGCCATATGTTACGTGCAGCACAGCTGGCCATTCCCTTGCTGGGGTCAGTAGGGCCGTCACACGCGGTAAAGTTCATAAAATAAATCATTTCAAGCCATTTCACGAGGCGCCCGATTATTTATCCGGGAACAGCGCACTCGTGCCCGGTTTCCCTTTGGGGCTATTTCCCTCTTTCCCCTTGTGACAATGTCCCCTCTTTCCCCTTGGCCACTTTCCCTATTTCACATTGTGACAATGTCCCCTCTTTTCCCTTTGGCACTTTCCCTATTTCCCGCTTTCCCCTGTGGGCACATTCCTGTTTATCCCTGGGGCACATTCCTGTTTACCCCTGGGGCACATGCCCGGTTTACCCTTGGGGCACATTCCCTCCCGCAGTTTTGCCCCTCCCGCTCGTAAGAGCGACCGATGGAGCCCCCGGAGTCGGTCCTCCTCTCACAGGACTTGGGTTAAAGGGACGGTCATCAATGACTCCGTCACTCCTGGTGCGGCGATGATGTCAGGCGTGACCCAGGCACCGAGAAAAGGGTCCTCTGAGAACGCTGACGATGACCTTAGAGGCAATGAGAGCTCTGATCATCTCAAAGTGGCTGTGGCCCTTGGAGCTTGTTCCCCATATTGGATGAGGAGGAGGGGGTGGGTATCACCTATTCCTGCCCCTGGATGAAGGCTAAGGGGGAAAGAGCCCTTAAATAAGGATTATCCAGCACTAAGATAACTAAAGAGTGAGATACAATCGTGAAGAAAGGACAGGGCAGAGGAGGACGAAAACCTCAAAAGTCCCGAAAAGGAGCCCCACAAGACTCAAGACTGGGGGGAAAATTCCAAATCCCTGCAAGGAATAGCAGAAGCCCTCATCCAAGGAAGGGGAAAGAGGAGCCAAATACCCTGCAACACCTCAAATTGTAGCAAGATAAGGGGGAAAAATGAATGGATTTCGGGTGGTGGTAGTCACTAGGAGCCCTGGTAGAGCGGTCATCCCGATTTCTCCTAGTCTGGGAGACAAGCGGTCGGATGGACAATGCTCGGTCAGGCTATGTCTGTATCGCCAATGATATTTTCTAAGTTATGCGTCTCCTTTCCATATGTGGGTGGAATTTCCTGGCTCGACTGGGGGCTACCTTCGCTAACGCCTCGGTCATATGGCGAATTCATCTTTCCCACCAAAATGCGGTGCATGACGACTTTGCCGAATGCAACGCCAAGTGTGTGAAGTGCGGACGGTGGCGCCGTTTCTTCGCAGTAATAATACCTGTAGCACTTAGAAGGAAATTGTGGATCTTCAGGTATCGGATCGATTCCATTGCCTGTAACCATGAAACTCTTTAGCGGGTGGCTTTTGTGATCCGGCATTTTCTATGCCCCGTTAATTCGTTGCTCTCCTTCATTGTCCTCCAATGCCTAAGAATATTGCATCCCTCCATTCGGGGCACTTATGTGGTCCCTACTTCTCTTCTGTCTACATCGGCGATACACGCCCTTATGAGGGATCCCAACCCTCTTCCTTTTCAATTCAGAGGTCTCTAATGGCCTAAAGTGTCCGCTTCTCGGAAGAGGAAGGAGGCAGCGTTTCTAAAAAGCGATCCCAAGAAAAAAATTGATTCGATTTTTGGCTGTTTTCATGCGCCCTCCTCCCTCGAAAGAACAGTCTCGAGAGGCATAGGCCCCATATCTTTACATCCCCTCCCTGTGCCGAAGCCTGACCATCGTCGATGTAAGTTCACCCCTGAAGGAGTCGCGCTCTTCACCGGTTTCACTTCCGGGTCTTCAACTCATCGAGGCAAGAGGCTGCGAGCCAAATTCCGACTCTTAACTACCCATGTTGCCTAATGAAAGGCGCAAGGTGGCTTTTCCGAAGCCCTTGAATTCCTGCCCCGTGAAAGCCAAGGCCAAAACATTTCCAGGCCCAGCTTCTTACTCATAGTTGGGGTGGAGGTAGGGGGTACGTTCCTTCAGTGGAAGAGCCGTGGTCTTGTCAACTAAGAGTAACTTTATCATTGGTTAAGGAGGTTGCTATGGACCTTGTTGTAATAGGTAAATTGAGCTTTTTTAATTTGTCTTTTAGCCGATTTGCTCTCGTTGGTTTCCACCACGAAGAAAATAATGAATTTGCACTGCTTGTATTCCTTGTTTTCTTAAGGGATGGTGGTTGTATCTTTCCCCAGCCCCACCCCATCCCGTTGGTTTTTGTGCTTCCCAACCAAGGAGAGGTGCCACTTTTGACCACTCGTTTTCAATCTTAGTTCACCACCTTCCTTCCTTGATCATGAATGAACGCCATTTCCCTCGCTAATGGGTGTCCCAATTTCAATAATTTAGTCTGCCATTACCAGTTTCTTGAATATGGCCGTGTAATAAATTCATCATGGGAATTATAATACCTCTCGTGGCATTAATGCTACCTTCATAGTGCCCAGTCGTTTCTCTCAGGTGGATTATTAAAAAAATTGGTAGGGTTTTTACTACCGATCCGCTCGCATTTAAGATGCCTTTTATTTATCAATGGGGAGCTACTGATTAACGTAGGATCCGAACCGAGTATATCTACAGCGTACGACATCCGCTGCAAATGCGACCCGAATGGAGACTTCATCCGGCGAGTAAGGGTAGGTAGAGATGCTTATGGTGGGAATAAGGATCTGGATGAGCTAGGTAGCGCCATTCATCACATCGTGAACAAGCTCCCCATCAGATAATGAAATGTACATAAAAATCAGAATGGATATTACTAGTAAGTCCGAATGCACCGGAGGGTGGGGTGTCCGGGTCGTGTTTTTGACAAAAGCGATGGTGGCACTTTGGTAACTCTAGTAAGGTGTTAATCCCCGCCATCTTGCATTTGAGTCTATAGGATTGAACCCCCTACCTTGACGTCAGAAATATTCTGTCGTATCCACTATGCTCGCGACAGCAGTTCTGATCCCAGTGTTCTGAGGTGGTGTAGGCATGTAAGAAGAATGGATAGAAATGGTTATAAAGAGTATGCGAGAGTCTGTGACAGAGTGTGAGGACGGTTGGAAGACTGACTACAAGGTGGACTGAGTGTGTGAATTGTGTAAAGAGGAAGGTTATTATAAGGGCCTTGTTAGGGGCTTTCTTCCCAGAGATGAAGCCTAATGACGGGATGCTGCAACACAGCTAATCACTATGAAGGGACTTTGGCGTTGGACAAGATGATGGCTGGCTTTGTATTAACATGTATAAAGCGATATGGCTATTTTTAGCGTTGATCGACGCCGACTCCACAAATGGGGAAGCCGTCGATGCTGATGAGTTGCGTTATTCCAGCGTCATTTTCAGTGCACAAATTCCGTCTCTTTTTGCAGATGGAGGTGGTTCAGAGCCAGCGAGCGATGATCCTCAAGATCTTGGAGGAAAACCAGGCCAGAATTTCCGAGATATGTAACCGCCACCGGGCGGCGCTCCGTGAGATGTCTGTCGAAGGTTAATTCCCCAGCCCCACCCTCCCCTTATTTGCATTTGATTTATTTTGGTAACGCGTAATGTATGGGGAAATTATGATTGGGTATTAGTGAAAAATAACGGAATGATGAGGGGGCATTATTACCAAGGTGGATCAAGGTGTTTGTGTCGAAACAGCTGGCTAGAGAATTAATGGGGGAGAAAGGGTAAGAAGGTTGTTGTTGCATTGCTTCCCAAGAGTGGATGACCCCTGCTCTCTCCCAACTGGTTGGGGAGATTAAGGGAGAAAGCATCTGATGTAGACCCCGGCAATGTTATTACATTTAAGTGGGGCTGCTCCTTATGTGATGCTGTTCTGAGGCCCCAGGTTAGAGGGGAGGGAAGCTGTTGCATGCTACGCGAATTTTATAGCCTCCCTCCCTCTTTCTAGCGGTCCATGAAATAGCTAGGAAGTGGGAATTGAATTGCAGCTTGAACCTCACGCAGATTGCATCCAAGTGGGGGTGGTCATACACTAGGGTTGCATCAAGGTAGGGTTGTCATGTTTTATTCACTTGGAAATGACTGGCCTTTTCACTACAGCGTGGGCTTATGGGTGATTATACGAGGGGCGGTCAATAAGTTTTGCGAATCAGTAGGGCAAAACAGAGGAAGGGGGATGGCTGTTTGTGGGGGTGTTAGGACAAGTTATGACAAGTCAGGACCTGCAGCCGCACGCTCCTGCCTCGTCTATTTAAGAAGCAGTAGCTGATCGCAGATCGTCAGTCACAAATTTTTCAACAGTGGAGAAGGTTGAGCACCGCGCAGTGATCAAATTTTTGACCAAGGAAGGCAAGAATGCAAAAGAGATCCATGAATGCATGGTTGCAGTGTACACCGACACCGCCCCTTCCTATGCATCCATTGCTCGCTGGAATAGGGAGTTCCGCCATGGTCGTGAGTCCCTTGAAGATGACGCCCTTCAGACGTGACCAACGAGGACAATGTGGCCCGTGTGGAGAGGATGATCTTCGAAAATCGACGGGTGAAGGTCGAAGAAATCGAGCGAGAACTTGGAATATCACATGTAAGTGTTATCAACATTATCCACGACAATTTGGCCATGGCGTTGGGTCCCTAGAAACCTCACGCCCCATGATCGACTTCAACGTCGTCAAAGTCTACAAGGCCAGAGTTGCACAAGCTGCCCTGTGCGAGTGCGGATTCGAGGAGCTCAACCATCTCCCCTACAGTCCAGATCTAGCCCCTAGCGACTACTTTTTATTCCGCCAGTTCGACTGCACTGCGTGGACGCCGGTTTGGGGACGATGAAGATGTACAGCTCGCCGTCCAGGAGTGGATTGAACAGCAGTCGGGAGATTTCTGGTTGTCGGGAATTCGAAGCCTCAGGGACAAGTGTCGCAAGTGCATTGAAGTCGAGGGTAGTTATATTGAAAAATAATAAAACACTTTTCCTCATATCTCGTTTCCTTATATCCGAATTGCAAAACTTATTGACCGCTCCTCGTATCGATAGGGAAGTCTCATGGTTTATTTAATTGGTTTTAAGATTCTACAGACTGGTTAGTAATCTGTGGAATACTGGAAAAAGCTGTAACACTTGTGTTACGGTGAAACTTGGTTGGATTAAGTGGGGCTTTGACGGGATACTTGTGCTTTTAGGAAGCAGCCTGATTGAGGAGATGCACTGTCCCAGCAAAGATCCTGGCCCTGTCTTGCCGTCTCACGAGTGGCTATAAGATTCTGCGGAGAACCGGCAGAGGAAGGCGGCGATAGGCCCTTTCCTAGGGATTTGGAAGTTTAGGCGTTGCGAGGCGGGTAGCATCAAGTGTTCTTCGGTACCCTCGCTGTTCCCCAATGTGGGAGGAATCGGTCGAGAGTTATGAACTTCCTCCTGACAAAGGATTCTCGTTTCCGAGGCAAGAAAAGAGGGAGTCGTATCCGACCCTCATCCATCACTTAAGTCATCTAAGGAAACAGCGACTTTGATGCATTTAGCGGCTAGCATCCTGAGGAGGTCCACCTCTGGGAGAAGTACAGCCAACTCTATCTCGAGATAGCCATCTTCCATAGATCTCTCTATTCTTACTCTATTAGGTCCTGAAGGTATATTCCTTGTGAAATTCCGGTGATCCCGAGCTGCTTAGGAAGATCTAGCGAGACTTTATCCTTCGGTTTCCTCTAAGCTGACTGCCTTGAAGAGAGCATGCGGCGTCTCCTCGTTGCTCTTATGGAGGTAAATGGGGTGAGTTTCCTCCACTGTCGGCATGGTGGTAGGTAGGGTTGTCAGGTGTGCGATTTTCGGCCAGTGAAGTTCCGCATTCTGCCTCATTCTCTTGGTGGCTATCTAGCTGCCATTGGATCTTTCCGTTTATATTCCAACATTGTCAACTAAGGAAGATTCGTCCAACGTAGGGTTTACCTTGGGCGGTGTCTGTGAGAACCCTTCGTGTGCAGAGAGCCTCCCCTGCCTCTTCGAAGAAATGTGGCGTGTATCTCATGGAGAGGAAAATCTTGACCATTCAGGATTCGGATTGTCTCTTCTTTCGCGGGGTTAAGGGCGTGGTTCTGGCGCGCCATGCTTGATTTGAGGCGTCCTATGCCTCGTTTGTTAAGTAGGCACCATATGCTCCTGACCCATCCAGGCTTACGACCTCGGTCGCTTCCTCGACCATTCGAAATCCATCTGCGGGTTATCTCCCAACACACCCCTCGGGACTCCCCTGGTAGGCTGGCAGCTCAAAGTGCTCACACCCAGCGTCAGCTAAAACCAGGACATTTCCCTTCACCCGGCAGGAGTGTTTCCCGTAAAGCGAAACGGCCGCGCACCGCCGCTGAATCGTTACACGCAGGAAGTAAAACCCCCAAAGGAGGTCGTGAGACCATCTTTGGGAACTCTTAACCCTGTCCTGCAAAAGGAGGACAACACCAAGCTAGCTTCAGCTCCTACTACGTCCACACTCAAGGCTGAACACGACGACTTGGAGACGCAGGACCCTTTAAGAGAGAACTGTATCTCCGAAGCCGCCCCGTCCGCCCAAGGTTTCGAGGTGGAGAGAGGAAAAGACTCCTGGCAAGCCCAGCCTTTCCCCAAGGTTTCGAGGTGGAGAGAGGAAAAGACTCCTGGCAAGCCCAGCCTCCCCCCAAAAGCCCGATAAGTGTACGGCCATTGCCTTAGGGTCTTCTCTTCGATGAGTGACCCCACTTCTCCCCCGAACTAGGCCTAGAGGGCATATTTGTTAAATGGAATTGCCGTGAACTCCGTGCCAACTGGGAGGAGTGGTCCGCATTTCAGGAAATGACTGATTTCTCTCTCTCAGTCGATGAGTTTAGGTGGGTAGATGAGGCCGTTGAGTTCGGCAACCTCATCGCCGTGGGCCTAACTACTATTCCTAGAACGTCTGGACATTTTGCACTCCGACCACTCCCGTGGTGGTCAGCCGAGTGTGAGATAACCCTCAAACAGAAGCGTTATGTCTACATGCGCTATAAGCGCCTCTCGAACGATTTCACCCTTCGGTGAATTTCGTCGATCTAGGGCTAGGTTCCGGTATATTTCGCAGCACGCGTGTCTTCACTTAACGGGAAGACCTCTCTAGCAGAGGTGTGGAAGCGAGTCGAAAGTATTCCGGGCAAGTCCCCGCGTCCGTGGTGAAGTTTTTCGCGACTGCTTCCTCCGCATTTTCTAGCCGGGATGCTGTCCCGACAGCATTCAATGCGCGTCGTGATATCGCGGAATGCCGTCAACTGTACTTTACCTCCAAAGGTGGACAACCTTTCCATGACACGTTTACATTCAGTTGCGTTCCGCTCTCGCTTCGTGCGTGGCCGCCGCCCCTGGCCTGGACGATGTCCCGTGCGCTATGCTCTGACACATGGGTGAGCGAGGCATGGCATTTCTATTAGATTTGTTCAACAGGCTCTGAGTAGAGGATATCCTCCCAAACTCCTGGCGAATCGCTATTGTGCTCGCTTTTCGCAAACCGGGGCAAGATCATTCTAGCCTGCCGGTTTCCTCCCAATCTCTCTAACTTTCTGCATGTGCCAGTTGATGGACAAATTGGTAAATGTTAGATTAGCCTTTTCTTTGGACAGCGGAGGCCACCTGTCTTCTGCACAGCGCGGCCTCCGCAAGTTACACCACATCGCATGCTCTGCTCTGCCTGGAAAATGCCGTCTGCTAGGTCTTCCTTCATAGACAGCACTACGCCACCGTGTATTTAGATCTGGAGAAGGCCTATGAAACCACATGGTGATACGGTATCATGGAGACTCTCCACACGATTGGGGCGAGCGGACACCTCCCAATCTTTATATCTGAATTTTGCGAGATTGTCGATTCGGTGTACGGGTGAGGAGAGTCCTCTCCGGCCCAATAGCGCAGAAAGAGAGAGTGCCGCTGGGAAGTGTCTTCAGTGTCACAGTCTTTGCCTTGAGCATCAACGGCATCACCTCGGTTCTGCCGGAACATGTTCTTGCTACGCTCTACGTGGACCATCTTTCGATCTCTTCTGGCGCGGCCCAGATGCCAACTTTGGAGCATCGACTCCAACAGGCATTGAACCGCGTCTCTCGCTATGCCGATGCGCACAGGCTTCGGTTCTCCGTGGCCAAGACTAAGGTGGTGCATCTCTGCTGTCATATGTACACGTCTTCACCCTGTTACTTTTTTATCGATTCTTTGTTCGTTCGAAGCTCGACTACGGATGCTAATTTTATGCATCCACAGCCCAGCTCGGTTTGCGGAAGGTGGACTCGATCCAAACTTGCCTTGGCCCGGCCTACCGGTGCCTTCCGCCCGTCTTCCATTGAGAGCCTACTTGTCCATGTTGGGGAGAGTCCTCTCGCTCTGGCCGTACACAGTGCATTATTTGCCTGTACGCGCGAGCCCGACACCTCTCTCAATCACCAACAGCTCTCACTGCATCCTCAGCTGATCTCGACACTGCCTATGCCGCCGAGAGACGCCACTCATACTCTAAGCCTTTGGGTTTAGGGCTAGGAAACTCCGAGAGCTTGGCGGTGTAGCTCTCGAGCCAGCAGTGCTCCTGGTTCTGCCCAACACGCCACCCTGGAGGGTACCACCTTTGACTATTTGTCGCCACGCCTCTGCTCCCAAAGCTTCTACAGCGCCGGGAGTATTGCGTTCGGCCTTTTTAGAGAACACTTCGTGTCACGCTTGAGCCGTGCCAGTGTATACCTGGGGCTCTGCCAGGTGCTGCCTATATCTTCACGGCCGAGCTGGTTGCAATGCACCGCTCGGTACGGGAGATAACCCGACGTGTCTGTTTCGGAGAACGGATTGTGATTTATAATGACTCACAAAGTGCCCTGAGTGGTCTCGGGGCATTGCATTCTCCGCATCCCCTGGTTCGCGATATCCCATATGCCACGGTTTGTGCGAGCCAGGCGGATGTCGAGATTATCTTCTGCTGGGTTTATGGACATGTGCGAATTGCGGTGAATGAGCGCGCCGATGAGGGCGTCAAGGAGTACCCGAGGACTGGGCCATCAGACCAGCGTTTCGCTCTTCCGCATCCACTGATTACATGGCAGAAATACTGGCTGCTTGGCAAAGAAGATGGGAGACGGTCGATGGGAACTTAAAGTTACGTGCCATTGCGCCACGACTGTTCTCATGTACCTACTCCCCAATGCCGCGACGGCTTCAGATTGCTTTCTGTCATCTTTGATTTCGACACACTCACGGGACGCACCGCCATTTGATGGAGCACTCGCCTGCGCCATACTGTGAAGACTGCATTGTCTCCCAGACTGTTCGGTACATTCTTGTTGAATCTCCCAGCCTGGGTGATCTTCGCCCACGGTACCAAGACGAGCGTGGTCGCTACTGCTTGTGCCTTGCGCTCGCGACTGGTTCGTGCTCACAGACTTGCGAACTATACTACTTTTTGGAGGAGGCTGGCCTCCTCCACTTTACTTGACTGTTTGTTGTAGGTCGCATGTCCCTCCGCCAGGGGGAACATGCGAAGACGCCGCAGCGCGCTTCCTTCTTGTTGCCTCTTTGCTCTTTCTTTTTTGTTGTTATTTTAGCTTTTGTCCTTTTTGATAGTTGTTATTTACATATTATTTGTTTTTTAATATAGCCTTGTAGTAGTAGGCTGTGGTGAGTACTGCGACTTTTGCCCAATTAGGCAGTCGACAGATGGGCTCCTCAAATTAAAAAAAAAATCAATCATTTGCTACCCACCTCCTTGACGCCCCTCGACACCATGGGCCCCTGAGATATTCTTGTAATTTCGAGCTCCTGAGTTCTTTCGAAGGCCTTTCTTACATCCAAATGGTTGACAACTTGAGCTCTGCCTGAACGAGGTCGATCTTTGAGGTCTTCGCCGTTCTTGAGCCTCTCCCCGACTCGGTGGAATGTCTTACGGTTAACATTGAGCCGTTTGGCGATCTCGGACTTGTTATGGCCCGAGCGCAGGAGAGCCGAGATCTTGATTCTTTTCACATCCATCTCGACACACCTTTTTTATTACATGTAAACCTCTCGAAAGATAAAAAAAAATTGGGTGTAACATAACTTTTTCAAAACCCGGTATAGCGTTCACAAACCCCCCTGAGTGCTCTCGAGTTATTGGGATTTCTGTATCCCTTGTTTCCCGATATCCGTGACGTCATGACCGCGAGCTGAGCGGATGTTGAGAGCAACCAGCCCAGGGTGATGCTCTTTCTCACACACTACATGTCAGGAATCAAGTCACTTCGCTGGGCTCCCTGGCAAAGAAGATAGGAGACGGACGATGGGAACATCGTTTCGTGCAATCTCGCCTCAACTTTTGGCGTGGACCTACCCACCAATGCCTCAACAGCTTCAGAACGCTTTCTGTCGTCTTCCAATTGGGCACACTCACGGGACCCACTGCCATTTGAGGGAATGCACCCCTGTACCTTACTGCCACTACTGCGTCGTGCTCCAGTCTGTTCAGCACATTCTTGTTGAATGTCTCATTCTGTGGGATCTTCCCACATGACACCTGTCCCATTACCGGGATGACTCTGATCACTACCGTTTGACCGCCCAGCAGGCAAGGCTAGTTTTTTTTTAACGACCCACCCTGCAGGGGAAGAAAAATAATTGTAGTCTGGTTACACAATTTACCTCACCCTCCACTCCTCCTGGTGTGAAAGCACCCAATTTGGATGCAATCTGCGTTAAGTTAAGTTCTAATTGAACTCCCACTTCCTAGCTGTTGCATGGTCCGCTAGCAAGTTGGGGGTGCTATAAAATTTCCATTGCATGCAACAGCTGTGACTTCCACGCTTTTTTAGCTCCCCTTGATATACCCCAATCTTTGCTTCGTCCACAGACCACCTACACTCTCAAACCAAAATGCTCAAGGTGATAGTTCACCATGACAAGAGAGGCACACAAATACTAGCCGCAGCTTTCACAAACCCATACCACCTACTACACTACAAAGCAGAACACCCGCAACCACAAAAAGCATTTACACCTAATTTTACTACAGAGATAAACTATCAACTCTCCCACCTCGTCCACCCCAAATTAGCATCCAGAAATATATCCACGCTCACTTCACTCATCGTTCTATCCAGTCGCTCTCACACACTACTGCATTTACGCCCCCTGACATACATCCTTCTGAATCCTCGCTCCCTGGTGAGAACAGAGTCCACCTACACTGGCTGATCAGCCCTCCTGAACTACCAGAAAAGGTTGTTGTGACCAACCGCAGTTGCCTGTCCAGAATGCAACGCCGCACCCCACACAATCAAACGCCTAATGCAAGACTGCAGGCTCTCCACATAATCAGACGCCAACAACATAATATACACTACATGGAGGGTCTGTGGGAAAACCCTGTACAGGCCATACATATCCTTCCTCTTGGTTCCTAGTGTTACTTGAACAGACAGCTTAAGGATCAAAATCAAGCCTTGCTACTTTGAGGCCAAAGCACTCACCCCAACACAACACCGCACAAGCATCCCCCACCTCAATTCTAGGGTTATCATCTTATTCTTTTGCCTCTGAGAATTCTATGGGAGTCTCTATAATAAGCGATTTGTGAGTCCTGGGAACTCATAAAGGCTTGATTGTGTTGGTTTTCTCAGGGTCGTCGTCTGTTGGCACCATGGACACAGAGAACCATTTAACGTCGGTGGCCGAAGAAATCGAACTCTCCCTCGACGAGGAGCTCCGTTGGATTGAGGGGGAGTACAATGAGCTGTTGAGGCAGTACTCCCACGAACAGTCGCTCCACTCCCAATCTCACTCTCTTACACTGAGAGAATTTCGACAGAGGATCAGCGCGCTTCTGCAGCATGCCAAGTGTCGGGTAAGAAGGAATGCGCTAGAGGTTGTTTTACTTAAAAGAAGCGAAAACCAACGAGGGCATATCCGATCAAGTTGTAAGGAGAGATCTGTAAATAAAGTGGCTAAGATGGAAGAAGGGAAAATGGGTGTAAGATATATAATCGTCGATCCACCAGCGGGCGTTGTGGCTTGGAAGACATGTAATCCTCCAAATGTCACCTGAAGCATGATTGCAGAGTCGCATCTGACAGCACTCTTACAGGGCGCGATAGTTTTAGGGGAAAGGGTAGGTATGGTGCCTGGGTCAATATTGAATTAGTCGCTGCTCTTACGTCCTTAGAATTGCGGGCGCATGTTCGTATCCTCTTCTGCGTCACTTTCCCCTTTATTTTGGTATGACGAGTAAAAATTCAGCGTTGCGTTTTAGGTCGTTACATTGGTCTTTGGTGGGCGACACAGCCTCCGGGAACCTTTCCTCCTTTCTTGTCGACTTCGTTGCGCGGCTCTTATTTTCCTCCGTTTGCCAATTTTATGTTATCCTGTGGTGATGGTGGCGACTCCGTCCTTGGCCCGACATTGGGTCGGGGACCCTCACACCTATTCCAGGCCCCACCCCAGCTCCCCTGGCCATCGCAGGAGCAAACCCGCTGCCTCCCCGGGTCTCTCCCAGAGATCCACCGTGCCCAGGTCTGTGTGTATGTGTGCGCAGTTGAGGAGATGTCTGGTGTCGTGTATCTGTGTTAGGCATTTGGGGCAGTTTGGTGTTGTATGAGTGGTGGCAGATATTTTGTGCATGTATGATGTCAGGAATGGTGATTTGTTTGTTCATATCTGTGCTAGTGTTCTTCTGACCTCCGTTGTGAGTGTTTGTTCGGATTTGTGTATGGTTGGATGTGGTGCACTTAATATTTTGTTGTGGGTTCTATGTGTCAAGTATTGTTATGTGATCTGATAGTGGATTGTTTTCATGTTTTGCTTGATTATGTCTTCTATTGTTGTGTTTGGGTCTGTGTCTAAGTTGGTGGTATAGTTGTTGTTATTATCGAAAATGGTCTGTTTTTGTGTCGGTGATTGGGAGGTTGTCTGGTGGTGTGGTGGAGGGGATGATTTGGATGTTGCGTTTTCTGCCTGAGTTTTAGGTGATTTTTGATTGGTATGATGTTCGTCTCGTCGTGTAGATGTTGGGTGTTTGTGTCAAGAGTGCATCATGTGGCAGTGCGGAGGGCTTTGTTTTGTATTGTCTGTAGTTTTTTGATGTTTTTTCTGAAATGATTGGGGACCAGATCGTGTTGGCGTATTCTAGTGCTGGTCTTTTGATTGTCTTGTATGTGTTAATGAGCGTTTCCTTGGTTTTCCCCCAGTGTGTAGTTGTGAGTGCCTTGATGACTTTGAGTGTTTTTGTGGCCTTGTCTATTCTGTTTTGAGTATGTGGTTTGGGGTCGAAAGTGAGGCCAAGGATCTTCGGTTCTTTTGTGGGGGGTAGTGTTATGTTTTGTATGTTTAGATTTAGGGTTGTGTTGTATTCTGCAGGGTTTGGTGGAGAGAGATTGGTCATTGTTTTGGTAGCGCGTTTAGCTTTAGTGAGTTTTCTATCTTCCATGTGTGTATTTTGTTGAGGTAAGGTTGTATCTGTTGTGCAGCGGTTTCTGGTTTGTTGTTTGAGGAGAATATTGTGATGTTTGCGTAGGTGAGAATATTTACTGTTTGTGGGGGAGTTGGTATATCTGAGGTGTAGATGTTGAAAAGTGCTGAGGAATTCCGGATTTTGTGTCTGTGTTTGGATTTTGTGTTTTGTATTTGGGTGTATTGGAGTCGTCTCTTGATGTAGTTTGCTATTTACTTGATGAGGGTGGTGTGTATGGTTAGTTTGTGGATCTTGTTGATTAGTTTGTGTAGGTCTACTGTGTCGAACACTTTGGAGATGTCATGGGCGACTGCTATGGTTCTCTGTGGTGGAATTTTCTTGTTGAATCCATTTGTGATTGTTGTTTATTGTGTGTAATGCTGTGGTGGTTGAGTGCATGGGTTTGAACCCATATTGGTGTGGTGTGTTTGGGATGTTGGATGTGATGTAGGGTAGGATGATTTTTTTCTAGTGTTTTGGCTATGGGGGAAATAACGCTATTGGTCTTTAGGAGTCTCCTTTGTTTATGTCTTTGTTTTTTTTGGGTATTGGGATTATTTTTACTACTTTCCATTTTTTAGGTATGTTGTTTGTGTTTATGGCGAGGTTGTAAGTGTGCGTGAGGAGGTTTATGGCGTTTTGCCCTAGGTATTTGATGTTTATGTTATCATGGCAGGTGGAGTTATCTCTTGCTTGTTTTATGGCTTTGATGGTCTGTTCAGTTATGGTTGTGAATTGTGGTTTGGGAGTTTTTTTATGTCTGTTTATTTTCCTGTTTTCACTTTTCGTTTGGTGTATGGTTGTTTTTGTGAATTGTTTGTTGAAGTGTTCTGCTTTTTGTATGGGTGTTGTGGCTTCTTTGTTTCCGAAGGTGATGGTATTGTTTTGTGGCTGTGTTGATTTTTTGTTTGTGAGGCCAGCAATGGTTTTCCAGAGTTTGTGTGTCTTTGTTTTATGGTCCCATTGCTGGTCTAGGTGATTTTTCCAGAGTTCTTGTTTGTGTTCTTGTATAGCGCCATCTATTTGTCTGTTTTGTTTTATGATGTTGGGGTCTGATGAGTTTTGTTTTCTAGTGTTGTTCCGTTGTGCTATGAGGTTTCTCATTGGTTCTCATTTGTTGTGTATTTTTCCACGTGGTATGTTGTGTTTGTCTGCTTTTAGGATGGTGTTGGTTAGTATTTTGTTGCCGTGTGTGCATCTTTAGGAAGTTGGATATTGGAGAGTGCTTGTTCAATTTATTTTGTGTATTCTATCCAGTTTGCCTTGTGATAATTTGTGTATGTTTTGAGGTTTTGTTGTAGCCTGAAGTTTGTTGTTGTGTTTAATGTGATTAAGATGGGGAGATGGTCAGAGGAGAGAGCGTGTGTCGTGTTCCAGGTGGTGTCTGTGTAGGGGGTTTGTTGCAGTGGTGATGTCTGGCGAAGTGGGTTGTTGGTTGGGGTGTGTGGGTATCTGTGTTTAAAGTTATGTGATTTGAGTTTTGGATGATATTGGTGAGTTGCAAAGTTCTGGGTGGGCGTTGATGTCTCATGTGATTATGGAGTTTGTGAGAGTGGTTGCGTGGGTGAGGAAGTTTTTTATGTCTGCATCTTCATTTGGGTGGTTGGGGTCTGTGGTGTCTCTGGGTGGGATGTAGAGGTTTGTGAGGTGTAAGTGCTTAGTTTTGCATAGGTAGATTTTGGTGATTTGTGCTTCAGTTTTTTGTGTGTTGATGTTGTTTGGGAGTGGGGGATCTGTGTGATGTTGTTTTTGATGTGTATGATTAGGCCTCCTCCATCTTTGTGTTTTCTGTCGGTTCTGATTGTGTGTAGTCTGTGGTTTGACGGGTTTTCTGTGAGTTTGGTTTCTTTGATGGTGATTATGTATATTTCATGTTTGTTTGTGAGATGCTCGAGTTCTGTCATTTTCTTGTTCAGTCCATTTATGTTTATTTGTAGTATTTTTAGGAGTTTGTTGTGTGTGTTTCGTTTGTTTAATTGTCTAGGGGTTTGTGATGTTTTTTGAAATGTGGGTTGTGAGTTTGTTGGTTGTGGTTGGGTTGGCGTTGATGGGTGTGGTGCTTGGTGTTTTGGGCACATCCAGTGCTTTGTGTATTGTTTGATTTTAGTATTTGTGCATTTGAGATGTACCCAGTGTGTTATGGTGGTGCTGCACATTATGGGTGTTGTCTTTTTATGATGTGTTGATTGCATAGTGTACATGTCCATGTTGTGGGGCCCGGGTTGGTCTCCACGTCCCCCCCCCCCTCGAGGAGGAGCAGAGCCGCTCCCCACGTGAGCGGGTCTACGGGGCCGAGCACCAAAAAGGTGATATTGGGCCCTCTTTGCCGGGGCAGAGGAGTCTTGGTTGATTTGAGGCTCGGCTTCCGCTTCGGTGTTCCCGGCTTCGACCTCGGCTGCAGTCCGAAGTCGTGCACGCCAACCATCTTCGGACTTAGTTTTGCGTTTTAAATTCGAGAGGTGGTATGGGTGGTGACGATGTTGTGATAGGTGATTTGCCTCGCCCGCAACGCGACATAGGTGCATAACAGGGCGCGACACCACCCTTCCATCGCTCTTTTGTCATCCTGTCTTCGTACTCATCTTCATGTGTTGTCTGTAGGTTTTTCCTGTAACGATGGTATACTGTATGCTCACTGCTCAGTATACCCACCATCACATGATCGTCCTTCTGATCTTATTCCTAACTTGATTCTCCAACTCCCTCCCCCCTTCTTTTAAGAGATTTAAACAGCAGGGATCTTGCTTTAGGCAACTATTGCTACACTCTCCTTGAATGCGTTGTCCTCTTGTTAAAACTCCGGCTCGCTCAATAACCATTCCCAACAACTTCTTCAAGATAGGTCCGAATGGCAAAATTCTTCATTAGAATTGCTGTAGACTAAGAAAACTTGGATGACCATAGGGCCTCTTATACCTGTGTCATGGACATTCTACGCTCTGTTGCGTTCAGCCTGTAGAGTGCTGATTGGCTTACCCTACTTCTGTTTACCTTTCGTTTGCTTACTCAAAACTAAACTATGGGTACGAGTTTTATTCCACAGCATGCCAACGTCTTGCTGTTGGTGGGTGCGATCTACTATGCCGGTCTCCATTTTGTGACTGACGATTTCTGCACGTCCGCTATAGAGATAATTATTGGCAAAGCACAGGTGTTGCCACTCGACTTCCATCGTGCGTTGTACACACTGCGTTTGTACGCGCGATACCTTTTGGATCTAAGACTAGGGAACTCGTTAGAGAATTTGATGTAACACTGCCCGGTGCCGTTGATGCTTCTGTCCTAGACGCCACTCTGCGGCCTGCATCGTTTCCCAAGGGAGCCTTGCCGGTGTATACAGAGCTCGAAATCCGAAGAGGAAGTTGGCATCCATGCTACCTTTCCTTTGTTTGAAGCCGGCGGGGCTCTTCTGCTCTTCCGAGTGTTAGGATTAGGCTAAACTTTGAAACTTCGGCGTCTCTGATGCTTTAGTGGTAGACGCCAGATATTCGACTTAAAAAAATTCCTACTGCTGCTTGTTTTACGGCCGAGCTGGATGCAATATTGCAATATACTGTTCGGTACGGGATGTGACGTGCTGTTCAGAGACAGTTTTTTTACTCCTAGTTACTCAAAGAGCGCGCTAAGTCCCTTTGACATATTGCTATCATTATGTTTGCGAGGGGAGGCGGGCCTACTCGAGTTTTTCAATTGATTACGTGGAATGACTATGCTCTCGTTCGCCGCTGCCAGATGGATTGCTAATATTTAAAAATAAACACATTCTCTTTCATGCTTGTCTCACATAGTGCAAGCATCGCACATTTACTTCCTCTTCCTCCTTCCCGCACGGGATGCTATTTTTAGACTGGGCAACCTTATCGCCGTCTGCATTTGGAGGATTATGTTCTCTCCCAGCCCCAACATCTGCAGTTTGCCCTCCCCGCCCCGAAGCCTGCATGAGGATCTGGGTCTATATATTTTCCGCCTTTGTTAGTTTGGCGCTTTAAATTCGAGGGGTCGTATGGGTGGGGACGATGTTGTGATAGCTGATTTGCCTCGCCCGCAACGCAACATACGTGCATAACAGGGCACGACACCACCCTTCCATTGCTCTTTCGTCGCACCTGCTGGGAACGGCAATGGTGAACCAGGTTTGACGGGCTTCTTGAGGAAGCTGGCAACCTCAGTCTTGTCAAAATGGGAAGATGAATTCTCTTCTTTATAGAGTGGAGGAGGAATAAATGTACCATGATCTAATCTTAGGTTAATAATAATGATAAATTAATTAAGATCGCCCTTGTAATAGTATTTTGGTTTTGATGACTGTAGTTATGGCTTGTTCCAACGTCCTACTATTACTACTGATATCTATAAACCTTTCGAGTTGAGGGCAAGGAAACTTCTTCGAGGGGTAGATGTAATTCTTGAGCCTGTTACCTATATGGTTCTGCTCAAAACACTACCCTGGAGGACACCACCCTTTAAATGTTTTACATTCGAATGTATTCCTTGGAGCATTTATCTTGTTAAACCGGAGCGGCGCCGGTGTGCACAGATGGCTCCAAGTCCGAAAGGGGAGTTTGCTTCTATGGTACTTCCCCCGTAAGGGGCACGCCGATGTATTTTCCTGGCCGCCGTGATGACGGAACTCGGCGTCCCGTCTGGCCCCAGCTTAGCCTCTCCTCCTTCTTCCGCTAACATCTTTCTGTACCAATTCTCCTCCTCTCCTTCACCGCAAGGTTGTATCATGTGTAGCTTGTTATACTTGGTCCCCTCATTCAGAGACAACCTCGCGTTTTTGAGCCCACCGGTTTCAAACGCTTTCTGGTTATTCGCTCTACAGATGGCACCATGTTGACCAAAGACAACATAATCCCTCAGAGGAGAGCATCAGCTAGTTTGCCTGGTAGAGAGCCGAAGGTGACCCGTTTCTCGGATGGGAGCCCCCTTCCGAGGTGGCCATAATTAGTGTCTTCGGGTACTCAATGGCTCACCGGTGAGTGCGACCTTGGATCGGATCAAAGTGGAGGTTTTGATATGAAAGGGAGGTGACTCGAGACCCAACCCCCTACACTCTTGGTCACGTTTGATCGTGACAGGCTCCTATAGTTGTTGCGTGCTGGTTGGTATCGCTACCGCGTGAAGGCATTCGTGCCACTGCCGCGTAGGTGCTACTACTGCCACCGCTTCTGCCATACGAATCGCTCATGTAGATGTCCCAAATCGGTTTTACCCGAAACCTGTGTAAGTTTCTCCAAGGCCGTACACCATAAGTCCTTTTCTTGTTCTTGACAAAGCGGCTTGCGCAAGTTCCGCTCCACGTCGGACGTTCTTCTTTAATTAAAAAATGCTATCTGCGAGGCCTTCCTTTGTAGGAAAGACTACGTCACAGTATTTGTCGATCTGGAGAAGGCGTACGATACCGCATGGCGATAATTTATCATGGAGACTCTCCACAGGATGCTGGCGAGGGGACGCCTCACTATTTTTGTTTTTGAATTTCTGCGAGATCATGGATTCCGCGTTTGTGTGAGGCGAGTCCTCTCCGGCCCAATGGAGCAAGAAGAGGGCGTTCCGTAGGGCAGTGTCCTAAATGTCCCACTCTGTCCCCTGAGCATCAACGGTATCACCTCGGTTTAGTGCTAGGACATACTTCAAGAGCTCGGTGTAACTCAGGTCGTTGTGCCCTCTGTTTTTTTCCCAGGATGCTACCTTAGCAACTTTTTACTACCTTTGAATATTTATCGCCCCGCCGCTGCTCACAAAGCTTCCACAGCCTCGGGAGTACTGTGTTTGACCTTTTTAGAGCACACCTCGTGTCATGCCGGATCCGTGCGTACAGGGATGGCTCCGAGACGCAGTAGAAAGTCGGATTCCACGCCGTATCTCCTCTGTTTGAACTCAGCGGCGCTCTACCGACCAATGCGTCTGTCTTCACGGCTGAGCTGGTTGCAATACATCGCTCGGTATGAGAGAGGGCACCGGAAACAGGATTGTGATTTATAGCAACTCACAAGGCGCCCTGAGATGTCTTGAGGCATTGTAATCTCCACACACCCTAGTTCGTGGTATCTCTAGCGCATCGGTTGCCGTGAGCTGTGCGGATGTCGAGAATCTTTTCTGATTTTTCTTAGACATAAAAGTATTGCTGTGAATGAGCTCGGAGACCAGTTTGTTATTCATAGCGACTCACAGAGCGCGTTTATTTTCCTTGGTGCATTATTAGAATCTCTGACGCCATGGCTGCTGCGAGTCGGGAGCACAGGCAGGGATTACCGGAAACCACCAGACCGGCGTTTTGCTCTTCCTCACACTGACTACATGGATAGTATTAGCTCAGCACTTATGCCTGCTTGGCACATACGATGTTGATGACGTAGTAGAATTGGCGTGCGATTGCACCCCGACTCTTCCCGTCAACCTACCACCAATACCTCCACGGTATGTCATTCTATGACCTACGAATCGTTCACTCTCGCGGGACGCAGTACCATCTGATGGAGCTCTTTTGAACCTTTCTGCGAAGAATCCTTGGTCCCCCAAGCTGAATGCCACGTTTTGGTTGCTTCGTTCGTGGTACCTGGTCCGGTACCGTTACAAGCGGGTTCCCTACCGCTTGTCCCTCCTACTAGGGTGGGGCTCCTGTATATAAGACTGTGGTGTATTGGCGTTTTGGGAAGAGGTGTCTCTCTTCCACAATCTTTAAATTCTTTAATTTTTTGTCCCGCGCTTAGGTCCGTGAGGAATGCGGGCCTCCCAGGAAGCATCAGGGTAGTCCAGTTTTCTTTTGTTTCTAGATTTTATTAGTTTTTTCCTTTTCTTTTTATTTTTTAAATGTCCTAAAGATAGGCTTATTTTAGTAACTTCGGCAGCTTCCATAAGGAATCCTAATTTTTCTTTTTAAATCGAATGTACAATCGCCCTTTTGGTGCTTCAAATGTCCAAATCTAATTTTGTTTTCTTTCTTTTCACGTACCGGTGTCACCGAACAGCCGTCCTTGAGTAACATGTGAGTATCCTTGTAGCCACCTGCCTCATGATTGGGCATGGCCTTGTTCTAGAATTCGGACAAGTCTGGGAGAGGCGCGTGCCCTTACGGTTCTTTGGCTAATCCGGCTATACTATTTTCACTAATTTTCAACTCCCTTAACTTCACCACTCCTACCAATTATTCTCAAAACTTTGGTGACATGCCTATGTTGATATTCTATAATTTCACTCCCTTAAGTTTTGAATGCCCTCCTGCCCCCAACGTTGCTGTTTCCGCCCTCTTCCACGGTTTATGTCCCCTTCCTCCTGTGGTTAATTAATTACCCCACCCCTTCCTTAATTGCGAACAAGGGTCCCCTGCGGGATTTTGAAAACCACACAAAGGTCAAAATGACAATCGCTCGCCAGCTCGTGTACCCCCAGGAGTCGGCCCTCGATGAACGGCAAGTTACAGATAGAGTGGTAGCAGTGTGGGTTTTTTTTACACCCCACTCCTCCCCACTGGGTGTGTTAAATTGCCGAATGGCGGGTGTCGTTTCGGAGCACCTTTGGGGCGGATAACTGTAGGTAGTAGCGATCCGGGGTTCGGAAGCCTCGCTAAACTGGCTCATCCCACATACAGTCATGAGATGGGCGCGTCGGTGGTCAAAACCGGAGCGAAAAAACAATGGTAATAATTCCATGAGAACGGGAAATGACCTTGGATTGGGTCGCTGGCCTCTTGCTTGGGCCATCTAAAGCGACGTAGTTTTGTCTCGTGCAGGAGTGAGAGGGAACTCGGAAGGCGAGACTAGTGAGGAGGAGTACATGAGAATGAGAAAAGTGAAGAGAGAGAGACTATGAGGATATGTGAGAATGAGACTAGTGAGGAGAGGGAGTATGTGAGAACAAGACCACCTGACCTGTACGTCCGGCATCCCTTGACTACTGCATTTGGAGGGGGGGTGAAGGGGCTGAGCTTTTAACATGCCCGTTTCTCCTTCTATTGCCTCTCATCTCTCCTGCAAGGGGATGTCAAGTGCAGAATGGGCAACCTTGCTGCAGCTGTCATATGGAGGATTGTATACCCTCCCGGCCCCAATGCCTACAGGATTTTTTACTGTAGGCATTGGGGCCGGGAGGGGTTAATGTGGCTAAATATCTTTCACACATTTTCACTTTCTCTAGCTTCACCACTTTCCTTAAAGATCCCCCTCCCTTACAAACTTTCTACGGGAAAATAAAGCTCTTTCCGTCTGGGATGAGATCACGAGGCAACACTAAAAACATGCACCGACATCTGCACTTGCTGTCACCAACATTCTGACATTTACAACATGCCAAACATTTAACAAATGTAAATCAAATCTGCAGACACCCGGTGAGCTGTTTTTGGAGGGGAAAATTGACATTTGTACATGCCAACGCATATTATCAGGGCCACAGCCGAAACCTGGGACACTTTTATTCCATATGTTCACCAGTGATGTTTTTTTTTTTTTGTCTCATGCAGAGAACTGTGGAAGCCGCTGCTCTCGCTTCTATCGCAGGTGACGTTGAATCTCCTCCACTACTACACCGTATCGCAGAGGTTCGCCAATCACGAAGGCGATTCGGACTTGATGCCAAACGCGTTTCCAGGCACCTCTCGCAATCCCTCTTCCTTCTACTCCTCAACGCTATCCCCCAATGACGAAGGCAGTGACGGCGACGGGTCTCTCCGTGGCGTCTCCTTGCCTGATGAATGCGTCATGACGGGGCTGGACTCAACGGGTGCGAGTGAGGGTATTCTGGAGGATTTGGATAGGAGCGAGCAGGTGAAGGGCTTGTTGACCGTATCCTACCCACATCTGATAAAAGCACTGAAGGGGGACTACGAGCAGGTGTCCCTTTCGACGCTCGAAGGGGAAGTGCAGGAGCTAGTAATCTCGCTGCAGGCAGCTGCGGGTATGTTGAGGGTACTGATGCTGAGGAAGGGCGAAGCGGGGTCGCCTGAATCGTCCAGGGCAGATACTGCGGAAAGTGGGATTGTGATGACCAGAGTCGATCACCCCTGCCGGGGGAAGCAGGATCCGCCCCTTTTGCACGAGTCCCTTCGACAAGAATCGGTGTCTTCAGTTCCTACAAGGGAAAGGGAAGGTAGTGGGGTGTACTTTCATGCAATTTCCGGTGACACGGAGTCCGTGAAAGACCCCTCATACGATTCTCTGAGTCTCAGTTCACCCGCGGCGGACGACTACACGCTCTTGAAACCCCCTCGAGATGAAGCCCACCACACCACTCGGGCCGAGTTGATCGCTGAAATGATGGAGGCGAAGAAGAAGGAGGATGCCCTCCTCACGCAGCTACACCAAATACAGGGGCTGTATGCAGGGCAGGTGGACGAGAAGGAGGAGCTTTTGACAGAATGTGCAAAGCTCCAGTCAACGATTGAGCAGTTGGCGGCAGAGTTGCAGGTAAGCTCCCTATCACTTAAGGGTGCCTTTGCTCTTCCCGCGGAACGCCCGTGTCCCTTCGAAGAATCGGGCCTTTGCTCCCCACGTCCAACGACCTCGCTGCATAATCTAGCCCAATTTGTTAGGTGATCGTTGAGGTCTCGCTTGAGGAAGGGAAAGTTGTTTATGCAACAGGAATTTGCCCCTCATCGGCGCTCTTTTCTGATCCCTCTTTCAGTGAGGACCTACAGTTTAATGATGGGCCCGACTCCGGGGCGCTACACTATATGACAGCCAACGAGGAAGGGAAAGATAGCGGTTAATGAATAGTGCCGAAAATAAAGATAGCGGTTAAGGAGGTGCCTTGAGAGGAGAGTAAGTTCACTCTGGGAGTGCTTACTATTATAAGTCGGAAGGGTCTTCAGCAAACTGCGCCACCCCCACCCACATATTACACACCCTCTCCATTTTTGTGTCCACTCCCAGAAACCTTAAGACCACCCTCTTTTCCCACCACTGGGATGATTCCCTACCCCCCCCTCCCGCCGGACGGTCCCGGAAAAACACCCACCTCAAAGAGTCTGCTCACTCGCTCGTGAGACGCTCGTTAGATCGGAAGGAGGCTCAAGGAAACGTGAATACTCAAATTTTATTTATTTAAAAAAAAATTATATATATATATATATATATATATATATATATATATATATATATATATATATATATATATATATATATATATATATATATATATATATATACCACCCAATACAATCATAGGAAAAAATATACAGAATTAACAAGAAAACACTGACTAAATTAAGAATAAGTGCATACAAGATAAATTAATTTGCACTTCAAATTAGGCAATATTTAGAAAGGTCTACAGACGACCTCGCGAGCTCACTGTCCCACTCAAATGCGGTTTTGGCCCAACCACAACTACAAGCCGCCTCGACTTTGTGGCTACTAATTTTTCCCAGAGCTGTCTCTTTTACACTTGATTAGGATGAGTCCCCTCACTGTCCTTGAGTTTGGAACATGGGAAGGGGGGCCGTCTGGCTAGATCCGTCTCGTCCTAGTTCTCATTGTTGCTAACGATGGACCAGGGAGAGGATGGATGTGATCCCCAAATCGCACCACACACAGAGCTCTCCCAGTTCCATACTCTCCGACAACTTCCTCACTCAGAAAGGAGAGCAGTCACCGGTACCTTAGGAGCTGGAAAAGGGGGAAAAGAAATTACCCACTGCTTGCTCCTTGATGGAGTAAGTAAGACATTCACACATATACACACCTGGCTTTCTGTCCAGCTCCGCTTGCCTGCGTGCACTCGGAAACAAAAGTTTCAAAAGAGTCTTTTACCCTCTCTCTTATAATATTAACCCTTTATCGGGCACTCCTAGAAATGCTTGGAAATAACAAATTCTAACACTTGATCATAAATATTGACCATATTACAAGACATTTTTACTTGTGTGAGTTTTTTTAAAAAACGTCATTGTTATCATGCCAATCAAGGTCAAAGAAGTGTCCAAAAATAGTTCTTCGCCAGAATATGGTAAAAAACATTTTCCCCCAAACAAAAAAATATAAATTATTTTCTTCGGAAAATTAATCACATATATATTCAGAATAACATTTATTGATATACAAAAAAGTGTGAAAATATAAAAAAATACATGAATTCTTGTTTTCAGAAAATATTTTTCCGGGTGTACTTTAACTGTCAATTTCTCATTAATTACAATATTAGAGTCTACAGGTACAAACGTTGGCACCTAGGCAACTCCTTCATGGTATTTGATGAAGCAGTTGCAATCAGCATTGAGGCAGATGTGGACTTTGCAGAAAATGTTTGATCTCAGGATGTTGCCCTTCTTGCTGCAGTACTTGCAGTTCTGGCGGCTGCTGTGAACAGGGCCATGGAAGATGGTAAAGTCAAACCTTAGACTTATCAGGGGTGTGACTGCGGTGTCCTCGGACAGGTGTAGGAACCTCAACAGTGCTGCTGAGGTTTGGAGAGCCTAAAGACCTTTGTGAATGACTTGTCACTGTCTTCTGACTGTTGGCACACCTGAACACTTGGATTCGGAAATCTTTGAGTGACATACCAGATTGCTCGCCAAGAGACTTACAGTCCCGCTTATACAGGAGCCAGACATTGGTGACACTAATATCGATAGTATAAGCGAACAAGCGCAAGTACCACCTCTTAGATTTCATGGGAGCTTTGAAGAGATGAACTAGCATGTCACTTTTGTCAATGCCCACCATGTTGGCATTTTAGTACTTGATTACTGAAGGACAGGTTACCTCCTTCCTCTGTTTGGTGTCACTGCAGTACCGGCTGATAGTAGAAATGGGCTCGACTCTAAGGTCGGTTGAAAGTAAAGTGACAACCTTGTTATCCTTCCACCTGACGGCCATGATCCCGTCGTTGCTGGTCATGTAGTCCATGGTACCCCTCGGGATACTTTTCTTTTTCATATTCTTGATGGTCTTGAGTGGAGGCTTGCCGATTCGGTATTTCCTCGCTGTCCCAGTGTACCTACAGCCCTTTTCCTTGAGGTGTCGGACAATCTCTAGACTTGTGAATTAGTAGTCGGCAAATATTGTTGTGGTAGATGAGCAAAACATGGTACTGGCTGGCCAGTACAGAGACTATCTTGCTGATCTTACTCAGGCTTTGATGTTCAGGACCCAAGAGGACGCCATGTGCCTTGAGTGTAGTCTCTCCCCCGCCCTGGTACAACACCTGTCATGGAGAAAGTCATCCTCTGAAGCCCTCCCAAACAACTTGAACCCCCATTTGTCCGGCTTGTTCTAGATGTATTGTCTTAGGTTTCCAGCTTTCTTGCCTTTACCTTTATAGGCCACCATGATCTCATCCACTGACTGTCTGGGCGTTTGTGCCTCTTTCCTGAACGCAGTATTCAAGAAAGTGAACATTGGCTGGACTTTGAAGAATCTATCGATAGTGGATAAGCCTCTTCATCATCCGGAACCTCTTAGATGACATGAGGTCTGCAACCTGAGGGATCCTAGTTTCTATACACCAGTAGTCTTCAACTGCAGATGTTTGTATGATCCCCATATATAACAAGATAGCCACGAAGTTTGGTTATGTGCTCCACGACCTGTAGGCTGAAGAACTTACTGAAGTACTGGAATGGAGACTGAATGTAGTGTGGAGGAGTATGCACGTACTCAGAAAGGGGTGAGTTATTGATGTCAAACTTCTTCCAAGTGGTTGACCTAGCTTGTTACTTCCCCCTTGTCTTCTTGGCTTGTGGCTCTGAAACTTCATCTTTCATCACTTCTTCATATAGTCATCATCATCTTCTTCGTCTTCTAGGACCTCCACTGCAGGCGTAGCAGACTCCTTTCTGCTGGTAGGATATGCAAGGTCATCATCGTCATCGTAGGCCTCCTCATCATCACTGACTGCAGGGTTGGCCGGCCCTGAGAGTATTCCCCATCGTTTTATAAAACATCCGAGTAGACACCTGCAAGTTAAATTGTACATCAAAATACAACTACATCATTATGTATACATTTATTATCTAAGAAATCTAACATAGCAACTAAATACATCACAAAAATTGAAATAGAAATTAAATATTAGCAGTATGGGCAATTATAGAACTCATTGAACTAATAAAAACTAATATAAGTGAATGAAATCACACATTTATCAATATATACACATTTATAATAAATTTATAAAAATGTTTTCAAATTCAAACTGTAACATTTTATAATGCCTTAAACACATGTGTTTACATCCACTCGACTTGAAAATATTTGCTCGCTGTTATGTTGGATTATTAGGACAAAATATGTACAGTATGGTCACTAGATGTATTAGGCATATTATCAAAAACTATGCATCCAACATGGTATGTGTACTTAAAATGATCGTGCATATGATCAATAATAGTCATCCCAGCATGTGGCAAAAACTTGGGTGACCAGGGCATATGAACATTTTTAGCTTCACATTTTTCCTGTTAATATCTCTAATTTCGCCGAGGTGTATGTACGAGTATATATCACTTCTTGCACCACTTAGCACAACTATTCAACTGTATGATGTGTGAACTGCATCAACTCACCATCACTGGTTACGGAGCAAGGACCTGGGAATTAGCCAGGTTAGCAGCGCACATGCACACTTTGTGAGATCTTGAGAGACACTGATGTTTGGAAGGATCTGAGCTGTTGTTGATTGGCTGAAGGCCGTGACGTCGCTAGTGAAGACATAGCCAAACTTTCCCTGATTGGCATAAAGATACCAAGGTGCGCATAGCCCCCCGCATGTAGGCATGTGGGCGCCATTTGTGAAGCTAGCTTAAATTACCAAAATTCGGCGAAAGACAGGGTCCAGCACTGCTTCCAGGCTGCTTTGTCCTCCATCCTCCACCGAAACCTGAAATAAAAGGTGGGCATTATAGTGGGCACAGGTGAGTTGAAGCAAAAAAACAACAACAAGAAAACCTACTACACCCCAACCCTACCGAACTAGAACACTATACAACACTTACACACCCACTTACCTGCGTAGCACTCGGACGGTGGTTAAACACCGTCCAACTTCAACGCGTCCCATCCGACATCCACACTTTGGAAACCACCCTGGATCCCGTCAACGATCACGATACTACCTCTCACTTTGTACTGCCATGCGGCATCTTAATAACTTTTTAGATCCACAACAGCACAAGTGTTCTTTTCTAGAACCTTCTGCCTTTCATGCCTCGTTATGTTCCATATATATTGACGGGTCTACGTCTGATAGTTGAGTGGGTGCTGCCGCAGTATCTCTTGGCAGTCTAGAGACATTCCTTCCTCAGATGGCGTCTATTTTTACCGCCGAACTTACATGGTATTTTGCTCGTCTTTCACTACTAAGACTACCTCCCTTCCTCCTCCCTCATCTCCAATTAAACAAGGCCACAAGAGAAACATACTAAAAAAAATTGAACGCCACAACAAGGGCGGTATAAAAGGATTAATAAGCATCAATCTCATGCACGCATTTCCATGTTATGAGAGCTGGTAAGGGAGGAATCAAACGAAAGCCATACCCATACCCCACAGATGACAAGTGTCATACATAACTGACCTGGTAGTTGAGCTGCGCGTTGTGGTGTCGTGCTTCCCTCGAGGTCCAGTTTGAGAGCGTATCTAGAAGTGTTTTAGATTCTCTTCGTTACCTTCATCAGTTTTCCCCCTTCCTATACCCTAGTACAAAAAATTCGCTCGGGTTTGCTTTTGTTCGGCCCCCCAAGTCATATCGGAATCTTTGGTAATGGGCGGGCGAGCCATGCTGATGATTCGGTCACTTATACTATCCCAATAACTTGGGGGTTACCATAGAGTGAATTTATTTCCCTTTGGTAATACAATGGCGTCTATGGCAGAAAGAGTGGGATAACTTCTTTCCCTACTGACCATTGAGCACCGAGAAGTCTCGATCCTTACGAATTAGCCATATCAGCCGTGCTCATTGCCATTTTGACTACTGGTGGGGGCACCAGCTGCCATTCCCTTTTGTCCATACCGTAAAATAACTGCAGTCTCAGTAGTGTGCCTCGTCTATCGCGCCTACCAAGATTGTTGGCTGAAGCAAGTTTTTGTGTACAGTAGTACCCTATTAAAGGTTTGAGCTCAATCTGGTCTAGTTCCTCTTTTCTGATCTTTCCTGGTTTTAGTTTGGGCAAGTTGAAATTAATCCGTTTTGAATTTTCTGCCAGCGAACATTCCTTTGGATTGGGCAGCTGTCGCCCAGTACTCTTTTTTTTTTAATAAATCTTGTCTTCCTCATTTTCTTTTTACCTTTGGTTCTTTCCTTGTTTTGTTCTTCCCTCGATTTTTCTTTCCCATTTTCCTTGTATCCCTCTTGAGGGTGATGCCGCGTCGCTAATCACGCCTTTCTTTGGCAGACGACGAAGGCCCGTCTCGGGGAGTGGGAGCGAAGGCCGAAGGAGAGTGAAGCCGCGGCGTCCAAGAAGAACAAGAAGCCGCCGCTCGCCCACTCCATGAAAGACAAAGGTTCGCTGCTACCCATCCCTTCTCCCCCCGACACACTGGTGCAAGATCATCTCACTCATTGATTTCAATAACTTTATTAATTTTGCAAGCGGTCACTTCCTCAGGACTCTTTCACTAGATCCACATAAAGATTAGTAGGACGATCACTTGGCAAAGCCCTTGTGCTTCACGGGCACTCATTGTTAAGGGAGTAAGTGGGAGGAAGAACGTTAGTGCTTTGTTTTGTCACAAACCATCAAGCATTGGAGACCGTGGCCCAATGGACAGCCATCCGTAGCGCGTCAGATGACTGTGGATAGGTAACCTATTCCTCAGGTTTCGAAAGCGAAAAAATGATGGAAGGGGCAGCTATGCTGTGATTGGCCATGTGCGTGCTGATGAATGTGGAAAAAATTGCCATCACGTATTCGTCAGATTCTTCCCTCCTCCATGATTGGTGGGAACTGACTACCACGGCCGATTTTTTTTCTTCGCTCTTCCTTAGGAATCAAACCTGTCACTTCCCAAGGAAGGAGGGGGGCTTGAGAACCCAGTGCTTTAATCACTAGGCTACGATAGCTCCTTCAAATATGTACTTATGAGTGCCTGTTTAAAGTAAGTTCGCTCCTGGTATTTTTAAGTGCCCTTTCAGGATCAATATTTGGGAGGCGGATGAGGTTTGCTTTAGCATCTTTTTTATTTCTGCTGTTTTTATTTCCTGTTTGTATAAAAATTTTACTCACAACTACGTGCGTACTCTTCCATACCCGATTTCGCATTGCCCCCACCCTTACTCCCTTGCACACTCACAAGATGAAGTGACTCGTGTGTCTTTTTTTAGTGAAGGCGGCGCTGGCAGCGAGGGAGCTGGCGGCCCTGTGCCGGGACGAGCTGTGCGATCGCGTGCGGGAGCTTGAGAACCTCTTGGAAGAGGTTATTCGCGACCGCGATAAGAGTGTCCAAGAGCTAAACCTCAAGGTCTCTGACCTTACCCTCCAGGTAAGAATAGACCCTATTTGTCTCGATTGCTTGGTTCTCCAGTCTGTCCGGCACATTCCTGTTGGATGTCGTTGTTGTTACATTGCTCCCCGGGAACAGATGAGCTCTGCTCCCTACGAACCCTTGGGAGATTTAGGGACAAAGCTTGATGTAGGCCTCGTCAACGTTGCCACAATTAAGTGAGGTCGCGCTTTATGTGAAACTCCCGAGGAGCCAAGTTAGAGTGGCGGGAGGTGTTGCATGCTGTGTAAATTTGATAGAACCCCCCACCCCACCCATGCAACAGCTAAGAAGTGAAAATTCTATTGCATCGTAATCCCCCACCAGGATTGCATCCATGTTGGATGGTCGGTCATATCCACTTGGGAATGATTGACCTCTTTTCAACTTATTTTCTCTTGCCCAACAGGGTGGCTAGAGTTTAAAAAATAGAGCCTTGCCTGCTGGGTGCCCTCGTTGAGTGTCGGGGGGGGGGGCTGATGGAGCGTGCTTCCTTCTTGCGTTTGCTTTGTTTTTTGTCGCGAAGTTTTTGTTTAACTTTCTATTTTAATATAACCTAGTATTAGACATGTAATTAAGTACGGCCACTTATGCCCTTGAAGGCTATCGCCAGATGGAAGCTAAAAAAAATCGTGTCCTGATCTGGTTGAGTTTCGCGCACGTTACTGGCACGGGGGCGAGCTGGGTCGCTGCCGCTTGTCCTTGTACTCGGGATGGGTCGTGCACTGCAGTTTCTGGAGGAGGTGAGCCGCCTCCATAGTATTTAGCTTTTGGGTGTTGGGTGTAGGTTCGGGACATGAGTGTGTTTTACCGGAAGAGTCCGCGAGGTCTCTACGTTTGTACACTTTTCGTTGGAAGAGGTTTAAAATGGAAGTGTTTCAGTTGAGAACCGCTTGACATCTTCGGTCCCTGTCTGCCACTTTCTTTTGTTACTTATATTATTGTTTCTTTCGTTAGACGTTCGTCTCATTCTCTGAGCCAGAGCTCCTCCATTTCCTCTCCCTTCTTTTAGTGCTGGCGTTCAGATGCCGTCTCAAGGGCAGGGATTAAGTCCCTATTATCTTTGTTGCTTTGGGATTTATACTCTTAACCACGGAAGTGGTGCCTTAAGGGGATTTCTGGAGTAAATCCTCGTTATTTGCAGCTGGAGGTGGCCGACCGCCAGCTACGGTCTTCCCGTCAATTCCTGGAGGAACAGGCGACCGAGCGCGACCAGGAGGTGGACGAACTGGTGCGCGCAAACGAGAAGTTGAAGGAGCAGTTAAAGGAAAAGGAAGCGGTGGTGGGACACCACGCCGCTCTCCAGAAGGAGGTGAGGTCCTTGTAGCATATGAGCATTGCCGTCTTTCCCCGCGTTTGGGGGGATGGTGCCATTCGACGAGGGCATTGGCTTACTATTCGCCGGCACGGGCCTGATTTTGTCGAGCCGATAAAAAGGAGTCTGTTCTTGTATAGGACTCGGAATTGTTCCTCCATTTTTCCTCCCTGTCTCATCACTTGCAATTTAAACGGATGCCTATGCCCTCGTTTATGTCGGCCAGATTTATTCGTTCTGGGTTGGGATGCTGGGTAATGCTTTTATTGGCGAGATAAATCAATTTTAAATGGTTTGTTCGGGAGTTTTGAGGTGGTTTGGTTGTGTGTTATTGCCATTAACGGGGGTTTGCGTGATGTCTTGTTTGTATCTAATGCAGAAGGTAAGTTTGCTGCTTTGATTCAATCCTAATTGATGTTATTATTAGTTCGTGATGTAATGCCGCCTAGCTTACTCTAATACCTTGTGTCGACACTTGTCTGTATGTTTACTCCTCGGAGATAACTTGATGGATTCGTGTCCTTTATAAAAGGTAACACTTTGGGTGGCTTTGTCGTAACCCTCAGTTTTGTGTTGCTAGAGGAAAGGCCTTTTAGTTAGTTGGGCATTTCATTTTGATGAGTTGGCATGGCAACTCGCTTGACCGGTTATCGCAGTAACTCTTAAGTAACCTAGTCGTGTCTTTTATTCATATTTTGCGCCGCGACTCCGTTTTTGTCCACCGGCGTCCACCAGATGCGAATGCTGGAGAAAGAGTTGAGGGAGAAGTATGTGACCTTGGGTGAGGCGAATGCCAAACGTGAGGAGACCCAGGGCGAACTCGCTGCTGCCCTTGATAAGGTAACGGGGAGGCGGAGGCACACTGAGCCCCCTCGACTTTAGATTTCAAAGGGATTTAGAGGGTTGAAGTCCTATTTATAACCATAGGCGATTTTTAGGTTTAGTGAACATAGGAATTGCATCACGGTAAAGTTGTCTCCATTTCCCCAAGTCACTGAGGTGGGGAGGGATCGCTTTTTGTCCCTTTTTGTCGATGTGATCCCCATCATTTTCCGCGTGGCATTCCTTCGTTATTGTTTTTTTTATTGTGCACGTTTCACTGCATGGTGGGATTTCCACGCATAACCCCCCAACCCCCCAGTATGTGTGGGGTGGCAGCATGGTTTTAGTTCTGTGAGAAACCTCGCCCAATCAGGTTTTCTCGTGGTTTCTTATATCACCTCACGCGTGCTTGATTCTGACCTTTCGCCTTCGTTCGTGTTTGTTACACTTCCTCCCTTCCTCCCTATTTCCCTCTCCGCTTATGGGCGCTTCCGGTCCTGTTGGTGGTGGCTCTTCTGAGAATTCACTTTTTATTTTTTTGTGTGAAAATGCTCTTGTTAGTTATTGAAGTGACCTTTCAATTATGAAATGGTTATCTGCTCTCTTCCCGAGATGCTGTTCTTTGCAGGAAAGGGGGTGGAGGACCTATTAGTATATTTTCTTTTGTTCGTGGCTTACAGTGAGGGTAGGAAGATGAACAGTCGTGGTATTTCGGGGAGTGGGGTGGGTAACGCCCTCTATCTCCCGTTGCCGGGTCTGTGCTGAAGTGGGAGTGAGACAGAAAAGGGAAGAAATTAAACTTAAAAAAGAACTGAGAAAAAACTAATAAACATATAGGCATGGAAAGAGCTGTTGTCGCAAACTTGAATCTCAAATGACGTGGTTAGTATGGCGTATTGTGAGTCCCCTGGTGTAGATTTATGCAGTCCCCTAAACTAGGAAATTCCCCTTCCCTCTTGTGGGGAGGATTCGGTTCGGAGGGGTGGAATCCTGACCTTTTCAGTGCCCCTCACTTTCCATTAAAGTTGTTTCCCCTTCGTCGTCCTACTACTTCCAATGCAAGAAAGTTCCTGTTCGCCGCTCTGAGTCCTCTCTAACCCCAGCCAAGCTCGGATTCGCTGTCATTTCCCCTTCGTCTTCTTTAGACTGCGTCTGGGTCGCTCGCTCGCCATCATCTTCGCCGAGAATTCAGTCTCCTTAGTGGGGAGGTCGGTGTCCCCAGATTCGAGGTTTGGGTGGACATGTTGGGTTGAGGGAGGGGGGACGTTTAGAATGGGCTTTTGCGTGGTGGTGGACTTTTATCCTCTTTGGTTCTTTTCTTTTTGCCCGTTTTTTCCGGAATTACAAAAGGAGGGTCTTCGGTGCGGGGCCAGGGCAGGTCCCGCCGGTCATTAGCGCCCCAAGTAGTCTCCCTCTATATCTTCTCGTGTTATGTACTCGCACATTTTTTTTACCTTCCTATTATTCGAACTTCATTTCAAAATCTGTCGAGGGGGGATGCGCTCGATGGTTTTCGTTTTTTAATGTTTCTTGACTAAGCTTATGCCTTGGTAGTCGTTTGAAAGGTTTTGGTATCGGTCAATGTAATACCCCCTATTGGCTTCACCCCCATCCCCATCTTCTTTACTTTTCCCTCATTTTCTGTTAATTTTTCTTCTGCCTGCACATTCCCGCGTTTGTTCCTCTCACCGAACACTCACACCTGTGGCACAAGGAATGCCACAGCTCCTCCCCTCACTGGTCGTAGCCCTGCCTTCCTTTTCCCTCTGGGTATGATGATCTTTCCCGCCCTGGTTGTGCTTTGCGCCCTCTTTGCGCGCCCGTAGAACTGCAAGAAGCGAACACCTTAAGCTAACCACCACCCGCGTTTTCACTAACCTCCTTATTTGAAGAGGGTTGGGCTACGGGAAGAGCATGCGCACATACACGCACATATGATTCCATGCATGGCCTATACACACTTTACATGCACACTCACCTGGACTTGTGCGCTTTGGTTCATTGCTTTGCGGGAATGGAATTAATGTCCTATGTATGGTTTATGGTGGGCCAGGTAGAGGACCTGCGCGAGGTTGTGCAGTCGGTGGAGATGCAGCTGGCGGCTAAATGCGCCGAAGAACGACGCCTGTGTGAGCAGAATGACGCCCTCAAACTGGACCTCGAGGAAACACGACACCACAATGCACAGCTCACCACCCAGGTCAGTTATGTATGACACTTGTCATCTGCAGGGTATGGGTATGGCTTTCGTTTGTTTCCTCCCTTACACGCTCTCATAACATGGGAATGCGTGCATGAGATTGGGTTTGAACTAATGCTTATTAATTTATACCGTCCATTGTTGTGGCCTTTGATTTTGTTGAATATGTTCCTCTTGTATATTGCGCAATGGATGACCTTATGTTTAATGGGGAGGGGGAGAAGTAGTTATAGTAGCGTTAACGCGTGCCGACCCACTCTTTGTATGAATCTGGTAGATTCATATGATGGAAGTGGGGTGGTAGATGGCAAAGTTCGGATGGTGCTTCCCTTGTCGCTCTCTATTCCTATTTGTCCCTGAATGGACACATGAACGTCAATTCGCTTTAGGGGAAGGTTAAAATCGTTTCCAACCTCGGTCTTCAGCCATTTTCTTTTTTAGTTTTTCATTTTGCGCTGCGCCATTTTAAGCTTTAAACCAATGCGCATTTCTCAACAACGGCGGGGGGGGGGGGGGGGTTGCTACTTATAGGGGCTGGTTAGTGACCAGACGATGTCCCGATTCTGGTCGACTCGGCAGAGGCTGACATATGCGGGGGGAAGGGGATTCCTGTTTCGGATCTCACCTTAAATTATTTTCCCTCCTTTTCATTCATTCCTTTGTCTTGTCTTCGGCCTGATTTATCAGCGATTTAGCTTTCAATTAATTCTCAATCCTTTTAGTGGTGTGCGCGTGTGTCTGTTTTTCATTCTTTGTTGCAACCAGGCGGCTGTGTGTGTCCTAACCTCAGTCTCGTTCCGCTTTCATCTCCAACCTCCCTCCCTCCTGACCCAGTTGGAGAACGCACTGAAGCAGAGCCCCATCTCGGCCCCGACTCTCCGCACGAGTCCCACCCATCCTCCTTCTGACTTTGGGGACCCCAGGAAGTACGATTCTGGCGGTAATCATGGCCTGCAGAAGCAGATCTCGCTATCGGAAGAGTTGGAGAGCGACCAGACGCCGGACCCTCGTCCTGACTACGTACCACCCTCGTCCATGCCTCACACACCTCAAAACCTCGACCTGTCCTGCGATGCTTCTCTGGTAAATTGCTTACTTGCACATATTGAAGGGTTACTGGAGCTTTGGAGAGAGTTTAACTAACGACTAGTTACGAAATGCGTCACTCTCGTATTATAAAACCACGTTCCGTTCTTGGAGGTCCTCAAAATGTCCTAATGAACCCATAAACTAGATAGATTGCTGTGTTATGTGTGTGTGTGTGTGTACTGTTTTAAGGGTAAACTCATCTAATATGATGCTGTCTAGTTACGATCTTGAACCATATATGTAAAGATTTTCCCCTTTTTATAGCTGGAAAACCTTATTGCTCGATTGGAACGTTCTACCCTTGGGTTGGAAGCTCTTCAAATGACTCTGGCGCCGGAGGAAGACCTTTCGGACGCTGAAATCTCTGTGATATCTGCGGGAGGGCTGGCCCTTCCTTCCTATAGCCGCCGGGCTTTGTCCCCAGCCTCTCTTGAGGCTAAGCTGGAGGAGAAGCTGTTCTCCTTCGAGAGATCGGCCGAAGCTGCAGCCAAGTACACTAAGGACCTTGAGATGAGACTGCGAAACGTGAAGAAGGAGTTTGATGTGAGTAGCCGCATAGATCAGCCTCGTGTGCAATTCGAGTTATCAAAGAACCCCCCCTCCCAGCGCACAACTACAAACTGAACCTCCAATCTTTCCTTACTGATCACGGCTTATTGGTCTAAAGTTATTTTGGGTCCTCTTTACTTCCCTTCTTAAAAGTTGGCGCTACATTTGCTTTTTTGAGTTGTATTGGGGCGATTTACATATTGTAATATCTATATTGTATTGTCGGTGATGTTCTGAACACATTTCTGGGGAAGCAGATTCTGGAGGGAGAAGGGAATTGTGATTTATTGTTGCATGATTTATTTTTTGATGAGCCATGTTGTTAATGCCTTTATAAGCATTTTTGGACACAATCGTGTGGATGCAGTTTTATAGGACGTAGTTTGACTCGGATAAATTCTGATAGGCCCTTGTGGCATTTGTCATCTGCTGGATTTTGTTATGTTAACCCAACACTCATTCACTTATCCTCTCCTGGCCAGCCCACAACCCTCATTGAACCTTTTTTTCACATTCTCTTAAGGGACCTTCTGATACCGCCTTGCGCCGTGGCGCCATTTATGAGTTGTGAAGATTACCTAGGTGATGAAACTAAGTACTAGTTCTAGCCCCCTCCGCCCTCACACGCACATCGACCACTATCTCTCTGACCTTGGTTCACTTTACTAGGTATAAAAAATCCTGCATTGCCTTGAAATCATTATTGTGGCGAAGATGGAAATCATTGCAGTTCTGAAACTTCCCCCCTTTCCTCACAGCATACAGTTATAGTCGCAATAGACATCAGTAAATCTTTCAAAAATGTCCTACCACCTCATACAAAAAATACTACTCAAACCACAAGGAATGCCTAGTAAACTTCCTCTCTAACACTGCCCAATAGAAATAGGCAGAGTTGGGTAGACATAAAAGTTCAATTTTATTATTCCATATTATGAACAGTTTAAAATGGTCATTTTATAATTTTGTATAAATATTAAAGATGTGACCAGCTTTGATACAGCTGTGAAATGTGTTATCATGATTAAATACACCCCAAAATTTTATATTTACCATATTAAGCTTTAAAAGTAAACTTGGAAAAATAGAAAACTGTAGTTGTTTTTTCAATATTTTTATGCAAAACATTACATAATAGGGGTAAACAAGGTCAGTAAAAAGCAACAATTCTGTTATATTTTGTAGTTCCTTAAAGAAAATGTAAATTATTACTAATTATAATCAAAATAATTATTTTTAAGACTATTTACAGCTTCTCTAAATAATAAAAGTACATAAAATATATATGTAATATTAATAAATAAAATAGCAACTAGAAGCAAAATCCATAATTCTGCACTTGGGACAACCTACAAAATTTCCAGCATCCTTGACTCACTCAACGGCTGCTGTATTTCTACATTTATTCCTAAGATTTGAAGAGAATTTTTTCAAAGCTTCCAGAATGTTGCAAAATATTTGCGAACACTCCTTTTCCTCAGATTCCTTTTGAAGGAATTCTGCTCAAAGTAGAATGAGTAAAAATGGCCAACAAATTAAATAAAGTTCCACTGAAAGAAATGACAATTTCGTCAGAAGTTAGAAATAAAAAATGAAATATTTGACGTCTGCACTTGTTCATGTTATGATAAATAAATGAGCGGAATAAAATCGTAGATGCGATATTAAAATACATAATGATTGAGTGGGAATGCTTTGTCAGGCAGAAAAAGAACAAACTACTTAGGACCCATTGACAGAGAAATATTTTTTGCTCAAAAAAAGAACAGCAGAAAGAAGGCAAACAGAGAAAAAGGAAGCAAAAATGCGCCTAGATATGAACATTGCTTCAACAGGGTGACAAGATCCATTTGAATATAAGAAGACAGTGCTGAATCTGGAGATGAGACCCATAATGCTGAATTTATCCTTGAGGTTGAGCAAGGGTACTAGTGGCTTGGAATGTTATGATGATTCTATAGAGGAAGGTTTGCTATTGTATTTCATGTGGTTCTGGTGTGTAAATGAAGTGTGCAGAATGTTATGTTTGGTGAGGTAAAATTATGGGTGGGTTGAAGTGTTTGCTTGGTTGATTAAGCAGTGTTCTTTAGTGTGACATATTTGTGAAATATTTCAGATGTCCCTTTATAGTCCTCAATTGTGTTCTGAGCCCATAACTGGTGCTGTGCATTGAAATCACTGCATATCTTTAGGTGCGGAAGCTATGTGTGGTTCTAGGTATGATGTTTAGTTTGGTGGTTTTATTCTGTATATGGGTAGGGTGCAAAGGTTTATTAGGTTGTATTCTGTGTTTCTGACTTTGATCCTAATAAGTTGTATCTTTAGTGTTTTGGCATACAAATTTCTCTTTAGAAGCCCCTCCCTTCAACAACCCCTGCATTTACACTAATAAACAAAGCTAACTGGCACCTCTTCACCTACTATATTGAACAAGAACCCATATGTTTCTCAGTCGCCTAGTTCAGTGACATAAGGACTGCAAACACTTCACCAACATTCTTTCAACAAAAACTTCCCTTGGGGAAACAACACACACACTCTAACCCATACTTTTTCCTAGAAATCAGACGGCTCTCAAAACCACCAGGAACAACCTACAAAACCAACCGTGAAATCAAAACATTTTAAATTACATAACATGAAACTTTCAATCACCAATACAATAATAGAAATGACACTGAAAAGCAATACTGGACAATTTAAGCCACAAAACTAATTGGTAAAAACTTCTAGAAACTATTTGGGGACTCTGCCAACTCAAACTGCGAACAAGATACATGAAACCATCTACATTACTGCAAAACAAGTTCAATTTCACTACACAGGCAAACAGCCTCATACAACACCGCCCAAATCAGTAACAGAATTCATGACCTGTCAAACAGAACGACAACCAAACTCCTAGTCATTTACATTTAACTACTACATACCCAGACAATTCACCACAGAAATGCTATAGAGCAGGCAAAATCCGCCCATCACCCCTGGCCTCTGAACTCGACAACCACTCAAATATTCACCTAAAACACATTGAACCAAGAGGCAACGACACTCTCACACAAGCCTTCCACCACTCCATCTCTCATTCCGCTATCCTGAATGTCTGGAAATCTGCTCATATCATACCAACCTTCAAGCCAAACAAACCTCCCATCCACCCACCCTGCATCATTCCATCCCTTCCAAAATCATGAAATGTCTATTACTAAACAAAATTTACCCACACATCCCACTAGATGCCTCTTAACACAATTTTCGATCATTGCACTCACCAACCACTGGGCTTACATCATCATCACTCAACTCATGTTGTGCATGTGATTTCTGTTATACTAAATTGGCAAGAGGAGATGGCCCATGGGAGTTACTGTATGCTGATGATCTGGTGTTGACAGCGGAATCAAAGGAAGAAGTGGCTGATATGTTTAACAGATGGAAGGAAGAAATGGAACAGTGGGGATTGAAAATATACATGGAAAAGACAAAATCGATGGTGACTGGAAATAAGGCAAGAGGACGGATTCAGTCAGGAAGATGGCCAAGATGTGTGAGTGAGGGGGAGGATGGTGATGGTGAAGACGAGGGTGTCGGAAGAAGTTCAACAGTTCTGTTACCTGGGAGATATGTTGTATTGTGAAGCAGAAGTGGAGAGAGCACTAAGAGCGAGAGTAGCAGTTGCATGGGATAGATGGCGAGAAATAGCCAGTTTATTAGAGAACCGCATCATAGGATTAAGGAGCAGAGGAAGGATATTTGAAGCCTGTGTGAGATCTGCCCTTTTGTATGGAGCAGAAACATGGGCACTGACGAGCAGACTGATGGATTTTCTACACAGTTGTGATTGCAGGATGCTGATATACATGGCAGGATGGGAGGTCAAGCATTGAAGTGGCGGAGATGTGTGGGGTTGAGGCAAAGAAGATTGAGATGGTTTGGACATGTGAAAAGGACAGAGGGGGGTGTGTCGGGTGAGGTGGAGGGGTTGAGGGACAATGGCCAGTGGGAAGGCCAAGGAAAAAGTGGAGCAGGTGTGTGAGGGAAGATATGGATATGTTGGTAATAGAGGATTATATGGCACAAGATCGACAGATGTAGAGGATAGTCATCGCCTGTCCAACCCCATAATTGGAAAACATGATCGTTAGATGACAATGATAATGATGACGCATGAGCGCTGCGCTTTTCCCTGAAGTTGAGGCGGTGATTAAAATTATGCCATTTGCCACACACACTCTTTGTTTGAAGATCCACATTGCTGACCCAATTTCATAAAGGCAGCATCACCAGTGCCTCAAATGAATTATTCACATGAAAGATGAATGAGGATCCGATTTGGAAGAGGAAGTTATTCTGGAAGGAAGTGAGAAAGGTGAAAAACCAAGAGCAAAATAACTGTGTGAACATCAAGAGTACTTTGAGTTGTGTAATGTGGGTATGAAATTATAGACCAGCAAAGAGCCTAAGATCCATTCAAAGTCAATTCAAAAGATGAAGGAAGAGAGGGGAGAGATTATAGTGGGTAAAAATAAAGGCACAAATCGTTTATGTTATACACATTTTGGATTTTTAATGTTTATGTTGGAGTAATATTTATTGATTCTATTCTTAAACATATTGACTAGGGGGCTTCAAACTATTTGTGACAGTAAGTTATTCCATTATTAAAAACCCTATATTAGAAAAAATTATGTGCTAGTATAATGTCTTGTCAGCAAGTTTGAATCCATTATTTCTATTTGCTGCCCAATACTCTAACTTGGAAAGCAACTCATACTTTATATTGTAAAGCCATTTAGTATTTTAAAGACTGATTAGTTGTTCCTCAAACAATGATTTTCCAAGGAAAGCAGATTAATAGCCCTCAGTCTGTCTTTATATGATTTATTTCTAAGCTGAGGGATTAATCTTGTTGCTCTACACTGAACACACTCAGGTTGCTATGTCCTTTTACATATGAGCAGACCAAAATTGAACTGCATACTCTGAGGCGTAACTAGCACCTTATATAATGGAAGAATATTTTCTTTTAATTTAAATGCAAAACTCCAAGAACTCTGTTTGCTTTTTGCAATGCTACAATACATGGCTTGGTCGCTTTTAGGTTACTCAAAATTAAGACATCAAAACCTTTTCAGGAGTAACTTCATTTACATTATGACCACCTATGGTGTATACCTGCTGGTGATTTGGGTGACCTAGTTACATTACTATACACTTATCTATGTTGAATCTCATCTGCCACTTTTCAGTCCATTGCACAATTCTATCCAAATCACTTTGTAATTTTTCAAGTCAGATCAATATTTTGACTCAATTTACCCATTTTTTTTTATCAAACACTAACTTCAGATTTTGGATAGTAAATCATTGTCAAGCGCATTAACAAATTATAACAACATTGGTCCAAGAATGGGTCCCTAAAGGATTTCACTAGTCACCCATGTCCAGCTCAATTCTATTGAATCAGCACTCTGGGTACAGTTGACTAGCGAGTTTTCAATTCACTTAAGCACATTGTCCCCTTAATCCATTCACTGTTAAATTTATCAAATCTTTTATGCTGTCTAGTACCAATAGTTTTTTGAAAATCAATATAAACTATATCAAGAGCTTGATCTTGATCGAAGGTTGTGACCATTTTGTTAAAAAAAAATCTAGCAAAATACTCAGGCATGAGCACTGATATATAAAACCATGCTGGGTATTGTGTATTAAGTTTTGGGACTTAATGGTCAACCATTCAGTTCTTAATAATAGGCTCAAGGAGTTTCCCACAACAGAAGTGAGTGAAATGGGCTGATAATTATACGGATTAGTTTTAATTCCTTCATGGGTGTAAATCAGGGGTTGTATAAGGGTATGAAAGGGATGAGCATGCAAGAGGTTGAACGGCTGTGAGAGGTCTAAAAAAAAGGAAAGGCAGCCTGAGTAGATGGTATAGTCGCTGAGATGCTCAAAAGTGGTTGTTGTGTTGTGGAATGGGTTTAGTGGCTGCATTGGTAAGACATTTGAAAGTGAAAGGGTAAGGGTACCTGAGGACTGGAAAATTGCAGTGATAGTACCAGTGTATTAGCGTAAAGTGGAGAAAGATGTATGGAAAAATTCTGATTGCATGGCTAAAAATGATTACTGAGAGTTTGATAAGGGATGAGCAAGCTGGGTTTTGAGTGGAGGGTGTGTTGATCAAGGATTTGCAGGAGTTTGCTAAAAAATGCTTTTTTCTTTTATTGCACTCATCTGGCGATCTACACCGACGGTACAAGTCACTGTAATTAGTTTAGCTGAAAAAAACAAAGTATAAAAGATGTAATGCGCATTCTGGATTCATAGATCTGGTGAAAGCTTATGATTGTGTAGGGAAGCCTTATGGCAGGTTCTAAGGATGTATGGCTGGGGCAAAAAGCATTTATGTCGGAAGTAAGTGGTGTGTTCAAGTTAAAATTCCCCGAGGAAGGGCTTGACACGGTTGTGTGATATAGTCATGGCTGTTTATAGTATCTTTATGGATGCAGTACAGTCTTCCCACATTAAAACGGACCCCATTGGCCCAAATATCGGATAAACCAGATGAATTCTGACTTAAGAGAGGGATTGTCCATAGAGGGCATAGTCTGCTTCTATATAACATGAAAAATTAAATTTGAGTGAAAACAAAAACTGTTAAAATAGATACAAAAATCTGTCCGTTTGTTGTTATTCACCCATCTTTAAGTAGCAGTCTTATGTTGCCCTGCAATTATCGCTGATATTTTAGTGATTAGTTATCTTTCATCCTTATTATTTTTAAATCATGGCTTCAATAGATATGTTGTTTACAATGCATTTTTTGGTGATTTTGTTACTGTGTATTATACTCTTTATACTCTCAGTATCATTTACGTACCAACAATACCTATCATCAGTTAAAACGGACACCAAGCCCCTGCCCCCCACACACACATTAGTTTGTTTTAATGTGGGTAGAATTTATTGAGGGATGTATGAATGGGAATGAGGAAAAAGGGTGTGAGATTGATAGTGAATGATGAGGGGATGGGCTTTATCTTTGTTGTTATATGGTGAAGACCTAGGGTTATGATTTAGCTGTGGTGGATTTGAAATGAGTGACAGTCTATAGTTAGTTGTGAAGGGAAACAAATTGCTCGCAGAAGGCTCGAAAAAAAAACTACGGTAAAAAAAGTGAACTGAGAACTGCAAGGATAGTGGTAGAATAAAACAATTTCATGCATGTCCCCTGTAATGAGAACTCATGTTTACTCTTGGTTTGCAGGAACTCATGTGTGAAAGAGATGAGCTCCATCAACAACTCTCGACGCTGTTATCCTTGAAAGCCGAGCTCGAGAAGGCTTCTGGCGAGTTCGCCATGCTTCGGCAGGACTTTGAAAGTAACGTCCTCTCCCTCGAAGAGCAGCTTGAACATTCGAAAAAGAGGGAAGAGACCCTCCAGAAGCAGTTGAAGGACATGAAAACAGCGATGGAAGCCCAAACGATGAAATCAGAATCGTTGCTAGAAATGAAAAGGACGCGGGCGGAGAAGGATAATAGACACTTGGAGGACATGGTTGGGGAGGTAAAGCAAGAGAGGGAGATGCTTCGAAGACAGAACTCTGAGCATCTTATCAAGATCTCTGGGCTGGAAGCTCGACTGGAGGAATTTCGGCGCATAGCAGATTCGCCCTACGAACTAGAACTCAGAGCCCGGATTGGCGTCCTGCAGGATGAGCTGGAGAGGAACAGAGGAGAGCTCACAGCAAGAGTTCGAGAGGTAAGAAATGCGCCTTTTTTCTTTATCGACACAGGTTGAAGTGCTTTCTTGGCTTTTGGTCTTGCTTTTGCTTCCCTGGATGAAAATGTTTAGACAGAGAAAAACTTTGTGGTTCCTAAGCTTTATTGCTTCAGATTATTTAATTATATCATTTACATGTTCTTAGGGCAGTTTACCTTACAATCAAATTGAGTCTCTATGAGTTTCAGAATTTTATCATCCTTCATGTAAAAAATATGAAAGTGCATGACTTCTGGATATCAACTTTGGAAGCCAATCTTGAGTGATGGCTTTTCATTCTTGGCATAGTAAATATTTGGGGTTGTCATAATTTGAAGGCTTCTTCACTTCTCCCTGTCTAGTTTGACGATCTCCGTCAAGTTATTGATGAGAATGTGATCTACTGAGTTTGATCGCAGCCGATTTTGATGTTGTCGATGCCACCGAGAGATGGCAAACCTTCTCGGGCCTGGAGGATACCACCTTTGAATGTTTGCCGCCACCCCTCTGCCCCCAAAGCTTATATGTACAGCATAGGGAGTATTGCACTGGTATTTCTTGACTCACATATACTGTCAAACTGGAGTCGTGTCAGTGTATGCAGATAGCTTCAAGTCAAAAGGAGGAGTTGGCTTTCATGTTACCTCCCGCCCCCCACGTTTGAAGCCGGCGGTGCTCTGTCTGGTGCCTCTTCTACCTTTATGCTTGAATTGGTAGCACTGTATTCGTTACAAGAGATTACGCACCGTGCCCGGTTCGGAGACCATTTTGTAATCCATAGTGACTCACAGAACACGAAATGTCCCCTTAAAGCATTGGAATCTCCACCTCCCCTGGTTCGCAGTATCTGCGATGCCATGGCTGCTCAGAGTCAGGAGAAGGTCAAGATTGTCATCTTCTAGGATCCTGGATATGTAGAGGTTCCCGGGACGAGCGTGCTGATGTGGGGGATAAGGTATCTGCACAGACTGAGCAACCATACAGGCGTTTCGCTCTTCGCCATACTGACTGCATGGCCCAGGTTAGCTCAATCCTTATGTATAGTTGCATGGCAAATACTATGGTAGACAGCGAATAGGAATTTAAAGTGGCAGACACATTTGCCCCCGTCTCCTGCCCTGAGCCTTTCCCTAAATGCCTTGAGTCATTTTCTGCCGCCTCTGAATCGTTATCACTCGCGACACGCAGCGCCATCGGATGGGGGCGCTTCCCTGAACCTTGCTGTCAAGATTGTTTGGTCACCCAGACAGTAAGACACCTTTTTGTTTGAATATCCTTGTCTGGGGGGTTTAGTGGGGGGGGGGGGTACCTGTCCTAGTATCGTGACGGGCAGGATCTATACCGCCTGTCCCGAAGCCTTAGGAAGGACATTTGCACCCTGGACTGTTTTTGAGAGGGCCTAGTATTTAATTATTTGAATTCTTTGATTCACGCTCAAGCCCTGAGTGATGTGGGTCTCCTTCCAGCACCTGAACCTGCCTTCTAGATGTTTTTTTGTTAATTTTTTTATTGACTTGTCCTAAAGATAGGCTTTTTTTTCTAATTCCGGTGGTTTAGTCCTCTCTCAACTGCCTGAATAAAGAAAAAAAAACTTTCTTGGTCACGGACCCATCTATATATATATATATATATATATATATAATTTTTTTTTTACTAAAGACCTTTTGTTGTTCAGGGATGAAGCTTTGTTTTATGTTAATGGTGAAGTCAACAGACAGAATCTTCGATACTGGTCTCAAGACAATCCACATTGGATGGATCCATCCAAACAGCAAGGCTGCCAAAAGGTGATGGTGTAGTGTGGTTTGTGGAAAGCTCATGTGCTAGGACCCTTCTTCTTTGATGAACATGTAACCAGTGAGACTTATCTGAACATGTTGAGAGACAAATTAATGCCTAAAATCGAGTGCCTAGGCGAGGGACTTCCGGACTGGTTTCAGCAGGATGGAGCCCCTGCCCATTTTGCTACAAATGTTAGAGATTGGCTGAATGGCACTTTTCCTCACTGGATTGGAAGAAGAGGTCTTGTAGAGTGGTCCCCTCGTTCACCAGACCTTTCTCCCCTTGATTTCTTTTTCTCGGGTATGTTAAAAGAGAAAGTTTACTCAATGAAGATTGCAAATCTAAACCACTTGAGAGAACGCATTATCAGTCAGTGTGCTGAAATCGACGGCAATGTACACCTATTCATTCGAGTTCACCAGAATTTAGCAATGCGCATCGAATTATGCATTGCAAATAATGGAAATCATATTGAAAATATAATTTCTTAACATTATAATTAAATAAAATTGTTTTGTTCTAAAGGTATGTATTTATCCCCTATGTACCCAGACTTTGTGGACACCCTGTATAGAGTTGGCCTTAGAAATTTACCTCGGCCACACAAACGCAAACAAGGAAATGTTTAGGGCTTCACAAACAGATTGCCCAATGCCAACATGTGAGTTTGTTCAACTTTTATCGGATCTGGGAGCGCTATTACCGATATGGGAGGTAGGGGGGGGAAAAGGGAGGCGGGCTTGCTTTCTTGAGGGAAGGGAGGTTCCTTAACTTAAGGGCCTTGTAGTCCAGCTTCCAGCCAAGGCGAAATGATCCACACTCAAGGACGGGGACGTGGTGGTTCCAGTCAAAGCGGAAAGTGGGAGGGCTCTGGCTCCAATTGGTGCATAAGTGACTCGGAGGCAGTCTCGAGACTCACGTTTCGAAAAACCGTCCCCTTACTGTCACACGAGAGTCAAGATTGGCTTCAGCCGTCTCTGAAAGCCAGGTGTTGCCGACGATCGGTACCACAGAAATGGAAAAGAGAAGGCACATTCAGTCACTGATTCACTGCCACACTCAAACATCTTTACTCCTAACACATTCAACCATACCCACTCCCACACAATTTTCACTTACCTATTTTTCCTCTAGGCGGCTCTTCTTTCCGCAGTCACAAACTTCCAAACTATTACTAAATACAAAGCTATAGTTGCACGGAAAGAATCCGCCTAAAATGAAAATAGAGATGAATGGGGAAGAACGATAGAGGTCTATCGAGTTCCCCAACACAAGCAAAGACGGTGATCACGTATCCCACACACACATTCTGAAAAAGAAGACAGGGATTAGACATAGGGGAAGGGAGGCGGACAACCAAACTACTACAATGTTCAAGCTATTTCGTTAATTTTCTCCCATGACACCTAGCATGCTGGATATCTGGATAACCACGGAAAATGCATATGTAGGTCATTGCATATCAACTCAACCAGAGGTACCATGGTGACCGACTCAGATTTGGTTGAAAAAACCATGCTGGTACCTCTACATATATAATGAGCATGCGCCAAATTCCAGGACAAAATTCCAATAGGTTTCTGTGCTGTGGCTCTTCAAAAAAGGGTCTTCACCCATTTTTGACGCTCCTGAGTTGCGCATGTTTCTGAGCACCCACCTTTGGATGCCAATATCTCTGGAATAGAAAAATATGTCTGCCTGGAATTTGATATACTATGTAATTTGTACCCAGGCTTTCAGGAACTGTTATCAGAACAGCGTTAGTTTCTGATTTATTGGCCTCCAAATTAGTGATCTTGTTATGTGTGAAAATGTAAATTTCAATTTTCAGGGCTAACTGTCATGCTAGAATGATTCACTACAGGCTATTGAGCCTGGATTCCTTCTTGTTGAGGACATAACTATCAGCAGAAGGTTTCTTGACTATACCAAAGTTTTAATTTAGAAGTAAAGGGGATGTAAAAAGGGCTCCAGCTCTAAAATGCAATATTTGACCGACAAATTCACTGTGGGCAATAACAATAGTAAAAAAAAAAAGATTCTACTTGTACCAGTGGTAACAAATTTTATTCTACATAATAATATGTATATGTACAATTGTGTAGGAAAAAAATTAGATTAGAATTCTCTTTTTTTATGAGCTAAATTAAGTCTTACACCATCACATCTGCATTACATTATCAAACACCACAAGCCTCTTGAACTAAAGCTCATCGGTACTTAATGTCACTTTAGACCCAACACAAAACAAACATAACAAATAGAAGAAACGCAAAAATAAACACTTCTTTCAGGCAATTCGAAGAATCCGTTAATTTCCCTGTGGGTAATTAACGAGTGGCACATCCATCCTTAATTCGCCCATGCCAGTCTGGCGTAGGGAATTAATCTTGCATCCATACATCTTAGCACCACAAAAGGCATAAGACAAAGCACTATGCTTCGTTAGAGTCTGCCTTTGAAGCATCCAAAATCCCAACCGTGGATTCTAAAATTAAAGTAGTGCCCATAAAACAACACTAACCTCGACAAGGAAGAATCTTTAAAACCACTTTACTGAAACACTTGTACCACTATATGCAATACTTGTACTTTCCTCCGCGGAACGTGCCATTCTACTACCCCACAACTGGTCTCCATCACGCAACAAACCACATGCTCTTGCACTAGAAGAACCCACACACCTCCAATGCTGTCACTATCGTAAACTTAATTTACAAACAGTTCATTGGCTTGATTAATGCAGTCACCTACACCTGTTGCCACCTGGAACCTGCCACAGCTCAACACACCTTCACTATATACACAAAGCTCGCACAATTATAACAAAATCTAGTGATCAAGGACGTGCTGATTTCGGGATGCGGGGGAGGGGGGCTCTTATCAGGTCGGAGGAGTTGATCAATCCATATGGCATAGGAGGAAGATCCTAGGCCACTTGTTACATTACCATCATATAAAGGCTCGCAACAACTTCCCTTTAAGATCCTTTCAGAGGACCCCCACATCCAGGTTGAGATTAATATTTTGGATTAGCTTGTTTCAGGGGCTACACAGACCCTGTCATTTCAATATATGCTCACCTCCCCTATCTCCCCTGCTTTCTTATTTAGTCTGGAAGAACTAGATCGAATGAGGTTTGGTCTCTCATTGACTCTTTTTCTTATTTCTCTTTACCCTTTTCCTTCATCAGTTTGCCTGCTTCTCCTTTTTTTTCTACAGTGATAAGGCACTCGTTGGTTATTCCAATTTCCTTTTTGCTCTCATTTAAAATAACATTTCGGGATTAAGTGTGCGAGAGAATTCGTTTGATCACTTTTGTTGCTTCCACTTTGTCTCGTGTGCAGTTTGGCATGGACCTTTTCTTCCATCAATGGACATCAAATAATTCTTTAAAGCTTAAAGATGTTTTTATCTTTTGGTACAATGGAGAGGTAAAATTAGAACCAGGGTAGTGTCAGCTTTCAGTCCAAGCAAGTAAATCTGACTGAGAATCGGCCTCCTTGTACGATTCTCCAATAAATGTCTCATGACGCTCCTTTACTCGACCTATCTACTACTACCCCACCAAAAGCAAAGCCCCCTTCCCCTTCTTCCTGCTGTCAGAGGCTTCTGGTGATCAACAATGAAATGGGTGTTAATTTATTTCCTCATCTCTTTGTGCATAGAAATTCCCAATGTGTGTGTGTGGGGGGGGGGGGGTAGACTTTTGGTTCGATAAGAGTTTGTGTTCTGACGGATGCGAGAGAAATCTCAGTTATATTATTGAGCTAAAACAAATATAAGTGTGGCACTGGCAACAAGGTGCTTATGGTCCAGTCAAGAATGAGTCAAACATGTGCTAGAGTACTTTAAATTCTACCCTTACCACTCCAGGCCATCTTCTCTATTGGTGTGAGTGTATTCCCACTCCTTTTTATCTTTGGAAGGCTACCACCCATCCGCAGTGGTCTCTTCGGTTCTTTTTTTCATACATTTTCCTTTTCTCTTACCTCTCCACATTCTTTTCAAATCCGTAGTACATATCATCATGTAGTTCACGCCCAAACACTCTCAGGTCCATTGCCTGAGGCAGTTAAACAAAAAAATCATAAAAGGGGTTGCTTTAAGCCAGATTAAAGCCCATGAATACCCAACCTGATTTAATGGCTTTCAACACTGATGGGATTATTATACAAGAGTAGATTGCCACCCCAGTGTCACTACACACTTCACACCAGGGTGTGGTAAATTTTAGTCAACTTTGATGCGCAGCTGACACTTCAGTCGTAGTGTAATTTCACGCAACCACACTTCACTTTTCCAAAGTGTCAAAAGACCAGAAATGCTATAATAACCTTGATGACAAGGAGAAAAAATTGAGATGTTAAGAAGATGAAAACACTAACTTACCTGCCCTTTGATGCTCACGTAGCATACAAAATCTTATAGATCTTAATAGGCAAAATATACACTTTTACAGATGTTTACACAATATTAGTGACTACCAATCTTTATACTACAATAATGAATTCTAAATTAGAATAAAGCACAATCAATAACATTATGCAAAATCCAATTATAATCATAAAAACATCCAAAAATTCTAATTGTTGAATAATGTCAGTAGATAAACCCAATTTATATTAATAATCATACTTTGAAACGACTTTCACACTACCTTTCACTGCAACAGCATACACTTCTGATGCACTCATGGGCACATGCCTTCATCATGATGGAAACATACACTCTTCCGGCTTCTTTCCAGTAACAAAGGGATGGGGAGATGTCTGTTTGCAGGGAATTTGGAGATATGAGGAGTGGTTGCGAAAGTCCTAAGAATTCTCCAGAGTGGAAACCCTAAAAATATGGTCTGGTCCCCTTTTCTTTCTCTATACCCCGGGGCTGTAGATTCTAGTGCCCATCTTTTTAGCTGACCAGCTTTCGTCCTTTATCTCACCAGGGGTGACCTAACTGCATATAATTAGTAACAAATTTCTAAGCCACTTTTTGCTAAAAACAATATAGGTCCAACAATTAGAACAACAAACCATTGGTTTAACCCATAAATTAAAAAAATGTTATTCTTATATATAAAAGGTAAAGGAATAAAATATACAACCTGTCTCATCATTCATTCATGGTATTCTTGCTTTGCTAACCTTTTTAATTGGTTGGCAGAAATTCCTTCATTAGTTTGTACTTAAATCTTTCTCTTTCTACTGTCACTTGATAGGAAGAGGAATCCCCCCCCCCACCTCCCTAATCACAATGGCTGTGCTCCTTTCAATCTAACACGCTTCATTTGGTCTACTAAAGATTGAAGAGCTGCGCTACCTGACGAAGGAGCTGCGCGAGAAGCTGGTATTGCGCGAGGAAGAACTGGACCGTGCCCACCAGCCAAGCTTGGATGGCCCGATCAGCATCCCGCAATCATCCAAGGAGCGAAGTCTCCAACACATCCAGGCGCTTGAGGATGAGGTCTCTAAGCTGAGAAGTGCGAACCAGAAGCTCCAGGTAAGATCACTCTGGCCTTAACATTGTGGCAAGTTGACTCGCCCCTTCCAAGAACTTTGGTTCCCCCAAATGTTGAAGCTCTCTCTTCACCATCCATTTATTACGGGATTTTCCTTTGTACTTTCAGTCTCGGGTAGCTTCTCGCGTGTCACTTGTCCAGGGAAGGACGAGCAGGATTGATGTCGTCGTTTGTCCCTTCTGCTCGGGACGTGTTTGTGTACATCTGGCTACTGTGTTCTATAATTTTTTGGGAGGAACCTGGCCTCCACTGGATATATTTCTTTGTTTGTGAGGCCGCCTCCGGGTCTCCTAAAGTCTGCCCCCCCCAAAAGGAAAATAGCAACACGGGAGCTTCCGCTCCCTCGTCCCTCTCCGAGGCCAAAAAATCGGACCTCCTCAAAGGACAAGGGGCCTCCTCCTCCATAGCTGCCCCGCCAGCCAAAGGTTTCGTGGCTGGAAGAGGTAATGGCTCATATGCCTTCTCTAGTAAGCCCTCGAAGGTAATAGCGCTTTACGCGGGCAGCACCCTAGGAGCTCTTGTCTCCCGCGAGCTTACGGCCATGCCGTTAAGGATCTTCACTTTCCAGAAGAGACCGCAAAAACCTCCTCATTATAGATCAGGAAAGCTATTTTCTTCAGTAGTATTGTCGTGGACGTCGAGCTGATTGAGAAGAGCTGGAGAGGCTAGTTTCCTCCCATTCTCCTTTTGTTGTCTGTCATCATAAGATCATGTTGGACGCGTGTCCCATGCCCAGCCTCCCAGGGTATAAGGCTTTTGCTACCACACCACCAATTTACACCCTACATTTTGCCTCTGTTCTTCCTTTGGCTTTAATTACCTCATTTCAGGGGGTGGAGGTGCAGCTACACTTGGATGAGAGAGAGGGTTTTCATTTAGATGACCTTAATGTGGCAGACTTCTGCCGCGTCTCGGTACAGTTGCAGAGGCCCTTTCTTCTATGGATTTAAACAGTAGACACTTTTTGGAGGGACTACAAGAATAATCTCAGGGGGCATGTCATAGCAGACACGATCGAAGAAGTGGTGATTGCGGTCCTAACTTCGGTATGAATCCTCTTTCTGAGAACCGCTTCATTTTCTTGCCTCGATTTATCCTTGTGCTCTCCGTACAGATCCCCTGATATTGGTTGACAGTTGCTCATTGACCTTCACGTTAGCGATCACTTTCCTATCCAAATATCTTTTGCTGAGATGCTGCCGCCTAAGATGCTACCACGGTAGCTTTTGACCCGCAGGGTGGCACCCTGTGTAGCCTGTTACACTTAGTATCCAGAGGAGCTGGACGTCCTCCCGGTCTGAGTACAAATTATGGAAGCCCTGTCACTGGATTGACCTCAATTCTCTGCCTCAAACTTTTGTCTATTTGCTCTTAGTACCAGGAGGAACTGTTTTCATCCGAACAGAATGAAAATTATGGACGCCCCGTCACTAGGTTGAATTGAACTTTTTTTTTTCCGGGTCCTGAAAAGTTGTTGGTGCGCTTCCTCCTCGTTCCCTCACAGTATTCCTTTATCTCTACGAGTATCCCCTCAACCCTCTGTCTAGGCTTAAGGACCTGATCAGCTACCTCATGCCGTGTCAGAAGAGCGGCTTTGGAACCTCTATAAACAACGCTTTTAACGTCTCTAAGTCGCGTTGCCGCGCGAATAATGGGAATTTTGGTTTTTTCCCACTAACCACCAGTCCGTGACCACCTCCCTGTGGCCGTTTTCGGGTGCATAAGGTTGAACTGCTTGTGGCGGGCTGTTTTACAGCCTGGTTGCCTGCTAGGCCAACTAAAAGTCTTTGGTCTCGTCTCTGGGTCTGCCACAACATATATTCAGATCCTGTCCGTCCTGTCGAGGATTAGTAAGCACGGCCTAGTAAGGATATCCGCCCTGCCTCTCTGGCTGCCCAGTTGAGAGCTGTGACCTTTGGGGAAGGACCGACCACTGGGTAACTTCTGGTTGGTGTATAGCGCTGTCCTAGGTTGGGAACACACCCAGAGCAGACTTCTGAAAACTCCGAAAGTCAAGATAGGCGGGAGCAGTTGGACGCTACCCTTTTATTTAGTGGTCACAAGGTTAGGAGTTTTCGTGTGTTGGTAGGCTAAAGAGCAAAATTTGGACTACGTCCTTCTCCCTCTCAATCGTCGCACGACCTCCTTTTGGTGTTTGGGCGGATGAGGAGCTTAGATACAACACCACTCTGACATTGGGATGGTGGGTTCCCTTCCTACCTTCTGAATACGGTAAATTGGTTTACACTTTGCCATCTTCAGAGCCGCCCCTGGGCAGTTACACGTCTTGGACGGAGAAAGCCCACCTCCCTGTGCTTTCTCAGGGGCCCCTCCACGATTCTTCTTGAGGAGAGGGCGCTTCCCCCTCTCCTTTTTTGACGGATTTGGAGGTTTCCCCCCTTACTCCCTTTTGCACAGTTGCCTCCAAGCGACTCTCCACTTGCAGCGGGTCCCCCTTTTCCTTCTCAGAGGCCAGCTAAGAACACAGCGAGACAAAGGATGCGCCGCCTCGGTCGCGGCCCCTCCTGTTAGGGACAGATGACCCACTATTACTCTCTTAGAGGGGTAAGAGGCAGCGTCGTCCCTTCAGCCGAGGTTTATCATGCTTAATGGGAGCCGGTATGCCGACCCTAGTGACATGCTATAGACTCTTGTGAGTCTCCGATCGGGATAGCTGACAATTTGGTGAAGGGAGAGTCAGTTGAGGCCCCTCTGACTGTTCCCGTGGTCCTACCCCGCAATGCCGCGACGGCTTCAGGTCGCTTTCTGTCGTCTTCGCACTTAACTGTGACGGCTGCGTTGTCCTCTAGAGTGTTCGGCGCATTCTTGTTGAATGTCCCAGACTGGTTGACGCAAGCGCTGCCCGAACGATTTCACCCTCGGTGCATTTCGTCGAGCGATGGCTAGGTTCCGGTATATTTCGAAGCATGCTCACCGCTCTTGCCCAGCATATGTTTCTTAACGCAACAAGAAGACCTCTTGAAGAGGTGTGGAATCATGTCAAATGATTCAGGGCAAGTCCTCGCACGACGGGACCGTAATCTCGAGCACTGCTTCCACCACGGACGCTGAGCCTTTCCTCCCAGAGCATCTACAGCACCTGGCATACTGTATTCGCATTTCTTGAGCACATCTCGTTTCACGCTGGAGCCGTACCAGTGTAGATAAATGGTTCTTTAATCCGGAGAGTATCGGCTTGCACACCTCCCTTCCTCTTTTAATATAGCCTAAGAATAAGCTAGTCAGAAGTTTCAGCGTCTATTCCCTTGATGGCAATCGCCAGGTGAGCTCTTTAAATAAATAAATAAAAAAAAAATCCCAGTTTGACCCACTCCTGGGATTTTGTTTATTGACACCCAATTTCCTTGTGGACTTTATCGTATTTTCTCTCCCGTCAGAAGAAATCGCGTTCGCCCGTGCAGAAATCTGACGGAGAAGAGACCAAGGCGTCGAACACCCTCCTCGAATGCCTCCTGGAGGACAAAAACACACGCATTGAGGAACTACAAAGAGATAAGGACGCGCTGGAGGGGACTTTGCGAATGGGTGTGGCGTACCTTGGCGAAGGACGCTCTCCAGACGAAATTACGCGAATGGTGAGGATTTTGTCGAGTAAGGGCGAGAAAGCGACTTTGGATTGTATTGGTTCCCGGTAATATTGATTGACATGGTTCGCCTCTTTATCAATCTTAATTCCCATTTTTTTTCCCTCATAGCTGCGAAAATGTCTGACTCGCGGGACCTGGGATTCGACACTTGAAAATGAGTCGAGCGTTGGTCTGGAAATTCAGAGAAGGGCACCGGATACGTCCTCCGAGATCGTCCAGAATTTGGTGCGTCGGGTCCTTTCCCCTTTTGAGGGATCGGTTCAAGTTTGTAGTTTCCTTTTCGACTTGGTTAGGGTCACATATCTCTGATCCCACCCGACTCCTCATCCTTGGGTTTGAAGGTAATGAAATGAGTACCGTCCTCGGATGTAGGTGGTTCGAGCCCACTTAAAACTGCATTTCGCTACTGTGTTATGCATCAGACTGTGCGAGTTCGTGGCAAACTAACCCCCTTCACGATAGTTTCATTTAATTGAAAAAATCCTGCAATCCTCATCGGTATGACCGGCTTCCAACAATCCGCATACGAGGGTTGGATGACGTTAAGAATATTTTCGGTTTATATAGTCCTGCAAGGCTAAGGTCATCGGCTTGGATTCGAACCCCACTCCGTTCCTCCCCTACGAATAGGCAAGAGTAGACCTTCCCCGAAGCCAGTCTATGATCACTTGCTTGGTATTGACGTGGTGGAATACAGCCCCGTGTTTAGCTAGGTTGAGATGCATCGAGGTCATGTCTCCTAGTCAGTTTTATTGTGAATTGCACCTAAAATTATTGAAACCTCTATTGTTTAATTGTTTCGTCTGTTTCTTTGGTAACCACATTGCTGGTTTGTATGTTCCGGGTTGAACTTAATTTGGAATTGGGTTTCGCAGCTCGACGAAGAGAAGCCGAATCTTGGTGAGGACTCGGGAGAAAGCAGCGATCCTTTGCACTCTACTGCAAGGTCCATCAAGGAAAGTCTGAGTCTTGAGTCACTCGCACCACCATCTACAAGCCACGTCAATGCGTTCACTAAACGGCATCGCGCCAGTAGTCTCGTCTCGACCCTAACTGGCGACGTAAGTGGTATCATTCACCTCTTCTATCACCAAAGTGTAATTCACGCTTCATTGTAGCTGTAAATACTTCTTTTTTTACCACCAGCAAATAATGATTAAAATTACAATTTAACGGAAATCAAGCACAAAGGCTGAAGGAATAATTAAATAAACATTCTCTGCAGTCTACACCGTGCGTTTGTGTAGACGTTAAAATATGGGACTATTCAGTCCGTAGATCAGCAGAACATGAAGTGGTTGCGTAACTGGTTCGAATGTCCGTCCCACTGTAACTTCGTACGTTGGCATTACGACTGGAAGATTGGATGACCGTAGAGGAAGTGAGCAAATTGTGGAATTCGTTCCACGAGCTCGGAGTGAGGTGGGGAAAAGTTAAGATAAGGCCTGATTGAATTGATCGACCGAATGTATTCTTGAGCTTTGGGATGGGTGGGTCTGCATTTGAAGGAGGGCAGTGTGGATGATCTGAAACCTGGTGGGAAGCGAGTTTTGAGGGGAGAAATGGACAATTCTGTAGGTTAGCACAAAGCAAAATAAAGGCAGGTCTCACGGGAGCTGACATGGTTCTTGAAGACTAGTGAGAAGAAATTGCTCCTAAGATTCGCCTTTTTACCTCTGGTAGGTAGGTACCCTACCTACCAGAGGTAGTTCTCTCAGAGATGTAGAACTACGTGTATCTGTAGATCTTGTCTAAGGAATGCAAATATTGGGTATGTTGTGAATTTATGGTGAGTTATATCAGGTTCTTTTCGCATTAAAGGCCTATTTTGTCGGTCAAACCTAAACGGTATTTGTATGTGTTTAGTTTCGGATGAGACCGCATCAGAGCCTCGCCAGTGCGACCCACGTGTGTGACATGGTATATTTTTCCAATGTCCCTGCCTGGTTGAATGGTCCTTAGGACATAGTTATGATTCCTGAGATCGCAAGGTATGTTGTATTAGGGTGTGTGATGTGGGTCTAGTTTTGAGGAGATGGGGATTCCATGGAGTATCCCAATCGTGTGTATGTTCCAGAATGACAGAGACGTACCATTATTATGTTGCCACCCATCGCCCCCCTTCCCCTTCGACGGGCTTCCCAAACCAAATATGAAAACTCGCACATTCCTGCCGCTATCCCCCAGTATAAATGGACTGGTTGCTCAGCCATTTGTCCCGTAACATTTACATAGAAGGACGCTTGCGAAGAATGGTTTATGAAAAAGGTGGTTGCTAAATGTCTGTGATGATATCTAGTGTTCCACTGAGATAAAGATGTTTCCACCAGCTAAAAAGCGTCCTTAAAGAAGAGGAATTTCTCCTTCAAGAGAATCGTGTATGATGGATGTATTTGGACACTGTATAAATGGGCTTTCGTAAATCCCTCTGGATAAGGTGAGGGGCCTCTGACGTGATGAAACATCTAGGTTCTGGTTGCCATGGCAACTCAAGCTTTAAAGTGGATTAATGTCCTGACCAAACCTCTCTGTAGCAGGGTGTTTGGTTCCCCAATTCTGTCTCGACCTTTTTTCTCCATCCTGCCTAGTGGCGTGTGATGGTGTGCATTTAGAACACACTTGTAGCTTAAAAGGCGGGGCCCTTGAATAGATAAGTCATGACCTGGTAAGGGCTATATGGGAGGGTAAGGTTGTTTTAACCGTCTATCGTTTCCACTTGATTCTATGGCATTGAACCATGTCAACGCATTGAGTCAAAATGTGTATTATGGTTGGTATGACGGTGCTGCGGTCGTATTTGCGCGCTTGGTCAGATTTTTTCAGATATGTCCATCTACTATCAAGTTCCAGCAGTGAAGTCAAGTCCTCTCCCTGGATTTAGTTCGGTGTTTGTACTTGTTCCTTCTTCTGGTTTCGGTTGGTTGAATAAAAACAGCCCTCTTCTCCCAATCTTTGCATGGGTCCATGAGTTCTCGTTCTTGGATCTTGGTACTGATCTGCAGAGGCGTGCTTTTCACGCTGATCAATCGAGAGAGAAAAAAGCAATGCGAGAACCCATTTGTGATTGGACTTTTGATTCTGTTCTCGAATTTATTTTGGTAAGGATTTTTTTTTGCAGCTGCTAAATTTTCAAAGATTTCAGGTGTAGTTCTTTTAATATTTGTTTGTGCTTTTGCACACATGTCCTTTTGGGGGTCCTTGTCTCATCTGTTAAATTGCCCTGTCCTTAATGAACCCTCCTCTCCATCTGAATTGTTCGATTCAATTATTTTGTAATTCCGAGTTTGAACTCTTGAAACGCGCTTCTTGCAGGCATTTTCACCTTCGATCCTTGTAATTATTCCATGACTGACTGGTGCTGAGGTTTCCTTCTGTCCATCCTTAATCCACATCCATCCAAGTGTCGTATCTATGTTGTTGGCCGTCTCCTTCATTCTGCCCCAAGGGGTTTACCGATAAACAAGTTATGGCATTCCTGCCCTGTTCCTCCCAGGCTGTGGACGATGCTGTCTTTCCTTGCTGTAACCCCGTAGATCCCGCTCTCTCTGCTTCGGGTTCAACAACCGGGAATCTCCGGTCGAAGGGGTCCGGATTCGACCTTCTGGTGGCTGAAAACGAGTCCCTGAGGGCTCATGTCGATATTTTAGAAAGAGAGATTGAAAGGTTGACAGACTACCAGGTATTTCGTTTCTTCGGCTTCGAATGTGATTTCATGACGCCCCTCTCCCCCTTGTCCTCCTTCTTCGAAGCGTGATGTCGGATTGACATTAAATGAAAGGGCAAGGGGGTGGGGGAGCTGTCTTTTGCCCACTAACCACTTAAAAGCTTGTTTTGATTTTAATCGAGTGATCCCTCTTTTGGTCCCGTTTGTAGCGAGAGTGGCACGGCGAATAAAAGCGTCAGTTCTTTCCTTCTATCCGCCGATTTGTCCGTCCCGGCATACAGATAAAGCACCGGGATGTGCCTTCTTTGTTCTCGCCTCGAATCACTATTACTAATAATTGACTGCCTCCTCTCTCCTTCCATCAACTACACCTCTACACTGTTTCCACCCCTCTCATACTTCGAACTCTTTTCAGTATCTTACATTCTTCGCACACAGCTCTTGATTCCTCTCCTTACTCGGCCTCTTTACATTCCAACATATTTTCACTTCTACATGTCTTCTAGAAGAGAGGCTTCATTTATTTTCTTCTTAATTTTACTAAGTAATAACAGTCTTATACCTTTCGCACGCAACTCTTACGCTCCTCCCAACCACTCAGACATCTTTCATGCCTTCGCCTTACCTCCTTTACCTTTTTTAGAGCTCCTTGTGTATAGATAATCGTCCTTTCTTCCTGTCCCATTTATACAGCTGTATGGATACATGTTAGGGACTTGAAGGGTTGCTGTACTGTTCATTTTATTCAATGAAATCGCCGTCGGAACCTGCTGCAGGTTTTTTCGACCGTCCCCCGTTTGACTGGATGAAAACTATGGTGATCCTGGTGCACAGAGACTTGTTTGTTGGTCTCTCCCTCTCAAACAGGCCCCACACAATAGTCCAGGGGGTTGCAGTCTGGGGAGTTAGGAGGCTATATGTTCGGAGTGTTGTGGTCAAAGAAATTGTCTGACAGCCAAGACTGGGTCGTCCGAGGCTAACGAGAGAGTCTTGAATGCATATTCCAATACATTAATATGAATGTTTGAATGCAAGAAGGTAGAGCGCTCGTCAGCGTGGTGGATAAAGTGTTAGACTATTCACGCCAAGGCACCGGGTTCGATCCCAACAAGAGAGAAAAAAAATATCCACTCGTAGGGAGCTGGTCGCGTATTGAGAGCGTGCTGAGCTTGCCGCGTGTGTACTGCAGCTCCACTCCACAGGCATAATCACACACATAACCAATCGCCCTCCCTCTTAATCGATCTTTCACTCGCGCGCGCGCGCACACACACACACACACACACACACACACACACACACACACACACACACACTACATATTTCCTCTTCCACCCAAGAACCTGACGTAGGTGTTGCCATAGCTACACACCTCTGATATGGAACCCGTAGCTTTTCCCTCTGGCTCGCTGTTTGGACTGAAAACCAAGCGCTCTCCATGAACCTTCACTGCTCCAACGGGACCGGCCCCCTGTGTCATCCGGATTGTCAGCGGTTATCATTGTAATCTTGATGCAAATTTCCTAGCGCCATGCTCTCGATTTTTGTTTTATATAATACAAAATACTAGTTTAATTTGTTGGTTCCTCCCTCAAACACCTTCCCTCTTCTAAATTCCCTTCCTCCTCCCCATACTATCTATTCCCTAAATATTGTTGTTCTCTTAATCCCTCCGCTGCCTCTGACCCCCCCCCCCCCTCATCACACACACACACTCACACACACACACACACACACACACACACACACCCAACGAGGAAGAGAGCTGATGAGTTTGTAATAATTATTTGCCTGACTTCGGACTTGCTCTAACCAACTGCCCCTTTTCCTAACACGATTGGTATGCTAAACCATTATACCTGGAACGCCTCTGAGGCGCGCGCGTGCGGTTGTTAGAGACTGGAGCGACGGACGCCTTAGCTACCCACCCCGAGCTCGGGAATATTCCCCACTCCTTTTCCGCATGTATCTTTCCCCTCGTATCTTGGTTTGTAATTTTGAATCTCGAAGGAATAACAATTTTATTGCTGACGACCTGTTTTTCTCCCTCAGCCGTAGAAAGCCACCGTCTAACTCTGTTCTCCTTAGTCATTTCGGATCGCTTAGATTTCGAACCGATCCTTGTCTTTTATAATTTTATTTCTACTTTTATTTTCTCTTATTCATTTGGTCCTTTTACCTCTATGCATAGCCCAACCTCCGGCGAGGAGGTCACAATATCGCCACCGTCGGTCAAACTGTTAATCTTAGTAGGCAACTAAATGCAACTACAGTAATGCGTTAAATCCTTAATTTTGTTGTTTTTTTTGCACCCCCCCCCCTCCTTTGATCAATGCTGTCGTGGTAAGGAAAGAAAGATCTTGTAAGGCGACCAACGATTGGCCTTTCTCAAGATCTTTCTCTTACCTCGAATTTAAAGCGCAATACCAACGAGGGTGTATCACGTACAAAGTTGGTAAGGAGGGATCTGTAAAGAAAGTGATTGAGCTAGAGGAAGTGAGAAGCGAGAGGAGATGTATACCCACTGATCCTCATGGATGCATTATCACCGTGAGGGCATTCATTCTTCCAGATGACAGCCGCAGCCCATGCTACACATGACGATCCCTTTGTAGAGAAGGTGATTCCTGGACATATTTCGTTGTCCTCTGCAAACTTGTACTTTTTGGGGAGTTTATGAATTTGCTTACTGGAGTTTTGAAATGTTCTTCCTAGCCCCTGGTATCTTGATTTAAGGCTTGCTATGATAGTTGCCTTCAGCCTTCAACTATTTCCCGATTCCCGTCCCCTCTCTCATTTCCTCTCCTCTATTCCATTCCTTCCTCCTCTCTTCCATTCCTTCCTCCTCTCTTTCATTCCTTTCTCCTCTCTTTCATTCCCGTTCCCTCTCTTTCATTACTGTCCCCTCTCTTTCATTACTGTCCCCTCTCTTTCATTACTGTCCCCTCTCTTTCATTACTGTCCCCTCTCTTTCATTACTGTCCCCTCTCTTTCATTACTGTCCCCTCTCTTTCACTACTGTCTTCTCTCCTTCATTCCCGTCTCCCTCCTTCATTCCCGTCTCCTCTCCTTCATTCCCGTCCCCTCTCTTTCATTACTGTCTCCTCTCCTTCATTCCCGTCTCCTCTCTCAATTCATCTCCTCTCTTCCATTCCCTCCTCCTCTCTCCCATTCCCTCCTCCTCTCTCCCATTCCCTCCTCCTCTCTCCATTGTACCCTCCTCTCTTCATTCCCGTCTCATCTATTTTATTCCTATCTTTCATTCCCGTCTCGTCTTTCATTCCCGTCTCCTCTCTTCATTCCCGTCTCCTCTCTTCATTCCCTCTCCTCTCTCATTCCCTCTCCTCTCTTTCATTTCCTATCCTTTCTTTCATTACCTCTCCTCTCTTTCATTACCTCTCCTCTTTCATTCCCGTTCCCTCTCATCCCCGTCCCCTCTTTTTCATCCCCGCCCCTCTTTAATTTCCGTCCCCTCTCATACATTCGCGTCCCTTCTCATACATTCGCGTCCCTTCTCATGCATTCTCGTCCCTTCTCATGCATTCCCGTCCCTTCTCATGCATTCCCGTCCCTTCTCATGCATTCCCGTCCCTCTCATGCATTCCCGTCCCTTCTCATGCATTCCCGTCCCTTCTCATTCATTCCCGTCCATCTCTTTCATTCCCGTCCATCTCTTTCATTCCCGTCATCTCTTATTCCCTCTCCTCTTTTATATTCCCTCTCAACTCTCATTCCCTCCCCTCTCTTTCATTCCCGTCTCCTCTTTTATTCCCGTCTCTCTTTCATTTCCGTCTACTATCTTGTATTCCCTCTACTCTCCTTCATTCCTTCTACTCTCTTTCATTTCCGTCTCCTCTCTTTCATTACCCTCCCCTCTCTTTCATTACCCTCCCCTCTCATTACCGTCCCCTCTCTTTCATTCCCGTCCCCTCTCTTTCATTCCCGTCCCTCTCTTTCATTCCCGTCCCCTCTCTTTCATTCCCGTCCCCTCTCTTCTATTCCCGTCCCTCCTCTTAGTGAGTCTGCCCTAGCTACTCGCTGGATTGAATGTTTTCCTCACTGACAAATAACACCTGCTTCTTCAACTCGGTTGGGTGACAATTTCAAGGTTTTGCAAAAATTTGGCGTAGTTTACACGTGTCGGTCTCGTCATTGGAGATTGAGTGCCATGCCCCTTCCACCCCCAGTTTCATATTTGCATTTCCGAGTTGCATCTGACCCGGTTGTCGTCCCTCCATTATGGGTGCTGCCTCGAGGTGGGTCTTCTTTCCTTCCTTATTACGACTCGCACTTGCTCCTCACCAACCTAGGCTCTGGAAATTCGCCCCCCGTCCCGCGTATTCCAAGTTTTCTATTCAGTGTATGTTCCACGCATTGTCATTTCCCCTAAATTCACCACTCTTTGTGAACCTCTAAATTAGTCGGGTGGCGCAAAGAGTCTATGTTTTCCGCCCTCTTTAATGATCGGGAGGGGAAAAATAATTCCTCGAGACTCAGTCAATAATCGCTCGATCGCTGCCCCCCTCCCCCTTCCGCAGAAGAGACTGGAGGAGGATTTCGAGGCGACGCAGTCGATGCTTGAGGCGAAGGAAGCGGAGATCGAGACCCTGATGGAGGAGGTTGAAGATGGCCTTCCTGCCCCTCTTCCCCACCCCGTCGGAGGACACACTCAGGATGAACTGGTTAGTAAAGGTGTTTAGATTTGGTGCCTGTGGCGGGTGGGGTGACCGGTTCCTTTCTCACTACTGGCACTATCCTTCTCTCTCGTGCAAGTTGCAGTCATGTATATTTGAATGAATAATGAGATGCTGACTGCATCGAAGCTTTGCTAGGACGACTCGTGTGTTGACTAGGAGGGATCTCTTCTGGGTCAGTGTATAGCGTGGGGGCTTTTCTGGCGAGGTCTCGACCTAGAGTAGACGCTGAGGTAGGCGGGCTTCCCTCCAGCTCCTAGCATGTCTTTGTTGAGATTTGTTTCCTTTTTTTGTAGTTTTTTGGTTTGTTGTTGATTCATTTTTTTCTGTTTCGTTTTCTTTGACAAATTTTAATATAAACTAAGAATAGAAAGTTCAGAAATATTGGCAGCTATGTCCTTGGGGAGTAGGCACCAGGTGAGCACCCCTTTGAATGGCTTGTTCTGTTATGGATGTGGTGCTTGTTTTTTGCGCGATGGGAGCCTGAAGTTGACTGTTTGCGTTGGATAGTACGAGTCTTTCACGTAGTGACGTGGTTGTCTCGAGTTTGGAGTGGTGTTGAAGAACGGCGTTTCCTAGAGGTCGGGGTGGTGTTTATATGGGTGTGCTTTTGATTCTGAATGTGGGTCCTTAATTCGGTACCCTCCCAAGGCATATGTTGTTTTTTTTTATCTTTTATAGATTGTCGAGGTGTGTGGATGCGAAATTGAGTAACTATGCCATGCTGGCGTAGGGAAGTGTGGGACGAATGTAGTACTAGATTTGGGTGATGGATGTGTTGGATTTCACAAAAAGTTTCTTCTGAGTACTTGTGGTATGTTGATTTCTTATATTTGTTATGTGATGTATGTTGCCTAAATCTTACTCGTATATCCCCGTTTACAACGAGCAATGTCGGTGTTATGTTTAAGTGGAGCTGGGTGAGTGCTAACGTAATGTAGGGAAAATTTGCCCGACTGCAGGTAGTAGGTCTTAAAGAAGCGTTACAGTAGAGTAGGAGAGGTCTGAGTTCTGTTACACCCAGTCCGAGTAAATCTGGCGATACTCGTTAAGCGAATATGATGATGTCATTTGCGTGATGTAGGGGGTAATGTTGGACTGTCGGGGGGGGGATTTTGTTGGGAAAATGGTTTAAGAATGTTTAGTAGAGAACCGATCCCCGCATGTCTGCGTTCTGTAGGTGATGTGTTACTGATGTGTTGTTGTTGTTGAGTATGAGCCTGAGTACTGAGGGGAACGGTTTACTTATATTCTCGTTGCTAAGACTACCTAAGGAGGTACCCATGTCGAATTCTACGCATGAAACCTGGAAGACAGGCCCGCCCTCCATGTAGGCCCCTGAGAAGACGTCGTCGACCAGAGGTTTATCACCTTGAATAGAGTTGGCGTGACCGGGCCATAGACCCTATGAGACTCCGGTTGGGATATCCGACGCCTTAGAGGAGGTCCTTCCTGAGGTGGAGTTGGTCCCTGTTTTCCATGGGGGCGAACCTTGCATTCTTCGCCACGTTCGATCGTGACAGGCTTCCTGAGTCATTGCTTTCCGGTTGGTATCGCTCCCGCGTCACCATTCGGGCCACTGCCGCCAAGGTGCTACTACTGCCATCGCTCGTGTAAACGTGCAAAGTCGGAGTTAACCGAAGTATGTGTAAATTGTTTCAAGACGGTATGGAATAAGTCCTTATTGTGTATGGGAGATAAGTGACCTAAATGTGGACGAGTTTACACATCACTGCACGAGAAACGCTTCATTTTCCTGTTTCGATATGTGTGTGCTCTCCAGATCAACAGCCTGATTTGGTGTCGGAGGTGATTAACCTTCATAGTAGTGACCATTTTCGCATTCAACTATCATTTTTGGGCCGTTGCCATCTAGGAAATCGCCTCGGTGGGGCTTGGAGCGGACTCGCTGGTCCGCATCTCAAGAAATGAACTGATTTCTCTGTTCCAGTCGAGGAGTTTGTCTATTGATGAGGATGTTGTTCTTCTTCGGGAATCAAATCGCCGTGGGCCTAACTACTATTTCTTGAGCGTCTGGTCGTTTTGCCCGCAGACCGCTTACGTGGTGGTCAGCAGTGTGAGACTGCCCTCAGGCACAAACAATACGCCTACATGAGATATAAGCGCCGCCCGAATTCCGTTGAGCTAGGGCTAGTTCTACTTTATTACGAAGCTTGCTCGACGCTATTCTTGCAGGGCATACGTGTCTTCTTAATTTGATGAGCTCATGCCGAGGTGGGGAGGCCTGCAATAGTATTCGTGGCAAGTTGTCTCTGCGTCCATGGCGGAGTCCTCGACCGCATTCTCTAGCCGGGATGCTGTCCACTAGGATTTAAAGCACGCCACTCGCTCGCTGACGGCTCCCACCTGGAGTTTACCTCCAGAAGCGGAGAACCCTTCATCGACTTGTTTCGCTGAGCTGCGTTCCGCCATCGCTTCATGCGTAAATACCGCCCCTGGTCCGGATGATTGGACACCTGAATGAGAGAGGTTTTGCCTTTCCAGTACCGGGACGAGCTAGGTCACTACCGCTTCTCCCCTGTCTTGGGACGGGTTTGTGTATACCTGACTAAGTCGAGTCCCAAGTTGTTCCTTGGATTTGTGGTTTTCTTCCGTTATTTCTTGTTTTGTTGGTGTTATTTTCTTGACATAATTTCTTTTTTGTTTCCTCTCAGTATGTAATTGTTACCCACTGTTGTATGTTGGAGAGGTAAGCATATATACTCATTGGACGTCTCTCAGTGTTGTTCCCTTTCCTCCACAGATGACCGAACTTGTTGCACTGGAGAAGAGGTGTCGGCAGCTAGAGGAGGTGGGATTCAGAGAGGCTGAGAGTATCGCGGCTGCGCAGCTAGAGGATCTAAGGCTCAAGGAGAATGATTGGGAGAAGCAGAAGGTGAGGTTTGGTACTAGCAAGGGACCAGTCCTACCCTGAAAACTGGCGCTGTATTTTAGAGTTAATTCGGTTCACAGGACATGTAGCAGTCCTTGTAAGCCGCGATCTTTTGTGTCATTGTGGTTCTCTGTTCCTGGCGCCATCATTTTGGAATTACAAATTTTATCATTCCCTATCTTTCTTCCCTGCAATTTTCCTCCTCTCCCAACACCAGTGTTCTGAAACTGGTCCGTTGTACCCGTCATTCACTCCAACTTAGCATCCATTAACTCTCATCATCTTCAGATGAAACTGCCTTTTTGTAGAATATGGACCCTTTTGTAGCATATGGACCCTATACTGATAGAAGTTGTAGTGAATCAGATGCTAAATAAGATTCCGGCTCAAATTTCTGGTTTTAATCAACTTAAAATATGACACAGGGATCAGCGCATGCTGTAACAAATAAACAATAAGTCTAAGACAATTACATTAAATTATTAATAATCTATATAAATATTATAAACGATATATAAAAAGGTTAAGTAATAGTAAGAAGTTATATTTACCTTAAACTAAGATTCACCAGGTTGATCAATTTCCACCATTACTAAGGTGAACACTTTGGAGGGCATTCAGAAGAAGACTGACCACTGCCAGCAGCTTCCAATCGTTATTAGTTTTCTCCAAACCAACCAGCTGTTCTTGCTGGTTGTTTTCATTGACAATTTGTAACAATACATAGCACAGAAGTGAAGCTAAGAGAGTTTCATGAATGACTTGGCTTGAGTGATAAATGAAATTGGGAATGAGTTGATTGTCTAGAAGAGATGAATTGATGAATAGGTTAAAGAATGAGAAAAAGGATAACCGCAACTTTTAGTACACAGGGAGAGATGGAAATAGGAGGAGGGTGGTAGGGTTTTGTGCTGAAAGAAACTCTGTGTAGCAAGCACATTCTTCAAGGCTTGGGCAAAGGAGAGAGGGAAAACTTAAAAGTACGATGAGAAGAAAGGGAGAATCATAATTAAAAGGTTATTGAATTCAAAAGAATATGTGTGAATGCTTGAGAGTAGAAGAAAGGAAATAAGTGTGAGTGTGGAGATAGAGCATATGTGGAACAAATTTAAGGAATTGGTGATAGGTATTGCAATGACTGTGTGTGGGTGTGCCAGAATTGGAAAGAGTAAGCAAAATGCTTAATTATGGAAGGACAATGTGGTGTGTGTAGTGGAATTATAAAGGTCTGCATGTAAATGATTTAAAAGCACGATGATGCGGTTTAATGGATACAAGGAGATGAAAAGAAAAGTGAAACAAGTACTTAATTAAACTGAGTAGGAAAGCAACAAATGAAGGATTTTGACAAAAGATAAGTGAGGATCGAGATGGAAACAAGAAGCTATTCTGGACAAAAGTGAGAAAGGTGAGGAACCAGAAGAAAAATGTGAGTGTGAACATCAAGTACTTGTAAGCAATAAGGTGGTCAAGAGTAGATGTGGAGAATTCTTTGATGTTGTATAATGTTGGTATGGAAGAAAATGTGAATTTGATAGGGTTCATGGGCATAAATCAGGGTATGGATGAAATGAAGATGCAAGATGTTGTTAGTGTTGTAGCTTGTAAAAAGTCTGAAAATGGTAAGGCAGATGGAGTAAATGATAGGGTTGGTGAGATGCCATAAAGTGGTGGTGATTGTGTTATGGAATGGGCCTGGTGGCTGTGTTGTAAGGCATTCGAAATTGGAAGAGTTCTGTAATAGTGCCATTGTATAAGGGTAAAGGTGAGAAAGTTGAATGCAAGAATTATGGGGGAATAAGTCTGTTGAGTGTTGTAGGTAAAGTTATGAAAAAAGTTTGTTGGGCCTATTAGAAGGATAACTAAGGATAGGCCTTGAAGATATCATTTTAGAATATAGATAAATATCTATCTCTAACTCTTGATGAAGTTATAAATCACCTTCAATGACAATTGAAGGTGGCACAATCTCGTATTACTTCAGAGTTCAGTAGCTCCTCCTACAACTATTTCTCATTGGCTTTGTATATGGTAGCAAGGGGCTTCTTTGACTCACTGGCCATGGAGCTTTTCAAAATTTGTTAACTCCGCTGGCAGTATTTGAACTACAGCTGTAGCAAGTAGTTGGTGTTTAATTTAATGATGAGTATTATTAGGTAGTGCTGCAATTCTGAAATTTAATGGTTTTAATATTGACAATAATAGATTTGCTAAATTCTTTTTTCAGTGTTGTGATAATTTTAGAAGGGAAAATATTGTCATTTATTATATTTTCAAACTCATTCCTCAGAAATTGTCAGCTAAAAAGAAAAAAAGAAGCTTAGAAGCTTTGTAAAACGCCTGTAGGATCAAAAGCCACATCTGTCCCTGATAAAAACTCATTTTCAAATGGAGCTATGAAGCTGTCACAGCTTATAGAATATGTAAAAGAAAACATCCTGATAAAATGAACAAACCAATTGCTTTGTTCGAGAATTTGAAGAAAATTTTAACCAACAAAATACCATTTAATAATTTTTTTCAAAAGTGCAGAAACAAGTACAAGTGGATTGATTGCCTCTTATAAAATAGCCCAAATAATTGTAAAAAAAACTGGGAGTGCCCATACAGTTACTGAAAATATTATATGACCTTCATTTGAAATTCTCATGATATGTATGTTGCATCAAGATTCAGGAAACATGTTAAAAGCATTACTGCCTAGCAATATTTCAATTAGCTCTAGAGAAGAATTGACAAAATGTCATCTGATGTAGAAAACCAAGTTGTTAAAAAACTAAAAAAATAATAAATTCTCATTTCAATTTGACAAATCTACAATAAGTGATAACAGGGCAATTCTTATGGCATACATCCGTTTCATAGATTATGTCTGTGAACTTTGTAAAAAAAATGTTATTCGTAAAACTTTTAGAAACTGACATACTAGATTATCACAAAAAATAACTATCCTTACAATGGTAAGGATAGTTATTTTTTGTGATAATCTAGTATGTCAGTTTCTAAAAGTTTTACGAATAACTATCCTTACAATGGTAAGGATAGTTATTTTTTGTGATAATCTAGTATGTCAGTTTCTAAAAGTTTTACGAATAACATTTTTTTACAACTATCAATTAGTTGCCAAAAATTTTAGTCCAGATCTTCATGCTTCACTGACAGTAGTTATTATAACGGTTAATAAAATTAAATCTTGCAGCTAATATGATGGACCTTTTTCAAAAGTTTCACATTGATAGCAAACGGTAGCACTTAAGACATTCTGCCTACCGAAGTCCACTCACTTTCAAAGGGCAACTGCTTGTTAAGATTTATAAGTCTATTTGAGACAGTAGTTAATTTCCTGGAAAATGAAGGTGGTAGGAAGATTTAGCTCAGGAATTAAGAAACCACAAAAGTTTCGCTCCAGCTTTAAGGTAAATTATGCATGTTGCTAGATTGCAAGCATGTTCTGAGAGCTTTTATTCAAACTTAAGATTGTTCCAAATCAATATAAAGAAGAAGAATTTCAATAGCATGCCTGAGTTAACAGAAGTAATTGGACATCTTTCAGACAAAACTAATAAAAATATGCAGAATATTTATTGAAATTGAAGGAAGAACTATGCATCTGATTTTCAGATTTATTTGCATTTGAAGTTGTCTTTATGATCGATCCCTTCGATTGTGATATGGAATCCACCAGTGAAAATATACAAGAGCTTATCGAATAAAAATGCAATGATGATTGCAAGTACAAATTTGAAAGACGTGGAGTAACTGAATTATTAGCTGTCAAAAAGAACTAAACAGCTGTATCCGAACATGTGGTCTCAAATGGCCAAAATACTCTTATGCTTTCGGACATTGTACTCGATTGAATGTGGATTTAGTACAGTCAATAAAATTGTGACAAAAGAAATAAATAGAATTGATAGATGCCCACGAGGAGATATTAGAAATCCAAATATTAAAAATCTAGCATCAAAGCAGCAACCACACAGATTACATTCTTGTTGGCATCCTTCTGTCTCCAAAGACAATGGAGATTGCGCCATGGAATTCAGCCTGTGGTGGAACTGCAACACCGGTTGTGACTGTACAACCCGATGTATTGTTTCTGCCGCTGGAGTGACCTCTCCAGAGTGCAGGCCTGGGCGAAGTGTATGGAGATCCTTGATTGCCCAGTCGTCAAGATCCCTCTCTCGGCCTCGCCGGTGTCATCTAAAGGAATGAAGAGCAGTACATTTGGCTTGGCTGCGGGAGCTGCCGTGGTCAATGAGCACAGCGCACTAGTCCGCCTACGGGGCTCCACTCTTGATATCGAAGGCTTACTCCCATACATTTAGCCGTTAGATCAGTCAAGGATCTCCTCCGCCCGGCTAGCCGTTGGCTGCTAGAGGCAGCTCTTCCACCTATCTTGGTGGTGCAGTGTAAACACCATCCTCCTCACGTGGTTTAGCCCTCCGGCTGAGGCGGGGTACCGGGGCGTGGCGCTTGGAGCCCCACTAAGATTAACCCTAAATTGAAACCGCTCCTTTTAATATATATATTTGTCAGTGGGTACAGTATTGTATAATTGCTTTAAAAAATAGTGAAAAGAGTGTGATATTAAGAAAAAGGTTGAGAAACCTTGGTAAATAAGAAGCATTTAGGCATTCATTTGGGTTAAATATAGCCACAGTGAGGTATTTAATATATGGGGTGGGGGTTAAGCCAAAGTTGTATGATATCCCCATAGCTGTTAAATATCTTTAAAGATGGACTACTGAGAGGTAGGTACATAAGAACAAAATACCACAGTCAACATTTTCTTGAAAATATTCTTTTAATTTTCCTAAAAATTGCACAGAATATCTTTGAAATTTGCCTCTGATAGTTTGCAAGTTTCATTGCATAGAACACAGATTAAGAAGCTATGAGAAAAATAATGTGTGTTTGAAGAAATGATCAGCGAGGTGCGACTGGGTAAGAGATGGTTGTGGTGTGAATGAGGTTGTGACTAGAAGTGTTGGTGGGTGGTAGAGGCAAGTAAGTGGAATGGATGGGATTAGACTTGTAAAGAGAATATATGAGACTGACTATGAGGATGAGAAGTGTTAGAAGATCGCATAAAGGGTAAGCTGGTTATGTGTGAGAAAGGAAGGGGATGATTAGTGTGCATCGAGGGGGTTGGGGGGAGGGATTGCTATGGTACTTCCACCCAGGGCTGAACCCTGGCTGTACAAGATGCTACAACACATAACACTCCATCACTATAAAAGGCATTTCTGTGTGAATGAAATGATGGGCGGCCTTGTTTATGAAAGGGATTGGAGGGAGGTGTAGTTTAAGTGGCGTTGATGCCTGCCGACCCCATTGTGTGAGTCTGGTGGAAGTGTCTATGAATTACTCTTTCACTCCCGCGCAGGAGGCTTTGATGCACCGGGCCAATTCTGCAGAGGGCCAACTGGAGGCGGAGGTTGAGCGGTGCCAGAGGCTTTGGGAAGACCTGTCTGCGAGGGAGCAGGACTTTAAAGACCTGCCCGCCCAGCTTGAAAGACTAATGACCCAGTTCAAGGACGCTAACCGACGCCACGAGAAACGCATTCAGGCTCTCGAGCGGGACCACTTCCGTGAGATGCAAGGTGAAAACATGGCGTTAATCTATGGACCACGATTTGATTATCCAAGGAGTTCTCACATCCCTTCATTTCCGTATTAGACCCTTATGGTACGGCCTAACCACATGTCAAATCAAATCATGGTTCGGATTCCTAGTTAACGTTCCTTCTGAGGAATGTTTGGAGGGAAAAAAGTGGACATGGTTGGTAAACCCCATTCAAAGGGTATCATACACTTTGTTAGGTGGGGTTACCTCGAGATTTCCTGATAACTACTTTCTGAAGCTTATTTCCTTAGGTAGGTTTTTCTTCTATTTAAGTTTTTTATTTTCCATGTAAGTTTGTCTAGTTGCTGACTGGCGGTGCCCATTCACATGGTAGCTTTTCTTGACATCTCACTTTGTAACCTTTCAGATTTGAAAGCCCAGGAAATTGACCGAGAAAAGAAACTATCCCACGAGTTTGATCGAAAATTGAGTGCAGAGGTAAGAACATTGGTGCTCTCTTCGCACACAAACTCAAGTAATCAATTTGACAGAGTGATGGTGTAAGAGAAGGTTTAGTGTTGCGGTACTATCTAATATTAGCCAGATTGCGGTGCGAGGCAAAGATGGAAGAGTTGTCGATATTTTGTTATTCTTGATTATAAACTCTTGGCTTTCTACTAGTCCTTTATCTTTCCCCATATCAGCCATTCCGCGTCTAGAGTAAGTGGAGATAGGTAGCCTATCGCCTGTGTCCGGAACAGAGGAGGAGAGTGTATTTCTTGTGCGGGGACGGCAGGAAAGAAAATGGCAGCGGTGTTTCGATTACCCGTGTGTGTGTAAGAGCTAGATACTCTGGCGGGGGTATGCACAGTGCATCCCCAGTACATGACCAGACCCTGACGAACCATAAATAAGAAGACAATCACGATTAAGTATACTCGAAAGGAGTATTTATTGTATTGATTATCGCCACCCTTCCCTTTCATTTGGGTAGGCTGGGACCCCGAGCAGATAATGAAGCTAACATAAAGATCAGGAAGACAATCACAGGGAAGTCCGAAGACGCTCGGTGATGCCCTTGCTGCGTCGGTAGACGAGAAGTACTAATGTGTATTATCTGGTGAGCGTAGGAACGTTTCCTGGCCTGAGGGAGGGTCACCCGTATCGTATCGAGGAAGTGTGGGTTGGAAACCCCTTCAAGGGAATTAGAGTGGAACAGTGGTTTCACCTCTTTACGCGAGCAAAGTTAAAAAGGCTGATTAAAGGAGGGAGAAGGTGCTGAACTTGGCAGAGTTGTGTACTGTATATCAGGTTTTGCTCTCTGACAACAATTTTGAAAGCCCTTCGAAAATGTGTAGCCAATTTAGAAAAAAAAATTATGATATGGTTAATAAGACTGCGCTGTTGTTTTGAAAGTACGTTGTGATGGTGGTGTTGATTTGTTAAAAGTAGTTTCTTTGAAGCCAGTATCGTAGGAAGGGAAGTTAAGTGAGGTTTAGAAAGATTGTGGTGTGTAATGCTCCCCTTGTCATATAATGTGTTGTGGTGAAATAAGAGAAGTACACATTTAAATGGGTTGTTGATATCTCCTTTGTGGATGAGGATGGCATCATAGCTTCACCTGCAGTTGTCTCATTTGTTCTCGATCCTATTGAATCAATCATTTTGAAGGTGCTTTGAGGGCTCCACTTTAAATCAGGGGGCTCGTGTAGGCCGTGCATACCTTCGCCATGGCATTACTTTTCATTATAGCACCTGCCAGTCTCGTGATTATTCGCCCCCTGTCATATTCTGTTGCTAGCACATTTGACTTACTGAAGGACAGCAATACAACACGTGAATAAATGAGAGAATCTGTCCGAATCTTCTGTACTGGTGTCACCATTGGTGTCCTTTATATGGTACAGAAGGCAACCCACAGTCAGGCCATATAGAGTCGACGAAGTTTGCTATTTCAATCGTTGGCATTCTTAACATTATTACTCCTATTTATCTACATTTTAACTCCATTTTTATAACCCTTTCCCGATGAACAAAAATAGCCTCGTTGGTTACTTTTTTTCAAATATAAAACTGTTTCATGAATATGCCAAACGGCGCACATTCAGGTGTGGTGGAGAAACAAGCGCTATGTCCCGCAGACTAGAAATGTTGTGATTCTCCTTTTATCTTCTTTTTTTTCTGAACTAAAGATTAGTTTTGTGTTAACCTCTACTCTGCATATCAGGCACGCCTGGGAGACGCTCTTCTTGCACGCTAAACAAGTGACTGTATATCCAATAGACCCCAATCTAAAAGCCCTAATAGAGGAATCTATAAATTGACTATTTTAACCTTCATTTTTGCCGTCGTAGTACACGGGATCGTTTTCCACCTCCTGTGGGGCCAGCCTATATCTTACAATAGTAAGGAAAGGCGTTTGCGTGGCTACTCATTGTTATACTAACCGCATACCATCACTGCGTACAGTACAACTTTCCTTACTATTAACCTTTAAGTAAGATCGTACAAACACACATTGACATAATATTTAAGGCAGCAACTCCTTCTAAGGTGGCCAATTAATCTACTAAACGATGATTAAAAAGTGGAAAGATTATATCCTTATTATCTTTCTTCTTCTTTTTATATCCTAATCTAATAGTGGAAGTAAAGCAGGCTTCTTTGTTCAGGTGGGCGAGTTAACGGCGAAACTGGCACGCGAAAAAGATGCGATGGCGAAGTTAAAGGAGGACTACGAGACGCTTCTGGCTGCGAAGCCACCCAAGGAAGATCCGAAGAGCCATCCCCCGGCCAGAGGTGAGCTTCTAGACAGTCAAAAGGTGAGAGGGTGGCTTGGTTCCTTCCTCAATGCAAGGATACGTAACTAATCACTCCCGAAAAGAGGCGAATCCTTCCCTGTCTTAAGAAAGAATGATTATATTCCTGATTGGGTGGTGCGCCCAATAGATGCAGCGCCACCAGATGGAGTGGGTACCGGAACCCTTCTCCGAAGAACGATTTGTCGCCGTGACTGTATGGCACTTCATGCTGCCCTGCTGCATTTCTCCCTCTAGCAGGAAAGTAGTGGCCACTTACGTCTCTCCTTTCTCCGAGGACAATCGTGTGCGCTTGGTTTATCGAGGGGGCGATTCTCCAGACAGATTCATTTTGTAATTAATTTTCTGTTTGGAAATTTTATTCATGAGAATTTGTTTGGGTAGTCCTTGTGGTCTTTTGTATGAACTCTCCTGATTCTTAAGACGTTTTACAATGCTTTCCCTCCCCCTCCCCCTTGCTATCGCTCTCATCTTCGATCCCGTTTGACCATTCGTTGCTTCTATTCTTACGTTGGTTCCTTCCAACCCCTCCTCATCTCCCATTTCCTCAATGCGGATCAGTCTCCTCCGGCCTCTTAACCTAGCCATGTATTTGGCTCCCATTTTCAACAGAAACCACGTCCTCCTCGAAGAACTCCTCGTCCGATGAGCTACAGCGTGATGTGCGCCATGAGTTGGAGGTGTCGGCGGCGTTAGACTTGTCACTCCTCTGCTACTTGGATGCTAGCAGCACTGGTAGCGCCATTGGCTCCCGGGAGAGTAGCGTCCTGAGCGAAGGCCCGGGGACTCAGGAAGTCCCCTCTGAGGTCCTCAAGATTAAGAGCTTAATGAGGAAGGTGCACAAAGAAGGGATTCAGGTTGGTCGCCCATGCGAGGTTCTCTTTATTGCGGGGCCCAGTCGCCTACTTCGAGTTATTATCAATTGCGCCACTTTTACCTTTTCAGGGAAAGGGGATTGTGTAACAGAGGGTAATTACCTTGCTACAATAGACTTGGAGGTGCGTTGCGCCCTCCCGACCACAGTGTTCCGAGAGAAGCTAGCGCGCTCTCTCGTCTTTTTGCGCCTCTTTGAAATCTCTTATGTTTTCCGCGTCCGTATAGACCCAACGGACGGGGAAAGAAGGCGTTGAACGTTATAAAACCAAAGGAAAAATTTCACGGGGGGAGGGGGGCCCTAACACGGATAAGTTATTGCACCACCCGTCCCTTTCAATTTGGGAGTGATGTCCCTTGACCGGGAAGTAAAATTGGCATAAAAATCAGTATAACAATCATTGACTAGCCTTTAGGCGCCAGCGGGCGGTCTTCGTTGAGGGATAGAAAGAACGGCAGTGATTGTTTTGCTATCGACCAGCGAGCGTAGGAGCGCTTCGTGGCCCAAGGGAGAGCCACACGTGTCACTTAAGGAGTGTGTGGAGTGGAACCCCCTTTGGCGGGTTCCATATACGTAAGAGTCTTATGTGGATGGAACCGCATGCCGTCAGTCAGACTCGGCTCCTCTGGGTGATTGGCGGGAGCTCCCTAGCATCATTATACGATATCAATTAAAGAAGTGTTATGGAATAAAGAAAAAAACCCGCTCAGCCCCCGGCTCTATCGTGAGGTTTCTCCACGAATGCTGTAGTTGTTCAAGGCAACCATGACTGAGGTATGTTATGTCGGGTTCATCCACCGAGCCATAGGGCCCCACACACGCCTGTCATCCACGAATTCTCGCTGCTCATTCATGCTTCCAAAGGGGTCGAATCTGTCCTGTCAATACTTTCCGTGGCCCCACACACCACCACATTCACCTTTCCAAGACGATGCATTGGAAGAGGCGAGTCATTTACACGTCTCTAGTAGTAGTAGTAGTGGTTCACTAACCTGCCTTTATCCAGGCGGATCCCTACCGGATAATGAAATAGACAGAAAGTTCAGTATGACAATCGCTAGTGAGCCCGAGGGCACCAGGGGCCGGTCCTCTTTTTGGAGAGGTGCCACGATGTATTATGTATTGACACCAAACAGTGTTCAAGTAGAACCTTCCTCGCCCCGAGGCAGATTCATGGGGATATAGATACCCATCGGCAGTATTCCTTGGAACAGAGAGTCTGTTTTTTTGTGCTGTGAAGACGGGAGAGGAAAGCAAGCAGTTGCAATTGGCTATGTGTGAGGTGAGAGGTGTAAGATCTACCCACCCGAAAACGGGGTGAGCAAAAGGCGCGTCCACCAATCGGTAGCCAGATCTCGGCGTGCGCTGACGTTTGTGTCCTCTCATGCCGGGGTTCGGGATCGAACCCGGTACCGCGACGTTGGGAGGCCAACGCCGTATCCACTCGACTAGCAACAGCTCTTTTCCACGACTGTACTTGGTATTAGTTAAGCCTTATCTTGACTATGCAGTCCAATTTGGTCACCATAATATTTGTTTGAGTCTGTGCAAATATAGATGACTAAGATGATTCATGACTTGAGCTTACCTTATGGTGAAATGCTTACGAGACGAAATCTTTCTACCTTAAAAAGAAGAAGAGTTCGAAAGGACTCGATTGAAGTCTTCAAGTGGGATTAAGGTTATAAGAGGGGACACATAGATAAAGTTCTTATTTTTAGCGAACAAGATAGGACACTAACAATGGGTTTATGATGGACAAGTTAAGGTTTAGGAAAGAGATTGGTAGAAATTGGTTTACAAATCGAGTGGTAGATGAGTGGAATAGGCTTAGTAGTGAGATGAAAAGCGTCCTTCCTGCGGGGTTTTAGAATATATTTATGGATGAGGATTCTTGGTAAGACTGAACTGGGTGAGGAGAACAGGTTACTTCGTATAGCCAATTGATTAGCCTTTTGCAGACTCTCTTTTCTTTTGCTCTTATACTAATACCTCTTAGTGCTTTCACAACATATACGTCCTACATCTTGTTCTTTTACACTGGGCACAGATCAATTGTACTGTTCCCCCCCCCCTCTCCTTAGCCTTGCCCTTGTGTTATGAAGAATGTATTTGCTCCACATGTTTCTTTCAGCACAAAATCCTACCCCCACTCTCCAGTTTGATTCTCACCCAGTGTACCAAAACTATATAGGTAACAAACACTTCAATCCCAACTTCACATCGTAAATCGAAAAGCTCCTGAAAGAAATATTCAGACAAAACTTCCACTGCCCAACAATTTGAATAAATTCACGGCTTCTGAGAGAACCACTACTCTCATCTAACCAAAACAACAAAAAACTCAATACCTTCAAACAATCATACACATAACATCAACACCGATATTAAACAACACAACCATACAGTTCAATGACAGAATAAACAACGCAGACAAAGCACACATCCCTAAAGGCAACAGAAAACATTATAACCCCAACTTCTCACCAGACATCAACAGACTTATAAGGGAACGCAACAATCTACTTGACATACCCACCCCGCACGCACAAAACATAACAAACCGTATACAAGAACTCAGCACACAGATAAACACCAAACTAATAGAGGAACAAACAGAAAACTGGTTAGCTTTCCTAAAAACATTTGACTACAAAACAAAATACATCCAAACTACACAAAACAATCAGAAGCCTCACTAACTCAAACAGTGGCATTGTACAAAGTCATGCATCCATCAGCCCTTCAGACAAAATCCCTTCACGCAAGCAACAGGTCAACATTTTAAGAACACATTACTCTAAAATTAGCTAACTTCCCAAACACAAAGAAGACATATATATGCCTGCACAAACTAGACTTCCCACTAGATTACACAGTAATACCTGCCACAACAAAAGACACTGCACACATCATAAAACAACTTGAAAACTCCTCAGTCGTGGGCATTGATAACATATCCAACATACATCTCAAACACCTCGGTATCCACGGCGCATAAACACACAAACATAGCAAACTACTCATACGCACACTGCATAATACCAAACATTTGGAAACTAGGTAAAGTCATAACACTATTCAAACCAAACAAGACACCCACAGAAGCAGCATCATACACACCCATAACATTACTCTGTACACCATCCAAAGTCGAAGAACGCCTTCTCCTACGCAAGATAACACCACATATTCCACTGTCACCCACACAACACGGCTACAGACTGGACCACTCAACCACAACACTACTCACCAATCTCACACAAACAGTACAAGATGGCATCAACTCCAGACGACCACCACACAGAATACTGCTAGTAACAATAGACATAAGCAAAGCGTTTGATGCCATCTCGAGACCACTCCTCATTAACAAAATTTACAACACTACACAACAACACCAAACGCTGGCTAGCCAACTACCTATCAGTAATACAATCATTTGTACACTACAATGGCAGGTCATCCACTATTAGAAACTTCCCTAATGGAGTCCCACAAGGCTCTGTCCTAAGCTCCACACTTTTCAATTTATACATGCACGACAATATACACATACCTATCATCATATGCAGACGACCTAACAATCATATCAATACACACTGATGCAGACACATGCTCCACTCAAGTTCAAGCCTACATTACACAACTAGAAAACTGGTTAACACAAAACAGACTAAATGTATCACCCACTAAGTCCACTAGTACACTTCTCACAAGTCACAACAAAGAACATCAACACAGACCAACAGCAACATTGAATAGCACCACAATACCCCACCAACATGAAGCAAAAATACTTGGAATAACATATAACACATCCATGTCATTCGCACCACACATAAACAACATAATCACAAAATGCAGGCCAAGACTTAATGCATTCAGAGCACTAACAAGTACAACTTTTAGACAACACAAAGAAAAATTCACTCTAGTATACAAGCAACACATACGGTCCATAATAGACTATGCCAGGCCTGCCTGGGCCCCTGCCATATCCAACACACAGCTAAACAAGTTACAAACCACACAAAATACTGCACTTAGAATCATACTTGGTAGCACACAAACAACACCCATAGAACACTTACATGCTGAAATCAAGGTACTTACTCTAAAACAACATCTGGACATGATGGGCACACATTTCCTAGCATCCGTCGTAAACAACGCAAACAGCCCCTGTCACTTTTTACGAAACCACCCACCCACAGACAAATAGTAAACACACTACACAGATACTACACAAACATCCTAAATACCATACCACAACATGCAAATGTAACACAGTATAAAAAAAAACATACTCACACAAGCGTCACCAGGCAAGCACTAAACAATCTCCCTCACAACAAAATACCCCACCCCCTGACATAAGCAGCACAGAAACGCAACTCTCAAGGTCGGAAAGAGTATATCTTACACGATTTCGCTGTGGACACCACCAGTCACTAAACACCTACAAACACCGCATAGACAACAAACATACATATCCCTGTCTACTCTGCCAAATTAGTCCCCACACACTCACGCATCTCATAGCAGATTTCCCTAACTTGGCAGCTCTCAAACAACATCACAACATTTCACATGTCCATCAGTTATGGTCGGATCCAGTCAGTGTGGTGTCCTACCTGCGTGGTGCGAGATTCCTGGAATGACAGAGCCCGGGGAACCATAACAACAACGACGACAAAAAAAATCGTTAGCAAACTTTCCACTAGACATCGCCAAGTCCAACAGTGTCTAATCCACTACCCAATCAGTCCAGCTAGTCCACTACGCAGATTGCTTATTCATCACATACATCCCACTCCACCCCTACATGCACAGCCTCCTGAAACCTAAATTACAGCTTCTCTGCCGAACAGGATATCAACACCCACCTCCCCACAAAAAAAACAATACTCGCCCTCTTTAACCATGAGAATCATCAAACTACCACCCACACTACTGAGTGTCACTTAAGACCCACACATGACCTCTTAACACACACAAAACATTACCTCGACGGCCAAATCCAAACTCTACACCCTCGCAACACACAATCCTCGGACACAGAAAAACTCATGTGCAGACAGCTCATCCTCACAACACTGAATTATCTATTCCCATCCACCGCACGAACCATATCTAATAGACACTACAATATACAAACATTTCCCTCCGTAGTGCAACTGGCCACGAAAACCACTACATTACAACACCACCGCGTTGAACAAAAATTCTCCCCAACGTAGACTACCTAAACATGATAGACAATTCTTCAGCAAACTTCGATGTCCCTCACAACTCTATGCATCCTCTCCACTCATACCCCTACCACCAGATTCCCCCAAACCACCCCCACCAGCCACTACATCCTAATATTATCTATCCTTCCCCCAACCACGCCGGACCATAACACTATAAAACATACCCACTTTAATCACATAGCACTTCAAATCCAACCACAAAACGCCCTACTCCACCACCCTCCCAATATTCACCAATCCGAAGATCACCCCCCGAGATCCCCGAACAAATGTCACTCGCCCGATCAGAACATCCTCCCTCTCTAGATGAATAAAATAAAATAGATTCAATCCTTGTATCCCCCTCTTTACTACCCCCGCTGCAACCTGGCAAACACTGCCTCTCTCTTCTTATCCTGCCCACACCACCACCCCTCTTGACCACCTCAGAACGTCTTTCAATATAACCTCCCGAGGAAACCTCTGGAAAAGAACTCGTGCCTTAGCAGTCATTCTGAGCACTGCCGGGTTCGACTGAAAAAAATCGGGGGAAGGGGGTGCACCGTATCCCTTGAGACGATGATGGAGTGAATTTCATTTGCCCTTGTCTCAGGTCCTGACCTTGTCCGAGCTCCTGTTTCTACAAGGTCGTCAATCAGGCGGGATCGTCGCAGAGGAACTAGAGCCAGGGGCTCTTACGAGTGTGGCCAATCCAGGCCAACATGACCGCCAGGAACGAAGCAGAGAACAGAAATGTGGCGGAGTGGACGAAAAGTCTTCTGACTACGCTTCTCTACAGAGTAAAGAGCAAAGTAAGGGTGTTCGAGCCTTTCTCTCACTCGCCTTCCCATAGTTGTAGTTTCAGGGAGAATTTACATATGCCTTCCTTCCTCCCTAGTGGATCTGTTGAAGTTCGGCCTCCTACAGGAGAAGGGATTCATCCAGGAACTACAGGAGGCCCTCAAGAACGAGAAGCAAGAGGCGGAGGACTTGAGGCGACAATTGGGCTCCGAGAGGGTACGCCACTTCGAGGCAACGTCAGAACTGGTGCGCCTCAAGTGCCAGAGCCAACTTGTGGACAAGGAGCTCCGGCTGGCTCATGGGGAGCTTTGCGAACTCAGGTTTGTCCTTGGACCTGCAGGGATGATTAGAGAAAGTAACAACATACCTTGCCGAGCCGTCTCCTATAAGGTTTTCTCGAGTCCACTCTCACTTACCCTCTGCCTCTATTCCTCGCCACCGAGTAACTCTCCCGTTCTCCTTCTTCTCCGAACTTCTTTCACTTTTCAAAAAGAGCTCTTCTCCCCTAGACTCATTTCCTTTTAGTCTTTACCGCCAGTTCCCGTTTTTCTTCCTTACCCCACTGATATTTTTAGTACCTCCCTCTGGTTTGGAATAGTACTATCTGACTTCAAACCCGCTGCTCTTGGCCCTATCTTGAAGAAAGCGAACCTGAACCCAAACCACCTGACAAGCTACCGCTCAATCTCTCTACCCCCCCCCCCCCCCCCCGCCGCCTCCCAAAAGTCTTTGAAAAGCCAGGTGTCTGCCTGGATTCTACATCACTTGTCCTCCTCCAACGCTGATTAGATTTTTAAGGCAGGACACACCACTGACTCAACTTTCCATTTTGGTAATTCCGCACTTCTCTACGGCATTTCACACCCTTAACTTCAGTTCTTCTTCACCGCCTCCGTGAATTCCGGAGTCTCTGAAACTACCCCTAACTGAGTTTGCTATTACTTTTCATCTCGTACTCAATCCATCCTTATTGACATTGGGGAAGTATCTTGGCCTGCCGAGATGCGTTTAGGTGTTTCGCTAGGGTCGGTTCTTGGTTCGCTTCTGTTTATCTTCTCCCACTTGGTATTTTTATACCACCCGGTTATAACATCCTCACTGAATCTCTCTCGGGCATGTCCACTTTTACAATCATAGATCGGTGACATGGGACCCTACCCATTTGTCACTCTATGGTGTCACTGTCACCTTTGAGCCCCATTTCAAATTTCTATGGGTGATCTTTGATTCGAGGCTTTCTTGGACGCTTTGAAAAGGTCTTGTCTGAAGAGAACGGACATAATGAAATTACTGTCACACACTTCTTGGGGAAGGGAACGACGCACCCTGTGGCTTCTGTATTCAGCATTGGTCCAGTCAAAGCTGGACTATGGGTCACAGGTGTACTCCTCTGCCTCGCCGTCCATCCCTGAAAAATTAAATACTGTGCGTAACCAGGGTGTGCGCCTGGATTCTGCAGCCTTCAATTCCTCCCCTGTGTGGAGTCTCTATGCAGAGAACAGGGCTCTTCCTCTTCCTTTTCACAGGCTTAAGTCTAACCTCAAATATCTTTTAGACTTGAGCAATTACCATGGTCGCCAGTATATGAGTGCACGTTCAATTTGCGAACAGTGGCCTCATGATAGATTTCCATACCTGGCTCGCATCTTTGCTCTGCGCATGGCCGAACACACAGGACGTCTAAGGGAGTTTTCTGTTATTCCGTTTTCAATACCAAAGATTTCCCCATTGCTCATACCACCTGTAGTGGTATGCAAGGGGCTTACTGGTAGGCCCAAGGATCAATTCTTGCCTGTAGCCATGAGAACCATGTATGATCAACATTCCTCCAACCATCGGCCTAGCACCTTTGTGTTCATCTTCGGGTCCAATTCATCGGACGGAGTTGGAGCTGCTGCTGTCTTCCCATCTCAGACAGCATTGGTTCGTTTACCAAGTGCAGCTTCTGTTTTCACAGCAGAACTTGTTGCCATTCTTGCTGCACTCTTTGTTATTGCTCCTATGCCATCTGGTTGTCTTACGATTTTCTCTGACTCCATTAGTTCTCTGGAGGCACTGAGTGCTTTTGGTTCTAGCCATCCGCTGGTTTCCAAGATCCAGCGGTGGCTTTTTTATCTTTCTCCTATTCATAAGATTTATTTTTGCTGGGTGCCCATTCACGTGGGCATCCCCCGTAATGAAAGGGCGGATGCTGCGGCCAAGGAGGCGGCATCATTGGGGACACCCCCATCAGCCCCAGTCTCACTTCGTGATGTCTATCCCCTCATCACCGAATATGTAGTCAGCTTATGGCATTAGCTGTGGGATGAGCTTCCTCCCACCAAGCTCCATTCCATAAAACCTTTAGTCCTCCTATGGCCACGTACCATGAGACCACGTAGACTGGAGGTTATTTTGTGCCGACTGAGGATAGGCTATTGCCGCCTCACTCATGGGCACTTGATGAATGGGCATCCCCCACCTTTGTGCATCCTTTGCGGGGTGCAGCTGTCCATCCTTCACATCTTTGCCGAGTGTTCCCTTTTGAGAATTCTTGGGAGGAGGGTCTTCCCTTTCATTACTGGGCAGACGGCTTCAACAGGTTCTGCGGGGCATCTTTTTTGAGACTCGTGTCTCTTTTAGTGTGAATAGAATTTTTAAATTTTTAGAAGAATCTAATCTTTTAGCCAAAATTTAATATATTATTTCATGATTTTATATTCTCTGTTCTTACATCTATTGTTGATCCATCTATAGTCTATGTTTTATCCTTTGTCGAGTTCTCAATAATTTATTTTTTATATCCTTTTACACCCCTTGATGGTTTTAAATTCCTGTATTTCCATTCTATTGATCTTAATTTCATAGCTATATTTTTGTATATTCTCCAGATTCTATGTTTATATTGAGAACACTCATGCAAATTACCCGTCCTTGAATTTGGCTGCGGGCTAGTCCGTTTGGGCTTTCAGCATTTATTTTCTGCACTATTCATTCATTCTCTCTAGCACAATTTCTGAAACTCATCCATGACAAAACTGAGGTATTAATGAAAGGCACTCCTGATGACGTGGTTCACCTCGAAACTATTGCTAGCTCTCTAAACCTTGGCGTCTCCCATGCCCCCCGCTAACCTCTGTAAATCCTCTCTCTACTTTCTCCGCAATCTTCCCCACATCCGTTTTTACTTTGACCACAACAGCTTTGAGATTGCCCTTCATGCCTGCCTAACTACTGCAACTCTTCGCTGGGTCACAAGCTCTCCACCTGATTCAAACTTGGTATCTCCGTGCTCCTCTTCCCTTTTGGCTTATTGCATTGACTCTCAATTCGATAATCACTTTAAAGGTCCTCCGCTTACATATGCCCTTGAATGCTGCAGTTCCCTTCTACCTCTCCTCTTTCGCTCGGACTCTGCTCCCCTAATATAATGATTGTTCCTCTCAGTCGTCTCTGCTACACGGGTGATCTTGCTCTCTCGATATTTGCCCCTAGAATGTGGAATGATATACCTGTTGGAATTCGTTCTTTCCCCCTTCTTTGGTGCTTTCAAGTCTTCATTGTAACCTACCTCTTCTCTAACTTTTCCTTAGTTGATAGATGGGCGCTCAATGAAAGCCCATGTCATTTAAAAGCCTCACACGAAATACCCTTATTATTATTATTATTATTAATACTGTTCGTTTGCAGGGAGCGTGATAAGACGAGCCAGAAACAGATTCAAGATCTGGAGGAGAGCCTGAGTGCCGAAAGAAACAACTTCAACCATGTCTCCATCACGTTAAATCACCAGCGCAAGTTGGCTGCTTCCTCCACTGACCATCACAAACAACTCATTAAGGTTTCTTTACATCCTTCCCAGGGACGCAGCCGCGTTCCCTAGTACTGGTTCCTAGAGGATTAAAATACGCTTTCCTTCCTGTACCTCTTCGTGGCGTTGTTGAAAAACGCTTGCATTTGAGATTGGCGGAAACTTGTTCCCTCGCAGAGAATCGCCAGATGGGCGCCTTTAAAAAAAAGCAGCACACGAGATTGACTTGCTTTGGTGTTAAGTTGACGGATCTAATTCCGTTGTCGCTCTTGCAATTCTTGACTCTCAACTGCAACTACTTTCCCACAGGGTTCGCGCGCATCAACGCCCTTAAACAATGCCCCGCCTCTATGCCCATTCAAATACAAAGGCAACCCTCATATTTTGTCCAATCGTAAATTGAGCCTTGATGGCGATGGGCTACTATGTGCTGTAATGAGGCTCCTTCGCATGGCTTTTTCAGGGAATGATTTTGTTCTTTTTTTTCATTGCTTTTATTTTCGACGTTTTCCTGTAATGCACTACCGAGCAAAATAAGAAAAGGATTTTCCTTTATTAAAATATTATTTTTAAATATGAGTAGGCAAATCAAATTTCCATGGTACATAAGGAGATGCATTTTACATATTTTATGAAGATTTCCTATGAGACTTTTATATTCAAGAAATTATACTAAATAAACTAACAAAATGAAATATTGACATGCACAAAATATGAGAACGATAATTCTCAGAATTGCTTATCTTGCAAATACACTAGAAACAAAGCAAGATTTGACAGCAATGAAACTTAAAACAGGTAATATTAGTCGTTGAAACCTTTGTTTTTTATTACTTGGGCGCAACGACGACCATAGAACCTCACCAGTTTCTTGCAAAACTCTGGTGTTATTTTGTTCCATTCTTGATCAATTTTCGTCCATAAATCCGTCACAGTTGAAGGCTGCTGGTCTCGAACTCTTTGTCTTCAATGATCTTCCAGAGGTTCTCCATTGGGTTCAGGACCGGGCTCTGAGCAGGCCATTTCATTACTTCCATATCTTCTTGTTCAAAATAAGTATTTTAATCGATTGCAGTATGGACTGGCACGTTATCCTGTACAAATACTGCTGCCTAGTTCAGAGATGCTTGGAGTGAAGGTCTAACATGTTGTTTTACGAGGTTTAGGTACACATTCGCATTTACTGTTCCAATTATTTGCACTAGCAGACCAACTCCTTCAGACGAAAACATCCCTTTTACCATAACGCTGTCTACTCAATGCTTGGAAGACAACACATTTCGGGTTAAGTCTGTCAACTGGAGCGCATATAATAAAGCGTCTGCCATCACATCCAACTAAATCAATTTTACTTTTATCAGTGAAATGAATTCTCTCCCAATTTTCATCCCTCCAAACAACATGAGCTGCAGCATATTCGAGGCTCACCTTCTGTTTCTTCTTACTGATGATTGGTTTAGTTGCTTTTAAACTAGATTCATTTAAGCAGCAAGATACTTTGAAATGGCTCACTTCTTTACCACTATTAGTCTTAGTTTTTTGAGAAATTCCTGTTGCAGTCTCTAAGGGATCCTTCATAAAGAAGTTCCTGTAGTTAGGCAGGTTCGACTGATTCTTACAAGATATTTATAGGTTTGATTTCATTGTATAACTTCAGAATATGCAAAATCACACTCTTGGACCTCCCTACCTCTCATGAATTTCCAGAAAGAGTCCTCCCCAAAGTCTTCAAGCGAACATTTCTCGGAAGCACCTCAGGACTCACCTTCACATGTGTGGTGGCATATCTGCAAAGTCAATACCACAACAATGGCAGTTGTACAGTTTTTACCTACTAAGCAAAATGTTGCCATATAATTTCAAGAAACTTCTAGAATGTTAATCCTGAAAAAAATCATTCTCCTATTTTGCCTGTCTATATTTTATTTTGTTAGTTTATTTATTATATTTTCTTTAATATTCAATTGTATCATATGAAATCTTCATAAAATATATTAAATGCATGCCTTTATGTAACACAGAATATTTTAATAAAGAAAAATCCTCTTATTTTGCTCGGTAGTGTATGTATATATATATATATATATATATATATATATATATATATATATATATATTCATCGATCGTAGCAAGTTTTGTTATAAGCGACGGTTAATTTCGCATTTATGATTTTCTTTTCAAATCCCTGGCTTTGTCGTATATTTGCCATTATGTCTGGATTGAGGCCTTGCATGAGTTATCCCAGATTCATTAAAACTCGGATATTAAAGTTCCTGCATTGGATGTTTGGGTGGCGATGCCCTCGTTGATTGCCGAAGTAATGGAATCTTAAAAATTAAAAGATTCAGATAGACTCCCCCCACCCCCATGCACCTTTATCTACACAAGGCATTGAACTTCGATGGCTGGTGCGCAGGATTAATCCCAGCGCAAAAGGTTTCAGTGTTCGTAGGAAGCTAGCCGCACATTGGCGAACGCGCTGTGCCCGTCGCGTGTGCGCAGGCAGCTCCACCCACACACAGTTGATCAGAACACCTTTCTTTTCTACTACCCTATGTTTCTGTGCGTCATCCCACCCCCAATGCTTCCCTTTTTCTGATTCAATAATATTTCACTTCTGATTCTCCCTTTCTTTCCAATTTCCTCAATATGATATTTTTCCCTTCAGGAGCTTCGGAACTCACTCGAGCGGGAGAGAACACGCGTCCTCGCCCTCGTGAGCGAGGTCCACGATCTGAAATTCTCGAAAGGCCAACCTCAACCTCTTCCACTGGAGGACTCGGCCAAATCCGGACGTGACACCTCATCCTCATCACTCGTCGAGAAGGAGGTGAGACCAAGGGTGGCCCAATGGTGAGGAATTAATCCCCCTTTTAATACTCAGTCAACTTCTTGTATGGCACATATGGACAACCTTCTGCCCTCAAGACGATCTCGTCTAGCTTGTGGTCTCTTTAATATTGCTTTTGTTTTTAGTTTGATATTAAATAATCTAATCATAGTTATAATTTATTCCTCGTTAAATGTAAAATCACCCAAATTTAACACTGTATATTAATTTTAGCTTTGATAACCGTATATATTTTATTAACTCAATTCATGTCAGAGGTTATCTATGCTTGTTGTAGGGAGTGTGGCCTAGTGAGTACTGCATTATTCAGTTGCTCCTTAACTTAACCCTGGCTAAGATTCGTCCCATAGAACAACAGTCGCTTCATTTCCATTATGTGGGCCGAGAAATTGCGCCTTTAAATCGTCTTAGCCATACGGTGTATATAAGCAATTGACCCAATTTTGGAAAAAGGGAAGCTACATTCCTATCAGGCTGTGTTTATTCTTCATAAAAAGAAGGTGGGTGTGTAGATACGAGAAAGTGAAAGATTAAAGGAGATAAGGTTGGTAAAATTAGTTAAAACATCCTCATCAGCACAAACACGGTCATTGCGCGTTGGCATCATTCCCTGTACGTCTGCCATAGAGCTCGGTTGAGTCGCGTCTTTTTTAAACTATAAGCGAGGCTTGACTATGACAACTAGGGCCGATTGGTCTCTTTCTTACACTCTCACATTGTGGTCACATTGGAGCCACAATGTAGTTGCATTGCTCTGTTGTGATATGAAACAATGTTTATTTCACTTTGTTTAACTCTACGGCCCTCGCAAGACCTCCCAATTTTACCTTCCCCACCCTTTCAAGACTAGCCATGGATCGGATTTTGGGTCTCGTTTCTAGATCTTGCATCGTGACAGGAATTTCTATTACATTTCGTTTGTGTGGTTGCTGGTTGAGGGGGTGGCCGCGATCCTTGTCCCCTCAGCGACCCTCAACTTCCAATCGAGTCATCTCCCTTTTACCTGAAAGGCGTTTGCCTCGGACAGATCCAGCTGGCAGTGGCGGCGGACAAAGCGCGTGAGTGGCAGCAGGAGGCGTCGGACCTGCAGGAGGCTCTCCATGCTCTGACGGAGGAAAGAGCCTATGAGCGAGAGCGGGGACTGAGGGAGGTGCGAGAAGAGCGCCTCCAGGCGGAGAACCTACGGAACTCTGTTATCAAACTCGAGAGTCAAAAAAACGTCCTCACGAGTGAGGTAAGTTTGGTTGTTGCCGTTCCTCAGGCTGTCTGGCCAAACAGTCTCGAGCCCCTGAGAAAGGCCTCGGGTTAGACCGGGCTTTCCCACAAAACCCTTAGGAAATCTATATTATGTTTTTGGCGTATGTGTTTTTAGTGTAATGCAGTTTTCCATTGTGTTTGATGGTGTGAGGTTCTGGTTGCAGCCTGGGCAAACATCCACGATGGAATCATCCAGCCTCTTTTCTGATAGCTCCGAAGGGCCGGGTGGTGTCCACTCCACAGCCTAACCAGGTGGACTCTCTTCACGGAAGGGAGGGGGGGCTGAGGTTGCAGCTGAATGATGTCCTCTGAGTGATTAAATAGAGCGGTGGGTGATTTGTGTGTGGATGTTTCCAATGGCTGGTTTATGGTGGACAATTTGGGAGTGCTGAGAGTACATATTTGTGTTTCATATCGTGTATTAGATGTTTTTTAGATTCCTTGGAGTGCGTCAGTGTCCTGACATGTAGTGTTGTGGGTTTGTGGAGTCTGCGGCAAGTGTTTGTGTCCTTCTCATGTCCATGTAATCCTTCATTTTGGTTTCGTGGTGCAGGTGGTCTGTGGGTGTAGTAACTGTGCAGCCTCTAGTGATTTTTAGGGTCTTGTTATGTATGCTTTGTATTGTGATGTGGTGGCTCGGAGAGGCTAAAGGCCCAGGCAGGGGCTGGGAGTATAGAATAGATAGTTTGTATAATATAGTTATGGTTTCTATGTTTTGTTCTAATGTTGTACCTGGCAAGAGATCTGAGAGCATTTAATCTCGGTGTGCATTTGTTTTTTTGTTGTTTTTTTTAGGTGTGTGTGTATATATATATATATATATATATATATATATATATATATATATATATATATATATATATATATATATATATATATATATATATATATATATATATATATATGTGTGTGTGTGATAGGGGGTGTTGCTTATGGTGAGATTAGGTGTGTAGTTATGTTGTGCTGTCCATTTAGTGAGAAGGGTAGCTGGAGCTATCTTGAGGCAGTTTGTGGTGAACCTTGTGTGAAGTGTGTTTAGTTTGGGTTAAAGAAGTTTGGAGGCTGTGTCTGCGTTTTGGTGTGTGTATGTAATTCTTATGTCGTTTGCATAGTAAGCTGTGTTTATCTGAGGAGCGTGGGGTGCAGGTATATCGTACACGTACAGGTTAAATAAAGTTGGGTGTACGGATCCATTTGTGAGATTTTTTATGTGTGATGACTGGCCAGTAAATGACACATGGCCATGTCTACCCCTCAGATAGTTTGCCATCGATCTTTTTATGGAGCTAGAAGTACTGTTTTTCCTCCTTAGTCACTCACTCCACCCGTCCCTTTTTAATCACGGACTAGCTGCCCTCATTGGATAATGGAATTTGCATAATGATCAGAATGACTATCGAGGCAAGGCCGAGGGCACCAAGAAAGTATCTCTCATTCTTAACTTCCTAAAAATTCCCCATTTGGTGAGATTACACCTACCTATTTCAAGTGAACTACATTTGATTGGTTAAAATCCATTTGCCATTTCTCTGCCGATTGAGATCGTATGGTCAATTCATCTTGTAATACGTCATCATCAGAGTCAGACCTTATAATCCTACCTTAGTACCATTGACAAACTTGCTCAGGTCGTTACTTGTACCTAATTCAAGAGCTTTAATATAAATCAAAAATAACAACTGGCCCAGCACTGACTCCTGAGTAACCCCACTGGTAACATTCCCCCACTCATATTTAATCCCATCTAAACTAGCTCTTTGCTGTCTGTCACTAAGCCACGACAGTATCCACCTAAAAATACTAACATCGATCCCAGGTGCTTTAACTGTATTCAAAAGTCGTAAGTGTGTGGTACCCTATCGAAAGCCTTAGCTAAATCCAAATAAACAATATCGTAATTCTCATCTCTATCGGCAGCATTGTTTATCTTTCTATAAAAAGACTTTAAATTAGTTAAACACGATTCGCCTCTAGAAAAACAGTGTTGAGATTCCTAAACAAATTATGTTTATCTAAGTGATCCCTAATAGATTTCGCTATTACAGATTCCATCATTTTCCCCCCACTGATTTCAAACTCACTGGCGAGTAATTAGAGATGATTTCCCCTCCCCCCTCCCGCCTTTACAGATGTGTATCACGTTAATTTTCTTTTACGCCGCTGGTAAAATGCCAGTTTCTAACGATTTTCTAAAGAAGAATGCTAGAGGCTCACTTTACACATCTTTACATTCCTTCAAAATTTTAGAAAAAATCTTGCCAGGCCCAAGTGCTTTACTACATTTAATTCTATTTCTTTTGAGTCTATCTCCTTGGTAATTAAAGTATCCTCTAATTTATCCTCTTCATTGCCCATGAAGATCAAGGTCCTTCTCAGTCATTATTCGATTATCCTTGAGTGTAATTACTTAAAGAAAATGCTTATTTAACATCCTAGCCATTGTGTTACTATCATTCATTAATTCTCAATCTGTAGTTTTAAGTGGGCCTATTTTATATCTCGTCTTATTCCTTTATAATTTAAAGAAACCTTTGGATCTTCCTTTGCATTACTTGGCAATTTAATTTCTCTTTGCTACCCTAATTAACTTTTTTATGTCCTGAGTTATTTCATTGTATCTCTGTCTAAATTGATCCTCACATTTTTTATTTTCTTATAAATTTTATCTTATAAATTTATAATTTTGTCCACAGCCATTTAGGGTCAATAGACTTGGTTCTAATTTCCCTAATGGAATATTCATATTCTACCCTGCAATTAATTGCTTAATCATTTTATCATATACCTGATCTACTCTAATCCTCTCGACCTGAGGGTTATCTTCTCCCTCAACTTCTCGCATTGACCACATTTCCTGACCTGACCTCACTAGTTAGTCCCCAAACAATCTCCAGGTTCCTCCTCAGATCATTATAATCCGCTTTTCTAAAGTCTGGAATTTTAACCTTATTTATTCTAGTGAGAATCCACTTCTATTTTAACTTAATCTAATTTAGCAATGGTCGCTATTTCCCAGATTTCCACCACTCTCCATTTCGCTAATACCCTCTTCGCTATTCATTAGAACTAAATCCAATATATTATCACACTTAGGGGGTTGGTTTACATGTTTTTAGAAAATTATCTTGTCTATATTAAAAAAATCCTCAGCCTCTTGATCACCCACAAGAGCTCCCTAGGAGACACGAATCTTCCTTACTAAGATATGGTGTTCTCTAATAATCCTATAACAAGTTTAGCCTTCCCTTCCTTAACGTCTATCCATAATGACTCGGGCTCTTCCAAGTGATTCTGTCATCTTCTCGGCCGTTAATTGCGATAATCGCGAGCTAGGGCGATTTGGCGCAATCACCGTATCGGTCCTCTTTTGTCATTTATAGCATGTTTCGCCCTACGCCAAGTCCTTTCGAGGCGTTGGAATCTCCTAATCCCTCGTCCCTGGTATTCATGATGTCACGTATACAGAGACTCAGGGTGATGTCGGGATTGTCTCTAACTAGGCCCTCGGAATTATAGTAGTGGTAGGAAAAGAGCGATGATTAGATGACCATAGTTTCTGCACCCCCGGACCCACATTGTTCTTCCTTACATTAACTCAGTCGGATATCACGCCGGCCATTCCACCGACTTGATAAAGAAGATGGAAGACAGTCTCGGGAGAGCTGTGCACGCAGTATCTGTCCCGCCCGGTACCCGAACCCCGGTCTTGCTACCGTCCGTTCGTATTGCTTGGTGCAGGCTCTTACATAGTAGGTTGCCGTTTTGTAGAGTTGTTGTAGGAGGCGGGCCTCCTTTAGCATATCTGGGAGTACTTTTGAACAAAGAGCTAGTTTTATCTGATGGTGGACTCGTATCCTTGAGCGGGCGGGTCTCTTTCAGGTGACTTCCATGCCATGATTTTCTTCTTGAATGTTCTTTTTTTTAATTTGCTTCTCTTTGTTTTCCTACTTTTTTGTGGACATATCCTGGGTAAATGCTTACTTACCTTCCTAAATGTAGTTTAATAGTTTGGTTTTGCGCTGACTATTGTACCCTCGTTGGTTGCTGCTCGGATGGGATCTAAAAAATCAAGAACACGCCCATTATTAAGTGTTGGTCCGTCCTCGCGTTTGTACTCTTCCACACGCTTCTCCTAACTCCATTGCTTTCTGCAGTTGGAGGAGAAAACGCGGATGATTCGCCACTTGGAACAAATGGCGAAGAACCTTCGGGCGGAGGCCCACGACAAGGCTACTCAGGACCCGCCACCGAAGAAGGACTCAAGGAGGAGCTGCCCCGATGGGGACCTGGTAAAACTACCCAATGGTATAGGCGGGTCCCCCTCGGTGCCAGGTGCCCTCCCCATGACTGAGCTTCATGCACCGAGCCAAGCGAAACTGGTAAGGAATTCCCCCCCCCCCCAGACACACACAACATGGGAGCAAGGGGGGATAAGATGACTGGCCAAAAGGGTTTCGTCAGTGACTTGATGTGGGGGGCTTAATGACCCGGTGGAAAAAGAAGCGTGTCATTGATCATCTCGGGGCGGTGTTGATTGGATGAAGACGTAAAGAGCAGGGAACAAAAAGGGTGAAATGTATGAATAGAGGATGACAAGGACCGGTGTATTTAAATCCCAGGCTTAAGAAAGTATGAATTTCAGGATTTCCCCCAAAAGTTTTGTGGTTTAGATAGATATTCATTGACTATGACAATCACCATGCCCAATGCCCATTTAGTGGACATAGGCATCCGTTAATGACATATAATTGACACCATTGTTTAGAGGGGTATATCTAGATAGATACCCCACCCATCAAATATGATTAGTCTGCACGGCACAAATGGGAGGCGCAAACATAAAATTTATAAACATCATAACGTCACGATGAGGAATAACAATTCATTAAAAACAAAACATCCCAAATGAAATGAACGAATTAGTTTTGATAATATAGGATACCCGAGGCAAGAATAAGAAATAAAAAGTAATAATGAAAAGTATAAGATAGCAGGAATAAGTTTGCCAGCATCCAATTTTGGATAATTGCAATAATGATGGAGGTTTATCAAACAGTTTCAGAGTCGGATCTACAGGATAGAGTTGTTACCCCCAGGATCGCGGCTTCGAACATAAGTTCTTATAATGATGCAACAATTAAATAATTGTGATTTAATTACGACGACTGATTTACTCGTAACGATAAAAATTGTAAATGTACATATAATGGTAATATTCCCTATAGCAGTTATATTCTATTTATATTATAAATATTCCCGTGATACGCATCGCCTGATCTAAGCCTCTTCAATTAAAAGAAATGCCTGGGCTTTTTCTCCACCTTTGCTCTATTGTACACCCTTTTCATTCCCCTTTGTCCCGCCTTTCATACATTATCAGGAACCTTTTTTTGACCCTGCTTTTCCTCCATCTTTCTTACTCTATCATACACCTTTTTGACGCGCTTTTCTCAATCTTGCATTCAAACTTGCTTCCATTACACATTCTCAAGAACCTTTCTTTACCAGGTCCCCGCAAGGTGCTAGATCTTATAGATGCTGTATAAACAACTTCTCATGTGCTCCCCACCCCAAGCCACTCCGCAATCACATCTTATTTTATGTGTTATCTCTCCCACTATGCCATAAAGTTGTCCTACACACACCTCCCCTATTCTACGCACCAAGATTATGCAGTGTCTTAGAATGGCATAGAACATAGTGGGATGGCGATTTCTCTACTCCGATGCATGGTCATGTAATTTATTCATGGGATTCTTATATACTTTATAGCGTATTCCAAACATTAAATCAACAGACCGCGCCTGTCGTCACATTTAGTAATCTAGGACGCCCAGCTGACTCCTTTTTGTGCGGGAGCGGGGAGCTGCCTCTGTGTGCACCTTTCCCGTTGACGTCTTTCCCTTCAAATATATCTTGGCTTAACTATTCTCCTCTTCCGGATCTTGTTCTTCCCCAACTTTACCACTTCTTTTGCTTGTCGTAGACTCCTTGTTATTCCACATCACTATGAATCGAATGAATGTCTGAAATGTGATATAAAGATGGAAAGAGGTATTAAATTTGTCTAAAAGACGGAGCTTACAAATATTTGCACTATCTGAGACGAGCATGAAAGAGAATGAAGTGTTTGTGTGAGATAGAGTGAGAGCAGGTGTGAATCAATAGTGGGAGGGGTTAATAAGGTGCGGCTTTACCTTTGAATGAGGAGTGGCATGATTCAGTGGTTGGATATGAAAGTGTGACCTCGAGAATTACGTGGTTGAAATTGAGATTTCTAAGGACCGAACTGCCTGTGGTTTTAGTGCATGAACCCTATAATGATAGGAGTGAAGCTGAGAAAGAGGTTCTGGAATGACTTGTGTCAAGTTCGGACGAAATAGGGAATGTGTATCGGTTGATGGGGGTGTAGGAAACAGAATGAGAGGCGATAACGAGTTTTAGTTACTTCCGGAAAAAATTAAAGTAGTGTTAGGGTCCTGTGCTGAAAGAAACGTGTGTGGTGAAACGCATTCTTTCAGTAAAAGGATGTACATAAATAGACATGGTTGGGCAAAGAAGACATGGAAAATGTAAGAGTATAATTATTCTGCGCCTAGTAAGATAGAATGTGCTGGGGATGTATTTGATATGAAAGCTGTAAGAAGTATGAGTGTGGGACTATCAGTTGTGCTGTGTAAGGTTTAATTGGTTGGTGTATGCATGGCAGAAATGAGAAATGTGAAAAGGAAGAGAGAATCCAACTGCAAGAGGTATGAGTTCGATTGGGATGTGCTGACAGATGGGCGTTATTGAAGAAGAAAAGAAGATTGCGTTGAGTTACGTTAAATTGATTGGTGTCTGGCTGAAAATAAATGAGCAAGGTGGAAAAGAAGGAAGGACCAAAAGTAAAAGGCTGTTTATTCAGAGAGAGGGAAAAATAGTAGAAGAGAAGCGTGAACAGTGGGATGGAACAAATCTGGAAGTGCAAAGGGGTGTATTTTGATGTGCTAGAACTGGAAAGAGAAAGCAGAACGCTTGATAGTCAAATGACGATTTGAAGCATTCGGCAGAGAGCAAATGGGAGACTTGCAAAATGCTTAAGTGTGCAGATGAGATTTTTTTGGAGATGCACATGGATGCATAGAAAGAGTTGAAAAGACAAGTAAAAGAAGTGATTAACCAGAGTAAGAAAGCAGTAAATGGGGTCATTTAGAGGGAAGATGAATGAAGATCCGGATGAGCATAGGAAGTTATTCAGAAGTGAATGGAAAAGGTGAAAAGCCAAGAGAAGAATGGCACGGTATTTGGGAGTAGTAATTAAGTAAAAAATAGGTGCCGAGAGTACTTTGACTAGTTGTATAATGTGGGTATGGAAAATAAAGCAAATGTGAATATGATTGGCTTCGTGTGAACACGGTGTTTTGTATCTGAGTTTAAAAGCGATAAGATTGTGAAAGATGTTTAGTGAGCTGTGAAAGGTGTGAAAAATGGAAAGTCAGCTTTAATAGATGATACAGTGTCCGATATGGTAAAAAGTGGTGGTGATTTTGTTATGGAATCTGCTTTCTGGTTGCGGAGTAAAAAAGCATTTAAAAGTGGAACAGTGCCTGAGAACTGAATGAATGCTGCGATAGTACCGTTGTATCAGGGTGTAAGTTAGAGGGGTGAGTGCAAGGTGTGTTTAGAGTAAGTAGAGGATGTGTGGTTCAGGTATTTTCACTGAAAAACTTGGTAAATAAAAACCGCCTTAAAGATGTAAAGTGTATGTATGGAGGGTTATATTGGGTCTCGAGAAAGCTTAGGATCCTGTAGATAAGCAAGCATTATGGTAGGTTGTTGTTTGTAGCTTCCCTGGGGAAGATGGAATCTCTGCTCTCATTAAGGAAGAAAGCATTTCATCATACAGCCTCTGGTGTAGGCCTCGTTAACGTCACCACAAGTAATTGGGACAGTGCTTTCTGTGAAGTTGTCCCGAGGGACCAGGTTAGAGTGGAAGGAGGCTGTTGCATGCTGGGGGAATTTTATAGCAGTACATGTCACCACTATGAAGTGGAAGTTCTATTGCAACTTAACCTAATGTGGAATACATCCAAGTGGGGTGGCTGTATCATATCCACTTGGAAATGACTGATCATTCTACAACTCTTTCTCTTTGCCCACATGGCGGCTAGAGTTTAAAAAACAGCCTTACCTGCTGGGCGTGTTAAAGAAGGCTCCAAGAATGGATGGTGCGAAAGTATTTAGTGTGTGGTGGGTAGGGGCAAGTGTGTGTGATATCGCCATAGCTGTTTAATATCTCTGCATGGAATATTGAGGCGTATACTAATAGAAATGACGGAAAGAGGTGCGAGATAAATCTCGATGGGAGTCTATGTTTCTATATGCTGATGACCGGTTGTTAGTGACTGAAATTTTAAGGAATTTTCAAATGTTGATAGAAGCATTTTACAGGGTGCCGTTGAGGATGGGCTAAATTAAGTGCAGAAACGAATGTCACCCTTGAACAAGTGCGAAGTTTTAACTATTCTGATGCATTGGAAAATGATAGTGGTGTAGATAAAGCAAGGTTTTTGATAGCAGGGCGATCAGAGCGCTAGCGAATGCTAAATGTTTATATGTAGAATGTGCCAGGAAGGTGTATGGGATTAAGACTATGATAGGGAAGATCTTGAGAGAGTGCAAATGGACAACTCGGGAGAGGTGCTTGATGGGCGAAAGGTAGATAGAGTGAGGAACGACTGGACAAGAGATGTTTACGGAATGAAGGAAGGTGTCAATGAGATTGTGATTGAAAGTGTTCTTGAGTGGTATGGACATGTAAGAACGAATGATCATAGACTTGTAAACAGAATATACCATTGTGCATGTCAGGGTGCGCGAAGGGTTGGAATACCAAGTAAAAGGTCTTATGTGAACAAATGATGGGTAAATTTGTGTTAGATAGGGAATTTAGGGGTGGAGTGGGCACTCTGACGATGGTGATCTCAAAATACCTTCCAGAGATCCGCAACATGCCGTTGCCAATAAGTTTGATATTGCATTTTTGTTAGCGCGAATCTTCCAAGAATCTTTGGCTATCATTTATATTAGAGATGTTTGCCCTGTTCAGGTCTTTGCAAGAGTCCCTGGTGATAGATTCCGATTCTAGCGGTCAGTAGTTTAGTATCACTAACTCGTAGCATTGCCACTCATGAGCGATTCATTAGCAGCCGAGTGAAAACTTTTATATTGAGCACAGTTAAGCCACGTCGGCTCTGGTGAGTCGCCGGATGGAATCTCAATTCGGGTTGACTTTGTTTGTATCAGCTGTTTTAGTGCTCCGTGGTTCGGATTCTTTGTTAAGGTGTGGACCCCCAAGGAAATGAGAATCTGAGGGGGAGGTGGGGGGTAAACTGTTAGAAAAGAGAGGTAATGACCCAACGCCCGAGACATGACTCCTTTTTTGGTCGTCCTCACCTGGCCACGGATGGTTGCGATAGTGCTTTTGCTCCCCTGTAATGCCCGGACTCGACTCCTTGGTTCCAGGTGCAGAAGGACGCAGAGGTGGCCTCCCTAAAACGCAAATTGACCCAATTAGAGGCAGAGTTGAGGCTCTTCGAGGAAAAGGAGAGAGTCATTTTCATGGAGACTCAAAGAGGCACGGGGTCATTTAACCCCAACGTGGCTCCGCACATTAAGGTAAGGGATGTCCATCATCGTTTTATGGTAAGAGAGTTAGTGGAGGGCGGGTTTCCCACCCCCTTTTATTCGGTTGTTGTGTTGACGCACGCAGGCCACACTGACCAATTGAATAGTATCTTGCTAAGAAGAATTTTTTCCAACCCATCCAATGGAATTACGCGTGGAATAAAACCCAAGCAGTTTCAATCTACTGGGGTCCCTGTGGCTGATTTACTGGTGCTCCTCTAAGTGACATGTGTAGCAATCTATATGCCTTCCCCTCACCCACACACACACTGTATATAGCCTTGTTGATAAGGAGTTGGACTTCTAACACCTAGGTACCGGATTAAATCACAGCAAAGGCGGACAGAAAACATAGCTTACGTGAGGTAGCTGCCTGCCTATTGGTGGACGCGCTGAGGCACCTCCGCGGGGGCAATTAGCTCATTACACACCCCACGCTCATAGTCAATCACAACATACCCACTCTCTTTTCCATCCCGGAACCTGCCGAAAGTGTAATTAGATTCACACACCCCTGTGATGCATCCTCGATGGGGATACCGACAGTTCCTTCAAGGAAAATAAGGAGGGCCACATCCTTCCGATGAAGTGCATGGACCCTGGCTAACTTGGGGAAGCTGTGGAGGTTTGTCCTCTGTTCCTTTTTAGCTGTCTGCCTTCAGGAGATCATGTTGGATGCGTCCTCCCTGTTCTTCCTCCCGGGGTACATGAGTTTCACGATCCGAACTACGGAATGGAGAAACGAGCAGGTAGGTGCGCACAATATACCCGATGTGATGTCACCGTTCTTTATTTGGATCTCCACACTACCCTTCATAGGTTTGGGGGTCGCTGTAAAGCTTATACGTGTCTTATCAAGGTGCATACATTTCACACTCTTCCGGTTATTTTGTAAGTTTTTATTAGGGATAAAATCAGCCCACGTTCTTTGACTAATTTGCTCACTTAGTCCACTTGTTTTTTTTAATTAGGTACAGCCCTTTGTAGTTATTCACGTGTTAAATTACGTAAAGCTTCAGTCTATTTATATAATATTATGATTCGGGCCAGCCGAGTGGAAGACCCACTTTTGGGCTGAGCGAAGTTAAACCATACCAGGTGTAGTTAGTCACAGTATGGAGTTCCAATTTGGGCCTACATACTTTGGGAATGAAAGACATCAAGAGGCCATATTGATGATAATACCTATACCAAAAAAACAAACCAACCATGTTCCTTAATAATGCAATTTATGTTGTTTGACTTTATATTTAAAATCACACCTTTATTGAAATGAGATGTTGCATAACTAAACCCCCCACCCCGAGGCTCTCGTCACTTTCCCAATCTTGTGAATAAAAAGCGCAGTCATTGAATTTCAGTTCAGCTAGACTTAGAACTTAATAAAGATCACATAGAGTCGACCTTTCCTTTTATAACAGTCCCCGAAACTTCGCCCTCGTCGCCCCAAATTTCTTGTAATTATTGCCTCTTACCTATCTAGCAAAGGTATTTTGAAAGTCCCCCCTCCCCAGTTTTATTAGCATATCCATCACAGAGTTTATATACAAGTTACCCACATTCCTTAAAATATCTCATTAGGCCAGAGACGAGTCCTCAACCTGTTATTAGATCATTTAACACAGGGTGCAATCGCATTTGGTTGCCTTCTACGAGGCTCAGCTAAGGTTACGGTACGCAAGTCCTATTTCTCCTCTATGTATTCCAAATTTATAGATAACTGTTTACAAACAGAACTTGACGGAATTATTGGAGATTCAGCAGGGAGAGAATGTTGAACTGTGCAAATCACTGGCGCGACTCACTGACGACAGGCACCTCCTTCGCCAGAGGATCCTAATGCTGGAAGGAATTGTAGACCAGCTAAATCTGCAGTTGGCCACCCAAGAAAAATTCATGATGCAAGAGAATTTGAATGAGAAAAACAACAACTGTGCCGAGAGGGCGGCATTGGCTGCAGAAGCGGTCGCCCTCAAACGTGCCCTTAGTCAGTCGGAACTGAGAAAAAAGGAGCTCGAGAAAGCTGTAATGGAGCTTGAAAAGAGGTTTGTAAAGGGAGGAAAGCTTTCTGTCTTTGGACCTCATCTAGGGTGCTCTCGGAGGGGTTTTATAATAATATTTGACTAATAATGTTCAGGATAACACAGCTCTCCAAAAATGTTGTAAGAAGGGGACCAATTTGGTCCATTCTAGTTGGGAGTTGCAACTGGTCGATTGACAACACAATTCCCAAACTGTATTTGCTTGTCATTTTGCTGCATACCCGTAAGGGACACGGCGATTTGTTTCCCTGGCCGCCGTGCTGACGGGCTTGGCCCGTCCGGCCCAAGTTTAGCCTCTTCTTCTTTCTGACAGCGTGTCTTCTTACCCTGCTTCCTCACTTTTCCTACAACCTCTCCCACAACTTTCACTGGTTGGCCTCGAATTTTGCAGGGTAGACCACCTTCCTCTCACCCAGCTATCCCGGTTTGGGGCAACGCCCCCTCCCACCTGAGCTCCAGTTTGGGGTGGTAGGCTTTTAACAACCCGCCCCACCCTCACCTCCTTCGAGTCTAAGGTGGAGCCACCGGGTGAGAGGAGTGGCTTCTAATGGCGGCAGCTGGCTTTGCCGGCCTCGTATTTACCCCTCGTCGAGCAGGATGATTAGCGTTTGCCTTCCTTGACAATAATAGGTTCTCCAATCTTATTGATAAAAATTTTAAAAAAACAACCTTAAGATCTCCCGACCCTCGTTCTCCCACTGGACTTCTCTTTGTACCAAACCTCTTCTACCGGAGAGGAGGCTTATTCCTCTTCTATGCATACGGGTGCGGTGGACTCCCTCTCACTCCCTTCTCTGGAGGCGCACTTAGGCGACTCCATCTCGTTTCCAGCAGCAGTCCCAAGGACTCAAGGAGAGGAGGGAGAGGAGGAGGCTACGGTGAATTTCGTCGAGCTAAGGCTAGGTTCCCGTATGTTTAGAAGCACCCCCGCCGCTCTTCTGGGCGGGCATACGTGTCTTCACATAACGGGTAAAACTCTCCTCGCAGAGGTGTGGAAGCAAGCCAAAAGGATTCGGAGCAAGGTCTCGAGGATAACGGGACTGCAATCTCGGTTCCTGTGTCCGTGTCGGAGTCTTCGAGACCGCTTTCTGCGCATTATCTAGCCGGGATGCTGCTCCAGCAGCATATAATGCGCGTCGTGATATCGCGGAAGGCCGCCTACTGGACTTTACTTCAAGAGGTAGAGAACACTTCAACGACAGGCTTACATTAAATGAGTTGAGTTCCGCTCTTGCTTCGTGCGCGGACGCCGCCCCTGGTTTTGACGATGTCCTGTATTCCAATCTTCTACACCTGGGTGAGCGAGGCATGGCTTTTCTTTTAGATTTTTTTCAACAGGATCTGGACAGATGGTATCCTCCCAGACTCATTGAGAGTGGCTACTGTGCTCGCTTTTTGAAAACCTGGGAGAGATCACTCTACCACAGCCGGTTTCCGCCCAATCGCTCTAACTTCCTGCTTGTGCAAGTTGATGGAGAAATTGGTAAATGTTAAACTTGCCATTTTCCTGGAGAGCGGAGGCCACCTGTCCTCTGCACAGTGGATCTTTCGCAAGTTCCACTCCACGTCGTATGCTCTGATCCGACTGGAAAATGCCGTCTGCGAGGCCTTCCTTAGTAGACAGCACTACGCCACGGTATTTTCGGTCTGGAGAAGGCCTATTATACACAATGACCATAGGGTATCTTGGAGACCCTGCACACGATGAGGATTAGGGGACTCTGAATTTCTGTGAGATCATCGATTCCGCGTCCCGGTATGGGGATCCCTGTCCGCCTCAAAGGATTAGGAAGAGGTGATCCCGCACGGAAGTGGCCTCAGTGTCACTCTTTACCCTGAGTATCAACGATATCACCTCGGTGCTCGCGAAAATTGTTCTCGCTACGCTCTACGTGGACGACCTTTCGATCTCTTTTGACGCAGCCCAGATGCCAACTCTGGAGCGTCGACTCCCAACATGTTTTGAATCGCATTGCTCGCTATGCTGAAGCGCACAGGCTTCGGCTTTCTTTGGGTAAGACTAAGGTTGCGCATTTCTGCGGCCATCTACGCCTTCACCCCAGCTCTGTCTTGTTCCTAAACGGGGTTCGTCTAGAAGTGGTGTAATCCCACCGTTTCATCAGTCTTGTTTTCGATCCCCGCCTCATTAGGGATGCTCATCTTCGCAGCCTCATCGTCTCTTTGACCCGCGCCATGGACTTTCTTCGTTCCGTGACGTTCAGCGCATGGAACGTTGATTAGTGCTACTGCCTTACTTTTCTATCGATCCTTTATTCGTTTGAAACTCGACTACAGTTGCCAATTCTGTACATCCGCAGCCGAGCGTGTATTGAGGAAGGTGGACTCGATCCACCACACCGGCCTTCGCCTGGCGACCGGTGCCTTCCGCATGTCCCCCATTCAGAACCTACTTGTCGATCCTGGGGAGATGCCGCTCGCTCTGATCGGTAAACAGTGCATCACTCGCCTGTACGCGCGAGCCCGGCGCCTCCCTCAGTCGCCAACAGCTCTCACTGCATCTGCAGCTGGTCTCGACGGCGCCTATGCCGCTGAGAGGTCCCAGTCATACCCTAGGCCTTTGGGATTAGGCCTAGGAAACTCCTTCGAGAGTTCGGTATAGCTTTCGCGCCAGTGACGACACTGGTTCTGTCCAGGACGCCACCTTGGAAGGTACCACCTTTAACTATTTGTCGCCACGCCTCTGCTCCCAAAGCTTGTACGGCGCCGGGAGTATTGCGTTCAACCTTTTGGAAGCACACTCCGTGTCACGCTGGAACCCTGCAAGTGTATACGGATGGCTCCAAGTCACAAGACGGTGTCGGTTTTCACGCCTTATCCCTCTCTGTTTGAAGTCAGCGGGGCTCTGCCAGGCGCTGTGTCTGTCTTCATGGCTGAGCTGATTTCAATACACTAATCGGTTCAGGAGATAACGCGTCGTGCCCGGTTCCGAGACCGAATTGTGATTTAGTAACTCACAAAGCGTCCTGAGTGCTCTTGTACTCGTGACGGGTTCATGTACCCAGAGTAGTGGACTATATCACTTTTGGAGGAGGCTGGCCTCCGCCTTTTTATTCCTTTTTTTTGGGGGGGTGTATCATTTTCCTGCACCGGTGGTGGGGGGGAGGTCTCTTTCTCCGACGCCGATATGTGCTTCTTTGTTTGTTTTTTTTGTTTTGTTTTTTGGGGGGGCCTTTTTTGTCGGTTTTTCTCTTTGTTTAGTTTGGTTCTGATCATTTTAAAGTCCACAGAGATGTGCATCCAGGATGCGTTTGTCGTTTCCAACAAAATGAATGTTTGGTTGAGCTTCCTAAAATCTGGATAATGGGGGGCGGGTGCGTTTCAAACACCATTCTCTATTGTCAGTTTCTTCAGGATAGATGTAGTCTTGCCCTTTTAAGATTGTGAATAGAGGTAGATTTGAGAAAATTTTAAGAATCAAAAACTATGAAAGAATTCGCGAAAACTTACGTGTCTCTAAGTCATCCAGAATACGCACATGTATATAACGGATTTATAGCTAAGAATATTGTGTGATGAGTATATGTGTCTTAATAAACATTGGATTCCACTTAAAGAAAAGATGTGATCTTCTTGTGTAAGTCTTGTAAGGAGGCGTAAAAAGGTATCGTACACTGTGTAAGCAAAAGTTGCACCAGCATTGACTTTTAGTTCCATATGTTATGACTGAAGAGAACCAATGGTCATAGTCTGTGTCAGTATTCGGTGGGCCTTTAAAAAGGCCCTCCTAAATAATCTTTAATAATCCCATTCACATCTGGATTATAGATGTAAATGAAGACATTGGATACCTAGATAGATAATGAACTCAGCTAAGTAGAGGATTCCATATTTTCCACACAACCCTTCTCTATTGCATGTGGGGTCGTATAATCCCTTTAACAATATTTTCCTATCTGTATTAAAATCTTTTGTTTCAATCATTGTTTCTGTAGTTCTGTAGCAAAAAGCTGTCACACCTTGTACTTGATTATTTTGTCTCACATGCCCTGCTGCCAGTCTTAAGTGATAAGATTGTAGTGATTGAGTCTTTTCATTATCTATCTTTTCTATTTTTTATCAATTTGTTTTCTTGCCTAGTACCATCCTATCGTGGTGAGTCATTCCTCCTTTTCTGCTCGATCGGCACCAATTAGTATCCTTGGACAGTTTCCAACTTCACAATTTGCCACGATGGTGTCGTTGATTCTGCCCAAGACGCCACCTTGGAGAATACCACCATTGAACCTTTATCTCCACGCCTCTACTCTCAAAGCTTCCGTAGGATCGGCACTACTGCATTCCTACTTCTTGGAGTATGCATCGTCTCACTGGAGTTCCTAGATGGCTCCAAGTCCCAAGGAGTGGTCAGTTTTCATGTCGAAAGGCGTTTCCGGAGGCTGCGTCTATTAGTACTGGAGATTACGCGTCGTGCGCGGTTCGGAGAGAGATTCGCAATCTAAAGTGACTCACAGCGCGCTAGGTGCCCTAGGAAAATGATCTCAACATCCCTTTTCTCTTAGTATCCGTGACGCCATGGATACTGCAAGAGTCAGGGTGGTGTTGAGCTTGTCTCCGGCGTGGGCCCTCCATGTATATATAGAAGTTGCTGGTAACGAGGGTGCTGATGGTGGCAGGCTGTTTGCGCAGACCGAGCTACAGACTTTGCTTTCGTTCTTCCCTGCACTGTCTCCATAGCTTGGCCCAGCAGGTAAGGCTTCTTTTTTTTTAATTCAGTCCCCCTTTGGGGCAAGAAAAAAAAAGGTTGAAGAGTGGTCAGTCATTCCCAAGTGGATCTGACACGACCACCCTACCTGGATGCAATCCTGAAGTTGCAATAGAACCTCCACTTCCTAGCTGTTGCACGGACTGCTAGCACAGGGGGATGCTATAAAATTCCCACACCATACAACAGCCTCCCTCCACTCTAACCTGGCCTCTCAGGACAGTCTCACGGATGGCAAGGCCCCACTTAATTGTGGTGACTTTGGCTGGTCCTGCAGCGCAGGCTGTAGGATCAAAGCTTTTTCCCTTAATCTCCCAAGCGGTCGGGGGGAGCAGAGGTCACCGGCTCTCGGAGAGGTATAAACAACTGTCTACATAGCAGCGATTAGGCCACGCCTTCGGGTCGCATGGCAAAGAAGGTGGTAGACGGCCCACGGTAACTTAAAGTTGAGTGCATTGCGACACCCCATGGACCTATCCACCGATGCCTCGAGGGAATCTAGTCCTTTTTTGCCGTCCGAATCGGACTCACTCGCGGGACGGAGCGCTCCCCTGAACCCTTCTGCCATGAGTGTTTGGTCCCTCTAACACTGGGCCGCTTTTTGCTTGAGTTCCCTCCCCCTTCCCTTGGGCGCCTGTATGTGCCACTTAGTCTTTCTTCTGTTCTCGATGTTGCTTAGGGTATATGGTGGAGGAGCCCCGAGACCCTGAATGAGAACATGGCTTGTACTGCGTTTTCTTACAGTCTTCGGATAGTGTATATTGTGTAGTGTTTAATGCTTTATTCCATGACGTGCTGTAAGAACCCACACTTTTTACTAGAATTTATAGTGCAATAGCAACGAGTGTGTAGCACGCAGAAAGTTTGTAAGGAGAAATCTGTAAAAAAAATGGTGAAAATGTATGGAAGAGGTATAAACCCAGTTCTTTTGTAAGCATTGGGGCCGGAAGGGCAAACTGCAAGAGTTGGAGCTGATGATAGTTTGCCATATTACACTTCACATCCTTTTACCTTCTGAAGGATCTGCTGCTATAAATGACTGTCCAAAACTAGAGAACAAAATAAAAAAATGTATATTTTCCTGAAAATATTATTTTAATTTTTACAGAATTTAAACAAATATTTTCAAGAAATATTTTATTAATTTGTTCTCTCGTATTTGTGCGGTACTGTATATCATCTATACATTTTCACTTCCTCTAGTGTCACCTCTTTCCTTACACGATCTCTGCCATCTGGTACCTCAAAAGTGCTGCGTGATGTCAATACCGCAGCCTGGCCGGTTGGACTCTTCACGAGGGAGGCAGGATTCAGAACGGTAGATGGCAGGGGGCTGTGAATGCAGCAAGGTGTACTGCGTGATTGCATGACACCCAAACACAGCAAAATCTCATGAACACACTCCAAACCACACAGAATGCACACGCAGCACACCCACCCCACACCTACTTGTTGAAACAAAAATACTACCAATCAAAATACACTTACATAGACATGATTGGAACCCAACACTTCAGCAAGAGCACTGACTCCACCCTAACCAGCACCTGACAGCAAACCCCTTCGCCACCCAGACACAAGAAAAAAGACCCATCACACTACTTTCACCCAAAAACAATCGAACACATTACCGCCAAACATCATCATATACGAGCCACAATAAACCACTTAGAGAACTCACTATATCTCCTCAGGTCAGACCACTTTACGGTACTCCAACAATACATACACAGAATAAACCTCGCCCCCACACCAACATTCAACCAAAACCCAGACAGCATCAAAAACCTACTCGTAGACAGCCCAAACCTCACACATTTACTCTTAGGTACCTGTGGACCCACCCAAGGGGCGTGGTGACCTTCCTAGGGGCCACCCACCTCGCAGAAGAGAGGTAAAGGGAGGGGGCAGGTCCGTTATGCAAGCTGGGTTGTGGTGAGAGAGAGGGGAGCTTATTTCTAATTTATAAATTGGGTGTTATTTTGATATTCCTAGTTTTCTTTCTGGTATTGCTATTGTTGTTTTCTTGCTACTGTTATTATTCTAAGATTTTGTTGTTTTTTCGGCGGCCTTGACGTCTAGTTGGCTGCCAAATGACAGATCATAATTTTTTTTAGAAAATCAATTGCCCAATTAACTCCTCCACTGATAATATAATTCTCCCCGCCACGGCAGACAAATTAACCGAGTGTGAAAAATAGCCTCGCTTTCATTCTTCGACGCTTTCATTCTTCGAATCTAACCCCTGAATGTCTTTTATTGTTTCGCATGGCAGCTGCCAGAACCAGGTCGAGGTGATGCGGAAGCGTGACAACCTGAACTCGCGATACATGTACTGGAAATACAGCCGCAGCGAGTCCTACCGCAGAGCCCTTGTGTGGCAGAAGAAATACCTCATACAACTCCTGAAAGGGTATCAGGCGACGGAGAAGCGCGCTATTGGGAGGTTAACTACATTGGCACGGGGTGTCCTTCGCTCGGATAGCCCTGAGACATCCATGAGTCGCTACGGTAATGATGGAGAACGCCGTGACCCAAACGAAACTGCGGCTGCTGGCCCTAAAGCTCGATTCAGGTAGGTGCAAATGGAGCTGGAGTGTATTATGGGTTTCACTATTTACCTGCCTCTCTCCGCTATATTCTTGCACATAACACTCGCACTCAAGCTCTGTTGTTAAATCTTGATGTGGTGTTTTATTTTCCGCCCTGTTAATCCTTGCCGCATTTAATTGAATCTGAGGTTTTGTTGATTCCATTTATGAATTCATCGAATTTCACCATTTATGACAGGGTGTTGGGGATCACTTCAGTCCCTCTGTTCATGAGATTTTGAAATCGTTGTTTTTTAGGGTTTTGCTGTAACCCGCACAAAGGGGTCAAGTACAGTATGGATGACCATGCTGCAGCTGATATTTGGAGGACTGCATGCCCCTCCCATCTCTAACGTTTCGGCATTTCCAACTGTTATTTTCTTGTCATACTCTTCTACTACCCTCTCTGGGGACCACTCCCAAAGGGTTCCACCGCTGAAGTAGAGCACAACCCCTCTTCTTTTTCTTTTTCCCATAGACCGACTTATTCTAAAGCGATATCCGTGTCCTTCCCGGTGAGCTGTCGCTGCACCCAGTCCCCTTGATGGTGACTCATTTTGGGTCACAGAATGAGGGCTCGTTAAGGGAGAGCTCCCCCGAAAAGAAAGAAAAAAAGTGCATTTCCGGAGTCGAATTCCAATAGAAGGTTTGCTCGAGGCAATGTGGGAGTGACGTCATCAAACCCAATCGCGCCCTCCTGGCGGTGTCTTCAGATGAGGCTCGATGCGAGTTTTATGCAGCCGCAGCTGAGTGTGTATTGCAGAAGGTGAACCCGATCTACACCACCAACCTTCATCTGGCGACTGGTGCCTCCGAACGTCACCCATTGAGAGCCTACTTGTCGATACTGGGGAGATGCCGTTCGCTCTGCTCGGTAAGCAGTGCATTATTCGCCTGTACGTGCGAGCCCGGTGCCTCCCTCAGTCGCCAACACCTCTTACTGCATCCTCAGCTGATATCGACGGTGCCTATGCCACCGAGAGGCGCTAGTCATACCCTAAGGCCTTTGGGTTTAGGGCTAAGAAATTCCTTCGAGAGCTCGATATAGCTCTCGGGCCGGTGGCGCCCCTGGTTCTGCCTAGGACGCCACCCTGGAGGGTACCACCTTTTACTATCTATATGTCGCCACGCCTCTGCTCCCAAAGCTTCTACAGCGCCGGGGAGTATTGCATTCTGCCTTTTTGGAGAACACTCCGTGTCACGCTGGAACCGTGCTAGTGTATACGGATGACTCCAAGTCTAAAGATAGGGTCGGTTTCCACGCCGTATCCCCTCTGTTTGAAGTCAGCGGGGCTCTGCCAGGCACTGCGTCTGTCTTCACGGCCGAGCTGGTTGCAATACACCGTTTGGTACAGGAGATAACGCGACGTGTCTGGTTCGGAGACCGGATTGTGATTTATAACGACTCATCAAGCACCTGAGTGAGCTCAGGCCATTGAAATCTCCGCATCCCCTAGTTCGCGATATTCGTGACGCCACGGTTTGGCGAGCCGGGTAGATGTCGAGATTATCTTCTGCTGTGTTCGTGGATAGGTAGGAATTGCGGGGAATGAGCACGCCAAATGGGGCGACCAGAGCAGCGTTTCGCTCTTCCTCACACCGATTACATGGCAGGAATACGGGCAGCTCTCCGAGTTGATTGAAAAAGAAGATAGACGGTCGAAGGGAATTTAAAGCGTGTCATTGCGTCGTGACTGTTCCCAATTTTAGAGGGATGTTGGGTGTTGGAAGTTTCGAGTGAAAGCGAATGGGTAAGTCCTATATTTCGTGTGAAGAAAGGCGGGAATTAGGTTGCGACCAAGAATTTTCTAAGATTGTAAAAAAGTGTAAGAAGAATAGAGGAAAATAGACTCGTGAATAAAATATACAAGTGCAGTGTCCTGGTGGACGAAAGGTTGGAAAACCGTGCAAAGGTTGGATTGATTAATTATTTGAGTGTGTGACAGAAAGGGGACTGGCTGAGTCATAACATGATGATTTTCGTGCTATGTCCATTAAAGGGCGGGTGCTTAGGGTCTTATCCCACCTGAGTTCTACCCATGCTGGATGGGATTTCATATCCCATAGTGCCTCTGCTATGGATGAGGAAATTGTTTTATAGTGCCTTGATGCCCCTCCCCCTTTTTGGATGTGGAGAGTAATGGTGTTCAGTATAGTAAGAACTTTAGATCTGTACATCCTGTTATGGCAGTATTTTGTATTAAAATTGAAAACAATAGGCTTAACAACAGGCATTTGAAGCGTGGCCTTGGGAAAATGTGTAGCAGGGGTGTCGCATGATTTCACTACTTGAGGCTCTGTGGACTGGAATAGGGGCAGTCAACCCTGATCCTGCCCCCATTCAATGAAGGGAGGTTCCCTCGCAGGGCATGAACCTACGGATGTGGAAGTGATTCTGTATCAATCAACGCACTCGTTTCAGATCTTGCGTATTCGTGGTGGTGGCAGTTAAGCGCATGAAGATCCTCGTGAAGAGGTGGCAACTGAAGAGCAAAGTGAAGGGCATCGGGAAACTCATCACCGCGCATTCTGCAGGTCAGCCTTCCGCCTCTCTCTTCCCTGACCTTTCCCTCTCACCGTCTGTTTCCCCAAGTCCATTTTGACCCTGCTCTGCCCTTGAATAAGGAAGGTGGGTTGTAATTAAGTACCCTTCCTCCGCCATCTTAGGTCGCATTTAAAACGTTTTTGCCTTGTGTTCGATACGGCATAAAGGATGGGTACTATTTTCGTGGCGTTGACGAGTGCTTACCCCATTGTGGGAAAACGTTTGATAGTGTTGATATATTGACTTTGCAGATTTCCCCTCCCCGAGCCCCTCCCCAGAGCCTTCGCTCCAAGCCTCTTCTGTTGACTCCGGGGCCGGCCTAGGATCACGCGCGATAGATCTCCCCGACCTCGCTACTTATGCCTCCGATACCCGCCGCAGGTCTTATGAGGTTACCGGATTGACCCCACCCACCAATGAACGGCCCAGGGAGACAGGGTGCCCTTCTGCCCTGCCCTGCCCTAGCAGGTAACGACTATTTTCCGATTTGATGCCTTATAGCAGCTAAGTGACGAAAGCAGGGCTGCTCCCCGGGTAGGGGCAGCCAAGCTCCACCTGACATCTGGGAAATTGCGTGGCCTTCTCGCCCAAATGCCTGCGAAGAGGGCATCTGTGGGTAGCTATCACGATTAAAGCCATTACCAAGAGAGACTAGTGTCCCCTCTCCATCCCACATTTCGCGGGACTAGTATTAAGAACTCGACCGGGGTGGGTGGGGAGCCTTTCTCTATGGTGTAATGGACTGACCTCTCCCATCCCCGTGACTGTTGTTAGGTATCTGAAGCTGCGCTGCCTATTGGGGGAGGGGGACATTACTGCCAGGTTAGCAGCAAACCTTGCACCGACTAACATAGGTCATCCACACCTCAAGGAATAAAAGCTCCACCTGACTTCAACAACGACCTTTATACCATAGAGTGGGGTCGGTCTGCTCTAAGGCTGCTATGCTCCCCCCATCCCTTCCTCCTTATGCCCTATTTAACACAAAGCCACCCATCATTTTTCACCACGCCAAATCGCTCCTTCATGCCATGGAGTGCTTTCATGTACTGTAGCAGCTCCTCCAGTCCGTGTTCATCTTTGGACAGAAGGCCCCAAGTACCCCTTCACAAACCCTCTCCATTCACACGGATCAGCCACCGCCCCCCTTTCTCGCTCAAACGCTCATTCACACAATCGCTCCACCTTTTACGCGATCTTCCATGCCTTCTAAGACCCTGACATTCTCGTATACTCTCTTTACAAGTCTATTGCCATACATTCTTCTTACATATCCATACCCCTCTGGCACTGCCACTGGGTACCGATGTCAGCAGTTGTGAACCCTCCCTTGCCCCCACTGTTTGCAGGACCTGGAGCTTTATATCTTCCACTATTTTCGACCTTGTCACAATTCGCCAATTTCCTTTCAGATTTCTCATTACTGACTTCTAACCCCCAAGGGGGCGAATGATTTAGGCGGTGTAACTTCCTGCTGGAACTGAAACCTGACGGGCAGGCATGCCCCCTCTCCCCCTAGTGACGGTGTATGGTGATAATAGGTGATCACCCACCCTACTTTATCGCCCCGCCTCTCCTTATTCCTCTTTATTGTGTATATCTGAATCTAACCATCCTAACTTTCTATTGATACTATGCAGAGGGGTTCTGGCGCTCTGCGTACTTGTGACCTCATAGCAGGACCTAGTCGAATGGCAGGATATACTGCGAGGACCGAAAGGCCGATGGTTGAAGGAGGTATTAGGTGGTGGATTACAGACTCTACTAGTTCTAGTGCACATATGAAGTGGCTACGCTGGCCCCATCTTTTGTTGTGGGTTAAAGCGCAAGGACAAAAGAGCCGAGTACAGTGGGTCTGGTTGTCAAGACCTCTCTTAGTTCACATCCGCAGGGGCTGAGTACGTGTACATGACGTTCTGGATGTATCTCATTCTATGCGAATTTCTCCTATACCATTCAAGGCATTGGGACGTTTTGTATCTTTTTTCCATGTTTGTTCTCCTTTTTGTCAATGTGTTAACATGGCCACAAGCGAAGGAGAGAAAAAAAAGCGCTCCCAACCGAAAGGAGAGGCGCTTCTTTCCCTTCTCCCCCTAAGGTGCCTGCCGGGGAGGGTGAGTTAATTCGACCTGTGGAAAGGCTTACCCTTTGCCTCCTTTGGAGGAAATGGTTTCTCCCTATGCTAGCGGAGGGGGGCTTACCCCTCTGTTTTAGATACCTCGTTTGAGGCAGTAGCTGTGCAATTGCACCTGGATAGGTGGTATACTTTTCTTTCTGCGTACATTCTACCGTCAGCCGACTTCAACGCTGGAGGCTTACGCCGCCTCGTGGCACTGTTGCCGAGGGCCTTTCTCTCTTGCTCGGGGATCTGAAGTGTAGACTCCCCCTCTAGGGAGACTACTCGATCAATCCCATGAGTCAGGTCCTTGCCGACTTGATCGACGAGCTGGATATCTGTGTCCTAAATGTGGACGAGTTTACGCATCACTGCCCGAGAACCGCTTCATTTTCCTGTCTCTTATCTATCTCTGTGCTCTCTGGATGCACAGCCTGATTTTTTTTTTGGGGGGGGGATAGTCGATGACCTCCATAGTATGATTCCCATTCACATATTATTTACTGGGACGCTGCCGCCTGAGACCCCACCCGGTGGTGCTTGGCTCGTGCCCGGTGGTCTGCATTTCAGGAAATGACTGATATCTGTCTCAGTCTAGGAGTTTAAATTGGTAGATAAGGCCTTTGAGCTCTTCTCCAGTAACCTCATCGCCGTGGGCCTACCTACTATTCCTAGAACGTCTGGCCGTTTTGCACGCCGACCACTCGCGTGGTGGTCAGCCGAGTGTAAGACGGCCCTCAAACAGAAACGTTATGCCTACATGCGCTATAAGCGCCGCCCTAACTATTTCACTGTCGGTGAATTTCGTCGAGCTAGGGCTAGGTTCCGGTATGTTTAGAAACACGCTTGCCGCTCTTCTTGGCGGTCATACGTGTCTTCACTTAACGGGAAGACCCCTTTGGCAGAGGTGTGGAAGCGAGTCAAAGGGATTCGGGGGAAGTTCTCGCAGGACCCAATTACCGTTCTCCAGGAGCATGGGACCGCAATCTCGGACTTTATCTCGAAGCGGGGCACCCTTCAACGACAGGTTTACGAATATTGAGTGAGTTCCGTTCTGCTCTCGCTTTGTGAGCGGAAACCGTTCCTGGTACGGACGATGACTTGTATGCCATGCCTCTCTCACCTTTCTTTTAGATTTGTTCAACAGGATCTGGGTATCATCCTCCCAAACCCTTGGCAAATCGCTACTGTGCTCGCTTTTCGCAAACCGGGGAGAGATCACTCTACCCAGGTCGTTTTCCGCCCAATCTCTCTAACCTCCTGCGTGTGCAAGTTGATGGATAAATTGGTTAATCTTAGACTAGGCTTTTTCTTGGACTGCGGAGGCCACCTGTCTTCCTAACAGTACATCTTCCGCGAGTTCCACTCCACGTCGGAGCAGAGCCGTCTGCGAGCCCTTCCTTCGTAGATATTACTACTCCACGGTGTTTTTCGATCTGGAGAAGGCCTATGATACCGCATGGCGATAAGTATCATTGAAACCCGCCACACGATTGGGGCAAATTAACATCCCAAGTTTTATCTCTAAATTCCTACAAGATCATCGATTCCGCGTACTGGTAGGGAGAGCCCTCTTCAGCCCCATGGGGCAGGAAGAGGGGTCCCGCAGGGAAGTTTCCTCAGTGTCACACTCTTTGCCCTGAGCAGCAACGGTATCACCTCGGTGCTGCCGGAAGATGTTCTCGCTACGCTCTACTTGGACAGCCTTTCGATCTCTTTTGGCGTGCCACAGATGCCAACTCTGGAGCGTCGATTCCTGCAGGCATTGAACCGTATCTCTCGCTCTGCTGAAGCGATTAGGTTTCGGTTTTCTTTGGCCAAAACTAAGGGAGTCCACTTCTGTCGCCATCAGGAAATGATTTGTTCTTAAATGGTTTTTGCTTGGATGAGGTGCATTTGTACCGTTCCTTTGGTCTTGTTTTTCGCAGCCTCGGGGTCTCTTTTACCGTAATACCACGGTTTCGGCGAGCCGGGTGGTTGTTTTGCTCTCCCTCACACCGACTACATGGCAGGAATCAGAGCAGTCTTCCTAGCTGTTTAAAAGTTGTGTGCCATTGAGCCGCAACTTTTCCCCTGGACCTACCCCTCAATATGGCGACGGCTTCAGGTCGCTTTCTTTCGTCTTCGAATTGGGCACACACGCATGACACGCCGCCATTTAATGGAGCGCTCGCCTGCACTTTATTGCGACGACTGCGTTGTCCCCCAGACTGTTCGGCACATTCTTATTGAATGTCCCAGTCTGGGTGATTTTGGCGCAGGTTATCTTTCCCGGTACCGGAACAAGCTGGGTTTTGCTTGCTACTGCTTGTCCCTTTTACTCGCCACGGGTTCGTGTAGAGACTTATGTACTATCTGACTTTTTGGAGGAGGCTGGCCTCCTCCATTTTATTTGACTGGTATCGGTTACTTGCTCCTGCGCCGGGTCGAGACGGGCCTCCTCCGTACGCCGGAGAATGCTTCCTTCTTGTCTTTATGTTTCTTACTCTTTTCGGCTTTTTTGTGTGTTTTGGATTGGTTTAGGGAATTTTAAAGTATCCTAATACTAGGCTGATATTTTAACTGCGGTGACTGTCGTAGGTTAGCCGAGATTATATTTATATATATATATATATATATATATATATATATATATATATATATATATATATATATATATATATATTTGTTTTATTAATTTTTAATAAACCAAATAAACTTTGACTTGAGGCGTAAGTTCGTGCCTCGGTGATCGCTTGAGGATCGTTCTCTAAGAGTGCTAATCTTTATTTTTATTCTAGGAAATGAATAAAAGGGGTTTCTTTCCTGACTTTATCAAATATTGCCACTTCAACTCGTTCGAGTATAATTAAAACAGTGCTTTTACTAAAAAAATAGACACTTTAATGAACATAAACCCTCTCACTAAATAACCTAAAAAAATACAGATCTAATACACTTAAAAAGAAAAGAAAATGGGATTACTAGCGAGCTCTCGAGGCTCGATTCGAAATAGAATTTTACGCGGGGAACAATTTTAAGTTAATATCTTTGTCCTTGGCCAGACATTCAATAAACTAATTATTATGCACGGGGACATAAACAACAGAATTATTCTTTACTTACATAAGGTAATGGAGATTAAATACCCGAGACCAGTTAGACTATCTTCGGAGATTTTGTTGCGGAGAGGCGTAGCTCGAGTAGTTGTTTGTTTGCTCAATAGATGGCGTTCGTCGATCTGCCTGTCGATTTGACGGGTGACGTCACGAGGGATCTGGGTTGGGTTGAGGCTCAAGCGAAAGCTTAGTCCTTTCTACTTCTAGGTGGTTGAGGCGACCTTGACCTCGTTTTCTTCTTTTTTTTCTATCTAGTTGGGGGTTTGTCCAACTCAGATAGAGTAAGATTTGGAGTCCTCAAATTGGGTAGATTGATACTCAATAATCTTGGGGCTCGAACGGCGCTGAGCTTCCTTGGTACAACCTGGTTTTGTACAAGGACTGCAAATTCTCCTTAACTTGCAGAAAACTTTCTACCGGTGATTTTTCTGTTTTCTTCTCGAAATCGAAAATTCATCTTTCAACCGGTGACTTTCTTGTCTCTTCTGTTAGAACGAACACAAAGCCTCGTTTCCTCGGGTCAACCTGTTATATACCCAAATTACTCCCGCGGTGTAATGGGGAGGTGGAGGGGGGACTCGCAAGGTGAGACCTCAGGTTGGTCTCCCGTGCTTGGCGTCTTGTAGCTCTGAGAGAGAGTAATACGAGATCGGCAGTTTGCACTTTTGAATTGATTGTTTATAAGTACACCCTCGAAGGGCCTGCCTTTTGAGCTGAGGTTAGGAATCTGTCTCCTAAAATTTACCATTTTGCCCGTTCTATGTTACCGGAGACCATCGGAGGGGCAAAGCTAAACCCAGATGTCTTTTGTTATTATTTCCTTGGCCTCGATATATATATATATATATATATATATATATATATATATATATATATATATATATATATATATATATATATATATATATATATATATATATATTAAACTCTTATACCTCTACAGTGACTTATGCTCTTGAAAGAAGTTGCCAGATGGCGCTGTCAAGAAAAACTAAACAAAAATATCCAGGAGGGTGTGGCTATAGCCGAATCCCCAAATGGGCAATTTGGGTTGGTTTATTTTAATCGTCTTTGCTTTTTCTTTTCTTTTCAGTCGAAATCTGTTCGGTCGACGAAAGGATGAATGTGATCTGAATGACTGCATCCAACGGTTAGATTACATCCACTCGCAGCTCGGATTGCCCCAAGCGCCTACTTGATGGAGCAGCTTCCCACCTCCCTCCTTTGGCAAAGCACCATTAACCCCTTTTGTTTTTAAATAATTTAGTTCACTCTTAAATAAATGAAGTTTCATACCCAGAACGCCCTCCTTGCCCCCATCATTTACATACTCGACCCTAACCATCACCATCTACCGCACATTTTTCTCCTAGGCTGCACCCATCGCCTGTATAACAGTACTTCCTGGTTGTATACCCTGCTTTTACTTGAACACCAGGAATTGGTGTTCAAGATGCTTGATAAGCTTAGTCAAGTAAATTAAAAAAAAAACTTGTTCTTCTTCGAGTGTTTTTAATGCAGATTACACAGTTTCATTGTCATAAATTTGTGTATAATGCCCACTCACAAGATGTCATCCTTGAAGTTATGATTATTCATTCTTGTAAGGCTTATAACTTCAATTGAATTCGTAAATTTGGCTAAGCTGTCTTTTGCTACCGCATCTTGGTGACTTGTTGTTGCTCAAAGTCGTGTAAGTGGCTGTTGCCGTTTCAGTGTATAAAGTATTACTAATCAAACGTGCACATTTATTAGAAAGACAACTGTTTTTTAAGCTCTGTGATTCTTATCGGGTTTTAGTTATCTGTGTCTTTATTTCGCCATTTTTGCCCGCATCAGTGATCGTTTGTATATCCTGATGTTATTAATTTTCCTATGTAAGGGAGGTAAATATTTTTTTTACTATTTTGCGTACCCAGACCACGTTTTGGGATGAGACCATATCTAGCGTGTTTGCCTTCGTCCCCGCTCCCGTTCCCACCCCTTTAGAGGTGTGCTTAAGGGCAGTATGCTCTGAAAGACTAATCCCCATTCAAGAAATATCCGTTCACAACTTCACAGCAGAGTTTTAACATCAATCTCCACCTCTTTCCTTAACCAAGTGATCGCTGGTAGTACTCTTATCAAAAACCATCCTCCTATCCCCCTCCCCCTATTATTCTATAATTTATGTACGACCTCGCACTTTGGACACTTTTAATGATGTATTGTCTGTGATGACGCAAAGAACTCGAAGTAGTACCAGATTGTCTAGTCATGAGTTACCCTCCACTTAAGGGCAACTTTTGTTGTCTCGAAAGATAAAATGATTTGAACTTTATCGTATCCTGTAATAGTTCCTAAGCGATGTGCTCATCCGGGAGTCATTTTCCAAGAGCAGATTCTTGAATTTAGTAAATCAAAGTTTGCCAAATGAACGACTGAAACTTTCGTAATATAATTATATGGGATCTGATCTACCCACATTTCATGAGTATGGGCGTCTCGACTGTTCTAGAATAATACCCATGAAATACTTTGTTGGAAAATTATTTTGAGACCTAATGGACAACCAGCTGATCAAAATGACTTGTCGCCGTTGCTCGGTTTTCCGGACTTACCTATTTTTTAAATAAACATCTAAATAAGAAAAAATATTTTAAACATTGTTACATAGTTCCATCTAAAGTGGGTAACGTAAGAATATTACCGTGATGTAAGATGCTCGTCGTAGGTGACAATGTAACGCCTAGTAAATGCGTTCACCATGGATTGGGTCCTCCACAAATTTGTCACTTTTTTTTATCCTGTGACATTTACTCATACCAAAGTCCTGTTATTGGGCAGAATGGTAAGATCAAAACAATTTATCGACAAGAAAATGAAAGTGACAATGTAAAAATAAAAAGCAAGATGAGAAATAAAGTTTATTTTTAAACTTTTTTTTTATTTATCTTCCTTTTTACCTATTTTGATTTGTTTGATTCTCTTCCAGGTAACTTCTTCGTCCCCCTCCACCCACGGAGTTTCGAGACTCATTGTGGAAGAGATCCTGCCGCCCATTCCTTTCCCTTGATCTGTAGGGCTCGATTTAAAATAGGTATGCCTGTGGCACCCAAATTTCAGGATTTAATATGCCCAGTGAAGAACTCCACAAATGGACGCTCGGTGGATTTATCAAATCCTAAAAATTTCTAACTGTGAAAATTAATGAAATTATATGCCAAGTGTAATAAATAAAGAACCTAAGAGAATTAGAAAAAGAAACAAAATATATGTCAAATTGTACAAAATAGATGCGAGGCAAGCGGTCGTTATATTCGCGCAGAAACACCTGAACAAATCCGAGGATCGCGCACAAACAAACATACGCGTGTTAAGAATATTTATCAGCAGCTGAAAAAATATAGGCTTTGACCAGAGAAATTTGACAGAGATCGCAAACAAGCAATTTCCTATAATAAAGCTAAATCTATGGGAAATATGTAAGAACAACAGGTACACAGCTGTCGGAAACTCCGCCGAAGGGGTTGAAATAACCAACAAACTAGATCACTGGGTCTGCCCAACGGACAAGTCAAGGTCATGCCCCTTGGAGACGAAACATATATAAAGACACTGATTTGGGATGGTTGGTTTTTAACAACCTGCTTCATCCCCACCCATACTTTCCTTACATCCCTTTTCCTTCTCTCTTCACATTAACAATTTTAGGCCGCGTCCAAGGTGGAGCCGCCATGCTGAGGGACTGCCAGGCCACCAGGCAAGAGGGGTGGACTTGAATAACGGCATCTGGCTCTACCAGGCATGTATACACCCCTTACAAGGCGGGCTACTGCGAGGGGTGATGAGCGTGTGCATCCCGTAAGAAAATTAGGGTCACCATGCCCAATGGTGCACATTTAAAAAAGAACTTTCCTCTTTCCCTCTCACAATCAACGGAGCTGCCTTCTGGCAGCTCCTCAGAAAAAAATGGAGTTTCTCCTTCCCCCTGTGCTTGCGCAGAGAACCTTCAGAATTTCTCTAACCGGAGAGGAGGCTTACTCCTCTCCTTCGCCTACGGGTGTAAGGGACTACCCCTCACCCCCTTGTCTGGAGGTGCCTTCGGGCACCACCCTCTTTCCAGTGGCAGTCCCACCTTTAATTTCCAAGGAAACTGCCAAGAAATCAGGTAGGCAGCCCATAGCCGACCGTTCCCCATTGAAGCGGCTCGGTAGGGCAAACCCCCTTAGAGGAAGAGAGAAGCCAGGCACCTTCGGTCACTTCCCTCAAAAGACCTGCTGGCTAGAATACTGAACCTAGTGGGGGTCAAGGCATGTGCCTCCCAAGACAAGACTAATGACACTGCTGCTAATAGGACCTGTGATGTCCTGTAGGGGAAAGACCAAATGGAAGCCCACCCGAGATAGACATGGTCCTTGAGGCAACCCAGCCTCAGAAGATAGGGCCTTTCATGGGAGCGAATCCGGGCTCGACGCTAACCACCGAATTGGAGTCTGCTCCAATGCAAGGTCATCCTCAAACAGCTAGGGTTTCCTAGGCAGTACAAGGAGGGGAGGGATATCCTCCTCCGACCGGTGCCACTACGACTGCCAGTACCTTCTCCATCTCGGAGAAGGACCTTGCTGAGGACGGTCCATCTGGCCTGGGGGCTCCCGCTGGTGGAGGGGAAAAGAGGGTTAATTCCCCGACATCCTCTCATAAATAGAAGAAAAAGACTCGGTGCTCCTCTCCATTCGCGGGGGCTGCAGGGACGGATGGATCTGATGCCATTTCGGTAAGTGACCAAGCCAAGATCGGCACATCCGGCCCTCTGCCCCCCCGGGTGCGGAACCCCTGACTATGACCAAAAGTGCTAGAGCGTAGATTCAATTACATCGGGGCCCCTCATTCAGAGATTACACTGCGTTTTCGAGCCCGCTGGCTTCAAAATCTCCATCGTTATTCGCTCCACTGATGGAAAGGTGTTGGCTAAGGGCAACATGATCCATCAGAGAAGAGCTTTAGCTAGTGTGATTGATAGAAAGCTGAAGGTGACATGTTTCTTGGACGAGAGCTTTCTTGCGAATGCGGCGGATACCTCCAAGGCGGCCAAGTTAAGTGCTCTTCGGACATTTGATGGCACCCTGGTGAGTGTGACAAGCCTCCTGAGACGGTGCGTGCAGGCTGGTACCGCTACCGCGTGACGGCATTCGTGCCACTACCGCTGAGGTGCTATTACTCTCACTGCTTCGGCCATACAAATCGCTAATGTAGATGTGCAAAGTCGGGGTCGCCCGAAGTCTGTATAAATTGCTCCAAGGCCGCACACGATAAGTTTAAGTCGTGTGTGGCTAAGTGTGTCAATTGCGGAGAGCCGCACCCCGCTTCTTCGAAGCAATGTGGTGCATATCTCCTTGTGAGAGAAATCCTGGCCGCTCAGGCCCAGGATTGTCTCTCATTCCGTGAGGCTAAGGACTTGGTCCTGGCGTGCCCGGCTCTGCCTGGGACGTCTTACGCCTCAGTGGTTAGAAAGACACCCTCTGCTCCTGGCCCATCCAGGACAACGAACACGGTTGTTTCCGCGCCCATTCAGAGCCCTCCTGTGGGTTCTACTCAACCCGGGCGCTCCCCAGGAAAAGCTAGCGGCACAAAGGGTTCACACCCAGCCCCGGCTAAAACCAGGACTCCGCCAATTTCCCACAGGGTGACCGTTTTACGTAAGGTGAGACGGCCACGTGCCTCCACCGAGTCGTTAGACTCACAGGAGGCAAAACCCCTGAAGTTGGTCGCCAGGCCATCTTCCCGGATTCCTAAAGTTGCCCCCTGAAAGGAGGACAGCAAGAAAGGAGCTTCGGCTCCGTTGCCCACGCCTAGTGGTGGGCTGGGTGGCTCCGAGACGATGGATCCTCGAAGAGAGGGTCCCCCTGCCTCCCAAGCCACAACGCCCGCATAAGGTTTCGAGGCGAAAGGAGGAAAAGACTCGCATGGCGAGCCCAACCTCCCCCAATAAGTCCGTGTACTTTCCACCGTCAGCCGACATCGACGAGGGGACTTCCGCCGCGTCGTGGCACGGTTGCCGAGGCCCTATCTCTTGCTCGGATATATACCGGTAGAAACCCTTTTCTGGGGAGACTACTCTATCAATCTCAGGGAACAAGTCCTTGACTATGTGATCGAAGAGCTTGAGATATGTGTCCTAAATGTGGATGAGTTTACCCATCACTGCCCGAGAACCGCTTCATTTTCTTGACCTTGATCTATCTCTGTGCTCTCCGGATGCACAGCCTGATTTGGATTGGGGGGTGGTGGATGACCTCCACGGTAGTGATCACTTTCCCATTCAAATATCATATTCAGGGCGGCTGCCGCCTGAGAGCCCATCTCGATGGTGCATGGTGCAGGCGCATGTGCCGTGGCCTGCATTTCAGGAAATGACTGAATTCTTTATCTAAGTCGAAGAGTTTAGGTCAGTAGATGAGGCCGTTGAGTTCTTCTCCGGCAACATCATCGCCGCCCCCTAACTACTATTTCCAAATCGTCTAGCCGTTTTGCACGCCGATCACTCCCTTGGTGGTCGACCGAGTGTGATACGGCCCTCAAACAGAAGCGTTATGACTACATGCGCTATAAGCGCCGCCCGAATGACTTCACTGTCGGTGAATTTCGTCGGGCTAGGGCTACGTTTCGGTATATTTCTAAGCACGCCCACCACTCTTTTTGGTGGGCATACGTGTCTTCACTTAGCGGGAAGACTCCTTTAGCAGAGGTGTGGAGGCGAGTCAAAAGGATTCGGGGCAAGTTCTCGTAGGACCCCCTCCCGTTCTCCCGGAGAATGAGACCGCAATCTCGGACCCCGCGTCCGTGACGGAATCCTTCGCGACTGCTTTCTCCACATTCTCTAGCTGGGATGCTGCTCCGCCAGCATTCAATGCACGTCGTGATGTCACGGAAGGCCACCGACTGGACTTTACCTCCAGAGGCGGAGAACCCTTCAACGAAAGGTTTACTCTCAGTGAGTTGCGTTCTACTCAGGCTTCGTGCGCTGGCACTGCCCATGGTCCGGACGATGTCCTATACGCCATGCTTCGACACTTGGGTGAGCGAGGCATGGCCTTTCTGAGAGATTTGTTCAACAGGATCTGGGTGGAGGGTCTCCTCCCAGATTCCTGGCCGAATCGCTACTTTGCTTGCCTTTCGCAAACCGGAGAGAGATCACTGTACTCCGCCGGTTTCCGCCCAATCTCTCTAACCTCTTGCGTGTGCAAGTTGATGGAGAAAATGGTAAATGTTAGATTAGCCTTTTTCCTGGACAGTGGAGGCCATCTGTCTTCTGCACAGTGCTGCTTCCGCAAGTTCTACTCCACGTCGGATGCTCTGCTGCGACTGTAAATTGCCATCTGCGAAGCCTTCCTTCGTAGACAGCACTACGCCACGGTGTTTTTCGATCTGGAGAAGGCCTATGATACCGCATGGCGATACGGTATCATGGAGACTCTCCACATGATGGGGGCGAGGGTACGCCTCCCAATGTTCATATCTGAATTTTTGCGAGATCATTGATTCCGCGTACGGGTAGGGGGAGCCCTTTCCGGCCCAATGGAGCAGGAAGAAGGTCTCCCACAGGGAAGTGTCCTCAGTGTCACACTCTTTGCCCTGAGCATCAACGGCATCACCTTGGTGTTGCCTTTCGATCTCTTTTGGCGCGGCCCAGATGCCAACTCTGGAGCGTCGACTCCAACAGGCATTGAACGGTGTCTCTCGCTATGCCGAAGCGCACAGGTTTTGGTTTTCTATGGCCAAGACTAAGGTGGTGCACTTCTGCCGCTATCCACGGCTCGACCCCGACCCAGATTTCTTTCTTAATGGGATGCGCCTGGAAGTGGTTGAATCGCACCGTTTCCTTGGTCTTGAATTTTACCGACGCCTCACCTGGGAGGCTCGTATTCAAAGCCTTAGGGTCTCTTGTACCCGCGCCATGGATTTCTCTGTTCCGTGACGTTCAGCGCTTGGGGCGCTCATAGGGCTACTGCCTTACTATTTTATCGATCCTTTGTTCGTTCGAAGCTCGACTACGGATGCGAGTTTTATGCATCCGCAGCCAAGCGTTTATTGCGGAAGGTGGACTCAATTCACCACAACGGCCTTCGCCTTGCGACCACTGCCTTCCGCACTTTCCCCATTGAGAGCCTGTTGGTCTACGCTGGGAAGATGCCACTCGCTCTGCGCCGAGTGCAGTGCATCACTCGCCTGTACGCGCGAGCCTAGCGCCTCCCCCATTCGCCTACAGCTCTCACTGCATCCACAGCTGATCTCGACGGTGCCTATGCCGCCGAGAGACGCCAGTCATACCCTAAGCCCTTTGGGTTTAGAGCCAGGAAACTCCTTCGAGAGCTAGGTATAGCTCTCGAGCCAGTGGCGCCCCTGGTTCTTCCCAGGACGCGACCCTGGAGGGTACCACATTTGGCTATTTGTCGCCACGCTTCTGCTCCCAAAGCTTATACAACGCCGGGAGTATTGCGTTCGACCTTTTTTGAGCAAACCTCGTGTCACGCTGAAACCGTGCCAGTGTATACGGATGGCTCCAAGTCCCAAGAGGGGGTCGGCTTCCACGCCGTATCCCCTCTGTTTGAAGTCAGCGGGGCTCTGCCAGGCGCTGCGTCTGTCTTCACGGCCAAGCTGGTGGTAATTCACCACTCGGTACGGGAGATTACGCGACGTGCCCGGTTCGGAGACCGGATTGTGATCTATATCGACTCACAAAGCGCCCTGAGTGCTCTCGGGGCATTAGAATCTCCACATCCCCTGGTTCGCGATATCCGTGACGTCACGGTTTTAGCGAGCCAGGCAGATGTTGAGATTATCTTCTGCTGGGTTCCTAGACATGTAGAAATTGCAGGGAATGAATGCGCCGACGAGGGCGTCAAAGAGTCCGTGAGGACTCTGCGACCGGACCAGCGTTTCGCTCTTCCTCACACCGACTACATGTCAGAAATACGGCAGCTCTTCGGACTGCTTTGCAAAGAAGATGGGAGACGGTTGAAGAGAACTTAAAGTTGCGTGCCATTGCGCCGCGACTGTTCCCATGGACCTATCTCCCAATGCCGCGACGGCTTCAGGTCGCTTTTTGTCGTCTCCGAATCGGACACACTCGTGTGACGCATCGCTATTTTATGGAGCGCTCGCCTATGCCCTATTGTGACGACTGCGTCGTCTCACAGACTGTTCAGCGCATTATTGTCGAATGTCTCAGTCTGGGCCTTCTTCGCACACGTTACCTGTCCCGGTACCGGGATGAGCGGGGTCGCTACCCCCTGTCCCTTGTACTCGGGACGAGTGCGTGCACATTGACTGGTGGACTTGTTGACTTTTGGGGGGAGGCCGGCCTTCTTCCTTTTTTTTAATTAGGTTTTGTTTTTTTGTTATTGTTTTCTTTGTAGGTCGCACACTCCTGCGATGGGGGGAGGGGGACCTCTCCCCGACGCCAGAGCTTCCTTCCTAATTTTTGTAATCTTACAATTTTTCATTGTTTTCTTTTCAAATTTTTATTTTAAAGTAGCCTAGAGCTAGGCTGTCGTGTTTTTCGGCCACTTATGCCCAAGTGGGCAGTCGCCAGATATCCCCTTAAAAATAAATAAATAGCTAAATAAATAAAAACCAGAAGTCAACAAATTTAACATTTTCCTTTTTGCAAATATCATTTAATCGTTCGTTTATCCCAATAGCTCGGCTTAAATTTTAATATATATAATGTTTCAGGATTATAACTAATCCCCTCCTCATCATCATCATCACTTGATCCATCCCCAATTCGAAACCATCTGTCCCATTGTGGCTTCAGGGCTACACTCGAGAACTTCACGATACTTAATGGGGTGAGAAACATCTCGGACCTTTACCTGCTTGAGTCAATTTATATAACAAAACTTCAACCCAGTCTAAATAATAACTCATTATCTGTCCCATTAAATATAATCGCTAATTAACAAACATGCTAATTTGTTCAATTTCACATTGTTTTGTTTTAGGGGAGGGTGCGTGCAAGAATAAAATCCACTGTCAATTATTTTCCTTCCTATTTTTAAGAAATTCCTTCGTTAGTTTTTTTTTTGTTTCTTTCCTCCGTATTTCTGATGTAATCAATTCGTCTCAAATTTAATATTCATGTTTCACAATTTTATTGCACGTGTTAACTTTTATGTATATATCTAAGTCTGTATTTTGTATTCTTTCTTTAGCATTGATGATGGGATTAGTTATAATCCGGAAACGTTTGAAATAAATGTTACGAGACATCTACGGCTTTGTCCTCGTCATTCTATTTATACTTCGCCTGAAGTTTGCATCCATCAATTCGTTTGCCACTTATATATATATATATATATATATATATATATATATATATATATATATATATATATATATATATATATATAGAGAGAGAGAGAGAGAGAGAGAGAGAGAGAGAGAGAGAGAGAGAGAGAGAGAGAGACACACACACACACACACACACATATACACACACACACACACACACACTACACCACACTCTCATGATTCATTAGTCATTAGTAATTATTCATTATTCAGAATGCGGTAGTTAATTCACTCCCTTAGTAGCATTACGAAATCCCGTTAACTCGCCTAAATCCTGCTGCCTTTAGACTCGAATAATTCGCGTAGAACACAAAGCTTACACATTGACCGCAAAGAACTCAAGACGTTTCCGCGTGCACCTTTTTGTAGACCAATTTAAGAATAAAGTTATTTCTTTGCCTCGTCCTTTCGAAGTCCTTTACTTACCCCGATCACGAAATCACCTTTGGTAAACCCAGCCTATCTAACTTAAGCTCCGTCTAACAAACTCGCTCTGCGCCAAAGCCTACCAGAAGAATGAACGGCGCCCCTAGTAATTCGACTGGACCCCCCCTCCCTTCGACATAGATCTTATTTATTACGACTTTTATGTTTCGGAGCATCACGCTCCATCTTTCAGCTATACAGAAACTGGCAACCATTTTTCTAAAGCGTCTTTATAGATGAGCAGTATTTCTTAACTTACTTGGTTTCCCCCTACCTCTTTTCTGCGAGGTGGGTAGTCCATAGGAATGCCCTCACGGATGGCGGGGGGGGAGGCACAGGTCCATAAGAGTGGAGATGTGTGTAGTGTGAGCTTTGGTTGCATGTTGGTGTTGGAGCGAGGTTAATTCTGTGTTTGTATTGTTATATTATAGTGGAATGGTCTGTGGAGTTCAGTGGAGTTCAGTGGAGTGGTCTAATCTGAGTTGAGAGAGGATTTTTGTTCTGTATAGTGATTTCTCTTATTAGTTTATAAGTGTTTTACATCAGAGTATTAAGGATGTTAACTTTACTCTGTGTAAATATAGTTGAAGATGAATGAGTAACCTAAGTTTGGTTGACAATCCATTCACTTTTTCTGTTTGAAATATTAGGGTAGACGTGTAGTGCCCCATTGCAAGATGGATTAGGATCAACAATGAAGCCTCACAAATAAGTGTCATGCGAGTCCTATGAAGTTTTGAATGGGCATGCGCATAATTACGCACATATAATTAATCCACTAAAATTGTACAACATTAGGTCATGTAAATAATAATACATACTGTATTCTTGTAAGGGCTATACAGATAAAAATGAATTCGACACGCTTTCATAGGACTTGCATGACACTCCTTTGTAGGGCTTCATTGTTGATCCTAATCTACCTTGTAATGGGGAACTACAGACGTAATAACGCCGAGACTTAGAAAAGTAAATTTATTAATCTTTAACAACAACTAAGAAAAGCAAAAAATAGAATAATAATATTGTGTAAAAAGGTTATTGTTCAAATAATTAAATACGGTATTAAATGAGTACGAATGTTATTAAATATAAAATGTAGAGGTTATGAAATATTGTGATAATGTAAGGTTACAATGAAATGTTGTGCAAGTAGAAATGTTGGACTAAGGTAAATTTTAACCTTAAGCTTATGAGCAAAATTTATGAAGATAAGAAAATAATGATTTTAAGTATTTACAAAGATATACAAGAATCATGAATAGTTGTGGGAACTGCAAGTACAAAAAAGGAAATTATCTGTTTACCTACAGATACATATTTGGGGTAAAAAGTTATTAATTTCGAGAACACAACTTACGAAACTGCTGTCAGATGGTGGTTGGGGTGGGGACGGCTCAATGCTCTGCTGAGGTGTTGGGTTCCAATCATGTCTTATATTATTTTAATTGGGGGTAATTTTTTGTCAGCGTTTGGGTGTGGGGTGGGTGTGTTGCGTGTACCTCCTATGATCGGTGGGGTTTGGAATGTGTTTCTGTCAGATTTAGCTGTGGTTGGGTGCCATGCTGGTGCTGCCTAGTTAGAGTGGTGCGGATGAATTGTTGTGTGAGTCAGTGTTCTAGTGTATATAAAGTGTGTTCCATTAAGACGGATCGCAGCTAGCAGTAAATATACATTTTGCTGCAATGTATATTTACTGCTAACTGCGATCCCTCTTAATGGAACACCCTTTATATGTTGTAGGAGTGTCCTTCTTGCTGTTGTGATTGAGTGGTGTTGAAGATGAATTTATTTGAGGAAAACAGGGGACTATAGACCAAAATTAAACTAGTGTTCTGAGTTAGGGTAGGAAGAGAGAAAAGGCAAGAAACGTCGACGAGGGATGACTTATATGAGGTACTTAAAGAGCACGTGGGACATGATGTTTGGTATGGCTGGTAGCTCACGCGGAAGGTCTAGGGGCATAAAGATGTCCGTGAGTTAGCTTGGTGTGACCCAGGTATAATTAGCCAGTGCGCATTAGGAACCCCTTTCCATGTAGAAGGGCAACAATGAATGGAAGGGGAACTGTAAGATAGAATAATGGGCAGATGCGAAAATTAGTGAGTTGAATGTGGATAAGGCTTCATCAGCATTTCGAAAATCAAACGGCCTACGGGAACAAGATGTACCGCCAGTGAAACTGGCTGACTGTGCTCTCCGGAAGTGTAATTTCTTCCTCGCGGGAGTTGGGTTAGGGTGAAATCGCAAAAGAGAAGCTGAAAACTGGTCGCTACTAAATTCCTCGCGTGACACAATCCAAGAGAAGACCAGTAGAGATTCATTAAAATGACAAAAAAAAATCAGGACAGAGAGATTGTCTCGGATAGGTGGGGGAACCGGCGTTCACACGAGACAAAGAAAGCTCGTCCATGAGCGATAAAAGAATTTTGAGCGAGTAAAGGCGAGCCTCAGTAGCCCCGGTAGCCTACTTTGAAAATCTAAAAGAAGGGAAGGTTTGGGGAGCTGTAGGTTAAGATTATGGATGGAGTCAGGGAAAGCACGGTGGTGAGGGGAGATACAAACTGAGCATATAATGTTCTGGCGTTCTAAGTAAAGATTGATACCCACCTCATGGGACTGGTGCCCGAATGAAGATGGCTGCTCCCTCCGCTGCGCCATAATTGGCCAGAGTGGCGGAGAGGAGTGGAAAGTAACTGTAGATCTTAGGAACTTGATGGTCACGCAAGGTTTGTTCTTGAAGACAGAGGCAAATAGGTTGCTAGAAAATTAGAAGAAATCTAATGTTCTCCAATTTAGCCAATATGCCACAGCAATTCCAATGGACTGCTGTAGGAGAGGCTGAAGAGAGGAAGGAGGAAGGAAGAGAATTTGGGAAAGATGACGATTATCTAACCACTAAGTTTGACGTCGCTAAGATCAAAATGGGGCACGCAAATTAACAACTCGATCATGCCTTAGCTAGAAAAACTATGGTCAAACCAAGTTAATAAGTCGCCCGCTTTTTTCGTCCCGTAAACCCCTATAGTATTCCCCCGTTATAGAACGGAGACTTCTTTCACTATTTGCAAAGCTCAATCTATTGAAAGGTAAAGAAATAGGAAAAGATTCGCCCGCCGAAAGCCACTAGTTGAGGAGATTAGGAAAAGAGGACGGTGCGAGGGAAAAAAATGAGATAGTTGATGAGAATCGAACCACTGTCTTCCTCGTCGCTGAGATCAAACTGGGAGAGGCACCTTACCGATTAGACCACCCTGTAGCTCAAAAACCTATGTAATAACAGCACCAATAAGTTGCCAGCTTTTTTCGTCCCGCTAACAACTATAATACGAAACAGAAGGAGAATAATCGAAGATAAGATGAACTAGGGGCTTCAGCTAATTTCGGCTCACGGTGAGAGGTCTTAAGATGCTAGAATTGAAGGGGTCTGGGCGCTATCTTGGGGTGTCATTTGAGATGGGAGCGGCGAATTAGGTAGGGAAGGTAGAGGGGCAGTGAAAAGCGACCGCTGGAGGGAAAGATTTGTTGGGATATAAGATTTGTAGGAGGAATCTAAAATAAGATGTTGGAGTGGAGCCTGGTATTGGAGTGTATTCGAGAGAGGCTTGGGGATGTGGAGTAGTGGGTTTAGCAGTGGTATAGGGATAAGCGCAGTCTACGCCTCCTTCAATCTTAGCACTAACTGCGAGGAAAGAACCAACAGATTAAAGATTAAGTCCAGGAACTCCTGGTACATAACGCCAAAGTCAGGAAGGATCAGGTCATCCGGGAGTAGGGACGAGGATCTGATGCCACGCAGAATCTTCAATACTTCTTTTCCATCATGGGTACCTGTATTTTGAGCCTTAGATCCAGGATGTATGGCAAATCGCCATACCAAGTCTCAGAGAGGCTAGAAAAACGCCAGGACCAGTCGCTTTGGTTCCCAAAGCGACAGGGTCTTCAGCGTTAAAAAGTTCATTAATAACCTTGTCGCAGGAACATCCCTTATCAATCGTCTACCCCTTAGTCAGACGCGACCACTACACATGCACTATGGCACGGCGGCTAGTAGGAGGCATACTAGCATGCATCTGGCATCCAGAAAACCCTTGGTGACATCGCTGCGGTATCATGTCTCAATCGCACGTGAGGGATGTGTTGGTGCTCATTTCTTCTCCAAGAATACCTCGGAACGAGCCGTGGCTCTGGTCGAAGATCTCACGACCGAAATTTCCTTGTTCGGTCTGCCCGCGTTTGGTTGTAGGTGGGGGACGTGGGTAGAGAGTCAGGATCAAGAAGAACGTCGACCCACGAGACATTGGCTCCGTTAGTGTTTCTGAGGTCTGGCCACTCCTCTGGACCCCCACCCGGCACTGGCTCCTGGTCAGGACCGTGCGCACCATGTTTGAAGTAGCAAACCATAACAACTGTGTGTATCTGGCCATTGTGGTTGCATTTATCATTTAATTTGGTTTAACTCTTCTTTCTCAAGCTAACCTCCCCAATGGTCCTGTGGCACAGTCACATTACCGTTGATTCTCCTCCATTGACCCTGAGATGAGGTCTTGGGATCCCGCCTCACTTTTCCCGGATAGCACAAATGTCTTCCCATTTTCTGACTTCAACCTATCCCTCCGCTCCTTTTTGTAGTCACTGTCCTCCTGCCTACACACTCACAGTCCCCTTCACCGTACCCCTTCTCGCAGATCCTACGCCCCTTGGTTCTCAACACGTTTTTTGAGGCATAAAGAAACACAGAAGAGCATGTGAGAGGCGCCTTCGTTCCACACGCACCCTAGGCGTGTGGAATAGGCAAGCTTCTCTTGCAACTCATGCATACATATCCTTCCTACGATCCTTCCGCGAGGCTCATACCCATAAAATCCTTTACGAAATCAAACATACGAGGGGCGGTCAATAAGTTTTGCGAATCGGTGGGGCAAAACAGAGGAAGGAACATGGCTGTTTGTGGAGGTGTTACGACAAGTTATGACAAGTCAGGACCTGCAGCCGCACGCTCCTGCCTCGTCTATTTAAGAAGCAGTAGCTGATCGCAGATCGTCAGTCACAAACTTTTCAACAATGGAGAAGGTTGAGCACCGCGCAGTGATCAAATTTTTGACCAAGGAAGGCAAGAATGCAAAAGAGATCCATGAACGCATGGTTGCAGTGTACACCGACACCGCTCCTTCCTATGCAACCATTGATCGCTGGAATAGGGAGTTCCGCCATGGGCGTGAGTCGTTTGAAGATGACCCCCATCCAGGAAGCTCGTCAGACGTGACCAACCAGGACAATGTGGCCCGGGTGGAGAGGATGATCATCGAAAATCGATGGGTGAAGGTCGAAGAAATCAAGCGAGAACTTGGAATATCACATGGAAGTGTTATGAACATCATCCACGACAATTTGGCCATGACCAAGGTCTCTGCCCGTTGGGTCCCTAGAAACCTCAAGCCCCATGATCGACTTCAACGTCGTCAAAGTCCACAAGGCCAGAGTTGCACAAGCTGCCCTGCGTGAGTGCGGATTCGAGGAGCTCAACCATCTCCCCTACAGTCCAGATCTAGCCCCTAGCGACTACTTTTTATTCCTCCGGCTCAATGCTGCCCTGCGTGGATGCCGGTTTGGGCACAATGAAGATGTCCAGCTCGCCGTCCAGGAGTGGATTGAACAACAGTCGGGAGATTTCTGGTTTTCGGGAATTAGAAGCCTCAGGGACAAGTGGCGCAAGTGCATTGAAGTCGAGGGTAGTTATATTGAAAAATAATAACACACTTTTCCTCATATCTCGTTTCCTTTTCTCGAATTGCAAAACTCCGGGGCTACCCTAAATTCCTCCCCCTCCCCATCTCTCCATCCACCTTTTGTGCTCTTTTCTCTGAAAAGGTAGTTAATATTTGATCCCGCCTTCGTCTTTCCCCCCCCGCCCTTTCACTTTGTCACACTGCAACCCCCTTACTCCACCTTCCAATCTCACATCCCTCACCCCAGTCTCCCTTGACGAGCTCGCATCAGTACTTCGCTCATCGAGAAAAACCAACTTTCCACTTGACACTTTTCCACCCAGTCTTTATGTTCAGTCCTAGCAGTCCTCCTAACAAACCTACTGGGTGTCTCCAATGCATTCCTGTCACTAGATCAAGTGCTTACTGACTTTAAACAGGCTGCTGCCCGTCCGATCTTTTAAAAAAATCTTGACCCTAATAAATCTTTAAATTATCTTTCAATCTCTCAATTTCCGTTCCTTTCCAATCCTCTTGATGGTAGTAGCTGCCCGCATCACTAAACACATGTCCTCTTACAGCATCGAGGAAACCTTCTAATCCGGCTTCATGGCAGGTCACAACTCTGAATCGGCTCTTCTACATGCAACTGACCATCTCCGCCGTGAGGGAGACGCTGAGAGGCCTTCAAATCTGGTGCTTCTCGATCTCGCGACAACATTTGACACCGTTGACCACTCCGTTCTTCTCCACCGCATTCGTGACTTCCTGGTTGTCTCTGGAACTGATCCAAATTGGTTTCGAACTCGCTCGGCGTGACCATCACTAATCTTTTATCTGCATATGACATGATTACTGAATGGCCGTTTGATTTCATCCACCTCAGCCATGACAAAACTTTAGGTTCTTTTCATTTGCACCTCAGCATAAGTCACGACATGTCTTGTCCGCTCCTACTTTGACAGTAACAGTTTCAAGATAGTCCTCCATGCCTTTGTATATCTCGCCTTGATTGCTGTAACACTCTTTTCACTGGAGCCTCCAACACTACGATTCATCCGCTTCGACTTGTCTATAGCTTTGCAGTTAGAGTTCTCTTCCATCGAGGACGATTCTCTCGTGCCACCGATGCTCCGTAAATGCACTTGCTTTCCATTAAATTTAGAATTACTTTTAAAGTCCTTTTCCCATTTAAAAACCTAAGCATCGCAATTCCCCCTTATTTGTTCTTTACACTGACTGTGTCCAGACAACAAAGGACCCTTCACTCGGGAAGTGCTCTCTAGCTTTCGTTGTTTTGTATTAGTCTCTGTTGCATGGGTGATCGTGCCCTTTTTGTAGTTACACCTAATCTGTGGAATAGTATGCCTGCTGATATATGCCTCTCTTCCTCGCATGGTGCTTTCACGCGTGCTCTGAAAAAACACCTCTTCTGTTAGGCCTTTTTCTAGTCGATGGACGCGCGCCCTGCGAAGACTCAAGATCCTGAAGGGCGCCGTCTAAAAACTCCATTATTATTATTATTATTTAACTGGCCCCATAGTTCAGTTGGGAAGAAGGTAAAGGAGCTGGTTCAAGTTTGTAGGAATTAGCCAGCATTGCGGACCTGTTCCGTCTCTTTCATCTCCAGAAGGGGAGCGTCAGCTTAAGGCCACCAAAGTCTTACTCAGGTGATGGAAACCCAGTTCCCGGTTGATAATAAACTCAACTTCCGCAGTCGAGACAGGTCACCCTAACACCAACACCACTTGGGATAGACTGTGAGAATCTTTCCATTGCAACCTAACATCACACAACGTCCAGTGGTAGGACGTCGAAAGGTTTAGTAGAGAGAGAAAGGACGGGGGATGGGGGGGCAGCGATTTGCCAGCTGCAAACAAACGTTACCGACTTTTACCTGAAGGAAACTTCAGAGGCCGTGCTTGTGGAAAGACCATCATCTCTATTTCTATCCTAGTTTCTTTCCAGATTCGAAAGCGGGTCTAGAACATGAACACACATTGCCTTAACCACTCGCTTTATAATTATTATTAGTTTTAACGGCGTGGATCGATCGGTCTTCATTGTGAAAATGGGTCAGGTTTTGTAGTGTTCCGCACAGTTCCAGCCCCGAATAGTTTCCTCTCAGGTTATTATGGGTATTTACATATCTTTTACATATTTTCAATTCTCCAACACTTTATTTACGAAACTCTCCTCGCAAAATTCCTGACCCAGATGCCCTTGTTTTTTTTATTTTCATTCTTAAGTTTATGCAAATAATAATAAAGAAAAGGAAAAAGTACTTGAAAAAGAAGAATCGGTCTATGTACTTGCCACATATTTTTAGTTTCTCCTTTAACTTTCAACACTCTAAATTAATATATTTTCCCAGACTTTCTGGAAGGCGCGACTTCATTCGTTTACTTTCTTTTTTCCACAGGTGAATAACAACCTGCCCGGCGCTGGTCCATTGATGGATACTGAAAAAATCAATAGACAAAAGCTATTTATTTTCCAAAACACAAAGGAAGACCGGACTTGCTTAGCCAAGACGTAACAAACACCATTATTGTAGGAAAATGTGATGGATGCGTTATCTTATGAAGGACAACACATTGTGTAATAATGTTGAATAGCTAAAATGCTAAACCGAATTAACATACTAAACTATCAGCATAATGTATTTTTGTTAATTAAATCTAGAAAATGACTTTTTTACACATTTATTAAATTTTTTACTTTTCGCACTTTTCATACAATTATTTATATGCGAAGTAATAAATGATAATTACAGCGAGAATTGAATGGAGACTAGGCGTTATATAGTGCCTAGGCGGCTACGCATGGCGTTGTATATTAAATAAATCAGCGGAATTTCCTTAGTCATAGACCTCATAATTGCATGAATATCTGCCTTTATTCATCGGCAAAACTTTGTATACAATCCTTTAGTTGAGCCCAATTTAAATTTAAAATGTACATATAGATGAATATTTAGTTCCTTCCTAGTAATGATGGTGAGAGAGAGTAGTGAGAGGCAGTTTGTGCAATTGACATGCTATATATCCCCCATTTTGAGGGAGTAGCAAAATGCTTTGGCACACCTCTTAATATAATGGTCCTTACAAGGGAGGTTAGGTTATTACTCGAAATTTGCCATGTTTTTATAGGCAAAAATTCGTCCCCGAATATTTTAAATTCGTCAAGCTGAGACACAGCATTCATGGTTTGATGGTGCAGTGCTTGTAAAAGTTAGCAGTCCTTAATAGCCAGTATATTTTTTTAAATATATTTATTTTAAATTGTTTCTTGTTAGAATTTTGCTTCCTTTTGCTGCATCAGAGTTACCAAGTCAGATAAACCCGGGTTATTCTTGTGTAGAATGACAACTTGTTTCGATAATCCTTCCTCCACATTCCCAATGACGTAGCCTTCCGTTGGAGGATATTCGTAGAGCTGACTGTTGCTCTTCGAAAGATCAGCGAGTGGGCAGTAAATCAGGTTTCTGCTCTTTCCCTGTCGATACAGTACGACCAAACTTGAGATACGATCATCTTTGCACCATTCCCACTTACTAAATTCACCGCAAGGCATCGCACTTGGTAGACGCCTCTTGGCTTCTTCGACTGGAGTTGGCCCTTCTTCCTCCATGGCGCAGCGAGGAGAAGCGCTTCGATTTCCTCCGTATTTGACGTCAGGAAATCTCGTCAAGGGAACGGACGAAGGTCTTTGATCTTTATCGAGTGATCTGGTCAAGGGGCGAATGTGCCATAAATGAGCGTCTTGAAGATCTGGTCTGAGAAAGGGAAAATCCTGCGTTCGAAGAATCCCCAGACCGCTACTCTGAACAAGACAGCCGCAGAGGAGCCCCCAGTGCGATTTCATACCTCCATGAAGCCCTGGAAAATGGTTTGGCTCGGAATCGTAGCTGAAGGTGGGTTAAGGAGATTATTGATTGATAGCAAAAGAACCCTAAAATCCTAACGTTTTCTTCTTTTTACTTATTTATTCGCGGATATTTTGAAATGTGCCCCATCCCTAAAATTTGAATTTGAATCTTACAAAGGCAGTGTTCATATCATTCGATTACTGTAGACTATTTCTAGTCTTTCCAACCATCAGCATCGTTTTTGAATCAAGTCATGGGGTTCTTTCTAGATATTAAAATTGAGTTACTTGAAAACTAGCCCCCCCCCCCCCCACCTCAAAGGATACATGCAGAAGCTACATGCACCCTCACTGAATTATGGTTCACGCGCACATGGTTTTCCCAGAATGGGAATTTAAACCAAAAAGTAACGTGCAGTTGTCACAGAATGGTGAATTTGAGGGGGGCGGTCCATCAAATGGCCTGCGTCCTCCAAGTGTGTCCGATTCAGAGAGGACAAAAACTACTTGATACTATCAATGCAAAATAGGTTGGGGTGACGGCACGCAACTTTTAATTCAAGGGCGCCGTCTCCAAATTTCTTTGCTATGCATTGCCATACATGGTGGTATCCTCTTTGAGCAGAACCATCAGGGCCTCTGGTCTGAGAATTAAGACGAGCTCTCGAAGGAGTTTCCTAATTCTAAATCCGAAATATTTTGACTAGAAATTGGCTCTTCTCATCGGCATAGGCAGCGCCGACATCGGTCGCACACGAAATGAAAGCCGTTGGTGAATGGGGAAGACACTTCCCCGCGCATACAAGTTCACCATGCAACTGTGTACGACGTAAAGTGAGAGGCATCTCTCTCGCGTCGATGATGTGTCTCCCTACAGGGAGCCTGTGAAAAGCACCAGTCGCTAACTGGACGCTGGTGTCGTGGATTAAATCCACGATCAGCAATAGACGTACGCGTGCAGAAGACTAAATCTAGTACCCGTAGTCAAGTTTTGAGCGAGCAATGAACGTTCAGAAGTTATGGCAGTACCCCGTCGTCCGTAGTATTCGGGATGTCACGCCTTGTGTGTATTGGTATAAGGCGGATATTGTTTTATCCTGAGTTCGCTGACATGTAGAAGTGGCACGAAATGAGCGTGCTTGAGATATGGTCAGGATGTCCGCACAGAAAGCAAGACCAGAGGGTGTGTTGCTCTTCTTTAAACTTACTATATGACGGGTATGTATGTGGGCCTCCTTTTGTGCTTGGGGGTCAATATTTTAAACATACCCCAGGAGTATGAAAATGTTTTCACAGTGCGCCTTAATTATTCCCATAGACATACTGCCTCAAACTGCGCACCATTTTTGGTTGGATGTACTACTATAAGGGAGAGTACCTGGGACAACGGGACTCGCTGCCCTCGGTCCCTGCTGTTTGGTGCCGGTTCTTGTGCGCCAGCTTGCGGAGTCCAATAGTTCTTGGATCAGGTAGACCTCCTCCCTGAGGGCGGGAAGGTCTCCTTCAGGTGACTGCTATGGAATTACGTTTAGAATTTGTTGTCCTTTTTTAATTGTTTCTTTCCTTTCTTTTCTTTGCTTTTCCTACATTTTGGGGAATATATTCTATTAACATCATGGGTAAATGTCTATGTAAATTAAGGGATTAATAGTTGTGCTATGCTATTTTGGTTGCCGCCACGAAGGGACTTTATGGAAAGGTCTTTAGAAAAATATAAGGTCGTATTTTGGTCCGTTCCTTGTAAATAAAGTTCAGCTCTCATTTGTTTTCTCAAAGTGCTTATAAATAACGTATGCCATTTTATTGTTCAGCATTTTCCTTTAAGGGGGGGAGGGGCTGAGGGTTAGTTAGTCTTACTATTAATAAGACTGTAGAAAAAAAAAATGGTTGCATTTATACTGGCACTTGCTCTTACCTGATTTGGATGTTCTGGATGTTAACATCTTTCGCATAATGTCATCTTCTATCTAACCAACTTAATGTCATACTCGTACTATGTTAAAATGATGCTTGAAACAACCGTTTAGACAAAGAATCTGTATTTTTCTCAACAACGTGTATATTCATCACGATGCGTAGTAGAATTTGAAATAAAGGCAAAATAAATCAAATATACAACATAAAAATATGCATTACTACTACTCAAATCTGAAGCCTGTATCCATTACACCCAAATAACAGTGTACCCCGATGTGATTAAGAAAAATCGATGAAATCAAAAAGCTCAAATTATTCCTATTATGACAAGAATTTGCTCTTATAGCTCTTGCGTTTGAACACTTTGTCGCGGTCATCTCGTTTGATACTACATCGGTAGTCCACCATCATGTGTCAATTACAGCTCCAAGGCTCTCGTGAAAATGGTGAAGGTGGATATTCAGGAAATGAAGCTTGACACTCATGTTGCATCCAAGGTCACGAAAAGCGAACAACATTTTAACAACCGAATCGGCCTTTGTGTTATCAAGAAAGTTTTGTATAGCCGCCACAAATGGCAGCCATGCTATCTTCTTCTTGTCATTCATCTTTCTGACAGATTTCACATCACATACAAGGACACGAATTTAAGGTCCAGCAAAGATGCCTGCTTGGATTTTCTCAAAAGACAGTAACTATGGACTGAAAGCATTCCCTCTCAGAACTCAATGCCTACACAAACAGCTTTATCAAGCTAAGCTTGAGATGTAGTAATGCGCGGGATGGGGGGGGGGGGCAGACGATCGACTCATTCACAATATTTGGCATGTCTACTTACAGAGTTTCACGAATGGGCCATTACTTCTGGGTCCAGTGTTTGTATCGAGCTCGACTGTCCCCACAAGAGGATATAGGATGGAAATCAGTGAAACCTTTCTGTTGGTTGACACAAATGAACCAGCTATACTCTTGATATTTAAGTAAGTCGATGACCATTTTTATGCCGTTTATGTGGTCATTTGGCTCTCGCCAACAATGGGGGATCCAAAAGGTAGACGTTTTCGTTTTCCTTGTGTCTGGTCCCGAAGATTTTCCTCGCAATTAGGACAGTCTGGGGAACCCACGTCTTGTCTTGTGACCAAGGAAAACGTTAAAATAGGCCTTGTAGGCACAGCACACAAACCTGCTTACATTTCGCCTTAAATGAACAATTGTGTAGCAGCCACATATGTAACAGAATGCATTAGGATCATTTATGCATTTATATCTACTTGACGAAACCATAATTAGATCTGAGTCAAAGCATGAATAGGGTTAATTTAAAAAAAATCAGAAATTTCAAACATACAGAGCATACAGAGAAAAACCGATTTTAGATTTGAAATCAGGATTGTAAAACTAATTAGAATCAGTTGAAAAATCCCATCCAACAGAAAATGAAAAAAAATATTCCCTACTGTAATTATTAACATCGGTCCATTTCAGATTACAAAATAAACTTGTTATTCTAAATAAAAAGAAGCCCGTATTACTCTTTGGTCAAAATGAGCGAATATAACCAGACGTTTTAAAAAGGAAGAATGTTGCGACAGTAGTGAAGTTAAGGAAGTGAAAACGTGTACACGCTAAAAAACCAGAGTACCTAAAAAAGGGGGTAACTTAAATTGCTAGGGACCGATAGGTACAAAACCCTTTTGAATATTTCCCCCGCTCCGCACCAAAAGCAGGTTCACCTGTGCTGTGATGTTCTCTGCAATTGAGTTGAAGCGATTTCTCAAGATTTATGCATAAAGTAGGTGTTGGTGGACTCTATGTCTGTCGTTTAGAATCAAGGTGACTTTGTCGTTTAGAAGATGAGTGACCCTGTGGTTTAGAATGAAGTTGACTCTGGCGTTTAGAATCCGTGACCCGGTTGTCTAGAATCCATGTTAATGTTATTTAGAATTAATGTGACCTTTTATTTAGAATCTGCGTGACCCTGTTGTTTAGAATCAATGTTAACTTGCCATTTAGATTCGATATCACCCTGTCGTTTTTGAAGCAATGAGACCTTGTCGTTTAGAATGAAGGTGACCCTTTCCGCCAAATGGCTTTGCAGTTATTTATTTTAAATATATTCTTCTTCCCGAGCAATCGAGAGTATGCCACCGATCATTTCACTACTCTATTTTCTAACTATTCTTTTTACTATTCATTAATAGTCAAAGAAGCGGAAAAGGATACGGGAACAATATAAAATCTCCTTCCAAAAGAATCCTGACCACTTCCGCGGGCGATTCGAGAACATTCCTTCTGACACAAGCGCTCATGCCTTTCAGCATGGCGGTGGCCAAGTCAGCCATGGCATCCGCGTTGAACATCTCTCCGTGGCCTGAGATTCCTTTGCCGCGCGCCGTTTCCAGAAGTTCATCCACCGTTATCAGCTTTTGACACGATTGACTCGCCATACTCACCGCAACAAGACCACACCTGAAGAAGAAACGAGGTTTTAGAATCAGTCTACCGTAACAGGAAGGAAGGTTGGGCATTGTTAGTTTAATGCGGACTAAGGTATTGGATTCTGATCGCGTCGCTCTTTGATTTTATACAAAACGGTGCTTGCCGGGTTGGCCTCCCGTCCATTCTATTATTCCTCATTAATTATGTTCTTTTGCAAACGCTTATAAATTTCCTCGAATTTGTTTGCTACTACGAGGGGAGGTTATTTCCTAATTAGGGACGCCTATATACTTTTGCTTAATCGATTTAAAACTTAACGAGAGATTAAATAAAAAGGAGGAATTTTGTGTGAAGGTAATCAAAACCTGGGGATACTCACTGAGGTCCCTTCTGTATAATAGGCCTGAACTGTGTGTAGATGGCCAGTGTATCCTTATAAGCATTGATCCACCCCCATCTCTTAACTGCCGCATACACCTTCCTTATTTCTTCCTCAGGCGCAGGTAATGGAAGGTCGGACCTGTCAATAACCAGTCTTCCGTAGGGGGATAAGATCATGCACGAGGATTTTAACTCTCCGTCAGGCTTCGGTGGAAACGTCGCAGGAGAACAAGGGATTGCGGCTGTAGGGAGTTGATCCGAGGAACAGGTCGATGAGGGACGACGCTTTGGTTCCTCCGATGTCCCCTTATCTAAAGGAAAGAGGAGAAAGTCTCGATCATTAGGCGGGCTTCGCTCTTTGAGTCTACATGGGCTGAGTCCTGCCACGACCACCTCGCTGGGGCTGGCCCCTTGAGGGGGGACACGAGTACCTGAAAGTGATTCTGAGGAGAGTTTAGGGGGTGGGGGTGGAGGAGTAATAGGAAGCGGAGGTGGGGATGGTTTAAGAGACGGGCTGATCTTGAAAACCTTTTGTCTAGGAGGAAGTGGGGGAGGAGGAGGAGAATGTTCAGTTAAAAGTGTAGGAGAACACAAAGCAGTATCGTTTTTAAGTAGCACGTCTTCTGAGGATGCGTTTGAATGACAATTATGATTAGTTGAGAGCATTGGAGAGCGCACGCTATCCTCGCAGTCAGGGATTCGGGATTCGAACGATGCGTCTAAAAATGGAGGCGGCAGGTTTATTATAATTTTGGGATCGTAAACAGAACTGACAGAGACGCCGTTTTGCATTTGCTTTACTTCTTTATGCGTTACTGACACTGGGTCATAGGTTGATGCTTCCCCCTCCCGGTCCGGGGTTGGCGAATGTGATGCCGACGATGTCTTTTCCTCTGGCACTGGTGTGAGCTCTCGAACCAATGACAATGTATATCTTGAACCTGTGCCATTTTTTGCAAGTACAAGGTCACTCTCGGAGTACAACCCGTTTGTAACGTGATTTAGTGAAGGTCGCTCTCTCTCACTCTCTTTCGTCTCATTACCTTCATGCGAATTTGTTATTCCTTTGCATGGGCGAAGCGGAATGATCCTCGGGGGCGGCGCTGGTGCAGGAGAAAAACTGGGCGATGAAGGACGAGGAGGAGGGGAAGGGAGAGGATTTCGATAAGAAGAGGACCTTTGAGGGGTTAGAGGTGGAGTCAATAAGACTGGAGTCACCTTTCCAGGAATTAGAGGAACGAGAAGGTAGTGCCTCACAGGGGGAGCTGGGGCAACTGAAATGGGTTCCGTCCAGAAGTATTCAGTTCGGGTTGGTAATTCCGGAATGGGAGGAAGATCATTTTCTTCGTTAATATCGTCTTCGATGGGAGGAGGAGGAATAGGGGGAGGAAGAACATCTTTATAGGAGGAATTCATTCGTGGCGGGGGTATCGGGGGGTCTGGATTCCTAGTGGACAATTTTGGACCATGTATGAACTGATGCTCGTTAATTTTGGTCGAGAGCAACGCATTGTTTTCCCCTCTGTCATATTTCTTTCTTCTTTGGCAGGAATTTTTCATTACTTCTGGTTTTTCTGTTGTTTCCTGATTGAATTGTGAGATTTGAGCATTTTGTGACTTTGTTAACTCAGAGGTTTGCATGAAAACTCCTTCAGATTTCGTGACCTCGGACCTTTTCATAACTGGACTGGAGCAAAATATTACATTTAGATTATCATCTCGGCCTGTGGAATCTGAATAGCACGGTTGCCTTTCATCTTTATTATTTACCTCCCTATTCGGTCTATACTGCAGACTTAGCTGTGACTCAATATTCCCGTCTTTTTCATTTATATTTGGTATATGATTTGTTTCTATAGAGGTCAAAATTTCTTCTAACGAATTTTCATTTTGTGGTTCGTTATATTTGGCAATCATCAATGTCGAATTGATTATTCGGCTCTCGCGTGTCATCCCTTTTCTTTTTGACGATGGATTGATGTTATCGGTGCCTAAATTCACGGAGTCATCGCCAAAAGGAGATAACTTTTCAGTTAATTCTATAACAGCTTGTTTTCCTTCGCTATCAATATTGGAGCTAGAATTCCTTTTGCTATAATTTTCTTCACATGTCGTAGAATTGCAACTAGTAGAAGCTAGGCTTTGCGACAAGTTTTCTAGTTTTTTAGAGAGACAAAACATTGCGGATGAAGTGACTGTGGAAGAGGTGGATGGAGAGCTCTCGCTAGTAAGATTAGAAAGCACTTCAGAAGGTATAGGAGACGGAAGAGGAGTGCAAGTTGGGTTTGTAGAGTAGGGAGTTGTGAAATTTGTAGGGAATGGCGTAATGGAGCAAGATTCAGTTAGAAGAGATGAAAACGAAGGTGAGGGGGATCGTAAACAACTCGTTCTGTCGTTGTCTGATCCAGTTTGCAACGTCTCTCCATCTTTCATGAAAGGCTGGAGGCAGAGGTCTGATTCTAAAATATTATTTGACGTGAGTGAAGAACGAGCGTTGCCTTGAGTAGTATTTTTAGTGTTACTTGGATCAAGTGATAGAGAATTAATTATCCTGTTCTCACTTGTCATCAACTTCGTGATTGTAGGGATATTATTGTTTTCAGTAACTAAATTGATGGATTCACGGCATGGGGGAGAAACCTTTTCGTACATTTCCTTTATTGCCTGGTTACCAAGGCAAGGAGCGATATAGTTATGAGGACTTTCTTCGTTTGAAAATTTGTCACTTCTTGTAGATGCAGCTTCCAGCTGGTGATTTAATGGGGAAGAAGCCGTTGGTGGATTTGTGGAACGCTGCTCTTCTGTAGCAAGGCCTTCATGAGCTGGAACAGTAGAATCGTTCAAACAATATTTAAATGAATCAGAACGATTACTATTGGGTTCGAAAAGAGTGGTGGGTTTTGAACTTTGAATACCAGAGTCTCCAGAATATGAATTCGAAAGTAATAACATGACGTCTTCAAATAACCCTGAAGCGCAGTGGGAAGATTTAGTTTGGTTTTTGTCTTCATTTTTGCCTTTTGTTAATGCGATCACGTGAGATGAAGAGTCATAACGTTGTAAAGAATCTACCATTTCCTCGCAACCTTCTTTTGTCTCTCCATATGACGAAGAATGTAAAGGAAGAATTTCTGAAGACTTATTCCTAACATCGTGTCCAACTTCCTGTCCTCTTTTGATGTTGAACTCACTCATCCCAACGGTCGGAGGTTCAGCGTCTTGGTTCGAAGTCATTTTAGAGTATTTTCCTTCGTGACGTGACTTACACTCATCACCGCGGATTGGGACTCTATTTACAGATGAAACCCTGGTGGCCAAAGGGCCCGAGATGGTCGACTCCGTAGGAATAGCGTCCGAGGGGAAGGGTGGATCATACTCACTCGGGACCTCGGGCGAGGGGGGGTCGTAGAAAAACATAAATAATGGCGAGTGAGTTTGCGAACTTATCACTTTTGAAGTTTCCTGCGCCATCTTTCGGGCTTCCTTTTAGTGATGCTTTTGAGTTCAAGGTCAAATTGAGCATTAGATAAAAGTCTTTGACTAAACTTTTAAGTAGAATTATAGTTAAGACATTTATTCGTGGGTTTTAACTAAATTTCTCTATTAATCGTAACTATTTTGTTTAGATCAAGCTGGAAAAGATCAAGTTCTTAATGTTTTTTTTTCACTCTTATCTAATATTTTGTTCTGTTTTCTAAAAGATAGGATTAAGTAAAGTTGGTAACAGGATTCCATCAAACAGGACTATCTAATTTGCTCACCCATATTCCCAATACCATTAATTACCAGATTTTTTAAAAAAATCCGAATTAAGAACGAGGGATATTTTTATAAATCAAGTAATTAACTTAGAAAAATAACTTCCAAATATATTGAAATAAAACCAAAATTACTTGTTTAGTCGTTGGACCAAATATGTCCCACTACTACTGAACTCTCGCTAGCATAGTAGATAAAGCATTGGATTTCGATGCCCAAGTACCAGGTTCAATTCCAGCGAGAGCGAGCACAAAAGTGTTTGGCACTCGTAGGGAGCTAGCCGCACATTGACAGCGCCCCGAGTCTGACGCTTTGGCACAAGCAGTTCCATCCACACATATACAATAACAACACCCCTGTCTCTCTTATCCCGCCTACTGTGTCCACACATTACTCTTCTCGCCCGGAATATGCCGATGATGTTTCCATATCCACACTCACTACAACAATAAAAAGAATCATAACAACAATAATAGTAATAATAAACTACATAAGAAAAAAGTAATGGCTGGTTGGTTGCTTTAGATATTTATGGGTGAAAGCGCGTAACTAAAGTAAATTTAAAATTTATACAAATATTTTATTGCCATTTTTTATAACTGTGTTGATAAGAAAACTGAAAATTGGCCCCATTTTTAGCGCTAGTAATAATAACAATAATATTAAATAAATTTGTCATGAGCTTTCAAATTAATGATTATTGTAGATCTTACCTATCATTAGCAAAATATCTTTTTCGCATTTTTATTCTTTTTTCAATATTATCCTTAATAAAAACATACACGATGCTTTAAATATATATTTATTCATTATGTACTGACGTTTCGTTATTTCTCAAGGATTACTTCAAAAGTGAGGGAATATTTGAAGAAGTAAGTAGATGAGGAATCCTTTTGCGAAGGGATTAATAAAGCGGTGAAGGGATATTTTTTAGTCTTTATGTATGTCTGCGCTAGGTTTGGCTGTTCTGTTACCAAATAATAATATATTTTTTTAAAACAATTTAGTATGGAAAATTAATTATAGGGTTAAAATGAAAAATAGCCAAATATTAATTCAATAAAGCTAATTAAGCTTGAAAATTAAAAATTGGGTGAAATTTTGCACTCCTATTTTGAAACAAAAACCGTTTTAAAATGTTTCGACAGTACTGAATGAAATACCGCAATAACGTAAAAGATTTCACTAACTTTAATTTATTTTATTGGTAAATGTCACATCTAGTTTATTTATAACTAAATTTAGCCCAAACACAATCTCTCATTAAATAATAATTAAAGTGTCACTCTCGGAACGAAATTCAGCGTAAAATTTGACATGTCTAAGTGTAGCAACTGTGTCTTCGGGACTGAAAATTGGCAGACCAGATTGTTATTACTTTGAAATTTTGGCCTAGTTGAGAATTTGGGACTAAGCTCGCGTTTTCTGTAGTAACAATGAACTCGTAGCTATTTTTGTCCAATTTTCGCGTGAGATCCCACCTTTTCTTCAATCATTTTATTTTGATTTTGTGTTTCGAAATAAAAAACTATGCTTTCTTCGGTTGTGGTATTCTTTTCTGTGCTATTGTAGAAAAAATAGCAATAAGTTTAATAATAGAATATATACAAGGTCATTCTATAAGTAGGCCGCATTGGTTTTATGTTTATTATTATTTTATGATGAAATAATCGAAGGCAGGTTTGTTTTTATACTAAGCCTAGTCCGCTATACTCGAAGCTTAGGTACCTATCTAGGGTTTTACACGAGCCAAAGGCTTACATTTCGACATACATTTTTTGAGATACTTTTGTATTATCATTGTTAATTTAATGGACATAATCGTTAGATGATAAATATTATGAAAGTGTCAAAAGAGTACATTCGCAACGTTATGCTTTGGGGGGGTTAGAAAAAGAAAAAGAATGCTAAGTTAAAAGCAGAAGGTTTGTGCACTGTTGGACCGTTTACTCACCCGATTTAGCCCCATCAGATTACTATTTTTTTATGAGTTTAATGAATCTCCTGAAGAGAATGAAGAGATCAACAACAGAAGAGGCCGAAACAACCTTAAATAACTTTTTAAAATCAAATTCAAACCCTTTTTACAGGAATGGTATTGAAAAATTAATAGAAAGATGAGAGACTAAATAACTTCGATGAGTTGTTTGATTTCTATCCATACAATAGTGATAAGTATGAAAAAATGTTGCATTACTTATAGGATGGTGACCTAATATAATCTAAATGTTAGTGGAATATAGACAAAATTGGCTAAAAAACTTTGGTAGGGACTTTAGGTACTACAGATCAGCACTTTTTTAAGATGCTTCTTCTTTCTCAGTGGAGAACTACAGTTTAAGGAGAGATCCGCTAAAAAAAGGTATAACAATATCTTCAAAGACCAAGTGATATGGAAAGGATATGGCAACAATATTTATGACATAATTACTGAGTATTAATGTATTTAAATCTTAAAAATTAAAATTTGGAAAACTCCAATAACTAATGTTAGTGAAAATAGTCGCAATAATGTATCCAAAACTCTATGTAATGAAAATAAAAGTTAAGAAGTAATAGAACAAAATATACAAATTTGAAAAAGAATATGTAACTTAACAGATTGTAAAATAATACACTATGTGATAGATAAAAAAAATGACGCATGTAAACACGCAATTGAGATTACCAAGATATGGAAAGCATTTGAATTTCCAGTATCCTGGAACCTTTGCTTCTCTCTTCCCTCCTATAAAACTAACCCTTCGCTTCCTATCGTTTCGAAATATTTCCTCAATTTCAACTTCAACTTTCAACTTTTCTAGAAAAAGTTGGAAAAAGAGGGGGTGATTAGCTAAAAAAAAGAGGGGGCGGGAAAATAGTGCGGAAATGAAAGAAGCATTAGATCTTTAGTTTAGGTGCCCGGTGTTCGGGCCATCTCCATTGGTTTGGATTCTTAAGTTTTTTCGTGAACTTTTTTTTTTTACATATATAAAAATTAGATATATTTATCTCTCTCTCTCTCTCTCTCTCTCTCTCTCTATATATATATATATATATATATATATATATATATATATATATATATATATATATATATATATATATATATATATATATATATATATATGAGGAATTAAACCACATTCTCCGAAGACAATTTAATTCAGAACAGTTTCGGTGTATCTCACAACATTTTTCAACTGACACTGGGTAGAAAATATAAGAGAAGTGCATATAAATATAACACAAGATCCCCTCTTTTTTCCCCCAATCCCTTACTTGTGGCTAATGTGGGGAGGGGGGGGTTAGGCCTAAACATATTGAAGGAATGACATTTTACTATTTTGTTTATTTGCTTTCTTATTACAGGATTAAAAGAAAATTGACCCTCAGATAGATTTAAATTAGGAACTGACGATATCAAGCTAGGTTCTACGATTCTTCTCTTAACATAGTTTGCCGATTTAAATACCATTTTACTTCCATTGAAATCGATCGTATGATTCTTGTCTCTAACATGGCAAAATATTCCACTGCTTTCGCTGCCCACTCTAATATCTCTTTTGTGTTCGTACAATCTCTTGTCTAGATTTCTCCCCGTTTCCCCTATATAAACTTTATGGCAATCGTTGCATGGTATTGCATATACTCCCATGTTATGATGTTCTTTGGGTTTCCTGGCCATCATCAATTGGTTTAAGGAATTATTATATTTAGAGGCTAGATTAATACCCGCTTTTCCAAATATGTCCTTTAAACTATTTAATTTATTATTAAATGGCAATGTTATACATTTGTTGAAGTCGTTAGTGCGGGAAGGCTTATTACCCTATAATGTTTTCCTAGCTGCAAAATGGGCAGACGATATGAACCATTCGGGGTAATATAAATTAGAAAAAATGGTCCTGATAATGACGATTTCTTCATCTAAATAGGAAGGATGACAAATTTTGTATGTATATATATATATATATATATATATATATATATATATATATATATATATATATATATATTTAGTTCATTCACTTAAATCTTAGGGTTGGGTCGGCTCTTTTGGTGTTTGGGAGGTAATTCTTATATTCTTACTCCTCTGGATCGAGGATGCCAAGTGTATCGTTGGGGAGAATGCTTTCCAGTTTCTCCCAAATGTCTCTTCCTCTTTTGTAGAGATACAGGTTCAAAGGCTCAATTCCTGTTTGCTCGTGCAGACTTCTCGAGGTCCGGAAGTCGAACCACTTGGTGCCAGTGATTAAACGAAGTCCTTGGTTCTGCACTCTTTGAAGCTTCGACATGTTTTTGTTAGATGCTGCGTTAAGTGGTATACTGGGGTACACCAGTTCGGATCTAGCCAAACTGATGTATAGCTTTTTCTTGTTTCTTATTGTGAGGTTTCTAAATCGGTGGAGTTTGTATAGTTCTGGTTTTGCGTATCCGATTGTGGTGCTCACGTTTTTGCTCATTCCGTTACTGGAGAGTCTGTATCCGAGAATAGACACGTGAGGAGAGTATTCAATGTTGGTGTCTCCTATATTGAAAGGGACGGTACGATGCCTCCCTATTGCAGTTTCAGAGAACTTAGACACATTTGTTTGGATTTTCCAGCGTCTTTCAAAGTTGGAGATTTTTTTGGCTTCTGCTGCCGTGGCTCTGGCCATCAGCCTTGCCGACTTTGTCCTCCACACTACAACTTGGGTGACATCATCCGCGTATTGTATGTTTAGTGTTTTTCCGTCTATTGGTTTAGGGATGTCTCTCGTGTAGATGATGAAGAGAGTGGGGCTAAGGCATCCTCCTTGTGGAACACCGGAGGCGAGGTTAAAGGCTTTCCCTGTATGCCCTTAGAAGGCTATTCCCGCTCACCTATTGGTTAAATAGCTACAGAGGATCTTTTCGAAGTGGGGCGTGAGTTTCAGTCTTGAGATTTTGTATTTCAGGCCTTCGATCCAAACTTTATCGAAGGCCTTCTTTACGTCCCTGCAGACGACGTCAACCCAACAACCTCTAGCTCGCCATGCTGCCACGTGTTGCAGCATATGGGCTATTGCTGTCTCCATGCCTCAGTGCTCTCTAAATCCGTGTTGTTCTTCATTCAGTAGGTTCTTTTCTGCTAGGTGTTTTGCCAGTCTGCTGTAGAGAATTTTTTCAAAAACCTTCCCAACGGTCTCCAGCAGTGAGATGGGTCTATAATTCATGACTTGGTTTGATGGTTTTCCCGGTTTGGGTATGAATATCATTTTGGAGGTCTTCAGGCCATCCGGGAAGTAGCCCATTGCTAGAGACGCGTTTAATAGGTTCAGCAGCCTGGTACTAAGTTTCTCCGGAGCTTCTTTTAAATGTCTGATGGTAATTTGGCTGAGCCCCGGGGCTTTAGACTTGAATGAAGAAATTGCATTTGATAGTTCCTCCATTGTTGTTCTCCTTCCTTCCTGAGAGTTACCTTGAAACCGATGGAAGCATGTGGCTCTATAGGGTCAAACCTGCCTTCTCTCCTTTCCATATACTCGAGAACCTGGTACTCAAAGTCCAGATCAAAGTCTTCTTCTTCTTCGTCTGATATTTTGAAGGCATTTTCCCAGACTCCGCGGAACAGCTTCCCTTTCTCGCTGGGGGTGACCGCTGTAGTTCCTTCATGCTTGATTTCAGATTGGTCTAGGGTGCGAGCGTTCCCTTTTAATTTGTTGATGGTCGTCCAAAAGGCTTTCGGGTTCCTATCAGTGTCTAATTTTATTATAAGACGATTCCATTTATCTCTGATTTCTATTCCTAGCGTGGAGTTCAGCTGACTTCTGAGAAACTGAACGAAGCGAAAGTCCATGGGTCTGGTATAACCCAAGTTGAGGATGGTCTCGTAGACTCTGGAGAATCGTTGCTGTAGCACCACCCTCTCTTGCGTGGGTTTTGTGGGCATGGTAATTTTATGTGATGTTATAGGGATAGCTATATCGTTGCCGTTAGAGATGCAGTCGCTAATAGCAGTTAGCTCTTCATCCAGATGTTCTTCAGATGCGTCCTTCAGATCAGGGATTCCCTCTGGGAATGCCCTCCTCTATTCTTCCCAATCGTCATTCCAGAAGTCTTTTCTTGGCATAACTGGGACTGGGATAGGGGCAGTTGCTATAGTGATCAGCATGGGCAAATGATCACTTGGTGTTAGTGACCCTGGAGTGATGAGTTGGTGAAAAGGGAATTTAGGGTTCGTGAGCACGACATTTGATTTGGTGGCTTACCCTGGGTAAAAAAAAAACGTGGGAAAGTCCGGTCCAATGCGCTCTGCAACGCCCCTCCTTATTAAGAGATCTAGTAGTCTACCTCTTGTGTTTGTAGACGAGTATCCCACTGCTCTATTCCTGGCGTTAAGGTCCCCAGCGAATAGTACTGGATGCTCTTTTGTGAAAAGTATGTATAGGTTATGATAGGGCAGATACTACCGGCGTGGGGGCTGGTAACCCGCACTTAGTTCTATGTCACTCATAGAGAACCTTATGATGATCGATAGGGTCGATTCTTCTATAGGGTTACCTTGCCTGAATTGTACTTCCTTTTTACTGCTATTAGCGCACCGTAAAATTTATCTTCTGTGCAATTCTTTTGTAGAACATTATATCCAAAGATCTTCTGTTTGTCTTCGTTCTTGATGCTACTTTCTGACAGGAGAAGAACATCTGGATCCAGTTCTCTGTAGACATTGAATAATTTGTTTTTATTGGGTTCCCATCCTTGCACGTTGTGTGCCAAAATGGTTAACCGGTTTCTATATGCTATCCCGTTGGTCTGTATTATTCTTTGGCCGTTTGACGGCCAGATTTTAGTTTCTTATATAATGCTGGGTTATAGAGCTTGAAATTTTCGTTGTAGAGCTTGGTTTTACAAGTAAGTAGAGATGCTCTGATTGTCTCCTTGGTAACTGGAGAGTCATAGCACGACTTGATTTGTCCTTTCCTGACTCCTGTTGCCACGTCCTTTGTGGAGATCTCTTTTTTATAAATGTTTTGTGAGTTTAGAGCTAAGGTGAGTCGGATTTCTCTGCCATCTAACTCAAGCTCTTCCTCTTTTTGTTCTGAGTCAGCTTCCTGAACTTTTGGTTCTTCTTTGTTTTGTTTTTTTTTCTTCTGCCTGGGCGAGCTTGGTGGAGGTGCTAGGGAGCCGGCTTGTTGATGTTGAGCCGTTGTTAAGGTTATTTCCTGGGCTTTTTCTGTATCCGGGCTTTCTGTTGTTTGTTCTGGTTTTGTCTTTGGGTACGTTGCCGAAAGGACTTTTTCGGATTGTGGATTGTCCGGGAATTTGATCGTTTCCATGTTGTTTGCCCCCAGCATCTTGTTCATTTCAGTGTTGAATGAACCAGGACATGCTAGGTTTATCACATGTGCATGCAGAATGCATGCCATCATTTTAGTATGCGTAGCATCGCTCAGTTGTAATACAATCTGAGGTTGTGTCGGCGTAACGTTCTGATGTGTTTGGATTTTAGCGGTTGCGGCGTAACTGTTTTGGTCTGTCCGCTGCCTCTCTCTTCTTTCTTAGCTCTTCTTTCCTGACTGGGCACTGCATGCTCAGGGTGCGGTGATTCTCCGCACAGTTAATGCACATTTTTGTGTTGCTAACGCAGTGTATCCAGTCGTGTCCTGTCTGCACGCACTCGGAGTAGATCTTTGCTTTTCCAGAGTCGGGGCAAGAGCTGGTTGGATGATCTTCGACCTTGTAGCAATTAAAGCAGGTTAGAAGTTCGAAAAATCTTTCTCACTCAACTTGCTCTGTAGATATTATCATAGAAAACAGTTTTAGTCCTGTTTCCTTAGCTTTGGCTGCCATCTCCATGTTCGTGAAGATGACTTTTAATACATGAGAGAGGTTTCGGAACTTGACTACTTCTGTCACTTCAGCCCATTGATGGTTCCTCTCGATCTCTTTCTTAATGGCTTCAGCTGATCTTTCTCCTACCCATGGGTCCACTCTTCTGCATATGATCGCCTTCCTTACTGCCAGTGCTGGAGATGGCCGTGGTTCTAGTCCAATCTTGCCCATCTCTTTCGTGCCTTCCACTGTGTTTATTTTCTCTAGGTCATCTGGCGTGTGGCAGATGACTGCATATCCTCTGTTTGTTTCTATTAGCCGTTTAAAGCCAATTCCAAGCTTGTCGAAGATGGCTACAAATACCTCCGCCTTTTCAGGTTTTTCGTTACCAATGAGTCTCAGTGGGACTCGAAAGTCCAGCGGCTCCCCCCTCCCGTTAATGGCGAAGTGTGTCTTCTTAATAATTTGGAGGCCTTCACCTATCTAGTCGTGACAGAAACAGGAGAAATCTCCAATCAGTCCGTCCCGACCGAGGAGTGCCAGAAACAGGAGAAATCTGTAATCAGTTCGGCTCCCCTTATTAGATCTGTGAGGCAGAGAAGTACAGGCTCAGGGGTCCCGAGACCGCCACCACTACAACCCCGGTAGAGACAGGAGATATCTCCAATCAGTCCACCAGGGTCTTGTCTTGCTGTCGAGAGGCAGCAGAAACAGGAGGAATCTCCAATCAGTCCGCTGCCTCTCAGTTGGGGAATAGTGTGACATTCAACAGGGGGTGCCTCGGGGTAGATGCTTGAGGCTGGGTTCTGCCAGTTCTAGGTATACTGGTGTGTTAGGCTGATCAAGTCTGTTCGATAGCCAGGTTTGGAAAACGCTCGGGGTAGGGGAAACTTTTCCCCCAAACTTTTCCTCCTTTACCCGGTTGTAGATTCTCCGACGATGATACTTTTTCACTCTCTTCTCCTAAAGACCTTCTCTGATCTAGTCAAGATGCTTTTTCACTCTCAACTCCTAAGCACCTTCATTGATCTAGTCGAGACAGAAACATGAGAAATCTCCAATCAGTCCGGCTCTCCTTATTAGATCTCTGAGGCAGGGTGGTACAGGCTCAGGGTCCCGAGACTGCTGCCACTACGGCCCTGGTAGAAACAGGAGTTATCTCCAATCAGTCCACCAGGGTTTTATCCCGCTGCCGAGAGCAGCAGAAACAGGAGGAATCTCCAATCAATCCGCCGCCTCTCAGCTGGGGAATAGTGTGACAGTCAACAGGGAGTCCCTCGAGGTAGACGCTTGAGGCCGAGTTCTGCCAGTTCAAGGTATACTGGTGTGTTAGGTTGATCAGGTTTATTCGATAGCCAGGTTTGGAAAACGCTCAGGGTTGGGAAAAAGCTCACTTTTGAACTATTATGTTCTTTTAATTTTGTTATGGTCTATAATAAACCGTTGAATTCCATCACACTCTGAAAATGTTAGCCGTGAGAAATAGTGAAACGTTAGTACACAATGTATAAATATATATTCGAAGCATCGTGTATGTTTTTATTAAGAACAAATATTAAATAAAAATAAAAATGCGAAAAGATCTTTCGCTATTTGGAGGTAAAATTCTAAAAAAAAAAAAATCAGCAATAACAATATTAATATAATATGTATTTATACGCGTTTTTTGCAATAGGCTTTTAGTTTGTAGAGAGAAGGTATCAAAATGGTTTGAGAGGAAAGGCAAACACACTAAGTTTTGATATATTCAGAGAAAAAAACAAAAAACACAGGGTTAGATTTTTTTTGTATTACAAAGAATGTCGGGATAAGTTTTAAACGACATGAAAAAGGTGCCATGTGCTTTGATGTTAAAATAAATATTTTATTTGTAAAATGAACTGATGTTTAGTTGGAAAAATCGTGTTCTTTGAATGTTAAAGTGGGGTTTTGTATTGCTCCGATGCTATTGCTGAACAGCGAGACTTGGACATGTGTGACCAAGTGGTCCATTTTCTGCTCTTGTGGACAATGGCAGAGGGCGATCGCAAATTTTGCTTAGCTTACATCCAAGTCGGCAAGAGAGTCTTCAATTTGATGTGTGTGAAACCTATGACATAAAATGGAGTCAGTTTCGCAACACCATATAATTGTTATGGCGGCAGTTGCATCGTTTGGGCTTAGTCACTGATGCTCATGTAGGTCCCTGCAGAAGAGGTCATGTGAGTGCCTCCTGCAGGGCCCAGCTTTTAAGAGTGCCGAAGTTTGTTGTTCTTTTTCTTGCTCTGAAGGGACCTGCCCTGCTTTTGCTGCGGAACTGAGCATAGTTGGGAAGACTCGGACGTTCCCTGGGTCCCTAGGGTTTCGAGTAACCCCCTCTTTCCCGACATAGGATATCTACCTGCAGTACATTGTCACTTTTCTTAGTTTCACTACGTCCATCCCGAACCCCTTCAGAAGACATTCTAGTTGACTTTCGCTTTTCAAAACTAATGTAAATAATTATTTCTCTTCATCCTTTTTATTTTTCTTTTTTTCTTTATCTGTCTGCCCCACCCATCATCCGTTCTTCGATTAATGAACACTGCCTCATTTGATTACACAAGTTTCCTTTTTCTTTTGAATAATTACAAACTGCGCACATTTCCTTACGATACCGAGCGATGCTGCGCGCAACGGCTTCCGCCTAGGGACTAGGCCAGGGATGGGAAACCTGCGGCCTTAAGGTCACATGCGGCCTTCTGGACCATCAGGTGCGGCCTTCTATGGCCTTTTGATATATATTTCTTTTTTAACATCGAACCTTTTGTCTAAAATCATTATGCACACACACACAGACAAAAGGAAAGTTATGTGTTTAGTGATGTCGCTCCCAGAGATTGGAAGCATTTTGCTTAAGTTCAGTGAATCTAAACTTAAAGCAACTGCTATATGAAGGCAATGTTTCCGTGTAAGCTACACTAGCCCAGTGGGAGTGAGTGATTTCACGTATGATACAGGAAGAGTTCCTGTCTCGTCCGCCTCCTCACTGTGGTCTGTGCTACTCCGAATAACTACGTACTCTACTCAGTAATTGTGTTGTCGTGGCTTATTTCATACCGACTTGTTTTGTGAGACTGAGTTAGTTTCTGCAACAATTAGGTAATGATAAATAATAATACTAATCACAAAAAATATAAGTAATCTATATTGTTGTTGTTGTTATAATAATAATAATTATAATTATTATAACACGGTTGTGGATGCAGGTTTATCGATGTCTTGTCAATACTATTTTGTCTGGGTCAGTGTGCGGCTGGCCTTACTAATTCATTATTAACCTTTTTTATGGCTTTTCAGAATAAATACATTTCTTTTTGGCCCATAATTATGTCAAAAAAGTTAAAACGGACTTTGAAAGAAGAAAACAGGATCTTTAATGAAGAATGGGAACTGCAATATTTTTTAGTGAATACTGGAGGCAAAATGTCTTGCTTGCTTTGTGATACTGCAATTGTAACAGTTAAGAAATTCAATGCACAGCAACACTATGCTCTTCATAAAGACAAAAAAATATTCCAAATTAGAGGGTGAGCCTCGAAGGATAGCACTGCAGAAACTGAAAGATGGAAAATAGAAGCAAAGACAATTTTTCCAGTCTGTGTTACATCAAGGGAATGCTACGACAGAAGCAAGCTATAAAGTTGCATATTTGCTTGGAAAAAAAAGGTAAGCCATTCAGCGATGCAGACTCATAAAGGAATGTATTTTAGAAGTGGTAGGATGTATAGATACTGATAAAGTTAATAAGTATAATGAGGTGCCTCTTTCAAGAAGGACTAACACAGATCAACAACATGAATTGGCCTGCAATGTAACAGAACAATTGATAAATATAATAAAAAACAGAGAATATATATTACTCAGTAGCTTTGGATGAATCAACAGATTCCACTGATTCAGCACAATTATTGTATTTTATTCGTGCCATAACAGATGATTTTCACTTATTTCGAAGAATTGCTTGCTTTAGGCACCCTTAAAGGAAGGACACGGGGGATAGATATTTTTAACAACTTCAAAGAGCAATGTCATAAAATAGGACTAAATTTTACTAATTTGGTAAGTGTGTGCACTGATACAGCCCCAGCTATGATGGCTAAAAATTATGGATTTATTGGACATCTTAAGAGAGAAACCCAAGAACCAAATGTACTGATTTCTTTTCATTGTATTTTACATCAGCAAAATATCTGTGCAAAATTTGTAACTTTAAATGACACTTTGCAAAAAATTATAAGCATTGTTAACTATATTCGAGTGAATGCCTCAAAGCATCGTCAATTTCGAAACATGCTGATGATGGATGACGAAGTAATTAGTGTAGATTTGCCATATCACTCAAAAGTACGCTGGTTGTCGCAAGGGAAAGTATTGGTCCAAATTTTGTCTTTACGAAGGCAAATTATTGACTTTTTCAAAGAAAACAACAAGTATTGTGATTTATCAGATCCAAATTTTTACAGAGATGTTGCCTTTTTATGTGATGTCAAAACAAAATGAGTTAAACATTTCATTGCAAGGCAGGAATAAATGTATTTATGATATGTGGCAAAAACTTCAGGCATTTAGAAAGAAACTGTTGTATTTCAAGTCCCTTTTGGCTCAATCAAAACTTTCAGAAGAACACTTTCCCCAGCTTACGAAGGTAATGAGTGAAAATGGAGATATCTATGGATATTTTGAAGAATATGAGCCGGTTTTAGACACATTGACAGAAGAATACAATAAAAGATTCAATGATTTTGAAAAGCATACCATCACTCTGAAACTTGCTTTTCAACCTCACTTAGTTGATGTATCAGAGGCTCCTGAAGAGTTACAAATGGAGCTTATTGAGATGTCTGAGGATAATATCCTGAAGTCTCTGTTTGACAAGAGAGAAAATCCCGTCGAAATTTGGAAAAACGCGATAGAATATCCTCGTCTTTCTGAACATGCACGACGACTGATTTTTCTTCAACATACTGTTGTTAATCCACATTTTCGTACTTGGCGCAAATCAAGAATTCACTGAGAACACAGTTGGCAGACGAGCATTTGGAGGACCTATTGAGACTAAGAACCACTATGTTAGAGCCTGATATCAAAATGCTTTCTCAAAAGAAGCAAACTCAAAGAAGTCATTAATTTGTATAAAAAATGTACATGATGCCTACTGTATATTGAATATTTGAAAATGTTATATTCTCGATGTTTATATGCTATCTTGTTCCTTGAATACAAAGAACTTTCTTTCTTAATTAAATTAATGTCATGCTTTCGATATTATTCATTTACTTATTATTTTAAAAACTTCTTACATAAATAAAATATTTGAAAATTCTACGTTTTCAATATTTTTCTTTTACATATTATTTGTATAAAAAGTACATACTTAAATAGAAATATTTGAAATTATTATGCTTTCGATTTCTATAAAACTGTCTTTCTTATTAGATTACTAATAAATTACTTAATAGATAAAATAACTTTAATTTTTTTTTCTAGGCGGCCTTTATGAGTGATGATGAATTGTAAGATGCCCTTTTACACAAAAAGGTTCCCCACCCCTAGACTAGGCGGAAGCCGATGTTTTTCCCAGTCAATAAAAAAGGACGAGACCGAATTCACCCAAACATCCAATCGGGCGGGAGCCTCCGCACTGGGGGCCTCTATACCCCTCAAAAGGGTTGTAAGGCTTGTTCATTATAGTCTGTTCTCGGCATCTTCCACTCTTCTGTCTTTCCCTCTTACCTCGTCCACTTGCGTTTTATTTTCCCAATGAGCGCCATGCCCCGTCGACCATGGCACGGTATAAGCGCCTGGGTCGGATACCAGGTTAAGCCGTTGTTGTTTTGGGGATTGTTTTTTACCACCGATTTGTAGTGTATTGTGTATACGTGTATACTTCAGTGAGGCTCTACTGTTTACCGTGGGATCTGAACCAAGTGTTGCCACAATATGGCAAAATCAGAGAAACAACCAATCACTTCCCTCTGCTCAAGAGACCAAAATTAACAAAAGTTCCGTATCGAAGTGTCCGAAGTCCAAATCTGGGAGCAAAGCTCTGCTAATTAACCCCTCTCCCCTCCCTGTGCCTCTTGCGGGTGGCCCACGGTGGTCTGGTTCTTTTCACGCCCGGTTTTATCAGCTCGGCTGAAAAAACTTTAAGACCTGACGCCATCTTGATAACCAAAATGGCTCAAGTCCCAAACCTTCTTCGGAGAAGATAAATTGAGTATTTTGACAATTTAGAACCATTAGGAGGGTTCAAAATATATGTACGTGTTTGTGTGCGTACACTAACTTTAGGGTGCGCCCATTTATATATGCATGCGTTATGATCATTATACCCTGGCGCACACGTGTGTTAATGTGCTCGTGTGTTATGGAGGGAAGACTTTGGTCCCCGGTTTCTAAAAATAACTCACGATATTTGTCAAGAGACGCTATGAATGGGGACCTTTTGAGGCCTGAACGGAGATGGGAGGCGGATAACAAAGGCCAACCTTTCTGGTATTTCCAATCGCTTTAGAAGGAAGGGAATTCAGCTCGGTGCCTGTGAACGACGAAAGCTCCACTGGGGAGAAGAAAACAACTAATAATAGAATAAATTGATAATAAAATGGAATGATTAAAAACGAATATCCTTTTTGAGAATCAGAGAAGAAAACTCGAGGGTAAATATAAAACTTTTATCCTTTTTCCATATTATAACTAACCAGGATGACGATCACCATCACAATCGCTTCTTTCACTCTTAAACTCTACTCAATTCATAGTTAACACCAAATCCTTTTAAATAAATCAATTTTGCCATCGCGTTATAATTACACCTCGCAAACAGATTCTAAATTTCATCCATTTCAGTTTCCGACCTTGCGAATGAATCTGTTAACAGAACGTTTCTTGATAGTAAAGATTTTTGTTGCTTTTTTACTAAAAAAATAAATATGCTTTCAAATAATTGAAAACATACAAAATACAGTTTATAATAACTTACCTGCGTCGTTACTCCCCCCCCCCTTTCCTTACTTCATGAGAAAGGTACTATGCATGGATCTTGGCACAGTGCCTTTCACGAGGTTAGGGAGAGCAAACGGAAGTTAGATCAGGGGCGGGAGTGAAACAAAAGTTAAAATTAGACATGACGATTGTCGTGATCATAAGAAGAGTGAAATAACATGATTTTCCAACCGCATTGTTACTAACACGAATAATGGTCGTAGACAAATGTGTTAATTAGGAATTATTCAGTATTTAAACTTATCCTGATCAGGAAAAGATTTTTATTTGGCACAAACATTCTGCAGTGAAGCTACTGGTCAAAATATTGATTGAAGAGAGCTTAAAAAATTGGACATCATAAGTACATGGAGTTGTGTTCTAGAAGAACACTTTTGAAATAAAAGAACTTAAAGTTAACGGCATATTGTAGATCTTCGAATCTCAGATACTCATGTCCAATTTGAAAAGTACACAGAATCATCCACTGGTCCAAATGGACAAACCCAGTGAGCTCGCTTTCCAATGCCTCCACGGAGATATACTGCAGAACACAGCCCTCATTTCCCGGAGGCTAACGAGCAACGAACCCCTGCCCACAGCAGAGGGCAGATAAGCTCGGGAGCAAACGGAGCCACAAACCCTCAGACTTACAGAACAAGCCGCCAACTGTTGAGGACATTAGTTTTGTCCTCAAAATAAGGAGGACATAGAATGGCACTAGAATGACATCAGCTAGACGTACTAGAAAAAGAATTTAAGAGGAGAAAATTATCTATTAACTAAAGTTTAATGCCCTTTGCCGTCCTTTGTTAGGTCCATCCAGGTTGTGAAGATAGTGGGAGAAAAAAGATGCAAAAGACGGCCGAAGTGAGAGAACCAATTTCTAATGGCGAGTGGGATCGGGAAGGCGTGTTACTCTAGGTTCTAGTTATAGCAGAGGCATAACCCCTGCTATACCATACACCCCTTGTTGGGTAAGAGGAGAGAATGGAACATCTTTACTCTTTTATAAAGTTATAAATTCTTTTAGCGCCAATTTGGCGACTGCCATCAAGGCAGAAGTCGCCGTAATTAATTCCAGTTTTATTGTTAGGCTACATTAAAACGGCGCCCATTAACAGTGGAGTATGATCCATTACATGCACCATAATACACCTTTCATAACAAATTAGAGGAATATACAATATAGTCAAACTAGTGCTTAAAATATTTAATTTGAATTCCCTCTAGAGCCATTTTATGCACCTCCAGCATCGGGCGAAGATGTTGAGGATTTCTATGTAGCACTCATAGATGCATAAAGATAACATAAATTCAAGATGGGAGAACCACTACGCGGTAGTCGTTCGGTAGGAAAGTTCACTGTAAAAGAGCTAAATGAACGTGAAAATGTCTCTTCTAGAGGAGACAAAGCAGGTGGAAATTGATGAGACCAAATGGAACAAAATACGAGGGGCGGTCAATAAGTTTTGCAATTCGGATAAAAGGAAACAAGATACGAGAAAGTGTTTTATTATTTTTCAATATAACTACCCTCGACTTCAATGCACTTGCGCCACTTGTCCCTGAGGCTTCGAATTCCCGACAACCAGAAATCTCCCGACTGCTGTTCAATCCACTCCTGGACGGCGAACTGGACATCTTCATCGTCCCCAAACCGGCGTCCACGCAGTGCAGCCTTGAGCTGGCGGAATAAAAAGTAGTCGCTAAGGGCCAGATCTGGACTGTAGGGGATGTGGCTGAGCTCCTCGAATCCGCACTCGCGCAGGGCAGCTTTTGCAACTCTGTCCTTGTGGACTTTGACGATGTTGAAGTCGATCATGGGGCGTGAGGTTTATAGGGACTCAACGGGCAGAGACCTTGGTCATGGCCAAATTGTCGTGGATGATGTTGATAACACTTCCATCTGATATTCCAAGTTCTCGCTCTATTTCTTCGACCTTCACCCGTCGATTTTCGATGATCATCCTCTCCACCCGGGCCACATTGTCCTCGTTGATCACGACTGACGGGCGTCCTAGACAGGGGTCATCTTCAAGGGACTCACGACCATGGCGGAACTCCCTATTCCAGCAAGCAATGGTGGCATAGGAAGGGGCGGTGTCGGTGTACACTGCAACAATGCGTTTATGGATCTCTTTTGCATTCTTGCTTTCCTTGGTCAAAAATTTGATCACTGCGCGGTGCTCAACCTTCTCCATTGTTGAAAAATTTGTGACTGACGATCTGCGATCAGCTACTGCTTCTTAAATAGACGAGGCAGGAGCGTGCGGCTGCAGGTCCTGACTTGTCATAACTTGTCCTAACATCCCCACAAACAGCCATCCCCCTTCTTCTGTTTTGCCCTACCGATTCGCAAAACTTATTGACCACCCCTCGTAATGACATTTATTGCATGCACTTTGAAAAGAGTGTTCTGTTTGATGATATATCATTTATTAGCCCTTTTAACACAAGTAGCGATCACATATTACCCAGGAGCAAGATTAAAATAGACCCGAAATAAGAGAGGACAAAACTCACCACAAATAAAACTAACCCTCGAAACTTGATACTAAAATTTCCCTAGCCAATAACTTTGACGAACTTAATGACCGACTAAAAGAATCCTTATGAGAAAACCGCAGCCATAATAAGACAAACTATTGGTGGGCTTGGCTTGGCTGGGTCCATAGATCCCTAAGAGACGAGATTTCGCGTGTAATGTTAACTTGTGTGAGGTTTGGGTGTCTATGAGTAGGTGTGTGGTGTTGTCTGAGTGTTTTTGAGTGTCTTTGATAGTGTGCACATAAGTGAGATTGGGCGGTAGGAGTTGGTTTGTGTTGGGAGTTTGGTTTGAATATGGGTAAGATGTGAGATTGAGGGGATTGTGTTGGTGAGCCAGGAGTGGTTGAAAATTAGCATGGTGGCTGAGATTACTGTGTTTCCCTGGTGCTTGAGATGGATGTTGGATATGTTGTTTGGACCAGTGACTTCAGAGTATTTGAGCAATTTGATTGTTTGTTGGACATTTACTGTGGTAAAATGGGGGGGGTTTGGTCTTTGGATAAGTGTGTGCTCTTGATTTCTTTGTGGATTTGTGTTTTGTTCGTGTGTTGGGAGGAAGCTAAAAATTAGATACACAGCGTAGATATAAAGAACAAAAGAAAAACAACAACAACGTAAATAAAGCAAAATTCTTTGAAACAGCCTATAGATATTAAATAAATAGGAAAAAATGATAAGGAAAAGCAAGTAGCTTCATTGCTTTTCTTATATATATATATATATATATATATATATATATATATATGAGAGAGAGAGACCTTAATAATAATAAAAATGAAGCTACTTGCTTTTCTTTATCATTTTTTCTTCTATTTTTTTAATATCTATAGGGTGTTTCAAAGAATTTACTCGAGGAATTAAAGTTATTTGCTTTATTTATGTTGTTTTTTTTCTTTATATCTACGCTGTGTATCGAATTTTTAGCTGTTTTATGGGTGTATTAGGTAAAGTATTATGTTGAGGAATAAGTTCTTGCCTTTTTTTTAATGTTGTGTTGATTTAAGTTTTGTTGACGTGATTTGTGCACATATTAAGAAACAATAATAAATAATGAGAGCAAAATTTGCAAAGGTTAGGCTACGTCTCTTAACAGCGTAGACTATTAGGCTTTTGCTTAGGCTACGTCTTGAAGTTGAGTAATAAGTCATTGCGGTTTATTTAAAAGTTGTGCATGGGTTCCGCACGCTTTAAGCAAAAGCAACAAACTTCAACGCTCCAGGATTGCCGCAGGTTTGCTTGCTCGCCACAAGGCTACTCGTGCATATAAGGATAGATTTCTTCACCGCATCATCACTGGCGACGAAAAGGGGTGTGTTTATGTCAATATGAACCATCGAAAACAATGGCTTAGCCCCAATAAAAAAACACTTCCGCGATTAAAGCAAGGACTCTATCCACGAAAGACGATGCTGTGTGTGTGGTGGGATTGTGAAGGCACCATTCTTTATGAGCTCCTTGCGAATAACGAGATTGTCAAGGCAGAACTCTGCGTTCAACAAATTTATCGACTCGCTGAAGCTATTCGTTAAAAGCGACCTCATCGACGTTATGGAGTCCTTCTGCAACACGACAATTCTCGTCCTCACATTGCCAATATGACAAAAGACGCCATCCAAACGCTTAATTGGGAAATACTGCCGCATCCTCCATATTCGCCAGATCTGACTCCATCGGATTTCCATATGTTCCGATCGCTCTCCAACAATTTGCGCGGCGTTTCGTTCAATACTGATGTGGAATTAAGAAACTGGTTAGACGAATTCTTCGAGTCAAAATCCAGAGATTTTTATTGCAGAGGCATCGAAAAACTAGTCGAACGTTGGGAAGAAGTCGTAAATAACAACGGAGAATACATTATTGATTAAATTGCATATTGTTATCAATTAAAAATGAAGTTTTTCTAAAATTGTTAATGGTAATGAATAAATTTGATAAAACAGCAAGAACTTATTCCTCAACCCAATATATAAGCTTAGTTCTTGTTTTTATTAACCGATAATTCTTGTGGCTTCAAGAAAACTTGTTTATTATATTATTTTTTTTTACGATTGCTGAGCTTTCGTCATGGACTTAGGACATCTTAAGAGCGTTTAAATTTTATAGTCTTGCTATTAAAAATAGAGAAATAGTAGAAGTTTGGATAGAGGTAAGTGTGGAAAAATTAAAGTAATGAGGGAAAGTTATAATTAAGAGTAAAGATACAAGGTGACTGGTCAGGATAATGTGTTTTGGGTGCATGTTCTGCTTGTTTTTATTTGTTGCTACTCTTTTAGCTTATATGTTTACTTCATTTTTATTTTGTGTTAGAATTGGAATATTTGTCTATTTTTCCAATTTAGTTTGTTGCTGCTTTATTGCTTATTTGTTTGTATTTAGTTATATTTCTTATTTTTCTTTGTGCCTTTTATTTAAATATAGTTTATCATATTATCTCTTCTATATGGGCTGCTCTTCTGTTTCTATTTACTTGGAAAATGTTGTTTAGTAGCCCTCTCTTGATCTATCTTAAGGTGCCTCATTGTTTCTTGGCCTATTTTAGTATCCAATTTCCACCAGAGTCATTCGGCCCATTTTTGTGGGACCATATCGATGGGCTTTAGATTGCTTGCAGCATGTGGATGTTCTAGCGAGTCTTCTCTGCCTTTGTCGGCGATCCAAAGCTTTGCTTGATTTGTTCCCTCTGGTGATATGGCATCCTTGAATTTGAGTGTATGTAGTGGTATTACAGGGTACATTGGGGTGTAACTCACAAGCATTAGGTAGAGCTTTCTTTTATTTTTTGGATTTAGCGTCCTGAATGTACAATTTGGCGAGTTGCTGTTTGGCAAGTATTATACGTTCTGTTACGTGGGTTGTGTATCCAGTTCTTGGAATTTTTAGGACTAATATTTTTACATAGGTGGTATACTCGTATTCATCTCCCCTCACTATAATACTATCCCCCTTTTTTTGTTTATTGATCTAGTATACCTATTCTCGTCAATTAGCATTTCAGTCCTTCGAGTCAGACCTTTATCGAAGGCCTGTTTGACATCGCGGGATACCAGATCATTTCTGTGGTTTGCTGCTTTGGCCTCAGCCAATTTCTCGGTGAGGATATCCATGGCCATCCCCTTTCCTCTCTTCTTCCTGAAACCATACTGCTGTGTATTGTATCATTCGTTCGTCTCGAGATATTCAACCAGGCGTCTTCATATTAGTTTTTCCAATAGCTTTCCAAGATATTTCAGTAGAGATATCGGGCGGAATTTTTTTTTACTTCATTACGGGGTTTTCCTGGGTTGGGGATAAAATTAATTTGGGCTGTTTTGAATATAGTCTGGAAATATACGAATGTACAGGCTGTGTTGAATGTGTCTATTATAGCTTGTCTGTATAACATTGCCCAGGATGTTTGTGTAGTTAATTTTAGTTAATTTAGATGGGCCAGCTGCTTTTTGTTTAAACGAGTTTATTGTGGATTTCACTAATTCTGCTCTAATTTCCCCTATGTATTGATCCATGTTGTCTTTTCTTCGGGGACGTTTGCAAGTGGATAGATTAATGTTATTTTCTCGTTGAGTTCCTACATAAATTCACTCTCGAATTCAACGTTGTAACCCGCATTTCCAACTCCTATAATGCTAAATAATTTGGGCTGTTTTGAATATAGTCTGGAAATATACGAATGTACAGGCTGTGTTGAATGTGTCTATTATAGCTTGTCTGTATAACATTGCCCAGGATGTTTGTGTAGTTAATTTTAGTTAATTTAGATGGGCCAGCTGCTTTTTGTTTAAACGAGTTTATTGTGGATTTCACTAATTCTGCTCTAATTTCCCCTATGTATTGATCCATGTTGTCTTTTCTTCGGGGACGTTTGCAAGTGGATAGATTAATGTTATTTTCTCGTTGAGTTCCTACATAAATTCACTCTCGAATTCAACGTTGTAACCCGCATTTCCAACTCCTATAATGCTAAATAATTTGGGCTGTTTTGAATATAGTCTGGAAATATACGAATGTATAGGCTGTGTTGAATGTGTCTATTATAGCTTGTCTGTATAACATTGCCCAGGATGTTTGTGTAGTTAATTTTAGTTAATTTAGATGGGCCAGCTGCTTTTTGTTTAAACGAGTTTATTGTGGATTTCACTAATTCTGCTCTAATTTCCCCTATGTATTGATCCATGTTGTCTTTTCTTCGGGGACGTTTGCAAGTGGATAGATTAATGTTATTTTCTCGTTGAGTTCCTACATAAATTCACTCTCGAATTCAACGTTGTAACCCGCATTTCCAACTCCTATAATGCTAAATAATTTGGGCTGTTTTGAATATAGTCTGGAAATATACGAATGTACAGGCTGTGTTGAATGTGTCTATTATAGCTTGTCTGTATAACATTGCCCAGGATGTTTGTGTAGTTAATTTTAGTTAATTTAGATGGGCCAGCTGCTTTTTGTTTAAACGAGTTTATTGTGGATTTCACTAATTCTGCTCTAATTTCCCCTATGTATTGATCCATGTTGTCTTTTCTTCGGGGACGTTTGCAAGTGGATAGATTAATGTTATTTTCTCGTTGAGTTCCTACATAAATTCACTCTCGAATTCAACGTTGTAACCCGCATTTCCAACTTCTATAATGCTAAATAATTTGGGCTGTTTTGAATATAGTCTGGAAATATACGAATGTACAGGCTGTGTTGAATGTGTCTATTATAGCTTGTCTGTATAACATTGCCCAGGATGTTTGTGTAGTTAATTTTAGTTAATTTAGATGGGCCAGCTGCTTTTTGTTTAAACGAGTTTATTGTGGATTTCACTAATTCTGCTCTAATTTCCCCTATGTATTGATCCATGTTGTCTTTTCTTCGGGGACGTTTGCAAGTGGATAGATTAATGTTATTTTCTCGTTGAGTTCCTACATAAATTCACTCTCGAATTCAACGTTGTAACCCGCATTTCCAACTCCTATAATGCTAAATACCTCTTCCCAGTGTTTCCTGAACATTGGTTTGATATCGAGGGGTGGTTTTTCGCCCTTGGTCGTTTATTTCTAGTTTGCTGGGTGGAGGTCTCCCCTATAGTTTTTCCCTATGTCACAGAGCTTATTTACACTTATTTCTTCGTTCAGCGAACTTACAATTTCATCTCATCTTCTTGTTTTTTCCGCTGTAATAATTCTATTGAGTTGCGGCTAAAGACAAATTTTGGTTTGATGAATTGTTGGGTTTGTTCCTTTTATTTTTATAGTTTCATTCATTGATGTGTCCTATTTCTCTGGCTTTGTCTTTCATCTAATGAGTCCAAATTCGCGCAAATAGTGTTCTGGATGTTTTGGGAGCTACGTGTTTTCTGTCGGCTTCGTGTATTTTTTTCTATAATTCTATTCATTACAGCGTCTATTTCGACTGTACCTTTTCACATTAGGTTTAAGAGTTGTAGTCCTTGTAGATTTATTTTGCATAATTCCCAATTTGCTCTCTGGTAGCCTTTTACTTATTTAGCTTTTATTTGGATTGGATTAACGGATGTTACTTTTATACTAATATGGTCGAATGATAAGGGCGGGCCTGATTCTTATATGCTGGTGCTCCAATTAAAAGTTGTTTTTTTTAGAGCAATATCGGGTTTTGTTGCTGCCCTTTTTGAGTAGTAGTACTCATTGTTTTTTGGCCTATTTTAGTACCCAATTTCCACCAGAGTCATTCGGCCCATTTTTGTGGGACCATATCGATGGGCTTTAGACTGCGGGAAAGCTGGACGATTTCTTTCTATAATTCCCAGTTAGATTAGTGTTTCCAGGTTCCTCCCAATTTGGTTTGTTGCTGACGTGTATCCTGAGTAGATTGTACGTGCATTCAGGTCTCTTAGGAATCTAACCTCGCATCATCTGTTAAATGTCTGCAGGAAGTTATTAATTGCAATGTAATTAAGGCTTGGGGTTTGGTACCTCCCATTGTTATTATTTGCCCAGTTAGGATATCGATTTTAATTGCTGTATAACTCTGTTCCAGGTCTTTTATTTCTTCGTGTGCTGTTTTCTTTGATGGTTATGGGTATGCCATCGAATCTTTCGCTTGAGTTGAGTTATTTTTTTGAATATATGTCGCAGCTGGCAATCCTAATTGCAATCCTTTCCGTTTGACCGTGTTCGCAAATGACTATTGCATCAGGGTCTTCTTGACGTAATGTGTTGTAAAAGATTCTTCCATTTTGGGTACCATCTCTTGTTTAGTTGTATAATCTTAATTTACTTTCTTCCATTGTTGTTGGGTACTGATAGTATTTGTCCGTTCGTAAGTAGTTGAATGTTGAATGCTTCTGGTTTGATTAGATGGTAATTTTCCTGAGTTATCTGGATATTCTCTTTCATTATTCTGGTTCGTTTTTTCCCTATTTATGTAGGTATTTTTCTTATTTTTTTCGATGGTTGATCTTATGTTTGTAGATGCCGAGAATATGCTATTAGTTGCGGCGAATATATTCAGGTTCATTGTTCTACCTTCATATTTCGCGCCTTGTTTCTTTGTTTTACCGTAGGCGGTATTGGAATTGTGTGATTGTTTCCACGTTCGTTGTATTAGTTTTTGCATTTTCCGGTTCTTTGATATTTGGTGATATTTCGCTTGATTCCGCCTTCCTTTTGACTCTTTTTTCGCCGTCACTTGGGTCAGAGAGTCGTCCTTTGGGTGCTGTTTTTGCAGTTTCTTTCTCTTCTATTTCCATATTTTCGGTCAGTCCTCCTTCCTTCTCTTTGAACTTTATTTTAATATGTCTGCTAAGGGCGGGAAGGGGGGGAGGTTCTCAGGAAACCAGAGCTTTTTTGTAATACAGTTTTTGGTTAATAAGTTATTTAATTTGTCCAAGAAGCTACCTGGATTTACCCTCTTAATATTGTGTGGTTAGATTATGTATGAGGCACTCTCGATGTTCTCCTTCTTCTTCATAAGAACTAGGGTGTTAAGCTTTGTCCGAATGATTGCTGAGCTTCAATTTCAGCGTAAGTTTTATTCTCTTTTTCTTGCTTTTCCTTTAGTGCCCTTTCGTTTTCGCCCTTTGTGCCTCCTTCCCCATTGGACATTTCATGGGCAGGGTTGGGCGATCTCCGGCGCAATTAACGTATTTTGTTTGTTAGTAATTGCAGGCTTTCCAAAGGTGTCCAGGTTCGGACCATTGGGAGTAGATTACATAATAGTTCCTTGGCACAGTCCTTCAGGAGATGGGTTTCTAATCTTATAGCACTTGTAGAACAGTTCAATTGGTATTTATTTATCCATCACGGGTCATTTAATTTGGGGGTATTCTAAGGTAGATTCCTAGTAACCGATGGTTGAGTGCGCGTTGTCTCATTTCCCAGTCGTTAAATATTATCTTCAATATGTTGTATCTGTTTAGTGGAATTATCTGTTCAACATTTGCAATTTCTTGCTCTCTATTTCTTCTTTAATTTCTTCAGTATTTTTAGTGAAGGCTGTGTTCAGGTCTTTGAGGATCATGGTTCTCCGAGCCATTATTTCCCTAATCTCGAGGGGGATTTTGGTGAATTCTTTCTTTGATTTTTCAGCCCCAGGCCTCTCTACATCCCCACTGCTGTGGCAGAGGGTCATGCACATATCCACTTTGGGTCTCGATCAGTCGGATTAGGGCTACTCTCAGCTTCCCCCTAATGTATTTTATGGCAGTTTCTCGGTCCGATTTAGTACCACCTCGGGTGACCCTTAGAGAGTTCCTTTTTACTTTTGAAGGTCCATGTCCCTACTAAAATTTCTTAAAGTCCCATCTGATATATATATATATATATATATATATATATATATATATATATATGGCCACTATAGAAGACCACTTAGAGCGACCTTGAAGGCCAACAAAGGTCACCATTGGGGGTAACTTGACCCGGGGAGTAACATAGGTTACTCATATTTGGCAAAAGTGGCGCCACATGGTTGTTAGGTTAGGTTCGGATTTTTTCCCTTCTAGGTTGTTGTGAACAAATAATCGTGGCTATGAGTTGCAATTAAAACATCAACATTGCTCGCAGAAAAATTAAGGTTTGCTATACCAATTATGCGACTGCAATGCTTAAAAAACGCGATAATACATATTATCAGCATGCCCGAGACTTGAATAATTTAGAAATTTAGTTTAAACTCGAGCCCATCTGCTTGAGGCGCGCTTTAAAGTTTGTGGCTGGCACCCGCATACTCACGTTTGCCTGCCCGCCCACCCGCTTGTTCGCCCTGCCGCACAACTGTAACTTGAACCAAAAACTGAAATTATCGATTATCGCTAGTTTGGAACCAAAAGTATCGGCGATACCGATGAATCGATAACGCGGGGGGAAAAATATCGGATAACCGATGACCCGATATCGTTATCGCAATCAATCATCGCGATAACGCCCATCTATGACTACTCCATTATTCAAAATTTAAATAAACTTTACATTCTTATACCTACCTACTTTTAATTGAGTAATTTAACTCAAGCAGAGAATTTAATTTGTTCAAGATAGTTTTTTTTCCAGATAACGCCGGATATCTTTGCTGATATATATATATATATATATATATATATATATATATATATATATATATATATATATATATATATATATATATATATATATATATATATATTATAAACAATTGGGGGAACTGATTACGGGTGAAGCTTGCTAATGGCAACGAACGTTGGGGACAATGGTCACTTGAGATTATTGGAGAAATGCCTAAAATATGATTCCGCACAGATGATTGCAAAGTAATAAAGTTTGGTAGTACATAAAATTTAAACGCTCTGAAGATGTCATAAGTCCATGATGAAAGCTAAGCAATAGTATAAAAAATAAAGATAATATAAAAAAAAGTTTTCATGAAGCCACAAGAATTATCGAGGTTAAACTTAGAACTAAAAATACTTAGTGTCGTAAACATATGAAGAAAGCACCATACTTTCGCTCTATTTAATTTCTGCCTTTCAATAACCTTTTAAATGTAGAAAGAAAGATGCAGAAAATATACAATATAGTGCACGAGAGAGAAATTGGACATGAATGAGCACATGAGACAAGAAACCGGATTTTTTAAAGCGAAAGAAGGAACATGGAAAGTGACAAAGATCAAGGAGAGCACAGGACAGCTCATTTAAGACAATCCATACCGAGAAGATAGGAATAACGCTTATGGGTATTTTTATTTTTTAAATCTCCTGCGTCTTTTGATTACGTGTCAGATGCCCAGATGCCCGACAACTAAGCTACCAGGAACAGCAATCAATGTTTACCTAAAACGTCAACCTATATATATCAGCCAACAAAGTAAATTATGCGATCACTTCAAATGGCTAGTCTTCATTAGCTAACGAAGCTCGTCTATTCCTAGCAGCTTCGCGCGGGAGTCTGCAACCAGGTTAGGATACGCGCAACCCCTTCGAAGAGCGGCCCATCAGAACGCCAGGAGATTGGCAGTCGCCACCCACATAACGACAAACATAACTCGATCTCATTTCAACCTATTATGCGCGACGCTCTATCTCAACTTCACTGTTGTTCCTCCATAAAAACCTCTTCCTCTGAAGCGTAGTTGCAATTGCATCATTCGGCCACACCTCAAGATACTTTCAGCTTCCTGGATTTGTACATTTTAATCACATCGATCGCGCGATCACATTCTAAGCTCGAGTTGTGAGTTGCGGTGCTTGTTCCCGGACTCTTCCAACTATCAGTTATGTTTGAAGCGAATATTATCGAGGGAATCTACACACGAATGTTTAGGAAAAGTGGCGAACTTAGAGGAAATAAAAAGACGCGCTCAGAGTAACCAAACGAGGGAATTACTTGAAGCGCGAGAGATAAGAAAGGCGCATAAATACACCATTCCCGGTTGCGCAAGGAAGGTAGTTTACCTTCTGGGGACAAATGTATCGGAGGAAGAGGGCAGGCAACTCTTGAGTCTACCCACATCACACAAGGCAGGTCCCTCTCTAAGGGAACGAGAGGACGTTAAGTCCTTTAAAACACACACAAGAATTTACGTTTTGTTAGAGGGTTTCTTCTGTGCCGTTTGGGCACAGATTACTTGTACTGATTCGTCCATCCCCAGATTATCTTCATTTATCTCCCTATTTAATATTTCTGTCTTTAATCACAGGAATTTGCTCCCGTTGATCTCCATTGTCAGGCCAAATTGACTTCTAATCAACTAATCAATTCTTACATTTGTCGAAATTATGAATCCGCGCCAATTTACCTCCGTCATGAGAACCCTATGAAACCCCCGAGTTTTAAAACGCTTTACTAACTGGGTCAAGAATACTTAGTATATGAGTAAAAAAAAAAGGATTATGGCATTAACATCCCCGTTATAACTCCGTAATAATCACATATATGTACGTGTATATCGTTTGAAAATGCGTACACGCGAGAGACGCTACCGAAAATACATTTGTTATTGGCACTGCTTGAAGCGTAAGACTGACTTCAAGGGTGCGCTTCACCCTCCTTCAGAGAATCATGAAGTGATACCAAATGATATTCCGAGATGGCGAACGTAAGCAAAACGTTTCCCAGGCGCTGTGACTTAAAGGACTCTATTTTTATGTCTAAATCCAATGATTCGTGAGCTTAGATTAATTGAAAACAAAAATAAACGCAGCAAGCGAATAAAGAATGATTATTTACCACAATCTGGCAATGATCTAAAAAAAATCAAAATGGGTTTACGGAATCTGCTCAACTCTAACGATCTTGCACAACAAGGTGTTGTGCAATGTGAGCCTATTTATGATTAACTCTATAATTCTACATCTTAATTTTGAAGTCAATAATGTGAGCATATTTGTTATTAACTCCATAATGCTAGGATATGTATTATTTAATCTATAAATCAAGCCTATTGATTATTAACTCCATAAATCAAGCCTATTGATTATTAACTCCATAAATCGAGCTTATTTATTATTAACTACATGATGCGAGCTTATTTATTATTAACTCCAAAATGCGAATTTATTTATTATTAACTCCATAAATCGAGCCTATTTATTATTAACTCTATGATGCGAATCTATGCACTTTTAAGTCCATAAATCAAGCCTATTTATTATTAATTCCATAAATCGAGCCTATTTATTATTAACTCGACAATGCGAATCAAGGTAAATGTATATACAGGGTGACAGCCAAAAATGACCCCTTTTTTATAATGTTGTAATTTGTTAGCCAATTAAAGCTTGGAGGTAGAAATAAGTATCATTACAAAGAACAATATTTGAAATTTTATTAGGTATCTTAGACTTGCAGTGGATAGTCTATCGCAGCCTAGGAAGCCTATCTATGCAGATATTAAAAAATGGCACAATTAACTCTTGAACAGCGTAGGTTAGTCGTGGAATTAATGATTCGACCTGGCTCCCATAATCGAATCAATTCGTCATTTTCAAGCAGAGAAAAAAACAACCAATCTTGGAAATTACGCAAGTGGAATGCACACAGTACAATTCGTAATTTAAATTAAGAAAATTCCAGTCCTAAGAAAATTGTGAGGACGGAAACGAATATTGACATGGTAAGGATTTTAATTGATGCTGATGAAACAAAGTCAGTGAGAAAATTGGCTGTTGAGACCTTTGAATAGAGAAGCTGTGCGAACCATTCTCAAAAAGTATCTTAATTTAAAGCCATACAAAAATCAATGTCATTAAGAATTCCCAATGCAGGATAAGCAAAGAAGGTTATCATTTTATTTCAGGGTTAAAGAAATGTGCGATGCTAAACAATTAATATTGAAATAACATATTTTCAGCGCTGAATGTCATGTTTACCTGAATCGTATGCTAAATAAACAGAATTAACTGAAGTGGTCACTAACTAATCCAAATAATTACTTTCAAAAACTTTCTACTCCTCAACGATAACAATATATGGTGTGGACTAAGTGGAAATAAGATTTATGGGTCCTATTTCTTTGAGGAGCATGAAACAGGACAAGCTCAGTCAATTAACACCGCCAGATATCTTGACATACTCAAAAGCATTTTCGCCGATGGCACATATCCTGACGAATGGTTTCAGTAAGATGGCGATACAGGCCACACTGCATGTGCCCCCATGACATGGTTGAAGACTCGATTTCTTTAAGGACTAATGTCGCCTAGGGCAAATTTCCCCTAGCCAGCCAGGTTACCTTACTTTTTACCTTTAAACTACTTTCAATGGAGTTTTGTAAAAGAAAGACTATTTCGAGCTTCACCATCTAATATCGCAGAACTGAAGAATGTTTCGAGAAATCATTGCATCCATCAATGTTAATATTTTGCAGAATTCCATTAGAAATTTTGCTAATCGTATTGATAAGTGCATAGAGTCTGTTGGCGGCCATTTCGAATGTTAAAAAGCTAGCTAATAAAATTTCAAATATTATTCTTTTTAATGATACTAATTTGTATCTTCAAGCTTCAATAGCTAACAAATTATAGCATTATAAAAAGGGGGACATTTTTGGCTGTCACCCGGTAGTATGGATAGGACAGAACAGGTTAGATGTGTAAGACAAAGGGACACAGAACCCCTTACGTTAGCTAATAGATTCGGTGCCCTGAAAGAGAAATCAACTGCAAGCGATATGAGTGGAAATGAGGATGGAGATGGAAGTGGAGTGACTGTTAGTGTAAATGAAACTAGGAAGGGAGATATAGTTAAGTCTAAGGGAATTAGAAATAGGAGTATGACTGATGTGCTTGTGATGAGTGAATGATGTTAAGAGAGTAGGTGCATGTGAGGTACGTGAGAAGATGTGTATGAGGTTGATTGAAAAGGTTAAAGAAAGTCGAATCAAAGGTGTTGTGGTAGGTGTACTTTCGAGAATGGATGTTGGGTTGGAATAGATGTATATCGTGCAATTGGGCTGAATAAATATGTAAGGAGTATGTGTGAGATGGAAGGTGTGATATATGTGGATATGTAGGATAGGTTTTATGGAAAAAAGAAATGTATGCGATGGATGGACTGCATTTGAGTAGTGATGGGGTAGATGTGTTGTGGAAGGAATATGATCGTGTTATTAGGTCATTACAGGTGGAAAACTTAAGTAATGAGAGTGGCAGGACACAATTGTACCGAAGCTAGACAGGGTAGGGTACGGAAAGGGAAGATATGTGAAGGTATTCATGCTAAACGAGGTTCTTCGGGGATAGGAAGGATGAGTCGTCTCTTTACTTAGTCTTAGAAATAAGAAGAATGAGTTATTTAGTTATGGTATTGATGAAGATATAGACGTAGTATGTGTAACAGAATCATGGGTTAGTGAAATTCGATTCAATGACGATGTGGGTGAATTTGATTTACAGGGTTATGAAAATGTACATTAGTCAAAGGAGAGGTAGGACTGGTAGTGGGATAATTATTTATATTAGAAATAGCCTTGCTTCAAATCTAAATAATTCGATAAAGCAAGAAGAAGTTGAGTCACTGGATTAGTTTGAGTAAAATAGGATAATATACTTGGCAGCCTTTTACAGACCACTTGGACATACTGATGATATATGTAAGGGAATGGTCACTTCCCCCCCTCGCCTCGATCACTCTTGGTGCAGTTCCAAGGCGGTTACCGCAAGGACATCCGCCCCAGGCATCGGCGGGTCAGTGTTTAACCACAGTGTGGCACAACTCGGGGCCATGTAAGACCCTAAAGGTCAAAAAGGTAAGATCTCCCCCAGGAGAGTGAGATCTAGTTTCACGTCGAACAAGAAATTGGAGACGGGTTTCTCCCAATCTCTATGGCTAACGAGGAGCCGATGTTTGACTTCGTGGGAAAGACCGTTTGGAAAAAGAGCTCTCCTGGGGCCGTCCTCAAGCCCCTCTCCCCCTTACCACTCCCCCAGTGGGGGTGCGAGGTATAAATGAGGAACTCTGAGGAAAATCGAGGTAGTATACGTCAGGCCAGGTGACGAAGTCCTCGGATCCAAAACCGAGCTACCTAGACTGGATTGGTAGTATACGTCAGGCCAGGTGACGAAGTCCTCGGATCCAAAACCGAGCTACCTAGACTGGATTGGTAGTATACGTCAGGCCAGGTGACGAAGTCCTCGGATCCAAAACCGAGCTACCTAGACTGGATGGGTAGTATACGTCAGTCTCTAGGTGACGAAGTCCTCGGGTCCAAAACCGAGCTACCGAGACTGGAGAGGTAGTTTACTTGTGTCGCCAGACCAAGAAGCACCCTGCAAGAGAGGCAGGGCTACCTACCTTAAGGGGCTAAGAAAAAGCTCATCCTTGAGCTAAGTCCCTGGTTATCAAACCAAACAATAAGTGAACTTTGGTAAGTTCGACTTACTCTCGCCAGAGAGATTCCTCATATCCTGGTGCACCTTAAACACCAGGGGTATTCCTCGTCCTTGAGGAATTAAGAAAAGAAGAAGGAAAAGGCTCCCCCTCGAGCCCGTTATTCGGTGGCCACACCAAACCTTAAGTAATTTATTCTCGCCAGAGAAACCCCCCTCCGTTATCCTCGCCCGTGAAGAAGACCCTCCCCAAGTTCAGGCCTCGTCCATAAGGAAATTAGTAACGAAGGAGAAAAGCTCCTCCTCGAGCTCGTTACTCGGTGATCACACCGCACTCCAATTTAACTTGAATTAAGAACGAAGTTCGACTCACTCTCGCCAGAGAGACCACGACTGCCTGGGTGTTGCATAGAGCACCGTATTGGTTCTCGTCCTTGAAGAACCCTTCCCCCCCGGAAGAACGTGTGGACCCCCCAGCTGCTACCCTCGCCAAGACGACCGTGGAATTCCGCCCATCTACACGCGTCAAGAGTAAATATTTCTGAGGCCCTTTAAACTCCACATGAGTCCGTAAGCCTAATTCTTATATTATTGTTTTGTCTAGAGAAAACGTGAACTTAATTTTGTGGGGAAACTAATTTAATTAATTCTTGTTTATAATAATATTTAGAGTATTGCTGTAGTTAAAGTATAAAGGTTGTGTATTCAATGGTTAAAGATAAAATATAAGTTTATTTTGGGATTAATGTTCGTTTCTCTTATATATATCCTTACGTGTTTGGTAACGGCTCTATTATTTAAGATATTCCAATATCAAAGTATATTAGACAGCTCTTAGCACTCTTAGAGATAGAACAAAAAGGAGGGGCATTCTACGACACTAAACAAAAGAGGTGTCAGGTAAGTAGGGTTCTTATCAGAAAGAATTCTACGACATATAATTAAAGTGGTGTCAGGTGTGGGGTTGATATTAGAAAGAACCCAGCAGTGTCTAATTAAGAAAGAGCCAACACGTAAAGGAATATCAGGAACAAGAAAATAATTGACGAGAGGAAAATTGGTAGAGTTAGGGGTGGTAACAAGCTTAAGGTAATTGGTAGGTCAAGTGGTAAATTTGTTGTCGGGAGTGGTATTTCAATCAGCATAGTAGTGGGATTAAGGGTAAGTTATGCTGAGCGCTACCTGGTGAGTGGCGGCATAATTATCTGAAAATACAGAAAGGAAAAATCGACGGACCAACACGAAATGGATCCAGTCAAAAGATTTTACCAACAAGCCCAAAGTCTGGGACTTGAAGGCACAGAAATGCATGACTACGTCATGGCAGAACTCAGAATAGATTGTGAAGAAGAAGAAAGAATTTTGGATATAGAAGAAGAACAAGAATTAATAAAGTTTGAGAGAGAAACAGAGGATATAAGAAGAGAGAATAAAAGAGAACGTGAATTAATGGAAATACGGATGAACCGGAAAAGTGAAGAATCCCGAATACAGCGGAAAATAGAAACAGAGGAAAGAAGAATGCTGAGAGGAGGTAAAACAAGCGAAAGAATAATACTGTTGAAAAGAGAAGCACGAGAATTCAGAATAAGGATAGAAATGGAAGATGAAGAAAGAAGACTAAAGATAAAGCCGGAAGATGAAGAAAGAAGAACCCGACGGGAAAACGAAATAGCGAAAGCAGAACAAGAAGCCGAGGAAAGGAGAATGAAGAGGGAAAAAGAGTCGAAAGAGAGGAGAATAAAGATTAAAAAAGAAATAGATGAAAGAAGAATGAAGAGGAAAAAAGAACGTGCTCAAGCTGAAAGAGAAGAGAGAGAAGAAAAGGAAAGATTGCTCGCACTCGAAAGAGCACCTATCGAGAATCTCATAGAGGCCGAGGAAGTTGGAGCTCGGCCTGGACCTAAGAAAGGACCATCGAGGGAAACCCAGCCAAATGGGGTAACGATGGAAGAAGTAGGAAGTAGGAATGAGGTACCAGCAGGAGTACCTAAGGAAGAACCTACGAGGAGAACCCAGCCAAATGGGGTTATCACGGAAGAAGAAGAAGGTAGAGTAGAGGTACGAGCAGGTGTACCTGAGGAACTACCGGCGAAGAGAATCGAGTCAAATGAGTTGACAAGGAAGGAGGAAAGAGGTGCTATTGCGATACACCCAGGTAAGACTAGTCAAATGGTAGACGCGGATGAGTATCCCCTACTCCTAGTAGTCTCCTCCCCGAACGGAACGTTCACGGAGTTACCGCTATATCGCCAAGTCGTAGTGAGCGCCACGCCCATTAACGACCTCGCAGGGAAAAGTTTTCTCGATCCCCAAAGATCGAACCCTGACACGATCCTCCCGTGTACCTGGTTGAAGGAGAGCTATGGGACTCAAGTTCTCATCAATTATGCCCCGCTGCAACAGGCCGCTCTAGCCTTAATGTTCAATTTAAAGGTAGTTAAGTACCATAATATAGGTAATTCGAGTAGGTTGAAATACCGCTACCATTTAGTACCATACTTGGGTAGACTCAATAACCAGAATGGCCGACTCAGGCGCGGTAGAATAATGGTCACAGAGCACCATTTTAGGATCAGCTACATCAAAGGAGCCGATAATGTACAGCTGCTCTATAGGTGGAGACGAAAAACCATGGAGGGTTATTTCAGTACCTAATGAGCGTGAAACCATGTTTTCATTTGTTGTTCGTGTTAATATTTATCGGTAGGATTTAAGTTCTCAAAAACTTAGAAATGTAAGGAAGTAGCTTGTTTTGTTGTTTTTTTTTGTGGGTAATCGATGAATTAAGGTTTTTTAATTTTCTATGTAAAATTGTATTGCGAGTAGGTATAGCTCGACACATTGCCTGTGTAAACGCGCGCGTGGGCGCTCATGTGTAAGGAAACTTAATGTAAGAGAGGGCTCAAAGAAATACAACTTTGCTAAGCTCGACTAGGTTGAGTAAGTTGTTTTGAGTTCCCGGGGGCATCCCCCTCTCCCCATTAAGTTCTTCGGTGGGAGGTGTGTAAGGGAATGGTCACTTCCCCCCCTCGCCTCGATCACTCTTGGTGCAGTTCCAAGGCGGTTACCGCAAGGACATCCGCCCCAGGCATCGGCGGGTCAGTGTTTAACCACAGTGTGGCACAACTCGGGGCCATGTAAGACCCTAAAGGTCAAAAAGGTAAGATCTCCCCCAGGAGAGTGAGATCTAGTTTCACGTCGAACAAGAAATTGGAGACGGGTTTCTCCCAATCTCTATGGCTAACGAGGAGCCGATGTTTGACTTCGTGGGAAAGACCGTTTGGAAAAAGAGCTCTCCTGGGGCCGTCCTCAAGCCCCTCTCCCCCTTACCACTCCCCCAGTGGGGGTGCGAGGTATAAATGAGGAACTCTGAGGAAAATCGAGGTAGTATACGTCAGGCCAGGTGACGAAGTCCTCGGATCCAAAACCGAGCTACCTAGACTGGATTGGTAGTATACGTCAGGCCAGGTGACGAAGTCCTCGGATCCAAAACCGAGCTACCTAGACTGGATTGGTAGTATACGTCAGGCCAGGTGACGAAGTCCTCGGACCCAAAACCGAGCTACCTAGACTGGATGGGTAGTATACGTCAGTCTCTAGGTGACGAAGTCCTCGGATCCAAAACCGAGCTACCGAGACTGGAGAGGTAGTTTACTTGTGTCGCCAGACCAAGAAGCACCCTGCAAGAGAGGCAGGGCTACCTACCTTAAGGGGCTAAGAAAAAGCTCATCCTTGAGCTAAGTCCCTGGTTATCAAACCAAACAATAAGTGAACTTTGGTAAGTTCGACTTACTCTCGCCAGAGAGATTCCTCATATCCTGGTGCACCTTAAACACCAGGGGTATTCCTCGTCCTTGAGGAATTAAGAAAAGAAGAAGGAAAAGGCTCCCCCTCGAGCCCGTTATTCGGTGGCCACACCAAACCTTAAGTAATTTATTCTCGCCAGAGAAACCCCCCTCCGTTATCCTCGCCCGTGAAGAAGACCCTCCCCAAGTTCAGGCCTCGTCCATAAGGAAATTAGTAACGAAGGAGAAAAGCTCCTCCTCGAGCTCGTTACTCGGTGATCACACCGCACTCCAATTTAACTTGAATTAAGAACGAAGTTCGACTCACTCTCGCCAGAGAGACCACGACTGCCTGGGTGTTGCATAGAGCACCGTATTGGTTCTCGTCCTTGAAGAACCCTTCCCCCCCGGAAGAACGTGTGGACCCCCCAGCTGCTACCCTCGCCAAGACGACCGTGGAATTCCGCCCATCTACACGCGTCAAGAGTAAATATTTCTGAGGCCCTTTAAACTCCACATGAGTCCGTAAGCCTAATTCTTATATTATTGTTTTGTCTAGAGAAAACGTGAACTTAATTTTGTGGGGAAACTAATTTAATTAATTCTTGTTTATAATAATATTTAGAGTATTGCTGTAGTTAAAGTATAAAGGTTGTGTATTCAATGGTTAAAGATAAAATATAAGTTTATTTTGGGATTAATGTTCGTTTCTCTTATATATATCCTTACGTGTTTGGTAACGGCTCTATTCTTTAAGATATTCCAATATCAAAGTATATTAGACAGCTCTTAGCACTCTTAGAGATAGAACAAAAAGGAGGGGCATTCTACGACACTAAACAAAAGAGGTGTCAGGTAAGTAGGGTTCTTATCAGAAAGAATTCTACGACAATATTGATGAGCTAATGATAAGGGAAATAAGTAAAGGATGTAAAGCAGATAGTTATTTTAGGTTACTTTAATTCAAGCTCTGTGGATTGGGAAAATATGATAGAAAGGGAGAGAATAAGTTGTAAGTTTATAGAATGATTTGAGGATAAATTTTTTGGTCAATTTGTGAATATACCAACAAGGGGTACCGATATATTATTACATCTAGTACTTTCAAATGATGATAATTTGGTTCATGAATCGACTGTCGGGGAAAGCATTGGGAGATAGTGATCATCATATAATTAGTTTTAGCTTGGAAATAGGAAAAGATAGAACATCAACAAAAATAGTCAAACTAATTTTCATAGGAAGATTATGAAAGACTTAGAAACTTGCTTAATTAGGTTATCTAGGATGTAGTGTATCCCAACGAAGGAAGACATGTAGAAAATCATTATGGTGGAATCATGAGATACCTAGGAAAATTTCTGAGAAGAAAAGAACATAACAAAGATTACAAGAGCGAGGTACTGCTGAAAATTAATTGAAAAAGATAAATAATAAAAGCAAAAAGGCTACCTAAATTAATTTAGATGAAAATAATAATAAAAATCAAAGAATTATTTTTAGCTATTACAAAATTAATAACAAATCTAAGAGAGATAAAAAAGGGGCCTATTAAATATGAAGGGGTTGTGAAAGAATCTGATTAGGAAATAGTAGAGGTACTTAATGACCCTATTTTTGCTTGAGTATTTACACAGAGAATCCGAACTGTTTAATTTGTGATAGTTCTAGGTTATGGAATGAGGTGTTGAATACCATTAATGCGGATTAGGAAATCATTAAAGGGTTATAATTGATTTGAATATTAGTAAGGCATCTTGTCCAGTTGATATTCATTATAGGTTAATTCAAGGTGTAGAGGGTATTGCACTAGCTCTTTAGAAGATATATACTAGATTACTGGAGTTTGGAGAAATACCCAATGATTGGAAAATAGCAAATGTTGTGCCAATTTTTAAGAAGAGAAGTAAAGGGGACCCAAATAACTTTAGACCTGTGCGGTTAACATCTTTAGTTTGTAAAATACTTGAGGAGGTAGTTAAGAAGGGTATTATTTCTGAGGTAGTTTAATAAAGGATACTCAGCATGGGTTTAGAATTGGGGTATCATGTTTAACAAACTTACTGGAATTTATGGATTATGTTACTAAACAATTATATAAGGGGGATAATGTTGATGTAAATTACTTATATTTTAACAAAGCTTTTGATAAGGTTCCACATAGGAGACTAGTTCACAAATTAAAACTGCATGGGATATGTGGGAAAATTTTTAATTAGATTGCTGAAAGACAGGAAACAGAGGGTGGTACTGGATAGGTTGAGGTCACAGTGGAGGGGGGGCGTCATCAGTGGCGTATCTCAAGGATCAGTTCTAGGCACATTATTATTCCTGGTTCATATAAATGATCTTGGGAAGGGTGTACATTGTAAAGTATTGATTTTTGCTGATGACACAAAATTGTTAAGTGTAGTAAATGAAGTTGAGGTTAATTTTAAAGTGCAGAATAACTTAAATAAGTTGTTAGGCTGGGCACAAAAGTGGCAGATGAATTTGAACTTTAAAAAATGCAAAGCTATTTACATAGGAAGAGATAATAGGGAATTTAGCTATGAAATGGATGGGCATTGGCTGAATGCAGTAGATGATGAGAAAGACTTTGGAGTAGTAGTAGATAGGTCACTGAGATTTTCTAAGTAGTGTATTAAGGCAAAAAATAAAGCAAATAGAGTGTTGGGCTTTATTAAAAGAAATGTTAGCTTTAAAATTAAAGAGGTTATCCTTAAATTTATATAACTCGTAAGTCAGGCTACATTTAAAGTACTGTATACAAGCATGGTCACCACACTTTAGACATGGTATCAATCTGCTAGAGTCAGTACAAAGGAGGGTAATAAAGATGATACCTTCCCTGAAGCACCTTGAATATGTTCTCATTTAAATGGTGTGTGAGATGAGATATGATTGAGCTTTTAAAAATTTGTTCTGGGGTAGATAAGTTTGATTTTAGTGAGTTCTTTCAGTTGAAAGATAGTAATAGGACGAGAGGCCACCAATTGAAAATTAAAAACAGAAATGCAGGTTGGATGTGCGAAAATATCTCTTCATCAACAGAGTGGAGGATTACTGGAATGGTTTACCACAGGAGACAATAAGCAAGACAAATTTAAATGTTTTCAAGCGCAGTTTAGATGAATATATGGGGAGGGTAGATTATCATGGTTTTTAAAATGTATTGGGGTAAATTGCATATTATAATATCAATTTGTGTATCTATTATTGATATACTCGTATGTATTGCATGATTTAGTTTTTTGACAAGCCATGATGGTGATGCCTTTTTAATCAGTAACTGCATGATTTAGTTTTCGATAAGCGATGATGGCTTCCCTCACGGGATCCTGAAAGTATGTAGTTAATTAAAGGAGAATACACGATGAAGGTGAAAAGCTTATTCTTTTTCACGAGCTGGTAAACAACATGGGAGTGGTCGGGACGTGGAAAATATTGACCGTGCACCAGAACAGTCAGGAACAGATTATGAGGTCCTTAGATCTTGGACATAAAAAGTGGTGAGATTTAGGGAGAGTTAGAGAGAAAGATAGGAAGAGAGGAAAGTGGTGAAATAGGGTGAGTTTAAAAAATAGAGGATGTGTGGAAGACAGAATAAATAGGTCCCTGGTGAAAGGGTAGCTCTGTTTGTTTTTATTTTTTGGATGAATTTTGTTTGTTTTTTTGTTTTTTTATTTGATAAACTATAAAATTTATAGTTTATTCAATTAAATTAATCTTGTTAATTTAATTCTTAATTTTTTAGATCTTAATGATCTTTCTCGCATTCAAGCCTTTATTTGAGGCGGGGTTTTTATTCCCGCTGTCGGTTTTAGAAAAAAGTTTATTTTTTTAGTTTCATTTGAATTTTTGCAAAGTTGAATTTCTACTAAAGAAACTTGAGCATTACACTAGTCGTTTTTTTGTGTTTTATCGATTTGGTCATGTGTATTTTGGAGTTACGTCGCCGTCAGACTGTATTTACTGCTTTTAAATGGTCTTATTTGTCGCTCGACCTCGATGTCTGTGTGTGTACGAGATAACTCCGGGGTCAAGCGGGTGCCAATGGCTTGCCAGATCCTCTTAGCTCTCTCGTGGAGCGCCACGTTGATTGGAGATAATCCAACCGAGTCGTGGAGCTCCCTCTGTCTTTTGTGTTCTCTTCTTCTGGATGACTTGTAGTTTCGCAATGTGGGTCTTGGCGCTCGCGTTCAGCGGCACCGGGGGGTACAGGAGTCTCGAGCGAATGCACGCATTGAATATCTTGAGTTTATTTGAGGGATTTAGGTCACAGAACCCATAGAATTCCCTCAAATCTCTCTTGCTATTCGCGACTTTTCGCTCGATATGACTCTTGTAGCCCCCTGTGATGATTTTGAGCCCCAGAACCGTCCCTTCCAGGTAGTAGGGGATTCGCTCCCCTTCTACACGTATATCATTGAAGGTCTTGCGAAACATGGAAATTACTTTAAATTTGGGGGCATTGGTTGATATTTTCCATCTCTTCTCGAAAGAGTTGACGTTAGATATCTCCCTAGCCGTATTTCTCGCTAAAAATTCCCTATGAATGTAAGCGGCGGTACAAATTTGCGATATATCGTCAGCGAACTGTACGTATATCGTACCCTCGGAGAGAGGTTGTGGTAGGTCGCGTGTATAAATGTTGTATAAAAGGGGACTGAGACAGCCCCCTTGTGGGACCCCTGCTTCCAGCTCGAATTCGGGGCCTTTGTGTTCTCTGATATGAATGTATGCTCTCCTCTGCATTATGTAGTCACATAGAATCCTCTCAACAATGGGGTTGAGGCTTACTTGAAGGATCTTAAATTGTAGTCCTCTCTTCCAAACCTTATCAAAAGCTTTTTTGACATCGCGGAGCACCAGGTCAGCATTACTTTTGCTTGGCTTGATCTTTGCAAGCTTTTCCGTAATAACGGCTAGTTCCGTGCCAGTCCCTCTTTTCCTTCTGAAGTCGTGTTGCTGCTCGTTATGCAAGTTGGCTTCGTCGAGAAAAGAGGTGACTCTATTTGCCAATATCTTCTCGAAGACTTTGCCAGCAAATTCTAGGAGAGATATCAGTCGAAAGCTGGCAGGGCAGTCCTGGGGCTTCCCCGGTTTTGGGATGAAAATCATCTTGGCCACTTTCCACTGATCGGAGAAATAACCCGTGTTCAGAGCGGCGTTCATGATGTTGAGAAGGCCACTCCAAACGTTAGGCTAGGCCTTGATGAAATTCTCGCGGGTCAGCCCCGTAGTACCCGGTGCTCTTTGAAGAAAGGGCTTTAGAGTAACGGAGTTCTAGGGCAGTTATTTTACCGCCATAGCCCTCCATCACTCTTTCCTGCGACACACAGTGATGAGGAGAGGTTTTGTGTATGTGTGTGTTTAGCTGTTGGATTACGCAAGATTCGAATTCGAGGTCGTAGTTGTCATTTTTCTCTGGGGTAATTTTAAAGATTGAAGAACAGAAAATCCTAAACATTTCCTCAATCTCTTCAGTTTCGTTAATTCTTTTGCCGTCGTGAATGATTGTCATTTTTGTTTGTGGAGGATTTCCTTTAAGACGTTTAACCGTCTGCCAGAATGTGTGTGAGTCTCTTTCTATATCGAGTCTTTCTATTAGTCCGTCCCATAGTAGTGTTTGTTGGTCCGTAATTAGTGTCTGGAGTTCGTCTTTAATTTGTCTTAGTCTTCTATGGGAATTGTGGTTGGGGTCTATCAGCGCTGCTACATTCGACAAGTCCCTATATTCTTGGGCCAGGGCTCTCATGGGAGGGGTCCAGAGGAGAGCTGGAAGGGTTTTATAATTAATACGGGGAATGCTATTTTTATCGGCTTTTATTAGAAGTTCAATGATTTTATCCAGCTCCTCATCTATTTCTTCCAAATTAGCATCAAATAAAGGGTAGGGGATATAATTTTGAAGGTAATTTTTATAGCTTTCCCAGTGCACTTGCTTGTAGCTTTTGCGTTCTGGGATTTCAATTTGAATGGGATTTACACCTACTGTAATTTTGATAGCCTGGTGGTCGCTCGGAATGATGGGGCCCGGTTCAATGGAGTAGTTATAAGGAAACCAGGTTTCGTTGCTGATTTTTCCGTTATGTACGTCGGGAATTCTGGTCCGATCGTTGTCATGTATTGTCTGCCAAGTAGTTCTTCGATTTTCTGCTTACATTGTTGTAGGAAGTATATCCTGCCGCAGCACACCTTGCATTAAGATCTCCGGCAAAAATTACACTTTTTTGTGGCTAAATATCTGCAAGAGGTTGTGCATGGGCAAATAGCCGCGTCTCGGGGGTTGGTACCCCGTGGCCACGACCAGTCCCCCTAGGGCAGTACCTACTTCAATGGCAAGGTAGGATTCATCTAAGTCCTCCAGTGTCCTGTATTTTAGTCCCTTTTTGACGGCCTTTGCGCAGCCGTCATACCGTTCCTGGCTATGATTCTTGCTAATGACGTCGTATTGAAATAATTTTAACTGTTTTTGCGCTGTCAGTCCGTGTTCAGAAATAAGTATTATGTCAGGGTCACTCTGTCGCATAATATTGCCATAGATGGAACCTTTTCCGTCTCACCCATCGACATTCATATGTATAATTGTAAGCCTGTCGGTCATTTTGCGTAATGTTGGTTCTCTATTGCGTGGGATTAAAGTAGGCGCTTATTCGCGATCTACTTTAGCCCCATGAGGTGCACTGGGCGGGATGCGCTCCCTGCCGTTTTTTTTTTTTTTCTGTATTCGGTGGCCGTGATTGTGTGGAAGCAGTCCGTGGTCAGTTTTATCATGTTTTGAGCGAGAGCATCCTCAACCTGCCTCTCCGGAACCTCATCTGAGCATTCCCACTTGTATCTTCCGGTCCTAAGACTTTCAGCTACTTCGCGGGAATCGATTTCGGTTGGCAAGAAGGCCGATTCAGGGGCATATAATTTAAGGTTGAAACCTCTCGCGTGATACTTTAGTTGGTGTTCCCTCCCTCGTGATGAGGAGGTTGACCTTGGGCCACGGGTTTTTTAAGGTTTTCGCGCCCGTAGAGACCTGGTCTCCTTTGGTCGCACTGCTTCCCTCTTTGGTGTGTGATTTTGCGTGTTGCTTGTATCAATTGTGTCTTTCTTGGGTGAAGGTGGCGCCTGTTTTGTTGTTTGCGTTACCTTGGGTTTATTGAGATGGGGATCGCGTGTGTTGGCTGTGTTTTGTGGCGTGGCACTTTTAGGCATGTTTCCTGGCACTGAGAGGCTACGCTTATTCGCATAACCTCCTCTGAAGGTGGATTGTCCGGAAACCACATCTCTTGCATCCCTTTTTTACGAGCATGCGATTGACTTCCGTGGCAAAGGTATCTGTGCAAGTGATGTTGGCAATGTGTGCATAGTATATGGAGCACATTATTTTGGTTGAGTGTTCGTTTTCGATGTGTAGGAATGTCTTCTGGTTGTTTGTCTCGGCGATAGCGGCTTTGGCTACTTTCGCGTAAGTCGCATTGGCCTTTTTCTCATTTGTTTCTCGTTTTATTTGGGTTTGTTTTTGGATTTCTTGTTTTTTAATCGGACATGCCATAGACATAGTCCGGTGGGGGCTTTCACAATTTAAACATTTTGGGGCGTTACTTTTACAATCGCGCCAAAAATGGTCGCGACCAGCACAGATAGAGCATAGCGTAAGGTCTTTTTCCGGGCAGTTGGAAGTGGTGTGTTTCCCGTACTTATAGCACCGAAACCACATTTGTATGTCGACAAACTCCTCACGTTCCATATGCTCTGATCAGATTCTTACGTTGAGGAGAAACAAACCATTTTCCTTATCTTTTTGAGCCATAGCCGTGTTCTGGAATACGACCTTAAACACGTGCGTGTAATGCTTGAATTTGATAACCTCAGCTACCTTTGCCCATTGGTAGTTCCGTTCAATTTCGTTTTTAATATCCTCTGCCGAGTGGCTCCCAACACAGGAGTCGAGGAGCCTGCATATTAAGCTAAGGTGAGTTCTAATTTGTGGCGGTGTGGTCGGTTTCAGATAACTAGTCTTCAGGCATTCAACGGCTTTGCTTGAGGTCAAGGCTTCACAGTTGGCCTCCCTCGCGCAAATGGCTGAGTAACCATTCTGAATGTCGATAAGTCTAACCAATGCAATGCTCAATGTTCCGAAAACCTCCTCAAAAACCTTTCCTCTGTCTGGTTTTGGGCCCTCTGAGAGGACCCGGAAAGTGATGTGGAGAGTCTCCCTCATTTCTCCTGCATCCCATCGTAAGATAGGGGATGATATTATGATATGAGTATGTATAAATATATATGTATACACTGAGAGACGGTTTAGAAAAGGGATGGGGGAGGGAGAGAACTAGGGGCTAGGGGCCAAGGTCCAAGTAATTTTATAGAATTTTACTTTAATCTTCCTTCCTTCGGGCTTGCGGGTGGGCCAGATGAGGCTCCGGTCCTTGTATCTAACGAAGGGGCGAAGATTTCGCCCTTCACCTTCCTAAATCGAATACCAGTGGTCCACTTTTCAAACGTATAGTGCTTTTTCACTTTACCCAGTTTTTATTATCACTACTCGTAGCGAGTCGCACAATTTCACTTTGGGTTTGCAAAAATTTCGAAAAATTTGGCACAGCTGTACAGCAGACTAGCTAAGGCAACCAAAGCAGTCAGGAACAGACTATGAGGTTTCCCCGCTCCCTACGTCCTTATATACTATATGAGGACCTAAGAGGGAGAGGACATAATCTTGTAGATGCAGTTTATGGGGGTGGTGAGTTGACAGGGATGGTTTTTGTCATCCGTTGAATTATGCTGTTATGTTATCCCAATGAAGGCAAATCGTCGATTCCTGGTTTGAAATATTCCAAAAAATTTCCGTGAAAAAATGTTTGAGAGACCATTTTCAACATTCTTTTTTTAAATCTTCTACCATTTATGAAATGCTATAGTAATCGAGATGATTAATATTCCGCAAGTGATATATTCAGTGTGTATGTGGAATGTGGGAGAATACCGCATCCTAACAATCTTATATTTTCCTGGATTCGCCTTGCATAGTGAGCCTTTGCATTGCGATGCTGGAGAACGCCTTTCTGTTTACCAAAGCTGACTACTGCTGATGTAATGCTTCGTTTACAAGATCAAGGATCTGCCAATAAACGTCTCCAGTAATGTTTGTGGACAGTTGAACATGACACAGTCAGTGTTTGCACCAAATATTTGGTGCTTTTACGAGGATCTGAGCAAGCATTCAAGTTTTTATCAAACGATTTGTTTAAGGTGGAGATTTTTTTTTAATCACAGGTGGCATTTACGAGCCTTCACTATTTTATTATATTGACTTTATTAATAAAATTATAAAAGAGCAATTTCTGACTTTTCGTATCGAACAGCTTGAGCAGCTCTGCTCAAGACAAATACGCCATAAACAGAATAATTCGTATACTTGTTTGTGCCGAGTAAAAACAGTTTGTCAACCCGTACGGCGTTAAGCGCCATACTGTGTATGGTTAGAAGTCGGAAAGGGACCTGAGTTAGGTCAATATTGTGGCCCTTGCCACTTGTTGTAGTTATTGTTCAGGGTCAAGTTAAAGTTTAGGATCCCACTCGAGATATGATATGGTAGAAATGGCTGCTAAAAAAAACAAACAAACCAAAACACCCCAAACCCGACTTTTGAATGGGAACCGTTCTTAATCGTTTTCTGGGACATGAAATCTCCACAGACTATTTTCGACCAGCCACCCGTCACACGAAGGCGAGATAGTCACACAAAAATCAGTTGTAAGAGCGGCTTTAAGAGTTTAAACTCGAAAGCAACACAATTGTTCCGCAGGATATATACGCCATAGTAACTACAGAATTCAAAGGGGGATTTTTCAGATGATCGAAAAGCATTGATAACGATGAAATAGAGTTATGTCATGAATTACATCCTCACATAAGTGGTAGTTGATTGCATTTATGATTAACAGTTTAACAGAAAATAAAAAAACTGTCTGATTCTGCACCACATCAGAAAAAGACAGCCGTATTTGAAATACTCTCCAGAGAAGCGCCAAGTCGCAAGAAATTTGGGGGTGATATCTAATACTTTAAATCGGTTCCCTCGTAAATATGACTGTCATCAGGGGTGGATCCAAGAGGGTTTGGGGGGCAGGGAGCCCCTCCCCCCATGACCAGGGGAAAATTCTACACAGCGTGCCAGGCTTGCATCGCTTTTTGAGTCGGCACCTCGTGTCTGAGTCACGGCGGACACATGGCGCGTACGCTTGACTCGCTGACCAGTCGGATCGTATATCCTGACTCACACGTTTGGCCTTTCCGCTCTTTGTCAGCTGGCCATAGCTGGGCATGTGCTCACTGGCATCTTTCACTTTTGGAACTAATTCCAGTATCCTCTCCCTCTATCTCTTATTTCTCCCCTCGCAACTACACCAGCAACATCTCCGCGTTATCCTCTTTCTGAAACATAGCAGTGCAAAGTAAGTGATTTTTTTATTATATGTTGTTACGGACATGGGGTGATGTGAGCGGCTGGGAATTCCATGTGATGCATTAGTTCCCTCTCATTTACAGAGCGTATACCATGAAGTGAGCAAGCGATATGAAGATCACCTCGTTCTTCAAGACCAAAGTGGCCAAGACGAGTGGTGATTGCGATCGTGATATCAATGAGCTGGAGCAACAGCTAAGCACATCGACATCCACAGCCTGTAGACCCGACAGGGAAGCCGAATCTCACCATGAGGAGCAGGAGGGCAAGGAACTCACTTCTCTTTTTTTCGCATGGCACACTGACACTCTCTGCAGCTCCAGTGGACGGTTGCCAACTTCATTGGGAACGAGGCGGCTACAGACTCCTAGAAAGTTGCCTTAATCAACCAGAATCGCTATCCTTCATTGAAGAAGGTGGTCATAAGAAGCGATTCCAACCAAGCTGGTGCATCGCATACCCCTGTCTGAAGTGCTCGTTGCTGAACGAGGGTGGAAACTGCGTTGCAAGTGTGCTATTTGGCGGAAATACAGGCAGAGTTGGAAACCATAGGCTGGGCACCTTGGTGTTTTAGCCACCGAACTGCTCAGCAGTCACAATAAGCACAGATATCACGCGACTATGACGAAAATGGAGGTGTTTGTCGACACTTTTATAAAATTCATAATTTGGATAACATCATTCAGCACAACATGCAGTTCTAGCTGGCAGCGTTAAGAGGCCAAGTTTTAACGATGTAGGAAACTGTGAATTATTATGACATCAAGATTTTCTCCTTTAATCTGAGTGACAAAACCTACTTGACTTGTCGTCATCGACGGCGATCCATCAATACACAGCCAAACAGTTCAACCAGCCTATGTTATGTAGCTTGAAAAAACTGTCCACTAGAACAAAGATATCTTCTGTGGTGGTTGTTGACAGGGTATTACAGAACAGATATTCTTCCAGAATTCTGTTATTTCTCTACCTCACAAAAACCATGAGTTGAGGTTCACCAGCAATGTCCACAGATTCATCTGTCTGCAATGAAAAGTTGCTTTTTTTTTAGTGCCACAATTAATTGATCAAAAATATCTAGAAAGTGGTACAGACTCAATTTTATTAGCTACATCTGCTCCACAAGTAGTTTTCATCATAGCGACTGCTGCTGTTTTGACCAGTTCCTCTCCAATGTTGTGAGGCTTTTTAGACCGTGCAATATACCATGCCACTTCAAAGGATGCTAAAGAAGCTTTCTCCATAAAAAGCTGTGCCCGAAGGAGCATCAAATTGACTTCGTTTTACCTTTTCTTCCTTATCCTTCCAGTAACTTAGTGGCTTTTCAATAAAGTTTGGAGAAACTAAACGCAAGTGACGTTTCAGTTTGTTTTCCTTTGTGGATTCATTGGCAAGGACTTACAGATACGGAACAGGAACACACTAAGGGCGGACATTCCCAGATCTATCTCTCAGATGTGGGAAAAATCAGGTTTATACGCCAATTGTTGTTTGCGCTGGGCCATCGTTCCCTCTGGAATTCATACCTGAAATGAGTATAATAAATATATATATATATATTTATATATATATATATATATATATATATATATATATATATATATATATATATATATATATATATATATATATATATATATATATATATATTTGCACCATACACTGTTCTAAATGACTTATTCATAATGTGACATAAACGCTCACCCATATACACAATGATAATTCCTTCAGAGGTAAAACACAAGTATCAATTGCCAACCTTATCTTAGGCAGGTTTCCTTTATGAGTGAAAATTCCCAAGCTTATGCTTTTTCCTCTATATTAGACTATTAAAGATTCTACTCCTGAATTAGCTTGACAATCACAGTAAATAAAAAAGTAACATGTAAATAATATTTACGTGATACTCATATCTGTCCACCAACACAGCTACGTTGGAAGAACTGAATATTCTGAAGAAAGAGATCGTGTCAAGTTCCAGCCGCCTTATCGTACAGTACCAGTATTGCACTTGATCATACTTGTACTCGTATATGTTTTGTTTTACCTTCTTTTGTCGTACTTTATTGTTCACAACTATTTTCCTGTTCCAGCTAGAATGATAATTTATATTCCACAATTATGATGTTAATAATTATGTTTGAACTATTTTTGTTTCTAATATTTCTCTTTTTTTTATTTATTTATTTATTTTTTGTAGCCATCTCGTGACCCCCAGGAGAACCCTTGCGACCCTCATTTGGGTGAAGACCCTGGGTTTGGGAATCACTGACCTAAATAAAATGAAAACTTTAGCATTACGCGGTAAAGACTTTCCTGAAATTTGGATTGCTTTGTGATATTTCGTGAAGTGGACTGTCATTGTATTATCGCTTTGATTATGTGTGATCCGGGATGCTTCTGCCGCAGCGTTACGCTCAAGAGTGGCCTTTTAGCCTTAACTGGCCTCGATGAGGGCTGGTGAAGGGAGAGAAAGACAGACTTTTTCTTCGTGGCCCTAAAGGTGACGTAGTGATTAACGATTTGGTTTTTGGACATCTTTTCACCCTTTTTCTCTTACATCCTCTCTTTATTTTTCTACATCGGCTCCCTAGCACATACACGCACACTAACACACACACATAGCTCAGGTCTTCCAAACTTCATACCAAATTCCGCCCTCGGGTAAAATGAAGATGTCCCGGCGAATTGCCCTGAGGACTTTACCTGATCGAAAAAAAAACGGACAGGAGGAAGGTCTTCGAAAAAATATACGGCGAACTAAATATTGCGCTCGTAAGGATTATCGACATCCCCAATGGTTACTTGCTATCTGCGTGAGGAAGGAGGACTCAGAAGCCCTCACCTTCCCTCGTGCCGCAGATACCCTCAAACTAATAATTTTACGACCCCAGACGCTGCCACAAATACGCTCCTACAGGAACGTTATCTGCTGTCGCTTCGACACCTGGTTTGGAGGCCACACGCCCGAGGAAATAGCGGAGAAGATTCTTTGAAATCACTCGTGGGCAAAAGTAGTCGGTTATAAAATTCAAAGTCTACCCACACGTTTCGAAGTAGTCTTTAGTGAAACTTTCATGGCGATAAAAGCCAAACAAATGACCTCCTCCTCTTCAATGTTCGCGTCTGCTCCGAGCAGATTGATCTGCAAATGTGCTTCAAGTGCTACAGATACAACGAACATACCACTGAGACATGCCCGAATGCGAATACACTTGTTTGTTCCGTGTGCACCCAACAAGTTCACGTCTGGCGTGACTGTAAGAGTGACGTCCATAAGTGACTTAATTGCGGTAGCCCACACAGAACAATGTCAATGAATTGTCCCGTAAAAATAGGACCAGATTCAAAGGAAAAAAAGAGGAGGAGAAAAAAAAACCCCAACGCCACCTATGCGAAGGTTGACAAGGCAGCGGCCACTAAAAGTTATGTGGCCCCCAAGCCCACTTTTCTATCAATTGAAAACGAGAAATCTACCAAAATAATGTGCTGCATATATTCTGCACACATTGTAAACGTGACCCGGCTCGGCACCTTCGCAAAGGAGATGAATGCCATGCTCGTGAAGAACAGCATGGAGGAAATGTGGTTTCCAGAAAACCCTCAGTTGGATGAAACTTCCAACCTCAGAGCGAGAATGGCTGCCAAATGCTCCAGCCCCGAGCCATGGCCTTTTCACGGGATTATCGAGTCAAGGCTATGGCAGCGAGGCAAAACGAATATACAGACACATCCACAGCCACAAAAACGAGGTCCTCCTCTCAAGGAGTCAGGAACCCAGGTATATGTTCTACTCGAGCCTGCTGAAGGCAGGCTAAGAAGAAATCGTTGATGGTCTAAAGACCGGACAATTTATATGGGACTACTCGGGCGACAGAAAAACTGGTTGAAGAGGCCCTCCTCCGGAGACTCGTGAAATTCTCGACCGATTCTTACGGACTCTGAGTTCCGTAATAAAATATCCGGCAAGGGAAGGAAGCCACCGTATAACCGTCTAATCCCCCATCCCTACCCCCCCAAGAACCAAAGATCAAGCGAGAATAAACATGCACTAACCCAGACACCTACGCTACACTTCGAACGTAGTGTCAAAATGTTAGCCACAAGTTGAATAAAGCCTTACCAAAATATGTAAACTCACCTAACATGAAATAAAACCCAATTTTAAAAATAACAATATAATAACGATTAAAACAACCCGATTTTGACTTACCGTAGTGGCGGAATTACCTAGCAGCTATAAAGGCCTGAATGCCACTTATTACGAAATCATTAAACCTAAAGATAAACAATCAGCAATGCCAGAGATACCCTTTCACCAGGAAACTAGCCTCCTCTCATTTTTACTACTACAAATGTTCATCTCTTTTTACGAACGCCATAGCTACCCTTTCACCAGGGATCTAACACGATCTTTGCCTATAGTTATTCCTAAAAATACTTTTACTAGCACGAATACCCTTTCACCAGGAATCGAAATTTTTCGCCTTTATTAATTTTCTTTGGAAACTTTCCATTTTTATTATCTTTTTGAGCTCATCATGTAGTTGGTAAACAACTTCTCCTACGTTAATCTCTTTTTTAATTGAAATGTGTTTGGTAAAAAACAAACTTGACTTTAGTTATTGAGCTTTCGATCTATGCGATCATCTTCAAAGTGTCTTTCCTCCTTTATCGTTGAAAAATAGTGGAGTCAGAATGAAAAGAAAACTGATTTTACGGGATATTTATTCCTCCTCGCTTAAACGTCATGTCAAGGGAACGGGCCACTCCTGGTTTTTATTCCTGGGGATTGACGGATTTTTGCGATTTATAAATACATTGGGCGGGAATATTCGAAATAGATTTGTTAAATTAATATTGCTCTTTCGAAATATTAAAGTTATCAACCTTGCCAATAATAATTGATTTAGCAATCCGTATTTCTATATAATTGTTAGAATTATATATAGTTTTGGCTGGTTAAATTCAGTTCTATGATCGCAATTTTGCATATGGACGAAAAGGCTGGAGGAAAGTGAGCTTCTAATATCTGAACCGTGTTCTTTAATCACCTAACTTAAGTGACCAGACTCAGCAATGTAGGATTTATCACAAGGACTTTTTGATGGTATGTGAGTATTTGAATTCTATATTTGTTATTTTTATTAGCGTATGATTTTAAGGGGGCTAGAGCCGAAGCATGTGGGAATATTATACATTTTTGAAAATTCTCATTTTGGGGTGTGTTCATAGATGGAGGAAGAGGGGGGCCTAGCCCTCCCCCACTTTTTTGACTGGGGGGGCCTGGCACATCAACATTTGAAATCCAGAAATGTAAAAATATAGGCCTATAAGTTCATCTCCCTAATGGTACCTGTAGGTAGTGTAGAAGATTTTACAAAAATATAGTTCCAATAGGCCTAACATGCATATCACAGCTGTTTTTTCCTGATTAGTCCAGGCCTTGCACTATCAATAATCGTAAGATTAAATTTGGGGGAAGAAATTTGTAAATACTTGCATTTAACATGGGTATCATATTGAAAACAAATTGTATTACATATACTCTTATAGAAGCTATAATACTCTTGTGTCTATCTATTCTATTCATAATTCAGTGAGTTTGTGTCTTTGAAATATAATTCTTGACTCTGAATACAATTTCATGTTTGTGTTTGTTTTGCATTGTGAATCTATGGTGGATTAAACTGCTAAAATTGGACTATTGTTGTTACATCAATGTACTGTGTAACTGTTATTCAAACATGGTCAGTTATGACGGGGCACGCTGACCATGCCGGGCCTCGGGGCTTCCCCATTTGAAAAAAGTTCCTCCAGCCCTGGGTGTGGTAATAGAAAAAAAAAGAACTTAGAATGTCATTTGTTACTGAAATAAATGAACTGTTTTCGCTCATTGAAATTGTAAATGAGGTGGTTGATTTCATCCTGAAGGAAAGTTGGGTCACATGTTCTATTTGTCGGAGGAATAGGAAAAAGAACGAATATCTTAAAAGATTTGTCGCGAAATAAGAAGAAATGTATCTATGCATTTGAATTGGTAGGTTTACGATAGACAAAGCAATGTACCTGATTATTTAAACGGTGTATTTTTACATCTAGAAACAGCAAAGAATTATTCTGTTCCCATTCTACTTTGAATTAGGGGTAGTTTGATATTTGGATTAGAAAGAAATCTTGATGAAACAACAATGAACAAATCTAACAGAAAGGCCATGCCTCGAACTAAGCGAGAGCGGACCGCAACTCACTCTAGAGGTAAAGTCCAGTCGACAGCCTTCAACGACATCATGACGTTCATTGAATGCTGGAGAAGCAGTATTCCGGCTAGAGGATGCGGAGGAATCGGTCGCGAAGCACTCCGCCACGGATGCGGAGGCCGAGATTGCGGTCTTGTTCTCCTGTAGAATGGGAGGTGGGTCCTGCGAAAACCTACCCAGAATCCTTTTGATGGCTTTCACACCTCGGCATGACGGGGTTTCCCGTTAAGGAAAGGCCATTATAGTCATATACCCTCCAGGAAGAACGGTGGCTGTCCGTCAAAAAATAGGAACAAAGCCCCTTTTGGGCGAAAATCACCAACAGTAACCTCGTTCGGGCAGAGCCTATAGCGCATGTAGGCATAACGCTTCTGTTTGAGCGCTGTATCCTTATAGGAATTATCGGGGGAGGTTGGGCTCGTCATGCGAATCTTTTCCTACCGCCACTTCGAAACCTTCGGAGGTAGGATTCCTTCCTTTGGTGGCTCTACCGTCTCCGAGCCACCCAACCCACCCTTGGGTAGGTTCGTAGAATCAGAAGCTTCTTTGGTGGTGTCCTCCTTTTGGAGGGCAGCTACAGGAACGGCCTGACGATCACCTTCACGGCTGTTGCCTCCTTTGAGTCTACAGATGGTTCCGAATGGGCGCGGAGGAAACGACCATGCTCGTAGGACTGGATGATCCATTAGCAAAGGGTACTTTTTTAAAAATCGGGGTATAAAACGTCCTGGCAGAGCCGGGTGCGCCAGGGCCAAGTCCTTAGCCTTGCAAAATCAGAGATGATCCGTAGCCTGAAGGTCCAGAATTGTCTTCTCCAAGAAATACGCGCAAAATTGCTTCGAAAAAGCGGGTTGCGGTTCTCCGCAATTGAGACACTTGGCTACAAACAATAGGGACTTATCGTCTACGGCCTTGGAGCAACTTACACAGAGTTCGGGTAAACCAGACGTTTACGTCAACAGAAGCGATTTGTATGACCTAGGCGGTCGCAGTAATACCACCACCCTGGTAGTGGCACAAATGCCTTCAAGTGGTAGCAATACCACTCGACACACCCCAACTCATGGAGCCTATCACGGTCGAGCGTGACGAAGAGTATAGGCGTGGGTCTCGAGGCCCCTCTCTGTTTTCTCATCACACGTTCGACATTGAGCACCCCATGGTCGACCAGCTCTAAAGTGATGTCTTCTATGAAGTAGTCCACGAGTTACCTTGCATAAACCACTCCTTTCACGAAGTTCATGGTAGAGTGCATCGTCACACTAACGTGCAAGCCTTTAAGTGTCCGAAGGGGACTAATCATAGCCGCCTTAGAGGGGATCCGACGCATTTACCATAAGGCTCCCGTCCGAGAAACTAGTCAAGTTCAGCTCTGTACCAATCAAGCTAGCTATTGCTCTCTCTGATAGATTATGTTACCCTTGGTCAACATGATGCCATCAGTGGAGTGAATAAGCAGAAAGCGTTTGAAGCCAGTAGTGTCAAGGAAGCCAGGTAGTCTCTCAATGAGTATCAGCGATGTAATCAAAGCACAACTCAGCGCACGTGCGGCCGGACGTGATGAAGTTGGCAAGGTCACTGCCCCGCATAAGGAGAAGAACCTTTAATCAAGTTTTTCTTCATCCTATTCTATTTTCTTTTGAGAAAGGAGGGCTAGGAATGAACCCGCTTCTCTCCATCGCCGGAAGGAGCTCTTAGGAAGGACGCACCGGCCTCAGTAAGATACTTCTCCGAGATAGAGAAGCTCTTAGCTGTCAAAGGTGCACCAGTTGGGGAAGGAGGTCCATCCTCTCCATGTGAGTCCTCGGGGTCCTTGCCATCTGAGAAGAATCTTGCACCAGGGAAGACTCAAGCTCGGTGTTTGGCACTAAAACCCAGGTTTGAGCCCATGGAAGATCCTGCCGTCTGGGCCTGAGCCATCTTAGAGGGAGGGGTGCCTCCATGTAACCCTCCCACAAGGAATCACGGATCCCAATCGAGGACTCTTTCCTTTCCTGGTTCGTCTTCGGGAAAGAGCGGGGGGGGGGGGCACACCGAACCCATGCAATGGACCAGTGGGCCTTTGCCTCCCTAAGAGAGTTGGCCCTATCGAGTCACTCTCATACAAGGAGTGATCGATTTTGGGCCGCTTTCCTGCTCTCTTGTAGTTCACTGTGTTGCGAAAGGGGCAACTGCCGCTTTTAGAGGGGATGCACCCTTGGGGTGAGGCGTTAGCCGCTACACTCGTAGATTTGGGAGAAGAGTAAACCTTCGAAGATGGTTGGAGGGGCCCCTGAGAAAGCATAGGGAGGGCCACCCGATTTTTTAGATGGAGGTATCCATGGACCGCTTTAAAGATGGCAGAGAAGCGTAGATGCCAACATTTCATCGAAATAGGTTTGTTAAATGTGGTTGGAACATGTGGGTCGGAACCCCATAGAACACTGTTAGTCCAGCTATCATCGAAAATGGAAAACAAGTTACAAGAGGTGACAAAATTGCCAATTTCCTTTTCATAGTACATCACAGGTTCGAACAAACTTACAATAAACAGTTATGTCACCCATCTGTGTACGATAAAACTGAGAAAAGTATTGGACAAGTTTAGAGGCTTCCAATGGTATTAAGCCGATGGCTGAACTGACAGAAATCCCGTGATAGGATTTTAAAAATAATTTTAAGTCGTTAATCTGGCGACCACCAATCGAAAAGTATATATATATATATATATATATATATATATATATATATATATATATATATATATATATATATATATATATATATATATATATATATATAAACGACAATAAAATAAGCAACTCTGAATGACAAAAATATCAAAAGGCATATCTTGAAACCCCATAGCAGCCTCATCACCTTATGAGACCAGAGTGAGCTGAAAATATTTTACAAATAAAATAAATCATGAGAAGATCCGCCTCTTCTATACTATTCGAACAAACCACAATCTGACGTACAGGAACTAATAACCAACCCCAGATACGCCCTGCATCGACCCCGATCATCGAGGCACTCGAACATATACCGTGCACAAAGTACATACAGGCTAGGACATTCAACCAAACAATGTCCTTCAGTAAAGGGGACCGAGCAGCCTACACGACAGAAAATGACAACACCTTCGAGGCATTGTGTGATAGGTTAAGTGTAAAAGGCGGGGCGCAATGGCAAAAACCTTAAATCCCCGCGCGCCGTCTCCAATCTTTGCCATGCAGCCAGAAGAGTAGACATGATATCTGTCATGTAATCGGAGTTGGAAAGATCAAAACACGTTCTGTTGGTCAGTGTATATAAACAACCTAGTTTCCTAGTCAGCGCGCTTTGGGAGGGGGGAGGGGGATAGTACCTACTTTCCGTACATTTTTTTCCTATTTAAATGTTACTATGGCTATAGGTGAAAGAAATAGTAGACGACCGCAGGCGCATTAAAATCCGCCTGCAAGGGAGGCCTCGTCCTCCCTAGATGTATGGAAGGGCGAGGTAGAACAAGGCTCCCCTTCATTTGGTGGAGGGGCCCTCTTCTCACCATCACCATGCGGCAAAGGAGCTTTCCTTTTCCCATGTTTATAACCTCCTCTATTCTTTCTCAGGGGCCCTTCTAAACTTCTTGCAGTGGTGAGGGCGCTTCTCTTCTCCCTCTCCTTTGTTAAAGGGTTCGGGAATTTCCCTTTTATTCCCTTCCTTAAAGCCCTCCTTGGGTGACTTGATCTTAGAAACAGCGGCAGCCCCCCTCCCCCATATTTTACTATTACAGGGGTCTGTCAAGAGTGCAAGCAGGCGGCCCAAAATTGACCGCTACCGGTTGGGGTGGCTTGATTGCTAAGGCCAAGAGGAAAACAAAAGACTAAGGACGGAAGGAACTGACAAATACCAAAGTCTCAAGTGCACAGAGCTGAGCGCCTCATTGAGAGACTACCATGTGTTTGGGGGCCAGCAGGCTTCAAAGGCTTCCTGGTTATTCGCTCCACTGATGACAGCATGTCATGCTCGAAAGAGAGCATTAGCTAGCTTAATTTTAGAGCTCCGAAGTTCACCCCTTTCTCGGAAGAGACCCTTCTGCCGAATGTGTGGGGCCCTTCCGAGCCGGCCATGATTAGTGCCCTTCGGACACTTAATGGCCCGACGGTGAGTGTGACGCTGCATTCTACCATGAAGTTCGTGAAAGGGGTGATTTATCCGAGGGAACTCATGGACTACCCCATAGAAGAAATCCCCTTAGACGTGACTGAACATGGAGCGGTCAAAGTTGAACGTAAGATAAGAAATAAAGGAGAGGCCTCGAGAACTAACCCTATACTCTTATTCACGTTTGACCCAGACAGACTCCCTGAGACGATGGATCCTCTAACGAAGGGAGCTCTGCCTTCAAGGCCTCCACGCTTGCCACAGGTTTAGAGGCGAGGGAGGAAAGACTCGCATACCGAGCCCAACTTCCCGCAATACGTCCTAAGAGGCGACAACGTCTTTAACGCCATATTCCACCAAAGCACTCTGAGTTCTGCCTCGGGGAAGTGTACATCCACTCCCGTGAGCGCCTTCTCCTCTAAGATGGCCTCCGCATTTCCTCCGAACTAGACATGGACAGCATATTCCTCAAATGGAATTGGTGCGGACTTCGAGCCACCTGAAAAGAGTTGCAGAGGCTCGTCTCCTCCCGTTCCGAATTAGCTTTTTTTTGCAGAAGATCATGGTGGGCGCGTGCCCGCTGCCCACCTTCCCGGGTATAAGCGTTTAACGATCCCACCACCACGGGGTGAGGACCGGGCAGGAGGATGCACGATTTAAACCCGCCATGATGCCTCCGTTATGTTTGCTATAAATACATCCTTTCAGGCAGTAGCAGTGCAGGTGCAGCTACACCTGGACTGGAGGTATACTATTATTTGTGCGTACATTCCACCGTCAGCTGACTTCGAATCGAGGGACTTCCCGCGCATCGTATCACCGTTGCCGAGACCCTTTCTACTGCTCGGGAATTTGAAGGTTAGACACCCCTTCTGGATAGACTACTCGATCAATCCCAGGAGTCAGCTTTTTTCCTACCTGATTGATGAGTTGCAGATAGGTGTCCTAAATATGGATAAGCTTACATATAACAGTCCGAGAACCGCTTCATCTTCATTGCTTGATATATCCCTGTACCCGAAACAAAAACATGCAAAAAAAAAGCAAAATAAGAATGAAGCACGCTCCGGTGTCAGGAGGAGGCGTATCTCACCCCGGTGAAAGAACATGCGACCAACACCAAAAATAATAAAATAAAATGGAGGAGGCCAGAATCCTTCTATGGTCACGAACCCGTCCCGAATACAAGGGACAAGCGGTACCGACACCTCTCTCCCAGTAGCAGGACAGGTAACGTGCGCGAAGATCACCCAGACTGGGAAATTCAATAAAAATGTGCCGAACAGTCCTGGAGACAACGCAGTCGTCGCAGTAAGGTGCGACAACCGCTTCATCTTCATTGCTTGATATATCCCTGTGCTCTCAGACACAGACTAATTTGGGGTGGGAGGTGGTCGATGATCTCTGCTGCTGCCTGAAAGATCACCTCTGTGGTGCTTGGTGCGGTCGCGGTGGTCCGCATTTAAGGAAATGACTGATTTCTCTGTCTCAGTGTAGGAATTTAGGTCGGTGGATGAGGCCATTGAGTTCTTATCCAGCAACCTCATTGCCGTCAGCCGAACTTGTATTCCTTAATCACCTGGTCATTTTGCACGCCATCCGCTTCCGTGATGGTCAACCGCGTGTGAGGCAGCCCTCAAAAAGAAGCGTTATGCCTACATACAGTATAAATACCGCAGAGCTAAGGTTATATTCAGGTATGTTTCGAAGCACGCAAGCCACTCTTCCTCCTGGCGGGTATAGTTGTCTTCACTTAACGAGAAAGCCCCTATATCGGATGTATGAAAGCGAGTCAAAAGGATTCGGGGCAATTTCGTGCAGGACTCATCTTCCGTTCTCCAAGAGAATAGGACCGCAATTTTGGATCGCGTGACTGTGATGGAATTCTTCGCAACCGCTGTCTCCACATTCACTCACCGAGATGCTGCTCCACTAGCATTCAATGCACGTCGCGATACCGCTGAAGGCCGCCGACTGGACTTTATCTCCACAAGCGGAGGATCTTTCAACGATAGGTTTATATTGAGTGAGTTGTGTCCCGCTCTCGCGTCTTGCGCGGACACCGCCCTTGGTCCGGACGATGTCCCTCATGCCATGATTCTACACCTATGTAAGCGGTGTATGGCCTCTCTGTTAGGTTTGTTTAACAGGGTCTGGGTAGAGGGTATCCTCCCAGGCTCCACGCGCAAGGTTACTGTGCTCGCTTTACGCAAACTGGGGAGAGATCACTCTACATAGCGCGGTTTCCACCAAATCTCTCTAACCTTCTACGTGTGAAAGTTGATGGAGAAATTTGTAAATGTTAGACTAGCCTTTTTCCTGGACAGCGGAGGCCACCATCTTGTGCACAGTGTGGATTTCGCAAGTTCCACTCCACGTCGAATACTCTACTCCGTCTGAAGAATGCCGTCTGCGAGGCCTTCCTTCGTAGACAGCACTACGCCACCGTGTTTTTTCGATTTGGAGAAGGCCTATGATACCGCATGGCGATACGGTATCATAGAGACTCCATATAATGGGGGCGAGGGGACGCCTCCTAATCTTTATTTCTGAGTTTTTCCGAAATCGTCGATTCTGCGTACGTTTGGGCGATCCCTTTCCGTCTAAATGGAGCAGGAAGAGGGTATCCCGCTTTCAAGTATCATCAGTGTCATACTCTTTTTCCTGAGCATCAAAGGAATTACTTTGGCTCATTCGAAAAATGTTCTCGCTTCGCTCTACGTGCACGACCTTTCGATATCCTATAGTGCGACCTAAATTTCAACTCTGGAGCGTTTACTCAACAAGCTTTAAACCGCATCTCTCGCTATGCCGAAATGTAGAGGTTTCGGCTTTCCTTGAAAAGACTAAAGTGATGCAGTCCTGCTGCAATTGATGGCTCCACCCCGACCTGTACTGGTTCATAAACGGTGTTCGCTTAGAAGTGTTAAAGTGGTGGATTCACACATTTTCCTTGGTCTTGTTTTCTACAGAGGCCTTACCTGGGACGCTCACATTTGCACCCTTAGGGCGTCTTTTACCTGGGCCATGGACGCAGTATATTATGCGCCTGTAAGCGCAAGCTTGGCGACTCCTTCACTCGGCAGTCGGTAACCGCTCTCACTGCATATGTGCCGATCTCGAGGGTTCCTTTGCCGCTGAGAGACGCCAATCATACTCTAAGCCCTTCCTGTTTACGGCTAAGAAAGTCCAAGAGCTCGGTGTAGCTCTCCGGCCGGTAGCGCCTCTAGTTTTGCCGAAGATGCCTCCCATGAGGGTAGCAACTTTGACACTTTGACTATGTCGCTATGCTTCTGCTCCAGAAGCTTTCAATTCAACGGGTGTATTGCATTCGGCATTTTTTGGGATTATACTTCTTGTCATGCTAGATCCGGCCGGTGTATACGGATAGCTCCAAGTCACAGTAAGGGGTCGGCTTTCATGCCATATCCCCTATGTTCGAAGTCAGTGGAGCTCTAGCAGGCGCTGCGTCTGTCTTCACGGCCGAGCTGTTTTCAATGCACTGTCATGGACCGGTGAAACGCATTGCACCCGGTTCGGAAACCGGATAGTGATCTTTAGCGACCCAAAAGGCGTCCTAAGTGCTCTCAGGGCATTGGAATCTCCACACCCTCTCGTTCGCGGTATCCGTGACGCCATTGTTGCCGCGAGCCGGGCGCATGTCGAGATTATATTTTGCTGGGTTCCTGGACATGTTAGAATTTCGGGGAATGAGCGCACCAGAGTACGCTAGGGCTAGGCGACTAGCCAAGCATTTCGCTCGTCCTTACACTGACTACACATGGCAGGAATCCGGGCAGGGTTCCGGTCTGCTTGTCAAAAAAATGGGAGACGGCGTAGGGAAACTTAAAGTTGCGTGCCATTGCGCTGCGACTGTTCCTATTGACCGAAAGCCCAATGCTGCGACGGCTTCAGGTCGATTTCTGTTGTCTTCGAATTGGCCACCTCGCGGAACACACCGCCATTTTATGGAGAGCTCCCCTGCACCTTACTGCGAAGACTGCGTTGTCTCCAGGACTGTTCGGCACATTTTTATTGAATTTCCCAGTCTGGTGATCTTCGCGCACGTTATTTGTCCTGCTACTGGGAGAGCGGTGTCGGTACCGCTTGTCCCTTGCATTCGGGACGGGTTCGTGTCCATAGAAGGATTCTGGCCTCCTCCATTTTATTTTATTATTTTTGGTGCTGGTCGCATGTTCTTTCACCGGGGTGAGATACGCCTCCTCCTGACACCGGAGCGTGCTTCATTCTTATTTTGCTTTTTTTTTTGCATGTTTTTGTTTCGGGTACAGGGATATATAAAGCAATGAAGATGAAGCGGTTCTCAGACTGTTATATGTAAGCTTATCCATATTTAGGACACCTATCTGCAACTCGTCAATCAGGTAGGCAAAAAGCTGACTCCTGGGATTGATCGAGTAGTCTATCCAGAAGGGGTGTCTAACCTTCAAATTCCCGAGCAGTAGAAGGGGTCTCGGCAACGGTGATACGACGCGCGGAAGTCCCTCGATTCGAAGTCGGCTGACGGTGGAATGTACGCACAAATAATAGTATACCTCCAGTCCAGGTGTAGCTGCACCTGCACTGCTACTGCCTGAAAGGATGTATTTATAGCAAACAGAACGGAGGCATCATGGCGGGTTTAAATCGTGCATCCTCCTGCCCGGTCCTCACCCCGTGGTGGTGGGATCGTAAAACGCTTATACCCGGGAAGGTGGGCAGGGGGCACGCGCCCAGCATGGTCCTCTGCAAAAAAAAAACTAATTCGGAACGGGAGGAGACGAGCCTCTGCAACTTCTTCCAGGTGACTCGGAGTCCGCACCAATTCCAGGAGGAAATGCGGAGGCTATCTTAGAGAAGGCGCTCACGGAAATGGATGTACACTTCCCCGAGGCAGAACTCAGGGTGCTTTGGTGGAACATGGCGTTAAAGGCGTTGTCGCCTCTTAAGACGTATTGCGGGAAGTTTGGTTCGGTATGCGAGTCTTTCCTCCCTCGCCTCTAAACCTGTGGCGAGCGTGGAGGCCTTGAGGACAGAGCTCCCTTCGTTAGAGGATCCATCGTCTCAGGGAGTCTGTCTGGGTCAAACGTGAATAAGAGTATAGGGTTAGTTCTCGAGGCCTCTCCTTTATTTCTTATCTGACGTTCAACTTTGACCACTCCATGCTCAGTCACGTCTAAGGGGATTTCTTCTATGGGGTAGTCCATGAGTTCCCTCGGATAAATCACCCCTTTCACGAACTTCATGGTAGAATGCAGCGTCACACTCACCGTCGGGCCATTAAGTGTCCGAAGGGCACTAATCATGGCCGGCTCGGAAGGGCCCCACACATTCGGCAGAAGGGTCTCTTCCGAGAAAGGGGTAAACTTCGAGGCTCTAAAATTAAGCTAGCTAATGCTCTCTTTCGAGCATGACATGCTGTCATCAGTGGAGCGAATAACCAGGAAGCCTTTGAAGCCTGCTGGCCCCCAAACACATGGTAGTCTCTCAATGAGGCGCTCAGCTCTGTGCACTTGAGACTTTGGTATTTGTCAGTTCTTCCCGTCCTTAGTCTTTTGTTTTCCTCTTGGCCTTAGCAATCAAACCGCCCCAACCGGTAGCGGTCAATTTTGGGCCGCCTGCTTGCACTCTTGACAGACCCCTGTAATAGTAAAATATGGGGGAGGGGGGGCTGCCGCTGTTTCTAAGATCAAGTCACCCAAGGAGGGCTTTAAGGAAGGGAATAAAAGGGAAATTCCCGAACCCTTTAACAAAGGAGAGGGAGAAGAGAAGCGCCCTCACCACTGCAAGAAGTTTAGAAGGGCCCCTGAGAAAGAATAGAGGAGGTTATAAACATGGGAAAAGGAAAGCTTCTTTGCCGCATGGTGATGGTGAGAAGAGGGCCCCTCCACCAAATGAAGGGGAGCCTTGTTCTACCTCGCCCTTCCATACATCTAGGGAGGACGAGGCCTCCCTTGCAGGCGGATTTTAATGCGCCTGCGGTCGTCTACTATTTCTTTCACCTATAGCCATAGTAACATTTAAATAGGAAAAAAATGTACGGAAAGTAGGCACTTCCCCCCCCCTATGCCTTAGGATCATAAAATTCGAGAATGTGATCGTTTGCACATACTCGTCCACGGTATCAGCTAAGATGGACTTTGAAAACCTGGCTCCCCATTCAAGCGAAATTGTCGTCGAGTTTTAACCATAAACGATGGTGCCAGCGTAGCTACCTCGTATGTGTACTGGAAGGAGGTGAGCAGAGTCGACGGCCCAGCGCACCCCATACCTAATACTTGCCTTTGCCAGCGGGCTTTCGGCCCTTGCAACAGGTAATGACTTCAGGGTCTTCACCACCACTCGGCTAAGGACCCATAAGAGGACGAAAGTGCGCCGGGCAGCCAGTACCTCTGTGGATAGAAGAGCAAGTTTGGAAAGGGGTAGGCGGATATGTAATAAAGATAAGTAGATATAGGCGGATTCACTAATGAGTTGGATGGGTGATCACCTATTATTATATACCCTGGTGCTAGGTAATCCCAGGATGGCATGCAGTCCACCAAGGCACCATGACTATCGGACCTAACTCTGTTCAGCTGGAAACAGTATTCCTGGTACAAAGTGCGGGTAGAAAAGGTTGAGGGGAGAGCCGTAATAATAATAAAAATAAATAATCATAATAAGTAATAATACCAAATAATAATAATGATAAACTAATACTACTAATAAATAAAGATAAAGTAGCGCAGAGAGGGAGCAAAGGTGGGGAGCGCACCAACAACTTTGCTAGGCCTCATCATAGAGTTCACGTCAACCCAGTGATAGGGCTTTCCCTAATTTGCACTCAGGCCGGAAGGGTGGGCAGCACCTCCAGGTACCAAGTGGAACAAGCTACATACAGTACCCACCTGTGGGGTTAGGGATACAGTATGGAAACCAACCATCTCTCCGAATAGTCGGATTTGTGTCACCTGTGTACACCAACACGGCCCGATTGACAAAACAAATGCTCCAAGAAATGAGAAAGTAATACTCGCGGTGATGTGGAAGCTTTAGGAGTAGAAGTGTGGCAACAAAATTTAAAGATCGTGTCTTCCGAAGTGGCGCCTTAGGCAGAAATATCAGCGCCGCTCGTACAAAAGCTACATCGGACTCTCGAAGGAATTTTCATGCTTTGAATCCGGTTGATGTTGATGGCAAAGAGGGTGGCGATGCGGACACTTACCTGCAGGACACCCTCATGCCCTTCGGGCCCACAGAGGGCTCCGGTATCAGAGGACTTTTTCAAATCAAAAATCACCGTGGTATAGTGCTATTTGTGGAGGAAAAACCTTGCAGAGAGTACTCGCCAGTCGGAACAGAGCATCCGTGGAGTGGAGCTTACGAAAGACACCATGCAGAAGACAAGTTCCCTCCTCTGGTCAGGAGATAAACCAACCAAACATTGACCAATTTTTCGCTCAACTTATATACGCAAGAGTGAAATTGGGCGGAAACCAACCGGGATGGATTGATTTCTTCCCGCTTGGCAAAAGTCTAGCACGGCAGCTATATAATATATATTTCCGAAAGTCTGTTTGTTTGTATGTATTTATATATATATATATATATATATATATATATATATATATATATATATATATATATATATATATATATATATATATATATATATATATATATATATATATATATGACCGTTACTGAAGGCCACTTTGGGCGACCTTGAAGGCCAAGAAAGCTCACCATTCGAGATAACTTGACCCGTGGAGTAACAAGATACTCAGATTTGGCAAAAGTGGCGCCACCTGGTTGTTAAGTTAGGTTCGAATTTTTACCATATCGAGTTGTTTTTTTTTGGGGGGGGGACAAGTAATGGCGGCTATTAGTTGCAATTAAAACATCAACATTGCTCGCAGAAAAATCAACGTTTGTCAGACCAATTATGCGACTGTAATGTTTAAATACCTATTATCAGCATGTTCGAGACTCTAATAATTCAGGTATTGAGTTAAAACTCACACTCATCTGCTTGAGGCGCGCTTTAAAGTCTGTGGCTGCCACCCACATACTCACGTTTGCCTGCCCGCCCACCCGCTTGTTCGTCCTGCCGCACAACTGTAATGTGAAAATCGTTCTCTGTTAGTCTTTCATGTTACACTACTACATTACTAAAAATTAAAATAAACTTTACATTCTTATACCTACCAGCTTTTAATTGCGTAATTTAACTCAAGCAGATAATTTAATTTGTTCAAGATAGTTTTTTATGCAAGGACAACGCTGGGTATCTTTGCTAGTTCATTAGAAATCTGGGAAGATACTGTATACTCCGATCAGATCCTGATGTAGTAAATTGCGCCATTATTTCCTCGCATAATGGACGAGATTCTCCAACTGAATAATGAAATGCACATAAAAGATCAGCATGAAAATCGTTGACAAGTCCGTTGGAGTAGTGTTGGGTATGGTTGTTTTAACACTAATCAGCGAACATAGGACCTTTCTTGGTTCCGTAACAGAGGAAAAAGTGTATATGTTAAGCTGCGAAGGGGGGGAGGGGGCTGATAGTGGTGTTGTGATTAGTTAGGCATGTATGTGTCCGCGCTAGCTTGGATCAAATGCATGTCTATAAGGTGCTGTTGAATAAAGGTCAGAAGAATACCCAGTATCGCTCACTTCCACAAGAGGGGGTCTTCCTATTAATTGAAGTCACGAATCCCCGCCAGGATGAACGGAGCGCATGATTCGAAACGAAACATAATCTGACCCTCCCCAACGAAATTCACACAGGGTGAAAGCGTTCGGACGGCACTTGTGGGGCTTATAAGCATATCGTTTCTTTATGAGGGTTGTAATCACACTCCATCAATCACCAAGGGAGTGTAACGAAATGCAAAACAGCAGACGTTCTAGGAATGGAAGCTATGCTTGCAGAGATGACGGTGCTCGAGAAGAACTAACGACCTCATCAATTGATCTAAACTCGATTGATATAGAGAAGTCAGTCATTTCCTCGAATGGCGGTCATATTGCCCGATCCAAGCGCCTGAGTTTGATCGTGTAGTCTCTCAGAGATGGGGGGAGGGTAATCCTGTTCTGTTCTTCGAGAAGGAGAAAGGGCTTTTGCAACTGCATCACGATGTGGCGGAACTCCGCCTCAACTAAATCTTAAAGGCGTGGAATATGGAGGGAAACAAGTAAATATCTCTTATTGAGGTGAAACTGGACTCCTACAGACTGAAAGGAAGTTTGAAAAAACAAAGGAAGAACGAAGACATTATGGAAGACCGGGAACGGAAAAGTTCGTCCTCTTTCCCTATTACACTCACTGCATTCAATAAACGACTCAACACATATTATAGCTATCTGTGCACGCTAAACATGGGAGAGAAAATTAAATAGTTAACAAAGTTTATGGCGCCAAATGGTTTGATGCCTAAGTAGACCAAAATTAGCCTTTGGCAAAAACAGGATCTTACATTTTAACACATTATAATCCAAATTTCTTCGTTTATCAACCACCTGAAAAATATTATTGATAATTAATCCACGAAAAAAATATGGACCAAAATAACATATATAACATAAAAAAATAGCACACAACATTCATTCTCTGATGCAACAACAAACAAGACACTTGCGAGTTTTCGTTGGCATTCTAAACCACAAAACAGACAGCAACAAATTCTAGAAAAGTATCACGAAACTTAACAACTTTAATAATGGGGAAAATAACACGCACAACTCCAACTCCCGAAAAAAAAGTAAACTTCACCAATCAAAATATAGGACTTTTTAATTTAAAAGTGCAACTCTTAGCGACTGCCTAAAATGGAATGAGTCGCTGTGAAAGGCTAGACTATAAATTAGGCTATGTTAATATACAAAACAACACAACAAAATAAAACTAGCGAACAAACAAGTACAAGCAAGAATAAGGAGGCACTGGAACATGCGACCAACAACAAAGAGAATCAAATAAATTGAGGAGACCAGTCTACTACATAAAGTCGTACAGTCCAGAAGTCTGTGAACGAACCAAACCCGAGACAAGAGAAAATCGGGAGCAACTGCGTTCGTCCCCGTACGGTAGAGGTGACATGCACGAAGATCACCCAGACTGGTACATTCAATAGGAATGTGCCGCACAGTCTAGGGGGCAGGGCAGTCCTCGCAGTAAAGTTACCGGGAGCGCTCCATCAGATGGTGATGCGGCCGGAGAGTGTGCCAAATTGGAAGACGACAGAAAGCGTTGTGAAGCCGTCGCGGCATTGTGGGGTAGGTGCAAGGGAACAGTCGCAGCACGATAGCACGCATCTTTAAGTTCACCTCTGCCGTCTCCCATTTCTTTGCCAGGCAACCCGGGGGACTAACCTGACTCTTGTTATTTAGTCAGTGTGAGGAAGAGCGAAACGCTGGTCTGGTCACCCAGTCTTCGCGGACTCATTGGCGCACCCAGTTCCCACAATCCTTACATGTCAAGGAACCGACTAGAAGATAATTTCGACATCCGCTAAGCTCGCGGCAATAGTAGCATCATAAATAACTCGAACCAGGGTGTGCGGAGATTTTAATGTCACGAGAGCACTCAAGGCGTTTTGTGAATCGCATTAGATCACAATCCACTCTCAGAACCGGGCACGACGCATTATCTCCCATACCGAGCTGTGTATTGCGACCAGCTCGGCGATGAAGACACGCGCAACGATTGGCAGAGCATTGAAACTTCAAACAGGGATGATACGGCATGGAAGCCGACCCCTTCCTCTAACTTGAAGCCTTCGATTACGCTAGCACAGATCCAGTAAGAACTGAAGTATACTCCCAGAGTTGTGGAGGCTTTGCGAGCAGAGTGGCGACTAATAGTAAAATGTGGTACCATCCAATGTGGCTTCCTGGTCAGAAGCAGAGCAGCTACCAGTTCTAGAGATACACGGAGCTCTCGAAGGAGTATCCTCAGGGCCAGCCCTACAGTTGCTGGCGCCCTGGGCAAGCAGATGTTTGGCACCCTTTTTAAGTATAATAAAAAATTCATAAGGAAAAAATTAAAAATGTAGAATAATAAAAATGAGTTTATTACTTGGGTTGTTTTTTTTAACAACCCAGGTTTTATTAGTTTCACTTTTTCTCTCTTTTGGAAGATCCTTGATGGCACCCCCCGGGCAACTGCCCGAATTGGCGATACCTTGAGCTGACACTGAGTATCCTAACCTTAAAGCCGAAAGGCTTAGGATATGACTGGCGTCTTTTGGCGGCATAGAAACCATCGAGATGGGCTGCGGATGCAATGAATGTCCTTTGCGATTTAGGGAAACACCAATCTCGCGCGTACAAACACATATTGCAGTGTGTACGGCGAAAGGTAAATGTCATCTCCCTGGCATAGAAAAACACATTCTCAATTGGGGAGATGCGAAAGGAACCAGTTACCACACGGAGGCCGGTGTGGTGGATCGTGTCCCGCTTCTTCAATCCACGCTCGCCTGTGAATACGTAAAACTTGCATCTGTAGTCAAGCTTTGAGCGAATAAAGGGTCGATAATACAGCAAAGCAATAGCCCCATAAACACCCTAAGTGCTGAAGGTCATGGAACGAAGGATGTCCATGACGCGGGTACAAGAGACCCATATGGTACATCACTTTCAAGCGAGCCACGTTTTATGAGCAAGTCCAGTTCAGAGGAAGCCGTGGATGGCGACAGAAGTACACTACATAGCTTAGTCTTGGATAAAAACAACTGAAACCTGTGCACTTCGGCATCAGGAGAAATGTGGTTCAATGCCGCCCTAAAAGAGATCGAAAGGTCGTCCACGTAGAGCGAAGCGAGAACATCTACCGGCAGCACCGAGGTGATACCGTTGGGCACTTTTCGGCTGGACGCCCTCTTCCTACCCTATTCGTCGAGACAGAGCTCTCTCTCTCTCTCTCTCTCTCTCTCTCTCTCTTTACCCGTACGTGGAATCGAAAAACAGCCTGGCATAATGCTCTTTAGAAAATAAAGCCTGGTAGATAGCATTTTGCTCTGAGCAGAGCATCAGATGTCGAGTGGAACTTGTATTAGCCGCACTGAGTGAAGACATATGGCCTCCTCCGCTATCCAGGAAATCAACTAATCTAACATTTACAGATTTCAGCATCAACTTGCACACGCAAGGGTTTATAGAATTAGGTCGGGAACCGGTAAGTGTAATGATCTTTCTCCGGTTTGCGAAAAGCTAGTACATTATTCGCCATGAATCTGAGAGGATACCTTCTGACCAGATCCTTTTAGAGAAATCTAGCAGAAATGCTATGCCTCGCTCACCTCCGTGTCGAAGCATGACAACTGTCATCGTCCAGAGCAGTGGTGGTGGCTACGCATGAAGCGAGAGCTAAACACCATTAAAACAGTTAAAAAATAATGAGTTTGAAAGAAAACTCATTTCGTCAACTCATGTGACCTTTTCGGAGATTCCCTAAATTCAGGGAATGATGTGAAGGTAGAAAGGATAGCGGATAGGATTAGGAATGGCCGGCAGAAAAATAAGGATTGTCGGGTTGGTGATGAGATTAGAACCACCGATCTCAGCTCACAAAGATCAGTAGACAGGGAACTTAATCCATTCTGCTATATCTGAGCCTAAAGTTAACAGCGAGCTTATAGGGTGCCTGCTTTGCACTCGCAACGCCACAAGCCCACCTATTACCAAAAATAGGGTATACCTTCGTTTAAACACCACGCCGCTATGGTCTATTATCAAGACGTAACCCATTACACACTTCTGCCTTTCCAGATAAGGCAGGGAGTGTACTAAGGAAAAGAGGCGGAGAGATGCATCAGACCACTGACGTTGAGATAAATAAACGAGTGCTTTAATTCACAAGAATATGCCTAAGTCAAACAGCTGAAAATACACCTATTTTATAATTTGTCCTGGTTCAGGCCTAACTGAGTGGAAATACGACTTCCTAATCCAGTGGAATGCTAAGCCACACAAGGTGTGCTAAGTCTCTGGAAGGAGCCACGCTTAAATTTCGGGAAATGCCCGCCCTCGATTTTTTTGACAATTCATATATATTTGTGCTTAATAACAAGTAGTTTTTAACCTAGACTTTTTTTTCTTGGGCAAATTCCCCATAAAGTACTTTTGGCCTCTTTTTTTCCTTTTAGTTAAGCTATTGGAATCGCATCCTATTGTATTATATATAATTTTAAGGGAATTTCGAAATGGGGGCTCCTCCCTCCCATACCTCTCGCAATTTTTAAATAAACTATTAGTATTCCTAATTCGAAAAGCCTAGCATTAGATTTGAATTCAAAAGCAATTGCCGGATGTTGTTAGCCCTCTAGTTTAGTTTTTATACTGTGTTTCTTGACCCCGAATGCTATTGATATCCATTCAAAATGATATATAAATAATAATACAACAAGAGGAGCAGCTTCGCCACTCCTCCTTACAGAAGAAGCTTGCGCTTCGCTGGCAGACTTTCGGTCTATGTCCTACGGCCTTTCATGATTCTTTTTTTTTTCTCCATCTAAATTTGCTCTAATAATTTCCACGCCCAAATTTTAATAAATTTTATGAACTTGACCATTTGTAATTCTTTTAGTTTTAAAAAATCACAAAAATTCGATACTTAGGGCCGGATGCTAAAACAAATGTGAAATGCACATTTGAACAAAAAAACTATTTTTTTATCTATTTTACATTTTAGCCTTTTGCATATAATAAATTTATAAATAATTGTGAAGCTACACTAAATCTGATAAAAGTGCATTTCACATTTTTCTTAGAATACGGCCGTTATATTTATTTCTGAACTTCAAAATGTTATTTTTATGTATATTATAAAGGAATTATTAGAAATAACTTTGATAAAAAATTTAAATATACTTCGGTGACAACCAAACTAAAAGAAAAAAAATCTTATTCAAACCCTCAAAAAATCTGGTTCTTAAAATATGGGGTTTTGAATGGATATGATGCGATTCCAACTAAGAATGTGGCTCCCAAGATTGGGGCAAATCTATTTTTCGTTATCACTAATTAAGAAGGGGATTTTTTTGAGTATTTGAATAATAATTTCATCTTAGTTTGGTTATGACTTATGTTTTTTATCAAAGTTATTTCTAATAATTATTTTATAATATCAAAAAAACAAAATGGTGAAGTTCAAAAATAAATATAAGAATCGAAATTTTGCGAATTTTTTAAAACTCAAAGAATTACAGATGGTGAAGTTCAGAAAATTTATTTTTGTATCTTTTTCTTCTATAACTATATTTTAGCAACGTGATATTTTGAAAGGGGGAAATTTAGTTTAGAGTTCCTTTTTAAAATTATTATAATTGGTGAAGTTCAGAAAATTTATAAAAATGTAACCATAGCCGTTTTTTTTATTTAAAATTTTAATCTTAGTAGCGAAGCGCAAGCTCCCCCCGTAGGGGCGGGGGACTGGCGAGGCCATTGCCTGGTATCCTAATAATTTAATCTTGGTCGTTTTTTTTCAGATCCATGCTTATTTTCTAGGCCTAAAGGTACGAAATTCTTTTGATATATGTAAAAAAAAACAATCATCGGAGCTCTTTTTTTGCCCCCATGCCTCAATGTCATACATTTTCTGAACTTCACGATTTGTAATAATTTTTGTTTTAAAAAAATCCAAACCATTTGATAATCATTTTTTTTTAAACTTTGAGAAAGAACTCTGATAAATGATTCAAATATACGAAAAAACACCCATGCGGCGTTTTTTCGAATTGTAAACGAAATCTTAGAAAGAACTTTGACAAAAGCTCCAAATATACACAACAACTAACGAATGATAAAACTCAGTCTTACGTTAACATTATTATTAAAGATGTAAAACAATAAATTTATGTTATGGATTAAGTAAGGAAGCTCCCAACTCGTTTGAACGAAATCTTGACAATATGTCACTGTCCACCTCATTAACACAACTAACTAACGAATGCTCAAACAGTCTTACGTTAACATTGTTAATTGAATTATTAAAGATGTAAAACAAATTTAGAAGGGGCGTTAGTTTTTTTTCAATTCCTACGAGTAAACGACTTTTCCAGGGATTTATTTTCACTTACCTTCTTCCTTCATAATTTATGGTAAATTGTTAACTTCTTCGATATGAAAATGTTGATTATTCTTTTATAACTAAAATAATATCCAAGTCAAACTAGTTGAGCATTCACTTTTTGATAACGTCCTTGCTACCGTGGTAGCATGCAAGAATTAATGCTGGTGCCAGTCTTGCATGTTTTTAAAAGACTGTTTTTTTTTGTTTGTACATACACTGTAAGTGTAACCTAAATACCTGCGTGATCTTGTAACGTATTAATGAACAGGTGGGGAGCACTTCCTCAAATTATACCTTAAAAAAAATTAGGCCAAGATTGAAAAATGTTACACAACTATTATTATTAGAAATTGGCCCAAATTACTTCCTGTTATGAATGGACAATATATGACTATTTATAGTTATCATTTGGTACATTTTATTACATATTGTCATGTAAGATTAACATGACAACAGGATGTTAGGTGGGTAAATATGTAGATTATCGGCGCGGACGATGGGACGTACTATTTCGTCCGTGTTCCAAAATGTTTCACGTTTTTGGAGTACATTTAAGTTGACGGCTCGTGTGGGGGTAAACACAATGGGGAGACTACACTACGATGATCCTGAGTTTCATTAAATTGGGGGGGGGTCTGGGGGCCACAGCCCCCCAGTATATAATCCTAATTGTTTATAGAATGATAATTCGAAAAAGACTCAAACGCGCATGAATATTCCGACACGAGTGAACGATTTGATTTACACACAATTTTTTTTTCCGGCCAGGCCGCTAATCTATATATTTACCGTTAGGTGTTACAAGCTTTCTGGAAATATGTGCAAAGCAAAAAAAAGTTAGTACTGGCATATTGGAAATGTACACTGACAATGAAAAGAAAAATGCAACTAAAAATAATTATTAAAAGTTTGACCTTCTGCAAATAAAGATGGAGAGCTCTCTAAAATATGACACAAATTAGCAAATATCTTGTGAATACAGAAGAGCACATATCTTTAGAACCATTGGCAAAGTTGAGAATTTGTGAATTATGGCAGAAAGAGAAAAAAGAAGGTAACTGTTAGCATAACTAAGGATGGTCGCTGGAACACCAAAACAATGACCAGTAGCACAATAAACAAAATCAACAAGGAGGAGGAAGAAAAGGTATGGATTTGTTCTGAGTGAAGTAAGCAGATAAGTGATGAAAACGATAAAGCTATGGACTGTGGGTGTGTGAAAGCCACTTCTGTATACCTTGTGTAGATATCCCAGATGATCTTTATGCATCGCTGAGCTCTGCAACAAAGCCCCACTGGTATTGTAGTGATTGTAATCACAAAGTAAACAGGTGTGTAAATGTTGCAAAGGTAATTAATGAGAGGCTTTTGGAAATAGAGAAAAAATTAACTCTATGCAGAATCAGATAGATAATAAACCAAGTCACGAAGATGTCAAAAACATTATCGAGAAACATTCCAAAAAACAAACCAAGCAGTGAAGAAATAAAGCAAATTATTGAGAAAAAGTGGAAGAGTGTACAGCAAGGCATTGTCAGTTAGTTGTAACAGTTAGAACATAATTTCATAATTCTAAATATTTACCCCGTAAGGGGTGCGGTGATTTGCCATCCTGGCTGCCGTGCTGATGGGATCTAGCGCTCCGTCCGGCCCCAGCTTAGCGTCTCTAACCTTCCTTCAGATAGCCTGTATTTCTCCCCTACTTCATCGCTATTAATACAACTTCTCCCACAACTTTTTCTGGTCAGCCTCTAATTTCACAGGGTAGATGCTGACCTTCTTCTCAAGCTAACCGTCCCGGATTTGGGCTGAGGGGGGAGGGGACAACGTTCCCAAACCCCTGAGCTCCGGTCCAGGATGTTAGTTTTTTAACCTGCTTCATCCCCACCCATACCTTCCTCACATCCCTTTTCTTCTTCTCTTCACAATCTATCTTTTTACGCCGCGTCTAAGGTGTAGCCGCCATGCCGATGGACTGCCAGGCCACCAGGATGGGTGGTCCCAAATGTCTGCGCCTGGCTCTGCCGGGCCTGTAAGCACCTCTTGCAGTGCGGGCTACTGCGAGAGGTGATGCGTGATTGCATCCCGGGATACAAATAGGGTCACCATGCCCATAGATGAACAACCCTCAACTTCCCCTGTTCCATCGATGGAGCCGCCTTCAGGCAGCTCCACCGAAAAAATGGAGGTTCCTCCCCCCTCCTGTGCTTGCGCAGGGGACCCTCTATATTTCTTTAACCGGAGAGGAGGCTTACTCCTCTCCAACACCTACGGGTGAAGGGGACTCCCCCTCACCCCCTTCTCTGGAGGTGCTTTTGGGCACCTCCCTATTTCCAGCGGCAGTCCCTCCTTTTCTTTCTAAGGGGACTGCCAAGAAAGCCAGCAGGCAGCCCATTGTCGACCGCCCCGCGTGTAAGCGGCTTGGTAGGGCAAACCCCCTTAGGGGGGAGAGGGAAGCCAGGCCCCTTCGGTCACCTCCCTCAAAAGACCTGCTGGCAAGAATATTAAACCTTGCCGGGGTCAAGGCCTGTGCCTCCCCACACTAGACTGGTGACACTGCCAAGGGGACCTGCGATGTCCTGGGAGGGGATGGCCAACTGGAGGCCCCTCCTGTGATAGACATGGTCCTTGAGGAAGCCCAGCCTCAGATGGTAGTGCCTTCCATGGGGAGAATCCGGGCTCGGCGCCAAGCACCAAACCCGAATCCGCCCCTATGCAAGGTCCTCCTCAAACGGCTGAGGGCTCCAAGGTAGTACAAGGAGGGGAGGGATCTCCTCCAACCGGTGCCCCTGCGACCACCAGGACCTCCATTTCGGAGAAGGACCCGGCTGAGGCCGGTCCATCTGGCCTAGGGGCTCCTATCTGTGGAGGTGAGAAGCGGGTTCATTCCCCGCCCTCCTCTCCAAAAAAAAAAGACTAAGAAGACTCGGGGCTCCTCTCCATCCACGGGGGCTACGGGGACGGATAGGTCTGCTGCCACTTTGGCAAGCGACCAAGCCAAGATCAGCACATCCGGCCCCTCTGCCCCCTGCAGTTGCAAAGCCCCTGACTAAGACCAAAAGTGCACAGGGCCGAGCCTCGATGACATCGGGGCCCCTGATTCAGAGGTTACCTGGCATTTTCGGGCCTGCTGGCTTCAAACGCTTCCTCGTTATTCACTCCACTGATGGCACCATGTTGGCTAAGGGCAACATGATCCATCAGAGGAGAGGATTAGATAGTGCAATTGGTAGAGAGCCGAAGGTGACCCGTTTCTCGGACCGAGCCTTCTGGCAAATGTGGCGAATCACGCCGAGGCGGCCAAGATAAGTGCTCTTCGGACACTTCATGGCACCCCGGTGAGTGTGATGCTGCACTCTACCATGAACTTTGTGAAAGGAGTAGTTTATGCGAGGGAGCTCATTGACTACTCCATTGAGGACATCACCTTAGAGCTGTCCGACCATGGAGCGGTCAAGGTCGAACATGTGTTGAGAAAACAGGGAGGTGCCTCGAGACCCACCCCTACACTCTTCATCACGTTCGACTGTGACAAGCTCCCTGCGTCAGTGTGTGCTGGTTGGTACCGCTACCCTGTGAAGGCATTCGTGCCACTGCAGCGGCAGTGCTATTACTGTCACCGCTTCGACCATACGAATCGATCTTGTAGACGTGCAAAGTTGGGGTCACCTGAAGTCTGTGTAAATTGCTCCAAGGCCGCACATGATAAGTCTAAATCATGTGTGGCCAGGATCGAATTTCATTCCATGAGGCTAAGGACTTGGTCCTGGTGCACCCGGCTCTGCCCGGGACATCATATGCCTCAATAGTTAGAAAGGCACCCTCTGCTCCTGGCACATCCAGGCCAACGAGCACGGTTGTTTCAGTGCCCATTCAGAGCCCTGCTGCAGGCTCTACTCAACCCAGGTGCTCCCCTGGTAAAGCTGGTGGCAAAAAGGATTCATACCCAGCCCCAGCTAAAACCAGGGCTTCCCCCTCAGCGTGACCATTTCCCATAAGGCAAAACGGCCATGCGCCTCCACCGAGTCATTAGACACACAGGGGGCAACACCCCTGAAGTTGGTCGCAAGGCCATCTTCCGGGGTTCCTAAAGCTGTCCCCTGAAAGGAGGACGGCAAGAAAGGAGCTTTTGCTACTTCGCCCACGCCTAGTGGTGGAGCGAGTGGCTCAGAGATGGTGGTTCCTCGAAAAGAGGGCCCCCCCACCTCCGAAGCCTGCCTAAGGTTTTGAGGCGGAGGGAGGAAAAGACTCGCATGGCGAGCCCAACCTCCCCCAATAAGTCCTCAAAGGCGACAGCGCTTTGTCCGGCCAACAGCGCCTGGGGTTCTGCCTTCAGGAAGCATACAGCCATTCCCGTGAGGGTCTTCTGTTCAAAGAGGTCCCCCATGTCTCCTCTGAGCTAGGCCTGGAGGGCATATTCCTTCAATGGAATTGCCGTGGACTCCGGGCCAATTGGGAGGAGCTGTGGAGGCTCTTCTCGTCCTGTTCCCCGTTAGCTATCTTTTTGCAGGAGACCATGCTAGGTGCGTGCCCCCTGCCCGCCCTCCTGGGGTATAAGGGTCTTGCGACCCCACCACCACGGGATGGCCGGGCTGGGGGATGCGCGGTTTACACCCGGCATGATGTCTCCGTTCTTCCTTTCTTTTTAGATACCTCCTTTCAGGCAGTGGCTGTGCAGCTGCACCTGGATAGGAGGTATACTATCATTTCTGCAACATTCCACCGTCAGCTGACTTCAATGCGGAGGACTTCCGCCACGTCGTGGCATGGTTGCCGAGGCTCTTTCTTTTGCTTGGAGATCTGAACGGCAGGCATCCTCTCTGGGGAGATTACTCAATAAATCCCAGGGGACAACAACTTGCCAATCTGACCGAAAAGCTTGAGATAGGTGTCCTAAACGTGGATGAGTTTACCCCTCACCGTCCTAGAACCGCTTCATTTTCTTGCCTTTACCTATCTTTGTGCTCTTCCGATGCACAGCCTGATTTTGATTGGGGGGTGGTCGATGAACTCCATGGTAATGATCACTTTCCCATTCAAATATCATTTTCAGGGCAACTGCTGCCTGAGAACCCACCTCGGTGGTGCTTGGCGCGGGCGCAGTGGCCTACATTTCAGGAAATGACTGAATTCTCTATCTCAGTCGAGGAGTTTAGGTTGGTAGATGAGGCCATTGAGTTCTTCTCCGGGAACCTCATCGCCGTGGGCCGGACTACTATTCATAGGACCTCTGGCCATTTTGCACACCGACCACTCCCATGGTGGTCAGCCAAGTGTGAGACGGCCCTCAAACAGAAGCGTTATGCCTACTTTTTTATCGATCCTTTGTTCGTTTGAAGCTCGACTGTGGATGCAAGTTTTATGCATCCGCAGCCGAGCGTTTATTGTGGAAGGTGGATTCGATCCACCACACTGGCCTACGCCTTGCGACCGGTGCATTCCGCACTTTCCCCATTGAGAACCCGTTGGTCGATGCTGGGGAGATGCCACTCGCTCTTCGCTGAGTGCAGTGCATCATTCGCCTGTACGCATGAGCCCGGCACCTCCCTCACTCGCCAACAGCTCTCACTGCATCCGCAGCTGATCTCGACGGTGCCTTTCCGGCGAGAGACGCCAGTCATACCCTAAGCCCTTTGGGTTCAGGGCCAGGAAACCCCTTCGAGAGCTAGGTATAGTTCTCGGACCCGTGGCGCCTGTGGTTCTGCCCAGGACGCCACACTGGAGGGTACCAAATTTGCTATTTGTCGCCACACCTCTGCTCCCAAAGCTGTTACGGCGCCGGGAGTATTGCGTTTGACCTTTTTGGAGCACACCTTGTGTCATGCTGGCACCGTGCCAGTGTATACAGATGGCTCCAAGTCCCAAGAGGGGGTCTGCTTCCATGCTGTATCGCCTCTGTTTGAAGTCAGCGGGGCTCTGCTAGGCGCTGCGTCTGTCTTCACGGCCGAACTGGTGGCAATACACCACTCGGTACGGGAGATTACGCGACGTGCCCGGTTCGGAGACCGGATTGTGATCTATAGTGACTCACCAAGCGCCCTGAGTGCTCTCAGAGCATTGGAATCACCGCATCCCTTGGTTCGCGATATCCCAGGGCTCTGCGACCATACCAGCGTTTCGCTCTTCCTCACATCGACTACATAGCAAGAATACGGGCAGCTCTTCGGACTGCTTGGCAAAGAAGATGGGAGATGGTTGAAGGGAACTTAAAGTTGCGTGGCATTGCGCTGCAACTGTTCCCATGGACCTATCCCCCAATGCCGCGACGGCTTCAGGTCGCTTTCCGTCGTCTCCGAATTGGAAACACTCGTGTGGCGCATCGCTATTTGATGGAGCGCTCGCCTGCGCCCTATTGTGACGACTGCGTCGTCCTCCAGACTGTTCTGCACATTCTTTTCAAATGTCCCCGTCTGGGTGCTCTTCGCGCACATTACCTTTTCTGGTACCGGGCTGGGCGGGGCTGCTACCGCCTGTCCTTTGTACTCGGGACGAGTGCGTGCACATTGACTGGTGGACTTGTTGACTTTAAGCAGGGGTTTTTTTTTTGCTTTTGTTTTTGTTTTTTCCTCTTATAGGTCACACGCTCCTGCACTGGGGGGACCTTACCCTGATGCAGGAGCTTGCTTACTGCTCACTTCCCTTTCTTTTTTTTGGGGGGGGGTGTTTTTTATCATAATTTTATCTTAAAGTAGCCTAGTTATAGGCTAGTTTTTAATACAGCGACTAATGCCCAAGTAGGCAGTCGCCAGATGAGCTCTTTAATAAAAAAAAATCTAAATATTTAGGTTATTAATAATTTTTAAAATTGATCAATAAAATAATTATTTTCAATTAAAATATATTATTTGATTTATAAATTTTTAAAATTATTTTTGATAACGGTGTGCTATCTGTAATTTCACCCGGGGCGATTTCAAGCAAATTAGTTGGTCACTTTAAAAGTTAACAAACAACTGGTTCCAAATGATTGGAAAGAAGCCAACATAATAGCTATATGCCACAAGGGAAATAACAAAGAACCTGGAAATTATAGTCCAATAAATCTTACCAGCATAGTATGTAAAATGTTGGAATCAATCGTAAGAGAAAAAATGACATATGATTGAAAATAATCTCTTTAGTGAAAATCAGTTTTACTTCATTTCTGGTAGATCTGCAGTACTGCAACTGATAAGGAATTGATGTGGCATACTGCAACCTGATGAAAGCCTTTGACACTATACCTCACCAACATCCAATACAGAAAATACAGGCTTATAATATTAAGAGAGAGTTGCTGGGATGGATAACATCATTTGCATTCAATAAGAAACAAAGTTGTAAATTGGGTATGCTCGGAGTGGAGGGATGTTGGAAGTGGAGTACCTCAGGGCTCAATATTGGGTCCACTACTCTGTTATATATATAAATAACCTTGTTGCAATAGCAGAAAATTGCGAATTATATATATATATATATATATATATATATATATATATATATATATATATATATATGCTGATGACACAAAAGTATAGAAAAGAATGAAGACTCAAAGGATGCAGGAAGACCTATTAAGGATGAAGGTGTGGTCAGAAAAGGGATTACTGCAATTTTTGCCCTGAAAAGTGTATATCTATGAGGATCAGAATCAGTAAAGTACAGCTGAGTGCGTATAGACTAGAGAAAATCTAAAAGAGGTCTACTATGGATGTGATTTAGGTGTAATTATAGACAATAAATGACTTTTCTAGACATATTGTCAGGGTTGGGAAAAAAAGCCCCCCCAAAACCCAGGTTTTATTCTGTTGTTTTTTTCAAAAAACAAACACTACAAACATTAGAATAACAGAAAAAAGGATAGCTATCTCTCTTTTTATAATATTAATAATTAATTAGTTTAATAATTATATTAAGGTAAGAACAGATCACTGATTGAGAATTGTGTGTACCCATGATAGCCATAACCTATAGAAGGAGAGATGAATTATGAGTCAGTATCAGAGAAATAATCTTAATTTGATACATATTTGTTGAAATTATAAATATAAATATGCATTTTGAATATAATAATGATGAGTAGCGTTCATTTCTTGAAAAAAAAAACCCAAACCTAGTTTTTGCAAATTTCACTTGAAAATGTTTGTTTGTTTTTTTTTCTTGGGGAAAATTCCAAGTGTTTTGTTTTTTGGTTAGGATATTGGAATTGCATCATATTGTATATCATTTTAAGGGAATTTCTAAATGGGGGGGATGCCCCTATAAGTAATTGTGGGGGGTTGTGCCACCACACTCTGCAACATTTTTAATGATCTAGTACTATTTCCAATTTGAAAGCCTAGTATTAGATTCAATATTAGTGCTGACCAAGTTTGGTGGCCTTATAAAGTTAAAGATATTGAGGCAGTGGAAAATGTATAGAGACGAGCTACTAGACTTGTACCAACATTAAAAGGTCTAACGTATGAGGAATGATTGAAGAAAATTGGTTTACCCACACTGGCATATAGGAATTCTAGAGGAGACTTAATTGAAGTGTACAAAATCATAAATGGAAAATATGATAAAAAGTTACGAAAAACCTGTTTGTGCTTCAACAACCTGGGGACAAGAAAAGAACAAGATTAACTATAAAGAAATATTGTTTCTCCAATCCTGTTGTGAATAACTGGAATAGTGTATGCCTGCAGAAGTGGTCAATGCAAGTTCAGTAAATAGTTTTGAAACAAATTAGATAGACATTGGAAGCACCAGGAGCAATATTATCATTTTGTGCTCGACATAATAGGAGTGATTAAATTTATATTTTTTTAATAGATTCCAGTTTTCTGAATATTAACTGTTAAGCTTACTGGTCTAAAGTTATTTAGATATTCTTTACTTCCCTTTTTGAGAATAGGCCATACATTTGCTTTTTTCTAGTCATTAGGTATTTCTCCAAACTAATGATCAATCTTCGAAAGATCTACTGCAATTATTTCCACCCCTTCATTAAGTATCCTAGAATGAATGTTATCAGGGCCAGAGGCCTAGTTAATATTTAACTATATTACAAGTCTTAATGGTTTCCCAATCAATATTAGTGCTAGTCAACACACCTTTCTTCAACCCTGCAATATCATATATTAAACTTGGTAATTGTTAAGATTAGTGGCGCACAATTTTGTTAGCGATTTTTGCTAAAATTTTGCTCTTTATGTAGCATCTTTCAGCTTGCCCACTGGCCAATCAGTTGTGTGTATCATTCACCGTCTTTGACCAATCATAAGCCGTTATTTTTCCCACATTGCATTTGTGCTTATAAAGACAGGTATAAACCATTATTTTGTTACTTCACTGTTTAATTTAAAGTCTTTTAATGATTTATGTTAAATAAACTATCCCTGAAATCCCTCTTTACCCGTTTTCAAATGTTTGGGTACTTATGTGTGTGACGTATGCTTCTTTTTAGTGTTTTGGTTTGTAAGTTTGTTTTATGTTCCGGTTATTTTTGAATAGTTTTTAATGTTTTTTGTTATTTATTTGAATAGTTTTTATTAGCATTTTTTTCTTTTTAGTTAAAAATTTTCTAGAAATCCATTTACTTACATTAGGCCATTTGGTAAAGTTTTGCAGCAGAGAGCAAGAATTTGTAGAACTGCTCTTTTATGCTCCAGTATTTTGGAAAATGACTGCCCTTTATTTTGTGGCTGATTCATATATATATTTGTGCTTTGAAAACGTTTGTTTGTTTTTTTTCTTGGGGAAAATTCCAAGTGTTTTGTTTTTTGGTTAGGATATTGGAATTGCATCATATTGTATATCATTTTAAGGGAATTTCTAAATGGGGGGATGCCCCTATAAGTAATTGTGGGGGGGGGGTTGTGCCCCCACACTCGGCAACATTTTTAATGATCTAGTACTATTTCCAATTTGAAAGCCTAGTATTAGATTCAAATTTAAAGGCAATTGACAAACTTTGTAGAAGCCTACAAAAAGTTAAGGAAATCAGGGGGGAAAGGTAGCCAACAAAAAACTACTAAAAAAAAAAAATTGTGCCACTAATCTTAACAATTACCAAACTGTTTAGGTTCTCTTCTGTAAATACTACAGTAAAATGATTATTAAGTACCTCAACTATTTCCTATCAGTTTCTCAATATCCCCTTCATATTTAATTGGTCCTATTTTATCTTTGCTAGTGTTATGTATTTTATAATAACTAAAGTTCTCTCTTAGTTTTTTTTTACTATTTGGAGCTACATAATTTAATTTTCTGACACTTGCTTTTCTTGATAATCCTATTTAGCTTATTCCTAGACAATCTATGATGATCTAAATTTTCAAGGGTATTCTCTAGCTGTAACTTCTAGTATAGATAAAAGAGGGGAAGAAAAAATATATTAGCATAGGGAGTTGCAAACAGCTTCCTGAGTTGCTGGACCAATATTAGTGAGTGGCAAATCCACAGCGCCATCCTCAGTCTCAAAAAAAGACTCATTCAAGCAAATCTTTTAGCCAGCTTGCATGCACTTCTCAGCACATTGCACTGGTAAATCCTTTTTAAGAAAATTTGCTAATTATATGATAAAGATTAATGCATTTAAGATTTTCACAGATTTAGATGAGGACACGTTGCTATGAATTTTAGTTGACAGTTGCTTTAATTCAAAATTAGCATTTCTTTATACAATTTGGGGTGAAAGTAAAAAGTTTGCATTTATCTCTCCATAATGATGTTTTATTTAATGGAAAGGTTAGGTAAAGAGTTAAATAAAAGAGGGCTACTAGGTAAGGGATAAGTAAAAGGTGGTTAGTTTTTATATATATTTTTTTATTTAAATTCCTTGTTCTTGCTCTTTCTAAAAATAAAAGGGTTGGCATTGTATGGAAAATCTTGATTTCTCTCCAATTTTGCCCTCTATTTAATAAAATTAGATTAATTTTTCTTGGACTTTCCTAATTTTAGATAATTGAAGACAAGGCTTGCATAACAATGTCTTGCAACCAAGCACTGGTTGCAAGATGATATTGGTACCAACCTCAATGGGCCTGCCTCCTTTTTAGTCCTGTCATTAACCAACCCTTGATCAGTCATTCCTTTTTCATCATAATTGGAGTGCAGTGGTTGCATCCCTTGGTGAGGTTGAGTGCTTTGTTTTGTGTCCTGTGTAGGCTGCTATCTAGTTAGTATACACAAAATTGGGTGCCAAAGCTATTGAAGGATAGGTTAGTGATGAGTAGATAACTGCTTATGTGGAAGGTGGATTGCTTGGATTTCCAGAGTAGGGTTCATGTGACTGGTCAGTGTACGTTCTTTTTTGTATTAGTATTGTTGGAAATTTATTACTATTCCTACTGTGGCACTGAGTAGTGTAGGTGTTCTTGTCTCCTAGTTTTCCAGAATTTGTTGCTGTCTGTTTTGTGATTTACTATGTACAGGAAGGCTTGCCAGAATTTTTGTGTCATTGGCTCAGTTCTTGAATGTTGCTTATGTTTTTTCTGTTTTATTTTGTGTTTTTTTACATGGGTTGTCTTCATGATATTTGTTGCTTTGAGAGCTTTGGCAAAGTATGGGTAGGCTTTGTTCACATTGCTAAACTGGAGTTTTTGTTAAATATAGTGAGTGAAAAGATCCCAGTCAGTTCTGTTGTAATACATTGACTCACTTCTTATTTATGTACATCAAAACATACATGTATGAGTTTATCTCCCTGAGATACAAATTGCTATTTGAGGCTTTGGTTTTTATTCATTTATGTTTGGCATTCCCGTCAATGAGTATACATATCAGTCTTTTCATTCTTATTTCTTCCTACTCTCTCTAAATCTTTTTGTATATCTAACACCCTCTTTTCCTCTTTATTTGACCTGCAAAGGGGGGGGGGGCAAACCAGGAGCTTACTCCTGGTACACCATAAACATGGATGAATGTTATAGGCTAGGATAGTGCAGATGATAACATCTAGAGAATTACATGCAGAAAGATGCGACTATATATCTTCCATATATCTCTCTTCACTTTCTTTCCTGGTTTTCTTACAAAGTTTCAATAGGAGATGCCCTTGTTGTTTTTTACTTCTATTAAAAAAAATCCTCTTCACCTACTCAATTAAACACACCTACTAGTTCATATTTTGTCCTACTGACACTTGTAATTGTTTTATAAAAGCATATCACTTCCAAGCATTCAATTCTTATCCTTTATTAAATTTATTCATTATTTGTACTTCACTCTCACATCATTGTCCTCATGTTCACATGTATATTAAAACTATACTCTCATTCTTTTTCACTCATTCAGCACATTTACCCTTTATTCTTCTTTCCATCCTTGATTTATACCTCATTTTGCATTTCCTCAAATATCAGTCCTTTTCTACATTCAAGTTTTCAGAGATATCTAGGAGCGATGTCACTTTATCATTGTCCAACATTTCATATCACTGTCACTCTTCCATATATTTCCTTTTTCATTCATAGAGCTATTTCTTCCATTTCCTTCTGCATTCCACTGTTTGTTTTTTCAATCCTGATTCTGCCTTCTTAGTTTTAAGTAAATACAAGTGCAGGTAGCGATTCTTTTGGAACTGGAGCGCAAATGTTTGTTTATTTTTTGTAAGGCCAAATGTGCGAATAGATGTTTAGATAGTAAGCTCTTTTGAATTCTTTTTTCCCTTACCACTTAATGTATACTGTCTGTCACTGAGATAGGCTTAAAGATGCTTATAATGCTTTCAAAGCATTGGTACCCCCAGGGGTGTACTAACATGAATTGTATTACTACTCCAGCACCTATCCCAGTATGCTATACTGGTTTGACATGTATTATGCTGCCTCACTCATTTTGTGAGAACTCCCTGTCCTCTAGATTGTATATCACCTGATGGTTAAATGCCCCAGTTTGAAGGATATGCATGTATGAATCCTCCCTCAATGGCTATTTTCATTATTTCTTTGTGCTAAGAGGAAAGTCTTGCCATCTGTAGGACAGGGTATAGAGAGGTTAAGCCCCCATGGTCCCCAAAGTAAAAAATATCAGATGGGACCTTTGTATGGCAATCTAACTTTTAACATCCTTATTTTTATACTGCTCTCTATATACTTTAGTTCTGGCATTGGATAATTTTCCTTCTCTGTTTTTTTTTCAGCCCCACAGGTTTACCTAAAAATATATAAAATTTTTACAATGAATCTTTTAAGGCAGAGCTTATCACAAAATATCCGAGTCTTTCCTTTGCTGGCCCCTTCTAAGCTTATCAGTCAAAGGTTATTTAAGTTTGCAACTGCTGTTGGTAGCAAAGAATATTTTGATGGCTTAGTCTCAACAAATAAAGTTGTCATTTTTATGAAAGTGAGTAGATTTTAACTTAAAAATTATTTCTGTATATTTAGAGGAATAAATTTGAAATACTTGCAACTGATTATATGAGCAAAAGGTTTGTTTTCAATTTTTAGTTTCAATTTAATATTTTGAAATCAAATTTTTTTTGTTCTTGCATTAATACCATAAAATGAAACTAAGAGATAAAAGTTAAAATTTGGAGACATGAGGACACCTTAAAGTATGTTAGATCCATGTGTCTCATCATCTGATCTATGTTCATTAAATGCATACCAGGTATATTTTATATAAGAGATACGTCCCATTACCTGATCCAAGCGCATTTGAATGCTTCCTGAGTATTTGTTATGCAAGAGACTGGGGTCCCAGTCCTACTGAAGAACCTCTTTCATAGCAGTTTGGCCAGGTTTGATAGTTGCCTATCATTCTATTTGTAGCACCCATGCATTATTTACCTATTTTACTTCTTTAATGTCACCATGTCTTTAATAACCTCTTAAAAAAATGTTTATCCAACAATACCCCCCCTCCTTTTATCAATAAATCACCAAAGTACAAAAAAGTTGTGGGATAGCAATATCTCATGTTAATGGTGGACAGTACATCTGAGAAATTCCAAATTTTTTAGCCATCTTCATGCACTTCTTAGCACACTGCACACTGTGATATGACATTTCATGTGTGCGTGTGAACATGTGCTAGGCTGCTCATGGGAAAGTGAGGTGAGTTATCAGAGTTCAAAAGGGGCATGATAGTGAGTGCCAGATGGATGGGACATTCCATTTCTGTAACTGCCCAGACATTCAACATCCCTCAATCTATGGTGTCATGTGTCTACTAAGAATACTTCATGGAAAGCATTACTGCTCACTTAAAAATGCTGCACTGGTTGTTCGCAGGTGTTTAATTGTTATAACTGCCAGTGTCTACCTAAAATAATTGTATATGGTAACAGACAAGCAACACTGGCTCAAATCGTATCAACATTCAATGCAGGAGGTACCAGATGCATTTGTTTCAGGTCACTGCAGCATTCTTTACTTTCCATGTGATATGGTAGCAGAAGGGCCACCATTAACACTACTACCTGGGTACCTTGCCTTGTAATATTACTAATTGCATCCTAGAGGACTAACAACCCGAGTCACAGTGGTAGTTGCCAATAAGGCACTCTGCAGACTAGTGGTAGTTCCATACTGTTGTGGGGTGTGTTAATATAGCATTGGCTGGGCTGTTAAACATATCATTAACGAATGCCTGCTATGTTGCTTTGCTTGGTGACTAGTTGCATATATTCATGTGCCCAAGCAACATCGGGCCCAAGTTTCCAAGAATGGATTTGAGAAACATTCTGTCAGGTTCCAAACCAATGGTGTGGCCACCACATTCACCAAACAGGAACCCAATTAAACATTTATGGAAAGTGGTGGCCAACCTCTCTCAAAAGGTCTTTCATCCACTTGTGAAATTAATGCCATGTCAATTTGCTGCACTTTACAGGCTAGAGGCGGGGGGGGGGCTCTTATATGATACTATGTACCCATCCCGTAACTTTTGTAAAAATTTGCACACTTGACTGGCATTATTCTTACTCCATCCAACATCATTTTTTTTACTGAAATAATATTTTAATATTTTCCCCTCCATGAGGGACATGAAGATTACACACTCCATTCTCTCTGTGGTCAAGTAGTCTGTCATTTTGTGGTGGGGCGAATGTGAGTGTGTGTAAAAGGGCCATTCTCCCACCCCTTTTCTCAGTACCCTCTCCCTCCCTCTGTAAGAATGTGTGTGAATGGGAATGGGTTTGTTTTATTTTTGTTTAATTCATGTATAAAATGATTACCATGTTTTTCTTTCTTTCCAGGCGTTATTCTGGAAAGATAATAGCTAATAATAAGATATTACTTTGCATTAAGTAAATTTAACGAAGCGTTATTCTGGAAAGATAATAGCTAATAATAAGATATTATTTTGTATTAAGAAAATTTAACGAAGCGTTATTCTGGAAAGAGAGAGAGTGGAAGTGTGGACTGGAAGCAAGAGGGGTTCTGTAGAAGAGTGCTCCACCCAGCCCTGAGAGGAGGGCTTTCGTGTCTCTATCCACCTGAACCGCCATACCTGCCTTCGTTGACAATACTGCCTCCTTCTAGTTAACCAACTACCACCCACCTCCAGCCAGACATAGCGCGTGTCCCCTTTTCGTTCGGTTGTGGTTGTGTTTTTTTGTTTGGTCTAGAATTTACGTAAATTGTTGTATCCGCCCGTTATAAGATTCTCGTTTGGTATCATTATTTTTATTTGGGAATTTAGCCTCATTTTGAAGTGTGCACACTTCCCTAGTAAAATATAAAATTTTTGTAAATATAAACTGTAGCTATCATTGTATTTTTTTTGTAAGTAAAGGGACTGTATATACAATCCGTTTTATTCTCCCTCGATTTCTCACGTCCGGACAGTGTAGGAAGCGGGTTGGATCGATTATCGATTGGGATTAGAGATCTATTTTCGGCCCGCTACATTTGGCGCCCGAATAGGGACTCGAGACTTCGAAACTGGGAGCGTGACTGGATTGGATTGCAGGCCATACCCAATTAGTGTGACAAGTAGTTTGATTGATTTTTCCCTCCTCCTATCTTTTTACTAACTTGGGAACAATGGCTGTAGCGGAAACATTGAATGAAGAAGTAGTGCGATTGAGACTGGAGTTGAGAAAGAAAGAAGAGGAGTGTGAAATGTTACGGGGAATGATGGAGGGAATGGAGAATAAAATAAAAGGGATGAATGAAAAGACTGATAGGATGAAGAAGGAAATGGGAGACCGACAGGATCAGACGGACCGACGGATGCAGGACCTGTATGACATGATGAAGGGGTCAGGACCGGCCCTAGGACCCTCGACCTTGACCCCTGCTCCGACTGAAGGGGATAAGACTAATGGGATCAATGGGAGTGTGTGCGAGTCTAGAGAGGATAGGGTGATTATGAGTGATAGGAAGGATGGAGAATGGAAGAGAGTTGAATGCAAGAGAAGAAGGAAGAGTGGTGCAAAGGGGAAGGATAGGAAGGTAAGAGGCAAGAGTGTGGACTCATTGTACTCGGATGAAGGAGAGAGTGATGGTATGATTGATATGAGTGAGAGTGAAGGCAGCTCAAGTGAGAGTGAAGTGAATGTGGGAAAGGGTATTTTGATAAGGGAAGTGCCAAAGATAGATAGATTTAGGTTACATGGTGGGAAAAGTGTGGAAGAATTCTTCGGGGAATTTGAGCGATATTGTAAGCTCAAGTACCCGGAGAATAAGGGATACTGGATGAATGTTTTGGGGGAATGTTTGGAGGGAAAAGTATTGGAGTTTTTCCGCGTGATTACAAGTGTGGGGGAACCAAGGTACGATGTGGTGAAGAAGCGGATGATTGGACAGGTGAAACGAATGAAAGAGAGTGTGAAGTATAAAAGGGTAAATGAATTTGAGAAGGCTCGAATGGGGAAGAGTGAAAGTGTGAATATGTATGCACATAGGCTTGAGAGTATGGCAAGAACGAGGTATGGTGATGATGATGTAAATGAATGTAAACCACTCATGAGGAAGTTTTTGGACACGATCCCACGAAAGGTGAGTGAATGGCTGGGTGGAAAGAGAAAGGAGAGAGTGAGACTGACAGGTGAACGGTTGATGTGGGAGGATGTGTTGGAACTGTTAGAAGATGGACGATTTGATGATGAAAGCGATCTAGAAGAGGATGGATGGTACAGTGTGAATGTTGGGGGTAAGAAGCCCAGGAGCTTTCATCCACCCCAGCAGTTTGTCAGCTACAGGGATGCCCTGAAGGCTGCACCAGCTGGAGTGATGTCAAACTTCCTGGGCCGGCAGAATGGATGGGCAAATGGAGGGTGGTCGAATGGAAGGGGGCAGATGAATTTCAAGCGTGGGAACGGATATATGAGAGAGAAACCGAGGTATGTCCCAGCAAATGAGAGACCGAATGGTGTGAGAAAGATTGTGGAATGTCGTCGGTGTGGAAGGAAAGGTCATATGTTGGCAGAATGTAGGTGGACATCTGGTGCATGTTTTGGGTGTGGTAAGAAAGGGCATATGATAAAGGATTGTCAGGAAAGTGTGCTTCGAGTGTAAAGAAATAGGCCATTTGAAGAAAGATTGTCCGAGGTTGAATGGTGAAGCAACTGGTGGGGAAAGTATGAAATATGCATGTGGTAATTGTGGAAAGGCTGGTCATTATGCAAGGATGTGTCGTGACCAGAGGATGGAAGGACATTGTGCGATGGAAGGACATTCAAGTGAAAAGTGTTGGATTAGACTGAGAGCGCAAGGTGTGAATGGAAAGTCTGAAGCGGGAAACTGAATGGTAAGAGGGTACCTGCTGAAGTATCCTCTGGGTGCATGAGTGTGAGTAATGTGTTGGTAAGTCTGTCTAGTGTGAAAGTGCTGTCTGGTAGGAAGTATGAGTGTCTGAGTGTGAAGGTGGAGTTGAATGGAATTGAGTGTTTGGCTTTAATAGATTCTGGATGCAAGGCGAGCTTGGTGTATAAAGATGTGTATGACAAGTTTAGCGAAAAAGCCCTCCTGTCTGAGTGCAAGGGTAGTTTAGTAGGTATTGGTAATAGGAGAGTGCCTGTGATTGGAATGATAAGGTCACCTGTTCGAATGCATGGTATGATGATGAATGAATGTGAATTTTCTGTGATTGATAAGGTGAGTAGTGAGTATGGTGTGATTTTGGGGTATGATTTTATGAAAATGAATCGTATGGTTGTGCATCCTGCGAGTGATCAGATTGAGAGAAAGATTGGAAAAAATGGGGTGTATAAGTTGTATGTAGGGAAAGATGGTAGCGTTTTGAGGAGTGTGTTTACTGGTATTGAGGTGACTGCTATGGAGAGTGTAAGGCTTGTGAAGGGTGAAAGGGTGTCTGTTAGAGTGAGTTGGAGTAAGGATGTTAGTTTGAATGTGAGTGAGAACACTGTGATATTGGATGGAAAGGATGCGTGTTATAAGGTAAGGCGTGTTGCTTGTGTGTTTGATGGCTTGATGAGAATGAATGATCCTTTTGTATGTGTGCAGGCAGACCCCAGTGTGAAAGGGCAGGTGAGGGGAATCCAAGTCGGAGATGTACTGGGCCACCTCTCCACTGTCAATGAGGTAGGTATGGATGATAGTACGGATATCAGGGTGAATGTTGCGAATGAAAAGACATGTGAATGGATGTATAATGAGGTGAAGGACATGGTGAAATTGGATGGATGTTTGACTGAGTATGAAAGGGAGGATGTGTATCGAATGATATTTGAGCGAAAGGGAGCCCTCAGTAAGGGTGATCTGGATTTCGGGGTTGCAAAGCTCCCGGAATTCAAGATTGTCCTGCAGGAGGACTCCCCAATCTATCAGCGGCCGAGGCATTTCCCACGTCCGGTTGCTGAAGAGATTGAGGAGTAGTGTTTGGAATTGGAGCAATTGGGGGTGATTGAGGAGAGTGAGAGTGCATGGAATAGTCCAATTGTACCTGTACGTAAGCCGGATGGAAGATTGCGTCTGTGTGTGGATTATCGAAAGGTGAATGAAAGGACTGTGAAAGAAAGGTTTCCGATGTGTGTGGTATCTGAGTGTGTATATAGTATGCATGGGATGGAGTGGTTTACGAAGCTGGATCTGGTACGGGGGTATTACCAGATGCCCATTGCTGAGGAGAGCCGGCCAGTAACTGCCTTCTCTTCCTCAAAGAGGCATTACCAGTTCCGGAACCTCAGCTTTGGGTTGGCTAATGCTCCCGGAGCCTTCCAGCGGGCAATGAATGTTGTGTTGAGTAAGTTTGCGAGTAAGAATGTGATTGCGTTTATAGATGATATTTTGATTATGACTGAGACTTTTGAGGAGCATATGAGATTGGTGAATGATGTGTTGAGAACGTTGGAGAGTGTTGGTGTGAAGGTGAAAGTGGCGAAGTGTGAATGGTTTGCGAAAGAAGTGGAATTCCTTGGGCATATGGTGAGTGAGAATGGATTGCGTAAATCATCGAAGTATGTTGAGAAGGTGCGAATGTTTCCTAAACCGGTGACTGTGAAGCAACTGAAGTCATTTTGGGGTTTGATTGAGTTCCAGCGAAAGTTTATACGTGATTGTTCTGGTGTGAGTAAGCCTCTGACTGAGTGGATGGGCAAGAAAGGTAGTACGGTTGTCAAGTGGAATGATAAGATGAATGAGGCGTATGAGAGACTGAAGGAGGCAGCGGCTGAAGATGTTGAATTAGCTTACCCAGATTATAGTGTAAATGCTAAAATGCTTGAATTGTATACAGATGCGAGTGGGTATTGTATGGGAGGTTTTCTGATGCAAGAGCAGCGTTTGAATGGAGAGAATGTCAGGCGAATAATTGGGTATGTATCCAAGGCTATGAATGTTGCAGAACGAAAGTATTCGACTGTGGAACGAGAGCTGGCTGCGATAAGATATTGTTTGAAAGTGTTGCGTCCATTTTTGTATGGTGTGAGGTTTGTGATAAAAACCGATCATCAACCTCTTGTGTATCTGCAGCGTATGAAGTGGGCTGATAGTAGGATTGCAAGGACTTTGGAAGATTTGAGTGACTTTGACTATGTGATTGAGTATGTGCCTGGTGAACGGAATGGAGTGGCTGATTTGATGTCAAGGTATCCTGGTACGAATGATGAAAATGTGTGTGGAGTGAGTGATCCTGAGTATTTGCCGAAAGGAATTATGAATGGAAAAGAGAGTAAGGGTGGTGGTGATTCCTTGTTTGAGAGTGTATGGAATGGTTTGCAAGATTTGAAGAGTGATGGAGTAGATGTGAGAGTGCCCGATAGTGTAGATGATTTAAGGAAGGAGGTAATGAATGAAGTGTGTAGTAAGCCTGAAAGCATTGGTATGGCAAAGGTGCGGAACTTCATGAAAGAATTGAGAGCGATGTGTATGCAAGGGGTCCCGCCATTTCAGGAAGTGTTGATTGTAGTGAGTCGTTTGTATGGAGTGATTGTTTATGTGCACTTTGGTGGTGAGAGGCCGATTGTGTACAAGGATGAGAAGATGAAGGGTTTGAATCCTAATGTGGTACATCTGCAATGTTTGAGCGGTGTGCACTACAATTGGGTAATTGAAAAGTGTTCATATATAAGAGAGAAGAATGATTGTCTGGATGAAGATGAGTGTGTGTTGAGTGATGATATGGGAGTTAATGACAGTGTGGATATCAGTGCTGATGTTGGTGTGCTTGTTCCTTCTGTGTATTGCGAACATGGTGGACCTGATATGATGGAAGCGAGAGTGAAAGTTAGTGAAAGGTTGTTCTGTGGTTTGATTGATACTGGAGCGCAAGTGTCTTTAGTGAATGAGAATATTCTGAGTAAGTATGAAGAGTTTAGATGTTGCGAGCATAAACCTGTGAAGTTACGGATAAGTGGATTAGGGAATGGCATGATAGTGGCATGGGAACAGGTTAGTCTGAAAGTGAGTTTGGGTAATGGTGTGAATGTGAAGCATGACTTTGTGATTCTGAAAGGTGAGCAAATGCCTTGTTGTTTCTTGCTTGGTGTAGACTTTATGAGATTAAATGATTTGTCTTTGGATGCTGATAAGGATTGTCTTATGAAAGGTGAATGTGAGGTGATGAAGTTGAATGAGTGTGCAAAGAATGTTGTCAAGTTTTGCGGTATGATTGAGTTGGTCATGGATGATGAGAATGAGATTTTAAGTGATGATGATATTCTAGAGATGCAAGAGATGTGTCCTTTTGTTAGTGAGTTGAAGAGGTGTGTAATGATGCGTGTTGATTTGAATGAATGGCCAGAGTGTTTAAGTGATTTTAAAAGGTATGCTAAGGATTTTGTTGTTTGTATGGATGTTGTATATTTTGTGAGGCATGTGAAGGGTGGTGATGATATGTATGTACCTGTGATGTCCTTAGTTGGTATGATTGGTCTGGTGAAGGTTGTGCATGATAATTATGGGCATATGGGTAAGTTTAAGCTGTGGGAGTGTATGAAGGAGCATGTGTTCCACCCGTTTCTGAGAACTGTTGTGAATGATGTTGCAACTACGTGTGAAAGGTGTCAGAAGCGAAAGGTGCAAGGTGTGCAAGTGAAACCACTGATGTTGAAAGTTGATGCGAAAGAACCGTTTGAATTGGTAGTGATTGATTGTGTGTCTTTGCCGCGTACGAGTGCTGGGAATGTTGGTATGGTTGTGATGGTTGACCATAAAAGTAAGTTTGTGTATGCAGCGCCTGTGAGAGATAAAAGGAGTGTGACTGTTGCGCGTGTGGTTGAGCAGTTGTTTTTTCCTATGTGTGTATGGAAGCCTAGAAGATGTCTGAGTGATAATGGGCCTGAATTTGTAGGGGAAGTGTTTGAGCAAATGTTGAGAGAGAATGGTGTGGAGCATGTGAGAACAACTCCGTATGTACCGTCTTCAAATGGATTGGCTGAACGGACTATAAGAACCTTGTGTGAGATGTTGAGAATGATGAGTACGACAGTGAATGACTGGGATGTGTGTCTGGGGAGAGTGTTGTGGGCGTATAATTCAACTGTGCATAGTGCAACTGGAATGTCCCCATGTCAGTTTGTGATGAATTTTGAAAGGCGAGTGAAAGATAGGTTTCGTTTGAGTGAAAGTGAGCAGAGTGTATGGCGTGAGGCGCATGAAAGGTTCCGTTCATTTGAATTAGGTACAAAAGTATTGAAGGTGAAAGAAGTGAAGGGTAGGTTGAATGTATCAAAGATGAGTGAGAAGTTTGATGGACCTTATAGAGTTGTGAGGGTTTGGGAAAATGGAGTGACATATGTTTTGGAGAGTTTGAATGACGGCATGACTGAGAGAGTGCGGGCTCATCAGAGTCAGTTAAGGAGATGGAGAGAACCTCCTGACTACCTGGTGAGCCATCCGGTGTATGGACTGTGTAGAGAGAGAGGTAAAGTGCATGCTGATGAGATTGAATGTGAGAGTATGGATCTGTCTGGGAAAGAGCTAGTCTTAGTCTCGAGGAGTAGAAAGCGTACAAAGAAGAGTGAAAGGAAGAATGCAAGTACGAATGAAAGTAAGTCTGAGCAGAGTGTTTCTGGTATGGGGGATCTTGAAAGGGAGATTGAGTTTTTGCATAGACAGGTGAGTGATTTGGCTGGTATAAGTAGACGAGTGAGTGAGCTGCCTGTGCCAAATTTTTCTGGTTTTGGGAACAGTATGAATGATAGTGTGTTTGGGCAGAATGAACCTAGTGTGGCTGATTTTTCGGGTTTTACGAATGGTAATAGTAGGGATGAGTTTGATGTAGTGAATGATGAAGTGGCTGATTTTTCAGGTTTCTGGTGGGAACCAGTCAAAGGGGTTTCTGGTATGCCTGTTGAGAATACAGGGGATGTGAGTGACCTGTCTGTTTCGCAAGAATGTACCTTGAGTTGGATGAGAGCTGTGAGTGAGGAGCTGATGAATGGGGGTATGAAGAGTGAGGGTTCTGAACGGAAGAGTATGAAAGAATTCTGTCGTGAGATGGGAGAACTGGTAATGAGGGCTAAGAGTATGGTTGATGAGATGATAAATAGTGACGATGAGACTGACAGGATGACTGACGAACAACCCCGACTAATTGCTACGCGTAGCCAGGGACCAGTAGACGAGTGTGAATGGGTGCAGAAGGGTGCGATTGAGCACAAGTGGTACCGTGAAGAGTGATTGAAAGGGTTTAGTGAGTGGCTGGTCGAATGGCTTAAGGAAGGAGGGGTGTGGTGGGGCGAATGTGAGTGTGTGTAAAAGGGCCATTCTCCCACCCCTTTTCTCAGTACCCTCTCCCTCCCTCTGTAAGAATGTGTGTGAATGGGAATGGGTTTGTTTTATTTTTGTTTAATTCATGTATAAAATGATTACCATGTTTTTCTTTCTTTCCAGGCGTTATTCTGGAAAGATAATAGCTAATAATAAGATATTACTTTGCATTAAGTAAATTTAACGAAGCGTTATTCTGGAAAGATAATAGCTAATAATAAGATATTATTTTGTATTAAGAAAATTTAACGAAGCGTTATTCTGGAAAGAGAGAGAGTGGAAGTGTGGACTGGAAGCAAGAGGGGTTCTGTAGAAGAGTGCTCCACCCAGCCCTGAGAGGAGGGCTTTCGTGTCTCTATCCACCTGAACCGCCATACCTGCCTTCGTTGACAATACTGCCTCCTTCTAGTTAACCAACTACCACCCACCTCCAGCAAGACATAGCGCGTGTCCCCTTTTCGTTCGGTTGTGGTTGTGTTTTTTTGTTTTGTCTAGAATTTACATAAATTGTTATATCCGCCCGTTATAAGATTCTCTTTTGGTATCATTATTTTTATTTGGGAATTTAGCCTCATTTTGAAGTGTGCACACTTCCCTAGTAAAATATAAAATTTTTGTAAATATAAACTGTAGCTATCATTGTATTTTTTTTGTAAGTAAAGGGACTGTATATACAATCCGTTTTATTCTCCCTCGATTTCTCACGTCCGGACAGTGTAGGAAGCGGGTTGGATCGATTATCGATTGGGATTAGAGATCTATTTTCGGCCCGCTACAATTTGAGGAAACACAGGAGAGAGAGAGAGAAAGACATGACTCTATATGATGCCTCTATATTGAATGAATGCTCATGCCTACTCTAACAATGAGATGGCACTCACACAGCACCTTCACAATCTCTCAAACAACTCTGTTCTACAGTCATGCCTACTGGAGATACACAAAGATAAAGAATATCTATTCAGATACATCAGTCCCCTTATTTAGACTGGCACTCACCCATCCCTACAGTACTACAAATGCCTAACACATGCAGCCATACAAACTGCTCAAGATGCAACTCTAAAACTTACTAGAACACTGTCACAACTTTACCCCTGTGGCCCACCATGGTGGCAGATTTCTTAAGGGATGCACACTGGCCATCATGATACTAGCCAGCCCCATGGCTAAAAAAGTGAAGCAAGTTTTCCCAGTTCATAATGATGAGGAATTTACTAGTTAATCCCTTAAAGAAGCTAAGATTAATCCTTTTGAGCCTGTGTGATCATTTTATTTTTAGATGCTTTATATATTTTTTCCTGGTTTGCCATTTTTAAAAATCCTTTCTGTCATTTCTGTCCTTTGTTTTTTACACTGTTCAGCACCTCATTTTTTTCTCCTGAATAAGCATACATACATTCTTGTACAAAAGTATAAAGCACTCCTCATAGATTTGTATATTTAATATATTTAATGAAACTTTAGAATTTAGGCTGGGGTATGTTAAAATCCCAGAATAAGTAACGATGCAGAGATGTTAGGTGGTTAAGAAATTTACCCTATTCATTGAAGAATAGGTTAGCATAGGATGACCAAGGGGATGGTAAATAATTGCAACTGTAGGTGTTTTTGTCCCTATTAAAATGAAGGGAAATACCAGTGAAACCATCTTCAGCCAAGTTTGGAAGGAGAGATGTGTAAAGTGGTGAAGATAGAGGAAGTAAAAATATGTGAATGCTGAGTTCATGGATCTGGAGGAAGATGGTGATCATTAGAGTACTTGAACCCAAAGACACCCCTTCCACTACAAGCAATACCCATACCATCCTCCATGTAACATGCACGAATCTCAAATTACATACTACACAAATACTCAAAGAATTCCTGCAGCCAGGCCCCCATCACCCACACCAAGGCATATAATCTGTTGGTCCAAACCCCCGTAAGGGGCGCGGCGATTTGCCATCCTGGCCGCCGTGCTAACGGGATCCAGCGCCCCGTCCGGCCCCAGCTTAGCCTCTCTTCCTTCCTTCAGATAGCCTGTATTCCTATCCTACCTCGTCGCTTTTCATACAACCTCTCCCACAACTTTCTCTGGTCAGCCTCTAATTTCACAGGGTAGAAGCTGACCTTCTTCTCAGCCAATCGTCCCGGATCGGGGGGGAGGGGGGAGGGGACAATGTCCCCTAACCCCTGAGCTCCGGTCTGGGGTGGTTGGCTTTTAACAACCTGCTTCATCCCCACCCATACCTTCCTCACATCCCTTTTCCTCTCGTCTTCAAAATCTATCCGTTTTACGCCGTGTTCAAGGTGGAGCCGCCATGCCGAAGGACTGCCAGGCCACCAGGCGGGAGGGGTGGTCCCAAATGGCGGCGCCTGGCTCTGCCGGGCCTGTAAGCACCTCTTGCAGTGCGGGCTACTGCAAGAGGTGGTGAGCGATTGCGTCCCGTAAAACAAAGAGGGTCACCATGCCCAATGATGAAACCAAAAAACATCTCCCCTTAATTCCCCCTATAACAACAACGGAGCCGCCCTCGTGCAGCTCCACAGAAAAGATGGAGGTCCCCCCCCCTGTGCTTGCGCAGGGGACCCTCCATACCTCTTTAACTGGAGAGGAGGCTTACTCCTCTCCTACGCCTACGGGTGTAGGGGACTCCCCCTCACCCCCTTCTCTGGAGGTGCTTTCGGGCACCTCCCTATCTCCAGCGGCAGTCCCTCCTATGCTTTCTAAGGGGACTGCCAAGAAAGCCAGCAGGCAGCCCATTGCCGACCGCCCCTCGTACAAGCGGCTCGGTAGGGCAAACCCCCTTAGGGGGGAGAGGGAAGCCAGGCCCCTTCGGTCGCTTCCCTCAAAAGACCTGCTGGCAAAAATATTAAACCTTGCCGGGGTCAAGGCCTGTGCCTCCCCACTAAAGACTTATGACGCTGCCAAGGGGACCTGCGATGTCCTGGGAGGGGATGGCCAACTGGAGGCCCCTCCTGTGATAGACATGGTCCTTGAGGAAAACCAGCCTCAGACGGTAGGGCCTTCCATGGGGGGGAATCCGGGCTTGGCGCCAAGCACCGAACCCGAATCCGCCCCTATGCAAGGTCCTCATCAAACGGCTGTGGATTCTCAGGCAGGACAAGGAGGGGAGGGATCTCCTCCGGATGAATCCCCTGCGCCCACTGGGACCTTCTCCATTTCAGAGAAGGACCTGGCTGAGGCCGGTCCATCTGGCCTGGGGGCTTCTACCGGCGGGGGTGAGAAGCGGGTTCATTCCCCGCCCTCCTCTCCTAAAAAGAAGAAAAAGACAAGAAAGACGAAAAAGACTCGGGGCTCCTCTCCATCCGCGGGGGCTGCGGGGACGGATGGGTCTGCTGCCACTTTGGTAGGCGACCAAGCCAAGATCGGCAAATCCGGCCCCTCTACCCCCTCGTGTGCGGAGCTCCTGACCAAGACTAAGACGAAGAATGCACAGGGCGGAGCCTCGATGACATCGGGGCCCCTCATTCAGAGGTTACCTGGCGTTTTCGAGCCCGCTGGCTTCAAACGCTTCCTCGTTATTCGCTCCACTGATGGCACCATGTTGTCTAAGGGCAACATGATCCATCAGAGGAGAGGATTAGCTAGTGCAATTGGTAGAGAGCCGAAGGTGACCCGTTTCTCGGACGGCAGCCTTCTGGCGAATCCCGCCGAGGCGGCCAAGATAAGTGCTCTTCGGACACTTCATGGCACCCCGGTGAGTGTGACGCCGCACTCTACCATGAACTTTGTGAAAGGAGTAGTTTATGCGAGGGAACTCGTTGACTACTCCATTGAGGACATCACCCTAGAGCTGGCCGACCATGGGGCGGTCAAGGTCGAACGTGTGATGAGAAAACAGGGAGGGGCTTCGAGACCCACCCCTACACTCTTCGTCACGTTCGACTGTGACAAGCTCCCTGAGTCGGTGCGTGCCGGTTGGTACCGCTACCGCGTGAAGGCATTCGTGCCACTGCCGCGGCGGTGCTATTACTGTCACCGCTTCGGCCATACGAATCGCTCATGTAGACGTGCAAAGTCGGGGTCACCCGAAGTCTGTGTAAATTGCTCCAAGGTCGCACACGATAAGTCCAAATCGTGTGTGGCCAAGTGTGTCAATTGCGGAGAGCCGCACCCTGCTTCTTCGAAGCAATGTGGTGCATATCTCCTGGAGAAAGAAATCCTGGCCGTTCAGGCCCAGGATAGACTCTCATTCCGCGAGGCTAAGGACTTGGTCCTGGCGCGCCCAGCTCTGCCTGGGACGTCATATGCCTCAGTAGTTCAAAAGGCACCCTCTGCTCCTGGCCCATCCAGGCCAACGAGCACGGTTGTTTCCGCACCCATTCGGAGCCCTTCTGCGGGCTCTACTACACCCGGGCGCTCCCCTGGTAGAGCTGGCGGCAAAAAGGGTTCACACCCAGCCCCGGCTAAAACCAGGGCTCCCCCCTCTTCCCCCAGCGTGACCGTTTCCCGTAAGGCGAAACGGCCACGCGCCTCCACCGAGTCGTTAGACTCACCGGAGGCAACACCCCTGAAGATGGTCGCTAGGCCATCTTCGGGGGTTCCTAAAGCTGTCCCCCGAAAGGAGGACAGCAACAAAGGAGCTTCGGCTCCTTCGCCCACGCCACGAGGTGGAGCGAGTGGCTCGGAGACGGTGGTTCCTCGAAAAGAGGGCCCCCCGCCTCCGAAGCCGCAGCGCCCGCCTAAGGTTTCGAGGCGGAGGGAGGAAAAGACTCGCATGGCGAGGTCAACCTCCCCCAATAAGTCCTCGAAGGCGACAGCGCCTCCAGCGCTTTGTCCGGCCAACAGCGCCCGGGGTTCTGCCCCCGGGAAGCGTACGGCCATTCCCGTGAGGGTCTTCAATTCGAGGAGGGCCCCCGCGTCTCCTCCGAGCTAGGCCTGGAGGGCATATTCCTTCAATGGAATTGCCGTGGACTCCGGGCCAACTGGGAGGAGCTGCGGAGGCTCGCCTCGTCCCGTTCCCCGTTAGTTATTTTTTTGCAGGAGACCATGCTAGGCGCGTGCCCACTGCCTGCCCTCCCGGGGTATAAGGGTCTTGCAACCCCACCACCGCGGGACGGCCGGGCTGGGGGATGCGCGGTTTACACCCGGCATGATGTCTCCGTTCTTCCTTTCTCTTTAGATACCTCCTTACAGGCAGTGGCTGTGCAGCTGCACCTGGATAGTAGGTATACTATCATTTCTGCGTACATTCCACCGTCAGCTGACTTCGACGCGGGGGACTTCCGCCGCGTCGTGGCACGGTTGCCGAGGCCCTATCTCTTGCTTGGAGATCTGAACGGCAGGCATCCTCTCTGGGGAGATTACACCATAAATCCCAGGGGACAAGTCCTTGCCGATCTGATCGAAGAGCTTGAGATGGGTGTCCTAAACGTGGATGAGTTTACGCATCACTGTCCGAGAACCGCTTCATTTTCTTGCCTTGACCTATCTTTGTGCTCTTCGGATGCACAGCTTGATTTTGATTGGGGGGTGGTCGATGACCTCCATGGTAGTGATCACTTTCCCATTCAAATATCATTTTCAGGGCAACTGCCGCCTGAGAGACCACCTCGGTGGTGCTTGGCACGGGCGCGGTGGCCTGCATTTCAGGAAATGACTGAATTCTCTATCTCAGTCGAGGAGTTTAGGTCGGTAGATGAGGCCGTTGAGTTCTTCTCCGGCAACCTCATCGCCGTGGGCCTGACTACTATTCCTAGGAGGTCTGGCCGTTTTGCACGCCGACCACTCCCATGGTGGTCGGCCGAGTGTGAGACGGCCCTCAAACAGAAGCGTTATGCCTACATGCGCTATAAGCGCCGCCCGAACGATTTCACTGTCGCTGAATTTCGTCGGGCTAGGGCTAGGTTCCGGTATATTTCGAAGCACGCCCGCCGCTCTTCTTGGCGGGCATACGTGTCTTCACTTAACGGGAAGACCCCTTTAGCTGAGGTGTGGAAGCGAGTCAAAAGGATTCGGGGCAAGTTCTCGCAGGACCCCCCTCCCGTTCTCCAGGAGAATGGGACCGCAATCTCAGACCCCGCGTCCGTGGCGGAATCCTTAGCGACTGCTTTTTCCGCATTCTCTAGCCGTGATGCTGCTCCGCCAGCATTCAATGCACGTCGTCATGTCGCGGAAGGCCGCCAGCTGGACTTTACCTCCAGTGGCGGAGAACCCTTCAACGACAAGTTTACTGTGAGTGAGTTGCGTTCCGCTCTCGCTTCGTGCGCGGACACCGCCCATGGTCCGGACGATGTCCCGTACGCCATGCTTCGACACCTGGGTGAGCGAGGCATGGCCTTTCTGTTAGATCTGTTCAACAGGATCTGGGTGGAAGGTCTTCTCCCAGACTCCTGGCGAATCGCTACTGTGCTCGCCTTTCGCAAGCCGGGGAGAGATCACTCTACTCCGACCGGTTTCCGCCCAATCTCTCTAACCTCTTGCGTGTGCAAGTTGATGGAGAAATTGGTAAATGTTAGATTAGCCTATTTCCTGGACAGCGGAGGCCATCTGTCTTCCGCACAGTGCGGCTTCCGCAAGTTCCACTCCACGTCGGATGCTCTGCTCCGACTGGAAAATGCCGTCTGCGAGGCTTTCCTTCGTAGACAGCACTACGCCACGGTGTTTTTCGATCTGGAGAAGGCCTATGATACCGCATGGCGATACGGTATCATGGAGACTCTCTACACGATGGGGGCGAGGGGACGCCTCCCAATGTTTATATCTGAATTTTTGCGAGATCGTCGATTCCGCGTACGGGTGGGGGGAGCTCTCTCCGGCCCAAAGGAGCAGGAAGAGGGTGTCCCGCAGGAAGTGTCCTCAGTGTCACACTCTTTGCCCTGAGCATCAACGGCATCACCTCGGTGCTGCCGGAAGATGTTCTCGCTACGCTCTACGTGGACGACCTTTCGATCTCTTTTGGCGCGGCCCAGATGCCAACTCTGGAGCGTCGACTCCAACAGGCATTGAACCGCGTCTCTCGCTATGCCAAAGCGCACAGGTTTCGGTTTTCTTTGGCCAAGATTAAGGTGGTGCACTTCTGCCGCCATCCACGGCTTCACCCCGACCCAGATTTGTTTCTTAATGGGGTGCGCCTGGATGTGGTTGAGTCGCACCGTTTCCTTGGTCTTGTATTCGACCGACGCCTCACCTGGGAGGCTCATATTCGCAGCCTTAGGGTCTCTTGTACCCGCGCCATGGACATTCTCCGTTCCGTGACGTTCAGCGCTTGGGGCGCTGATAGGGCTACCGCCTTACTTTTTTATCGATCCTTTGTTCGCTCGAAGCTCGACTACGGATGCGAGTTTTATGCATCCGCAGCCGAGCGTTTATTGCGGAAGGTGGATTCGATCCACCACACCGGCCTTCGCCTTGCGACCGGTGCCTTCCGCACTTCCCCCATTGAGAGCCTGTTGGTCGATGCTGGGGAGTTGCCACTCGCTCTGCGCCGCGTGCAGTGCATCACTCGCCTGTACGCGCGAGCCCGGCGCCTCCCTCAGTCGCCAACAGCTCTCACTGCATCCGCAGCTGATCTCGATGGTGCCTATGCCGCCGAGAGACGCCAGTCATACCCTAAGCCCTTTGGGTTTAGGGCCAGGAAACTCCTTCGAGAGGTAGATATAGCTCTCGGGCCGGTGGCGCCCCTGGTTCTGCCCAGGACGCCACCCTGGAGGGTACCACATTTGGCTATTTGTCGCCACGCCTCTGCTCCCAAAGCTTGTACTGCGCCGGGAGTATTGCGTTCGACCTTTTTGGAGCACACATCGTGTCACGCTGGTACCGTGCCAGTGTATACGGATGGCTCCAAGTCCCAAGAGGGGGTCGGCTTCCACGCCGTATCCCCTCTGTTTGAAGTCAGCGGGGCTCTACCAGGCGCTGCGTCTGTCTTCACGGCCGAGCTGGTGGCAATACACCACTCGGTACGGGAGATTACGCGACGTGCCCGGTTCGGAGACCGGATTGTGATCTATAGCGACTCACAAAGCGCCCTGAGTGCTCTCGGGGCATTGGAATCTCCGCATCCCCTGGTTCGCGATATCCGTGACGCCACGGTTTTGGCGAGCCGGGCAGATGTCGAGATTATCTTCTGCTGGGTTCCTGGACATGTGGGAATTGCGGGGAATGAGCGCGCCGATGAGGGCGCCAAAGAGTCCGCGAGGACTCTGCGACCGGACCAGCGTTTCGCTCTTCCTCACACCGACTACATGGCAGGAATACGGGCAGCTCTTCGGACTGCTTGGCAAAGAAGATGGGAGACGGTCGAAGGGAACTTAAAGTTGCATGCCATTGCGCCGCGACTGTTCCCATGGACCTATCCCCCAATGCCGCGGCGGCTTTAGGTTGCTTTCTGTCGTCTCCGAATCGGACACACTCGTGTGACGCATCGCTATCTGGTGGAGCGCTCGCCTGCGCCCTATTGCAACGACTGCGTCGTCCCCCAGACTGTTCGGCACATTCTTGTCGAATGTCCCAGTCTGGGTGATCTTCGCGCACGACACCTGTCCCGGTACCGGGATGGGCGGGGTCGCTACCGCCTGTCCCTTGTACTCGGGACGAGTGCGTGCACTTTGACTGGTGGACTTGCTGACTTTTGGGGGGAGGCCGGCCTTCTCCCTATTATTTAAGCAAGGTTTGTGTTTTGTTTTGTTTTGTTTTTTGTTTGTTTTTTTCCTTTAGTTGCACGCTCCTGCGCCGGGGGGACCTCTCCCCGACGCACCAGCTTGCTTCCTTTCCCCATTTTGGGGTGTTTTGTTTTGTTTTTTTCTTTAATTTTATTTTAAAGTAGCCTAGAACTAGGCCAGTTTTAATACGGCGACTAATGCCCAAGTAGGCAGTCGCCAGATGAGCCCTTAAAAAAAAAAAAAAAAATGTTGGTCCAAACCATTTCAGTTGACATCAATCCAGAGCAAAGATCCCTCCTCTTCCACAAATGGGTCATTTCTGGTTAGATTCTGGTGGGGTCGCCACCCAAAGCTAAACACACAAATACCACACCAGCCTGACTGGCACACATCTACCACCAGGAACCAGACAGTTCAACACTTATTCACATTATGCTCAACTAAGACAAAACCTCCAGATACACAAAGTGAAGGATTTCTGGGAGAGCCTTTGTCCTTTTGGCAAAGTCCAAAGCTGCAGGCGTAGGGGAGGGACTCTTGCTGGGGGCAACACATGAAAGGGGAGCATTATGGAGATTGTAAGCAAGTATGAAGTAAGTAGTTGTTGTGGATCTTCCTCAGAGTGTGACTGAGCAGCCCCTGTGGGGTGCTATGATGTCCACACTGCAGGGTGGCTAGATGGACTCTGTCCTAACAAGGTTGGTGAGAAAAAGTGAGCGTTATCCCTTAGTTGATTTTATTTTGTAACAAGGTTTGAAAAACCTAGTGGTCTTGTTAGTGCTTGAAAAGATGTTGAGAGACCTACAATACTGTTTATTTCTAAATACAAATTAATTTATAACAATTACAGTATTGTAATAATTATCCAATTCAAATTATGAATATTGAGTCCCCCAAATCTCTTACCAACCAATGTTAATCTTTACTTAGAATATCTACATGGACGACCTTTCGTTCTCTTTTGGCGCGGCCCAGATGCCAACTCTGGAGCGTTGACTCCAACGGGCATTGAACCGCGTCTCTCGCTATGCCGAAGCGCACAGGTTTCGTTTTTTTTTTGGCCAAGACTAAGGTGGTGCATTTCTGCCACCATCCACGACTCCACCCCGACCCAGATTTGTTTCTTAATGGGGTTCGCCTGGATGTGGTTGAGTCGCACCGTTTCCTTGGTCTTGTATTCGACCGACACCTCACCTGGGAGGCTCATATTCGCAGCCTTAGGGTCTCTTGTACCCGCGCTATGGGTATTCTCCGTTCCGTGACGTTCAGTGCTTGGGACGCTGATAGGGCTACTGCCCTACTTTTTTATCGATCCTTTGTTCGTTCGAAGCTCGACTACGGATGCGAGTTTTATGCATCTGCAGCCGAGCGTTTATTGCGAAAGGTGGATTCGATCCACCACACCGGCCTCTGCCTTGCGACCAGTGCCTTCCGCACTTCCCCCATTGATAGCCTGTTGGTCGATGCTGGGGAGATGCCACTCGCTCTGCGCCGCGTGCAGTGCATCACTCGCCTGTACGCACGAGCACGGCGCCTCCCTCAGTCGCCAACAGCTTTCACTGCATCCGCAGCTGATCTCCATGGTGCCTATGCCGCCGAGAGACGCCAGTCATACCCTAAGCCCTTTGGGTATAGGGCCAGGAAACTCCTTCGAGAGCTAGATATAGCTCTCGGGCAGGTGGCGTCCCTGGTTCTACCCAGGACGCCACCCTGGAGGGTACCAAATTTGGCTATTTGTCGCCACGCCTCTGCTCCCAAAGCTTGTACGGCACCGGGAGTATTGCGTTCGACCTTTTTGGAGCACACATCGTGTCACGCTGGAACCGTGCCAGTGTATACGGATGGCTCCAAGTCCCAAGAGGGGGTCGGCTTCCACGCCGTATCCCCTCTGTTTGAAGTCAGCGGGGCTTTGCCAGGCGCTGCGTCTGTCTTCACTGCCGAGCTGGTGGCAATACACCACTCGGTACGGGAGATTACGCGACGTGCCCGGTTCAGAGACCGGATTGTGATCTATAGCGACTCACAAAGCGCCCTGAGTGCTCTCGGGGCATTGGAACCTCCGCATCCCCTGGTTCGCGATATCCGTGACGCCACGGTCTTGGCGAGCCGGGTGGATGTTGAGATTATCTTCTGCTGGGTCCCTGGACATGTAGGAATTGCGAGGAATGAGCGAGCCAAAGAGTCCGCGAGGACTCTGCGACTGGACCAGCGTTTCGCTCTTCCTCACACCGACTACATGGCAGGAATACGGGCAGCTCTTCGGACTGCTTGGCAAAGAAGATGGGAGACGGTCAAAGGGAACTTAAAGTTGCGTGCCATTGCGCCGCGACTGTTCCCATGGACCTATCCCCCAATGCCGCGACGGCTTCAGGTTGCTTTCTGTCGTCTCCGAATCGGACACACTCGTGTGACGCATCGCTATCTATTGCGATGACTGCGTCGTTCCCCAGACTGTTCACCACATTCTTGTCGAATGTCCCAGTCTGGGTGATCTTCGTGCACGTTACCTGTCCCGGTACCGGGATGGGCGGGGTCGCTACCGCCTGTCCCTTGTACTCAGGACGAGTGCATGCACATTGACTGGTGGACTTTTTGACTTCTTGGGGGAGGCAGGGTTTTTTTTTTGTTTTGTTTTGTTGTTTTTTCCCCTTTAGGTTGCACGCTCCTGCACCGGGGGTGCCTGCCCCGGATGCACAGCTTGCTTCCTTTCCCCCTTTTGGGTTTTTTTATTTTTTGTCTCTTTAATTTGATTTTAAAGTAGCCTAAAACTAGGCCATTTTTAATACGGCAACTAATGCCCAAGTAGGCAGTTGCCAGATGAGCTCTTAAAAAAAAATAAAATTGTGTGACGCATGGCTATCTGATGGAGTGCTCGCCAGCGCCCTATTGCGACGACTGCGTCGTCCCCCAGACTGTTCGCCACATTCTTGTCGAATGTCCCAGTCTGGGTGATCTTCGCGCACTATACCTGTCCCGGAACCGGGATGGGTGGGGTCGCTACTGCCTGTACTATACCTGTCCCGGAACCGGGATGGGTGGGGTCGCTACTGCCTGTCCCTTGTGCTCAGGATGAGTTCGTGCACATTGACTTGTTGACTTTTGGGGGGAGGCCGGGCTTCTCCCCTTTATCTAAAAAGATTCCTTTTTTATATTTTTTGTTTTTTATTGTTTTTTTTTGTAGGTGGCACGATCCTGCACCGGGGAGAGGGGGACCTTTCCCCGATGCCAGAGATTGCTTCCTAGAGTGCACGTTGTGCTGAGATGAGAATGGAAATTCAAGAGGGGGAAGAAGGCAATACTGAAAATATGTGTTTTCAGGACACGCTTAAATGTGGTAAGAGAGGGAGAAGACCTGATTTCAGCAGGAAGAGCATTCCGCAACTTAGGGGCGAAGATTGAGAAGCCGCAGTCCCCCATTGAGCAGAGGGATGAACGAGGAATATTCAAAAGAGGTGCATGTGATGACTGAAGGGCCCTAGGCTAGAGGCATGGCGTGGCGACACAATTTGAATGTGTAAAACCTTGAGTAAGGAACTGCTGAGTAAGAGATAGGTATAGTGTGAAAAAGTGTATAAGGTTGTGACTGTCTTCTAATACAGTATGGGTTGTAAGAAGAATGGATGGAATAGACTAATAAAGAGAATATACATACAAGAGTGAATGTCAGGCTGTGTGTAAGATGCAAATGTGGTTGATTGTGTGAATGTTTGAAAAAGGGCATGGTGCACTCCAGTGGTTTTTATGTTCTGTTTGAATGCAGCTTTTTGGCTATGGGATAGCTGAGTGGTCTGAGGCACTCATCAACTGCATCTCTGTTATGGTGAGTCATTGGTTCTTAGCACACTTTCTGACTGACCCTTTTCCTTCGTACATTTTGCCCTTTAGTAGGGCATGCCTGGGGCCTTCTGCCCAAGGATATACCAACATTGACTGGATAGGATGCTATGGCACATAGCCACATCACTATGTAGGTCCAATCTGGTATGGAAAATTAAATTTAATGGGTGGCTTTGTGGGCAAGAAGGGGGGGGGGGAGTTTTTCTATTGGTCTTGATACACACTAATCCACATTTGTGGGAAGGCAGTTGATGATTTTTGCTTTTGTTTACTTCAGAAATCATGTTGAAAGCTTAAAATCATAAAGATTACATCATGCCAATACACATGAACATTGTGAATTTGTTAATAAGGATAATTATATCACATTTCTTGCCAAATTCAAGAACAGCATAGAGTTGTCTTTGCAATCTCATTTGTGCTAAGCCAGTTTTATTTTTAGGGTACTCCTGATGAACCAAGATGTGGTTTTAGTAATGCAGTTGTGCAGGTTCTTCGCATGCATGGGGCACAATATGATGCACATGATGTTTTGAAAGATGAACAAATTAGGCAAGGTATGTAGCAGCTTGAGAGATATATTGTTATGTAGAAACCAGGCAATGGCTCTGCCACTCCGCCCTACAGGGGGAGCTTGTGCTTCGCTAATAAGATTAAAATTTAAAATCTAAAAAAAAGCAGCCATGGTTAAATTTTTAGAAATTTTCCGAACTTCGCCAATTATAATAATTTTAAAAAGGAACTCTAAACTAAATTTCCCACCTTTCAAAATATCACATTGTTAAAATATAGAGTTATAGATGAATGGAATAGAATTTTGATGGTATTATTAAAATTCTATTCCACCAACTTACAGTCCCTAAGCAATTACCTACCCCCATAGACCTGCATTCCATGTACAACTACCCTCACATTCACTCAACATTCTTTAATTCACACTAATGGTATCTGAAACAAGCAGCAAGAATTACATAAAATAGTAAACACCTATAACATTCACATTGCCCTAATTCAGGAATCCTGCTTAACTTCCCAATCACACCTAAAAACTTTACAGAACTATAGAGTATACTAAAACATGATGTATACCCAACACATCAGTTCACTCACCTTGATACACAAGGACATCTTGTGTATCAAGACAGAAACAATCTACAAAATGACCACACAACTAAACTCCAATCATTTGGCAAAATAATCCATACCTACATCCTGCCTAGCTCCTCCCAACACTGTCTAGCATGCTTTTAGCCAAATCTGGCACAACTCTCACAGGACCCTAACCCTCTTTTTAGGAGTCAACTTCAATGCCCACCAACCAAGAGACATCATTATCATCAAACAATTCCTTCACTAAACATACTGAACAATAGAAACGACTAACAAGAATACCACCACAATGCAACGACCGAAACGCTTCTCCGGACAGAACTCTCCGCTCTCCTCGCTTCCACACTAGAACCACCTGGCAAACCTTCCACCTACTCCATTCCTCTTCACATTTCAACCAACCCACCTTATCCACAGCTCTTATCAAAATATCATACACTAGCTACAAAAGGGCTGGGTGGATTGAATTCACAACACACACTGAAAATGTATAACTTCACACTTGAACTCTTCCCTTCCTTCTACCAAGCACTCTCACACCTCCAACACAAGATGAGCAAGAAAATGCTTCAATCCCAACTTCACGCCAGAGAAAAACAATTAGCCAAAACAAAACCCCCACAGCCCTATAACGTGAACAAATCCACAACCTTATCAGACAAATAAATACTCTCATTTTCCCCAAATAACAAGAAAACTGGAAACAATACCTCAAAATAATCAACTACAAAAAAAAACCCCAGCTTCAACAATGGTGAACAATCACACACAAAAAATGGCCGCACTCCCCGCACATGAATCTTCCCTTGCTAAACAAAATCCAGCGTAGAACCGAGTAATGCAACCAGCTCATGACTCACCACCACTAAAAAATTATCCAACTGCTCACCAGCGGCCACAATAGGAAAACATTCAAAATCCTACACAAATTACTCATAGAGCCCATGTTGCTACCCCTATTTCCAACATTTCACAATTAAAAAAAAAACTTGCAAACTGAAGGTCCAGACCACATCTCAAACATCCACCTGAAACACCTCAGCCCCACCTCCACATCTACAATCTCAAACATATTCAACTACTCTTGGCTACATATCACCCTCACCCCCCATTTGGAAATATGGACACACCATCTACATCTTCGAACCATATAACCCCCTGAACCTTTCCACCCCTTCTACCAACCGTTTTAAAAATCCTAGAAAAACTAATCCTCAACTCAATCAAGCCCATTTCACTCCTCTCGCACACCCAACATGGCTTCAGAGAAAAACACACCACAACCACACTACTAATGACCCTAACAACACATCTTAAAAGGATTCAACCAAAACCTCATCACACCACATCACCATACAAAAGAGCACTGGACATCAACTACCACACCAATGACAAAAAATGGATAGCAAACTTTCTCACCTGTACAGTGCCTTACATGCTGCTTTCCATCAAATTCCTAAAGCAACCAAACTATCACCCACATATTTTGCTCCACAGCCAACTCCTTCCATTCAACCATACCACCAGACGACGCTTCTGGGTGTCATCTCGAAAGCCATGTCCAAACTCAACACCTTCAGAACATAAACGAACACCAAATTTGGACAACACAAAGAGAGTTCATCCGCATGATCCTGAACTACACATCCCCAGCTTGAGTGCCAACCATGCCTACTAGACAAAGTTACATAAGATGCAAACACTGCCTTCTGCATTGCAAGTCACAACTGGTTACACAAAAAAAAACATCTATGTCAAAACAAAACTCCTACTCGAGGACCACCTTAACATGAGTCACACACTTCTTCCATAAAGTGTATCGCCCCTCGCACACCTCTCCTCTCCTCTCCTACCCACCCTCCTGTCCTCTACACCCAATTGCTAGATAGCCTACCCCCAACCCCACCAGAACACTATAAAACAGCCACAAAAAACTACATCCCCCGCCCCCTGATATCCACAAATCTGAAGCAACCATAGATCACCGAACCAATTTCACTCATCAGCCTACGATCAAGCCACCAGCCTGTCTTCTATGAATACAAAAACAGATTTATCCTCCCCTTGTTGATTACAACCAGAAAACACTGTCACTCTCATCCAGCATGCCCTCCTCTTGAGGACCTCAGAACCTTTTCCACTGTAACCTCTCTGAGAAGACCACATGCCGTGCCACCCTTCGTGAAAACTGCCAGGTTCGATAGAAGAGAACCTTGGTGGCGACACAGTAAAGTGAGAAGATTGTGAACTTTTTATCCTATCAACTGTAATTATTGATGCTTAAACTGTCTGACTGAGCAATCCAAGAGCCTGACGAAGAATATGACTTGTACTGGCTTTTCTCAGGGTGTAAATTGTGTTTCTGAAGCCTCTTCTGGTTGCTTAGGTCGATCGGCTGGGTGATGTCCACAACTCAGTATGGGCAGGTGGACTGTCCTCATGAGAAAGCGGGGTGTTGAGTGAAATGGATATGTTTCTAGGAAGCTCGTTTAGGGTGGGTTAGGTAGGAGAGTTAAATTGTGTTATTTTAATGTTTCTTTGCGGGAGTGGATGTTCTGGGTTTGTGAAAGCTGGGGCTACTATTTGTGTACATCTCATGTCAAGGTTATCCTTGGTCCTGAAGACTTTGGTTTCAGAGTCTAGGTGGTTTGGGGGTTTAGTCACTTTGCTGCCTGTGATTATTTGTACGGCTTTGTTTGATTTGGTCTGGAGCATGTTGAGTAATCTTTGAGGGAAATTAGGGATCCAAGCAGGACTTGTATAGTCCATTATCCATTACTGATGTATGAATTGTTTATAAGCTATGGTTTTGGGTTTTTTTTTTGTCTGAATATTCCATCAACTCTGACCCCTCCCCTTCCAATAATACTGGTTTCTTTTATGATTCACTAGAGTGCATAAAACACCCCATTTTACCTCTTAAAAAAATTATCTGTTGACTAATTGTAAGAGATCTTTCAACTAGATATTTACTCTTTAAATCACTTCCTAGAAGACTCCAAGCTACCCCCTGGAATTCATATAGTTGGTGGAGTATGGAGTATCATGCTGCCCTTTTGCCTCTCCAAGCTATATGGATCCATGTTTAGTCTTGATTGCGATTACAAAGTTCTTTATAGAATTCTTTTAACAATTTCTTCTTGGATTTTATTCCTCTTCGGTATGGTTTAATTTGTTTGATTGTTTTTTTTTATGGTATTTTTCACTAGATTTATATATTCTATGATCTTTGGCTTATAGAGTTTGTATATTCAATTCTTTACATGCTAATGTCCATTGCCCCCTCCATGGAAGCTGGCTGGTACCTCTCAAGGATTGAGTGGCACTGCCTTTCTGCTCTCCATCTATGAGATCTCCTTTACTGGTGTCCGTCTTTAGATGCTGACGCTCGTGGCGATCTGCAATCACCGCTCCTTAATTTCAAGTCCTTGAAGCTGGCTTCTCTTCTCCAATCTGAGTTCCCACTTTTTTTTATCCTGCAACCATCTTCTTTTCCAGGTGGTGCACATTGCTTCAAAATTCTTGGCCACTGGTCGAAAGGTGGTGCCAATCAGGTTCAACTGGTGCTCACCCCCACCATACTAAATTATTAGCAAAACTTTCTTCAACTACGCCGAACCAGAATACAATACACCGCTTATCCGCATATCGATTCAAAACCAGCCGTAAAAGGTCGTACTCCAAAGATCCCCTCCAACCCAAAGCCACGCTAGATTATCGAACCAGTTTCTCTGGCCCACCTCCGTTACCCCCGCCTTTCTTTTGACCACCTCAGAACCTGTCTCAATATAAGTTATATCTCAAGGAGACCTCTGGGAAAGACTTCGTGCCGTGGTGACTTGCTTGAACGCCCCCTGGTTCGACTGAAGAGAACCCGGGGGTATGGGGGCAAGTAAAGTGTTCAATGCTCGAATATATAGAAAAAACTAAAACCCAAATAAGTCTTGACGGTCTAGGGGTTTCTCTTCATCTTTCTGGGCGCCGCCCCCACTAGCGGGTCACCCCCGAGATTTCTCAGGGGTCCACTTCATAAGACCAGAAATGGACGGAGGCCCTTTGCAAAGAAAGGCCCAAGTGACCGAGTTCTGCTCTCCCCCCCCCCTCCCCCAGCTTTTCCCATTTCGACGCCCCTCGCCCTCCCAGCCGTTTATTCATAGTGGCTTGCCGGCTCAGGCATCCCTCCTCGGGGACCAGCTTTCCTTGGAGGTCCCAGACGGATCCCTGACACCACAAAAGGAGATGCCTTGTACCCTGCTCACCCTCCAAGGTGAGCTGGGTACAAGGCAGCCCCCCGGGAGTGGGAGCTTGGGGAAACCAAACCCTGCCTGATCTGACTTTAGGGCACGCCCTCCCAGCCCCCGGTAGTCTGAAACTATCTGGTCCTTTTTCCTTCTTGAATTGTTTACTCTTTTTTTTTTCATCTTTACAAAGGCGGGGAGTGGGGGTCAGAACCCCGGTACACTGTGATTACGGCTTTTGAAATTTTGTCCAGCAACGGCTACCAGGCATCTTTGAGCCCGTCGGCTTCAAACGTTCCCAAGTTATCCGAGCGACTGAGACGGAACAAGGTTGTCCGATGGATGCATGTTTCTTTCCTGTGCGGGTGACCTTTAACTTGAACTTTATGATAGAGGTAGTGTACGTCAGAGAAGTACTAGACTACTACTTCCAGTACATCACTGAGGAGCTGACCGACCAAGGAGCAGTCAGAGTTGAGCGACCCAGACACTCGTCACGTTTGACCTAGATCGGAATCCTGCATCTCTGGTGGTTGGCATCGACACGGCGCGAAGGCATTCGTGGTTACAACTGCCAATCCCTCGGCTGCACAAGCACGTCACTTCTAAGTGCCAAGAAGGGTCAACCGCAAATTTGCTTAACCTGCTCTAAGGCTGTGCACTCGTCTGGATCCTGCTAGGTGCTCTTTGTCACCTGCTTTCGGCCATACTCCGGCGGCTTATCTATCGCCATTCGGTTTCCAATAGTGGCCTTATTGTTCTCGTTAGTTGTTCATCTTTTGGTTTATTTTGCTGCGTTTGCACATCCTGTTTCCCAAGTGTGCCTCTCCTAACATTTGGTGGCATTTTGTGCCACAACCCTTTTAATGTTTGTGACTCCCGTCTATTCATCCTTTTCGCCGCGACTGTTCCCATGGACCTATTCCCCAATGCCGCGGCGGCTTCAGGTTGCTTTCTGTCGTCTCTGAATCGGAGACACTCGTGTGACGCATCGCTATTTGATGAAGCGCTCGCCTGCGCCCTATGGCAACGACTGCGTCGTCCCCCAGACTGTTCGGCACATTCTTGTCGAATGTCCCAGTCTGGGTGATCTTCGCGCACGATACCTGTCCCGTTACCGGGATGGGCGGGGTCGCTACCGCCTGTCCCTTGTACTCGGGACGAGTGCGTGCACTTTGACTGGTGGACTTGTTGACTTTTGGGGGAAGGCCGGCCTTCTCCCTTTCATTTAACCAGGTTTAATTGTTGTTTTTGTTATTGTTATTTCTTTTTATTGTTGTTTCCTGTTCATTTTTTTAAAGTAGCCTAGAACTAGGCTGTTTGTTTACGGCGACTTATGCCTAAGTCGGCAGTCGCCAGATAGCCCCATAAATAATAAAAAAAATATATATTCCTCCTTTTATAATTTTAGTCTCGATTCAGGGAGGATACTCCGGCGCAAGCGGACCTTCATGTTGCCTTTTGATTACTGTTTTATATTGTCCAGTTTATGGTTTTTAATTAGGTTTAGTAATAGGCTAAAATTGATTGCGGCAACTGCCCTTGATGGCAGTCACTAGACGAACGCCTTTAAAGGGGGGGGGGGAGTTCTTCCCAGTTTTATTTTTGTTTTTACGAGGAGCGGTCAATAAGTTTTGCAATTCGGATATAAGGAAGAGTGTTTTATTATTTTTCAATATAACTACCCTCGACTTCAATGCACTTGCGCCACTTGTCCCTGAGGCTTCGAATTCCCGACAACCAGAAATCTCCCGACTGCTGTTCAATCCACTCCTGGACGGCGAGCTGGACATCTTCATCGTCCCCAAACTGGCGTTCACGCAGTGCAGCCTTGAGCTGGCGGAATAAAAAGTAGTCGCTAGGGGCCAGATCTGGGCTGTAGGGGGGATGGTTGAGCTCCTCGAATCCGCACTCGCGTAGGGCAGCTTGTGCAACTCTGGCCTTGTGGACATGGGCATTATTGTGGAGGAGCAGTACACCGCGTGTCAACTTGCCGCGCCGCTTCTGACGGATGCACTTCTTCAACCCAGCCAGTTCCTCGGCGTAATATTGGCCTGTGATGGTCCTTCCACGAGGCGCATAGTCCACCATCAACACTCCCTCAGAATCCCAGAAGATGGTGGCCATGATCTTCCCAGCTGAGGGTTGGGTCGGGAACTTGATGGGGGTCGGAGAGCCCCTGTGCTTCCAGGCCATGCTTTCGAGCTTGGTCTCGGGATCCCAGTGATGGACCCACGTTTCATCACCTGTCACTATGCGTGACTCGAATCCCGCCGGGTCTTGGTTGTACAGGAGCAGCAGCTCCTCCGAACTTTGACGACGTTGAAGTCGATCATGGGGGCGTGAGGTTTCTAGGGACCCAACGGGCAGAGACCTTGGTCATGGCCAAATTGTCGTGGATGATGTTCATAACACTTCCATGTGACATTCCAAGTTCTAACTCGATTTCTTCGACCTTCACCCGTCGATTTTCGAGGATCATCCTCTCCACACGGGCCACATTGGCTTCGTTGGTCACGTCTGACTGGCGTCCTGGACGGGGGTCATCTTCAAGTGACTCACAACCATGGCGGAAGTCCCTATTCCAGCAAGCAATGGTTGCATAGGAAGGGGCGGTGTCGGTGTACACTGCAACCATGCGTTCATGGATCTCTTTTGCATTCTTGCCTTCCTTGGTCAAAAATTTGATCACTGCGCGGTGCTCAACCTTCTCCATTGTTGAAAAATTTGTGACTGACGATCTGCGATCAGCTACTGCTTGTTAAATAGACGAGGCAGGAGCGTGCGGCTGCAGGTCCTGACTTGTCATAACTTGTCCTAACACCCCCACAAACAGCCATATCGATTCACAAAACTTATTGACCGCCCCTCGTAGCTTTGTGCGGCCAGTATATACAGGATGTCCGAAGAGTTACTATGCACTGGAAATAAATTGTCCCGCCAGGATCCCAATGGAGAAAGTGCAACCGTTAGAGGGTCCAGAAGAGATCCAGTTTAGTAATTTTTGCACACCCTGTATGTGAAAAACGGAGCGGATCTTTCACCGTGATCCTGGCAGTGACTATTTATTTTTAGTGCATAGTAACTTTTCGGACACCCTGTATAAGTTCATCATATAAGGAATGCATTTTATCATTTTTTATCATTATCTTATGGATAGGAAGCAGGTTAGTCTTCATACTAGCCTAGTCGACTGGTAGCCTGGTCATTCTCGTTTATCATCCGGCGACGTTGCGATCTTATTAAGCCCAAGTGTTGTCTCCCCTTAGGTATCAAGGAATACTCGGAGTGGCCGACCATCCCTCAGGTTTTCCTGAATGGAGAGTTCGTGGGCGGTTGCGACATCCTGATTCAGATGCACCAAAGCGGCGAACTCGTCCGGGAACTCGGCAAAATAGGTATCAAATCGGCCCTTCTTCAAGCATCCGAAGAAGCACAGACAAATGAAAAGTCATGAGAATGTCGATAGGCATTTATTAAAATGAATATATAAATAGAATCAAGCCGTAAATAATAAGTTATTAAAATATTACACATGTACATATGGCAATGTTTTGTTCACATTTGATAAAAACCATTACCTTTATTAATTGTCGGTAAGGAGCGGATAAGGAGGGCATGTGGTGCCAAAACGTGAATTAGGGGTGGTAGAATTTCTTATTCCTAAAAAAAAATCGAAGTTTAATTGAATGTTCACACGCGTAAATATGGTCTTCTAGAAAGTGCTGCAAGTTTTTTTAGCCACAAGGATCCTTAAATTGTAGGAAAAGTTAAGTATGGCTTGTTTAGTCGTGCCAAGAAAGGCTTAGAACTGGATTATAAAATTAGTTGAATGCTAAAGTTCACTATTTTGTGGATAGAAGTGAAATGGTTAGGAAAAATCAACGGAATAAGAGTGAACAAAAAAAAAATTAGACTGTGATGAATTAGAGTTGCAATAATAATAAAAGCAGAATCACATTCTAGTTTTATAATTTCACGATCCAAATTTTGTAAAAATGCGCACACCGTCCCTTATGTTAAGAGGTAATTTTCAACAATCTTTTTTGCTTATACCAATGCATACTCCCAATTTTAAAGTTTTCAAGCTTGGGCATCTCCTCTTTCGTGACGGGAGTTCACCATTCTGCTCCTACTCACTCAATATCTCCCTCGCTCTTTTAATAATGCTTTATGTTATCAGGTGGTCTTTTTAATTCAAAGCTTAAACCTAGGTGTATTCGACCAATTAATGGAGGGGGAGGGGGGCACTAGACACAATGGGTCCTATTTTGACTGATTGTGCTGTGTAAGTTAGAATGGGAAGGAAGTGGAATGCGGTGGTATCAACGAGACGAGAATGCTCTCAGGAGCAGGAAAGTGGTGAACCTGGCTAGTTTAAGTAGGTGGACAACAAGGAATGCAAATGGGATGCTAGGTGGTGGAATGCTTCTGTATAGGAAGCGTGGCTTATTTACCGACTCATGGTAGTGCAGCCACGTCGCGAGATGCATTCAACCAAGGAGGCAATAAGAAGAGTAAAGCGGGTAAATTATCAGAATAGGAGCAAAAACCCGTACCAACCTCTGTGAAAATATGCTTCTCCATGGAATTCACTCAGACACCACCACTCCACTTCATACAACTGTTAGGTGCGCCATCCAGCTCCTCGATCGTAGACAAGATCCCCCGACCGGATAAAGATAAGAATGGCAATCGCTGGTAAGCCCCCGAAGGACCAGGGTCGGTCCTGAATATTATTTTTTTTCTCTAGGCATCAACCAGCGATCGGAAAACCTGCCGTGACTCAAGAAAGGTGGGCATTGAGACAGCACTGCATAATGGCAAACGTGTATACAAGAATCACATGCGAATAAATCTTATATTTAAAGTGAGTAAACTTGGGTTTACAAGATTGTGTAGATGAATTGCTTAAGTCCCAAGAGAGGTAGGTGATAGTGTAGGCACTCAGGAGACAGGAAGTGCCAGAGAGGCTCATGTGTTATGGCCGTATATGAAAAATCATGGTCTCGGGTGACGGCGATGGTAGGCACATCAAGGAAATTTAACATAGTTTGTGTTCATTAGGGCTCAACTTTGAGCCCCTTGCTGATCTGGAGGTGACCAAGGAGTGCAGAGGACGGGAATGGAAGCTGCTGTATGCCGATGACCTTGTGCTCACTGCAAGCTCAAAGGAGGAGAGGTGGAAGTAAGACTAAAGGAATGGTGACGGGAGAGTCAGGAAGAAGAGTATCGGAGGTGGGCGTGTGGCGGAGTAGTGGGAAGCAATTCTATTCTGCACACTCAGTGTGGGAAGAGGTGCTCTGGACTTCAGACATGGGAGTGAGAAATTTTGTATGCCCTGGGTGCCGCACGACCAAATGAGAACGGGATCGCGAATGAATGGAATGCTGGAGGTGGTGGACCAGTTCTGCTACCTCGGAAATATACTCGATAGTGAAGCTGGAGTGGAAGGAGCTGTTCGCGCAAGAATAGCCATTGCCTGGAATAAGTGGGTGTCAGGATTACTGGTGAACCGAGGCATTCCATTAACATAAGAACATAAGAAAAGAAGGAGACTGCAAAAGACCATTCATGGCCTACACTTGGCAGCTCCTGTAAAAGAAAAGCTTGGTATATGTAGCATGTGTACGAGCAGCTCTAGTGTATTGTGCTGAAAATTGGCCCTTACAGACCAATTGGTGAAATTCCGAATCAGCAACCTGTTGGGCTACACACTATTTGGTGCGCTCGAAAACTTTCGTGAATAATTCACTGTGATTGGTCGAAAATGGCGCCATTGACGTCATCAATTCCCCACAAGCCGATAATTATGTTCGTTCTCGTTTTAAGCATTAGTTAAATCGATACTTCAGACTTGGGTGGTTGCTTCATTTCATGTGCCCATCTTTCCCTTACAATCATAGCCAAAAGCACGCTAACCGAAGATTCATTGATCAATTTAGTAGAAGACATTAATAGTGATATTTCTAGTTTACACTTATCAGATTACGATCAATTAGATTTACACAACCATAAGTGAAAGCGACTCTGAAGACCATGCTGTATCTCCAACTTTCTGGTGCGCTTCGAAACCCCACGTGATACATTTCCATTTGTTGCTAATGCTAGACCTAAAATTAATCCTAACATAAGTTATAGTGATGTTCTACAAATATACGAAAGTGTAGCCAATGACAAAATTATAAACTTGATTTGCGAACAAAGGAATAAATGCCTCAGAATGCATTGATAATGCCAGGGCCAGTCTAGGTGGAATGTCTAAAAGAAGTCGAATGCAAAAGTGGAGTGATGTCTCCTGAAGAAATCAGACTTTATGAAGGCATACTACTTCTTATGGGCATAGTACCAAAACCAACTTTCGCCTCCTATTTTTTTTTTTTTAAATCAACCCTTGTTAGATTCCCCTATTTTTAGGAACATGATGAAAGAAGACCGCTTTTTATTGATAATGCGATTTTTGCATTTTTCTGAAAGCACGGACTCTACAAATAAGCTTTACAAGATAGAAAACTTGTTGAATTTATACAGAAAGCTTCTAAGAAGTCTATGTCCCCTCCAGGTAAATTTCAATCGATGAAAGCCTCCTCCTCTGAAAGGGAAGACTAAGTTGGAAGATTTACATTCCCCTCAAGAACTAAAGTTAAGAGTTGAATGTTACATGTTGTGCGAAGCTAAAACATATGTTCACAACTTCACTGTCTACACAGGCAAAGGGACAATCATCCCTATAAATATTCCTAATTTGGATGTCTCCCTTCAATCCCATTCAGCAAAAAAAATGTGCTATCTTTGATGGAACATTCTTTTCATAAGGGATATTTTTTTAGGGGTTGACAATTATTATTCAAATATCTTGCTTCAAGGAAGACAGGTGTAATTGGAACCGTCAGGAAGAATAGGAAAGGACTACCCAATGAAGTAACAGCACCTAAAATGAAGAAAGGAGAAGTCGCACGATTTAGGGACAAACTAATGGTCCTAAGGTGGAAGGATCGGAAGGATGTATTTGCCATGAGCACAACACATGACGCTGAAATGCAAAGCCTCACTGCTAGAGGAGGGGTCCAGAAGCAAAAACCTAAGGTCTGCATCGAGTATAAAGATGTAATGACTGGTGTGGACCTTAGGAACCAATTTTTATCAGCAACAAATACTGCCAGAAAGCAATCTCAAAAAGTATTACCGCAAGATATACTTAGGATTTTTAGACATTGCTGTCCTAAATGCACAACTTCTCCACAGAAAGTTAGGTGGCACAAATACTCTTACTCAATTTAAATTAATTACAGCACTTTTTGAGAAATACGGTGGTAGTGTGCCACAATCCACCCGTGGAAGGCCGTCAAGTGAAGAAAGTCCCGCCAGACTTATGGGCTGGCATTTTCTGGAAGAGTCGCCGATAAGTGGTTCCCGCCACGTATGAAGGAAGTGTGTGGTATTTGCAGCCCCAAAAGAACGGAAAGTCGTTCAATTTCTTTGTAAACAATGTAAAGTTTATATATGGCCTACGACATGCTTTGAAATGTACCATACAAAGGTTAATTTTTGTGAATAGTGTAAGTTTCTTTATTTTTTCTAATATTTCCTTAGTAAATATTTTTTGGTATTACTTTAATAAATATTAGAGCAATAGAATGTACAATGATAGGTAAAAAATGGATATTTCCTCTGCGAAAAATACCCAGTTAAGGAGTTAACAGAAAGACTGATGTGTTGAGAGGATGTGATCGACGTATGCGGAGATATATAACTGGTGTGAAATGGCAGGATCGCATCGGGACCTCCGAGGTGGCGGACATATGTGGACTAGTGGAGCTGGAGTCTGAGAAGATTCAGATGGTTTGGTCACGTAGAGAGATCAGAGGAGGGAGCTATGCATATACACGTGGAAGACAGACGGCCACCAGGAAAACTTAGAGGGACTGGGACTTACGGAGGAAGATGCACAGGACCGAAGTCGGTGGAGAAGGAAGAGTCATACGACTATCCAACCCTGCAGAAGCAGGACCAAGAGGACGAAAAACGTCGATGATGATGCAGGTGGTGTCTGAGAAAGCATGGCATAGAGTGTTGCAAGCTGTACATTGGGTTTATGGAATTGAAGAAAGCCTTCGATTAGGAAGTACTATGGTAGGTTCTAGCACTGCATCGAGTGGGTAGTAAACTGCTTTAGGTGAGGCGTGCGGTAGCTTGGAGCATAAATGGGTTGACCAAAGTGGTGTAGCTGTATATGTTGGTATAAGTTCGATGACCATGCGTTATGTTGCTTCTGGGCAAGCGGTTTCATTGACAAAAACGAGGTTTTCAGAGATCCAGTGCTCCCTGTACAGGTAGGTTTGCAAGTCGTATCTGGTTCCTGGTAACAGATTTGCGTGTTAGCCAGGCCGGTGTGGTGTAGTTTTGGATGGGAGAGCGGATCCGAGCCATGCCTGTGTGACTCATTTGTGGACCTGAGGTACCCAGTAATTGGGAAGCTTTGTGTTACGTGATTGGTGTCTAGTTTCAGGACACATGAGATTTGAAGAGTGGTCAGTCATTCCAAAGAAGTCAATAGGGCACAACCACACCACCCCACTTAGATGTATGTCACGTGAGGTTAAGTGGCGATACAACTTCCACTTCCTAGCTGTTTCATGGATCGCTAGCACAGGGGGTTGCTATAAAATTCCCATAAGCAACAGCCCCCTCCGCTCTAACCTGGTCCCTCAGAAGTGCCGCATAAGGCGCGGCGCTACTTAATTGTGGTAACGTTTGGGGTTGGGGGGTACAGCGCAGGGCTGTAGGAAAAGAGCTTAATATCCTAAGCGGTGGGAGGAAGCTACAAACATCATCATCTCTGTGTAGTTGCTGAAATTTCGTGCAGCATTGAGGAATTGTGCGACGCGGAGGTTCGGTTGATGTTTTATCGGCAGGAAATTCGTTTTGGAATAAAGGCGGTTTAGTTGAAGTGCTGAAGATGCATTCTGTTGGGGGGCGTAGGGCAGATGGATTGTTATGAAGGCTTGGGTGATCGATTCCTTGGATTGTCCCTTGGAAGTAATAGGCGATAAAAAGGTTATGTAGGAAAGGAGCGCGATTAGTACTAGTGAATACTAGTTGGGGTGTGGAATGTAAAAGAAAGTTGTGAGAGAGCATAAATTGTTTGGGAATGAGGCATGAGAGGTATAAATAATCAGGAATGAATGGGTACGAGGAACATGGCTATGATGAAAGATATGTGGTTCTAACCGAGAATGTAGCGAGGGAATACGGGGATGTAATAAGAGTGGATGAGAACAGAAATGTAAAGTTAATATACTGGTATGATGCGCAAGGGTTGGAAGATCGTGTAAAAGGTGGCTTAATTGTGTGTTTGATAGAGAAGGCGATGATCGAGTGACAGATGATATTGCCATCAGGGGTAATGGCGGATAAAAGGAGAGGCTATTTAGTGTCGGGTTGATGCATGGCAGGTCCACTGTGTAGGAAAAAAGTAGCAATCGAAACTTTCCACTGTGTGGAGAAAATAGCAATAAAATTTTTCTTGATTGACATAAAGCAAAAATTCTAAATTAGGTCAGAATTTTTCCTTTGGCCTATCAAAGAAAAATGAAAGTGAGGCAGCAACATTCAGGCAGGTGAGTGAGGATCCGGATGGGAACTCATTTGGGAAGATAACGAGGAACTCGGAAAGGAATACTTAAACCACTTTCTCACATTATGTGGCTAGCGCGCTTCAGCGCCACTAAAAACTAGCCCCGCCCCACCCGTTTTCCTATTATTTAGGCACAAGGCCAGCCACCCCTTTCTTCAAGCCGAAGGAACTTTATAATCTTTGTGGTGTATCCGCTCGTCGAGTGTATACAGCGATGGTTTTCGATCGTCAAGGCGTCGGGTTCAATCCCAAGAGAGCGGAGCCTGTCTGACACAAGCAGCCAATCACAACACCGCAGTCTTTCCTCTCCCGTATTCGCAGCACAACATCCACTTATGTTCCAAAGAACCCTGGGGTGAATGGGGTCTTTACTGTTCACTGGTTAGCGTAAAAAAAAAAATACCGAGGAAAGGTTCTTGGTGACAGCTGGCTCACCAGCGATCGTTATACTGATATTTATGTTGGTTTCATTGTGTGCGATCGAGGGGGGGGGGGAGCGGGGGTCTGTCCGGGCCAATAGACGGAGGGCGTTCACTACCTACCTAGGCTAGCGAGAGCCCCGATGGGTTTCCTCTTTGCACAGTGCCCAGGGACTCAAAGAATGGTGTGAAATAGTAACGAATTGTACGGCGAAAGGGAAGATACATACGCTCGCTGCTGTAGGTGAGGTAGATGCAACTTTCTGATTGTGGTAGGACATTTTTTTTAAGGCGCCAATTTGGCGACTATCACCAAGTGCATAAATCGCCATAATCGATAGTAGCTTATTACTATAGTAGCTTATTACTATGTTACATTAAAAACAAAAAAGCAAAGGCACGCACGCTCCGGCCTTCAACACCAGAGAGAGTCAAATAAAATGCAGGAAAGTGCACTGATGTGTATGTGTGTGTGTGTGTGCGTGCGCGCGCCCGAACTCGTCCCGAGCACAGGGGATTGAGGTAAGACAGGCGAGTGATAGAATAATAGGTGGTCAACAAGGTAGGTTTATGCTAGAGTAGTGGATCAAATTTAGCATTAAAGCACCTGGCTGCTGAGAAAAGGCACGAGGTGCAAGGTTTAGGCTGAACTTATGGATCTGAAAAGGGCGAATGAGCGCGCCGTTATGAGGTTTTAGAATGTAGGAATGGATGGAGTGAACGACTTATAAAAAGAATACACCAAGATATTGTATGTGTATGAGGTCGTGCTTGAGGCCTGGACAGATGCTACAGCAAATAGGAACTACTCGTATGTGTGGCCTATGAATGGCCAATTTGGCGAGGTAAAAATAAAGGTGGCGTTTGTACATAAAAGGTTGGGTAGTTTAACATGTTCCCAGACTCCACCTTATGACGAAGCGATTAAAGCTGTAGTTTAAATGGCGTAGTTGTATATTTCAGTCAGACATTGTTCAAATTTATCTCCTTGATTTGGCAAAATGATATACATACTTGCAGTACTCAGGGAATATACGTATTATTATAATGATCTTAGCATGTGTGTGTGTGTGTGTGTGTGTGTGTCCGTCTGTTCCTTAAAAAAAAAATGAGAACAGGATTTTTTTTTCTGGCACATCAATTTTGAATGTGTTGTGAAATAAGAAAACTTTTTCTCTCATACACTTTCTTAATTATGTGAGCAAAGTGAACAAACGCAATAGGCGTAGCAAAAAATGCCCGTAGGGCGGATTTTTGCTAGTTATCTTAATACACTTATATTGGATAAACCCTCTTCATTGCATCGTCTCCCCCCTCGCAAAAGTTTCTCGGGGGGGGGGGGACCCACGAGGGTTGAAACGGACAAAAAAATGCCCCCCCCCATTCCTCAAACAAGAAATGAGGTTGATTCACGCGGATAGCGAACCTCTTTACCCCCCCCCCCCCCGACATTTTAAGCCCTTGGTGAAAACTTTGGAGCAATCCTCCCAAAAGTATGAAAACCATTTTGCAAGGTTGACAATTTTAAAACAAGCTTAATGACACTAAACTTGTGGAATGGACATGAATTTGTCATTCTAAGTACGTTCCTACAAAATAGGGGTACGTGCGCATCAAAGCTTGACGGAAAGGGAATTCGGGAAGGCGATTACTTAGAGCAGCAACCCATATCCAGGCTTGGTCACATCTTACGACAGCGGAACGCAGCATGGATGTTCTCCAGCTCCGCACACCAGCAACTTGTTTAAAACACTAAGTCACCGTTATCTCGGGTGGGTGGTATACAAGATCATATGATGGTCAGAGTACTGTTCAGTCACATGCATATATAAGACGGCGGTCCCATTCATTTCTTGTCGAGGGAACGTTATTCGCTGTTCACACTTGACGTGCTTACGTAAAGTTTTCTCGCCGAATAATATTCGTGCTTTTCTGAATTCTTACGTTCGAAGTAAGGACGCGCGAGCCGAGCCAGACAATTTTAAAAACAACCCTATGGTTGTCTTTGGAAAGAGTAAATACCACCTTTTTCATGTGTCACGCAAAACTGACATGAGCGCTTAAGCTCCTTACATCGTTACCCGCCGGTGGGCACCGTGCAATCGTGGACCTGGACTGCTCATAACCATCGCCCCAACTATGCCAGTCGACTGTGATATGGCATAATTGGGGGAATTGACGGAAGCTGGTTTGAGTAGCCCACAGTAGAAATCAATTTCAGAGGCTCCCCGGGATAAGGGACGGACTGCTAACACCGTTGATTTAGCTTTATCGATGGGGGTTTACTGCCCAGTATCATAGAGGGACAAGCAACCGTCTCTATGCTATGGAGGATGCAGTCGCAAATTAAAAAACAAAACAAGGGGCGGCACCCCCGGGTGAAAGAAATTGATTCGGCCTTCACCCATCATCAAGTCCGCCATAATTCACCCTTTAGGAGGATCCCTTCATCATCCATCACCCCATCAATTACAGTACTGGTTCGCGCAAGCACGGGGGCGCACGAGGGCGGGGGATACTCCTTTTCTGAATTCATATCTCGCTCATCTAATCACATAACATCACTCTCATTCACATAACACAATTCGAGAAAGAAGACAAGAAAAAAAGAGGACTAACTTGGAACAAGGGGAGATGGATACAACGAAGAGTGTTATCCTCAAGGGGATCCCCGTCCAAAGCTCAGGTATGCCTGGTTCTATTTGAGGAACTTAAGGTTGCACTGATCCGATTGATCGACGTGAGCAACGGGTACATAGCATATGTTCAGAAACCAAAGACATGAACAAAATACATTCCACCCGAGGAACGGAAGCCCTAAAGAAAATCGGGCTTGAGGCAAGAGATTGAGGCACAAAACCCATGGGCGAAGGTTTAAGGTAAGGAACCAGTGGGTTGCTGCCCAATCCAAGTGGATTCTATATGGCAGCTAGGATAAATCGAGGCAAATCATCTATAAAAGGTGGAGGAGACCACTTTGTGACAAAAATTTACAAAACGACGGGTTAAAAGATTCCTCCGCCAATATGAATCGAAGACGAGTGTGTTGAGGGATATTTAAAAGGGTCAGGAAACAGGACAACCGGAGAATGGCGAAATGTGTGCAATCCAATAAAAGGTGGGCAACCGATTGGTCTCTACCGCAAAAACGAGGGCAAGGGGTCATATGAACATCACTCGAAACAAGATGGCCGTGAGTAAGTCTCGTGTGGCCAATGCGAACTTGGCAAAGGGCCACCTCCAACGATCGCATTCTATGACGGCTCGAGGGCCAAGAGTGAATAGAATTTTTAATTTTGTATAGTTTGGATGATGAACAGTCATCCCATTCATTCTGCCACAGTTGAAAAATATATTTTCTTATTGAAGGAAAGTAGTCCCTAAAAGGCAGAGCCGAGTTCTCAGAGGATACAGAATGTGCTGAGCGGGCCAGCCGATCAACCCCCTCGTTGCCCAGGACCCCCACATGCCCAGGGACCCAGCAAAAAATAATTCTATATCGGGATGCATTTTGGATCAGCCAGTTGCAAATTTCTGTGACTAAGGGATGGGACGCATTAAAAGATCTAATTGACTGTAAGACACTCCTTGAGTCGGAAAAAAAAATGACAAAATCACTAAAAGGTCAAATTTGGATGAGTCTAAAGGCTAATAGGATTGACGAAAGTTCAGCGGTAAAAATGGATGCTGCTGGAGGCAAAGATAGAGTTAGGAATTTTCCTCCTGGGTAGATGACTGCGGCGCCCACGCCACCATCCGACTTAGAGCCATCCGTGTATAATGGGCAGCATTGTTTGTGTGAGGTCGAATGCTCTAAGAACAGGCTCTTAATGATGCGAGGGTCCATGGAAGACTTCTCCAGGCTCCACATGTTGGTACATACTGTGGGGAGAGGAGCACGCCAACTAGGGGTCAGTAAGGATGGAAGGGTAAGGACCCTTGGAGCACCCAGGTTAGAGAGATGATGTCCTATGCGAAGGTTCAAGGGGCGGGGTAAAGATGGCAACTTATCACATGCCGCCGTTGATTCGGCAGCATACAGGCATCTGTAGACCTCTGATACAGGGGCTTGCTGTACTCGGCAGAGGTGTCGCATGCAGATTTGAAGTCTATGGTAAGGCAAAGGAAGTACCCCTCTCGCAGTAAAGGCTGTTGACAGAAGTACGGAAGGCTCCACTGGAAAGGCGAACTCCGAGGTTTCGAATGGGGTTCAGCATTTTAAGGGCTGAAGGGAAAGCCGATGAGTAAATTTGATAGCCATAATCCAATTTGGATTGGACGAGGGCTGTGTATAATGTCCACAATGTTTGTCGGTCGCTGCCCCACGAAGTGTGTGAGAGGACTTTCAAAATGTCTAGAGCCCGCAGACAGCCTGTTCGAAGTCGGTGTAGGTGTGGTAACCAGGATAATTTGGGATCGAGAGTTACGCCAAGAAACTGAAACTTGGAGACAAACTCTATATCTTCGCCTTGTAGGGAGATAGATGGCGGAACAAGAACCCTTCTGCCCCGGTGGAAATACATTGCTTTGGTTTTGTTTGTGGAAAAGCGGAATCCCTTAGGTTGTGCTCTTTTGGATACAGCATCGACCGCCAGTTGTAGCAGACGCGCTGCTGATGGAAGGCGAGGTGAGGAATAGTATAGTGCTAAATCATCGACAAACAGAGTTGCCGATACACCCTCTGGTAGAGACGAAATAATATCATTGATGGCAATTATAAAACATGACACTTAAAACACTGCCCTGAGGAACTCCCTCCTCTTGGGGTTGCAGGTCAGAGTATGCGTCTCCAACACGTACCTTGAAGGATCGAGATGCTAAAAACCTTTGAATAAGTGATGGTAAAAGGCTTCTCATTTCCCAGGCGTATAGTTGCTTCCAGATGCCGTATCTCCATGTTGTGCGTAGGCTTTCTCAATATCGAAAAATATGGCCAGGACTCGGTGCTTTAATGAGAAAGCTTTCCGGACCGATCCCTCGAAACGTACTAGTAGGTCAAGGGTACTATGACCTTTGCGGAAGCCACATTGAAATAGAGAGAGAAGGTGATTGGTTTCTAGGAACCATTTTAGGCGCTCCAACATCATTTTTTCCAGCAACTTACTAAAACAGCTGGTGAGAGTTATAGGGCGGTAGTGATCTGCGTCCAACCAGTCCCTGCCCGGTTTGACAAAGGGAAGGATGATCCCAATGCGCCATGATGAGGGGTAAAAACCCTTCACCCATATAAGGTTGTACAAATCAAGTAAGAAGAGAGTAGAGTGTGGATGTAGGTGCTGAATCATATCGAAATGGATCTCGTCAAGGCCAGGGGAAGTAGATCTGCAAAAGGACAAAGCGCTAGGCAGCTCATGGATGCTGAATAGAGCGTTATATGGAAGGTTAGATTTTGTTGTGAAGTTGAGAGAATGAGACTCTTCCTTGATTTGTAGGATTGAAAAGCCTTATCGTAACGGCTGAAACTGCTGACGGCGCGGAAATGGTCAGCAAAAGCATGGCTGACCGCCAGGCTGTCATTCACTAAGGAACCGTGTAAGTTTAGTGTGGGGGTATGATGATCAGCATAACGGCCCCTGATCTTATTAATCCTCTTCCAGATCTTAGCGCTAAGTGTCAAAGAGGAAATTGATGAAACGTAACGGCGCCATGAATTTCGGCGAGCCTGACGAAGGGTTCTTTGGCGAAGTGCACGAGCTCGGTTTCGGTCAACCTTGTTGCACAAAGCTGGGTTCTTTCGGAATCGGGCATGGGCTAACTTGTAGTTTTTGATAGCTGTTGCACACGTCGAGGTCCGCCAGGGCACGGTTGAGCGGCCCGTGGCGGGTCGCCTCCGTGGGATGGTCTGTGTTGCTGCATTGTAGATAGTCGCGTCCATTCCATTGAACGTCCCCAAGGATGCACTTGTGAAGGATGCCCATGGGAAACCTTCCCAATCCGCATAACTTAAGTCCCACTTAAGGGGCATGGTTGTATGAGGGCTAACTTGAAGGGCCGACAAGAGAATAGGAAAGTGGTCACTCCGTGAAGCAATCGAGGGTATTTTCGGTGTCTGAGGAGTTGGTCCAACCGCTACGTTTGGTGATGTTGTAGTATCAACTGATTCCATCGGATCATGGGTAGAAGGGTGAGCGGAATGAACAGGCGATCTGAGCGAGGTGTGTGGAGCTGGGTGTATATCTGCCATCGTTTGGATCAGGATAGGGCCTAAGTCCTGTGAAGGGCGGGACGGACTTAAGGGCATAGAATGTTCAGCCATAGGGTAAAGAGTCCATTGAAAATTCTCAGGGTTCGGCCTAGTCATCTCCAGAGGCTGCCCGCTTATTGGTGGTCGATGACCCAGGTGAGGAATCCTTCCTCTTACCACTGGGCTTTGGGTCTCGGGGCCGGGTGGATGAACCTTCACTGGTCGATGTTGAAGATTCTTTCAAATAGCGTCTGATGTCTTCAAGTGTCTCACCCTGAGCGTCTCTCCCAGCTAGAGCTGCTGGAGAGAGGGGGGCTACATTGGTTATCTCGGTGTGAGAGCGGTGCTTCGACTGCATATCCTGAATGTTTCCGACGCTGCGAGTAGATGTAGGATGAAGTGCTTCAGGCTGGTCTGAACTCGAGCGTGATGGTCGGTTTCGTCCAGCGTCACGTAAAACGTCAGAGAAGAGCCGGCAGTGGTGAGGTTTGTGCTCGAGTACGCTGGCGGGCCTCTCTTATATCTAGATGTAGGGAGTCGCGCAAAGCGAGCACCTCCTTTTCATGTAAAAATATAGAACAGAGTTTTGACGCAGCACTGTGGGTACCTCCACAGTTAGCCCAGCGAGGTGTTTTGGTGCATTCGGAGCCATGGTAGTCAGAGCTACAATTCATGCAGGAGCGGGGGTGCCGACAGGCACGGCCAACATGTCCAAATTGATTGCAATTGAAGCAGCGTCTGGGTAGTTCGATGTAGGGACTTACCGGGACACGAAGGTACCCAGCTTTAATATACTGAGGCAGTTCTTGTCGTTCGAATGTTAAAATCAGTGTGGCGGTTGGGACTAGTGGAGCCTAATGTTTTAGTTACCCTGTGTACGCGTGTGACACATTGGGTACTAAGCTTACTCTGAAGGCGGGTGGGGTCGTAGTCCTTTAGTTCGTTTGAACGGACGACACTTTTGACTAAATTCAGACGCGGATGAGGCGAGACAGTTACTGGAATTTCAGCAATCAAAGATAGATTTCGCACAAGGTTGTGTTGAGAGTGGGATGACACCTCAACTACGACATCACCACTACCTCTTGACCACATCCGGCGGGGTTCACCACAGCGAGACTCAAAAGATTCATTGACGTCAAACACATCGACTTTTGCAAGTGGGGTGTCAGATGATGAATTCATGACAAGAAAGCGAGGATAATCTAGATCTGGGTCTACTTGTTGGAATAGGGGTCCAACGAGCGAGGGAAGCTGAAAGGGGAGCTAAGGAACGTTTGGCACGAGAACCCTTACGAGAGGGGAGGTTTTTGGTTTATGGCTAGCCATTGCAAAAAGAAAAAACTTCGCATTCTCCCTCGGGACTCTCCAACATGGAGGCCTACAAGGGCCCGGCACTACTGCAACTCTACAATCGGTTACGTCCAGTATGTCTTTTTGGAGAATGGATACGGATCCACCACACCATCTTTAGAAACCTAAGAGGCTGCCCGAGTTCTCCTACGCACGGAGAAAAGGGGACAACGATGGGTTTCTCCTTGGACATTCGGTAGACGAAGGCGGTGGAGATGCCCAGCCTCTTCCACCTTCATTGAAGAACAATTCGGAATCAATCCATAAGACGAGCAGAGGTCGGCTATCTATAAGGGCCACTAGATAGGTGAAGGAAGAGGGGGAAATAAAGGGCAGTGGAAGAACGTAATAGGGCAGGAAAGAAAGAGGGGTATGTTAAAAGTCTTGTTGGCAGCACCATGGTACCCCTAACGGGCCCAGGGCTGACCCCCCCCCCCCGCCACGAGAAGGCCAGAGCCTCTCTGGGAACAACACCTGAAGAAAAGATCCCAGAGAGGGAGGGGGCCCATGGGCGAAGATTAAGGAATAAATCAAATTTAATAACCACACCCATGTGTTTAAAATCACCTTCCAGACCACCGAAATGGCACAGAAAACCAAAATAGATGGGTTCCTAGGATTCAGCATGAGGATCCCATCCGAGAACATCGAACATGAAAAATTCCACAACATTCAAATGTGTTTTTCCTGTTACAAACTGGAAAATCATACGACCCACTCCTGCCCCAATAAGGACAAGAAGCTATGTTCTGAATGCGGGCAGGAGGGTCATAGGTTTAAACACTGTGCCTCAACGACCAAAAAGTGCCTAAATTGTAACGGTGACCACCGAACTTTGGCACTAAATTGCCCCAGAAGAAAAGAGGTAATAAAGAAAAAGGAAGCAGCTCGAGCCCGTAGTGCCCAGAGCTACGCGGCTGCAGCATCAAGACCCAATTAAACCTCAACCATAAAACAACCTACGATGCAACTCAACTCCGAATTGAGCTCGAAGATCCTCACATGCATCATTCACGCCCACATCGCTAATATGAGAAGCTCAGGAAGTTACGAGAATGAACTTAATTCACTACTACAGACAAACAATCTACCTACAAATAAAGTACCTAAATCCCCGGACTCATTAAAAATACTCAATCCAAACCACAGTAAAAGTAAAGCAGGTAACATCTGAGGAAGATTCAAATGAATCCCAAGAAGAGTCTTCAAGCTACTCGCAATCCGAAGAAGAGAAAGAGACAGAAACAAGAACAAGATCCCAGAGGGTCTCCATGAGTAAATTGAAGAATCTCTCCCCTCCAGATAACAATTATCAAAGAGGAATAAGAGCATGGAAGTAATCCATGAAGAAACTCCTGAAAATCCATCCCCTGCTCCCCAAAAGGTTCCCAACAAGGACCCCAGACTGAAGAAACGGTAGATTAGTCCTCTTAATGCAGAGACAGGTTAAGAATCTTGAGTATCAACACCGACGAATGGACCACGAAAAGAGTGCACTATGGTAACATTTTCCAAAAAATCAATGCTGACATAATACTCATTTCGGAACACGGAGTTAACACGGATAGTGACATAATCAAGATACGACGGAGCAGCCATTGCGATTAAGAAGGGAATAAAATTCAAGCAACTCAGGAACTTGGAGAATCCTACCTCGCCATAGAGGTAGAAATAAGCCTGGGGAAGATGGTCGTTGCCACGGGATACCAACCCCCAAGACGCGACTATTTGCGAAACCACACTATCACGAGTATACGCGGGCAAAGGGTCCCTACGATATTTATGGGGGACCTGAACGCACGATGTACCGAGTCCGGGTATACTCGAAGCAACGGTATAAGTAGATGCTTGAATACTCTCCTGGAAAGGAACATCGTCCAGGGACTGGGCCCCGACTTTCCGACCTTCATCACGGAAAGGTGCGCCACCAAGCCTGACATCTGCTTGGCCAACTTCCTCTTACCCTTTAACTATCACATGAGCCCTGAAGTGATACCTTGTAGCGACCATATTCATACCATCACATACAAGGAAGAATAACGGCAGTGAATTGAGAGCGAATGCTAAAAAATTACATCCCAGAGAACGTCGACGAAGCGACGCTCGAGGAAATAGACGAAGAAAAGGAGCGGGTAGAGATCCAGATGATCGAGGGTGACAGAGTCGATTCCCCAAAGTGCATAAAGAACGATCTCTGCATACAAATGGTTCGATCGTATAAAGGTTTACACCGTAGGCTGAAAGGGGTGTATCAAATGAGCATTAACACCGGTACATCGCGTGATACAATGTACCGTATGCGAAATAAAGGAAGAACTAAAAATTCTAATTTACGAACAACAAGATGAGAAATGGAATGAAGCTATCGAAGAACTAGATAGCGGAGCAACACCGAGAGAATTCTGGGCGAAAATCAGGAGAATGAGAGTAAAGCCCCAGAAGAAAAGGATGGAATTAGAAGACTACCAAGGTGAAATTAAATCAGAGGAGAATGAAATGGAGGAAATTCTCAGGCTGGCAACACTGGGAATAGATTTTCAGAATCAGTGAAGAAGAAAATGAAGACTTCGACAAATCCGAACTAATGGCGACAAATTCAAGATCGTCCCATTGGGAAGAAGAAAAACAGCAGATGCGCGAGTGGAGAATACGCGTTATCCCTACACGAACGAGTGCAAGGTACTCGGGATGAAGGTCACTTCTAACGGGACAGGAAGCACGTCACAGAACGGATCCAAAAAGCATCTTCGGCAGTCACAACCCTCTATAGCTTCATAAACCTCAGCCAAAAGAATAAAAGGAAACTGTATCTGGCGCTAGTCAGACCCACCTTCATCTATCCCTCAGCATCTCTGTTCAGCGTCCCAAAAGCAGCAAAAGTAGAAATGCAGAGGATACAAAACAAGTGTATGTACATCATCACCAATTCACGAAGGAGGGAGAGGAGGAAGCAAGTGGATCTACACAGAGCGGTGGACATCAAGCCGCCCAATACGATCTTAAAGGAAAGAGCGTCAGGTAAGAAAGAGAAAATTACAATGAATAGCACCGAGGATATTAGAACACTCATCGCAAAAAACCAACGAGATCCCAGTCGCGCAAGATTCCCAAGCAGCGTCAGCAAGCTTGGAAATGCAATTGTCCCATTTTTTGTATAGGAAAAAAACTACCGACTAAAACCGACGACAAAAAGCAATCGATAACGAAGAACCAAATCGATTTTAGCTCAAAACCAAAGAAGACCACAACTACCTAGTGATGACAAGGATGAATAAAAATGAAGAAAATAAGCAAGTACGAAACACAGAACACAACCAACCAACGATGAATATAACAAAAACATTTACAAAAATCAAATAAGACATATAAGAAATGATGTAGAAACAAAAAAACATAAAAGTAACCTAAACAACTAAATTACACGCCAAGTTAACGTTAAAAGCTAAATTAGTACACGAATCCAAAGGTTCGAAAGCCTTATAGTAATATATACGAGTATATATATGCATACATACTTGTGTACATATATATACATATATAAAAAACAACATTAATATACAAACAAAATAAACAATGAAAGAGATTAGCCTGATCTCCAGGCACCTTTGCAAATCTTGCAACCCTAAGACTTCCTTATTTTCACCACTATTTCTCACACTCATCACTTCCCCACAATAATAAAAAATAATTCTTGTTATTGTTTCTTGTCCCTCTGAGGAAGCTCTGCGGAGCGAAACGTCAGTAGTAAAGAACCTCGTACCTCTCTTGGTTTAGCTTATTCTTCCTCTCCATATATATATATATATATATATATATATATATATATATATATATATATATATATATATATATATATATATATATATATATATATATATATATATATATATATATATATATATATATATATAATTCCATGAGAGTCTAAACTTTAGTGTCTTAAATGCAATAGCTGGGATTATAATTGGCAAAATGTGAGTGAAAAATACCCCTCGCTGATCAGGTAAATCCATTTAGTTTAGTTTAAGGGAAAACAAAGTGGTAGTCGCCCAATCCTAATGGATTCTTAATGGCAGCACTGTTAAAACGGGGTCGCCCGAAAAAAGTCAGAAGAGGCGTGGGAGACACTCAATAGAAATGGGGAAAAGCAAAGGATTAGAAGAAAACAGCACAACACACACAGGCGCACACTTAAATTACAGGCATACAACACACATCTTAAAACAATGGCGGCGCGGGCAATAAACAAATGACATGCGCCAGCCGCACGGGAGGGCGCAAGGCAAAAGATAAAACAATAAACCTAAACACAAAAATGGAAAGAATTGATAAAAGGGATAAAACACCACTTAGTGATAGAAATGTAAGGAGGGAGGAAGACCGAAGGGAGTCCTCTGCTAAAAGAAAGCGAAGTCGAGCAGGATGGGGTCAATGCCAGAAAGGGTAGGGAAGTAAGAATTTCGAAGAGAAGCAAGGCGGGGACAAACTACCAAGATGTGAGCCACAGACAGATCGCCACTGCAAAAGGAACAACTTAACTCCATTTATGTTTATAGGAATTTCTGATCTGCAAACTCAAAGGATCTGAAACGGGACCTCAGATTATTTAAAAAAAAATAATGCTCGCTTCCAAATAAAATCTGCGGTGACGGAGAGGTTAATACCACCACCGTAGTAGCACTCACTACAACCAAATGTAAAATGGTTGGAGACAATGGGTTGAGAATCCTTTTCCATATTATAATCATAATGCGTCCAATGACATCGAAATGAGGAACTATCTTCTCCCGGCCCTAACTTTAAGCAGGCATTTATCATTTCTTCCTTTTTTCAAGTGCTATATCTTTTTCCCCCATCCTACGGCATATGTCCAGTCGGTAAACAGTGTGTTAATTATATTGAAGGAAATAAATGACGTTAGTTAACGAACTTTTCAATACCGTGTATTTAGAAAGGGCTGCGTTTTGCGAGAACCATCTTTAACGCTCTTCGCCCATCGTCTCGTGCCATAGCATCAGAAACTCAGCGCAATTGGTACGATATAATTAAACAAGAATTAAAACCAGCCCTAAATCGACGGGAGGTAAAAGCAAAACTAAGGTACACAAAGTTCAGTTCAACGAACTATCAAACAGTTTGTGGCGTTGGAAAACTCCCAAGGAAAAACAAGCAACCTCAAAAATCTCCAATACGAACCTTACTGCAGAAGCAGATACCATATCACAATTTCTTGCGATGTGAAAAATTAAAACTATTTGAATCCAGAATGGTTTGCCTCGAGACACCATCGCAACCCGTCCCATCAAGCTTGAAGGCAGGTACAGGAACCTAACGTGATTTCTTAGATCATGTTTTTCATGTAAGAATGTAGTCACGCACACACCATTCATTATTTTACTAAGAATGGAGACGGAAAACATTTTTCAAGACTAAGTGGAACCGCTTTCCTTGTGTCACCGCGCCTCAATGTCACTAAGCTACATACTCCCACCCTTAAACGCAACAATCCCACCAATATCACAATTTCGCATCGCGTTCGAAGGAACGAAATTTTCGGGTACGCAACTACCCTAGAACCCCCTCCCCCCCACAGACACACATCGGGACTGTCCCTCTTTAGGACGCGTGCCGAAAGATGGTGGGAGGAATTTTCCCGCCCCACACAGGAACAGAGTTATCTTCTTTTCTTTAATTTTGCGATCTCACAGTGGGGGCAACCAGAGAGGGTCAGAGTGAAATCTTACGAATGGATTTAATTGGTTGGGTTTTCACGACCTGGACGGGAGGAGGAACGAGTAGCGACCTAGGACCTCTCTTCCTTCTCTTTGTTGTACTTTTGGAGCTCCTTCAAAAACTGGGCTCGCGGCTTCATGACGGTGGCCTTGTCTCCTCGGCACTTGGGACAAAACCACTTCCCTTTGGGCTTGTTGGTCAAATTCACGCACGAAAAATGGAACCATTCGATGGGACAGAGGTCGTTGTCGCACCCAATCATTTCTCCATAAGATACCTGGAAACAGACCCCATCAGAATAAGCCGAACTTGGCAGTGGAGGTGGTGGTTTTTCGAATAAGATGCATAAACTGGATTTTGAACCTGTTCACAGAGGCAGTACGTGGGTTCATTAGGGTCGATGGAGATCTCAGCAGGAGAATCTTCTCTCTCCCGCTCCGTCCGCGATTTGCGCTTCTTCTTCTTCGAGCTCCTCTTCTGCGACGAGCTCTGCGAAAGTAGGAAGAAGAAATCGGTAAGGCGGCATTTAAGAAGCCTACTATTTCTCAGTGAGGGCCTACTAATTTACGTTGACTCCGAATCACTGGTATCTACAGCGTATGACAACCGCCGGAAAGTCGGCCCGAATCGAGACTACATCCAGCGACTAAACAAACCCGATGTGGCTCAAGTGAGATAAAATGGGAAGCGATAGCCCAATTATTTCAATAAACTTTTGTTGAGTGTCGAAATAAGTGTTTCACCTCAGCATATAAATTAGTGGATTTTACCGCCGATCTGCACGCATTTAAGATACAGCATATTTAACATTGGGTTTGGGACATACTGTTTACCGTAGGATCCGAACCACGCAAAGGAGGAAGAACATAGTGAGCTCGAACAAGATCGGGGGTTTCGGTAGCCCCAGCCCCTTAACTAAAAGTAGGCTACAACGGAAAGTGAGCGACATTTAAGAATTAATTTTATTATGATTAATTGCGATCTCCATCCCTTTCTTTTGGCAAGATTTCCCGACAGATAATGAAATCCACAATCATTAGGAAGCACGGGGATACCGGAGACCGGGTCTTATGGTTGGGGAGGGAAGGGGGCAGGAAGAACGGTAGTAGTGCGTTTTGAGAACCCTTCATGGGACTAGGGAGAGCCATTCGTATATCAGAAAACGGATTGGACGCCCCTGGCGATGTAGGTGGTGTTAGAAGACCCCCCCCCCCCTTCCCACCTCCTAGCTGGGAAAACAAAAAACAATCATGAAGAGCGAGGGCAGACGGTGGAATTACCTTCAATAATGGGCGCTGATAAGCATCAATTCCATGGGGCGGATCCAACATCACCTCACCAAAAAGGGGTCGGCGTGCATCAAAGCCAATATACCCCTCTCCCTAATCAAGCAGAAAACCAGCCATAATTTTTTTTTCACGTGAAATTGACCGCTCATGGTTCATCCTAAGGCCGAAGGGCCTTAGCACACCCCCCTCCTTTTACACCAATCATCTACTGCTTCCTCGATGTCATTTTCCTCTCAAACATTCACATAATCAACCCATCTTTTACACCCTTCACACACAGACAATGACGCTTGAATATTCTCTACACAAGTTTATTTTTATCCATTCTTCTTACAACCCACAATGCATTAAAACAATCAGTCACAAACTTGTTCATACCCCTCGTTCCTCATTATATCCAACATTCGCACACCAAGCATCTCTTTAAAGTTGCCCATTTGCACTCTCACTCGAGGCTTGTTTTAGATTTCATACCATAGTTTCACTCCCAACGTTGCCACCAGCACACTCTCATGCACATTCCACACTCAAACCTTCACTCTTCCCTAACGCTCTAATCGCCCCAGAGACTTTCCTACCATTTAAAACATTGTACTCGCAATTCCCGCTTCATCTGTACCACTACCATTTACAATGCTTCCTAGATACTTATAACTTGGCACTAGTTCAAGGGTGACACCACACCCTCTCCTCACAACGAAACACAATTACCTTACTCTTCACCCGCCTCACACCGGCGCAGGAAGATGCAACCTACAACAAAGTGAAATAAAATGCAGGAGGCCAGACTCCTCCCAAAAATCGTATAGTCTGCAAGTCTGTGTAAACTAACCCGTCCCGAGTACAAGTGACAAGCCCGCTCGGCAGGTAAATTGCACGAAGATCACCCAGACTGGGACATTCAACAAAAAAGTGCCGAACACACTGGAGGACAACGCAGTCGTCACAGTAAGGTGTAGGCAAGAGATCCATTAAATGGCCTTGCATCCCGCGAGTGTGTCCAATGCGGAGACAACAGACAGCAGCCAGAGGCCGTCGCGACATTGGGGGATAGGTCCATGGGAACAGACGTGGCGCAATGGCACGAAACTTTAAGTTCCCCTCGGCCTCTCCTATCAAGAAGCCCGGAGAGCTGCCCGTATTCCTGCCGTGTAATCGGTGTGAGGAAGAGCAAAACGCTGGTGTGGTGGCCAGTCCTCGTAGACTGCTTAACACGCTCATTTCCACGCAATTCCTACATGTCCAGGAACCCAGCAGAAGATAATCTAGAAATCCGCTTGGCTCGCCAAAACCATGGCGTCGAGGATATCGCGAACCAGGGGCTGCGGAGATTCCAATGCTCCGAGAGCACTCAAGGCACTTTGTGAGTCGCTAAAAATCACAATCCGGTGTCCGAACGGAGCATGTCGCGTTATCTCCCTAACCGAGCGCTGTATTGTAACCAGCTCGGCCGAGAAGACAGACGCAGAGCTTGGCAGAGCCCCGGTGACTTCAGAGGAGATACGGCGTGGAAAGCGGTGCACTCTTGGGACTTGGAGACATCCGTATACACTGGCACGGCTCCAGCGTGACACGGAGTGTGCTCCTAAAAGGGGCGAACGCAATACTCCCGGGACTGTAGAAGCTTTGGGAACAGAGGCGTGGCGACAAATAGCCAAAGGTGGTACCCTCCAGGGTGGCGTCCTAAGCATAGCCATGGGCGCCACCGGCCCGACAACTATATCAAGCTCTCGAAGGACTTTCCTAGCCCTAAACCCAAAGGGCATAAAGTATGACTGGCATCTCTCGGCCACATAGGCACTGTCGAGATCAGCTGGGGATGCAGTGAGAGCTTTTGGTGACTGAGAAAGGCGCCGGGCTCGCGCGCACAGGCGAATAATACACTGTGCACGGCGCAGAGCGAGTGGCATCTCCCCAGCATCGACAAGTAGGCTCTAGTGGGGGACGTGCAGAAGGCAGCAATCGCCAGGCAAAGGCCGGTATGGTGGATCAAGTTCACTTTCCGCAATACACACTTTGCTGCGGATGCTTAAAACTCGCATCCGTAGGCGAGATTCGAACGAACAAAGGATCGATAAAAAAGTAAGGCAGTAGCCCTATGAGCGCCTCAGGCGCTGAACGTCACGGAACGAGAAATATCGATGGCGAGAGTACAAGTGACCCTAAAGCTGCGAATATAAGCCTTCCCGTTAAGGCGAGGGCAATACAAGACCAAGCAAACGGTGCGAGTCCACCAGGAGTCTGGGAGAATACCCTCTACCCAGATCCTGTTGAACAAAGCTAACAGAAAAACCATGAATCACTTATCCAGGTGTCGAAGCATGGCGTACGGGACATCGTCCGGACCAGGGGCGGTGTCCGCGCATGAAAATAGAGCGGAACGCAACTCATTCGATGTAAACCTTTCGTTGAAGGGTTCTCCGCCTATGGAATTAAAGTCCAGTTTGTAGGCTTAGGCGACATCACGACGCGCATTGAATGCTAGCGAAGTAGCATCCCGACTAGAGAATGGGGAGGAAATGATCGCGAAGTACTCGATCACGGACGCGGGGTCCTAGATTGCGGTCACATTCTCCTGGAGGACAGTAGAGGGATCCTGCGAGAAAGTGCCCCGAATCCTTTTGGCTCGCTTCCACACCTCTGCTAGAGGGGTCATCCCATTAAGTGAAGACACGTATGGCCACCAGGAAAGGCGTCGGGCGTGCTTCGAAACATAACGGAACCTAGCCTTAGCTCGACCAAATTCACCAACAGTGAAATCCATCCGGCGCCGCTTATAGCGCATGTAGGCATAACGCTTCTATTTGAGGGCCGTCTCACACTCGGCCAACCACCATGGGAGTGGTCGGCGTGCAAAACGGCCAGACGTCCTAGGAATAGTAGTTAGGCCCACGGCGATGAGGTTGCCGGAGAAGAACTCAAAGGCCTCATCTACCGACTTAACTCCTCGACTGAGATAGATAATTCAGTCATTTCCTGAAATGCGGACCACCTAGCGCCAAGCACCACCGAGGCGGAAGCAGCCCAGAAAATGATATTTGAAAGGGAAAGTGATCACTAGCGTGGATGTCATCGACTATCCCTCACCCAAAATCAGGCTGTCCATCCGGAGAGCACAAAGATAGATCGGGACAGGAAAATGAAGCTGTTCTTGGTTATTGATGCGTAACTCATCCACATTTAGGACACCTATTTCGATCAGGTCGGCAAGGACCTGACCCCTGGGAGTGATCGTGTAGTCTCCCCAGAGGGGGTTTCTGTGGCCGATATGCATTTGTTCACGTTAAAAGGCATTTGCCACGTGTCCGACCACTCCCCAATCTTCCCAAGATCTTCCTGCAGGCGGGCAGTGTTTCCATCCTTTGCAACGTTCATACCAAGCTTGGTATCGTCGGCAAATTTGGAAATCTTGGCAACCATGTCACCGTCCATGTCGTTGACGTAGATGATGAATAGTAGTGGTCCCAGGACAGAACCTTGAGGCACCCCGCTAGTAACGGGCACCCACTCAGAAGCCTGTCCATTCACCACCACCCGTTGCCGTCTGCCACTTAGCCAGGTCTCGATCCAGCCAGCTACTTTTCAGGCTATGCCCAGCGCTCGCACTTTCCGGAGAAGGCGGCGGTGTGGTACTGAATCAAAGGCTTTTTGAAAGTCTAAGTAGACCACATCCACCGCCTTGTCCCGATCGTGCTCACTGAACACGAAGTGGAAGAATTCCACAAGGTTCGTCAGGCATGACCGATGCCTTCGGAAGCCATGCTGGGAACTCCTCAGTAGCAGGTTTGACTCTAAATACGACGTCATTTTGTCCACTATCATGCTTTCCATGTTTACCGACTATCGAAGTCAGACTGATAGGTCGGTAGTTTGACGGTTGGCTACGGGCTCCTTTCTTGAAGATAGGAGTCACCTCCGCTTCACGCCAGTCTCGAGGAACGCATTCGGTCCGTATTGACATGTTGAAGATTGCGCTCAGGTGTCGTGTCACTTGATCGCGCACTTCTTTCAACACTTTAGGTAGAAACCCATCCGGGCCAGGTGACTTATTCGTCATTAGGTCACTGATCTTCTTTTTTATTTCCCCTTCGGTGAAGTCCATATCCTCCAGCTTTTCCCCCAAGTAGGAATCCATTGGCTGGGGGGTGGGACTACACTCTTCAGTAAACACTGAAGAGAAGCAGTCGTTGAGCAGGTTAGCATTTTCTGCATCTGAATGCTTTAATGCCCCCTCCTCATTTCTCAAAGGGCCAATCGTTCGACGGATTGGTTTATGGCTGTTCACATATCCAAAAAGCTCCTTGGGATTCTCTTTACAGAGTCTCGCCACCCGGAGTTCCTCAGACCGCTTAGCCGCCCTTATGCTGGACTTCACTCTCCTGGCTAGCCTCCGGTATTCGTCAAAGTCGCCCGAGATCTTCGATTGCCGGTACACAGTTCTCTTCTCCCTAAGCAGTTGGCCGATTTCTCGATTAAACCACTTTGGTTGAACAGAAGACCGACGGGGCCATTTCAGAGGGATGAAACGTGATTGAAGACTCATGAATTTATTTTTGAAACTATTCCGCGAGTCTTCAACAACATCGCACACTTCTAGCCTTGCGTCCGTCAGTCCAGCACGAAGACCTGCAAAGTCTGCTCTTTTCAAATCGAGTTTCCTCGATTTACAAGTTGTAGGCCCTGCCTTCGGGACTTTGACTACAAATCTAATTAGTCGGTGGTCACTGCCACCGAGCTCTTCGCCAACAGAGAGGTCCTCAACGATGTCATCCTCAGAGGTGAAAACCAAGTCGAGAATATTGTCTCCTCTCGTTGGCTCTCTCACCCATTGAGTCAGGAACTCGTTGTTCGCGAACTCCAGGATTAGTGCGTTCTCGCCACCGGGTCCTCTGGTTTCCCAGTCAACTTGTGTGTTGAAATCACCCATGACGATACACACTCTGTCTTCGACAAGTTCTCCTAGTAGCTGGTACAGATCTCTGTCCTTTTCAACGTGTTGGGCAGGAGGTCTATAAAGCACCTGGATCCTGTATTTGGCAGGACCTATCTCTAGGCAACACCTAGTAGTTCATGGTCGGATACGATGTTGCAATCCGTCGAGTTGAGAGTATCCTTGACATACAACATCACACCACCACCCTCTCTGTCTGGCCTATCTTTCAGGAAGAGCTGGTAACCGGGAATCGTGAATTCACCTTCAAAATCTCGGCTTGAGGTTTTTATTCACGACTCCGTTATGGCCACCATCTCCGGTTCTTCTGTTGCTACGAGGCCACGAAGTTCTAGAAACTTGTTTCTGATAGACCTCGCATTAAACAGAAGAACTTTGAGGGAGTCCCCGACTGCAGGACTCCCTACGCTCTTCCGTTTCCCGCTTTCTTTCTCTGTGGCGGGGTCACTCGCCTCTTTGTGACTTCAGAAAAGGTCTTTCCTGGAGTAACACGGGTTTACTGGCGTACGTCTTCCTTCACTCGGGGTCTGACACTTCTTTGGGTCCGCTCCACAACATCCTGGATCATGTTCGCGAGTGCAGCTTTCCCTTTAAAGGAAAAATGCACTCCGTCCCTTTTGTAGAGGTCATTTCTCCCGTAAAATGTGCGGTAGGGGTCTACAAAAAAGACTCCTTCCACCGTACAAAGATCTCCCAGGCGTTGGTTTATGGAGACATTCCTCGCGTGAGCATTGCGGGATGGACCTCGTCTTGGGAGTATCCCGACCACGACACGTCTGCGGGTGTTTAGCCCACAGTCGTCAACTCCTCCCATAACCGTGGTCAGGATCTTCCCGCTGGCGCCTACTTTGCCTCCTCGTAGGTAGAGATCGTTGCCACTTGCCATGAGGGCAACTACTGAGTTCTCAGAGATCTGAGATTTCTCAGCCTCCACCCTTATTTCTCCGTTCCCCTTTCCTGGAAGGCAGCTTACTTTCACACTGGTGCGAAGGCGGGCCGCTAGCAAGTGTTGTAGATCCCGCGCTTGGGAGTCACCGATCACGATGACCCTCGCGCATTTGGGTTCAGAGGACAGAGGCTTTCCTTTCAGTATGGGCTCTTTCGATTCCTCTTTCTTTCCCACTTTTTTTGTTTTTTTCTTCCGTTTCTACTTTCTCTTCTGTTTTATCTACTGTTTTTCCTTTCTTACTCTTCCTTTTCTTCTTTTTGACGCCCTGAGTAACCCCAGCAGCTGCTGGCTCTGGGACATCGGATGGTTGGCCTATCTCTATCGACGCGGTGCATGAGGGCCCAACAGAAGAGCCCCTCCGCGTCGTTGGGAGTTTCTTGTTGCTGTTGCTCTACCTTGGTGGCTTTAATCTCTGCAATGATGGCTTTGAGATGACGGATTTGAGTCACATGCTCAGACTCGAGGATTTTCACCTTTTCTTCCAGCCGTCGTGTTTTTTCCTCATAAGATTTAAAAAGTTCTTTAAGCTCCTGAAGTTCTGCGCTTAGGACGCAGTCCGTGCAGATACTTCCAGGGTGGCATTTTGAGAAACACCCCTCCGGAAAATCTACGCACCACTTGTCCTTTTGGCATGTCGAGCAGGTATACATTAACGCACCAGGTCCTTTCTTTCCAGTCATGCTGAACACTTTATATCTCTGAATACTTTGTGACCACTCAATAAAAAAGAAAGGGGGTGGTGAGTTCGCCCCGCGCGAGTCACTCCCGCCTATCGATCGGAGAGGTTTCAGATCTTTCAGAAGGCACGCTCCTTGTGCTGCTGTTCGTCCGACCGAGTCGTCAAACTTCGGCGTGCCGTGGCTCCCAACCAAGCAGCACTGACGGTCCCCGAAGAGGCCATCGATTTCTCACCAGGTGAACAACGGAGCACACCCCGTACTAAACTCCTACTAGTTCCCTTCACGACGGCCAAGATCTCGGAGCAGCGTTCAATGGATATCCCGCCACACCAAGAGACTCGACCCAAGGCTTTTTATTGGCCTGGCAACCAACATGGGAACAAAGGGCCGTCACCTCGGACCAATGCTACCAGAAGCACCCGTCAACGGGCACTGGGAACGGTCAATAATTACGCGCCAGGGAAGGGGTTAACGGGGCACTACCCTCATCCCATTCATCGTGCCCCAACGCCTAGGACACCTCTAGTCCTAGTCTCTCGCAACCAGTGAGCGTCGATTGGCGTTGTTTATAGAGGTTCCAAAGCCTCTCTTCTGACGCGTGAGGTAGCTGCCAGGTCCTTATAGGTAGATAGAGGGAAAAAAGGGAAATAGGTTACATGATAGTAGGCTTTTTTTTGTTTTTTTTTCTTTTTGTATAAGTGGGAGATATAGGATAAAAGTAAAAAAAGGAAGGAATGACGCACTTAGTCTGGAACCTCGTTTCCGACCAAATCGACAAGGGAAGCCCTACCAGGGGTACCCAGAAGAGGTACCCCCGCCGACATAGCTCGAAAAGTAAAAGGTACACACAAGCTCTCTTCCCGCGACAAGGGGGCGTCACCTCTCCCTCTACTTTCTTATGCGTAAGTGCAAGTGGGCGAGCTCGCAGCCATTTTCAGAAAGAGAGGATTCCTTAAAATTTCAAATGTTCTTTAAAAACATAGACTATGGTTAACACTCTAAAAGATATATAAAAAAAGGAAGAGGGAGTAAAAACGTAGAAAAATAAATGCCTCTAGAATGCTGTAAAATCGAAGTCAAATCCTAAGACACGACGCGTCTATCCGGTCCTAAAAATGATAAAACATTAAATTTCCTTTAAGAGATTTGTCTCTGATAAAAATTTAAACACTCGGTTCATGTTAAAGGTGCACGGAAAGGATGCTCCTCAGAACCTGCTGAGGACACATCCCTTGGCAAGTAAAAGGAAAAAGCCTTTGCCTCAGAGTATGGAAACGTAGGCGTTCAGCAAATAGGTGGAGTACAGACATTGGTACTCCACAGTGAGTGCGCATTGGAGGCTGCTGAAGGCCTTCCATCAGGAAGTCATGTGTCAGATGGACAATGCCCAATTCTCAGACCACATAGAATAACATGCTGAGTAGAGGTCCTAGTAGTGCGTGGTGAGGGGCGGACTGACTGTTTGATGGCATGCAGTTTAGTTGGGGGGAGTTCATCCCAAGTCTTCTGCAACTGGTCAACACGTACTCACGGATGTATGGCACGACATCACGGAAAGAAAGAGGAGCAGGGGTGAAGGTGCCTAGAGATGCAGCTGCCTCGGCAACAGCATCTGCTCTCTCATTTCCTTTTATACTTACGTGGATAGGTACCCAACAGAATAAAACTTCGTGGAACTGGAAATAAAATGAATAAAGCCTCCAAAGAGCTGAGGGAATCAGAGAATATTGTATAGGATCCCGGTGATGAAGAAGCGATGGTATACAGTGCAGCCAGTATCGCGACAAGCTCAGCCGTGAAGATAGAGGCTGTATTGGGCAGGTCACAGATGGGAGGGGAAGATAGCAGAAGCTCCTACCCCATCAGAGGATTTAGATCTATCTGTGTAGATAAAAGTGCTTGATTTGTGGCGCAAAGTGTGTTCATAAAAGAGGCTTCGTAGAACCGAAGGCAAGAACTTGGTTTTCGGTTCGCCTGCCAGCACCTTGCAAACCCTAACGGGTAGCAATAGCCATGGGGGTACTTTAGGGATCTGTATCTCCAGTCATACGCAGGGCAAAGGGGCGAGTCAGCGAAGGAAACCTGCCATATGAGGCCACCAAGTGAATATTATAGGTGCCCTCATATACAGGTGAGTGGGGGAGCTGTTGCAGCCTGAAAAGGTACTGCAGGTAAAAATTAAGGCGGTGAAAGGACCCCACTCTCTGCATGGACTCCATACTGGGGAGGACTTGAATGCTCCCAAAGCTAGACGCACTCCCTGGTTCCTGATAGAATTGAGCTTATCTAGGTTTGAGGATGAGGCTGAAGTGTACACCTGTGACCCATAATCCAGCTTAGACTGGATCAAGGTAGATCACTTCCCCACGAAACATGTGATAGAAGTTTTAAGATATCCATTGGACTGGATCAAGGTAGATCACTTCCCCACGAAACATGGGATGGAAGTTCTAAGATATCAATTCTCTTCAAGCAGGATTTTTTCAAGGCAGTTATATTGGGGACCCAGGAGAGCTTTGAGTCAAAGATAACCCCAGGAAATTTACAATGAGGCTCAAACGAGATGGGGGAGCCATACAAAGATAAGGTTGGCTGTTCCCATTCAACTTGCCTGAAATTGTAGAAATGAACTACCTTTGTTTTTGAGGATGACAGTCGGAAGCCTTTTGCAGCGGCATTCTTGGCAATGATGTTAATGGCCAGTTGCAATTTACGGATGACAAATGGCAGCCGAGGCGATGCTGAAAATATTTCCAAGTCATCCACATAAAGAGTTGTCATTACCCCTACAGGAAGATCAGTAATAATGCTGTTGATAGCCACTGAGAAGCAGGTGACGCTCAAAACGCTTCCCTGTGGCACGCCCTCTATCTGATCGACAGGCTCCGATATGACATTTCATAGCCTAACACGGAACGTGCGTCCAGCAAGAAATTGCTGTATGAACCTAGGAAGATGGCCTTTGATACCCCAGTCATATAGTTGCTTTAGGATACCATATCTCCAAGTGGTACCATATGCTTTTTCTATATCAAAAAAGACAGCAATGGAGTGTTGTCTCTTTGAGAAAGCTTGTCGAATGCAATCCTCCATCCTGACCAGCAGGTCTGTGGTGCATTGTCTCTTTCTAAAACCCGACTGTGAGGGAGAAATAAGGTTGTGTTTCTCCAGAAACCATACCAACCTGGCATTCACCATCCTTTCAAAAAGCTTGCATGGGAAACAAGTAAGGGCAATTGGACGATAGTGGGTCGGAAGCGTCCCTTCCTTTCCTGGTTTACAAAGGGGAAGTATGATTGCTTCCCTCCAATTGGAAGGGAAACCGCCCTTAATCCAGATATAGTTAAATATATCGAGATGTGAAATAAGTGTTGAATGCATATTCCTGATCATATCATAAGAGATACCATCAGGACCAGTTGCGGTGGATCCAATCTTTTAAGAGCACTTCGAAGTTCATGAATGGAAAAGAGCTTAAGTATGGTTCATTATCCATACAAGGATCCATGAAGTACAAGAGGAACCGCTCTTGTATTTTGCTGACATGTTGAAATTCTAAGGAATAATTGTTAGGACTGGAAATGTCAGCAAATGTCTTTGCCAGCAAATTTAAAATTCTGGACAAGTCTCCCAAAAGCTCGCCTGCTTCAACTATATTGGGGGCAGAGAAACCACTTGCTCTGTCCATGAGCTTTTTCATTCTTTTCCAGACTGTGTCTGGTGGAGTTTGGTGGTTGATAGAGTTGATGTACCCTTTTAAGGAAATTCGGCGAGCCTGGCGGAGGGTACGTTGCCGTACTGCCCTGGCTCGGCTACGAGCATACTTGTTGATGGCAGTAGGGTTTCGATCGTAGCGACGACAAGCTCGCTTGCACTGTCACCACTTTGCTGCATTCCTCAGACCAAAAAGGAAGATGGGTCTTGTGGGAAGCAGTTTTGGAGAGGGGCATGGAACAATTCACCGCCTGATTGATATGATCATAGAAGTTCTCCAGGACCATGTCAATGTCGCCCTGAGGGAAGTGTCCAGAATGGTGAGAAAGGTATTTAAACTTTGGCCAATTGGCTTTCCTGGTGTTCCTCCTCCCGGTGGGGGAGGAGGGCCACCCAGGCATGAGGTCAGAACAACTTGGAAGTGATCGCTTCCTCTCAGATCAGGATCCACCGACCAGCTGTAATCTGCTCTACAGTCTGAGGAACAAAGTGACAAATATACACAGGTAGAGCTGTTGGTCTGGGCATGGAAGGATGTTGGAGTGCCATCATTAAATAATGACACATCCAAGGTCTCCATAAGTCTCACAATCAGATTTCCCTTGGGGCTGTAATCATAGTCTCCCCAAAAGTGGTGTCTTACATTAAAGTCTCCAACTAGTAGGAATGGGGTCGGGAGATGAGATTGGCTAATTTGTTAGCCAAATCTGAAGCAACTACTCCTTCACCAGGAGAGGTAGAGTGAGCAGACGGTCTGTTCTCAACGGCATTGCAAGTGAGAACAGTCTTCATGGACACAAATAGCCAAACCATGAATAGGTTCTGGTGGATTCTTAAAATATCCCACATAGTGGGGGATATTGGGTAATCGACGAATACCCAATTGGGTCTCCTGTAATGCTATACAACTAGGGTTGTAATCATGAAGAAGGAGTTTGAATTCTTCCCATTTGGAGAAGATCCTTTGTAGATTCCAATTAACAATTGGAAACATATTCATTGTTTAAGGGTAATTAAATTTTTCTTTGCACCTGGTGAAGGTGACTGGGGTTTTGAACCATTTTGATTTTTAGGTGTAATTAACACTTGAGGCATAGGTAGTTAGAATGTTTTGGGGATGGCACTTTTATTAGAGGGCGAAGAACCATCTGTCAGTTGTGAATATGACAGGGTAGTTTTTGCTGGCAAAGATGCCTCCGAAGATATTGGGTCCTCTCTACTGGTAGGTAGTAATGTCGAGAGAGATGGTACCGAGTCATTCTGAGAGGTGGTTGGTGGGTCGGCAGGGGTGGGTGAAGAAACCCCAGAAGGCTGTTTGTCCTATTCAAAAAGGGCCACAGCCAAAGCTGGGTCAGAAAAAATCCGCTCAGCTTATTCTTGAGTTACTGATGCTGTGGATGTAATAGGCTGGCTAGTGGTGACTGATGGACTCAAGGAAGATTCAGTGGGAGGAGGGTGGATGTCCAAAGGTGAAACGAACACCACACGAACATCCTCGAAATCTGCCTCCATGTCTTCAGGACATGTCAATGGTTGGTTGGATGCTGATGGAGGGGAATCTGAGGAACAGTGAGTCCTTTTGCGCCTTGGTTTAGGAGAAGCAGGAACCTCCCTAATGATTGGAGAGGGAGGAGGAGCATCATTCTGAGGCAGAGATTCTATTGGGGCTTCTTGATGGATATTCTGCGGCCGTAAAAGTGGAGGTCTAATGGTCTCTGCTGTCTGTTACGTACTGGTCTGGTCGCTCTAAGAGCGTCCGCAAAACTCACTCCTGGTTGTATTTATAATTCTTTAGCTCTCCTTCTAGCATCCTTCATGCTAATTAGGAATTTATTCCGAAGAGCAACCACCTCTCTCTCATACAAGAAAAAGGTGCACTGCTTAGAGGTGGCTAGGTGGTCGCCACCACAGTTGGCACAAGGGGGACTAGGGCACGGTGTTCCATGGAAATCAGAGGAACAATTGACATATACCCTCACCTGTCTGCAGTGCTTACTGACATGTCCAAAGCATTGACAATGAAAGCACCTACGGGAATTCTCCACGTAGGGCTTCACGGGAATATACAGATAACCAATCTTGATATTCTTTGGGAGTTCCAACCTATTGAAAGTTAATATGATAGTAGCGGAAGGAACTCTGGTGCCATTAGCATTATGAGTGACACGGAATGCACTAACTACCTTCTGAGAAGTCAGTTTAGCAATAAGCCGGTCCACATCATATTCAATAAGCTCCCCCGACCTGATAAGCCCCTTGCAGATGTTAAAGGTACGATGGGCTGACGAGGAGATATTGAGGGAAGCAAGAGAATCCAGTGATTTGATTTTTTTATGCTGATCAAAAAATCGTGTTACTTCGTCCTCCCCAACACCTAGGGAGGGGGAGGGCGCGCTTGGCGGCGTATCTCGATGTGCAGTCCCTCTATTCTTATCACTTGTCTCTATAATATAATAAATAAGGTTAAGAGAAAAGTCTCCATAGGATGAGAAATTCCAGAATGTGATCATTTACACATAATGGGTCCCGGTCCAGCATTGCTGACCCGGCCCACCATTGCTGACCCGGCCCACCATTCAGGTGACATTGTCCTGTAGCTTAAACCATAAAGGATGGTCCCGGCATAGCCACATTATAGGTGTATGGGAGGAAGGTGAGCAGAGTCGGCGGCCCAACACAACCCATACTTGCGCAAGCTAGCGGGCTTTCATGCCCTTGCAACAGGTAGGAACCTCACGGTATCCACTGCCGCTCGACTAAGGCTCATAAGAGGACGAAAGTGCGCCGAGCAGCCAGAACCTCTGTGGATAGGAGGAGCAAGTGTGGAATGGGTAGGAGGGTGTGAAACAAAGAGAAATAGAGATAGGCAGGTCCATGAATGAGTAGGGTGGGTGATCACCTATTATTATTATACTCTGGATGGCATGTAGTCCACCAAGAAACCAAGGCTACCGGACCGAACTCTGTACAGGTGGAAACACTCCTCCTAGTACAAAGTGCAGGGAGAAAAGTTTGAGGACATAGCTGTAATGATGATAATAAATAATATTAAATAATGCTAAATACTATTAAATAATAATAATAATAATATACTACTAATAATTAATATTAATCATAATAAATAATCATAAATTATAATATATTAAAATGAATACTAATAATATAAAAATCATACTAAATAATAATAATACTAGTACAAATGTAAAATAGTGTTGAGTAGGGGCGAGGGGAAAGCGCCCCAACAACTCTCCCAGGCCCCATCAGAGAATTCACATCAACCCAGTAACGGGGCTTCCTAATTTGCACTAGGGGCCGAGAGGACGTGCAGCTCCTCCAGGTACCAAGTGTAACAGGATACACAGGGTAGCCACCTGCGGGGCGGTCAGGAGGGTATACGGAAGTCCACTGACATCCCTTTGTGGGTGTGCATTTCTTTTGGTTTAAGGTCTCTTCTGGCAACGGCTAGCGAGGACGCGCAACGGAATCACAAACTAGCTAGTTTTAAGTTGTTGTTTACAACTGCCCAGAAACAACTGACCTATGCTTCCCCTCACCAATTAGAAGATTACGGGACAAAGTTTTGACCTTACAGCCTGTTGTGTTGTATGCCCCGACAACCTTACAACAATTAAGTGGAGCAATTATGTCAAGAATCTAGGCGGGTCTTTTGGCCGATTTGTGTGAAGAAACAGAAATTCGTGGTAAGGTACCAGAGAAAACAACATCTTGTATATTACGGCACCTAAGCTGTAATACTGTGGGAAAATCCTGTATGACCGCCAGAGTACGTTGAAACGGATCGTCTGAGGGAAAGACCCAAAACAGAGGCAACAAAGGGAACCACTAGGGTGCACATCCCCCCCCCCCATCCTTCGCGTGCAGGAAACAAAACAACTAAGCACATAGGAAAATTACGAAATAAATTTGGCACTTGAACATCTAAACAATTTTCCCTTTAGAAGTGACTGGTCTTTGGGTGGTATCAGCTTTTGTCCGTACTCGTCTCACGCCGCTAGGACAGAATAAGCGCTCCCCCCCCCCCCCGACGACCACAGCCCCAGAAAGCTGCAATTTGGAGACGCACCCTGTTGTTGACGCTGCGAGTGACGGTGGCTTTCTCGGCGAGGGGCGTCGTCGGCAGCTCGCTCGAATTCTCAGGCTGCTGCTGGTGCTGCTGGTGATGGTGGTGGTGGTGAGTTGTGGTGTCGGCCTTAGAGCGGCGGGGTCGCTTGCTCGACCTCTCCAACGAAATTTCTTTCCCCACCTCCGCTTTCTCTTCCTGCTCTAGGTCTGAAAGGGAAAAGTAAGGGAGTTGGAATCCTACCTGGTGGTCGAAGTTAGTCACACGAAATGGGAATAATTATTCAAAGAATCCCACCTATGGGTATATCAACGAGGTATAAGTTACGAGATGGGTCAGTTTTCCATTGTGGAAGAGATTCTTCTGACCGGATAATTAAATTTACATAAAGATTAGAATGACAAGTGATGACAAGTCAGGAAGCAAGGGGTTGGTCCTCATCTGGGGATACCAAACAACAATCGGAGAGCTCTTTGGGACCCAGGAAGGGTGTACTAGTTCTGTGTCAGAGATATAAGTACACCATCAGCAGGCTCTAGGACTGAGAAGAAAAGTGGATATGTTATGCTGTGAAGACAAGAAGGCAATATAGGGGTGTTGTGATGGTCATGTGCGTGATAACGTGTTTAAGGAGCCACTCACATCTGTGAAGGTAGGTACAGTATGTCCACAATAGGCAGTGTCACATACTCAAGTTTGGTGTCCGTTCACGCTGGGACAGAACCTGTACCTAGGCATTAGAATTCTAAGACCTTCCTTATCCAGTAGACTTAAGAGAATAATAAAACAATTGAAAAATCGATACATGGCAGAAAGGCCATTTAATAACATAGCATTTAACAGATGGAAGGAGACATGAGGACTAATCCCGAAGCAATCATTTGCGCAAAACCTACCAAGTGGAAAATTAGAGCGATGTCAAGGATCTTGGAGCCAGGACCCTCACAACAGGGAAAGACGGTGAATTTGGAAATAATATGAGGGAAAGAATGATCTTGGATCAAGCCCCAACACCATGGAAAGAGGGATCTTGGAGAAGGACCCCAATACCAGGTTAAAACGGTGATTTGGAGACTGACTCTACCACCGAGGAAAGATGTGATCTTGGAACCCCCCCCCCACTTTTTTTTGTAGTTACTGTCCAAATAGTGACTGCCTACAAGTCGTTGAAATTATCTTATAGCCTAATACTAGACTAAATAAGAACAAAACCAAAGAAAACCAAAACCAAATAAGAAAAAAACACAAAGAAGAACGGTCCCCCGGCGCAGAAACATGCAACCAACACCAGAGTCAAATTAAATGAAGGAGGCCAGCCTCATCCAAAAAGTCAGCACATAGTCAACAAGTTTGTGTGCACGAATCCGTCCCGAGTACAAGGGGCAAGCGGTAGCAACCCCGCTCGTCCAAGTACCGGGACAGTTAACGTGCGCAATAATCACCCAAAATGGGATATTCAACAAGAATGTGCCGAACAGTCTGGGGGACAAAGCATTAAGGGGCGGAGGAGCGCGCCATCACATGGCGATGCGTCCCGCGAGTATACTAAATCCGAATACGACAGAAAGCGACCTCAAGTCGTCCAGGCATAGGTGGGTATTTCCATGGGAACAGTTGGAGCACAATGGCACGCAACTTTAGTTTTTTTTCGGCCATCTCCCATATTATCTTCTTTCCCAAGCGGCGGCTGCCCTGATTCCTGCCATGTAGTCGGTGAGAGGAAAAGCAACATGTTGGGCCTGGTCACCCAGTCATGACGGACACTTTGGCGCCCTCATTCCCGCATGTCCAGGAACATAGCAAAGATAATCTCGAGATGCTCACGGCAACCGTGGCGTCATAGATACTGTGAACTAGGGTGTGTGGAGATTCCCAATGCCCCAGAGCACTCAAGGCGTTTTGTGATTCGCTAAAGATCACAATCCGGTCTCCGAACCGGACACGTCACGTTATCTCCCGTAGCAAGACGTGTATTGCAACAAGCTCAGCCATGAAGACAGATGCAGGGCCTGGTAGAGCCCCTCAGACTTCAAACAGAGGGGATGCAGAGTGGAAGCCGAACCCCCTCCCGGGGACTTGGAGCCATCCGTATACACTAGCACAGATCCAGCGCGAGAGAGTGTAGTCTAAAAAGGCGCTGTAGAAGCTTTGGGAGCAGAGGCGTACCAACAAATAGTCATTTTATTTTTTTTAAGGGGCTATCTGGCGACTGCCAACTTAGGCATAAGTCGCCGTAAACAAACAGCCTAATTGTAGGCTACTTTAAAAAAATTGAAAAGAAAACAATAGAAAGAAATAAAAATTAGGAAGCAATAAAAATAACAAAACAATAACAAAAACAACAACTAAACCTAGTTAAATGAAAGGGAGAAGGCCGGCCTCCCCCCAAAAGTCAACAGGTCCACCAGTCAATGTGCACGAACTCCTCCCGAGTACAAAGGACAGGCGGTAGCAACCCTGCCCATCCCGGAACCGGGACAGGTAACGTGCGCGAAGATCACCCAGAAGGGGACATTCGACAAGAATGTGCCGAACAGTTTGTGGCACGACGCAGTCGTCGCAATAGGGCACAGGCAAGCGCTCCATCAAATAGCGACGCGTCACACGAGTGTGTCCGATTCGGAGACGACAGAAAGCGAACTGAAGCCGTCGCGGCATTGGGGGATAGGTCCATGGGAACAGTCGCGGCGCAATAGCACGCAACTTTTAAGTTCCCTTCGACCGTCTCCCATCTTCTTTGCCAAGCAGTCCGAAGAGCTGCCCGTATTCCTGCCATGTAGTCGGTGTGAGGAAGAGCAAAACGATGGTCCGGTCGCAGAGTCCTCGCGGACTCTTTGGAGCCCTCATCGGGGAGCACATTCCCCGCAATTACTACATGTCGAGGAACCCAGCACAAGATAATCTCAACATCCGCCCGGCTCGCCAAAACCGTGGCGTCACGGATATCGCGAACCAGGGGATGCGGAGATTCCAATGGCCCGAGACCACTCAGGGCGCTTTGTGAGTCGCTATAGATCACAATCCGGTCTCCGAACCGGGCACGTCGCGTAGTCTCCCGTACCGAGTGGTGTATTGCCACCAGCTCAGCCGTGAAGACAGACGCAGCGCCTGGCAGAGCCCCGCTGACTTCAAACAGAGGGGATATGGCGTGGAAGCCGACCCCCTCTTGGGACTTGGAGCCATCCGTATACACTGGCACGGTTCCAGCGTGACACGAGGTGTGCAGCAAAAAGGTCGAACGCAATACTCCCGGCGCCGTACAAGCTTTGGGAGCAGAGGCGTGGAGACAAATAGCCAAATGTGGTACCCTCCAGGGTGGCGTCCTGGGCAGAACCAGAGGCGCCACCGGCCCGAGAGCTATATCTACCTCTCGAAGGAGTTTCCTGGCCCTAAACCCAAAGGGCTTAGGGTATGACTGGCGTCTCTCGGCGGCATAGGCACCATCGAGATCAGCTACGGATGCAGTGAAAGCTGTTGGCGACTGAGGGAGGCGCCGGGCTTGCGCGTACAGGCGAGTGATGCACTGCATGCGGCGCAGAGCGAGTGGCATCTCCCCAGTATCGACCAACAGGCTCTCAATGGGGGAAGGCAGGAAGGCACCGGTCGCAAGGTCCAAGGCGAAGGCCGGTGTGGTAGATCGAATCCACCTTCCGCAATAAACGCTCGGCTGCGGATGCATAAAACTCGCAGCCGTAGTCAAGCTACGAACGAACAAAGGATTGATAAAAAAGCAAGGCAGCAGCCCTATCAGCGCCCAAGCGCTGAACGTCACGGAACGGAGAATATCCATGGCGCGGGCACAAGAGACCCTAAGGCTGCGAATATGAGCCTCCCAGGTGAGTCGTGGGTCGAATACAAGACCAAGGAAAAGGTGCGATTCCACCACATCCAGGCGCACCCCATTAAGAAACAAATCTGGGTCAGGGTGGAGCCGTGGATAGCGGCAGAAGTGCACCACCTTAGTCTTAGCCAAAGAAAACCGAAACCTGTGCGCTTCGGCACAGCGAGAGACGCGGCTCAATGCCTGTTGGAGTCGACGCTAAAGAGTTGGCATCTGGGCCGCGCCAAATGAGATCGAAAGGTCGTCCACGCAGAGCGCAGCGAGCACATCCTCCGGCAGCACCGGGGTGATGCCGTTGATGCTCAGGGCAAAGAGTGTGACACCGAGGACACCCCCCTGCGGGACATCCTCTTTCCGCTCCTTTGGGGCGGAGAGGGCTCCCCCCACCCGCACGGGGAATCGACGATCTCGCAAAAACTTAGATATAAACATTGGGAGGTGCCCCCTCGCCCCCATCGTGTGGAGAGTCTCCATGATACCGCATCGCCATGCGGTATCATAGGCCCTCTCCAGATCGAAAAACACCGCGGCGCAGCGCTATCTACGAAGGAAAGCCTCGCAGACGGCACCTTCCAGTCAGAGCAGAGCATCCGACGTGGAGTGGAACTTGCGGAAGCCGCACTGTGCGGAAGACAGATGGCCTCCGCTGTCCAGGAAAAAGGCCAGTGTAACATTTACCAATCTCTCCATCAACTTGCACAAGCAGGAGGTTAGAGAGATTGGGCGGAAACCAGTCAGAGTGGAGCGATCCCTCCCCGGCTTGCGAAAGGCGAGCACAGTAGCGATTCGCCAGGAACCTGGGAGAAGACCCTCTACCCAGATCTTGTTGAAGAAATCTAACAGAAAGGCCACGCCTCACTCACCCAGGTGTCGAAGCAGGGCGCACGGGACATCGTCCGGACCATGGGCAGCGTCCGCGCACGAAGCAAGAGCGGAGCGCAACTTACTCACAGCAAACCCGCCGTTGAAGGGTTCTCCGCATCTGGAGGTAAAGTCCAGCCGGCGGCCTTCCACGACACCACGACGTGCATTGAATGCTGGCGGAGCAGCATCCCGGCCAGAGAATGCGGAAAAAGCGGTCGCTAAGGATTCCGCCACGGACGCGGGGTCTGAGATTGCGGTCCCATTCTCCTGGAGAACGGGAGGGGGGTCCTGCGAGAACTTGCCCCGAATCCCCCTGACTTGCTTCCACACCTCTGCCAACGGGGTCCTCCCGTTAACTGAAGACACGCACGCCCGCCAAGAAGAGGGGCGGGCGTGCTTCGAAATATACCGGAACCTAGCCCGACGAAATTCAGTGACAGTGAAATCGTTTGGGCGGCGCTTATAGCGCATGTAGGCCTAACGCTTCTTTTTGAGGGCCGTCTCACACTCGGCCGACCACCATGGGAGTGGTCGGCGTGCAAAACGGCCAGACGTCCTAGGAATAGTAGTCAGGCCCACAGCGATGAGGTTGCCGGAGAAGAACTCAACGGCCTCATCTACCGACCTAAACTCCTCGACTGAGATAGAGAATTCAGTCATTTTCTGAAATGCAGGCCACCACGCCAAGCACCACCGAGGTGGGCTCCCAGGCGGCAGTCGCCCCGAAAAAGATATCTGAATGGGAAAGCGATCACCACCATGGAGATCATCGACCACCCCCCAATCGAAACCAGGCTGCGCATCCGAAGAGCACAAAGATAGGTCAAGGCAAGAAAATGAATCGGCTCTCGGACAGCGATGCACAAACTCATCCACGTTTAGGAGACCCATCTCAAGCTCTTAGATCAGATCGTCAAGGATACGTCTCCTGGGATCCACTGAGCAATCTCCTCAGAGAGGACGCCAGCCGTTCAGATCTCCAAGCAAGAGAAAGGGCCCCGGCAACCGCGCCACGACGTAGCGGAAGTCCCCCGCGTCGAAGTCATCCGACGGCGGAATGCACGCAGAAACGACAGCATACCTCCTATCCAGGTGCAGCTGCACAGCCACCGCCTGAAAGGAGGTATCTAAAGAGAAAGGAAGAACGGAGACATCATGCCGGGTGTAAACCGCGCATCCCCCAGCCCGGCCATCACATGGTGGCGGGCTCGCAAGATCCCTACACCCCGGGAGGGAGGGCAGGGGGCACGCGCCTAGCATGGTCTCCCGCAAAAAGACAGCCAACGGGGAACGGGACGAGACGCCTCCACAGCTCCTCTCAGCCGCCCGGAGTCCACGGCAACTCCACTGAAGGAACATGCCCCCCAGGCCCAGCTCGGAGACGCGGGGGCCCTCCTCGAAGAGAAGACCCTCACGGGAACGGCCGCACGCTTCCCGGAGGCAGAACCCCGGACGCTGCTGGCCGGACAAAGCGCCGAAGGCGCTGTCGCCCTCGAGGACCCATCGGGGGAGGTTGGGCTCGCCATGCGAGTCCCTTCCTCCCTCCGCCCCGAAACCCTGGGCGGGCGGCTCTTCCTTCGAGGAACCACCGTCTCCGAGCCACTCGCACCACCTCCAGGCGTGGGCGAAGGAGCCCAATCTCCCCTGCTGCTGTACTCCTTTCGGGGGATGGCTTCAGGAACCCCGGAAGATGGCCCCGCGACCAGCTTCACGGGCGCTGCCCCCCACAAATCCAACGACTTGGTGGAGGCGCGCGGTCACGCTGGGGGAAGAGGGGGGAGCCCCGGTCCTAGCCGGGGCTGGGTGTGAACCCCTCCAGACGCCAGCTCCACCAGGGAAGCGCCCGGGTTGAGCAGAGCCCGCATAAGGGCTCTGAATGGGCGCAGAAACAACCGCGCTCGCCGGCCTGGATGTGCCAGGAGCAGAGGGCGCCCCTCCAACCACTGAGGCATATGACGTCCCAGGTAGAGCCGGGCGCGCCAGGACCAAGTCCCCAGCCTCGCGGAATGAGACCCGATCCTGGGCCCGAATGGCCAGGATTTCCTTCTCGAGGAGACATGCACCACATTGCCTCGAAGAAGCGGGGTGCGGCCCTGCGCAATTGACACACTCGGCCACACACGACTTAAACCCATCATGTGCGGAGCAACCCACACAAACCTCGGGGGACCCCTACCCTGCACGTCCACAAGATCAACTCGCACGGCCGAAGCGGCGACAGCAATAGCACCGCCGCGGCAGCGGCACCAACCAGCACGCACCGACTCAGGGAGCCCGTCACAGTCGAACCCCGACGAAGAGTGCAGGGGCGGGCCTAGAGGCCCCTCCCTGCTCTCTCATCACACGCTGGACCCCCATCGCCCCACGGTCGGCCAGCTCTGAGGTGACGTCCTCAATGGAGCAGTCAACGAGCTCCCTCGCACAAACCACTCCCTTCACAAAGTTCATGGCAGAGTGCGGCGTCACACCCACCAGGGCGCCATGAAGCATCCGAAGAGCACCCATCCCGGCCGCCTCAGCGGGACTCGCCGCACTCGCCAGAAGGCTCCCGTCCGAGAAACAGGACACCCTCGGCTCCCTAACAATTGCACCAGCCAATCCTCTCCTCTGATGGATCATGCAGCCCCCGGCCAACATGGTGCCTTCAGCGGATCGAACAACGAGGAAGCGCTTGAAGCCAACGGGCCCGAAAACGCTAGGCAACCTCCGAATCAGGGGCCCCGACGTTATCGAGGCCCCACCCTGTGCACTTTTGGTCCCAGTCAGGGGCTCTACAACCGGGGGGGGGGAGCAGAGGGGCCGGATGTGGCGATCTCGGCCGGGTCGCCCGCCAAAGTGGCAGCAGACCCACCCGTCCCCGCAGCCCCCGCGGATGAAGAGGAGCCCCGAGTCTTTTTCTTTCCTGGAGAGGAGGGCGGGGAATGAACCCGCTTCTCAACCCCGCCGGAAGGAGCCCCCAGGCCAGACGGACCAGCCTCAGCCAGGTCCCTCTCTGAAATGGAGAAGGTCCCGGCTGTCGCAGGGGCACCGGTCGGAGGAGATCCCTTCCCTCCTCGCACCGCCCCGGAGGCACCAGCCGCTTGCGGAGGACCCTGCACAGGGGCAGACTCGGGTTCGGCACCCGGCGCCGAGCCCGGACTCCCCCCCCATGAAAGGCCCCACCGTCCGAGGCTGGGCCTCCTCAAAGACCACGTCCATCACGGGAGGGGCCCTAAGTTGGCCATTCCCTCCCAGGACATCGCAGGTGCCCTCGGCAACGCCCCCAGTCTTGTTTGGGGAGGCACAGGCCCCGACCCCAGCAAGGATTAAAATTCCCGCCAGCAGGTCTCTTGAGTTAAGCGACCGAAGGCGCCCGGCTTCCCTCTCCCCCCCAAGGGGGCTTGCCCCACCAAGCCGCTTCGATGTGGAGCGGCTGGCTAAGGGCTGCCTGCTGGCCCTCTCGGCAGTTCCCTTGGAAAGAACAGAGGGGACCGGCTCTGGAAAGAGGGAGGCGCCCGAAAGCACCTCGAGAGAAGGGGGCGAGGGGGAGTCCCCCACACCCGCAGGCGAAGGAGAGGAGCGAGCCTCCTCTCTGGTCAGAGATATGGAGGGTCCCCTGCGCAAGCACAGGGGGCAGGATCTCCATCTTTTCGGTGGAGCTGCCCGAGGGCGGCTCCGCTGATGTTACAGGGGAAGTTAGGGGTTGGGTCTCTTTTTGACATTAATCATTGGGCACGGTGACCCTATCTGTATCACGGGACGCAATCGCGCACCACCACCCGCAGCAGCCCGCACTGCAAGAGGCGCTCACAGGCCCGGCAGACCCAGGCGCCGCCACCTGGGACCACCCCTCCAGCCCGGTGGCCCGGCAGTCCATCGGCATAGCGGCTCCACCCCGGACACGGCGCAAAAAAGATAGACCGTGAAGAGGAGAGGAAAAGGGATGTGAGGAAGGCACGGGTGGGGATGAAGCAGGTTGTTAAAAACCAACCACCCCAGACAGGAGCTCAGGGGCTAGGGAACACCATCCCATCTTTCATCAGCCCCGATCCGGGACGGTTGGCTGGGAAGAAGGTCAGCATCCACCCTGCGAAATTAGAGGCTGTCCAGAGAAAGTTGTGGGAGAGGTTGTATAAAAAGCGAGGAAACAAGTGTTTTGAAGGAAGGAGAAGAGGCTAAGCTGGGGTCGGACGGGGTGTTGAGTCCCGTCAGCACGGCGGCCAGGATGGCAAATCGCCGCGCCCCTTACGGGGGCAACAAATAGTCAAAGGTGGCACCCTCCAGGTTGGCGTCTTGGGCAGAATCAGGGGCGTCACCGGCTCGAGAGCGAGTTTCTTAGCCCTAAACTCAAAGGGCTTAGGGTATGAGTGGGATCTCTCGGCGGCTTAGGCACCATCGAAATCGGCTGTGGATGCAGTAAGAGGCGGTGGCGACTGAGAAAATCGCCGTGTTCGCGTTTATTATGCATAGTACACGGAGCAGAGCGAGTAGCATTTATCCAGCATCGTCAAGTAGACTTTCAAGGGGGACGTGCCATGCGGAAAGCAGGCTCGGTTGCGGATGCATAAAACTCATCCGTAGGCAAACTTGGAATCGACGATATCGCAATAATTCAGAAATAAAGATCGGGGGGTGTTCTATCGCCCCCATTGTGTGGAGAGTCTCCATGATAGCGTATCGCCATGCGGTATCATAGGCCTTCTCCAGATCGAAAAACATTGTGGTGTAGTGCTGTTTACGAAGGAAGGCCTGGCAGATGGCATTTTTCAGTCGGAGCAGAGCATCCTACGTGGAGTGGAACTTGGGGAAGCCACACTGTGCAGAAGATGGGTGGCCTCACTCTCCAGAAAAAAGGCTAGTCTAAAAATAAATTTACCCATTTCTACATCAACTTGCACACAGCATAAATCCCCCTGTCAAATTTGGCTGAGCATGGAATGTATGCAGAAATAAAAGTACACCTCCTATAAAGGTGCAGCTGCACTGCTACTGCCTGAAAAGAGGTATCTAAAGCAGAGAGAAGAACGGAGACATCATGCCGGTATAAATCACGCATCCTCCTGCCTGGATCCCATCCCGTTGTGGTGGGGGCACGCACCTAACATGGTCTCCTGCAAAGACAAAGCTAACGGGAAACAGGAGATGAGCCTCCGCAACTCATCCCAGTTGGCCCAGATTCTTCGGCAATTTCATTGTAGAAATATGCGCTTCAGGCCTAGCTCGGAGGAGATGCGGGGACCCTCATGGAAGAGAAGACCCTCGCGGGAATGTCCCTACTCTTCCCAGAGGAAGAATTCCGGGCGCTGTTGGCCGAGCAATGCGCTGAAGGCGCTGTCGTCTTCGCGGACTTATCGGGGGAGGTGTGGCTTGACATGCGAGTCTTTTCCTCCTTCCGCCTCGAAAACGTAGGCGGCTTCGGAGGCGGGGTTCCCTCCTTTGGAGGATCGACGTCTTCGAGCCACCTAGCCTAGCACTGGGTGTGAGCGTAGCAACCGAAACTCCTTTGGTTCTGTCTTCCTTTCGAGGGGCAGCTTTAGGAACCTGGAAGACGGCCTCACAACCACCTTCAGGGATTGTTGCCTCCTGTTAGTCTTACGACTCGGTGGAGGCGCGTGACCGTTTGGTCATAGGGGAAACGGTCACGCTGGGAGTTCTGGTTTTAGCTGTGGCTGGATGTGAACTTTTTGTGCCGCCAACTCTACCATGGGAGCACCAGGGGTGGCTGGACCGCGTAGAAGGGTTCCGAATGGGTGCCTCGCGAAATGAGAGACGATCCGTAGCATGAACGACCACGATTTCCTTCTCCAGGAGATACACACTACATTGCTTCTATGAAACGTGGTGCGGCTATCCGCAATTGACACACCCATACATTATTTGGATTTTTTTTTTTTTAAGAGCTCATCTGGCGACTGCCTACTTGGGCATTAGTCGCCGTATTAAAACTGACCTAGTTCTAGGCTACTTTAAAATAAAATTATAGAGAAAAAAACAACAACACCCCAAAAAGGGAAAAAGGAAGCAGGCTGGTGCGTCGGGGAGAGAACCCCCGGCGCAGGAGCGTGCAACTAAAGGAAAAAAAACAAACAAAAAAAACAAACCTTGCTTAAATAATAGGGAGAAGGCCGGCCTCCCCCAAGAAGTCAACAAGTCCACAAGTCAATGTGCACGAATCCGTCCCGAGCACAAGGTACAGGCGGTATCGACCCCGCCCATCCCGGTACCGGAACAGGTATCGTGCGCGAAGATCACCCAGACTGGGGCATTCGACAAGAATGTGCTGAACAGTCTGGGGGACGACGCAGTCGTTGCAATAGGGCGCAGGCGAGCGCTCCATCAAATAGCGATGCGTCACACGAGTGTGCCCGATTCGGAGAAGACAGAAAGCAACCTGAAGCCGCCGCGGCATTGGGGGATAGGTCCATGGGAACAGTCGCTGCGCAATGGCACGCAACTTTAAGTTCCCTGTGACCGTCTCCCATCTTCTTTGCCAAGCAGTCCGAAGAGCTGCCCGTATTCCTGCCATGTAGTCGGTGTGAGGAAGAGCGAAACGCTGGTCCGGTCGCAGAGTCCTCGCGGACTCTTTGGCGCGCTCATTCCCCGCAATTCCTACATGTCCAGGAACCCAGCAGAAGATAATCTCGACATCTGATCAGCTCACCAAAACCGTGGCGTCACGGATATCGCGAACCAGGGGATGCGGAGATTCCAATGGCCCTAGAGCACTCAGGGCGCTTTGTGAGTCGCTATAGATCACAATCCGGTCTTCGAACCGGGCACGTCGCGTAATCTCCCGTACCGAGTGGTGTATTGCGACCAGCTCGGCCGTGAAGACAGACGCAGCGCCTGGCAGAGCCCCGCTGACTTCAAACAGAGGGGATACGGCGTGGAAGCCGCCCCCCTCTTGGGACTTGGAGCCATCCGTATACACTGGAACGGTTCCAGGGTGACACGAGGTGTGCTCTAAAAAGGTCGAATGCAATACTCCCGGCGCCGTACAAGCTTTGGGAGCAGAGGCGTGGCGACAAATAGCCAAATGTGGTACCCTCCAGGGTGGCGTCCTGGGTAGAACCAGGGGCGCCACCGGCCCGAGAGCTATATCTACCTCTCGAAGGAGTTTCCTGGCCCTAAACCCAAAGGGCTTAGGGTATGACTGGAGTCTCTCGGCGGCATAGGCACCATCGAGATCAGCTGCGGATGCAGTGAGAGCTGTTGGTGACTGAGGGAGGCGCCGGGTTCGCGCGTACAGGCGAGTGATGCACTGCACGCGGCGTAGAGCGAGTGGCATATCCCCAGCATCGACCAACAGGCTCTCAATGGGGGAAGGCAGGAAGGCACCGGTCGCAAGGCGGAGGCCGGTGTGGTGGATCGAATGCATCTTCCGCAATAAACGCTCGGCTGCGGATGCATAAATCTCGCATCCGTAGTCGATCTTCGAACGCACAAAGGATCGATAAAAAAAGTAGGGCAGTAGCCCTATCAGCGCACCAAGCGCTGAACGTCACGGAACGGAGAATGTCCATGGCGCGGGTACAAGAGACCCTAAGGCTGCGAATATGAGCCTCCCAGGTGAGGCGTCGGTTGAATACAAGACCAAGGAAACGGTGCAACTCAACCACATCCAGGCGCACCCCATTAAGAAACAAATCTGGGTCGGGGTGAAGCCGTGGATGGCGGCAGAAGTGCACCACCTTAGTCTTGGCCAAAGAAAACCCAAAACTGTGTGCTTCGGCTTCTGTGTGCCCGTTGGAGTCGACGCTCCAGAGTTGGCATCTGGGCCGCGCCAAAAAAGATCGAAAGGTCGTCCACGTAGAGCGTAGCGAGAACATCTTCCGGCAGCACCGAGGTGATGCCGTTGATGCTCAGGGCAAAGAGTGTGACACTGAGGACACTTCCCTGCGGGACACCCTCTTCCTGCTCCTTTGGGCCGGAGAGGGCTCCCCCCCCCCGTACGCTTAATCGACGATCTCGCCAAAATTCAGATATAAACATTGGGAGGCGTCCCGTCGCCACTATCTTGTGGAGAGTCTCCATGATACCGTATCGCCATGCGGTATCATAGGCCTTCTCAAGATCGAAAAAGACCGTGGCGTAGTGCTGTCTACGAAGGAAAGCCTCGCAGACGGCATTTTCCAGTCGGAGCAGAGCATCCGACGTGGAGTGGAACTTGCGGAAGCCGCACTGTGCGGAAGACAGATGGCCTCCGCTGTCCAGGAAAAGGGCTAATCTAACATTTACCAATTTCTCCATCAACTTGCACACGCAAGAGGTTAGAGAGATTGGGCGCAAACAGGTCGGAGTAGAGTGATCTCTCCCCGGTTTGCGAAAGGCGAGCACAGTAGCGATTCGCCAGGAGCCTGGGAGAAGACCCTCCACACAGATCCTGTTGAACAAATCTAACAGAAAGGCCATGCCTCGCTCACCCAGGTGTTGAAGCATGGCGTACGGGACATCGTCCGGACCATGGGCGGTGTCCGCGCACGAAGCGGAGCGGAACGCAACTCACTCACAGTAAACTTGTCGTTGAAGGGTTCTCCGCCTCTGGAGGTAAAGTCCAGCCGGCGGCCTTCCGCGACATCACGACGTGCATTGAATGCTGGCGGAACAGCATCAGGGCTAGAGAATGCGGAAAAAGCGGTCGCTAAGGATTCCGCCACGGACGCGGAGTCCGAGATTGCGGTCCCATTCTCCTGGAGAACGGGAGGGGGGTCCTGCGAGAACTTGCCCAGAATCCTTTTGACTCGCTTCCACACCTCAACTAAAGTGGTCTTCCCGTTAAGTGAAGACACGTATGCCCGCCAAGAAGAGCGGCGGGCGTGCTTCCAAATATACCGGAACCTAGCTAGCCGTAGCCCGACGAAATTCAGCGACAGTGAAATCGTTCAGGCGGCGCTTATAGCGCATATAGGCATAATGCTTCTGTTTGAGGGCCATCTCACACTCGGCCGACCACCATGAGAGTGGTCGGCGTGCAAAACGGCCAGACGTCCTAGGAATAGTAGTCTGGCCCACGGCGATGAGGTTGCCGGAGAACTCAACGGCCTCATCTACCGACCTAAACTCCTCGACTGAGATAGAGAATTCAGTCATTTCCTGAAATGAAGGCCACCGCGCCCTCGCCAAGCACCACCGAGGTGGTCTCTCAGGCGGCAGTTGCCCTGTAAATGATATTTGAATGCGAAAGTGATCACTACCATGGAGGTCATCGACCACCCCCCAATCGAAATCAGGCTGTGCATCCGAAGAGCACAAAGATAGGTCAAGGCAAGAAAATGAAGCGGTTCTCAGACAGTGATGCGTAAACTCATCCACGTTTAGGACACCCATCTCAAGCTCTTCGATCAGATCGGCAAGGACTTGTTCCCTGGGATTTATGGAGTAATCTCCCCAGAGAAGATGCCTGCCGTTCAGATCTACAAGCAAGAGATAGGGCCTCGGCAACCGTGCCACGACCCAGCGGAAGTCCCCCGCGTCGAAGTCAGCTGACGGTGGAATGAACACAGAAATGATAGTATTCCTCCTATCCAGGTGCAGCTGCACAGCCACTGCCTGAAAGGAGGTATCTAAAGAGAAAGGAAGAATGGAGAAATCATGCCGGGTGTAAACCGCGCATCCCCCAGCCCGGCCATCCCGCAGTGGTGGGGTCGCAAGACCCTTATACCCCGGGAGGGCCGCAAGGGAGCACGCGCCTAGCATGGTCTCCTGCAAAAAGATAGCTAACGGGGAACGGGATGAGACGAGCCTCCGCAGCTCCTCCCAGTTGGCCCGGAGTTCACGGCAATTCCATTGAAGGAATATGCCCTCCAGGCCTAGCTCGGAGGAGACGCGGGGGCCCTCCTCGAACTGAAGACCCTCACGGGAATGGCCGTACGCTTCCCGGGGGCAGAACCCCGGGCGCTGTTGGCCGGACAAAGCGCTGAAGGCGCTGTCGCCTTCGAGGACTTATTGGGGGAGGTTGGGCTCGCCATGCGAGTCTTTTCCTCCCTCCGCCTCGAAACCCTAGGCGGGCGTTGCGGCTTCGAAGGCGGGGGGCCCTCTTTTCGAGGAACCACCGTCTCCGAGCCACTCGCTCCACCTCGGGGCGTGGGCGAAGGAGCCGAACTTCTTTGTTGCTGTCCTCCTTTCGGGGGACAGCTTTAGGAACCCTGGAAGATGGCCTAGCGACCATCTTCAGGGGTGTTGCCTCCTGTGAGTCTAACGACTCGGTGGAGGCGCGTGGCCGTTTTGCCTTACGGGAAACGGTCACGCTGGGGGAAGAGGGGAGAGCCCTGGTTTTAGCCGGGGCTGGGTATGAACCCTTTTTGCCGCCAGCTTTGCCAGGGAAGCGCCCGGGTTGGGTAGAGCCCGCAGAAGGGCTCCGAATGGGCGCGGAAACAACCGTGCTCGTTGGCCTGGATGGGCCAGGAGCAGAGGGTGCCTTTCTAAATATTGAGGCATATGACGTCCCAGGCAGAGCCGGGCGCGCCAGGATCAAGTCCTTAGCCTCGCGGAATAAGATTCGATCCTGGGCCTGAGCGGCCAGGATTTCTTTCTCAAGGAGATATGCACCACATTGCTTCGAAGAAGCTGGGTGCGGCTCTCTGCAATTGACACACTTGGCCACACACGATTTGGACTTATCGTGTGCGACCTTGGAGCAATTTACACAGACTTCGGGTGACCCGGACTTTGCACATCTACATGAGCGATTTGTATGGCCGAAGCGGTGACAGTAATAGCATTTGAAGCCAGCGGGCTCGAAAACGCCAGGTAACCTCTGAATCAGGGGCTCCGATGTCATCGAGGCTCCGCCCTGTGCACTCTTGGTATTAGTCTTAGTCAGGGGCTCCGCACACGGGGGGGTAGAGGGGCTGGATGTGCCAATCTTGGCTTGGTCGCCTACCAAAGTGGCAGTAGACCCATCCGTCCCCACGGCCCCCGCGGATTAAGAGGAGCCCCGAGTCTTCTTTGTCTTTTTAGTCCTTTTCTTTTTTGGAGAGGATGGCGGGGAATGAACCCGCTTCTCACCTCTGCTGGCCTCAGCCAGGTCCCTCTCCGAAATGGAGAAGTTCCTGGTAGTCGCGGGGCACCTGTCGGAGGAGATCCCTTCCCTCCTTGTACTTCCTCGGAGCCATTAGCCGTTTGAGGGGGACCTTGCATAGGGGCAGATTCGGGTTTGGTGCTTGGCGCCGAGCCTGGATTCCGCCCCCATGGAAGGTCCTACCGTCTGAGGCTGGGTCTCCTCAAGGACCATGTCTATCACAGGAGGGGCCTCCAGTTGGCCATCCCCTCCCAGGACATCGTAGGTCCCCTTGGCAGCGTCAAGAGTTTTTTGTGGGGAGGCACAGGCCTTAACCCCGGCAAGGTTCAATATCCTTGCCAGCAGGTCTTTTGAGGGAAGCGACCGAAGGGGCCTGGCTTCCCTCTTCCCCCTAAGGGCGTTTGCCCTACCGAGCCACTGGCTAAGGGCTGCCTGCTGGCTTTCTTGGCAGTCCCTTTAGAAAGAAAAGGAGGGACTCCCACTGGAAATGCGAGGTACCCGAAAGCACCTCCAGAGAAGGGGGTGAGGGGGAGTCCCCTACACCCGTAGGCGTAGGAGGGGAGTAAGCCTCCTCTCCGGTTAAAGAGGTATGGAGGGTCCCCTGCGCAAGCACAGTGGGGGGGACCTCCATTTTTTTGGGTGGAGCTGCCCGGGGGCGACTCCGTCGCTTTTTCAGGGGAAGTTGGGGGTTGGTTTGTTTTTTTTTATTTTCATCATCAGGCATGGTGACCCTCTTTTTTATACGGGATGCAATAGCACATCACCTCTTGCAGTTGCCCGCATTGCAAGAGGTGCTTACAGGCCTGGCGCCGCCATTTGGGACCACCCCTCCCGCCTGGTGGCCTGGTAGTCCATCGGCATGGCAGCTCCACCTTGAACACAGCGTAAAAAATATATAGATTGTGAAGAGGAGAGGAAAAGGGATGTGAGGAAGGTATGGGTGGGGATGAAGCAGGTTGTTAAAAACCAACCACCCCAGACCGGAGCTCAGGGGTTAGGGAACATTGTCCCCCTCCCCCCTCAGCCCCGATCCGGGACGGTTGACTTGAGAAGGTCAGCATCTACCCTGTGAAATTAGAGGCTGACCATTGAAAGTTGTGGGAGAGGTTGTATGAAAAGCGAGGAAACAAGTGTTTTGAAGGAAGGAGAAGAGGCTAAGCTGGGGTCGGACGGGGTGCTGAGTCCCATCAGCACGGCGGCCAGGATGGCAAATCGCCGCGCCCCTTACGGGGTACATTATTTGGAAATCATGTGCGGCCTTGGAGCAACTTACAAAGACTTCAGGTAACCTCGACTTTGCACGTCTACAGGAGCGATTCGTATGGCTGAAGCGGTGGCATTATTAGCATGGCCACGGCAGTGGCACGAATGTCTTCAAGCAGTAGTGATACCAACTGGCACGCACCAACTCAGAGAGCCTGTCACTTTCGAATGTGACGAAGAGTATTAGGGTTAGTCTCGAGGCCCCTCCCTGTTTTCTCATCACGCGTGTGACCTTGACCGCTTCTTGGTCGGCCAGCTTTAAGGCGATGCGATCTATAGAGTAGTCCACGCGTTCTCTCGCATAAATCACTCCTTTCACGAAGTTCATAGTAGAAAGCGGCGTCACACTCACCGGAGTGCCATACCTTGTCTGAAGGGCACTAATTATGGCCGCCTCGGAGAGATCCGACGCATTTGCCAGAAGGCAAATGCATCCTTTGATGGAACACGTTCCACTTGTCCAACATGCTGCCATCATTGGAGTGAATAACCAGAAAGCGTTTGAAGCCAGCAGGCTCAAAAACGCCAGGTAGTGTCTCAATGAAGGGCCCCGCCTCGACGTAATCGAGTCTCCTCTCGGTGTACTTGCCATTTTACTCTTGGTCTAGGCCCCCCAACCTGGGGAAGCATTGGAGCCGGACGTGCCGATCTTGGCCTGGTCGCTTGAAAAAAACGGTAGCGGATCCTTCCATCCCTGGAGCTCCCGCAGAGGGAGAGGAACCGTTAGTATTAGTCTTTTTCTTTTCTTTTTTGAAGAGGAAGGTAGAGAATGAGCCAGCTTCTCTCCACTGCCGGAAGGAGCCCTTAGGCTGCATGGACCAGCCTCAGCAACATCCTTCTCTGAAATGGGAAGGGTCTTGGCTGTCGAAGGGGCATCAGCTGCGGGAGGAGCTCTCTCCTCTCCTTGTGAGTCCTCGGGGGCCCGAGCCATCTAAGAAGCTTGCAGAGGCGGGCTCAGTTTCAGTGCATGGGACCAAGCCCGAGTTCGCCCCCATGAAAGATCCTCCCATCCGGGGTTGGGTCACCTATGGGACCATGTCCATCTCTTTATTCCATGCCCTCCCCCCCCCCAACACATCACATCACATTTAAGGTTCCTTTTGTCTTGTCTATAGCAGGCGAAACGGCATCCGTCGGGGAAGAGAAAGAGGCAGGTATGCTGACACCCTATAAACTCGAGATGCATGACTGCAGGACGTTTGGGGGCATAGACAGACGGGCACTGCTATCCCTTCCACCCCCTAATGGGGTTGGCCTATCGAGCCGCTCCCACGGGTAGCGGCCAATTTTGGGCTGCCTGCTTGCTCTGCTGGCAGTCCCCTGTAAAAGTACGGGAGGGACTGCCGCTGTAAAAGAGAAGGAGTCGCCCAAGAGCGCCTCCAGAGAAAGGGGTGTCTACCTCATCCATAGGGCTAGGAGAGGAGTAAACCCCCCTCTCCGTTAGAAGAAGGTTGGAGAGTCCCCTGGGTAAGTACAGGGATGGGGGAGGGAGTGCTTTTTTGGTGTGGAAGTGCATAAGAACGGCTCCGACGATGGTAAAGCGAGGGTAAAGGGGAGATTGGAGGGGGGGGTGCATTCTCCATAGCTGTAAGCAAGATTTCATCACCCCTGTCTTTTGATAGCCAACAATGAGACCACCAAGGGGAACGGCACTACTGGGCACCTTTGATCGGCCCTGGCCACTATTACTGGGTAGGGTGGAATATGCCTTCTCCGCCAGTTCATGGGAAAACCCGGACCAAATCCTACACATGGCATGGTAGGCAGGTTTGGATAACAGATCCAACTTGGTGACAGGCTTCTGAGCGGTCACCACGACTAACATCGTCATAGGAGTTCCGTGATCCAAATGAGCGCCGAATCGTGATTGAGGAGGTCCATGGGCAGGTGAAGAAGGGGCCAACAATAAGGTAGAGAAAAGGTGATGGTAAAGTGATGATGGAAAAGCAGAGGCACAATGAGGGAGAGTTGGTACAAGAGATGGAGATTAGGGGTTAGTGAAGGAGGGAGAAGCTAAACTGTGACCAGACAGGGCACTGAGTCCCATCAGCATGGCAGCCAGAGAAACATATCACCATGCCCCTTGTAGGGGAGTCGACACTCCCCCTCGTTCTCTCGTGGTGGAGTCACGAGGCGGTTACCGCAAAGACATCCGGCCCCAGGCACCGTCGGGTCAAGCGCGTAACCGCAGCACCGCACCACTCGTCGCTATGAAAGACCTAAAGGTTAAAATGCAAGCTCTCCCCCAGGAGAGTGAGATTCAATTTCACGTCAAATAAGAAATTGGAGACGTGTTTCTCCCAAGCTCGAAGGCTAACGAGGAGCAGATGTAAGACTTAGTGAGAAATACCGTTTGGCATAAGAACCCTCCTGGGCCCGTCATCAAGCCCCCCTCCCCCCTCTTAACACTCTCCCAGTGGGATGACAATGTATAAATGAGGAACACTGAGGAAAATCGAGGTAGAATACGTCAGTCTCCAGGTAACGAAGTCCTCGGATTAAGACCGGGCTACCTAGACTGGATTGGTAGTTTACTTGGCTCGCCAGACCAAGAAGTACCCTGCAAGAGAGGCAGGACTACCTACCTTAAGGGGCTAAGAAGTAGCTCATCCTCGAGCTAGTCCCTGGTTATCAAACCAAACGTTAAGTTAACTTTGTTAAGTTCAACTTACTCTCGTCAGAGAGACTCCTCATATCCTGGTGTATCTTAAACACCAGGGGTATTCCTCGTCCTTGAGGAATTAAGGAAAGAAGAAGGAAAAGGCTCCCCCTCGAGCCTGTTACTCGGTGGCCACATCGAACTCATAAGTTAACTTGGTTGAGGAACCAAGTTCAACTTATTCTCATCAGAGAAACCGCCCTCCGTTATACTCGCCCTCGAAGAAGACTGGAACTAAGAAGAAGCTCATCCTCGAGCTAGTTCCTGGTTACCAAACCGAATTTTAAGTAACTTATTCTAAACAGAGAAACCCCCCCCTCATCGATCCTCGCCCTTGAAGAAGACCCTCCCCGAGTTCAGTCCTCGTCCTTGAGGAATTAAGGAAAGAAGAAGGAAAAGGCTCCCCCTCGAGCCTGTTACTCGGTGGCCACATCGAACTCATAAGTTAACTTGGTTTAAGAATCAAGTTCGACTCACTCTCGCCAGAGAGACCACGACTACCTTGGTGCCGCATAAAGCACCGAATTATTCTCGTCCTTGAAGAACCCCCCCTCTGAATACCGTGTGGACCCCCCAGCTGCTACCCTCACCAAAAGGACCCCTTGTGATCCCGCCCACCTACATCTGGCCAGGCAGCACGCGTCGTGAGACAATAGCATTCCTGAGGCATTTAAACTCCAGTAGAGTCCGTAAGCCTAAACCTTATATAGATGTGTGTAGCGGAATTAACCAATTTTAGAGGGTCAAAAACAATTTAATTAATTCTTGTTTATTATAATATTCGAAGTATTTCTGTGGTTAATGGTTAATTATTGTGTGTTGAATTGTTGAAGTTAAAATATGAGTTTATTTTTGGAATTATTGTGCGTTTCTCTATATCCTTACGCGTTTCCAATGGCTATCTTCTTTATGATATCAATATTAGCACTCTTAGAACAAAAAGGAGGGAGGCATTCTACGACACCCTTTATGGGGTGATTTATTTTAATGATCTTGACTTAGGTATAAGTAGCAATATGAGCATGTTTGGAATAGGCTTACTAGTCATGTCATAAGTGTCCTCCCTGTGGAGTTTATAAATATACTAGATAAATATATATATGAGGATGCTAGGTGGGACCAAAATGGGCAATGGGAACAGGAGCTGCTTCGGATACACTATTGATTAGCCTTTTTCAGACTCATTCTTTTCTATGTTCTTATAACTCCCCATACTAAACTACTTATTCGTGGGTGTTATGTACTATCAAATAGGAAATTTAATTGCCTATCTGATAGTACTATTAGAATGTTTGCATAAAAGCATTTTTTGGACCCAGTGTTGCTTAATTGTGACAGGGCGGCATTTTTCTTTCCTGATCATCATTTCTCACTGTCTTTAATTTACTGGGTCAAGTCTACCAAAACAAAAACACAGCATCAATGCAAGCGCTAATTGGACACACAAACATGCCCTGTTTAAAACTTACCTAAGTTCTTGCAGTCAAGATCCAGCTGGCGTTGCCTGTTATCAATAATATCAAGGATGTGTTGAGCAATTTGCAATTTTTCATCTCCAATCTCTTGAGACAGTATGAGTTTATCTTGCAAATTCACCATGACCTTTTTCATGGCATGAGAATCTGTTTCTCTGGAGTACTGGGCACGTAAATTCTCCAGATCCTCAAGTAGAGCTGAAATTTAAGAATATAATTAAAGACTGACATTTAAAAAAAAAAGAAGGAAAAACCAAAAAGGGTATCTTGATTATAAGTATTTGAAAAGGGGCTGATAATTAAAATGTTAGCTTGGTGAAAAGGAAAATGTGCAAAAGGGCATAGCCAGAGTAGCTAGAGAGGATTATAAATAGGGTCTATACATGGCAGAAACCAATGAGGGCATCCTCATTGGATGATAGTTTAAACTAAGAGCCCAAAACAATATTCCTGTAAAGTTGTTTTTTTTCATCTGGCAACAGCTACAAACGGCATAAGTCACCATAATTAAAATTTCAGCCAGGTACAAAAAAAACAAAAAAACATACAAAATAAAAAAGCAAGAAGAAGGAAGCATGCTGCAAATAAAATGGCCAGCCTCTTCCAAAACATAAAATAGTCTACACATCTGTGTGAACTAACCTTTCCTGAGTACAAGGGACAATCAGTAGCAAACCCACATGAATGAAGATCCACACTTGGACATTCAATCTGGGAGACAATGCAGTGGTCATGACTGTATGGTGCAGGGAAGTGCTCCATCAAATGGCAGTGCAGCCCAATTGGAAGATGACATAAAGCAACCTGAAACCATTCAGGGGCAGGTCCATGGGAATAGTCATAGATGATGCCCTCCAAGGTGGTGTCCTCGGCAGAACTAGAGGCGCCACTGGCCTGAGAGCTACACAAGCTCTCAAACGGGTCTCCTAAGCCCTCCATAACCATCTCTACCCCAGGAGGGGCTCTAACTGGCCATCCCACTCCCAAGTGTTAGGCATCCAGACTGGGGACTCAAAGGGCCTATGGCATGTCATGCCTTCTGCCTTGGGAGGAGAAGTGAAGCGGGCATGCCAGCTCTCATTAATGTGACAAAACTCGGAACGATGGTGACTCAGCAATGCCCAGAGGACGCTGCCACCTCTTACTCCTATAAGGGAGTTGAGATGATCCACCTGGCCCCATTGTAGGGGCAGCAGAGAACTGAGGTGACACATCCTTTGACTTGCCGTGTTCTTGGCAGGCCCCTGAGAAAGCAAAGGAGGAAACCCCCTCTACACTAAAAGAAATTTGGGTGGGTGGGTGGGGGTGGGGAAGCTCCCAACCCTTATATATGAGATTTATTTTTCGGAGCCAATCTGGTGACAGCATACTAGGGAAAAAGTTGCCATAATCACGTTATAGCCCAATATTAGGCTAAAATAAAAATATGTAATGTAAGAAACAAATAAAAATAGAAAACAAAATAAAGCAAAAAAACAAACAAACATGGAAGCACACTTCGGCATCAGGGGGAGCACCCCCCCCCCCAAAAAAAAATGCAAACTACAACAGTCAAATAAATAAAATGGGAGGTCAGCCTCTTTCAAAAAGTCAGATAGTGCTCAAGTCTGTGTACACTGTATCTATTGGAGACAAGGAACACAATTTCCTCTTGGAGAGATTTGGAGGGGCCTATGAGACACCACAGGGGAGGGAAGGAAAGGTTCCTTAGAGAGGTAGAGCTACCTGCAGGCAGCTTCAAAATGGATAGAGATGAAGCTCCTCTATCAGTCAAGGGTGGTAAAAGGGAAACTCCACCAAAATTAAAATTAAGTGGGGGCATAATTGCTCATGGCCAGATGGATGGATGGTTTGTACTTTTTTTTTTTAAGAGCTCATCTGGTGACTGCCTACTTGGGCATTAGTTGCCGTATTAAAAACTTGCCTAGTACTAGGCTACTTTAAAATCAAATTCAATAACACACACAAAAACAAAAAACAACCCAAACAACACTAAAAATTAAAAAAGGGAAAAGGAAATGAGTAGTAAGCAAGCTCCTGCATCGGGGGAGGTCCCTCCAGCACAGGAACGTGCGACATATAAGGGGAAAAAGGATGGTTTGTACAAGTGCTTTGGCGGGCACTTCATGGTCATCGCACCAAAATGACCCTGAGACGTGCCATCAAAGTGTTGGAAGGGCACATATCATGTCTGCCTTTGATGGGGATCCGACGCATTCGCCAGAAGGCTACCGTCCGAGAAAAGGGTCACCTTCGGCTCTCTACCTACCAATCAGGGTAGATAGTGAGTGCTCTCCTCTGATGGATCAAGTTGCCCTTGGACAACATGGTGCCATCAGTGCAGCGAATAACGAGGAAGATTGAACCCAGTGGGCGTGAAAACGCCAGGTAGTTTCAATGAGGGGCCCCAATGTTTTTTTGTTTTTTTTTAATTTATAGAGCCCATCTGGCAACTGCCCACTTGGGCATAAGTCGCCGAAAAACACAACAGCCTAGAACTAGGCTACTTTAAAATAAAAATATGAGAACATAACATGATATAAATTGGAAAAACTTAACAATCAGGAAGCAATCTCCGGCAGCGGGAGGAGGTCCCCCTGACCCTGGTGCAGGAGAGTGCAACCTACAAAACAACAATAACAAACAAAAAACAAAAAGAACCTTAAATAAAGGGCAGAAGCCCGGCCTCCCCCCAAAAGTCAACAAGTCCACAGGTCAATGTGCACAAACTCTTCCCGAGCACAAGGGACAGGCGGTAGCGACCCCGCCCATCCCGGTACCGGGACAGGTATCGTGCGCGAAGATCACCCAGACTGCGACATTCGACAAGAATGTGGCGAACAGTCTGGGGGACGACGCAGTCGTAGCAATAGGGCACAGGCGAGCGCTCCATCAGATAGCAATGCGTCACACGAGTATGTCCGATTCGGAGACGACAGAAAGCGACCTGAAGCCGTCGCGGCATTGGGGGATAGGTCCATGGGAACAGTCGCGGAGCAATGGCACGCAACTTTAAGTTCCCTTCGACCGTCTCCCATCTTCTTTGCCAAGCAGTCCGAAGAGCTGCCCGTATTCCTGCCATATAGTCGGTGTGAGGAAGAGCGAAACGCTGGTCCGGTCGCAGAGTCCTCGCAGACTCTTTGGCGCCCTCATTCCCCGCAATTCCTACATGTCCAGGAACCCAGCAGAAGAAAATCTCGACATCTGCCCGGCTCGCCAAAAACGTGGCGTCACGGATATCATGAACCAGGGGATGCGGAGATCCAATGCCCCGAGAGCACTCAGGGCGCTTTGTGAGTCGCTATAGATCACAATCCCGTCTCCGAACGGGGCCCGTCGCGTAATCTCCCGTACCGAGTGGTGTATTGCCACCAGCTCGGCTGTGAAGACAGACGCAGCGCCTGGTAGAGCCCCGCTGACTTCAAACAGAGGGGATACGGCGTGGAAGCCGACCCCCTCTTGGGACTTGGAGCAATCCGTATACACTGGCACGGTTCCAGCGTGACACGATGTGTGCTCCAAAAAAATCGAACGCAATACTCCCGGCGCCGTACAAGCTTTGGGAGCAGAGGCCTGGCGACAAATAGCCAAATGTGGTACCCTCCAGGGTGGTGTCCTGGGCAGAACCAGGGGGCCACCGGACCGAGAGCTATATTTAGCTCTCGAAGAAGTTTCTCTCGGCGGCATAGGCACCGTAGACGGCAGCTGCTGATGGTTTGAAAGCCGTTGGCGACAAAGAGAGACACTTGGCTCGTGCATACAGGCGAGTAATGCAGTGTACGGCACATAGATAATGGCATCTCTCCAGCGTCGACAAACAGGCTCTCAATAGGGGATGTGCAGAAGGCACTGGTCACCAAGCAAAGGCCGGTGTGGTGGATCGAGTCCACCTTCCGCAATAGACGTTTGGCTGCGGATGAATAAAACACATCAGTAGTCGAGATTCGAACGGACAAAGGATCAATAAAAAAGTAAGGCAGTAGCCCTATCAGCGTTGAACGTCACGGAACTTAGAATATCCATGGCACGGGTACAAGAGACCCTAGGGCTGTGAATATGAGCCTCTCAGGTGAGGCGCCGGTCAAATACAAGACCAAGGAAATTGTGCGATTCAACCACTTCCAGGCGCACACCATTAAGAAACAAATCTGGGTCGGGGTGGAGCCGTGGATGGCGGCAGAAGTGCACCACCTTAGTCTTGGCCAAAGAACACCGAAACCTGTGCGGTTTGGAATAGCGAGACACGGTTCAATGTCTGTTGGAGTCGACGCTCCAGAGTTGGCATCTGGGTCATGACAAAAGAGATTGAAAGGTCGTCCACGCAGAGTGTAGCAAGAACATCTTCCGGCAGCACTAAGGTAATGCCGTTGATGCTCAAGGCAAAGAGTGTAACGCTGAGGACACTTCCCTGGGGGGACACCCTATTTCTGCTTCATTAGGCGGGGGAGGGCTTCCCCCACCTGCATGCGGAATTCGTGATCTCGCAAAAATTCAGATATAAAGACCAGGAGGCGACCCCTCGCCCCTATCGTGTGGAGGGTCTCCATGATACTGTATCGCCATGCGGTATCATAAGCCTTCTCCAGATCGATAAACACCGTGGCGAAGTGCTGTTTACGAAGGAAACCCCGCAGACATCGAAGCAGAGTATCCGACGTGGAATGGAACTTGCGGAGGCCACACTGCACAGAACACAAATGGCCTCTGCTGTCCAGAGAAATGGCTAATCTAAAAATTTACCAATTTCTCCATTAACTTGCACACGCAGGAGGTTACAGAAATTGGATGGAAGCGGCCGGAGTAGAATGATCTCTCCCCGGTTTGTGAAAAGCTAGCACAGTAGCGATTTGCCAGGAGCCTGGGAGGTTACCCTCTACCCAGATCCTGTTGAACAAATCTAACAGAAAGGCCATGCCTCGCTCACCCAGGTGTCGAAGCATGGCGTACGGGACATCGTCCGGACAATGGGCGGTCTCCACGCACGAAGCGAGAGCAGAGCGCAACTCACTCACAGTAAACTTGTCGTTGAAGGGTTCTCCGCCTCTGGAGGTAAAGTCCAGCCAGCGGCGTTCCGCGACATCACGACGTGCATTGAATGCTGGCGGAGCAGCATCCCGGCTAGAGAATGCGGAAAATGCGGTCGCTAAGGATTCCGCAACGGACGCGGGGTCCGAGATTGCGGTCCCATTCTCCTGGAGAACGGGAGGGGGCTCCTGCGAGAACTTGCCCCGAATCCTTTTGACTCGCTTCCACACCTCTGCTAAAGGGGTCTTCCCGTTAAGTGAAGACACGTATGCCCGCCAAGAAGAGCGGCGGGCGTGCTTCCAAATATACCGGAACCTAGCCCTAGCCCGACGAAATTCAGCGAAAGTGAAATCGTTCGGGCGGCGCTTATAGCGCATGTAGGCATAACGCTTCTGTTTGAGGGCCGTCTCACACTTGGCCGACCACCATGGGAGTGGTTGGCGTGCAAAACGGCCAGACGTCCTAGGAATAGTAGTCAGGCCCACGGCGATGATGTTGCCGGAGAAGAACTCAACGGCCTCATCTACCGACCTAAACTCCTCGACTGAGATAGAGAATTCAGTCATTTCCTGAAATGAAGGCCACCGCGCCTGCGCCAAGCACCACCGAGGTGGGCTCTCAGGCGGCAGTTGCCCTGAAAATGATATTTGAATGGGAAAGTGATCACTACCATGAAGGTCATCGACCACCCCCCAATCAAAATCAGGCTGTGCATCCGAAGAGCACAAAGATAGATCAAGGCAAGAAAATGAAGCGGTTCTCGGACAGTGATGCGTAAACTCATCCACGTTTAGGACACCCATCTCAAGCTCTTCGATCAGATCGGCAAGGACTTGTCCCCTGGGATTTATTGAGTAATCTCCCCAGAGAGGATGCCTGCCGTTCAGATCTCCAAGCAAGAGAAAGGGCCTCAGCAACCGTGCCACGAGATGCGGCGGAAGTCCCCCGCATCGAAGTCAGCTGACGGTGGAATGTACGCAGAAATGATAGTATACCTCCTATCCAGGTGCAGCTGCACAGCCACTGCCTGAAAGGAGGTATCTAAAGAGAACGGAGACATATGCCGGGTGTAAACCGCGCATCCCCCAGCCCAGCCATCCCATGGTGGTGGGGTCGCAAGACCCTTATACCCCGGGAGGGAGGGCAGGGGGCACGCGCCTAGCATGGTCTCCTGCAAAAAGATAGCTAACGGGGAACGGGACGAGAAGAGCCTCCACAGCTCCTCCCAGTTGGCCCGGAGTCCACGGCAATTCCATTGAAGGAATATGCCCTCCAGTCCTAGCTCGGAAGAGATGCAGGGGCCCTCCTCAAACAGAAGACCCTCACGGGAATGGCCGTACGCTTCCTGGAGGCAGAACCCCGGGCGCTGTTGGCCAGACAAAGCGCTGAAGGCGCTGTCGCCTTCGAGAACTTATTGGGGGAGGTTGGGCTCGCCTTTCAAGTCTTTTCCTCCCTCCGCCTCAAAACCTTAGGCGAGTGTTGCGGCTTCGGAGGCGGGGGGGACCTCTTTTCGAGGAACCACCGTCTCCGAGCCACTTGCTCCACCTCTAGGCATCGGCATCCTCTAGCATCCTTTGTTGCTGTCCTCCTTTCGGGGGACAGCTTTAGGAACCCTGGAAGATGGTCTGGTGACCAACTTCAGGGGTGTTGCCCCCTGTGAGTCTAACAACTCGGTGGAGGCGCGTGGCCGTTTACTTAAGTAACAATATCATAATAGCTGAATATTAATAGTATTTAATACATTAGTTGTATTAGTTGACATTATTGAATTAGTCTGATTTGAATTACAATTTCCACATAAGCTATGCATTATTCGTTATCAAAGATCTAAATTCACTAGGTTGTGATGACTGATGATACCAAACTTCCAGCATAAGACACTATATCAGAAGATTAGTTTTTATCATATACTATGTAAACTTAGGCACAATGTTCATCTTACATTTATTTGTTTACTATATTCTATTTAGCTTATGTAACAACTAACTTTTTAATTATTATTGAAGTATCAAGTATTATTATTGCAGGGAAGGAATTATGAATCAATATTCTATTTTATGAAGGAATTGGAATCGGCATTGTAACTTATAACTGGAATAGGACACAGAATTGCAAATTTTTTTGGAATCATCCCATCTCTAATGTATTCCCTGACTTTTCTTGAAAAGCAACTGAAAACATGTTTGTGATGAAATAAAAATTGATAAAATTATAACAACTTCTAAATAAAGAACACATAAAACTTGTAGTGATTTTTTACTAACTCACTCTCAATTATTCTAGAAATTACATTGACTTAAATATAAATGTTGCTTTACTTTAATTTAAGCCTTAACCAATGTGCATAATTTTAAATGTGTACAATATAGCACCTGCTCTCCTTGAAGGCAAAATACCTATCTTAGATATAATGTTATTCTTGCCATATTTAACCCCTTCTTTGCATGGTGCATTCTGCATCTGGCCTTATTGTAATTTATGTTTGTTTGTTTCTCTTTCCAGACAATTAAAGCAAAATATTGCATGGCATTTCCTTAACCTCCCCACAGTTGTGACAAAACTTAACTGCAGATTTTATAGCATCACAACAGTGCGGAAAGAAAATTGATGATGACCAGTAAGTAGTATTTATCACAGATGAGAGAAAAATTTGTAAGTAGTAAAATACACAAGTTAATTCCAATGAAGTTATTTCCATCACAAGGTAAAAAAAAGTTGATAAAAGTGCTCAAATTATGGGGTAGTAAAAATGTGCAGATGATACATGGGTTGAGCAAACTAGAGATTGTGCTAGGGACAAGTTAGGGAGTACTTCAGAAGATCACATCCTCAATTTAAATGAGAAGTAGGACTGACTAAATTGACACTATAAAATATCAATGTTCTACAAATACCTTGATATCTGATATCGAGCTCCCGAATGGATGAGATTTGTCTTTGAACTTCATCAGGAAGATTTTCGATTGTGTCTGAAATAAATCTCATTGTGAATTCTTTTCAAAAATAAAATACAGAGCAAAATAGCCATATTTCTCTCCATAATAATATCCAATGATATAGCACAAACATGAAATCACAGCACCAGAGTTGCGTTATAAGAAACCATTGAAACTCTAATATTACCAATGAAGATCTGAAGTTTATGCCCAGCAGGCAAGGCATATTTATTTAGTTTGTTTTTTAAGGAGCCCATCTGGTGACTGCCTACTTGGACATAAGTCGGCGTACTCACAACAGCCTAGTACTAGGCTACATTAAAATAACAATATGCAAAAAAACAACAATGACAATAAAAAAAATGGAAAAGGGCATCAAGCAGGATGCGCGCTCTGGCGTCAGTGGGAGACCCAGCTCTCCTGGGCTCAGGAATGTACAACTTACAAAAAACAACAACCCCATTAAATAAAGTGGAGGAAAAAGTCAAAGCCCACTAGTCAGTGTGCATGAATCCATCCCAAGTAGAAGGGACAAGCAGTAGCAACCGCTCACATCCCAGTAATGTGACAGGTCACATGCATGAAGATCACCCAGACTGGGCCATTCAGCAAGAATATGCCAAACAGTCTGGGGGACAAAGCAGTCATCACGATGTGGTGCAGGCAAGTGCTCCATCAAATGGTGGTGCATAATGCTACTGTGTCCAATTTGGAGATGACAGAAAGCAACCTGAGGCCATTATGGCAGTAGGGGGTAGGTCCATGGGAACAGTCACGGCACAATGGGACGCAACTTTAGGTTCCCTCGACTCTCTCCCATCTTCTTTGCCAAGCAGCCCAGAGAGCTGCCCGTATTCCTGCCATGTAATCGGTGTGATGAAGAGCAAAAAGCTGGTCTGGTCACTCAGTCATCGCAGACTCTTTGGCGGGCTCATTTCCTGCAATTCCTACATGTCGAGGAAGCCAACAGAAGATAATCTCAACATCTGCCCGGCTCGCCAAAGCCGTGACATCTTGAATATCGTGAACCCAGGGATGTGGAGATTCCAATGCCTTGAGAGCACTCAGGGTGCTTTGTGAGTCGCTATAAATCACAATCAGGTCTCTGAACTAGGCACATAGCATAATCTCCCATATCAGTCAGTGTATTGCAAGGCCGGTGTGGTGGATCAAATCCACTTATGCAATACAGCTTCCCAGGGGCTGAACATAACGGAGCAAAGAATATCCATGGCGGGAGCACGGGAGGGCCTAAGGCTGCAAATATGAGCCTCCCAGGTGAGGCATCGGGCAAATACAAGACAAAAAAAAATGGTGCGAGTCCACCACTTCCAGGTGCACCCTATTTTGAAACAAGTCTGGGTCAGGGTGGAGCCGTGGATCGTGGCATAAGTGCACCACCTGTCTTAGCCAAGGAAAACAGAGAGATGTGGTTCAATGCTTGTTAGAGTCGATGCTCCAGAGTTGGCATCTGGGCCACACTAAAAGAGATTGAAAGGTCGTCCACATAGAGCATAGCAAGAACATATGGCAGCATCGAGGTGATGCCGTTAATGCTCATAGCAAAGAGTGTGAGACTGAGGACACTTCCCTGTGGGACACCCTCTTCCTTCCCCATTGGGCTGGAGAGAGCTCCCCCCACCCATATGCAGAATCGATAATCAAGCAAAAATTCAGATATAAAGATTAGGAGGCATCCCATTGTGTGGAGAATCTCCATGATACTGTATCGCTATGCAGTATCATAGGCCTTCTTCAGATCGAAAAACGCTGTGGTGTAGTGCTGTCTACAAAGGAAGGCCTCGCAGACAGCATTTTCCAGTCAGAACAGAGCATCTGACATGGAGTAGAACTTGTGGAAGACGCACTGTGCAGAAGACCGATGGCCTCCGTTGTTCAGAATAAAAGGCTAATCTAACATTTACCAATTTCTCCATCAACTTGCACATGCAGGAAATTAGAGAGATTGGGCGTAAACCGGCCGTGGTTGAATGATCTCTTGCCAGTTTGCCAAAAGTGGGCACAGTAGCGATTTGGCAGGAATCTGGGAGGATACCATCTATCCAGATCCCATTAAAAAAAAATCTAAGAGATAGGCCATGCCTTGCTCACCCGGGTGCCAAAACATGCCGTATGGGACATCATCCGGACCAGGAACTTGCCCCTGAATCCTTTTGACTCGCTTCCACACCTCTGTTAGAGGGGCCTTCCCATTAAGTGAAGAAACATATGCCAGCCAGTAGAGCCTCAAGCATGCTTCGAAATATACCATAACCTAGCCCAACGAAATTCACCAACAGTGAAATCGTTCGGGCGGCGCTTATAGCACATGTAGTCATAACACTTCTGTTTGAGGGCGGTCTCACACTCCGCTGACCACCACAGTAGTGGTCAGCATGCAAAACAGCCAGACATTCTAAGATTAGTAGTTAGGCCCACGGCAATGAGGTTGCCGGAGAAGAAATCAACGGCTTCATCAATCAACATAAACTCCTCACCTGAGATAGAGAAATCAGTCATTTCCTAAATGCAGACCACTGCATCAAGCCCCACCGGGGCAAGAAAATGAAGCGGTTCTCGAGCAGTGATGTGTAAACTAATCCACATTTAGGACACCTATCTCCATCTTATCGATCAGGTCAGCAAGGAATTGACTCAGGGGATTAATCAAGTAGTATCCCCAGATGGAATGTCTAACATTCATTATCTCCAAGCATGAGAAAGGGCCTTAGCAACCAGGCCCCGATGCGGCGGAAGTCCCCTGCATTGAAGTCTTCTGAGAGTGGAATTTAAGCAAATATAACAGTATACCTCCTATTCAGGTGCAGCTGCACAGCTACTGCCTGCAACAAGATATCTAAAGCAAAGAGAAGAACGGAGACATCATGCCGGGTGTGAATCGTGTATCCTCCAGCCCGGCCCACATCCTGTGGTGTTTGGGTTGCAAAACCCTTATACCTTGGGAGGGTGGGCAGGTGGCACCTGGTCAGCATGGTCTCCTACAAAAAGATAGCTAACAGGGAAAAGGACAAGATGAGCCTCCTCCCAGTTGGCTCAGAGTCCGCAGCAATTCCATTGAAGGAATATGTCCTCCAAGACTAGTTCGGAGATATGGGGGCCCTCTTCTAAGAAAAGATCCTCACAGGAATGGTCGTAGGCTTCCTGGAGGCAGAACTCCTGGTGCTGTTGGCCAGACAAAGCGCTGTTGCCTTCGAGGACTTATTGGGGGGGAGGATGGGCTCACCATGCGAGTCTTTCCCTCCCTCAGCCTCGAGAACTTAGGTGAGCAGGGCAGCTCCCGAGACAGGGGTCCCTCTTTTGAAGGACCAACCCTCTTCTGCTACCCAGCCCACCACTGGGTGTGGGCAAAGGACCAAAGCTCCTTTGGTGCTGTCCTCCTTTCAGGGGACAGCTTTTGGAACCCCAGAAGATGGCCCACAACCAACTTCAAGGGTGTTGCCTCCTGTGAGTCTAGCGACTCAGTGGAGGGGTACGGCCGTTTCGCCTTACGGGAAACGATTATGCTGGGGGAAGGGAGGGGAGCCCTGGTTTTAGCCGGGGCTGGGTGTGAACCCTTTGTGCTGCCAGCTTTACCAAAGGAGCACCTGGGGGAAATAGAACTAGCAGAAGGGTGGGTTCCGAATGGGTGCGGAAACGACGATGATTGTAGGCCTTGAGAGGCCAGGAGCAGAGGGTGTCTTTCTTAATATGGAGGCATAGAATGTACAAGGAAGGGCCGGGCATGCCAGCATCAAGTCCTTTGCCTCGCAAAATGAGAAATGATCGTGTGGCTGAATGGCCAGGATTTCCTTCTTAAGAAGGTATGAATTACATTGTTTCGAAGAAGCGGGGTGGCTCTCCGCAGTTGACACACTTGGCCACACATGATTTGGAATTATCGTGTGCAGCCTTGGAGCAACTTACACAGACTTCGGGTAACCATGACTTTGCACATCTACAGGAGTGATTAGTATGGCCAAAGTGGTGACAGTAGTAGCACCTCCGTGGCAGAGACATGAATGCCTTCACGCGGTAGCGATAGCAACCAGCACACACCAACTCAGGGAGCTTGTCACAGTCAAAAGTAATGAAGAGTGTAAGGGTGGATCTCGAGCCCCTTCCTGTTTTCTCATCACAAACTCGACCTTGACTGCCCCATGGTTGGCCAGCTCTAAGGCAATGTCATCTATAGAGTTCCTTCACATAAACTACTCCTTTCATGAAGTTCATGTTAGAGTGTCGCATGCCATCGAGTGTCCACAGGACACTAATCATGGCCGCCTCAGAGGCATTCGCCAAAAGGCTCCTGTCCGAGAAACGGGTGACCTTTGGCTCTCTACCAATCAGACTAGCTAAAGCTCTCCTCTGATGGATCATGTTGCCCTTAGCCAACATGCTGCAATCAGTGGAGTGAATAACAAGGATGTGTTTGAAGCCAGCGGGTTCCAAAATGCCAGATAGTCTCTAAATGAGGGGTCCTGACATAACGAAGGCTCCACTCTGCACACTTGCACTTTTGTTCTTTGTCGTGGACTCCCCTCCAGAAGGAGCACTGGGGCCGGATGTGTCAATCTTTGATTGGTCGCTTACTGAAGTGGAGCCAGACCCATCCACCCCTGCGGATGGAGAGGAGCGCCCAGTCTTCTTTTTAGGAGGAGAGCGGGAAATGAACCCGCTTCTTTCCTCCACCGGCAGGAGCCCCCAGGGCAGATGGACTGGCCTCAGCAAGATCTTTCTCTGAGATGGAGAAGGTCTTGTCTGCTACAGGGGCACCAGCCGGAGGAGGAGATCTCTCCTCTCCTTGTAAGGTCCTGAGGTGGACTTTGCACAGGGGTGGACTCGGGTTCTGTGTTTGGCACCGAGCCCAGGTCTGTCCCCATGGAAGGTGCTACCATCTGGGGCTGAGTTGCCTCAGGGACCATGTCCATCTCAGGGAATGGGAGGGGGGGCTCCATGTGGCCATCTCCCCCAGGAATTCAAAGGTCCCATTGGTCAGAATGTCTTTGGTCGGGGAACTCAATATTCTAGCCCACTGGAGCTACCCGAGGGCAGTTCCAACGATGGTAAAAGGGAATGGGAAAAAGATTTTTTTTTGTTTGATTTTCATCATCAGGCATGGTGACTGTATACATTTCACGGGACGCATAAGCTCATCACCTCACGCAGTAGCCCACTCTACGAGGGGTGACTACAGCCGAGGGCTGACAGAACCATCTGCCGCCATTTGAGGCCACTCTTCCCACCCAGTGACCTGGCAGCCGATCAGCATGGTGGCTCCACCTTGGGCAGAGAGTAAAATTTGATTGAGATAGAAGGGAGAATGAAAGTGGATGTGAGGAAAGTGTGAGTAGGGATGAAGCAGGTTGTTAAAAACCCACCACCCTAGGCCGGAGCTCAGGGGTGAGGTAACATTGTCCCCTCCCCCCTCAGCCCCGATCCAGGATAGTTGGGTGAGAGGAAGCTGGTCAGCATCTACCCTATGAAATTAGAGGCCAACCAGAGAAAGTAGTGGTAGAGGTTGTAGGGAAAGTGATGAAGTAGGGTAGAAACGCAGGCTGTTAGAAAGGAGAAGAGACTAAGCTGGGGCTCGACAGGGTGCTGAGTCCTGTTAGCACGGTGGCCAGGAAAGGAAATTGGCGCGCCCCTCCCGGGGACCCTGTAGGGCAAGAGAAAAAAGTGGTTGTGGATCTGACACGACAACCCCACCTTGATGCAACCTGGTGGGGGTTAAGCTGCAATAGAATTTCCACTTCCTAGCTGTTACAAAAGCCCCACAGCATGCAACAGCCTCCCTACACTCTAACCTGGTCTCTTAGGGCCGATCCACAGAAAGGGCAGCCTCACGAGCAAAGGTTGTGGGATCAAAGCTTTCTCCCTTAATCAGTGGGAGCGAACGGAGATGCCATCTGTTCCCAGGGAGCTATAAACAACAACAACAACATGAAGTTTAAACAAGTTATTCTGGCATCATTTATTGGTTATGATAACCATTGGAAAGAATGAGTAAGGAACTTTTAATTGCACTCTCCTAAGCAATTAACAAAATGAATAAGCAATTTATCACAATATGTTACAAAGGATGTGGAATAATAAATGCAACTGCAAATACTATCATTGATGGAGACAGTGATGCTACCCTTTGGTATATGAGTGAGATTAGGTGAAATTAAAACTAAAAGATGTGACAATCAAAGAAGATTAATGAGGTGTGAGTTTGCAGGAAGAGCCATCACACAAGGGTGTTTAATTTTTTGTTTTAAATATGGTCACATTAGGTACATGAACATTCACCCTGATGCAAATAAAATGTCAATCAAAAAGCAGAAAAGTCAAAGCAACCAACTAAGAACAAATTCAAATATTAAATCAAACCAGAACAAAGTGCTTGAAGGAAGCCCACCTCTCCCAGAACCTTGAATACATTGCCAGCTAAAAATAGTGTTCGGTTGTAAGGTAAGCTAATAACTGGAAGGAGGTCGGCCTCCTCCAAGAACTCTATGACATCAGAACCTGGTGCGCTGGAACCTGGAACAGACTGAGTAGAAAACCCTGTTGCCCTGGTAATGGGATAGGCATCGAGATATAAAGCTCCCAGAGACTAGGACATTCAACCAAAAGGTGGAGCACAGTCCTAAAGCCAGATGCAGCGCATGAGAGAGAGGCAATATTAATTACTCTCTCATACATGGAGCCATTTGTGTACACTGACACAGCTCAAGTGAGACACAATGTAGGTTAAAAAAAATACAAAGGTAATACTACAAGTGCTGTGCAAGCTTTCTTAGCAGAGGCATGATGACAAACATTCAATTGTAGTAACCTCCAGGGTGCATCCAGATGACCTATCCATCGCAGCCCAATCCACACAGCTTCTAGAAACCTAAACAGGCACTTACAGCTTCTCCCAAACTCTTTCTTGTTGAACAGGATGTCAATTGCCCAACCCCAAAAAACAAGTCACCATCTTTACTCTAAAAAATCACCAATCAAACTACCGCTCAGACATTTTACTCCATAGCAAATCTCTTGCACTCAACCCACAATACCTTATGTTACCCTAGACTCGCACATGATTTTCACTCCAACACCAAAAAAATCACCTTGAAGGCCCTATCTTAACTCAACACCCTCAGAACACTCACAAATACCAACTTTGGACAACATAAGGAAAAACCAACATTTATACATAGTTCATCAACACAACAATAAACTATGTATCTTCAGGTTGGTCATAAATCCTATCTAATACACACCTACAGAAGATACAACATTCCTAGTGAACCATGCATTGTAATACGGCTGCACAACAACAACAACCGCAATACACAACCACCATACTGAAACAAAAATTCTCTCCACCAAAGACCATCTAAACATCATGGCACACAATACTTCAACAAACTGCAATGCCTTTCATGTACTCTTCATGCCAACCACTTTCCCTTGATAACATTTAAAAAAAAGCCCCAAGTGCCCCACCCCAAGATATTCACTAATCTGAAGCCAACCTCCCTACAAAGATTAAACCCCGAGAGACAGTCCATATCATCATAACCTGCACCCTTCATGATAATTTGAGAACCTCTTTCATTATAACCTCTCTAAGAGATCTGTGGAGAACACCACATGCCATGGCATCCTTCCTGAGTGCTGCCAGGTTTGACCAGTGAGAACCTGAGTGATAAAGTAAAGTGACAGTGGCTAATCAGTGCCATAGTAACAATACCCCCATTGCAATTTAACTAGTGATGGGCCAATTAATCAGCATTGGAATCAGTAATAATCAGCCTTTTTTTGAAGAATCGGCATTGGCATATAATAAAAATTGATAATTCGTACTAAAAATTAAAATACAAATATTGATGGAGCAAGTCCATTACTGAACTCAATATATAATAATTTTCATTTATTGTAAAGAATAAAACTTATAAAAGTATTAAACTACTATATTATAAATTAATCATTATTAGTGAAGTAAAATATTTATTGGTACTGCATTTAGAAACGAACCTTGGAAATATATGAGATTCTAAAACTTACCACCATACTACTTGACATGCAGGAATACATTTAGTGCAGAATGCAAATAAAGTACATATGTACCAGACTACTAGTTGCTCCTAAGCGTCATGACAGTGTCACAGAACAGTACTGTATCAGGAACCTCTACTGTGCTGAGAAACGATAGCACAGCATTCATATAAGGGAAATTGATATTCAGTATTTTAAATCTAATGACTATTCACTCAAGCAGTTTAGCCGCTGTAGTGTGTAAAGATTAGTAGATTTTTTTTTCAGATGTAAACATTTGTCCTCCATGTAATGCTAATGACGAGCTGCCATTCCCTATATTAATATCAGCATTCATAACTTTTCATTTCATAACAAGCTTATAGTTAAATCTAGTTGAACAAACTGAAATGAAGGTGAACGAAACAATTTGAGAAACACTTGATTGGTTCCTGTGACTATTAGAGGAACCAATCAATTTACATAACATGTGTCATATACATTCTCTGAATGATTATTAGTTATATATACCTAATTGGTAGCAATTTGAACAAAATATTTTGAAAAACTGCAATCATAGTGTTTACTGTTTAGCTCATAACACATTGAGCTTCTCTCTGCGTGAGTACACCAGTTATAATCTTGTCATCAGCCAAGCGTGTGCATTATGCTCTCATTGTGTGAGATATGTATGTATGTGTTGTTCCCTCAAAGCATCTTTGTACTTTCACTTTCAGTGTATTTTTGTAGTGTGTAGGTAGAAATGCTGCGAACCACGGTGTTACAAAAGGTGAAACATAATTATGTCTACATGTATCTGATCTAGCCAAAATGTACTTATAATGCTGATGCATCCTTTATCAGGTAGATAAAAATAACTATTAAGGTTGATCAGTGATATTTATTTAACTACTATAGGATATTCACTTACTTGATATGTTATATAAAAAATTCATCTATTCAATGATATTCATCATTCAATATTGAAAGAAATAAAAACTAATTCCCTTTTGAATATTTAATAATTTATTATTATGCAAGTACATTCACATTTTAACTGTTTCAGACTTCAATGAATATCACTAATATCATGGATATGCAATTATGATTTATGAATAATAACAATGTTATCACTTATCAATTTATCTGTTTCAGCCTGACAGCAAATTGTGTTGATGAGAACATGCACCAGTCGTGGGTTGTTCTTCGGGTGAAACCATTTATGGATTCACATACATCATCCAATATGTGACATAATTCAAGATAGTACATAACCCAAAATGAAAACATGTTCTGAGTAAATGCCAGCTATGCATCCACCCCATGACAACTGTATGGATAGGACATGCAAATGCACACAATACCTAACAAAATTTGGACATTCAAAATACCCTCAGATCATTTGGGCAATCCAAGGAATATTACTCACACCTACAAACTATACATCCACTCCAGACATCTATAACTCAATCACACAAAACTCACCATGGGGTGTATTTAGAGCACTGCAGTAAACTTGTTAGAACAAAAGTTGTGCAGACAAAACATTATGATATCTGTGAGAAGTGAATCTTCTCCACAATAGGTGTAACCCGAGATACTCATTTCCCTAAATAACCAATCCATACCCTCTTCAATGAAGAGGTAGGTACAAGAGTCCACTGAGATAGGCCAAGGTATCACACCACCTGGTAACCAGGCCCTCAAACCATCAACTAAATGGCATTCCACTAGACATCAATCCAGAAGAAACACCTTCACATCCCCATAAAGGTAATTCTAGCACAAAGCTCCAATACATTCATCCAAGTGGCAATAACCTAGTAGTTGCACCACTTAAAACTAATCAATCAATCAAACTGAGTGCAAACACAGCATCAGTTTGACCAACACAGCCAAATACTACCAGATACAGCTCAACTCATCACACCTAAGACAAAATCTAGATATACACTGACTGCTGGATTTTATGAAGAATCCTGTCCAATCACCAAGAGTTTGCTAGAGTGGCCTAGAAGAACCCTAAGCTAGGGGGTAACATAAGGATGGCCAGGATATGAAGATCTTTCATTTGAAACCAACTAACAGACCCAGCACAGAAAACTATTAGTTGGCTTAGCAGCCAACAAGGCAGGAAAGCCCACCTAGTGTAAGCAGTACAGCTTTAGGTACTCACAAATGGTTACAGGGGGCAGGGAGGTGGGTCAGGTCATTTATATTAGATCGGAGAAGTAAGGATTGATGAAAAGACAGTTGAATGCATTTATGAAATGCAAATGAAAACAGAGAATTTAACCATCTGTCTGTGCATTGGGGCTTGGGAGAACATAATCCTCCAGATGTCAGTTGCCCAAGCCATATCTGACCAACTCTTTGAAGGGACATACTTCAGCCAATAATCAAAGTTATCACTGTTAGGCCGTTCAGAACTTTGTATTCATAGTATCAAGTCACAAACACCAATAATCACTTGGCAGTTAATGTGTTAAAGAAACACTATCTAAAAAAAATACTAGTTCAGTAAGTCAGATTTTCAGACAATTATGAGTGTTAAGAATTAGGAGGGTTTTTTTTTATAATGAAGCGAAATATACACATACATAAATACACAGTATAGTTGATTCAAACTAAAGGGAGAAGAATTTCTTACCTAAAAAGTTGTCTACATAAGTTGCAGAGTAAAGTGCTTCAAGAGCTGCTTGGTTTAACATAGTCAACCTGGAATAATAATAATTTTGAGAATTTCAAGGTTCCAACCAGGGTTGAAACCAAAACTGTTTTTTTTTTTAAATTTGTTTTAATAGTAAATTAATTTATTCTAACTAATTTATAGTCATTTTAAATGTATTGCACAAATATTGGCTAGCTAATATACCTAAAGACTGGTTCTAGATCCCCAAACTGTAAAAATATAGAGAATTTTGTAGGTTTAAATTTTAAACATATTTTTTGCAACAAAATGGTTAAAGGAGCAAATAATACTAAATAGTTTCACAAAATTATATTTTCCATTTATGATTGTATTATATCCCTGAGAATCCTGACTAAAATAAAATAAAAACAATATCACATACAAAGTTCCATATAATACTATCCTTTGGATTTGAAAAAAATGTATCACAGTTCCATTAATAACAAGTTAAGCTCACTTAAATAAAAAAATAAGAATAGCTAAATTAACCTGTAAAATCAAACCTAAAAATATACATTTGATATATTGTTAACAAATGACCTTTATATATCTGAATTTAAAGGTATATTTAATTTGAACATTTTATGAATAAACACAAGTTTAGGTGCTTTTTTTGTACCTAATCTGTTTCTTAACTTAGAATGTTCCATATAATACTATCCTTTGGATTTGAAAAAAAAAAGTATCACAGTTCTGTTAATAACAACACTTAAATAAAAAATAAGAATGGATAAATTAGCCAGTAAAACCAAACCTAAAAGTGTGCATTTGACAAATTGTGACAAATGACCTTTACATATTGTGGTAATCATAATAAAGCATCAATACCTTTTTCTAGGCTTTATTCAACTAACAAAACATTAATACAGTCTGAAAATAAAAGAGAAACAATATAAGTAAACAATTATACATATAAGGTTACATGAAGCTTAGATCACCACATTCTCCCCTCCCTTGAAGAATCATTGTCCTATATAGCGAAGAGGCTTGTGGCATTCCCATGTAGATTGGCGCAGTTGTTCCGGGCCAGCATGCGCAGGGGTGGAGGGTTCATCCCTACGTTGGAGATTAGCTGGAGCACCAGATACCCGGGCTGGAAGAGAATCCACCCTCATATCTCCTTCTTTGATGAATATACTCTGATCACCTGAAGCATTGGAAGAATTCAACTCAGATGAATCAACAGTAGGCACTAGAAGAATATCCACCAATCCAGTCTCTGTAGAAGGATCAACGTTGAGATCCTATTGCCTCTCATATAATGATACGTTACCAGTCGGAGCCAAGTCATGCACTGATATTGTTGATTCACGTCCATCGGCAAATCTTACATTAGCGTATTGTGGGTTTGCCTCTAACAACTGAACCTCATCAATGAGGGGTTCATATTTATTGGCGCGAATGTGACAGCGTAGTAAGACAGGTCCAGGAACAGATAACCAAGTTGGCAATGAATAGCCACTGGGAGATCGACGCTGGTATGAGAAGAGCCTCTCATGTGGCATAGCAAAGATCTAATAGAATGAAGGGCATCAGGCAGCACTGTTTCCCATTGACATTCTTGAAGGTTCTTGGATGCCAGAGCAAGGGTTATGTGCTTCCAGATTATAGCATTATACCTCTCACACTGCCCATTCCCTCGAGGATTATGTGTTGTTCGACTAGTGGCGATGCCTAGATTGTGCAAGAATTCACATAGATCCTTGGCCATAAACGATGATCCAGGTAGGAAGGCATACCAAATATCGCAAAAATCTGATTTAGACAATGGATTATAGTACTAGTAGTCATGTTCTGACAGGCAAATGCAAATGGAAATCGAGAATACTCATTCACCACCATGAGCATATAGTAGTTTCTGGAGTTCGAGGGTAGAGGCCCCTTGAAGTCCAAACTTAAGACATTCAAAGGGCTGAGTAGCCTTAATAAGGGGAGTTTGGTGCAGTTTGTAGAACTGAGGCTTCAATTGGGCACACTGAGGGTATTCAGAGCACACCCTCCTCACATCTTCCATGGAATAAGGAAGATTTCTCACTCTGACAAAATGCTTACTTGAATACTTGAAGAAGGTGCGCGGACCCCGCCTGGCCATCTCATTGTCGAGACCGCCATCCTCTTCACACTAAATCAGTCACAGAGTTGCTGTGAGCCCGGGGGAGACCAGGTACTGGTGGCTCGTTGGGTAGAGAGAAGAGAAACTTGGTTAGCTGTGTCTTGCACCAGGATGGCAAAATCCAGTGTGGAGCTCAGATAGTTTCTCGTTATTGACAGTAGCTTCACAGTGAGCATGTGAGTGTGTTGGCAGGAATGTTGTATTTACCAGGATGGTACGCGATGTCATAATTGTAGCACCCCAACTCAATCCTCCATCATTAAATTTTATCATTCTTGATTTTTCCAAGCCGATTCGTACGCAACATAAAGCTGACAGCCTGTTGGTCCGTAACTAAGGTGAAACGTCATCCTGTCAAGTAATGAAACCACCTCTTTACAGATTCCACAATAGCACATGCCTCCTTTTCTACTGCAGTGTTTTTGCATTCAGTAGGTGTGAGGGTGCCAGAAAAAGGCAACTGGACGGCCTGCCTGATTCAGAGTAGCAGCAATGGCTGTATCGGAGGCATCAGTCTCAACAACCAAAGGAATAGTTTCATCAATCAAGTGCACAACAGCCTTCCCAATCTTTTCTTTGAGATCATTGATGGCTTTCAGGGCCTCTGGACTCAGAGGAAATGTGTCAGTGGCAACAAGAGGTCTGATCTTGTCAGAGAATCGGAAAACCCACTGCGAATAATAGGAAAACATACCAATAACATGGCATAAGGAAGTAGGGTCTTTAGGGATTGGTAATTCCTTCCTTTAATGGACGTAAATGTTCAGAATCTGGTTTGAGAGAGCCGTGGGTTATTGTGTAACCAAGAAATTCTATTGATTTTTTTTTTAAATGACAAGACTTAGTCTCATTGAAGGTAAGGTTGTGGAACCAGGCACCATCTTGAAATTTCACCAAGTTCTCATCATGGGTTTTCCCTGCTACAACAATATTGTCCACATAAGCATAAGTTCCATGCAAATCATGTTAATGATGTTCTCAATAGTCCTTTGGAAGCAAGCAACATCATTTGTAACCTCGAATGGCACTGTGAAATTGATATAGATTGTCATTCGCTTCAAAAGCAGTATATGGCTTGTCCTCTTCCTGTATAGGTATCTGGTGATAAGCACTTTTCAAGTCCAGTGAACTATATAGTATTTGTAATGAGACAGTTCCGTGACAAGGTCGTCTATTCTTGGAAGAGGATACGCATCCAAACGAGTGAATCTATTAATGGTCTGTCCATAGACAACAACTAATCTTTCAGTGGCGCTCATTCGGCACAACAAGAACTTGCGCCCTCCATGGAGATGTGCTCTCCTCAATAACACCATCATGTAGCATCTTGTTAATTTCAGACCTTATGAACTTCTTATCATCATCCCCAAACCTCCAAGATTTTGTTGCAACAGGTTTGCAATGAGGAGCAAGACTTGTAAAGAAATGAGGTGTATCTACCAAAGCAGACAGTACACTGCAAGTGGCAGGGTTGGAGATATTTAGATCTTTCTTGGATCCGCCAAAGTCCACAGTAACACTAGAGTGCTGGCTCATAAAGTCTTGACCAAGAATGACATCACAGCACAAGTCCGGCATCACAGAAAGCCTTGTATTGTAGTAGCACTCACCCTTCAAATTGATGTCAACTGTGCAGCGTCCCTTCACAGGAGATGTGTAATAAAGAGGCCATAGATACGCTTCCAGTCGCTGGAACAACCTTCAATTTGTGCTTCTTGGCATAGCTATGTGAGATGAAAGATTCAGAGCTCCCTGTATCGATAAGAGTGGTCACTTCATTATTACCAACCAAAACATACACAGTAGCTTGCTGTAGTAGTCCAGGGAAAGAAGCAGAGATTACGGCCAGTGTAGAAGACTGAGTGGATGCAGAAGTAGAAAATGTAGTAGACCGGCACACCTTAGCAAAGTGCCCTTGCTTATTACACTTATGACAAGTGACATTTCTTGCCGGGCACTGTCCACGATTGTGACGAGGACCACAACAGAAATAGCATCGGGACTTTAAATTGGCAGCAGCACAGGTCCTTTCAGCAGAATAAGCAGTTTCAGATGTTGCAGCAGCACAGGTCTCATCATCGGTGCGAGAAGGCTCAGATGTCGCAGCAGCACTTACACCAGAGACAGTATAATGAGAATAAGACTCAGGGTCTTCTGAACAACATCAAGTACCCTGGCTTGATCAACAGCCATACTTAGGTCCAAAGTTTTGTTTTCAAGCAATCATTGCCTGATTGTATGAGAGAGCAAGCCATTGATGAAAGAATCCTGTATGTAGTCATCCCGATTCTGTGAAGCAGTAGCAGCCTTAAAGATACAATCCTTGCTGAGCACCTGAAGCTCTTGTAAAGGGTCTTTCAATAAGGTCGCTCGATTTTTAAATGTAAATAAGACAAGTGTGTGATATATGCACTCAATTTATTTTAAATTTGAAAGTACATTTTATGGCATTAATTGTGGTCTATGACGTCGTTCAAATTTCCACTGCAACTTCGCTTGGTAGAACAACTTCGGGAGGCCCAATATTCGATGACTTTGTTGCATAAATCTGACTGAATTTGCTGGATGGTGTTCATTATGTCGACTTTGAGGACATCAACTGTTTGCGGATTATTTGCATAGACCTGCGATTTAAGGTAGCCCCAAAGAAAGTAGTCTAATGGTGTCAAATCGCATGATCTCGGTGGCCAGTTGACGTCGCCGACACGTGAGATGACCCTGCCCTGAAATCGCTGGTGCAAAATGTCTATGGTGGCGTGTGCAGTGTGGCACATAGCGCCGTCCTGTTGGAACCACATGACTTCAGTATCAATATCAGGCAAATAATCCAGTTGAGGCCACAAGAAGTTTCTTATCATCGATCTGTAGGCCTCACCGTTGACAGGTATGGCAATCCCATCTTTGTTCTCAAAAAAATACGGACCGATGATTCCGTTTGATGAAAATCTGCACCAAGCAGTGACTTTGTTGGGATGCAATTGGTGCTGGTGTATCTCATGTGGATTGTTTTCGTCCCAAATCCAACAATTTTGCTTGTTCACAAATTCATTCATCCAAAAATGGGCCTCATCGCCGAAGATGATTTTTTGGGGGGAAATTTGGGGCAACTTCCAACTGCTCTAGAGCCCAATCAGCAAACACACAGCGTTGTCTATGGTCATTCCTGGGTAAGTTGGATTTTGTACGTGTGCAGACCCAAGTCCCTACGCATAATTCGCCAAACTGAAGTCGCAGAAAGGCCAAGTTCTTGTGAACGACAAGAAATTGACTGCCTCAGATTTTCCTGTACACTCATTTATGGTAGCGATGTTTTCAACAGACCTTGCATTTCATCGACGTACGGGTGTTGGCTGATTGTTGATCGACCCTTTAGCATTGAATTTGGCCACCAAGCGTCGAACAGTGGACTCAGCAGGATGATTGTGGCAAGGATAGAAATCACGTAATGCGCTGAATGTTTGTCGAACGGAGCACTGATTTTGATAATACCATTTGATGATTTGCACACGCTGTTCAACGCTATAACCCTCCATCGTGACTTGCCAAGTACTACTGAAAAGTTCACAGTGAGGTTGCCAGATGTCGCTCTAACAACATGGCCTCTATTGCCTGACAAAGCTCGAGCAGCCTTGTTGAAAGACCCTATAGATACTCATCTATTGTCTCCCCTTCATGCTGCCTACGAGTAGCCAATAAATGTCTCATGAACACTTCATTTTTGGGTTTGACATAGGTCTTTGAGAAGATCTATAGCTGAATCATAGGTAACCATAAGACAAAATTGATCAATGTATCCAGCTTGTTAGGATTAAGGCTTGCAATGGATTCCAGGAAGGCTGAGAAAGTACGATTCCAGTGATTCTATTCTTGTGCAGCATTAGGCGAGTTGGGGGATATATCCAGGCATTCAGGTCTCAGGAATTTATCCATCTTTAGATCAGATGCAGCTTGTTTTTTTTTATTTTTATGAAGCTATGATAGGGCTCCCACTATTTATTTAAAGCACCAGTATAGCCTTTGGATCGGCACTGGCGGGATTGTTAGTTGAATAAATTGTAGTAATCATAATAAAGCGTCAATACCTTTCTCTAGGCTTTATTCAACTAACAAAACATCAATACAGTCTGAAAATAAAAGAGAAACAATATAAGTAAACAATTATACATATAAGGTTACATGAAGCTTAGATCACCACACTTATTATCTGAATCTAAAGGCATATTTAAATTGAACATTTTATGAATAAACACAAGTTTAGTTGCTTTTTTCTGTACCTAATCTGTTTCTTAACTTGGAATGTACATATCCAAAAGCAGAAAACACCCTCGCTACACTCGCACTGGATTCAGAAGCTGTTAACAAGTGGATGCATTCTATTTGTGTAAGCATGCAGAGGGATGTCTTATCTTATTTCCAAAAGAACCAGATACCCTATATCTGCTTCCAATGTTTAGGTGATGTTGCAGGTCTATTCAAGGCTAAAGATTTCCTAAAGAATCTTGGAAATAAAATGGAAGAACTTGATCAGAAAATGGAATCAATAAACACTAGAGTAGATCAGTTTGAGACAAAGACAGACTTCAAAACTAGTGCAGAATTCTGGGAACACACAAATGAGTTCAAAGAGGATAAACTTGAAAAAACACGCAGGAAACCTAACCTCATTTTCCAAGGGATTGAAGAATCCACCACAGAGGACTCAACCAAGCAGCAAGATGATGATGTAAATAAAATAAAGAACATTACTTCCAGCCTAGGGATCACAGAACCTGTTGAATTAATGTAACCCGTCTCAGAGCGAAGCACTCCAATTCCAGGAGACCCAGACCTCTAAAGGCAGTCATGAAAAATAAGGATCTAAAGTGGAAGATTCTCCAAACAAACAAAAGGAGAGGATCAGTAGAGGAAAACCAGGGTGTAGTGATTATGCCAGATCATACCCTCAAAGAGACGAGCACATGCAGAACTAACCAAGGTAAGGGATACAAAAAACGAGGATCTCCAAGCAAGAGGAACCAGAGGAACAGAGTGGATAATTGCTGGAAGACGACTCAAACAAATCTCCACCAGAAAGCAAGAAACCATCAACAGGAAACGGGAACAGAATGCCGAGCAGACCCCAAAATGTACACCGACAAGAGAACCAAACAATGCAAACAACAGTGAGGCAAGAAGCAAAAACTCCAGGCCCCTCTCGAACGACCCCAACCCACCGGATATGCAAGACAGGCAGCCTCCCTAGGAGTGAGCGTGTGGATGTCCTTAAGTGTCTGTACACAAATCTGGATGGTGTTACAACTGTCCAGAAAAGTAATCAACTGGCTGTGGTAGTGAATAAGCAAAAACCCATATAATTTTTGTTATCGAAACTAAGTTAAGCTCACAAGATGCATCCTCCCACTACTTTGATTGTGACTCCTATACTGTACATAGAAAAGATAGGGAAACTGGCCAGGGTGCTGGTGTGGCAATTCTCACAAGGAAAGATTTATTTGTGACAGTGTGTGAAAGTAATGTTTGGAAAAACAACGAAACCATCGCATCAATAGTTGAAATAGGAGGGAACAAAATCCTCCTGGGATGCAGCTACAGACCAACCAACTCACCTAGGGAGTACAATGAGAGTATTGGTCGGTCATTGGTTAAAATGGCCAACTTTAATGCGAAACAAGTCATCATATGTGGAGATTTTAATTTTAAGGAAATTGATTGGGGGAATCACTTTGTCCAGGGTAGTGAAGAGAGCGAGCAAGCAAAATCCTACGAAGCTAGCAAGGATGCTCTCCTCCACCAACACAATTCACCCGTTCACAAGGAAGTGACACCCCTTCTCTACTGGATCTCTTATTTACCAAAGAAGAAAATGATCTAGTCGACCTCTAGTACAAAGCTCCCATTGGGAATAGTGACCACTGTGTGCTTGGGTTCAATTATGTTGTGGAAGGCAGACACCTAGTGCAGAACAACATCATGAAGGAGAGACAAGCAGGATTTACAAAAGGTTGAAGAATAGAGGATAATATTCTCATTTTACAATACTGCATTCAAGAAAGCTACAAAAGCAAAAACCACGATATATGATCTCAGTTGACTTCAATAAGGCATTTGATTCTATCAAACGAAGTAGCTTAATAGATGCTATGATGCAATTCAGAATACACCCAAGCATTATAGAAGTAATTGCTAACATCTATCAAGATGATAAGACTATAATAAACCTTAATAAAACAAAAGTTGAAATGCCAATAGCAAATGGAATCAGACAGGGATGCACAGTCTCCACAGTATTATTCAAACTAATAACATATGATAATGAACGAAAGTGAGAAAAGTACAGTCAGATTTCAAAATGAAGTAATAAACATAACTAGTCTATTCTATGCAGATGATGGACTCCTTCTGACACAATCATTGGAAGATGCTATTTCCACCATCCGCATCCTCACTGAGGCAAGTGAAAGATGTGGTCTTACAATCAATGTATCCAAGAGCAACATAATAATTATGAACAAGAAAGATGAACCAGCTAATATAGCAAGAATAAGAGTTATAAATGAGATAGACTAATTATTTATGGGTAACTATAAATGACTCAAGGAATTATTTTAAAAACTATAGGTATTCAATAATTGAAAAAGCGCACAAATTGCAGAACATGATATATCCAGTCATAGCTAAATGTTTTCATAAGGTGCTGATTGGGAAGACAAACTGGAAGAATGATGCCCTTCCTACCATCCTATATGGGACCAATATAATTAACATAAATGAAAGACATCAAGAAACTACAGAATATAGAGAATGGTGTAAATAGAAAGATCCTGGTTGCCTCGAAATATGCACCAAATTGTACTTTGAGGGCAGAAATAGGAGCATCTTTAATGAAGACAAGGATAGTAAAAGAAAAATACATGTATATTAAAAGTATATGGGAAGGAGAAAATAATCTTTTAAAATATATACTGGAAGATATGATAGAAAAGGACCATAAATTTATTAAGGACCTTACAAAACTATCAAATAAGCATTAAGGGCATTAAAAAGCAAAATAAAGAAGATATAAAACAAAAAATATATGAGTGGGACCTAAAATTATGGAGGGAAGAAATATCAACAAAATAAACTCTTAAAGTATACAGGATTATGAGATGCCCGAACGATTGCTCTCAAGACTCACGGACGACGGAGGTACTTCAGATTTTTGGAAGATATCGCGTTTTGAAAAACAAAGGTCCGCATTTATAATAGGCCTTTTCGGAAAGGTTTATCAATGAGATTTTTTCGTACCGGTTCTCTCGTTTGTTTTCCCTAATCGTTTTTGGCGTTACAACACAGAAGACATCCGGATGTATACCTAGTGCATCATGGGTAAATCTGAGGAAAAGGAAGACGAACCAGCTGCTGCCATGCAGCTAAATCACCCACCGGCAGCTAAGCGACCCCTGGAGGTGGAAGCCGACTGTGACCATCAACCACCCACCTCAAAATCTACCAGGAATGCAAACCAACCCCCACCACAGCCAGTAAGGGTAAATTACCATGACAGTGACCAGCTAAGAGAGGGTGGACCAGGTGAAGAACAGGCAAATGTAAAAATTTACATCAAGTCCACTGAAGGTAAGATGCTGACCGCCCACCCAACAGCCCTGACTAGGGCCCTTAATGAATCCCCAATGGGGAAATACATACTACAAGGCCGCATCAGGGAGCTGGGCACCGGCCAGGCTATACGGTTGGAATTGACCCATGATGGCCTGAACAAGCTGGCATGCAGACTAGAAGACATCACCCCTTGGCCCATGGAGGGTGCAGTGCTGGGAGTCCAGAGGCCTCAACCCCGGCTTGCTGTATGGTAAGGTAGGACCATTCAGCCCCCAGTACACTGCCGAGAACCTGGCCGAAGAATTTGACTTCCTTGACCATGTTGGTTTCGCTCTCAAGGAAGTCCTACCCTTACCACCGCAAGCAGATGGGTCCAGATTCTTCAGGCTGGCCTTCCAGGGCACTCAGCTCTCAAAGAAAATAGCACTGGGGTACCAAGTGAAGAATGTGACCAAATTCAAATTACCAGCCCTTCGGTGCCACAGATGCTATCAGTTTGGTCACGTAGCACTAGCTTGCAGGTACAAAGTCAGATGCAATAACTGCAGTGGCTACCATCCCTTCAAGACACCAGAGGGGAATCAGTGCATAAACACCCCATACTGTTATTTCTGCTGGGAAGATCACCGTTTATTAAGCAAGAACTGTCCAGCACTGCTGAAGGCAGAGGAGATTAATGAACACTGCAGACAACAAAAAGTGAACACAGAGGACATAAACACAAAACTCAAACAAATCAGACCAAAGCCCATTTCCCCAAACACACAATCTAACACCAGTACACGCACCCAAAGAACTTGCATCCCTCCTCCTGCTGCACCGAACAAAGTGCCTACCACTTTGATTCTAAATAATTCCTTTGCTATCCTTAATGACACGATAGATGAGGATCAGTACACATGCGAGGCAGATGCCACAACCTCTCAGCGCACTGACACCCACACACACTGCCTCCACCACCCCCAAACACACCGCTGTTTTACAGGCAACACACCCACCCGCCAGCACGTTCTCTCCAGCGCAAACCATCCGTTTGCTGACATTGAGGTCCACCCCACACCTACCACCAGGAAAAGTGAACAACCCACTTATCAAACATATGCTGAAAAAGTTACAGGAACTAAATCTAGGACCAGTCTCGCACCCCAAATGCCGGAGAAGACAGGCGACTCGGCAGACATCGACTGGTGGTCACTGGTCCCTTCACTTATCAACATATTCAGAAAAGGTTATTCACTCTAGCAACAAGGCTGCTCCATATTATCAATCCTCCGCCATGTCATCCCTGCCCTTCTTGCTATCTTTACCCAGTAATCATGGCATATCAGCAAAACACCATCATATTCTGGAATGCTTGCTCACTTTCCCGCAAGCTGGCAGATGTCAAACTGCAGGCAAAACGGTGCTGACCGCTACTAATAGGAATTTGTGAGACATGGCTCCAACAACACCTCAGTATATCATTCGAGGGCTAAAACATCCATAGGAAGGACCGTCAAAACAGGCAAGACGGAGGGCTTGTCCTATTTACCCACAAGAAGATGGCATGTGCAGAATTCCCACTGCAGCAATTCCCGGGAGGGACACTTGAAACCATGGCAGTGCAAATATCTTTGAACAGGAGATGGGCCACCATATTTATATGCTATAACCCATGCACTGATGTAACAGAAGCAGAACACACTCACTACTTCAACCAGCTAACCCCACCAACACTAGTCATGGCAGACTTCAATGCAAGACACCCACACTGGCAACCGGGTATTCCACGAAGCACCATAAACCCCACGGGTCATTCCCTCTTTAACTCACTGCTCACCTCACCACTAACCCTCCTCACTTCTCCAGGCCTACCCACAAGGATTGATCCATTCAGGGGCACCCACTCTACCCTAGACCTCTGCCTGGGAAGTGGGCTATTCAGTGATGCAGAAGTTGAAGTAGGCCGATACATGGGTAGTGACAACCTCCCAGTCTTCATCCATCTAGGAGGCAATACCCCCCCACCAATCTCCCTGAGACCACGCTGCCTCTTAAATACAGGAAAATGGGAAGCTTTTAATGCAGATGCCGCCGCAATACAAACTCCCACATACCCAAACACCGAGAGCATGGCAGCTGACCTAACAACACAGCTGACTGAAATAGGCCACAAACACTTCAAAAAGTCAAACGGTACATACGACCCCCATCCTCGAGTCCCCTGGTGGAACCAGCTTTGTGAGACGGCGGTACGTGATCAGCAAAGAGCCTAGAGGAAGTGTCCCTGCCTACACCACAAAATCACATATAGCAGACTCAACGCTGTCAAGAGAAAAACAATAGCTCATGCAAAAAAGGCCTCATAGATCACCCATTGTTCATCCCTATCCTTCTGTAGCAGTCCAGCTCAAACATTTAAATTCATCCGTGCAATGTCTGGTTGACCCACCCCTTCCTCTCTCCCCCTAAGAGGTCCAGACACAAGAGTCCTACGTCCATCTGAACAAGCGGAACTACTGGCTGCACACTACAACACCATCTATGGCCTCCCAGACCCTGTTGTTTTCTTGGCTCCACCCCAAACACCAGAAATTCTGCACGCCTCAACAAGCATGTCATCTCCACTCACCCTCCACGAACTGGACTGTGCAATAAATAACCTGAAAAAGGGGAAGGCAGTGGGATCAGACCAAGTGCCTAATGAGTTCATCACCAACCTTCCCAACACAACACGTGCCCAGCTCCTCACACTTTTCAACCAAAGCTGGACTTCAGGAACATTCCCAACACTGTGGAAGCATGCAAAGCTCCCCAACTCCTACAGGCCCATCAGTCTTCTCTCATGTCTGGGCAAGTTGATGGAGAGGCTGATCAACACTCGTCTTACCTGGTGGCTGGAACACAACAACCTTCTTCCAGTATACCAGTTTGGTTTCTGCCCTCAGAGAGGCACTGAGGACCTCCTCCTCATCATGGAACATAACAACAGGAGAGCCTACCAGACCCGAACCGTCCTCACAGCTTTCATCGACCTGCAGGGAGCGTTTGACAAAGCATCGCATAGAGGAATACTTCAGAAACTGTCAATAATGGGATTGAATGGTGCCCCCCTAAGATGGTTCCAGGATTTTATTACCCTCAGGACATTTTCAGTTGCCGTGGGAAACAGTTCCTCCTCATCACACCCACTCCAGCGTGGCATACCACAAGGATCAGTCCTGAGCCCCACACTCTTTAACATCCTGATGAGAGACATCCCAACATCACAGTCCACCCTGTTAGTCTATGCAGATGACATCACCATACTGCACAGAGCTGATACATTCCTACAGGCACAAGAGGGGTTGCAAGAAACAATAAACCTGTTATACCAGTGGACAACACAATGGGACCTGAAGATAAATCCACAGAAAAGCCACCTCATGTGTTTCACAAAGAAGAGGATTCCCCAGCTACCAACAATCACCATAGAAAGGGCAGCCATCCCATATGTCACATCACATAGTCTCTTAGGCCTAGTTTTTGACGGCCCCATCCTCACTTTCAAGCAGCACATCACATACCACCGCACTGCCTGCCTCAAGCGCATGGACGTCATGAAGCGGGCCTTGGGGATCAGCTGGGGAGCTGACAGGGATACACTCCACATGCTGTATAGAACCTTTATCCTCAGCAAATTACAATATGGGGCGGCCATTTATGGATCTGCTTCACCTACCAACCTAAAAAAGCTGGATACTGTGCAGAACACCGCGCTGAGGATAGCTCTTAGGGCCTTTATATCCACACCCATCCCCTGCCTCCACGTGGAATCAGGACTCCTACCACTGGACCACACCCGCCATGTGAAAATGTGCAACACAGTCTACAAGGCATCCACAGCTCCACCCAGCCACCACAATAATCAATGATGCCCTAAAGTCTCCAGGAGTTGGCCCCGTCAAGAACCTCCCCCTGATAGAAAAAATACTTTCAATCCTTGAAGATGCCTCACTCCCTCTGCCCCACATACCAGGCCCAAACTCAGCTGTCTCACCAATTCCACCACAGTACGATCTTGCATCCCAAATCTCCCTCCACCTAGACCTCAAGTTCCATAAGAGAATGGACCCACCCCAACTTGCCCAGCAACTTTCCCTCAACAGGCACAATGAGCTGTACTCCTCACACACCCGTTTTTACAGACGGATCCCACTCACCAGAAAAGGGCATTTCATCATCTGCAGTCTACTTCCCCATCTCCAAACTTTGCAGAACATGGAGGCTACCACTCAGCCACTCAAATATAGCCGCGGAACTCCATGCCATCCTGTGTGCCCCGGACATCAACCTTATAACAACTGACAAGGTGGTGATCTACACTGACTCCCAAACTAGTCTGACACTAATTACCAATAGGCTCACCCGCACCTACACTACCCTGGTGCACAAGATACAGGCACAACTACACCACCTTAAAAAAGGAGGACTGCAGATCACACTGCAATGGGTTCGGTCACATGTTGGAATTCAGGGAAACAAAATTGTTGATCAAGCCACAAGGGAGGCGGTTCCAGACACAGAGGAACCTCTTCAACTTGAATACCATGATGCCTGAACTCTTACCAGGAAAGAGACCAAAAAGAAGTGGGACACCGAACTTAGACTTGTGCTACAAGACACCAGCCTTGGACAAATCCGCAGCGACACCTCCCCTGCACCGTGGAGCCGCCACAAGTACCGTTGCCTGGATGTGGCCCTATTCCGCATGAAGACTGGACACTGTGGCCTGAACAGGCACAGGTACAAACTTTGCTTGACAGACTCCCCATACTGCAGGTGGTGATGCCAGAATCAGGAGGAGACAGTGGAACACTTCCTGCTACACTGCCATCGCTTCTACAGCCTCTGTATCACACTGAGGGCCCTCCTATCAAGCCTGGGAATCCGTCAGCTAACCTTGGCAATCCTGCTAGATGGAGCAGGTTTTGACCCCCCCATCCATCAACAAATCCTCAATGAGATGGCAAAATTCATCACCAACAGTGGACAGCTCTCAAGAATATGAGCAAAAAACTTAAGTCACAACTATTACTAATTAAGTACCATCTAAAATAACTTGACCAAGTAACCTACATGCAACAAACTACTTGCAGCAGGGCTCATGTGACTACCATCCAAGCAGCCCAAATCAACAACAACAAGTATACAGAACATGGAAAAAAATAGATAAAAGCTGAAAATATATATGACAACTTGTATTCATCAGTTATACTATATAAGGCAAGAACAAATACTTTGCCACTAAATGACAGAAATAGACACTCAAATGGAAATACAATATGCCCCATTTGTAAATGGGGCATTTAATTTTCAAGTGGTGACTAGAGGTCACCACTTGAAAATTAAAAAGCAAGGGTGTAGTTTGGATTTAAGAAAATATTTTTTCACCAATAGAGTGGTAGACTTCTGGAACAAATTGCCGCAGAGGGTAGTAGGTAGTCCAAATCTAAATGTATTTAAGAGTAGGTTGGATAAGTTTATGGGGAGGGAAGGTTGTGATGGTTCCTAAGTTTTGTATATATTAATATTGTTTGTATATATCTATAGCTGCATGATTTAGTTCTTGACAAGCCTTGATTGGTGATACCCTTGTTTCTGGATGCAATCCTCTGGATGTAGTTTTCCTGGGAGTGTGGGTGCCTTAAAAAAGAGGCCGTTTGACTCGGATGACCTATGAGGAGCCCTTGTGGCTTTTTTCCTCTGTTATATTATATTGTGGGGGACTTTGATTTTGTCTTCCCCTGGTGATGGTGCTTTTTGTGGGTGGGTTTTGACGGAGGCGGATGACCTTTGATAGGCCCTTGTGGCTTTTGTCATCCGTGTAATTATGTTATGTTATGTTAAAGAGGGGATAGAGAACCTAGGACACTTTCTATTGCATTGCCCTTCGTATAACTGGTTGAGGCATGAACTACACATAGAGGAATCTGAATGTGATGATACAGCTCTTGGGAAACTGCTCTTTCAAGAAGGTAAGATTGAAAGCACCAAAGAAGTCATCCACAAAGTGTGGAGATATAGAACAACTAAAATAAAACAAAACACCTAAATATAGAACAACCAAAATAGGACAAGTGATTATGAGAACTTACCCGCAGAGGGAGTAAATGCTGCTGCAAATGGCAATACTCCCGATACTGAACTGAACCCCCTAAGTGGTGCTACTACAAAGGAGACTACAGAAAAGCAAGCAACATCTTCAACAATGTTGACTGGAACACTGAGTTTGAAGACAGTAGCACCCAAGGGATGTGGGGCAGCTTCCTGAGCCACTACAAAACAGCAGTAAGAGAATGCATACCACTTCAAGAAGTTCCACCCCAAGGATTCAAGCCTAAGCCCAAATGGATGACACAGACTGCCCTGAACAAAATAAAATAGAAAGAGGAAGCATGGATGAAATATAGGAGTAGAAGAACCAGAGGCAGGTACCATAGATACTGCAGGGCTAGGAACGAAGCCACACCAGCTGTGAGGGCAGCCAAATACTACTTTGAGAAAAAACTCCAGCAAAGTGAAATCTAACCCTTGTGCATTCTTCTTGTATGCTCGCAGCAAGACCAGAATCAAGGAAGAGGTACTGCGTGTCCACAGACCAAACGGATCTCCCCCAAGCTACACCAGAGAAACCTGTGAGGTCCTGAACAAAGCCTTCCAAGCTGTAATTGTAAAAGAATTTGCACTCCAGGTACCGGAGATCAGAAACACCTTCCAGGGAGAGAGATTGAGCAAGTGCGACTTTAGTAGTGAGGATGTCCAGACCATCATGGAACCCTCAAAGAAGATTCATCATCAGGACCGGATGGAATACACCCCATGGTCCTAAAAAAATGTGCGGGAGCCCTGGCATACTGTCTCTGGATCATCTACAGATATTCACTTAGCATGGGAGAACTCCCAGGAAACTGGATAAGAGCTAACATGATGCCCATCTTCAAGAGTGGGAACAAGAGCAACCTATTAAACTACCGTCCAGTAAGTCTAACCTCAGTCCCATGCAAAATCCTGGAGAAACTCATAAGACACAAGTTAATGGAACATCTAGAAGATAACCACTTGCTGAGTACCACCAACCAGCACGGTTTTAGATCTGGAGGATCATGTATGACTCAGCTTCTCAAGTGTCTGGAGGCGAAGGAAGATGCCACCAATGAGAAAGACAGTGTCGATGTTGTCTACCTTGATTGCAAGAAAGCCTTTGACACTATCCCCCACTGCCGCTTACTTGTCAAACTGGTGGCAATAGGAGTGGGTGGTGAGGTATCTCGGTAGATACAAACCTTCCTGTCTGGTAGGAATCAAAGAGTAAGTGTAAGAGGAACCCATTCAGAATGGCTGAATGGCTGGAGTGGAGTCCCTCAAGGCAGCGTCCTTGGACCAGTACTCTTCCTGGTGTTTATAAATGACCTACTGGCCTCCACTGATTCAAGTGGGAAACTCTTTGCAGATGATGCCAAAATCTACCGTCACTTAAAGTCCCCAGTGGATGGTGAGATTCTGCAAGAAGACATCAATAAGCTGCTAGAGTGGAGCCAGAAATGGCTAATGCAGTTCAACAGCAGAAAATGTAAGGTCATACACATTGGGAAGAACAACCCAGGATATGAGTTTTATATCACTGACACTACACTCAAAAATTTCAGAGAAGAAAAGAGCATACAAAAAATTACAGGTAGAAAATAATATTCAAAATTTAAGTGATTATAGAATGGCTAGGAATGAGTTAAATAAGATTATAAAGAAGAACAAAAGGGTGTCAGAAATTAAATTAGCTCAGGATAGTAACAAAGATCCTAGAAAGTTCTTTAGTTACTATAAAATTAATAACAAGTCTGGCAGAGTTAAAATAGGACCTATCAAATATGAAGGGGTTGTGAGAGAAACTGATGAGGAAATAGTTGAGGTACTAAATGGTCATTTTGCATCAGTATTTACAAAGGAGAAACTAAATAGTCTTATGTATAGTACTCATGGGTCAGGGAAAGAGGTGTTTACTACCATTAGTGTGGATCGGAGGATGATAAAAGGACTAATAGGTGAGTTAGATACTACCAAGGCCTCCGGCCCTGATAATATTCATTCTAGGATACTTAAAGAAGGTGTAGAAAGTATCTCAATAGCTCTGGAGAAGTTATATACTAGGTCACTGGAATATGGAGAAATACCCGATGATTGGAAGAGAGCGAATGTAGTCCCCATTTTCAAGAAGGGTAGTAAAGAGGATCCCAATAACTTTAGACCGGTTAGCCTAACTCCTGTAGTCTGTAAAATTCTTGAGAAAATAGTTAAAAAAGGGATTTGCCAACATCTAGAGAGGGAGGGGTTAATCAGCGATGCTCAGCATGGGTTTAGATCAGGTAGATCATGTTTGACTAACTTACTAGACTTTCTGGAGTTTGTAACAGATCAAGTAGATAAGGGAGAGAATGTAGATATAATTTACTTAGATTTTAGTAAAGCATTTGATAAGGTACCACACAGGAGACTAGTTCATAAATTAAAAATGATTGGGATATGTGGGGGTGTTTCAAATTGGATAGCTGAGTGGCTGAAAGACAGGAAGCAAAGGGTAGTGCTAAATGGTGTAAAGTCAGAGTGGAGGGATGTTATCAGTGGGGTTCCTCAGGGATCAGTTCTCGGTCCATTATTATTTGTCATCTATATAAACGATCTTGGGGAGGCAGTTAATAATAAAGTGTCAATTTTTGCGGATGATACCAAATTAGCAGCTGTAGTTAAAGATATTGATGATAATTTTAAAGTGCAGGGGGATTTAAATAAATTGTTATCCTGGGCACATAAGTGGCAAATGACTTTCAACCTTGATAAGTGCAAAGTTATTAACATGGGAAAAGATAATAGAAAATTTAACTATGAAATGGATGGGCATTGGCTGAGCTCAGTAGAGGATGAGAAAGATCTAGGAGTAGTAATAGATAAGTCATTAAGGTTTTCTAAGCAGTGTATTGAAGCAAGAAATAGGGCAAATAGAGTGCTGGGTTTTATTAAGAGAAATGTTAGTTACAAAAGTAAGGAGGTTATTCTTAAACTCTATAACTCTTATGTTAGGCCACATCTAGAGTACTGTATACAGGCATGGTCCCCACATTTTAGACACGATATTAACCTTCTTGAGTCAGTGCAACGGAGGGTAACAAAGATTATTCCTTCCCTGAGGCACCTTGAATATATAGATAGACTGAGGGTATTAAATATGTTCTCGTTCGAAAGGAGGTGTGTAAGAGGGGATATGATTGAGCTCTTTAAAATTTTTTCCAGGATAGATAAATTGGATGTTAGCAAGTTTTTTGAGTTAGATGATGGAAATCGGACTAGAGGTCACCACTTGAAAATTAAAAAGCAAGGGTGTAGGTTGGATTTAAGAAAATATTTTTTCACCAATAGAGTGGTAGACTTCTGGAACAAATTGCCGCAGAGGGTAGTAGGTAGTCCAAATCTAAATATATTTAAGAGTAGGTTGGATGAGTTTATGGGAAGGGAAGGTTGTGATCGTTCCTAAGTTTTGTATATATTAATATTGTTTGTATATATCTATAGCTGCATGATTTAGTTCTTGACAAGCCTTGATTGGTGATACCCTTGTTTCTGATGCAATCCTCTGGATGTAGTTTTCCTGGGAGTTTGGGTGCCTTAAAAAAGATGCCATTTGATTCGGATGACCTATGATGAGCCCTTGTGGCTTTTGTCATCTGTTATATTATATTGTGGGGGACTTTGATTTTGTCTTCCCCTGGTGATGGTGCTTTTTGTGGGTGGGTTTTGACGGAGGCGGATGACCTTTGATAGGCCCTTGTGGCTTTTGTCATCCGTGTAATTATGTTATGTTATGTTATGAGGCAGACCCCCCCCCCTCCCCAATTGATTGAAACTCAGGATCATTGTAGGGTGGTCCCCCCATTGTGTTTATCCCCACACAAGCCATCCCCTTAAATTTATTCGAAAAAGGTGAAACATATTGGAACACGGATGAAATAGTTTACGTCCCATCGTTTGAGCTGCCAATCTACATATTTACCCCTAAAGCTCACTCTGCAGGTCTCAAAGGCAGCTGATAGGGCAAATTCCATCGTGGGACTCCTACAAAAAACTTATCAGTGTATGGACACCCAAAGATTCCTACCCTTGTATAAAGCACTGATCAGGCCACGGCTCAAATACTGCATCCAGGTCTGGTCACCATACACCAAGAGCAAGTTGTAAGTTTATGGAATGTTTTGAGGATAACTTTTTGACCCAATTTGTTAATAAGCCAACAAAGGGTGCCAATATATTAGATCTAATTCTTTCAAATGATTATTACTTGGTTCAAGGATTGAGTGTAGGGGAATCATTGGGAAACAGTGATCATCAGATGGTTCGGTTTAATTTGCAAATAGTTAAGGGTAGAACAACGACAAACTACACAAAAATTCCCAATTTTTATTGTTGGAGATTACAATAAATTACGCAACATGCTAAATCAGATTAGGTGGGATATAGAATTCCATGGAAAGAATACCTATGAGATGTGGGATAGTTTTAGGACTATATTAAACAGGGTTCAGGAACAGTATATTCCAATGAAGTCTATTAGGAAGAAATGTAGGAAACCATTATGGTGGAATCAAGAGATAGCTAATAAAGTTTCAGAGAAAAAAAGGGCATACCAGAGATTACAAAGTGAGAGTAGTTTAGATAATTTAAACCATTATAGGTCAACCAGAAATGAACTAAATAAGATTATTAGGAAGACCAAAAGGACAGCAGAAATTAATTTAGCTAAATATAATAATAAAGATAAAAAAAACTCTTTAGTTATCATAGAATCAATAATAAATCTAATAGTGATAAAATAGGGCCTATTAAATATGAAGGAGTTTTGGAAGAATCTGATGAGGAAATAGTAGAGGTCCTTAATGATCATTTTGCTTTAGTATTCACACAAGAGAAACCAGTTAGATTAATTGATGATAATTCTAGGTCAAGGGAAGTAGTGATAAATTCTATTAATGTAGACAGAGAAGAAATTAAAGGGCTTATAATGGAGTTAAATACTAATAAGGCATCTGGCCCTGACAACATTCATTCTAGGATACTCAAAGGTGTAGAAAGTATTGCGGTAGCTCTTGAAAGATATTTATTAGATCACTAGAGTCTGGAGAAATACTAAATGATTGGAAATTGGCAAATATAGTGACAATTTTTATAAAGGGAAGCAAAGAGGACCCAAATAACTTTAGACCGGTAAGCTTAACTTCTATAGTCTGTAAAATTCTTGAGAAGATAGTTAAGAAGGGAATTTCTGATCATCTAGAGAGTAGCAGGTTAATTAATGATGCTCAGCATGGTTTTAGAAAAGGTAGATCGTGTTTAACTAATTTACTGGATTTTATGGATTATGTAACTAAAGAATTAGATAGGGGTGAGAAAGTTGATGTGATCTACTTAGATTTCAGCAAAGCATTTGATAAGGTTCCACATAGAAGACTAGTTTATAAATTAAAGCTGCATGGGATATGTGGGAAAGTTTTAAATTGGATAACTAAATGGCTGAAAGATAGGAAACAGAGAGTTGTACTGAATGGAGTGAGATCAGAGTGGAGGAATGTTATCAGTGGCATACCTCAGGGATCAGTTTTAGGCCCTTTATTATTTATAATCTATGTAAATGATCTTGGGCAAGGTGTAAATAGCAAAGTGTCAATTTTTGCTGATGATACTAAATTAGCAGCTGTACTCAAAGAGATTGAGGGTAGCTTTAAAATGCAGTGTGACTTAAATAAGTTGTTAGCTTGGGCTCAGAAGTGGCAGATGACTTTTAACCTTAATAAATGCAAAGTTATTAACATGGGGAGAGATAATAGGGAATCTAGCTATTGGATGGATGGGTATTGGCTTAATTCAGTTGAAGATGAGAAGAACTTAGGAGTAGTAGTAGATAGGTCACTGAAGTTTTCAAAGCAGTGTATTGAGGCAAAAAATAGAGCAAATAGGGTGCTAGGTTACATTAAAAGCAATGTTAACTACTAGAGTAAAGAGGTTATTCTTAAACTATATAACTCTTATGTCAGGCCACATTTGGAGTACTGTATACAAGCATGGTCACCACATTTTAGACATGATATAAACTTGTTAGAATCAGTACAAAGGAGGGCAATAAAAATAATACCATCCCCGAAGTACCTTGAATATGAAGATTGACTGAGGGTATAAAATATGTTCTCATTTGAAAGGTATGTGAGGGGGAGATATGATTGAGCTTTTTAAAATCTTTTCTGAGATGGATAAATTGGATTTCAGCAAATTATTTGAGTTAGAAGGTAGTAATAGAACTAGAGACCACCACTTAAAGATCAAAAAACAGAGGTGCAGACTGGATGTTAGAAAATATTTTTTCACTAACAGAGTGGTGGATTATTGGAATAGTTTGCCACCTGAGACTGTAGAGAGCTCAAACTTGAATGTTTTCAAGTGCAGATTGGATGATTATATGGAGATGGAGGGTTAATTCTTACTTTTTAGTATGGGGGTATGTTTCTTGACTCATTCCTGTGGATGCAGTTTCTTTTTATTGTATATTTTGGGGGACTTTGATTTTGTTTTTGACAGACTCCTATGGAGGCTTTAAATTATATATTGTAGATGCATGGTCTGACATAATCCTATAGATTGTTTGAATTATATATTGCTTACCTTAGTGAAAATTAAGAGGCAAGGGAGTCAGTGCTCGTATAAAGTGCCTCTTCTCTGGTTTTAAGTCTCATACTGGTCATACCTATTTTTAAAGGTGTTAACACTAGGGCTATTAACTATATACTCAGTGAGACTATTCCACTTGTTCATAATCCTCGCATTGAAGAATTTATTTCTCCTGGTGGTCCTCTACCGTAGTTTCTTCAACTTCAGGCTGTGGACTGTATTTTGATCTCCTCTTGGAGCAAGTTGGAGAAAGCTCCCATCCCCCACCTTGACCACACCCTTGAGTATTTTGAATGCCTCAATCATGATCTGACAAAATCCTATGGATGCATTATATGGGTGGGATTTGATGGATACGGATGACCTTTGATAGGCCCTTGTGGCTTTTGTCATCCGTGAAATTATGTTATGTATGTTATGTTAAGAGGGACATCTATTGGAGGGACCAAGAATGCAAGTTTGACTCTGAGGCAACGCTCAGTATGAAAAGACCCACGGAATCAACGTTTAACCAAGACCTGGACATAGAGGCATAACGGCCTGCATCCAGTACCCACATAAGTAAGAATGTCCTAAGGGGGTCAATCCATCATCAAAATGCGGCAGATCACACAAGGGTGTCCAATTCAGAGACAAAAAAAAAATTACCAAAACTGTTAGGATTGAGGGGCTCTACAGGAAAGTCGGGGTGCAGTCATAGGCCTTACTGGCTTTTCTTATTACATATTTAACGCAATGGAAATTTAAATTCCAGTCCCTAGGCAGGAAGTAATGAGGATATGAGTAGAGTTATAAATTATTCTAGATTTATACCTTAAAAAATATATATTTATTTATACATATATGGATGTGTGATGGGTAAGGGACTCACAATTTTTTTTTAGAAATATTTTCTAAAGCTTCTTTTTTTTAAATTTTTAATATATTGTTTTTTCTTCTGCAGTTCAGGTTCTGGTTATTATGACAGTGCCACCATATATATCTGGATATGACGTTTCTAACTTCTGTGACAAAAAATAGTGGCAGTTTAGTTTTAATTTTGCTTGTTCCCGCTGCCTACCCCCTAGACGATTGGGACAAATATTTTGAGTTCCTGCATATCTACTTTTATTCCACACATTTAGCAAAAATCTATTTGTTGCTTCCTATGCCCGTATTCTCCTATATAGGGGTTGTTATGCCTACAGGCGAAACCAAAATAAAATAATTTTAAAATTAAAAGGGAATAAAAAAATTAAGAATATCTAAAATAAATCATTTTATTGAACAATCTACGCGAGAATCTGTGGCATGAAATATAAGCGGTTAACGGCAGGCAAGTGACAATATTCGAAATTATCTAATTAAATAATCGAAATTAGGGTAATTATTAAGATTAGTGGCGCACAATTTTTGTTATTGATTACTACTAGGAAATAATATATATATATATATATATATATATATATATATATATATATATATATATATATATATATATATATATATATATATATATATATATATATGTTTACTTGTTGGTTGGTTTTGGTGATATCACCTCACCCATTGTTGGGACCCACCGCTTCCACACCTCTGCTCAAACTTCAGGTACCGTAGCTGATCGATAATAGAGTTTGATGTTTCTCCTCTCGAAGTTGGGCCATGTAGGGCTAAAGGTTCATCCGGTATGGTGTCCAGGAATTTATCCAGCCTTTTTTTGACGCTCTCTGTGCTGACTCCTGTAAGGTCTCTGGTGTCCCTCGGGAGACAATTAGAGGTAAGAGTTTCTCTTTTATGCATGTTTCATTAAAGATCAGGTCCAGCTGAGCTCTAATTAACTTTCTTCTTCGCTATGAATTCCTATCTAGGTATGCTAGGGGAAAGAATAAATAGGAATGGTGAGATGCTTACGAAATTTACAGACGAAATTAATCTGGAAAATTTGAATGAAACCTTAACAGAAGGGCGTGTGACATGGAATACAAAGGGGGCAAGAGTCATTTATCGACTACATATTGGTGAATGGAAGGATGCGATAATCTGTGATTAGTATGTGGATTGATGAGGAAGGCATGGTCGATATTGAATCGGACCATAATATGATGATAGTGGAATGCCGGTTGTATGGAGGAAAGGAAGCTAAGGGAAAGGATAGAAAGAGAAAGTGGAAACTGAGGGATGCTAACTGGAAGAATTTCCAGGTAGATTTGAATGAAAGAACTGTGGAAGGAATTAGGCTTCACGATGTGAATGAAATGAATGAAAGGTTAGTGGAGGATGTTAGAAGTGCAGGAGTGAGACACATAGGATATGTAAGGTTGAGGCCAGGGAGGAGCGTGTGTAAACCATGGTGGAATGATGACATTAGAAATGCTAGAAGTGAATGAAAAAAGCGTAATAATAGATGCAGAAGACTAAGAAAGAAGAGGCATGAAAGTGAAGCAGTCAAGAAGGAATACCAGAAGGCATGGGCAGAGTATGTGAAACAACAGCGACAAACCAAGCGAAAAATTATAAATGCAAAAGGGAAGTGTGAGAGAAATGTGATTCAGGCAATGAAAGAGGAAGGACTGCAAGGGTGGCTTGAATGGTATAGGTTCATGAGAAGTGAAAGTGTGAATAAAAAGGAGATGGTGGACATCTTGAGAGTGAATGGTGAATGTGTAACAGATAGGGAGAAACTTATTGATTGTATAAAAGAGTTTGGGCAAACTATAGGTAGGGTAGGAAAGACGGCAGAGGTGAACGAAGGATGTGTGACACTGGAGAGTAAAGACGCAAATGAGCTAAATGAAAGAATTAGGAGAGAGGAAGTTGAGAGAGATGTTTGAAAAGGCAGAAGAATGGAAAGGCAGCTGGGCCGGATGAAATATCGTATGAAATGTATAAGAATGGAGGCGAGGTTATGATTGACAAAATAACAGGATTATTTAACAGAGTGTGGGAAGAAGAAAGCATACCGAGGGAATAGAATGAATGCATAGTGACTCTGCTGCACAAGGGTGGGTGTAAAAGTAAAAGTGAACTGAAGAATTATAGACCAATAGCCTTGTTAAATACAGTATGGAAAGCTTTCAGTGCAGTGCTGAATGAAAGACTGAGCAAATGGATTTAAAGGGTTAGGGTGCTAGGTGAAGAGCAGAATGGTTTCAGGTTTGACAGAAGAGCGGAAAGCAACATGTTCGTGGTGAATGCAAATGATTGAAAGGAAGGTGAAAGATGGGAGTAAGCTGTATCTAGGTTTCCTAGACATAGAGGAGGCACATGATAGAGTATACAGGGAGGTTTTGTGCAGAGTGTTGGAGAAGGTAGGACTTAGTCAGAAGATAGTTAACATTGTGAAGAGCATGTATGTAGATACTAGAGCAAAGTATAGACTAGGAGATATAGAAACAGGATGGGTGAGGAGTATGAGAGGCGTTAAGCAAGGGTGTATCCTCTACCACACACTGTTTAGCAAGTACACTGCGAAGTTAGCTGCTAGGGGGGGGGGGAGGTTAAATGTGGGCGTAAGCGTTGGGTATTAAAAAATATGTCTGTTGATGTACGCAGATGATGTGATTGTGATGAGTGAGACATCGGAAGATTTGCAAAGGTTGCTAGATGTTGTAAATGAGTATGGCAGAGATTTTGGAGTTAGTTTCAGCAAGGAGAAAAGCGAGGTGCTGACAGTAAATAGGTCGGAGAATGACGGGTATGCCACATGGAAAATCGGAGAATATGTTCTGAAACAGACTAAAGAATACAAGTACTTAGGAGTGTGGATAAGCTCAAAAGGTAGTGAAAAAAGGAAGAATGAGAAGATTAGTATGACTAACCAGTGGGTAGGTAGATTGGGCAGTGTAGCTAGGATTAGTGCTAGTAAGTAAGATGTGGTAAGAGAAGTATGGAAGAGTGGGGCGGTGCCAAGTATTATGTATGGTATGGATGTAATAGCTTGGAAGGAGAAGGAAATAGACAAGCTAGAGACTGGGCAAAATAGGGTAGGAAGAATAGCCCTGAACGCACCTAAGTATGCAGCGATTGAGGGTATGAGAGGCGACATGGGATGGAGTACTTTTAGAGGAAGGTGTATGAAAGCGTCTGCGAGATATAAGATTAGACTGGAGCGAATGGAGGATACAAGATTGGCACGAAAGGTTTATTTGTGGAATAAGAACAGTAGCAGTTGGAATAAGAGGTGCATGTGGATGACAAATGTGTGTGAATTAGTAGCAGACTTGAGTCTGTATGAGTAACGAATGGAGAGGTACGTAACTGGGATGGGAGGAAATGGAAAAATGAAATAGACAAAGTGGTGAAAGATGTGGCTCAAAGAAAGTGGATGGATGAGATGGGGAGAAAGAGGACACTAAAGCTATATAAGGAGAAAAGGCACCAAAGGTATGAAAGTTAGTATGATGGAAGCTTGGGTGGTAACCTTCTCTTCCGTGCTAGGACACAATGCATGGATGTGAATAAGAGAGGTTACAGATGGTCAGAGTCTGGCAGTAAAATGTGTGAGATGTGTGACATAGGTGAGGATGAGACAGTAGAGCATGTCATGTTGAAATGCGACAAGTATGTTAGTGAGAGAATGGAAATGATGCAGGTCATCCTGAGTGAAATGGGATGTGAAATGAATGAGGTGATAGAAAAGAGTGGAAGGGAAAGGCTGCTTATTCTGTTAGGACTCTGTGACCAGACAAATGGACGAATGATTGTAGCAGTGAAAGATTTCCTGGAGAGCATATGGAAAGTCAGAATGTGTTTATAGGCAGGTAACGTTAGGATAATACTAATTGTTTCCCTGTCCTCATAGCTAGTGCCGATACAAAGTCCAGGGGTATTGCCACTCGCTGGTCACCTGCCTGGGAATCAAGATCATGCTTTTCTAATTTTCTTATTACATTTTTTTTTGTCTTGAGAAAGGAAATGAATAAGGGCTCCAATATTCATAATTTATTTATTATTGGTCTAAGGTACATTTCGACCTTTTCGGTCATCTTCTGGGGCTATACTGATAAATATAAAGAAATTCAATAGTATAAATAGTAAATATGTGTAGACATTTTACATGTTTTAGAGGAGCTACATTCAATGTATTGTTTAATATAAAAATAAATTCGAAATTAAACTAAAAATTTTGAGTTTGAAATGAAAATTATTATGGTAAATTTGTGGAATGAGAACTTTATTAGTATTAACTATTTAATCAGTTAAGAGTTTTAAGGTCCTATGTATAGTAGAGTGGAGCGTAAAACATTTTTTTCGAAATTTATTTTCCCACCACTATTTTTTTTATGGGGATAACGGTCAAATTAAACCTCATAAAAGGATTTTCTTGGATATAATATTGTTTAAAGGTTCCTCAACGCCATTGAAAATTGAAATTAAGGCGATTTTCAATTAAATTTAAATTTCGTGGATTATATCTGAAAATTAAATTTGAATTTTGAATTGATACCTCCAAACAAATAAGTATTGTATTTTAAAGAACAAGTAAACGAAATTTGAAAGTAATCGATTGATATTTAGAGGTTCCTCAGTGACATATTATAGCGGCGTACGTGACAATTATGTTTTAGGAGCGTGGAGGATTTCGGTGAGATTGGATGTATGTCTGTGTGTGGCTCTGTCTAGTGTCTACTGTTTTGATCACATTCTTCTATTTGTATTTGAGAAACGTTATTTATAGTGTACAATAAATATTTATACACATTTTATTATATTTCAGAGCTAAATAATATATAAGAAAAAAATTAAAACAATATTTAATTATGGCATTTAAACCTAGAACGCGTCATGAAATTGAAAGCCCGTTGTTTGGCGCACCCTGCCCCATTAGTGAACGAGTTGCTAACTTATAAAGATGTTATAAAATATGTTTTGTTTGAGCGAGAAAAAGAAAAGAATCGCAATAGAAAAGACCCGCCAATTAAACAAATTATCACATTAGTAGCGGAGAAGTTAATTTCTATTTGGGATCGGCATCAATCCCTTGTGTGTCAATAGAGGCAGTTAAAAAAATAATTTTAAGTTATTATTCAAAATATCAGGCTATAAGGAGAAATATTAGCAGGAAAAATGTGACGATTTTTCAAAGCATGCAGAATAATTGTTTGATATTTCGTGTTGTAAATGCGATCGCTTTGAAAACTGTTATTGTAACAAAGAAAAGAAGGTGCTGCCAATCGTGCAAAACGTTTCGGGAAGACCAACAAACAACTAGGAAAATGGCAATAGGTAATATCGATAAAATTCAATCAAAGAAGAATAATTCAGAGTGCAATTAGGAAGAATCGTGAGTATTGTCTCTGTTGGAGCATGAAACTCAATACGCCGTTATCACACAGAATTTATCTGGTCGAGACAGACCAGCGTAGCTGGGCCGGGGGTAAGCCGCCTATCCCCAGCGCAGAAACTAGCTACCCACAAAAAACCAGTCAAATGAAGTGGAAGGGGCAAGAATTCTCCCAAAAGTCGTAAAGTCCACAAGTTTAGGTGTACGAAAGCGTCCCGCGTACAGACACAAGCGGTAGCGCCCCGCTCGTCCCTGTATCAGGAAAGATCACGTGCAAGAAGATCACCCACCCTGGGAAATTCAACAAGAATGTGCCGAACAGTCTAGGGACAACTCAGTCGTCACAATAATGAATAGGCGAGCGCTCAATAAAATGGCGGTGCGTCCGGCGAGCGTGTCCAATTCGTAGACTACAGGGAGCAACTTGAAGCCGCCGCGCCATTGGGGGGTAGGTCCATGGGAACAGTCGCGGCGAAATGGCACGCAACTTTAAGTTCCCTTCGAGAGCTGCCCGAATTCCAGTCATGTAATCGGTGTGAGGAAGACCGAAACGCTGGTCTGGTCGCTCAGTCCTCGCAGACTCTATGACACCTTCAATCCCCTGTAATTCCTACGTGTCCAGGAACCTAGCAGAAAAAGATAATCTCTACCTCCGCCCGGTTCGCCAAAACCGTAGCGTCAGGGATATCGTGAAAAAAGGGGATGCGAAGACTACAATGCCCCGAGAGCACTAAAGGCGCTTTGTGAGTCGCTATAAATCACAATCCGGTGACAGAACTGGGCAGGCCTCGTAATCTCCCTCACGGAGCGGTGTATTACAAAAAACTCGGCCGTAAAGACAGAGGTGTGGTGACAAATAGTCAAAGGTGGTAGCCACCAGGGTGGCGTCCTGAGCAGAATCAGGGGCGCCACCTGCCCGGGAGCTATACCTAGCTCTCGAAGGAGTTCCTGACCCTAAACCCGCGCCTCTCGGCGGCATAGGCACTGTTGAGATCAGCTGCGAAAGCTGTGAAAGCTGTTGGCGACAGAGGAAGGCACCGGGCTCGCGCAAACAGGCGAATAATGCACTGTGCACGGCGCAGAGCGAGTGACACCTCCCCAGCATCGACAAATAGGCTTTCAATGGGAGAAGTGCGGCAAACCCCATTTAGAAAAAGTTTGGGTAAGGGTGGAGCCGTAAATGACGGCAGAAGTGCACTACCTAAATCTTGGCCAATGAAAACAGAAGCCTATGTGCTGCGGGATAGCGAGAGACGCGGTTCAATGCCTGTTTGAGTCGACACTCCAGAGTTGGCATCTCGGCCATGCAAAAAATATCGAAAGGTTGTCTACGTAGAGCGTAGCGGGAACATCTTCCGGTAGCACCGAGGTGACGCCGTTGATGCTCAAGGCAAAGAGTATGACACTCAGGACACTTCCCTGCAGGACACCCTCTTCCTGCTCCATTGGGCCAGAGAGGGCTCCCGCCACCCGTAGTCAGAATGGACGATCTCGCAAAAATTCAGATGTGAATATTTAGAGGTGTCTCCTCGCCTCCATCATGTAGAGAGTCGCCATGTTACCATATCGCAATACGGTATCATAGCCCTTCTCCAGGTCTACGAAGGAAGGCATCGCAGACGGCATTTTCCAGTCGGGGTAGAGCATCCGAAGTAGAATAGAACTTGCGTAAGCCGCACTGTGCAGAAAACAGATAGTCTCCGCTCTCCAGAAAAAAGGCTAAACCAATATTTACCAATTTCTCCACTACCTTGCACACGCATGAATTTAGAGAGATTAGGCGGAAACCGCCCGGGGTAGAGTGATCTCTCCCCGGTTTGCGAAAAGCGAGCACAGTAGCGACTTGCCAGGAGTCTGGGAGGATACTCTCTACCTAGATCCGGTTGAACAAATCTAAGAGAAAGGATATGCCTCGCTCACCCAGGTTTCGTAGCATGGCGTACGGGACATCGTCTGGACCAGGGCCAGTGTCCGCGCACGAAGAGAGAGCGGAATGCAACTCATTCAATGTAAACCTGTCGTTGAAGGGTTCTCCGCTTCTGGAACTAAAGTCCAGTCGGCGGCCTTCAGCGATATCATGACGGGCATTGAATGCTTGTGGAACGCGGAGAAATCGGTGGCGAAGGATTCCGCACCGGACGCGGTCTCCCAGATTGCAGTTTCATTCTCCTGTCGAACGGGAGGGAGCTCCTACGAGAACTTACCTCTGCTTTAGGGGTCTTCCCGTTTAGTGAAGACACGTATGCTTGACAGGAAGAGTGTCGGGCGTGTTTCGAAACATACCGGAACCTAGCCCTAGCACTACGAAATTCACCAACACTGAAATCGTTCGGGTGGCGCTTTTAGCGCATGTAAGCAGAACGCTTCTGTTTTAGAGCCGCCTCACACTCGGTCGACCACCAGGGAAGCGGTCAGCGTGCAAAACGGCCAAACGTTCTAGGGATAGCAATTAGGCCTACGGCAATGAGGTTGCCGGAGAAGAACTCAACGGCCTCATCCACTGACCTAAACTCCTCGACTGAAAATGAGAAATCTGTCATTTCCTGAAATGCAGACCACCTTACCAGCGACAAGCACCACCGGCGCGTTGGAATGATGAGGGATCACTACCATGGAGGTCATCGACTAGCCCCCCTCCCCCCCCTCCAAATTACGCTATGCATCCGAAGAGCACAAAGATAGATCGAGACAGAAAAATGAAGCGGTTCTCGACCAGTGATGCGTAAAACTCATCCACATTTAGGACACCTACGAAGGGTCGTCAATAAGTTTTACGAATCGGTTAGGCAAAACAAAGGAAGGGGGATGACGGTTTGTGGAGGTGTTAGGACAAGTTATGACAAATCAGCACCTGCAGCCGCACGCTCCTGCCTCGTCTATTTAAGAAGCAGTAGCTCATCGCAGATCGTCAGTCACAATTTTTTCTACAATGGAGAAGGTTGAGCACCACACAGTGATCAAATATTTGACCAAGGAAGGCAAGAATGCAAAAGAGATCCATGAACGCATGGTTGCAGTGTGCACCGACACCGCCCCTTCCTATGCAACCATTGCTCGCTGGAATAGGGAGTTCCGCCATGGTCGTGAGTCTCTTGAAGATGACGCCCCTCATACGTGACCAACGAGCACAATGTGGCCCATGTGGAGAGGATGATCCTCGAAATTCGACAGGTGAAGGTTGGAGAAATCGAGCGAGACCTTGGAATATAACATGGAAGTGTTATCAACATCATCCACGACAATTTGGACATGATCCTAGAAACCTCACGCCCCATGATCGACTTCAACGTCGTCAAAGTCCACAAGGCCAGAGTTGCACTAGCTGCCCTGCACGAGTGCGGATTCGAGAAGCTCAACCATACCCCTACAGTCCAGATCTGTCCCCTAGCGACTATATTTTATTTTTCCAGCTCAAGGCTGCACTGCGTGGACGCCGGTTTGGGGACGATGAAGATGTCCATCTCGCCGCCCAGGAGTGGATTGAACAGCAGTCGGGAGATCTCTGGTTGTCGGGAATTAGAAGCCTCAGGGTTAAGTGGCGCAAGTGCATTGAAGTCGAGGGTAGTTATATTGAAAAATAATAAAACACTTTTCCTCATATCTCGTTTCCTGATATCCGAATTGCAAAACTTATTGACCGCCCCTCGTATATCCAGCTCGTTAATTAAGTCGGCAAGGACCTGACCCCTAGGATTGTTGGAGTAATCTTCCCAAAGGAGGTCTCTACCTTTCAGATCCCCTAGCAAGAGAAAGGGCATCGGCAACCGTGCCACGACGCGGCCGTATTCCCCCACGTCGAATTCGGCTGACGGTGGAATGTACGCAGAAATAGAAGTATACCTCCTATCAGCCGGATGACAGTTGTCAAATTTTTACTTACCTACTAGGAGAAAGTGATAAACTTCAGAAAGCCTTTAACTACTTGTTCGCGAAGAAGACCAATACTACTCAATTAAGAAGAGATTCTACGGGACTTCACGGGACTTTGACTTGACTATCGACAAATTCGTCTGTTTCTCGAACCCACCTCTCCTAGGGTGTGTCGGTTAGGGAAGCTTGAGCCTCTATAGATTCCCAAGCAGACAGGAGCCATATCTGAACCGGGCGGCTAACTCGGCGCAGGCCGAAGCTTATCCAGGTACGGGTTAGTACCCGTGTGAGTGGCGGATCGTTTGTATTGAGCAAAGAACTGCTAGGGTTAGGTGTCAGGTAGGTAGGACAGGTTTAGTGACACCGAATAAGCCAGGGTAATAAATGGATATGAACAGCATTTCATATCTTTCTATTCCCTTGCAAATTCTTTCTTTCCTTCTCACGTTACATTATCGATGTAGAAAAGGAAGAAGAGAGATTAATACAAAATGTAATCACCGAAAAAGGTTCCCTTGCGCACCCTTAAAAGTGCGCAAAAGCCAGATAGAACATCAGTGTTTAATATTATAGACAAAGAACTCGGAGTTTTTCTAATTAGATTACTCGACTATACTTCAACATATGTTGCAATATGCCAAACAGAAAAGGATGTGGATAACCTACTCAGCGAGAAGGCAACAACACTATTGCAGACAATAAGGCTAGAAGCCAAAGTCCCTCCCCAAATAGAATTCCAGAAAGCAATATACTGCCGTCAGATCGATTCATGGATAGGAGAACACTCAGCTTTAGAAATTAAATAGGAAGTTGAGTTTAGCCAAGAATGGGCAAAAATAAAAGAAGTAGTAAAATTCAAAAATAGATTGACCAATGAAGAGTATACCCACGTCTTCAAAGTTATATTCAGGAAAAAATGTATGGCTCGAAAGGCAAAGGGGAATGGAGTCCTAACATTCAATTTAAAAATAACTCAAGAACAGATAAAGAGCCACGAATTCATTAATATATTAACTTGCTTCAATTGCTTCTCCTTGGATAAACATATATCAAGAGACTCGCATACTTGGAGAGATTGTAGGAGTTTAGAGAATAGGTGTGCAAATTATGGAGGGAACTACCTACGATGGAGATGACTTCCACTAAGCCAGAGCCAAAGCACTAATCAGGGATTACTGAGGGATCCTAGGGTAAAACAAAAGAAGACTCAAGCTGAAGAAGAAAGAATGGAGGTGGAACAACAAATAAGCATCGCAAGATGTTCAAGAATCCAACAAGAAAGAGAGACAGCGGAGAGGGAAGAAACGGGAAACGATGTAACCTGCCAACAGACACAAAAATAAAATAAAGAAGGAAAGGGTTTTAACTTAAGATTCTACGGCCTAGAGTATATGCCCTGCCCAATGGGAAATACGAAAGACATCATTTTAGGACTAAAGATAAGAATTTACAAATACGAATTTGAAGGACCCTATTCAGACACTTAAATCCATATACTTATCATGTGCATAGGAGTAAAAATAACCAAAGAAATTCGTTATAACACAAAAAAGAGGAAGTTAAAAAGAAGCGATGCGGAAGAACCAAATCCCCATGTGAAAGAGAATTAAAGAAGACAGAAAGAAGATCATCGTAAGATTAATAGAAACTCACAGAATAACGGATAATAAAATAAAATAAAAATAGTAAGCCATAACGTGGCGGGATTGGATGCCAAAAGGCATTCACTATGCAATTCATATCTAAAAATAGACCCAGATATTATCATACTAAACGAATTAAACATCGACCCAGAAACCAGCCCTATAAAAATATATAACTACTCAGTAATATACAAAACCACCACAGATATCAACCATGATGTGGTAGCTATCGCCATAAAAAAGGAATTAGAATTCAAGAGATTAAAAGAGATAAACGAAACATACCTAGCCATTAAGATCAAGACCAAGACAGGGAATATACACATAATGGCAGGGTACCAATCCCTAAGGAGAGGATATGTACCTATCCATAATTTTATGGAAATAGTCGGCCAAAATGACCAAGTTTTGTTCATGGGAGACCTAAACGCGCGAGCAAGAGCATCAATACACACTGGGAATTTAGGTAAATATTTAGACAAACTAATGGAAAGAGGCATTCTAGAAAAAATAGGTCCGGACTTCCCCACATATTTTGACAGCAGAAGAGCAACCAAACTGGACATAATGCTTGCATCTCCTAAATCAAGATACAACTACCTGATCGAAAGAGGCCCACCATCCACCAACGATGATGAAGTGATGGTAATAAAAATATCAGCGGACCCCATACAAGTGAAATGTCCCATTAGGAAAAACTACAACAATGCAAACTGACTCGGATACGCTGAAGACCTGGTAAACTTCCGGCAATCAGATCTTAGCAAAGCCCCGTTCGAAGAAATAGATGTAGCTATAGATAATTTAATTAAGACGTTAATCGAAGCAGACACAAAACGCATTCCGAGAACAACGTTAAAAATCTTGCCGCACCACGCCCATACACCACTAATCGCAGAATTAGAGAGCAACTATAACTAACTTAAGAGAAAGAATGGAACGAATTGGTCTGCATATGAGTGATAGGGAACGACTCCTCAACATAAAAAACGAATTAACCACAGCAATTATAGCAGAATTCGGCGCCAGATAGGTTCAACTAGTAGAGGCAATTGGCGAGGCCTCGAATCCTACGAAATTCTGGCAAAAGATTAATAGAGCCAGAGGGAACGTAAAAGCGAAAAGGAATATAACCATTAAATATGACGGATAGACAGATCAAGCACCGCAACAAATAGAGGCCGCATTTAGAGACCACTGGACTAAGGTATTCGACATGTCCCCAGAAGAAAATCAAAATTTCGACCATGAACATGAGAATATTATAGCAGAAGACCTAGAAATAAATATAAAGGAGATAACCTGTAATCACACTGCCTCCCCTACCATAATGGAAGATCAAGGGGTTGAGCCAATAACTCTCGAAGAGCTAAAAGCTATACTAAACGCCACCAAACAAAGAGCCCCTGGCGATCCGTGATATCCCGTGTAAACTTGGTGAAAGCACCGGATGTCTTTCTGGCAAAAATGAGAGTAGTTATATATTTTTTATAGGGCTGGTTTCTGGATCGATGTTTAATTCGTTTAGTATGATAATATCTGGGTCTATTTGAAAAAAAAGGCAAAATAATATTCTTGCCCAAGCGGGATAAGCCCCCGAATCACCCTGGAAACCTCAGACCTATAACTCTGTTGGAAACAATAGCTAAACTCCATGAAAAATTGATCGGAAAGAGACTCAACAAATGTCTTAAGGAAAATAATTTAATTCCACAGCATCAGCATGAGTTTAAGAAAAAATGGAGGCACATAAACGGCACTAGCCATACTTGTTGAAACGATAGCTAAGGCCAAACAAGAAAAGAACTATACAGATCTGGTGCTATGGGACGTGCAAAAAGCATTGAACAAGGTGTTGCGAATCAGGCTAAAATATAAGACACCTCACAATCCTGCCCAAATGTATATGCGATTATATAACGGACCGCACAGCACACATCGCAATAGAAGAACACTGGGGACCCGAATTTGAGATCCATCAGGGAGACCCCTAAGGGGGATGCCTTAGTTCAACAGACCCAGTCTTCGAAAACACCAAATATATATAATTCGCGGACGATATATCGATCATCACTAACAGTCCGTATAGGCATAGGCGTAAGAGGTGGGGTTTATTTGGAGGAACAACACCAAATTTGTCCGAATTTCAGAAACCCCCAAAGTTTTTTTCAAATTGCCATTTATCTGTGTAATAAACACTAAACAGCTGCTGAATTATGTACAGTAGGTACAAATTTTAAGAAGTTTAGCAAAACCACGTAGCTACTATTCTACTCTTCATTCAGAGTGTTCATGCATACATCATCTTATTTGGTTGTACCACATAGGGAAAAAGAAAGATTGATTGGAGCTAGTACTTTCGTTATCTTAATAACATTTTCAAACTAAAGTACTAGCTAGCCCCAATCAATCTTTCTTTTCCCCTACGTAGTACAACCAAATATTTATACTTATTCACGTGTTACCTCTCGTGATTTTTACCCTCATCTTATGTGTATTTTAAAAGTACCAAAACTCTCTCAAATACAATAAAATGCAGGGACAACTTTTAAAATCTTACACAACTTATAACGGAACACAGATTATTTTTACATTATTTTTCATGATATATGTCATGAATAACGGATCACCAACTACATGTAGAAAAGATATACAAATGCAGATGCAAATTGGACTTGGATCTCATCCTGTTTATATTCAATATCAACTTCAATATCTTGAACATCAGTGGATTCAGCTGCAGAGGAAGCAGCTTCTGTTTGCTCCCTTTTTTCATTTGTATTTGTACTAGTTAACACTCCAAATGATAGTTTCCTTTATTTTGGATCAATCACAGTATGGAACTTTACTTGTTGATCATTTTGATGAGCTGTTTTAGAGTGTTCACGTTTATAATCGTCATCAACTTTCTTGCTGCATTTTGAGCATTTAACTTTGCTCCTGTACAGCTTCTTTAAAGATTTCGCTAACGGCTGTCAGTGACGCGTGAAGCGCGTTCGAAACTCGTTTCGCTACTTTTCTTCTTTATTTTTCTTAGCCCCCCTTTCCTATACCAAGCTATCTACAATGGTACCGAAGGCCCAGGAGGCCGGGGAGGGAGAACATAAGTCCTCGAATAAAATTTCCAGACGCCGTTCTCCTCAATCCTCAAAATACGCCCCGCTTCTAGGAGGGGCTTGTGTAGCGTGCGAGAAGTTCAGGCGAGCGGCTTAAATGCTTTGCTTGAATGAGTCTCTTTTGGGACTCAGGATGGTCGAGTGGTTTACGACTCTCGCTAACGGCTGTTCCTCGACGCGGGAAGCGCGTTCGAAACTCGTTTCGCTACTTTTCTTTATTTATTTTTCTTTGCACCCCTTTCCTACTCTAAGCTATCTACAGAGTCACATGGTTTAATGGTTAAACACATCTGGGCCTGTGAAAAATAATATTTGTGCCAGTAAATTACAAATATTCACCTTATAGCTAAAGCATAATTAATGGATAATTAATTATGCAGGAAACAAATTAACAATAGTGGAAAATGTACAGAAACTAGAAAAAAAATTACTTATATATCCAGTAGTAACTTCCTATTATATAATTAAATTTAAAAAAAAAACAGTAATAAATGAATGTCAGGTTTAACCATGCATTGGCAACTTGCAGAAAATTACCTAACTTGTTTCCCATGATCGTAAACATGATGTCTCTGATAAAGCTATTACATGTCTAAATGAAGGCCTATGTTCTACTATCTTTCGTATAGATACATCATCACACCATGAAACCCCTAAAACAAGCACGGGAAAAGTTTCCTGCCATACAAAAGACAATAAACGGAAGTGGATCGGTTTCTTTAACTTTATTTTCCTCGATCGTAAACATGTTAGACCTTGACAGGTGCACCATAAATATACGGCTAAAATAACGCTTTTTCGTAAATTATCTTCTTATTTCTACATACTAAACACATAGATGATTATTCATTATGCTAATTGAATTGTTGAAATGTTAGAAACTTACATAAATAGCCACTGGATGCGGAGGTCCAAACACTAGCTGTATACTCGTAGAAGCAGAGATAGTAGGAGATTTATTTACAGTTGGAGTTTTCCTCCACCATCGCTAGGGGGACGCCAGCATGTATGAGAAAACGGAGTCTTGTATTTATAGAAAACGAATTGAGTAGGCTGATTTTTCTAATCAAATGGGGATACTCTAAATGATAATCATAATTGTTCATATGCGATTATTTATTACCTGGTTACAAAAACAAGTTTATTATTATTTTTTGTCTTATTCTGGTCATTTTTTAAATTATAGAATTATTTCTTCCCTCGAATGCCCGAATATCCCAACTCATTTGCTTGAATTTTAGCAGATTCTCGAATCCAGGGGGGGGGAGGGGGGCAGTTGCCTCTCCTGCCCCTCCCGCCTCCTACGCTCATGTGTATAAGCACCCACCCACAATGGCCAGAAGGACAGCAACAGAAATAGAAAACATTAACAATTACGAAAAGAAGTGAAAAATTAGAACGAACCCAGACAAGTTTATCATCATTCCAATACGAAGAAGAAAAATATCGAGGGTGCTCATTAATCAAGACATATATAGATACCAAGATAACCTACAATAGATACAAAAAAAAACACGTCACAGAAAGAATAAATTTAGCAAAAGCCAATCTAGTGAAAATGTTCCAACTTAGGAACCTGAATATATAACATAAGACCAAAATTTATAATGCATTATGCAAATTGATCTTACTATATCCGACAATACCACTCAATCGACTGCACAAGACCAATAGCGTTAAGTTACAAAATAGCGGCGTCTTGATAATTGGCAACCCAATACGCAGAGATCGCAGCAAACAGCGAGATCTACATCAATAAGTAAATTTGGAACCAATAAACCTAACTGTACATAAAAGCTACGGAGATTGGGAAAAGTTAGAGGTACTTTTTAGTGATGAAGAAAAGAGAAAATTATAGATTCTCATAGAATACCGCGAGAACAACACAATTAACTTTAGGAGCGGGAGACCGATTGGAGTAGTCAACCCTGCACCAATGAGAAAACATTAACAATTGCACATTACTCAAATAAAACCCAAAGAAATTCAACATGGAATAATAGAGGCGCAAGAGCCTTAAAATAAAGAACGCATAAGAAGATAATAAAACGAAAATAAGAAGCAACCAGGAGATGGCTGGTCACCCAGCAAACAGCACTAACTCTTACTCATTCCTTGTCACCAATTTACCTTGACATCTACTGTCCACTCTACTCTCACTAAACACTTTTATCTTCCAACCTTTTTAAAGACGTAAATGCTTCCTATCCAAGTTCATCTGCACAGCTACTGCCTGAAAGGATGTATCTAAAACAAAGAGATGAACGGAGACATCATGCCGAGTGTAAATCGCGCATCCTCCTGCCCGGCACCCATCCCTTACTGTTTGGGTTGCAAAACATTTATACCTTGTGAGGGTTGGCAGGGGGCCACGCGCCCAGCATGTTCTCCTGCAAAAAGAAAGCTAAGGGAAAATGGGAGGAGACGAGCCTCCTCCGCTCCTCCCAGTTAGCTCGGATTTCGCGGCAATTCCATTAAAGGAATATGTCCTTCAGGCTTAGCTCAGAGGAGATGCGGGGGCCCTTTTCGAAGATAAGACCTTCACGGGAATGGTGGTACGCTTCCCGGAGGCAAAACTCCCGGCGCTGTTGCCCGAAGAATCGAACCGGTAGCCACCAAGGCATACCAAGAAACCTATCGGGCTACTCAAGAATGGTAAAAAAACCACAACTGGGCCAAAAGACAGACAAGCATTTGATCACCTGAGTATATCTAATGTAAATAACGTGAATAGTGCCAATAATTATGGATATGGTAAATACAAATGAAATAAGCGTCCTGATGAGAAGGATATTCTATTTCAATAGCAAAGCTCGTAGTAAATGTGGATCACCGGCTCCTTACGGGCGACGTGCCGCTTGGTATCAGAGCGTTGCCAGATATATGATGGATAAAACCGGAATGTATAAACGATGGGCAATACAGGACTAAAGCAGAAATTAAAATTGAAGCTGAATAAAATATTTCATTTTATAAAAAATAAAATATTGTCACCTAGGACAGCAATAAACTACCTCACTGCCCCCAATAGAGTTGCGCACTTTTTCAATATAAATATACATAGAAAAAATCTAGCCCTATAAACGATTTTGCCTTTGTACAATCGGGCCAGAGCTTGTCATAATGCTTTTGAGTTCATTAAGAGCATTTGGTTACAAACTTTAGGCGGTGCCTATAGACCGATACCAGCCAGTGGCAAGCGGAAACATGACCTGGCCGAAAGTTATGCAGTTTGGTCCTTCACCCGAACTGGGGGCTAGCTATGCAGAAATCTTCGGCCAGCGAGGACAAGTTTTGCTTCTGATTGCCTACCGCTGAGGACTATTTATCTTGTAAAACTGTAGGAAGCGGCAGCGTATGTGGACTAGAAAAGGGCGTAGTAAAAAGGAAAGGTGGAGGAATTAAGATAGATTTATCTCGGAATAGTCTAGACCATATGGAATACAGGTAAGCGGAAGATAATTGGGGGTTGTTACGTGTGAACATCGTCAATTGATCCGAGTCCAGGCAGTGCAATTATATTGCATAACGTTTAGGGCCACGCTAGGACAAAAAAGGACATCTGGTAAAGAACAAGGAGTGGTTCATGAAAGACGGGCTACAAAGAAATTCGGGCTGGGTCGCAACGGACGAAAACAAGCGAACAAAATGGCAATTCCTTCCCCACAAAGGCAGATTAACTATCAAAAATCTTTAGAAAGTAGGGCGAAACTCAGCCATGGTCCGCACCAAACTGTGTAAATACAAAAGTGGGTCAATAGTGGAAGGTGAATGACAGTCAGAGAAGAAAAGAATTGCTTAATTTGCTTAACGAACTCCTAGCTATATCAGAGGCATTTTATTCACTCACGTAACACTGGGGTGCATAGAACGGAAAATAGACTTAATTTGCTTATGGAACTGTTCAGCAAGCCGTTTGACTGTGCGTAATATCCTGTGATTCAGATACAAAAAGAAGCCATCAATAAAATAAGCACTTTCCATTGATGGGATTTGAATTGGCTGGCTCAAACGGCCAATCATAACCCCATACAGGGCACCAAGTCGCTAAAGTCAACTCAAATAAGTCCTGAATCTCAAATGTCGGGTATCGGCACGGCCTCTGGTCAATGAGAAAATAGATTTATCATCGTCAAAAGGTAAGAACAGCAACGAGAGTAGCATAATTGCCTAACAATATCGATATAGGTCGCGTCAAAGTGCGACGAAGGAAGATGAAGTATGACCAGAAATACCTTAGTGTGGCGATGGATCTTTGCACGGTGACAAAACAAGCAGGAGCGAGCCCATTTTGCCATGTCAGCTTCAGTGGCGTGCGATGACTTTTGAAGATGAGGAAGCAATTCAAGTTTTACAAAAATAAATGTTAATTGAAGTAAATATGTTGTTCATTAAAAATAACTATACAATTGTAACCTACTCACTATATTTAAATGTTATTTAAAAAAAAAATATTTAAATTTTAAAATAGCTTTGTAAGTATGCACAACCAGCTAGCCAAGATGTTCTATCATATTGACCTACATTGTATTTGCTAATGCAACACTTTCTTTTGGATGACATGTAGTGTTGGCGTAGGCCTACCTCTTTTAATAATAGTTTTTTCATTATAAGGCATTGCACTGAACTTCCTTTTTAATATTTTTTAATAATGCAATCGCATTTTCTCACAACTTCATTTGCATCCATTTCGTTTAAAGAAGGGGGGGGGGAATCACATTAAAAAAGTGAATAAACAATACACCACACTTATCTAAGCACTAAATCGCAGCTACTGATTTTAAACATACGAGGAGTGACTCCGGTAGGCTGCCAGAATCCAGGAAATATTAACATAATTCTTAAGATACAAGAGCTTTACTTTACAGAGTTTATGCTATGTAGCTGATTTCATTTCCAGAACCAGTATTCAAATATAACCTAAAAATTGTTTAAGCTTCAGAGCATAATAATAGTTACGTCATTGCGTCTTAGAAATTTTGTTGCCTTTTCCTAGATTCCGGCAACCCAGCAGAGTTGCCAGATGCAAGCAGATGACTGCAAAGCCAAATTTGCTTCCTTTTCCGTATACAAATAGGCTAATTCTTTTTTAATTCTAACACGGCGTTGAAATATCTAGATAAAAATCATGAAACTCTAATGACTATATTATTGCTAAGAAAAGCAAAACAATTTGTAAACTATTTATTCCAACGCACCAAAAAGCAGAACTATTATTGAAATTAAGAGAAAAAAAAGCGTAGAAATTTCGACGAAAAGGATGCATTTCTTAAATTGCAGTTAGGCTCATCACGGTCTAACGCCAATTCGATTAAAAGTGAACGGTACCGTATGATGTATACAAGTATAGAAAAGCTTAAATATGAGAACGAAGTTGATTCTATTGTCATATTAATGGTTGTGGTGTAATTTCTTTTTATTTTCTTATTAAATAGGAGAAGCATTGCTCCCATTGCTCCCCTTGCTTCCATTGACTGCACGTCACTGGTCAGATTTTATACCTGACCACACAAATCTATGCGCGATGAGCTTTCAAGTACTTCGAACTCAAGGATGAGTAAAAAAACAACAACAAAAAACAAACCAAAACGTGTATTGTGCCAAAAATCTGCCCACGGTAAACGAGTGGAATGAGATAACGAGGACAATCAGGCAAAAATATCTACCAGGATACGTCTGGAAGGGAAGTCAGACTTCAATTTCTGGAATGACGAGTTGAGAAGAATGGTGCAACGATTAGATTACTATGTCCTACGGTTGTATGATCGAGAGGCCAGTAGTGGGGGAGCATGGTACCCAAGAAGGGAAAGTTGCGAGGTACCGAAGAGATATTTAGAAGATTTGAGCGGGATATCCTACTCTAGAGGCAAGAATAACATGACGAAAGTGAGAAAGATGTCCTCTAAAACCGAAAACGCTATGAAGAGATCATCTATGCAATAAAAGGTGAAAGGAAAACCTACTAGAATCTGATCCACTAAATGTTGGAAGATCTGAAAATTATTATGTAATCCTTAGGGCATAAAAACTATTTCATAAGACCTGAAATGAGTAGTGATAGCTATCTTAGAGACATCATCAAGCTTATCACAAACCTAATTGTAAATATCAATTAAATCGAGAAGGGTAAAAGATGATGCAATCAAAGATTAAAAAATAATAATATGGAAATGGGTTCCTAGCAAGGACAGTGCGAGCGTTCAAAATCCTATAAACTCTCACTTTTCTGAAATTACCAGGTGTAGCCATCGGTACAATGATATAAAAGAACACAAGTCCACATTATTAATGCGTTCGATCACATCACTTCGTTTTACATATATTCCCTCCACTGAAAAAGGGATCTAGGCTGACCAACTTCAGCCTTTCAACGGAACTAAGTACAACCATGGACTTCATCCAACGTTTCATCAAGGAGCCACATTCAGCTCATCAAAGCACCTTTCGACTTAATAGGACGTTCAACGTCTGCGACGCGCAACTTTCCCACCCTCAATCACACCACTCTTCAAAAGTGACGCAAATTCGACAATTTCAACTTACAGCCGCAGATATGGTCGCAAAACCCCTCTCTAGCCGACTTGCTAGATTGTTGAATTATCTGTGCGCTTCACTTTGCATTAATTCACTATAATTTATTCATTCGCACTTACATTGTGATATGGCAACGTGCCATCAATTTAACCATCTCACATAGTCTATGGCAACGCGCCACCAATTTATTATTAGCGTTCGAATAATTCTAAAGCGCTATGCTTCTCATCTAAAGAACATACTCTCTTAGTCAACTTGCAAATGCACAAGCTATGCGACGCGTATAGTTTTCACCTTATTTCACTCAAGATTTGCAAGTTTGCTCGACTATTTCATTCATCCAATTATTTCTTTAGGTTAACTAATTATTTTTCAAATTCAATATATTCATGTTTACTCTCATTGTATTATCAAGAAAAAATGTGTGCACTCAATCTCCATTTTTGTTCCTTCTATGTACGTTTACAACTGTAATGCTGGAACTCCAATATGCAGATTATTGCGCTCTTGTTGCCCACGATCAACAGTCACTACAACGAATGCTTGGACTAATAAATACAGTTTACCAGCAGCTAGGTTTAGAAATAAACTGCAACAAGACAGAAATCATGTACCAGTGGGATGAATTACCTGACAACGTGCCCGTCACTGCATTAAATGAAAAACCTGTAAAAGTTGTCCTTAAGTTTAACTACCTGGGTAGTATTCTGTCCTGCAAACTGCACCATAGACGAAGAAATACAAAATATAATAAACCAGGCATCATCCGCTTTTGAAAGACTAAGAATGCGTGCACTAACAAATCATAATTTAAAATTGGAAACAAAAGTCTCAGTCTATAGAGCTGTATGCTTGTCCATATTGTTATACGGTTGTGAAGCATGGACACTGTACAGAGAACATATGAGGATGCTCGAAAAATCCCATATGAGATGTTTAAGAAGAATTCTGGGGATAACGTTGCAAGATAGAATACCAATACAACGGTCTTGACACGTGCTGGAATCACCAGTCTCGAGTGCATACTGTTGGAAAACCAGATGAGATGGGTCAGGCATGTAATTTGAATGCCAGATGAAAGAATGCCAAAGAAAATAATATACGGATAGCTAGAACAGGGTGTTAAAAGTGCTGGTGGTCAGAAAAAGAGATATAAAGATAATGTCAAACAGGCCTTGCGCAGGATAAATATCAACCAAAGTGAATTGGAAACATTAGCCTCGGAGAGGACACTATGGAGGACAAAATGCCGTGAAAGAATAAACAACTTTTAACAGCAACGGAGGAATGTACTTATTAGACGTCGAGGGGAGAGACATGAGAGGGCTGCACAGCCCCCACCTTGCGACCCTGACATCTAGCGCAACATCTGTGGACGGCAGTACAGATCCGGTATTGGTCTTCTTAGTCATCATCGCTCCCACCAAAGAAGATTATGCTGAGACACAAGGTCATCATCGGATTACGATGGACTCCCTTAATCATTAAGCAAGCAACAACTGTAATGACACACGCGCGTTCATATGATCTACAGTTGGACACAAATGACCTTTTGACCACCGAGTTTCAAAGTTTATCGTTTGAGATTTCAAAGGTGTATCATTTGTATGGGCTTTATCGTGTAAATGCCGACTTAATTATTATCATTCAGCTTATACACATTTGACTTAATTGTTCTGTATAATTATTTTAATTATCATTCTACTTCAATAATGCTTACAAGATGTGTCGAATTGATATTTAGTTAACAAGAACTGACATCATTTATACTCGTGTATTATTTTCAACAATGAATTAGTGTTATCATGTAAATATTGTCTTAATATTATTACACACTTTGTACAAATTTGACCTAATTATTCTGTATAATTATTTTTAAATATTGTTTTACTTAATAATATTTGATATGTTGGATTATCATTTAGTTCACAAAATTAGTGTTAATTATACTAATGTATTATTTTAACCAGCGTATTATTCTACATCTTACCAATTACTTTTATATATTCTATTTACCATGCTAATGAATCTTCATTATTGTATTTTTACCTAAGTTATTGATTTCGATTGAATTATTCATTGTTTTGATTCGAATGCTCTTATTTATTGCTATTTTCATCTTATTTCATAATTCCTATATTTTTATATACCTACACAAATGTAACTACATTTGGTAGTTCAGAAGGTCTGAATGTTCCTTTTTATTAGCCCTGGTTTGTAACATCGATGATTCTGCTTTCCAATTCTGTTTTTTTTTCCCTTGACTCTATGTCAGGTTCCTTTGATGCACGATCTACGATCTCTCTCTCTCTCTCTCTCTCTCTCTCTCTCTCTCTCTCTCTCTCTCTATATATATATATATATATATATATATATATATATATATATATATATATATATATATATATATATATATATATATATATTCTCTACATCTCTCCTCTCTCCCTCTCCCTCTCTCTCTCTCGCTCTTTCTCTCTCTCTCTCTCTCTTTCTCAAACAGACACACTTCAATCAAAGCTCCTTCCGCAAACCCCAGTGGTCTCGCCCACCTTCTCTACACATATAAAAGAACACATATCCACATTATTAAGACAGTCGAGCACACACTTCCTCTTCATCGTTGTGATCTGTCCACCTTGGTGGATATGATTCACCAAGCGCCAGCCCTTTATCATAAAAACTTCCACTTCAGAAATAAATATTTTCGTCAAGTTGTTAATAAAAACCCAGAGATCAATTTATTTGGCTGACACCCTCAAGAACGAACTCGAATCATATAGCAGAGAAAAGATATTGTTCCAACTGAAACTGGTGACCCCCACCACAATCTATCAAAGAATCAACCAACTTACTTCTCTCGCTACAATTATCAAAGAACCGATCCCTCTCGCTATGTATATATATATATATATATATATATATATATATATATATATATATATATATATATATATATATATATATATATATATACACACACGCAGATCGGTCAATAAGTTTTGCGAATCGGTAGGGCAAAACAGAGGAAGGGGGATGGCTGTTTGTAGGGGTGTTAGGACAAGTTATGACAAGTCAGGACCTGCGGCCACACGCTCCTGCCTCGTCTATTTAAGAAACAGTAGCTGATCGCAGTTCGTCAGTCACAAATTTTTCAACAATTGAGGAGGTTGAGCACCGCGCAGTGATCAAATTTTTGACCAAGGAAGGCCAGAATGCAAAAGAGATCCATGAACGCATGATTGCAGTGTACACCGACACCGCCCCTTCCTATGCAACCATTGCTCGCTGGAATAGGGAGTTCCGCCATGGTCGTGAGTCCCTTGAAGATTACCCCCGTCCAGGACGCACGTCAGATGTGACCAACGAGGACAATGTGGCCCGTGTGGAGAGGATAATCCTCGAAAATCGACGGGCGAAGGTCGAAGAAATCGAGCGAGAACTTGGAATATCAAATGGAAGTGTTATCAACATCATCCACGACAATTTGGCCATGACCAAAGTCTCTGCCCCTTGGGTCCCTAGAAACCTCACACACCCCATGATCGACTTCAACGTCGTCAAGGTCCACAAGGCCAGAGTTGCACAAGCTGCCCTGCGCGAGTGCAGATTCGAGGAGCTCAACCATCCCCCCTACAGTCCAGATCTGGCCCCTAGCGACTACTTTTTATTCCGCCAGCTCAAGGCTGCACTGCGTGGACGCCGGTTTGGGAACGATGGAGATGTCCAGATCGCCGTCCAGGAGTGGATTGAACAGCAGTCGGAAGATTTCTGGTTGTCGGGAATTCGAAGCCTCGGGGACAAGTGGCGCAAGTGCATTGAAGTCGAGGGTAGTTATATTGGAAAATAATAAAACACTTCACCTCATATCTCGTTTCCTTATATCCGAATTGCAAAACTTATTGACCGCCCCTCGTATATATATAATTGAAACGGGTTTTGGGGCACCAATAAAGCGGTGTTTGATCAATGATTTCACTAATGAAGCAATTAATTGTTAATATTTAGTTTAGATTAGGAAACCAGGGCAATATTTATCGAGATGAAATAAATTTGGAAGTTTTTAGAATGTAGTAATGAAATTTAACAATTGAATAAATGTTATATATATATATATATATATATATATATATATATATATATATATATATATATATATATATATATATATATATATATATATATATATATATATATATATATAACAACAAAGATACATAAGGCCATCAGTTTTCTAAAAAACAACAACGAAATAGTTATAAGAAAAGCTAACAAATCCAACATATATGTCATTCTAAACAAAGAAGAATATAACAACAAATTCAATACCATCCTAAATGACACCATTATGTCGTAGAAAAGGCTCCCGACTATATACTATATATCTATTCTTTGTGGGGATTATTCTATATTCGAGTGCGGGGATTTAATCAGATGACCGAGTATTACTCTACGTTAATAAATAGGCCTGGAGAGGGCTTATTTATCTTCAATATACTTAAGAAGCGTAACGAAGCCTAAGGATAAATAATATTGCAAGCATTAATAAAATAGAATTTTATTAATTAGTCTACCAAAGATAACATGGAAAATATTTACATAACCGGGGATTAAAATGGGAGATACACATGAAATTAAAAAGGTCATAGCATAAATTTGATTAAGCGGTGGATTAAGATTTGGAGGGATTTAAATGACAAAACAAACAAGAAGGAAAAGGGTCGGCTAAATCACGTTAAAGCACGGAGTTACGTTAGCACAAAGTTAAATAATTAAATGCAATTCGTAGCTTACGTATTTATAAGGTCGGAGTGCAGATGAAGGCGATTTGAAGGGATGGCTTCGGTCCGATTGGCGATTTCCTTCCCATGAGGAGAGGTTTTTAGGGGGGTTGTCCTTAACGACTGGGGAAGGACAGACTTCGAGGAGTATGAGCGAAGTGGGGCTCGGAAGTACATGCGATCCTTGAGACAGGGTATCGGAGATGTTCTCGATGAACAATTGCGGTTATTGGAGTAACCAAGCCTACTCTTGAAGAACGTTGAAAGGGGGAAATAAAATTACCACTGAACTGATATCAGGGAAGCGAGAACCGTTTCTTGTCAAACGGGCTCGAAGAATAATGACTGTTCTAAAGTTGTTCTCTTCTGAACAATTGAACAAAAGGGGGTCCTGTTGACCTGGCGTCTCGAGGGGCACGAATCTTGGCACTCAAGGATATTGTCCTCTTCTGGACAATAAGGGGGTTCTCTAGGTAGAGTTCCTAGGTGCACAAGGAAGACCCGATCGGCGTGATGCCTGACGAAGATAATCGGGATCTTAAAAGGGTGAATTAACTTACCACTGACGTGATACCAGTAGAGCGAGAACCGTTTCTTGTCGAACGGGCTCGAAGAACATTGACTGTTCTAAAGTTGTTCTCCTCTGAACAATTGACCCTCGCGTCTCGAGGGGCACGAACCTTGGCACTCAAGGATATTGTCCTCTTCTGGACAATAAGGGAGTTCTCGAGGTAGAGAGTTCCTAGGTGCACAAGGGAGACCGGATGGGCGGGATATAAGGAAACGAGATATGAAGAAAAATGTTTTATTATTTTTCAATATAACTACCCTTGACTTCAATACACTTGTGCCAATTGTCCCCGAGGCTTCAAATTCCCGACAAACAGAAATCTCTCGACTGCTATTCAATCCACTCTTGGACGGCGAGATGGACATCTTCATCGTCCCCAAACTGGCGTCCACGCAGTGCAGCCTTGAGCTGGCGGAATAAAAAGTAGTCGCTAGGGGCCAGATGTGGACTGTAGGGGATAGGGTTGAGCTCCTCAAATCCGCACTCGCGCAAGGCAGCTTGTACAACTCTGGCCTTGTGTACTTTGACGACATTGAAGTCGATCATGGGGCGTGTGAGGTTTCTAGGGACCCAAGGGGCAGAGACCTTGGTCATGTCCAAATTGTCGTGGATGATGTTGATAACACTTCCATTTGATATTCCAAGTTCTCGCTCGATTTCTTCGACCTTCGCCCGTCGATTTTCGAGGATTATCCTCTCCACACGGGCCACATTGTCCTCGTTGGTCACATCTGACGGGCGTCCTGGACGGGGGTCATCTTCAAGGGACTCACGACCATGGCGGAACTCCCTATTCCAGCGAGCAATGGTTGCATAGGAAGGGGCAGGGTACCCCGACCTTCTTCTTGGTGTTGCGGTCGTATCTCTTAACATTGCCAACGGGCTCGACACCGATTTCCGAAGACAGGTCCATGACGTTCTTGTTGTCCTTCCAACGCAGGGCAAGGATCCCGTTGCTGGAGCAGTCGTCGTATTTGCCTGGAGGAGTCGTCTTCTTGTCCAGCTCGTTGGTAGAAATCAGAGGAGCACGCCCAACACGGTTGACCCTCGCCGTCCCCACGTACCGGCAGCCCACCTTGTCCTTCAGATACTCCACGAGCTCGATGCTGGTGAAGTAGTTGTCGGCATATATAGCTGACTGAGAAGGTCTCTTCAGGGTCTTGGCCAACACAAGGATGGTCTTGGTGGAGACAAGCAGTTGTGACTCATCCTGGGAGAGCTTGGTGTGGTGGCTGGTGAAGGTAGCCTCTCTCTGGTACATGAAGATATCATGGATGAAACCATCAATGCTTGCCCGGCAGAACAGCTTATACTCCCACATCTCCGCCTTTGTCTGGATGTACTGTCTCAGGGTCCCCGCTCTGGCGCCCTTGTAGGATACCATGACTTCATCAATGGACTGCGTGGGGGTTGCTTTCACCTGCAGGAACTGCCTGGTCGGGAAAGCAAAGATGGGACGAATTTTGAAGAAGGGGTCAGTGGTGCCAGGGAGGTTCTCATTGTTGTTAAAGTGTAGAAGGGATCTGATCAGCTAGAACCGCTTAGAGGACATTACTTCAGCCACCTGCACCAACCTCGTGTATGTTCCCCAGTAGTCCTCAATTGAAGGCAAGATGGAGACCCCCATGTACAGCACGATGCCGATGAACACCATGAGTTCATGCTTGTCTATCTGGAAGGTGGTGTTGACGTTTTTCTGCCGGGCATAGAGGTTTGTATGGTATACGATATCCTCCAGGAGGGCCGTGGTGAACATGTCCCGGAAGTACTCGAAGGATGACCTAAGAGCATGAGGGGCAGGGTGGGTAAAGTCAGGCAGTGGAGGGTAGCTGATGTCCTTTTTATTCTATGTCCTTTGTGGCCCATCTTTCTGGGCTCTCCTAGCCTTCTTTAGGAGCTGGTCCAGTTGATTCTTCTTCACCTTCACTGTCAATGGTGTCCTCCTCTGGCATTGGCTGTGGCCTGACCCTGGTAACAGCACTTTACATGACATGACTAGACTTGTCCCTTTAAAAATGGCATCAAAACAATCACTGCAGCCATTTAAAGGCAACACCCTCAAATGACTCACAGCAAAACACAAGTCTGTTTGGGCTTTCTCTTCAAGTATGTGGCTCACAAATTAAATACCAATGACATCACAGCACTTGACCTTCTAAAGATAGCACAAAAACAAACACTCCTACTCTTTAAAACATTAGTTTCATTGCTTACCTGACATTGTGGGAGTGAGATCATCGGGGAGGTTGAGGAGGAAATCAGAATCCAGGGTGTCGTAATCAAGGACCTCATCCAGGGCGTTACAACATTGAAAATTTATGCCCTAGGAGAGAGGCTTAACTGTGGCCCTCGTATCCCATCCCCTCCTCCCAGGGGATTATCGACTTATATATAGTTCGATCTTGAGAAATTTAGGCAGAATCCGCTTAACAATCGAGAAAAGAAGACGAGTCCCTGAGTCAAACAGGGAATCCATAAGATAAGTGGAACCGAGCGTGACTTTACTTCCTGAGGCTGTTCCTTTGGTCGTTTAGAAGAGCAGACCAGTGGTATCGAGACCCATTATCATACCATTCTCGTCCAGAGAAAATCACTTATTTCAGTTTTCTGAAAAAAACAAGATACCCTTTATCACATTGAGGAATACCAACGTGAATACCCATACGAGAAAAGATTCACCTCTTGGTCAATTCTCATCATCGAGAAGCCCGAAATTGTAACTCAGGGATCGGAATAACTTCCGTTCATCTAAGATCCCCTCACTAACATCTTCAAGTCAAGAAGTCTCGCCTCAAGACTCCCCCCCCCCCTCTCTCCGGGACAAGCATCAGATTTTTTTCCCGAATAAACTCAGCTCGCGTCTCAATCACCCAGTGAGACGATTAGCTGTCTTCTCAGCCATCCTCACGTCAGCGAGAAGGCTCCAGTCCAACTCACTTCTAATCATCTCATCGAGGAGGTTCTCGTTCAAGGTCACCCAACTGCAGACTTCCTCTTAGTTAAAAGTAAAGGTAATCCAAAATTTATTCATGTTTGTTAGTTTTCATTCCGTGCAAAAGTGATTTTTGCGTCAACCATCGTTTATTACCCATTAGTAGTGTTATTTTTTATTAGATCCTCTTATTATAGCATTAGTCTATTTAAAGATTTAATGTTTCATTTTTTATGTAATTAAAATTATATTTTTGTCGGAGTTGTTTAAATACATCCTCGAACGTTGCAAATAGCAATAGATATATAATAATACGAATCCTCACTGGTTAAAGAAAGTAAATTAAAGCACTCTCAGAGAAAAATGGAAAGTGTTTAAACTCGTACGAATCAAACGTACATACGTACTCGGCCGTAAACCACGACATAAAATTGGTGACCGGTTTTGGGGTATTTAGAATAACTCAATAATAGTTGATTGTGTTGCATCCCCTTGATTAGTAACAAATTTGTGCCTAAGCGTTCGAGGAAAATTAAACATAATAAGAGGATAAAGTCGGTCTATAAATTTTTGTCAATTGAGTGTGGTTAGACCGCTAAGGGTGTTAATTAGTTTTTTTTTTTGGTAGTTGCATAAGTACCATTAGCGTACATCGGTCAATTTTTGACGGACATAGGTAAAATGTCGTTTTCCGAAAGGTTCCACCAACAAGGCCAAACCTTTGGACTAGCAGGCAAAGAACTAATTGCCTACGTCCAGGAACAAGAAAGGACGGAAAGAGAGAAAAAGAGAGAACAGGCGTAAAGAGAAGCAGAAGAAAGGAAAATACAGATGAAAAAGAAGCAGAAGAAAGAAGAATACATCTCCAGATTGAAAAAGAGAAGTAGAAGAAAGAAGAATACAGATGGAAAGAGAACAGGCGCAAGCGGAAAAAGAAGAGAGAGAACGAATACGCGCACATGAAAGAACATTGAGCAAGGATCGGGTGGAAGTCAATTCCGTTGGATCCCGGCCGGGAGCTACGTAAGTACCTACGATGAAACTCCCAGCATATAAAGATAACGAAGACCTGTGTTCGTACCTGACACACTTAGATAAAATCTTTGAGGTGAATCATTGGGGGATAGAAACAGAGGGAATCGCGAGATTACTGCCTCTGCTTAATACCCGTCTCTGTGATATATTCATCTCGTTACCATCTGAGGCTTCTGTGGATTATTCTACCCTTAGGTCCGAGCTACTGGCCACCATTAATCTAAATCCCGAGGAGTATAGGATGAAGTTTAGACATGCTAGAATTCAGCCTGGTTAAATATACCGTCAATTTGGCTTTATCCTGCGGAGACATCTCCAATTCTGGCTAGATTCAGCACAAGTGGGAATGAGTTCGACTCTCTCGTCGACTTCATTCTTAAGGACCAATTATTGTGTACCCTGCCCCCAGAGATACGAGCATTCGGCAAGGACAGGCGAGCCACTACGTTCAATGAGTGCGTGGAGGAAGCGGATCTTCATGCTTCCAGCCACAAACTATTTCCGCGAGAGTTTAAAAAGAACAAGCCCTCCTCTTCCAAAAAAGGGGGAGTATTTCCAGAAACCCCAGCAAAAGAACCCCCCACAATTTCTCGAGACCTCTGTACCCTCCAAACCCAAATTCTTTTCATCTAAGGATCAGAAAGAAATTAAGCCCCTAATTAATCTAACCCTCTCGTCCTCGTCATACCCCACAAAACCCCGTTAAGTGTTTTAATTGTGGCACCCCAGGTCACATTAGCTTCCATTGCCCCCAAAACTCGAGGCTTAGGTCATCCTTGAGTCAAAAAGTACACAACATCACCGTATCTCTCCCCCAAGAACAACCTCCTGCTTCAGAGCCTCCTTCGTCCACATCGAATTCCCCTGACCAAGAAGTGAACTTTTTGTTTAATAAGAGTTCTTCCGGAGGACTAAAGTTCGAGACCGGATCAGTAAATGGTTGCCGAGTCTCTACTTGTACGCGATATGGGGTACACCTGTATTGTCGTATCAGATAAATTGCTTCCCCCAGTCAACCCCCAGCACCAGAGGTTCGCGGTTGTCCAGGACTTCCTGGGTAGATCAAACAAGTTTTTCGTAGTCAGATGCCACATCCCGTGTCAGTACTTCACTGGCTGGGCCCAGGTAGTGGCAGTGCCTATTAAATTCTGTTCTGTCTTAATAGGCCAGAGCGCGCATCTCTTCTTAAATCCGGTGGCTTAGCCAGTAGTCACTCGGATTCAAGCAGCTAAGAGGGCAGCGGCCCCGACCCCTTTATCTCCTCTTGAGAACCCGGAATACGAAGAGCTTAATTCCCAAGCCTTCGCTACCACCCAGAACAACTGGCCGACTCTCCAACCCCTGTGGCGAAAGGCAGCGAAAACGAACTAGAATTTATTCGCCGGAACAAACGTATAATATACGTGCTGGAGAATTCACTACTATTCCGGACGACAGCTGAAGTAACCTCCCCGTCGGATAAAGTCTTGTGTATTCCCTGGTGTTACTCCCAACGAGTATTAAAAATCGCACTTGATGGCTTATTTGCTGGACATTTCAGTCACAACAAAACCTCTACTTATTTTTAAATATTTCTTTTGGCCAGGCGCCGCTAAAGAGATCGCCGTATACTGCCAGTCATGCGAACTGTGCCAGAAGGCCACCGCTAAAGGCCAGGGTATCGCCGGCTCCCCTTCTGAAAACCCCCGTCATTTCCGAACCCTTCTTCAAAGTGGCTATAGACTTGGTTGGGCCCATTCATCCCCCGTCTAGTGAAGGGCACTCTTATATCCTCACGTTGGTAGACTGCGTCACTCATTTCCCCAGCACAGTTACCCTCAGGAAAATTGACAGTATTTCCTGTGCAGAAGTCCTCATCTCCTTTTTTTCCCGAGTTGGCATCCCTAAAGAAATCCTCTCAGATCGAGGCCCTCAGTTCACGTCGGAACTGATGGAATACGTGGGCAAGTTACTCCTCATCAAACGACCATTTACGACCCCTTTTCACCCCTCTGCAAACGGGATGTGTGAAAAATTTAATGGTACCCTAAAGGCAGTGTTAAGAAAGCTCTGTCAGTCTCAACCTCGAGAATGGCATCAGAACCTACCAGTCACCCTCTTCGCGTGCCCCGAGATTCCCTACCGAACTCTGGGTTTTGCCCCCTTCGAATTGTTGTACGGATGTAACATCCAAGAACCTATGAACATCCTTAAGGAGCTCTTCAGTAATCCCCACTTAGATGAAGAAGTTAAATCCTCCTCCGCCTATGTGATCGAGCTGCGCGAACGTTTGGAGAAATGTGCGGATTTGGCCCGCTCAAACGCGGAGTGCAACCTAGATAAATACAGAACTTATTTCAACTTAAAAGCAAAATCTTGAAAATTAAAGCCTGGTGACGAAGTGCTGTTATTACTGCCTACAGAGACCAATAAATTGCTCTCCCAATGGAAGGGTCACTTCCCGGTCCTAGAAGCTCGTGGCCCTGTTGATTACTTGATTGAAACTCTCTCAGGCCATAAAATGTATCACATAAACATGCTCAAGAAGTATAACCGCCGAGCGTGTATTAATAATATTGTGACGCTGGATGAAGAAGGAACCATGGAAGCTTTATACCCATGTGAAACTCTTCAGGTGGTAAACACGGTGTGCGCAGAGTCGGGTAATGAATATCCTCTACCCTCATTATCCTTCCCCCAGGACGACCCGTCCACGGAGTTAGATTTGAACTCCCCCCCTCCCCCCTTGGCCCACTCAGAAAATCCCAATTGTCCGCCCTATTGAAGGAATTCCCCGATGTATTTTCCGAAAAAACATGGTGCTCCAAACAGTTTGTTCATGAGATCAAATTGAAGACGCAAGAAACCATTAGATCTAAACCTTATCCCCTCCCAATTCATCTTCGATCCGCCTTTAACTCAGAAGTGAAGAATCTGCTACAGTTGAGGATTATCGAGCCTTCGTCCTCCAATTATTGCTCGCCGATTGTGATGGTCCGAAAACCTGACCATACTTTTCGAATGTGTGTGGATTTTAGGAAACTTAACTCGGTTACCAGTTTTGACGCAGAGCCTACTCCACTAATTGATCAAAGCCTACACCTATTTGAAGACGCCAAATACATCTCCGAACTAGATTTGTGCAAGGCCTATCACCAAATCCCGTTGGCCGACGCGTCTAAGAGGCTAACTGCGTTTGCAACGGATAAGAGCTTGATGCAATTCACCCGATTGCCATTTGGTTTGGTCACGGCGGGGAGCAACTATAATCGGATGATGCGTCGAATTGTGGATGGTTTGAGTTACGTGTCGTTCTATTTCGACAATGTATACGTGGCCACACGTACATTGGAGCGACACATAACTCACTCCGAGCTTTATTAGATCGTCTCCGCGATCACGGATTAACTGTAGGACCCTCTAAATTCCACTTCGCGTATGAGTCAACCTCGTATCTAGGATTCGAAATAGGAAAAAATAGGTTAACCACTCAACAGGAAAAGGTCGAAGCCATTGCTAAGATGCCTCTACCACGAACAAAGAAGCAGCTGTGTTCTTTCATGGGTGCTGCGTCGTTCTACAGAAGATTTGTCCCCCAATTTGCCGTGATAGCCGCACCCATTAATGATCTCTTAAAGAAAAAGCCCCCCGACCCCGTCAGATGGAATCCAAACGCGATCTCCCAGTTTAACTTGTCGAAGGAAAAATTAATTTCAGCACCCATTCTTCGACTACCTAAACCCCCAAAGAAGTTTGGAATCCGCACCGATGCCTGTGGTGAAGGAATCGTTGTGTCCTGGTGCAATATGAAGAAGATGGTACCCCTTTTCCCATAGCCAATGCGAGCCGAAAACTATCGATTAGAGAAAGAGCTTATGCAACTATAGAACAGGAAGCGCTAGCCATAATTTTGGGGATAAAGAAATTCTAGTTCTATTTAATAGGTCGTGAGTTTAACATCGAATCTGATCACAGGCCTATGTCTTTTTTGTGTAAGAGCAAAAGCCAGAACGGCAGACTGATGCGATGGAGTCTATTGTTAATGGAGTACCAATTTACCATAAACTATATAAAAGGCTCCGATAATTGTATAGCCGATAACTTGGGCCGAAACCCCACCGAGGGCTAATTAAGCTCCCGTTAGTCTTAAGGCTAATTTTTTATTTGTTATATATTAATGTGTTAACTGTTAGTTGTTGTAAGGGATTATCTGCCTAAGTACAGATTAATAGTGTTTCTTTTTCTTTTTCTTTGTTGTAATTGATGTTTTGTTTGGTTTAAATTGGGTTGTGTTCCGGACTGCTTGGTCTTACGAGGCAAGGTTAAAGTCCACCGTTCACCTGTCTATGTACGTACAATTTCATTAAGTCTTATTTTTGTATAATGGTTGACTACTGTATTTTCACAGTATAAGTCAGACTTGGAATTGCATTCCAAGACATGTGTTTTTTGGGGGTGTCGTTTAATTTTTTTTTTTGCACTTGAGTTCTCTCCCTCCTCCCCCATTACCTTCTTTAGGAGGGAGGAAATGTGGGGGAATGGATATCTCGAGGACAAACAGACGCTAGTTTGCTTATACAGCATCAACAGTTACGTTCCACATGGGCCGATACTTTACCCCCCCCCTCTTTTGCCCCGATGCCCCAAAAGACCCTTCGGGCGTCGCTCGCAAAGAAGGGATTTAGTCAGCAGATTTCGTAATGCGTTAATGTAAACATAGGAGGGTGTGATAGCCTTTAGAATAAAAATCTATGAACAAACTCACTGTCCTCTCCGATTGTTTATGTCTATTTTTGCCAAATAGACGAAATCCCAGCTTCTCCTTGCGTAAACCAGAAGGGGTGAAGTGTCACAACGTTGAAAATTTATGCCCTAGGATAGAGGCTTAACTGTGTGCCCTCGTGTCTCCTCTCCTCTTCCCAGGGGATAATCGATATATATATATATATATATATATATATATATATATATATATATATATATATATATATATATATATATATATATATATATATATATATATATATATATATAGTTCGATCTTGAGAAATTTAAGCAGAATCCGCGTAACAATCGAGAAAAGAAAACGAACCCCTGAGTCAAATAGGGAATCCATAAGATAAGTGGAACTGAACGTGACTTTACCTCCCAAGGCCGTTCCTTTGGTCGCTTAGAAGAGCAGACCAGTGGTATCGAGACCCACTTTCATACCATTTTCGTGCAGAGAAAATCCCTTATTTCAGTTTTCTGAAAAAAAAATACCCTTCATCACATTAAGGAATACCAACGTGAATACCCATATGAGAAAAAATTCACCTCTTGGTCAATTCTCATCATCGAGAAGCCCGAAATTGTAACTCAGAGATCGGAATAACTTCCGTTCATCCAAGATCCCCACACTTACATCTTCAAGTCAAGAAGTTTCGCCTCAAGACTACCTCCCCCCCCCCCTAAGGGACAATCATCAGATGTTCTTCCCGAATAAACTCAGCACGCGTCTCTATCACTCAGTGAGACGATCTGCTGTTTTCTCAGCCATCCTCACGTCAGCGAGAAGGCTCCAGTCCAACTCGCCTCTAATCATCTCATCGAGGAGGTTCTCGTTCAAGGTCACCCAAATGCAGACTTCCTCTTAGTTAAAAGTAAAAGGAATCCAAAACTTATTCATATTTGTTAGTTACCATTCCGTGTGAAAGTGATTTTTGCGTAGTCTTAATTTTTATATTGGGATTCCCTTATTATAGCATTAGTCTATTTAAAGATTTTCTATTTCATTTTTTTATGTAATTAAAAATATATATTGTCGGAGTTGTTTAAATACATCCTCGAACGCTGTAAATGGCAATAGATATATAATAATACGAATCCTTCCTGGTTAAAAAAATTAAATTAATGCACTCTTAGAGAAAAGAGGAAAGTGTTTACTCTTGTACGAATCAAACGTACATACGTACTCGGCCGTAAACCACGATATATATATATATATATATATATATATATATATATATATATATATATATATATATATATATATATATATATATATATAATCAATAATTATTTGTAATGTCGCAAATTATAGTTATGCGATTAAAAAGGCAATCTTGTAACTAACTAAGATCTTAAACAAGCCCTCGGAAGGAGCTCACGCATTTCTTTGGGATGGATATGGGTGGGGGCTAGCGATGAAAAATGTTGCCAATTATAAAATTTGGACTGAAAATATTTGACACTTACTAGTGAAAGAAGGTTGAACAAACAAATGTGAATAAATAAGTCCACGAGAATAAATATAGTAAATACAGAAAGCATAAATTAATAGATAAATGAGGAAATATAATGTATATGACGTGGATAGATAGGGAAATGTTGATAGATAAATTTATATATGATGCAAATAAATATATTTTGTAAAAATAAGAGAATTACTAGTGAAATATAAGCACGATACCATTGACGAGATGCTCAGGATCTCATATTTCAATGGCGATGCTCGTGCGAAATGGCGGGTAATGGCAACGTGAGGGCGACGCGGTTGGTAAAACAGAGCGTTGCCAGTTATATTACGACTAAATCTAGAATACATACATATATATATATATATATATATATATATATATATATATATATATATATATATATATATATATATATATATATATATATATATATATATATATATATATATATATATATATATATATATATATATATATATATATATATATATATATATATGGTGCGGTTAATGTATTTGCATTATTAGACAACTGACTCTTTGGACAGGTGCGGCTTGTGTATAGGCATTGCGGAATTGCAGTACCCCCCTATTTCCACATTCAATATAATGAATCTCCTTCTCTTTAATTCTTTCTTTATACTTGTACATTATATAATCTTTAAGCTTAAGGTCAGTAGCCACCCCCTAGATTATGAAAAAATGCAAAAATCCTTGTATAAAACTTTGCGCTTCACAGTTCCAGCAACGCGGTGTTTGGCTGTTGTGCGCGTGCTCACATTAACGAGCTAGGAAGCTGCACGCTAGAGAAAGAGATCATTGTGGCTCAAGCAGTGCGAACCCTGGTGTGCTGGTGGAATATAGTGTCGTTTTACTCCGCGTGTGTTGTGCTTAAAAACGTGTTTATATTCTTGGATGTGATAATTGTTACTATTTGCCGTACCTGTCCCTCGTGTTAGTGTTTGGCTCAACTTTGGAAAGCGTTAAAGGAGGAAGATGATTGAAGCGGAAGGAGGTTGGAGGTTTGCAGAGAGGTGCAAGTTTGCGTGGAGGTCATGATAATCTCTATACTATAAACTAATTTTTAGAGTTAAATTAGAAATAAGTAAGAGTGGAAGTATGTCTGTTTGTTTATTCCTGTGTTGTTTTTTTATGTCACGTGTGTATGAGATAGGCGTTCAAACCGTTGTTAGCATTGTTTTATTTTCCTGCTGTGTTATTAACTTCATTTCTGTGAGTTTTGTATCATGATTGTCATATCTGTATCTGTTGTGTGAGTTCATGTTCATTGGTTATTTATTTATTGGCTTGTTGTCCTCTTCTTTATTTAATGTTGAATATCCTTTTGTCTGTTCATTTGCACTTTTTGGTTTGCTTTGTCATTCCTTGTTGCTATTAAGTCCAATCCAATGAGTTTTGTCATTACTCGTAATTTTTTTGTCACAATCGGATGTTCTTATTTGGTTTACACGTAAATCTCCTCTTCCTTTGGATACATTTTTTTAGCACTAGGAAACAGCATATGTTGTCTCAATATCCTGCTTTGCGTGCTATTGGATAGCATATGCACCGCGGACAGGATCATCACAAGAAGAGAAGGACGAGCTCTGGAGGAAGCTAGAAAATGAAATGAGGAGCATAGATGCAGAAGAGAGAGTAGTATTTGGGACAGACCTGAATGGACATGTGGGGGTGGACAACGAGGGATATGAAAGGATACATGGAGGCCATGGCTTGGGAAACATGAATGCAGATAGAGAGAAGATACTGGACTTGGTAGTCCTCTTCGTCTTGGCCATTGCAAACACTTTCTTTAGCAAAGAAGCAAGAGAACAGAGTAAAATACAAGAGCGGGGGCCATACTACCCAGATAGATTATATCATGTATCGAAGATCAAATCTGGTAGAGATTAAAGACTGTAAAGTAATACCAGGGGACCATGTTGTACCACAACACCGGCTGCTTGTGATGTCTGTGTGGTTGAGAAAACCTAGAAAAAGAAAGAAGAGCTACGAGAAGAAGATACGATGGACAGTACTGAAAGATGAAACAAAGAAGCAAGTGTTAAAGACCAAGGTCTTAAGCAGAGTGAACACTGACGTAGTGAGAGTACAATATTAGTGGAAAGAGAACGCACAATTCATGAGAGAAGTAGCAAGAGAAGTGCTAGGAGAAACATCTGAGAAGCCACGCACACCCAGAGAAGAATTGTAGTTAAGCGGAGATGTAAGGAGTGGCCTGGTAAGGAAAAAGGGAAACAAAAAAGCAGTGGGAGAATAACAGATCTAGGGAGGATAAAATGGACTATAAAAGTGCAAAAAAGATCGCACGTAAAACAGTAGCAGTAGCGAAGGCAGAAGCTAGTCATGAATTGTAAAAAGAGCTGGAAAAAACCTAAGGGGAAAAGAGGATATACAGTATAGAAAGAAACAGGAACAAGGTAACACTGGATGTAAACCATGTGAAGCAGATAAAGGATGCAACTGGTATTATATTAAGGGAAGAAGGAAAGATACAAGAGATATGGAAGGAATATTTTGTTGGTCTGCTGAATGGGGAAAACCCACGGGCTTACCATGATGAGGGAACACCATATCCAGGACTGACAAGAGGTATATACAGAGAAGAAGTCGTTAGAGCTCTTAAGAGAATGGAAAACAGCAAAACAGCTGGACCATATGAGATCCTGGTGGAGGCGTGGGGGGCCCTGGAGGATGCAAGAGTGGACTTATTGTGGAAGCTGATGTGCGTGATTGAGGAACAGAAAGAGACTCCCAACGAATGGTGTGAGAGTCTGTTGGTACCCATCTTCGAAGAGAAAGGGGATGTACAAGAGTGCGAAAATTATCGTGGGATTAAACTGCCATCTCATACAATGAAAATCTGGGAGCGGATTTTGGACGGAAGATTACGACTTGAGGTAGAAGTGTCCAAGTTAATTTAGCTTCATGCCTGGAAGAAGAATAAAAAGCCCAGTGTTTATATTGAGACGAATGGCGGAAAAGTACAGGTATAAACAAGAGGAATTACATATGTTTTTTTATAGATCTAGAGAAAGCATATGGCAGAATACCAAAACAAGAACTATGGAGATGCTTGAGAGAAAGAAAAGTGCCAGAAAAATATGTAAGATTGGCGAGGAAATGTATACAAGTGTCAAAACACGGGTAAGGAGTGGAGCAGGCATGACAGCCAGATTTGGAGTGGAGGTGGGGCTGCCTCAGGGCTCTGCGTTAAGCCCCTTCCTCTTTAACATTATCTTTGACGTGTTAACTGAGAACGTGCGAGTGGGGATACCCTGTGACATGATGTATGCAGATGATGTTGTTTTAGCCAGTGAGTCTAAAAAAGAAGTAGAGCAAAGACTGGAGGAGTGGAGATTAGTACTGGAAAACAGAGGGATGAAGATAAGTAGAACAAAAACAGAATATATGAAGTGTACAGAAGAAGAGCAGGACAGACGTGAAATCATTAGGTTAGATGGTATGGAAATAAAGAGAGTTAATGCCTTCAAATATTTGGGATACACCATATCAGTAGATGGAAATGATGATAATGAAGTAACCAGAAGGATCAAAGCGGGAAGGAAAAGTTGGAGGAATGTATCAGGGATTCTGTGTGACACGAAAATGCCAGTGAAATTAAAGGGAAAAGTATACAAAACTGTTGTAAGACCAACTATAACGTATGGAGCAGAAGCATTACTTGTAAAGAAGAGTAATGAGAAAAGAATGGAAGTAGCAGAAATGTAGATGCTGCGATGGATGTGTGGTGTGATGAAGGAGGATAAAATCACAAATACAAGGATCAGAGGAACAACAAAGGTGGCGGAGATTTCGAAAAAGAGACAGGAAGCAAGACTTAGATGGTATGGGCATATAATGAGGAGGGATGGAGAGAGTGACGAGAGAAGAGCTTTGGGGATGGAAATACAGGGAAGGAGGATGAGAAGAAGACCCAAGATTAGATGGAGAGACTGCATACAAGCTGACATGAGGGAGAAGGGACTGAAGACCAACATGGCAGGAGACAGAAACAGGTGGAAGCGGCTCATCAAAAACAGCGACCCCGTATAAAGACGGGCTAATAAGCTGGCGACAACGAAGAAGATTTTCGCATCGTTGTGCAAGTCTCTTTGTTTTTTCTCTCTAATCGTCCCGTGTTCGTAATGATATTTACTGCCTTATTCTGTATACGTTGCTTTCTTATTAGATTGCTTCTTAAAACCGTATGCATGACAACTGTAGGATATATCAAGGTTGGCTGTATCATGGCCTGGTAGATCTTTTTTTTATTATTCATGTTTAGATTTCTTAATCTGTAGAATAAAGTTAGCATGCCTCGGCCTCAGCCCACTACTATAATCGATCTACACCAGAGACCTTCCAAACTCTAGGCTCAAGCCTAGGGACTACACATCACATATAGGAGTGCCCCTTTACAAGAACCAGAGATTTATGGCTAGGATGACTGAGTGGGAGATAGAAAACACCAACGCATATGAAAGTTGCTGGAAGATTGCCACAAACCCCAACAAATTAACATTCCTCTCGATATAAAGGAACAAGACCGCCCCAATACAAGTTAATGGAGAAAGATATATGTACAAACAATCTGGCAAAGTTCTAGGACTAGAAATCAGCAAATGCGGATACTCATATCAACTTAACAACATCTTAGCACGATCCAAGAAATAGCTGCATGAATTCTTCAGGTTTAAGAAGTTAAGCACGATAAACAAGAAAAAGATTTACTCAGCATACATTCGACCCAAGATTGTGTATCCAGCCACGCCACTGGTAGCGATACCAAAACATGGCTCAATAAACTACAAATGATCAAAAATAAAGCTACATTAATCATAACTAACACTAATAGAAGAGATAGAAAACGTCAACAAACACTTCCCGAAGAAGTCGGCCTAAAAGCAATAAACAACGACCTGGGAGTGAGAACACAAAAAATCTATAGAAAGATAGAGAGGAGCACAGTACCAGACGTCATAAGAAGTCACTTTGAGATCTACAATCAAAACCAAACACAGGCTAGACGTAGGTTTCCTAGTAGCAGAATTACTACTTGGAACAATCAAAAGCCTAGATACTCGACTAGATAACCCAAATAATAGTTCACCCAAAAAGACTAATAATAATTGAATATCGATTAACACCACAATACAATGAAGATGACACAAGTCATAAAAAAAACAACTTAAAAGGCTTGAACGCGACGACTGAATCAGGATCAAAACTATACATGTATGCATATACAATCGCAAGTACGTGTATATATGGACAAGTGAATAAGTAAAAACGAATATCGACAGGAACCGACTACGACATTTAAACAGATCAAAGACGACGGAAATAATGAATATACACGAAGTATGATTCCTCAATGAGAGACTCCTGAAAGTAATGCAACTTTAAAGGCTTCGAAGCTACCTCCCCCCCCAAAATATACATATATATATACATATATATATATATATATATATATATATATATATATATATATATATATATATACATATATATATATATATATATAAACACTAAACAAATACGATAGTCAATAATAGAGAAAGACATAGGTACCCTTTCACCAGCGACTTAACTACTAAACTCTGTATCTATCTTCTTTTCAACTTTTTAACACTAAAGCTCCTATTTAATATCCTATATACATATTTCTCACCTTTTATGTCCAAGTCCAAGTCCTTTGCTGTTTATTTGTGGGTTCCGATAAACACAGAGAATTAATTGAGTGAAATCATCCACGTATAGTATGTTCACACAGTCCTCGTTCCTGGGTGGGGAAATGTCCCCCCTGAGCGAGGCCCGCATTAAGCTTGAATCTATCACCTTGGTAATTCCCCGTGTCTATGTATGCATATCTTTCCATGACGTAATCGCATACAATTCTTTCCAGATAGTTGTTCATTTCCAGATTTAGAATTTTATGCTGCATGCCTCTTTGCCAGACTTTATCGAATGCCTTCGAAACGTCCCGGCATACTATATCCATACTGCATTTCTCTCCTTTCACTTTGCTTATTTTTTTTTGTAATCACGCTGAGGGGCATCTCCGTATTCCTGTTATTTCTGAAACCTAATGGATGATTGTTCCAGAGGTTGTTTTCTGTGAGATATTCATTTAATCTTGTGTTCAGGACCTTTTCAAACACCTTCTCGACCTCCGAAGGCGGTTTTCTTGGATTCGGTATGAATATCATCTTGGCTATCTTTAACTCATCGGGGAAGTATCCCATGTTTATACAGGCGTTAAACACGTTCCTTATCCCCCTCGAGTATATTATCCGGTGCTTCTATATATTTTTTCTGGTGAGACTCGATTTTGCAGAGGCCTTTTGTTTAAACCTTTCAAGCATGTTGGTTCAATTTATGCACCACCTGAATGGCTACATTTAATGCATGACGGTTCAAAAAATATACCACCTAGAAAAATGCGCTTCTCAAAGCACAAGCACCGCAAGATTTGTACCACCTTTATGGGAGAACTGGTTAAAGCTTTTGGATGCATTTGGCAATTACTTTAGATGCCAAAAATCATTTTACTTCATTGTGTTTGAACCGGTGCCTAAGGGTGTATTGCCTTTTTTACTTCAAAATTAAAGTAAGTAAAAATTTAAGTTTTTTCTTGAATAAATAGAATTCTTTAGGCATATTTTATTTCTTTTAATAAGATTAAATTATTATTGGAAGTGCGGATGACTTTTCTAAGCATTTGGCTAAGTAATGAATTGAAGCAACTAGAGGAACCATTGCCATGCAAGATCTTTCTTGAACCTTTTTCAAACGAAATTATTGAACATATTGTTTTCCATACAAATCTATATGGTCACCAGGCATGAAATCAGTTTCTCTCATTTACCAAGGATTAAATGAAATGTTTTCTTGGAGTTAATTTGCTCATGGGAATTAAAAATTTACCCAGTTATAGGGATTATTGGAGTAGTGATCCAAAATTGAATGATCCCTTCATTTCCAATTTTATATCTATGAAAAGGTTTGATTGGATTTTAGCCAATTTACATTTGAATGGTAATGTATCCACGCCTCTAAGAAATTCTCAAGATTACGATTAGCTTTATAAAGTGAGGCCTTTACTTCGAATGCTTATTTGAAATTTCTAAAGAAGCTTCCTACCCAGTGAAATAGTTGCTGTTGATGAGTCAACGGTTAAATTTAAGGGACGCAGTTCCCTAAACCAATATAACCCAATGAAGCTAATCAAATGAAGCTACAAAATATGGGTACTGGCTGACAAGTCAGGTTATTTTCTTGATAGAAAAATATATAATGGTAGGGACAAAGGGAATTTAACAAAAGATTTAGGAGGTAGTGTTGTTAAGAGGCTCACGTACCTACTGCAGGGAGGAAATTCTAAAGTTTCTTTTACAATTATTTACGATTTGGTTAAATATTTAAAAGAGCACTGTTTGCATTATTGTGGTACAGTAAACCGGAAGAGAACAAAAATTCCCTATAATTTCAAAGAGGACAAAAGTATGAAACGGGGAGATTATGACTGGTATGGAAGTGAAAATGATATCAATGATGTGAGTTTGTGGTATGGAAAATGGCTGCTGAGTTTCCACCCAGACAAGTGTAAATATATGAGGGTCGGAAGAACAAGTATTAATGACCAAGGTTACATGATAGAGAAACATTTCAAGAGGACAACATCAAAGAAGGATTTGGGTGTCATATTTGATAATAAGCTTAGATTTGATGACCATCTGCCGCGAAAAATGAACAAGTCGAATAACATTGTAGGGTTAATAAGAAGAAATTTTGTTATCTTAGATATTTAGATTGTTATTTGTAACATTGGTAAAACCACATATTGAGTACGCTAATCAGGTTTGGTGCCCTCACCTTGTGAAAGACATTGTGACCTTGGAAAATGTACAAAGAAGAGCTACTGAGCTGGTTCCACAATTACAAGGAGTAACAAGGAAAGAAAGTTCCCTAGGAGACCTTACGGTCCATTCAATGAGGGTACCTTTGGACTAGCAATCGAGTAGGTACATGGCTGCTCAATTGTTTTGCGTCGCTAAACGGCCACTTTTCAAGACTTTGTCTAGTCTTGACTTCAACTGGTCAACAGATTCACTGTTGACAACTTCCACTGGAAGTGCGTTCCACTTACCGCAAATACTGTAGGTGAAAAAATTTCCACACAGATTGCGGTTGTAACGCTCCAGTTCAAGTTTGAAGCCGTGATTGCGCGTTCTGTTCTCACTAAGTGTGAAAATATCCCGGTAGTCAACATTGTCGAACCCTCGAAGTATTTTGAAAACTTCGATGAGCTGACCACGCAGTCTACGGGTTTCCAGCGAGAACAGATTTAATTCCCTTAGTCTATCCTCATAACCTTTATGTCGGATAGAGGAAATCAACTTGGTTGCCCTGGCTTGTACGCGTTCCAACCTTGCGATGTCCTTTCGAAACGAAGGACTCCAAAATTGTACGGCATACTCCAGGTGCGGCCGAACGAAGGAGTTGTACAGACAAAGTACTATCTCCTTGTTACGGTATCCAAACTGGCGCTTTATGTAGCCTAACATCCTTTGGGCTTTCTTCTCTGCCTTGATGCACTGTTTCGAGAACTTGAGGTCGCTAGTGATAGTAACACCCAAGTCCTTCTCAGTGTCACTCGATTCAAGGGCAGTTCCCTTAAGGAAGTACTGAGAGTGGGGGTTTCGGTGGCCGATATGCATTACTTTGCATTTGCCAAGTGTCCGACCACTCCCCAATCCTTTGAAGGTCCTCTTGGAGGCTGGCAGTGTTCCCCTCCTCTGCCACAACGAATGAAGAACGATTGAGAGAGCTGAGCCTACCTACTTTGGTTTATAGAAGAGTAAGGAGAGACATGTTTGGAGTTTTTAAGATCATCAGTGGAAGGTACGATGAAGAATGTAGTGAGAGAGTGTTACAATGTTTGGAAGATAACACCAAGAGGGGGCACTCCTGCAAGCTGTTCAAGACATGGTCAAGGCTGGACCTGAGGAAGTATTCATTCTCGTGTAAAGTGGTTAACAGCTGGAACAGCTTGTTAGAGTGGGTAGTCGCAGCATCCTCGGTGCAGCAATTTGAAGTTCGACTGGACAAGTTCTGGGAGAATCAAAAGCTGGTGTATAATCATAGAGCTCAGATAGTCCAATACACATCACCACTAAATGTTTGTACTAATGTAGATCTGGAGTCACATGGGTAAGCCTCTTCCAAGGGGATCATCTGTGAGTAGGAAGATGGCATAGCTGTATATAAATGGATGGACAGATGATTGGTGCATGTGACTTCTAGCTATTAGTGCCCAACTGTGGTAATACAAGTTTCAAGAACGGAAAAAGATGGAAGTACCAGTGAAATCAATTGCCCTCGAGCTATTAAAAATTATAATGAAAATACGAGTATGAATTATTTTGACAAATTTGATCAACTGAAGGGTTTCTATGAAATTAGTCGAAAAAGCCACAAATGGTAGCAAGGAATTGGTTTCCCTATTTTCTCGATGCTGTCGTTGTAAACGCCTTCACAATCTCTAAGGATATGTTACCTGAAAAGATGAATAGGAAAAAAAAATGTTTGGGAATTATAGACAGACTTGTTTCACCAACTTATGTCTCAAAACTAAGACAAAAAGGTCCAGCATTCAAAATAAGGAAGCATAAGCCTCAGGTGCCACTTGAAATTAGGAAGAAAGAATCGGCTCATCAAGGCCAAAGAGGGACAAGAAGAAGATGTGGTTTATGCAGCACAAAATAAAAAACAAGTAAGAACAGAGTGACAATTTTGTGTTTGCAAGATTGCCCTCTGCTTAGGAAAAAATAAAAGATGTTTTCAAGATTTTCATAAATAAGATACTACTTACAAATAATCATAAAAAAATGATATATTAAATGATTTAAGCAAAGTTAATAGATTAAATGAAGTTAAAAGGAAATTGAAAAGAGCTAATTGTTTTTTGAGGGGTTGTTGAATAAAATATTTTATACATTTTGTGGGTGGTACATTATGAGTACCACCTTAATAATTAATTAATTATAAATTTTCAAAATTACACTGCAATATCATCTTAAGAATGTTTATTATCAATACAAGAGGATAGATTTGATTATATTTCAATAAATAGAATTTTGCACAAATAGAATTTTTTTGTCGTCGAAATTTTGGCCCTCAAAGGGTTCAAATTGGAGAGTGTTCTTTAATTCCTCGATTGTGATTTCGGTGTTAAATCCTTCGTTCGCATACCGTTCCTCTTGACCGCGGTCAAGTGGGCCGCCATTTGAGGAAACGCAGTCAAGTGGGCCGCCATTTGAGGAAACGCAGTCAAGTGGTCCGCCATTTGAGGCAGCACGGTCACATCAGCCGGCAGAACATTTTATCATTCGTAATTTTCGCGATTTTTACTACTTTTTAAAATTGGGATTATTTAATTTTTATTTTTTTATTTTCCCTTGATTTTGACTCTATTGCTATAGTTTACAATTTTTGTATTTCAATAGGAATTTAATTCATGTTTATTATGCATATTTTAAACTCATGGGATTATTATTTAATTTAGTTATTTTTTACGATATTAATCAAATTCTTATTAATAGATTTTTTTACCCATTTGCTTTCAACGGTTTAGGATTATATATTTCATTTTAACTTCTTGCTTTCGGTTATCATTTTCGACTCTTGTCATGTTTTTTATTGCTGTGTTTAGTTATTCTTCTAAAAATAATTCTTTGTATTTAGAATTCGCTGATGATGGTCATCGTTAATGACCGAAACGTCCGGAAAATTAAATGTTCGTAACCATCGCATATGCCTTCATATTCCTGATATATATATATATATATATATATATATATATATATATATATATATATATATATATATATATATATATATATATATATATATATATATATATATATATTTGTAGCTGCATAGCTGCTACAATTCTAAACCATTATCCACTAAGAGAATTCCCTCAGGTCTCAAATTTATAAAATTATCAACTATTGAAATATTCATATTTCATATGCATTTTTTGGTGAAATTTGCCTAAATATTTCTCCAAAGGTCTCCAGTAAAATTTGATAAACCTTACAGGAATCCTTGTTGAGATCACTCTTAACCGGAACCCTTAACAGAATTTACTCAGATCTCAAATTCTTCAAATTATTAACTATGAAAGATTCATATTTTATATGCGTTTTGGGGTGAAATTTGCCTTTAGATTTCTCCAAAACTCCTCAGTAAAATTTAATAATCTTATCATGGATCATAATTTGTATCACTTTAAACTAGAGTTCACCGACAGAAATATCTCAGGTCTCAAATTTTAAAAAAATATCAAATATGAACGAGTCATATTTCATATGCGTTTATGGGTAAAATTTGCCTCTCGATTTCTCCAAATCTCCACAGTAAAATTAGATGATCCTTTCAAAGATCATAGGATGGATCACTCTCAACCAGAATCCACTAACAGAATTCTCTCAGGGTTCAAATTTATAAATTATCACCTCTGAATTATTCATATTTCAGATGCGTTTTGGGTTAAGTTTGCTTTTAAATTTCTCCCAAACTATACATTAAAATGTAAAATTACCAAATGGAGTAGCATAAACTTTGCAAAGTAGCTGAGGTACTTTGCTGATCGCGATTTTAAAAAGTAGCAAAAATCGTGAAAATGGCGGACCACTTGACTGCGTTTCCTCAAATGGCGGACCACTTGACCGCGATTCCTCTTCTACGTAGTAAAGTGGAAAAGTCCTCTCAATCCGTTCATTTAGTTCGTCAATTATTCGATTTTCTAAGTCTATGTCGTAGATTTCGTTTTCCTCTTCGCTGATGTTAAATACTCCTTTCCAGTGTGACCTGAACAATTTTTTAATCTCGTATTCATCTTCGATTAAATTCCCGTTTCTGTCCTTGATCTTTATTTTCTCTTTTCCTTTAGTATTTCCCATACGTCTTATATGTTCCAAAAATTCTGGGGGCATTAGCTCGTTGTCAATATTTTGAACGGCTGTGTCTCAGTATTCTCTATGTTTGTCCGATATTGCGCTTAGTAGTTCCCTCTTCTTCGTTCTCAGATTACGGTATTTTTCTCTTGTTTTTCTGTTTATTATAATGTCCTCGTTTATCATTTTTATTTTTGCATTCTTAGTCTTCATTTTGTTTGTCCATATAAAGTATTTGATTGTTTTATATGGGCTTCTGGGTATCGCGTTTTCGTATTTATGTCCTTATTTTTTTTCCAGTTCCTCGTCGATTTCTTCTAAAGTAGCTTCATTTATTCCGTTCGGTGCGTAGTTGTTCAATTCTTGTTTGTATTTTTCCCAATTTGGTCTATGGTACGCTTTTCATTGTTTAGGGTAGCAGGTATTTGTATTGGTTGCTGATTTACGGTTAGTAGAGTCGCTGTATATAGTCGCTGCAGATAACGTCTACATGTTCCATGTGGTAATTAAATGGAGATTATAGTTTGCGAGGCAGATGTCTAGAGTTGTCGCAGTTCTGTTTTTAATTTGTGTTGGATACTCTGGTGCCAATCATTTTAGTATCCATCTGTCTATTAGTGTTTGTAGGTCCTTTCACGTTTGGTTTCTGTTTTTGTATCCTTTGTACGTGCATCTTGGCGTTCAGGTCTCCCACAAACAAGGTTGGTAGTCTATTATTAAATATCCTCACAAAGTTATTTATTGGGAGTCTCGGGCGCCGCCGTGGTTGGTGGTAGCCTGTAGCAATTATAATATTAATTAATTCCATTTTAACCTTAATTGCGAGATAAGATCTTGTTGCTTCTTATTGTTTCAGTATTTCCGTTTCTTTTCTCTATATTATTTCTTTTCGCTTCGGGCCTGTCATTGCCATTGTTCTGTGGCTCCGTCCGCAATTAACACACTTTTTAGTGTTATTTGAGCAGTTCCTCCATGAATGGGGGCTGCTGTATTTCGAACATATTTCTTCTTCCTTTCTCGGGCAGTTTGCGGTAATGTGATCTTCCATTTTATAGCATCTAAAACAAATTTGGATATTATGGTACTGGTCCCTTTGAATGTTACAGGCAGGGATTCTCATACTGTATGCGAGAACTCCCTTTTGAACTGCTTTTGTGGCAATCTCGGTTGACTCACACACAATTTTGAACACGTGTGTGTGTTCCTTAAATTTGATGATGACGTGGATCTTTAGTCAGGGTTGTTGTTCCATTAGTTCTTGTTTTAGTTCATCTGGAGAGTGTTTCCCCACCTATGATTCTACTTTCCGACATACAATGCTATCTCGCCCGCCTGCTCTGGAGTGCACACTCCCTGACCACCCGACCCTAGCCCTATAAGCGGTCTTGCAGTCAGATTCGGGTTCTTCACCGATAACCGGGCTCCTTCTCTGGCCCCCTAACGGGGTCTCCTTCGAGAGTTCACTACACCCTACTACTGACTGCTTCCGATACCTTGCTGGTGGTCAGGTTATACTGTGCTAGATGAAAATAAAGCGGGAAAGTATCAGATATAAAAAAGGGATAGACTGAGATATGGAAATTTAAGTTTTGTTTACAGTCATAGAAAACGGTTATTATTAATATATAACAAGCCTATCTTAGCTAAATACATTCGAAAGTTGGAAAAAAAATCCAAGACAAATTGGTGCGGTTAATGTATTTGCATTATTAGACAACTGACTCTACTTCAGGTCCAGCATAACTCCCTTCGTCCTCGAAATGGGAGACGGCGCTCAAGGATACTTTCTAATCAGGCCTCAAACACAGATTTCAAAGATACCTTATATATATATATATATATATATATATATATATATATATATATATATATATATATATATATATATATATATTGTCGTAGAATTTTCCCCCTTTTTGTTCTATTCTAAGAGTGCTAAGAGTGTCTAACATATATTGATATCTGAATATCTTAAAGAACAGAGCCGTTCCGAAACACGTAAGGATATCGAGAGAAACGCAAAATAATCCCAAAATAAACTTATATTTTAACTTCATTAATTGACTACACAACGTCTAAACATTTACCACAGCAATACTCTGAATATTATCATAAACAAGAATTAATTAAATTAGTTTACCCACAAAAATTGGTTCATTTCTCCCCACACAACAATAATATAAGAATTAGGCTTACGGACTCATCTGGAGTTTAAAGGGCCTCAGAAATGTTATTGACTCACGACGCGTGCCGACTGTCCAGATGTAGATGGGCGAAATCACACGGTTGTTTTGGCGAGGGTGGCAGCTGGGGGGTCCACACGTTCTTCCGGAGGGGGGGAGGTTCTTCAAGGACGAGAACAAATACAGTGCTTTATGCAACACCTAGGCAGTCGTGGTCTCTCTGGCGAGGGTGAGTCGAACTTGGTTCTTAAATCAAGTTAACTTGGAGTGCGGTGCGACCACCGAGTAACGAGCTCGAGGAGGAGCTTTTCTCCTTCGTCACTTATTTCCTTATGGACTACGACTGAACTCGGGGAGGGTCTTCTTAAAGGGCGAGGATAACGGAGGGGGTTTCTCTGGCAAGAATAAGTTACTTAAAGTTCGGTTTGGTCACCAAGGAACTAGCTCGAGGATGAGCTTCTTCTTAGTTCCAGTCTTCTTCAAGGGCGAGTATAACGGAGGGGGATTTCTCTGACGAGAATAGGTTGAACTTGGCTTCTCACCAAGTTAACTTAAGAGTTCGGTGTGGCCACCGAATAACGGGCTCGAGGGGGAAGCCTTTTCCTCCTTCTTTTCTTAAATCCTCAAGGACGAGGAATACCCCTGGTGTTTAAGGTGCACCAGGATATGAGGAGTCTCTCTGGCGAGAGTAAGTTGAACTTACCAAAGTGAACTTATCGTTTGGTTTTATAACCAGGGACTTAGCTCGAGGATGAGCTTCTTCTTAGCCCCTTAAGGTAGGTAGCCCTGTCTCTCTCGCAGGGTACTTCTTGGTCGGGCGACCCAAGTAAACTACCTCTCCAGTCTCGGTAGCTCGGTTTTGGATCTGAGGACTTCGTCACCTAGAGACTGACGTATACTACCTCGATTTTCCTCAGAGTTCCTCATTTATACCTCGTCACCCCACTGGGGTAGTGGTAAGGGGGAAAGGGGCTTGAGGACGCCCCTAGGAGAGTTCTTTTTCCAAACGGTTTTTCACACGAAGTCAAACATCTGCTTCTCGTTAGCCTTCGAGATTGGGAGAAACACGTCTCCAATTTCTTATTTGACGTGAAACTGGATCTCACTCTCCTGGGGGAGATCTTTCATTTTGACCTTTAAGGTCTTTCATGGCACCAAACTAGGCGACGTTGCGGTTACGCAATGGACCAGCCGATGCCTGGGGTGGATGTCTTTGCGGTAACCGCTTTGTGACTGCCCCACGAGTGAACGGGGGGGAGGAGTGACTATTCCCCTACATACACCTCCCATCGAAGAACTTAATGGGGGGGACTCCCGGGAACTCAAAACAACTTACTCAACCTAGTCGAGATTAGCAAAGTTTTATTTCTTTGAGCCCTCTCTTACATTAAGTTTCCTTACACATGAGCGCCCTCGCGCGCGTTTACACAGGCAATGTGTCGAACGAGACCTACTCGCAATACAATTTTACATGAAAATAACAAAACCTTAATTCGTCGATTACCCACAAAAAAACAACAACAAAACAAGCTACTTCTTTACATTTCTAAGCTTTTGAGAACTTAAATCCTACCGCTAAATATTAACACGAACAACAAATGAAATCATGGTTTCACGCTCATTAGGTACTGAAATAACCCTCAATGGTATTTCGTCTCCGCCTATAGAGCAGCTGTCCTTTATCGGCTCCTTTGATGTAGCTAATACTAAAATGGTGCTCTAATACCAATACTTTACCGCGCCTGAGTCGGCCGTTGGGGTTATTGAGTCTACCCCAGTATGTTACTAAATGGTAGCGGTATTTCAACCTACTCGAATTACCCTTCTCATGGTACTTGACTACCTTTAAATTGAACATTATGGCTAGAGCGGCCTGTTGCAGCGGGGCATAATTGATGGGTGCGTGGGTCCCATAGCTCTCCTTTAACCAGGTACACAGGAAGATCGTGTCTGAGTTCAATCTTTGGGGATCGAGAAAACTTTTCCCTGCGAGATCATTAATGGGCGTGGCGCTCACTACGACTTGGCGATTTAGCGGTAACTCCGTGGACATTCCGTTCGGGGAGGAGACTACTAGGGGTAGGGGATACTCATCTGCTTCTACCATTTGATTAGTCTTACACAGGTGTATCGCAATAGCACCTCTTTCCTCCTTCCTTGTCAACTCATTTGACTCACTTCTCTTAGTAGGTAGTTCCTCAGGTACACCTGCTTGTACCTCTACTCTACCTTCTACTTCTTCCCTGATAACCCCATTTGGCTGGGTTCTCCTCATAGGTTCTTCCTTAGGTCACATGCTGGTACCTCGTCCCTACTTCCTACTTCTTCCATCGTTACCCCATTTGGCCGGGTTTCCCTCGATGGTACTTTCTTAGGTCCAGGCCGGGCTACAACGTCCTCTCGGCCTCTATGAGATTCTCGATAGGTGCTCTTTCGAGTGCGAGCAATCTTTTCTTTTCTTCTCTCTCTTCTCTTTCAGCTTGAGCACGTTCTTTTCCCCTCTTCATTCTCCTTTCCTCCGCCTCTTTTTCTGCTTTCGCTATTTCATTTTCTCGTCGGGTTCTTCTTTCTTCATCTTCCAGGTTTATCTTTATTTTTCTTTCATCATCTTCTCGTTTTATCTTTATTCTCCTTTCCTCATCTTCCCTTTCTATCCTTATTCCGAATTCTTGTGCATCTCTTTTCAACAGTATTATTCTTTCGCTTGTTTTACCTCCTCTCAGCATTCTTCTTTCATCTCTTTCTATTTTCCCTTGTATTCTGTCTTTCTCTAATTTTATGTCTCTCTGTATTTTTATTGCTTCGCATTCTCTTTTCCCTTCTCTTTTTATATTTTGCCTCTTTCTATCAAACTCTATTATTTCTTCTTCTTCTTCTCTTTGTATTCTCAATTCTTCAAGGATGTAGGCATCCATATCCTCGCCTTCAAATCCCAGAATTTGGGCTTGTAGGTTGAATCTTTCGACCGTATCCATTTTGTGTTGGCCCGTCAAATTTTCCTTACTGTACTCTCAGGTAATTATGCCACCACTCACCAGGTAGCGCTCAGCATAACTTACCCTTAATCCCACTACTATGCTGATTGAAATACCACTCCCGACAACAAATTTACCACTTGGCCTACCAATTATCTTCAGATTGTTACCACCCCTAACTCTACCAATTTTCCTCTCATCAATTATTCTCTTATTCCTGATATGATATTCTTTTACGTGTTGGCTCTTTCTTAATTTGACACTGCTGGGTTCTTTCTAATAACAACCTACAAACCTGACACCACTTTTATTTATGTTGTAGAATTCCCCCTCTTTTTGTTCTATTCTAAGAGTGCTAAGAGTGTCTAATATATATTGATATCTGAATATCTTAACGAACAGAGCCATTCCGAAACAAGTAAGGATATATAAGAGAAATGAACATTAATCCCAAAATAAACTTATATTTTAACTTTAACCATTGAATACACAACATCTAAACATTAATTACAGCAATACTCTGAATATTATCCTAAACAAAAAGTAATTAAATTAGTTTACCCACAAAAATTGGTTCATTTCTCTACACACAACAATAATATAAGAATTAGGCTTACGGACTAATCTGGAATTTAAAGGGCCTCAGAAATGTTATTGACTCACAACGTGTGCCGTCTGTACAGATGTAGATGGGCGAAATTACACGGTCGTTTTGGCGAGGGTAGCAGCTGGGGGGTCCACACGTTCTTCCGGGGGTAATGGTTATCATGGCACGGTATCGCTCGCCTGTCACCGTAACAGAATTCCGGGATTCATTTTCGAAGAAATACGGCCCAATGATTCCGCTAGCAAAAATGGCACACCAAACAGTGACCTTTTGTGGATGCAGTGGCTTTTCAACAATCTTCCTGGAATTTTCATCAGCCTAAATGCGACAATTCTGCTTATTAACGAATCCACCAAGGTGAAAATGGGCTTAATCACTAAAGATGATTTTTTGCGAAAAACCATCATCGGCTTGTCTTTGCTCGTGCACCCAATTGACGAATGTACGGCGCTTCAAATGGTCAGCAGTCTTCAGTTCTTGTGTCAATTGAATTGTGTAAGCGTGTAGAGACAAATCTTTTGTCAAAATTCGATGTAACGTTGTTGTGGAGAGGTTCAATTCGGCCAGATTCTTGCGCAGTGCAGCAATGTTTTCAGCTGAACGGCGTAAACGAGCATTCAATGGCGTTTTCATATCTGCCACCGACCGCGTTTGTTTGAATTTACGAACAATTTTCCCAATTGCAGTCTCGGTTGGTCGATTATGTTGACCAAGAAAATCGCGAAGTGCCCGAAATGTTTGAACGTCCATTTTCGTAATAGGCTTCAATAACTTTAACACGTTGTTCAATTGTTAATATTTCTAGGGTTGAAATTGCCAAACACTGAAGTTGTTAAATCTGAAAGAAAAAGAAAAAAATCATTAGACGCTTAAACTTAACTCACATTTAAAATTGGTCCAAGTTATTGGAACACCCGTTATATATATATATATATACATTAATAATAACATTGTGGAGTTTTGTAAAATTGATGGCACTATTTAAGTAAATATGATAATAATATTATTATCAACTTGATAATAGCAAAAAGTATGGTTTAATTGAATTATAGGACTTCCCTCCTTAAAATATTCACTTTCGCGAGGAAGTAGATTTTGCATAAGTTAAGAAACAAAGCCGAACGGCTTCTCATCATCATCATCATTAACTCTATAATTTAAGAAGGGGATTTTTTTGAGTATTTGAATAATAATTTCATCTTAGATTGGTTATGACATTTTTTATCAAATTTATTTCTAATAATTCTTTTTATAATATCAAAAAACAAAATGGTGAAGTTCAAAAATAAATATAAGTATCGAAATTTTGTGAATTTTTAAAACCCAAAGAATTACCTATGGTGAAGTTCAGAAAATTTATTTTTATATATCTTCTATAACTATATTTTAACAACGTGATATTTTGAAAAGGGGGAAATTTAGTTTTAAAATTATTATAATTCGTGAACTTCAGAAAATTTATAAAAATTTAACCATGGCTCCTTTTTTTTAGATTTTGAATTTTAATCTTACTGGCGAAGCGCAAGCTGGGAGTGGCGAAGCCATTGCCTGCTAACTATATTATTAAGTTTTAAATTTTTTATCCTGATCTCATTTATAATTTGGGCGAACATTGCAACCTATCCGGGCTTTTGGGTGAACCATTTTTTTCCTGAAGGTTGCTAAGCTATTGCTCAGTAGTACAATCAGAATTTCTCTTGAAGTTTTATTTCTTCGCACTTAAATTTCTCTCTCTCTCATACGTTTTTCCTCTTTGTCCCTCCATTTGTACGATTTAATAACCATTCAAGTCTTGTTTAGGCGTCTCGTACAAATCATATGGACTCTGGCTTTTCAGTGTTTGGCGCCGTGAAGTGCGTGGAGTGACGTCACATGGAGACGAAGCGTCCGTCTGTTCCTCGCTAATCAATACGCGACGTCGTTATTTGAGTTGATTCGAACCCAATCCCGTTGGCTCGGGGATGGGACCCATTGGCGACCAGTCATCATTTGGTTTTTGGTTCAAAGTCGCGTCTGACGGTGTCCATTGGCGATGCGTCTGACGGTGTCCATTGGCGATGCGTCTGACAGTGTCCATTGGCGATGCGTCTAACGAAATGGGTGGAGTGGTAACGTGTTGAAATCCGAAATAATATTTGTGAGGAAGGGAGCAACATTTTATTTCCTACGCCTGAGTTTCCCCCATCGGTATGCATCCTCTCCAATGACCCTACCGTTCCTGATGTTACTGAAGATCCACTTAATTACACTACTTTATAAAAGCAATGACCCTGAAATGAACGCTATGCAACCTATTCCCCTTGATATTTCCAAATGCATTATTACCAATTATTTTCCTGTTTTAGACTTTATCCTTCTTCTCTTCACCCCATTCCTCCATCTTGTTTCATTTCTCCTTTAGTTCGCTTGCAACATGTCGCTTGTATGCATTGCAAAGAGCCACACCAAGGCTATGTTGCTCACTCAACGACCGAGCTTATATCACTTTCTGGTGTTAAATTCATTTAGGAAAGGTCGGCGCCTATAATTGAGAAGTGAATCGCCTTTGGTGCAAACAATCCCTTTTGTCCACCAGCACTCTATTGCAGGTATTTTTTCACCAGCTCCTCTTTCTGAAATCCCCCCCCCCTATCAATCAGAGGGATAATTAAACTGCTTCCTTCTTCTCCCTGTAAGGGAGTGCAAGTGCTTGCTTTTGACTGCTTCTGTTTCCATGAACTTTGCCCTGAATGGTTATTATACGTCACTTTCCCGCCTCCAGTATGTAAATAAGGTTAATGGGTTTAGTAATACACCCTTATCCTTTATCAGTTTCTCTCCTTTTATTTATCTACCTCTATCATTCACATGTCTATCCATGCTTTCACTCTTTATCGGCAAAATTAAAATGCTATCGTTACCAACATATTTTAAAAATATTATCTCAATTAATTTGTGTACACCTTTCTGACACCAGTATTTTTTTTTCTATTAGAAGTCATCCTCCCACAGCCCCCATTCACACACTAACACTTTCATTGAATTTATCGTTGTCCAGCGTCATGGTTAAACGATTTAGCAGAGGCAAATTTCCGCCTAAGAACACCCCTCTATACAAAGAATGGAATCCAAATATCCATACGCGCAACTTTTAAGACCGATACATAAGCATTTCGATGGTGGTCCATGGCTTTTCCAGCATGACAGATAACCAGGTATCATCGGGCAAAGTAAAGAAATGGTTGGGGTACCATATGGGTACATGGCCTGGAAGCTTCATAGATCTTAATATGATAGAGAAAATGTGAGTTGTCCTCAAAAAGACGGGTTAAGAAAGGGAATTCTCCAAATAATGCTAACATTCACCTATCATTAATCCAAGAATGGAGAGCGCTCACTTAGAATTTGCTCTTCAAGTTGATATTCAGGAAAAACGAATTTCAAAGATGATTCACTTCCATCGTTTTAGCAAGCACGGCAATAAAATCTATTACACTTATAGATAACACTTTGTGTTGTAAGATACCCCAGGAACATAAAATTGTTGTTAATAATCTGAAGCAATAAGGTATAAAAGACATAATTTTTGTCTGCCAAATCCTTTGGTCATGACTGTACTTTCTCGTTTGTATACGAGTATTAGATTGTTTGCAGCGTTATTCTGTACGCAGTAACGAAAACAATTCGAGGAGGTTTTGAGAAAGGAAAGTTTTCAGCTTCATAAATGGTAATGGCCGACAAAATGTTCTATTTTCTAGCTAGCTAGTCCTCTTTTCTTACAATTTGTCATGTGAGGATATGAGAAAAATATGGAAACTGTTAAGCATTAAGTCATAGAACAAGGTGGAGGGACTATAAAAAGTCCCGGTCTTCAACTGCCTTCGATAGAAGACACTGAAAAGACATCAATCGATACGACGTTCCCCAAATTCGTCCAAGCTATCACTATTTCTAAATATCAGGAGAACCATCAAAAGATACTAAATAAAACGCAGCTTCGAGGACGTAGTATCCACAGGGATTAAGTGAGTAGGATGAGAGCAATGTTGTTTCTATGGAAAATCAGAACATGTTGATGTACGGGCCAAAGACCAAGCTGAAGAATAATTATAGGGGGAAATATGGGCAAGCTACAGGAAAAGAATGATAAAAATTTAACTGATCCAATACTACTGTACATTTAAATGACACTGAATAATGAGTTGGATTGCCATAAACAAGATTTTTCTCTCTGAACAAGCGGCACTAAAGGATGAGAGATCACCACAGACAGCATCGAGTTGTAAACTTCCATTCCTGCACGTGGGCAGAGAGAATACATCTACAATCTTCCCGGCGTGCTGGTCGAAAAAGCGGCCGGCCAAGATCTCACTGCTAGCGCGGTAGGAAATAGCAGTAAAGTACATGGTTTTAACGGCCCCCATCCAATTAATTAGGCTATTCCGCGTAAGCATGTAAATCGAGTGGGTGTGTAGGGAGTATATGCGATATGAAATGGGTTAATAAGAGTGAAATTGAATATGCTTGCAGTATGCGTACAAATATGAAGGAAAGAGATTTGGGGAGTGGGAGTGAATGAAATGTCACAAAAAAACACATTTTTATGATAAATCTACGTTTTGCATTTGTACAGGCGTGGGCAAAGGTTTTGAGACTAATATTTATTTTTACTTTTTCATTCGTTTTTAAAATTTACGTGAGAGGCATAACTATTATAATCTAAAAACCAGTGAGGTTCAGTCTATCGAACTTTGTTATTCGATCAAAAGGGACCTTGGCCCGGGACTTCCCCAGATTTGAACCCAATAGATAATTTGGGGGCGATAATCAAACTGGCGGTTGATAAACAGAGGCCATCAAATCGTAAGCAAGGTCTGCTGACCAAAATACCGCGTGCCCTCACTTATTCTGATTTATGTCCTTACGACTTTCAATAATTCTTGGAGTAACCTTGAGAGGACCTTGGCAATTCTATCATTCGAAAGAGAATGTAAACACCTTAAGGATTTCAAATTTCGTTAGAATCGGCCGAATAGTTATGATGTTATTGACCCCGCCCTTCCCCTCATTCCCTGGCTAACCTTGGTAGGACTTTGGCAATTATATTATTTGAAAGGGAATGTAAAAAAAAATATTTGTTTCAAATTTGGTAAGAATCAGCCAAATAGTTATGATGTTGTGGTGGAGCGAATGTGAGTATGTATGATGGGCCATTCTCCCACCCCTTTTCCCAATATCTTCTCCCTCCCTCTGTAAGAATATGTGTGTGAGTGGGAATGTTTTTTTTATTATATTTTCTTTTGTACATATGTATTTGATTTCATGTTGTATTAAAATTGTTTTTTTCTTTCTCAGCTACTAAATGTTAAATATTTTTCTGAGACAGCACTCAAGTAAAGAAAATATAAATACTATTACCTGCCAAATTTGTACAGGGGGGCAGAGACAGTAGGGCTTGATATACACCAGAAGTTGTGCGTCCTGTTGGAACAGAAGAGCTGTACGACAGATCCATATATATATATATATATATATATATATATATATATATATATATATATATATATATATATATATATATATATATATATATATATATATATATATATATTGTATCAAGCTCAGAGGCACCAGCTTTCTTTAATAGCCTAAAGACGCCAGGATCGTGAAGAAAATTGAGCTCGAGGGCGCCAGGTCCCATATGACGCGCATACCAAATTTTTGTCACAAGAGTAACTGCCGGCAAGATTTTCCTCCGGGGAGCCGGCAAATCGTAAACCGGGGTACCACGTAAGATAACTCCTCCTTTTGTTATCTCTTCTTTTTTTGTTTTTGTATTTGTTGTTTCTTCTTTAGTAATTGTGTATATATTTTCGATTGGTAAGATTTCAAGATAGGATTTTTTTATTTATATATAGATAGGCTCGTGTGCATATTTACCCCATATTTTTGTAATTATTATTGTACTTTTTTTTGTAAGTAAAGGGACTGTATATACAATCCGTTTAATTCTCCTTCGATTTCTCACGTCCGGATTAGTGTAGGAGGCGGGTTGGATCGATTGGGGTTAGTCTAGATTTTCGGCCCGCTACATTTGGCGCCCGAATAGGGACGTGAGATCTCGAAACCGGGAGCGTGACGGGATTGGATTGCTGTCCATACCCAATTAAAGTGACAGGTAATTTGGTTGTTTTTCACCTTTGTCTGTCACTGTTACTAACCTAGGAAGATGGCTTCTGTGGAACAGGGCCTTCATGATTAGATCGTGAGACTGAGGCTGGAATTGAGGCAGAAAGAGGAGGAATGTATGATGTTGATGAACGTGATTGATGAATTGAAGAGTGATATGATGAGTATGGATGAGGAAAGAAATGGACGAGAAACAGAAGCAGGTCAACCAACGGATGAAGGTCTTATATGACATGATGAATGGGTCAGGGCCCTCGACTTTTACCCCTGCTCCGACCGAAGGGGATAAGACTAATGGGATCAATGTCAATGGGAGTAGGTGCGAGTCTAGAGAGGACAGGATTATTGTGAGTGATAGGAAGGACGGAGAATGGAAGAGAGTGGAACACAAGAAAAGAAGGAAGACTGGTTCAAAGGGAAAGGATAGGAAGGTAAGAGGAACGAGTGTGGACTCATTGTACTCGAATAAGGGAGAGAGTGATGGCATGATTGGTATGAGTGAGAGTGAGGGCAGCTCAAGTGAGTGGGAAGTGCCAAAGGTAGATAGATTTAAGTTGTATGAGGGGAAAAGTGTGGAAGAATTCTTCGGGGAATTTGAGCGATATTGTAAGCTCAAGTACCCGGAGAATAAGGGATACTGGATGAATGTTTTATGGGAATGTTTGGAGGGAAAAGTATTAGAGTTTTTCCGTGTGATCACAAGTGTGGGAGAACCGAGGTATGATGTGGTGAAGGAGATATTGATTGGGCAGGTGAAACGAATAAAAGAGAGTGTGAAGTATAAAAGGGTGAATGAATTTGAGAAGGCTCGAATGGGGAAGAGTGAAAGTGTGAACATGTATACACATAGGCTTGAGAGTATGGCAAGAAAGAGGTATGGTGATGATGATGTGAATGAATGTAAATCACTGATGAAGAAGTTTCTGGACACGATCCCGCGAAAGGTGAGTGAATGGCTGAGTGGAAAGAGAAAGGAGAGAATGAGACTGACAGGTGAACGGTTGATGTGGGAGGATGTGTTAGAGCTGTTGGAAGATGGACAATTTGATGATGAAAGCGATCTAGAAGAGGATGGATGGTACAGTGTGAATGTTGGGGGTAAGAAGCCCAGGAGCTTTCATCCACCCCAACAGTATGTCAGCTACAGGGATGCCCTGAAGGCTGCGTCAGATGGAGTGATGTCGAACTTCCTGGGCCGGCAGAATGGATGGGTAAATGGATGGTGGTTGAATGGAAGGGGACAGATGAATGTCAAGCGTGGGAACGGGTATATGAGGAAGCAACCGAGGTATGTCCCAGTAAATGAGAGACCGAATGGTGTGAGAAAGATTGTGGAATGTCGTCGGTGTGGAAGGAAGGGTAATATGTTGGCAGAATGTAAGTGGACGTCCGGTGCATGTTTTGGGTGTGGTAAGAAGGGGCATATGATAAATGATTGCCAGGAACGCGTGAAAGAGTGCATCGAGTGTAAAGAAAGAGGCCATTTGAAGAAATATTGCCCGAGGTTGAATTGTGGAGCAACTGCTGGAGGAAGTATGAAGTATGCTTGTGTTAATTGTGGAAAGGCCGTCATTATGCCAGGATGTGTCGTGACCAGAGGAATATATGTAGTCATTGTGTGATGGAAGGACATTCGAGTGAAAATTGTTGGATTAGGTGGAGAGCGCAAGGTGTGAATGGAAAGTCTAAAGCAGGAAACTGAATTGTAAGAGGGTACCTGATTAAGTATTCTATGTGTGCATGAGTGCGAGTAATGTGTTGGTAAGTCTGTCTAGTGTGAAAGGGCTGTCTGGTAAGAAGTATGAGTGTCTGAGTGTGAAGGTGGAATTGAATGGAATTGAGTGTTTGGCTTTAATATATTCTGGATGCAAGACGTGCTTGGTGTATAAAGATGTGTATGACAAGGTGAGTGATAAAGCCCTCCTGTCTGCGTGTGATGGTAGTTTGGTAGTTATTGGTAGTAGGAGAGTGCCTGTGATTGAATGATAAGGTCAGCTGTTTGAATGCCTGGTATGTTGATGAAGGAATGTGAATTCTCTGTGATTGATTAGGTGAGTAGAGTACGGTATGATTTTGGGGTATGATTTTATGAAAGTGAACCGTATGGTTATGTATCCAGTGAGCAATCAGATTGAGAGAAAGGTTGGTGAAAATGGGGTGTATAAGTTGTATGTAGGAAAAGATGGTAGTGTTTTGAGGAGTGTGTTTACTGGTATTAAGGTGACTGCTATGGAGAGTGTAAGGCTTGTGAAGGGTGAAAGGGTGTCTGTTAGAGTGAGTTGGAGTAAGGATGTTTTGGATGTCGGTGAGAACACTGTGATATTGGATGGAAAGGATGCGTTTTATAAGGTAAGGCGTGTTGCTTGTGTGTTTGATGGCTTGATGAGAATGAATGATCCTTTTGTATGTGTGCAGGTGGACCCCAGGGTGAAAGGACAGGTGAGGGGGATCCAAGTCGGAGATGTACTGGGTCACCTCTCCACTATCAATGAGGTAGGTATGGATGATAGCACAGATGTCAGGGTGAATGTTGCAAATGAAAAACGTGTGAATGGACGTATAATGAAGTGAACAGCATGGTGAAATTGGATGGATGTTTGACTGAGTATGAAAGGGACGATGTCTATCGAATGATATTTGAACGAAAGGGAGCCCTCAGTAAGTGTGATTTGGATTTCTGGATTGCAAAACTCCCGGAATTCAAGATTGTCCTGAAGGAGGACTCCCCAATCTATCAGCGGCCGAGGCATTTCCCAAGTCCGATTGCTGATGAGATTGAGGAGCAGTGTTTGGAATTAGAGTAATTGGGGGTGATTAAAGAAAGTGAGAGTGGATGGAATAGTCCAATTGTGCCTGTACGTAAGCTGGATCGAAGATTGCGTCTGTGTATGGATTATCGAAAGGTGAATGAAAGGATTGTGAAAGAAAGGTTTCCGATGTGTGTGGTATCTGAGTGTGTGTATAGTATGCATGGGATGGAGTGGTTTAGGAATCTGGATCTGGTACGGGGGTATTACCAGATGCCCATTGCTAAGAAGAGCCGGCCGGTAACTGCCTTCTCTTCCACAAAGAGGCATTACCAGTTCCGGAACCTTAGCTTTGGGTTGGCTAATGCTCCCGGAGCCTTCCAGCGGGCAATGAATGTTGTGTTGAGTAAGTTTGCGAGTAAGAATGTAATTGTTTTTATAGATGATATTTTGATTATGACCGAGAGTTTTGAGGAGCATATAAGATTGGTGAATGATGTGTTGAGAACGTTGGAGAGTGTTGGTGTGAAGGTGAAAGGGGAAAAGTGTGAATGGTTTGCGAAAGAAGTGGAATTCCTTGGGCATATGGTGAGCGAAAATGGGTTGCGAAAGTCGGAAAAGTATGTTGAGAGGGTGCGAATGTTTCCGAAACCGGTGACTGTGAAGCAGTTGAAGTCGTTTCTGGGTTTGATTGAGTTTCAGCGAAAGTTTATACGTGATTGTTCTGGTGTGAGTAAGCCTCTGACTGAGTGGATGGGCAAGAAAGGTAGTACGGTTGTTAGGTGGAATGATAAGATGAATGAGGCGTATTAGAAACTGAAAGGGGCAGCGGCTGAAGATGTTGAATTGGCGTACCCGAATTATAGTGTGAATGCTAAAATGGTTGAAATGTATACAGATGCGAGTGGGTATTGTATGGGAGGTTTTCTGATGCAAGAGCAGCGTTTGAATGGAGAGAATGTCAGGCGAATAATTGGGTATGTATCCAAGGCTATGAATGTTGCAGAACGAAAGTATTCGACTGTGGAGCGAGAGTTGGCTGCGATAAGATATTGTTTGAAAGTGTTGCGTCCGTTTTTATATGGTGTGAGGTTTGTGATCAAAACAGATCATTAACCTCTTGTGTATCTGAAACGTATGAAGTGGGCTGATAGTGGGATTGCGAGGACTTCGGAAGATTTGAGTGACTTTGACTATGTGATTGAGTATGTGCCTGGTGGACGGAATGGAGTGGCTGATTTGATGTCAAGGTATCCTGGTACGAATGATGAAAATGTGTGTTGAGTGAGTGATCCTGAGTATTTGCCGAAATGGATTATGAATGGAAAGGAGAGTAAGGGTGGTGGTGATTCCTTGTTTGAGAGTATATGGAATGGTTTGCAAGATTTGAATAGTGATGGAGTAGATGTGAGAGTGCCCGATAGTGTGGATGACTTAAGGAAGGAGGTAATGAGTGAAGTATGTAGGAAGCCTGAAAGCATTGGTATGGCAAGGGTGCGGAACTTCATGAAAGAATTGGGAGTGATGTGTATGCAAGGGGTCCCGCCATTTCAGGAAGTGTTGATTGTAGTGAGTCGTTTGTATGGAGTGATTGTTTATGTGCACTTTGGTGGGGAGAGGCCGATTGGGGACAAATATGAGAAGATGAAGGTTTTGAATGCTAGTGTGGTGCATCTGCAGTGTTTGAGCGGTGTGCACTAGACTTGGGTGATTGAAAAGTGTTCATATATGAGAGAGAAGAATGATTGTCTGGATGAAGATTAGTGTGTGGTGAGTGATGATGTGGGAGTTGATGATGGTGTGGATGTCAGTGCTGATGTCGGTGTGCTTGTTCCTTCGGTGTATTGCGAACATGGTGGACCTGATATGATGGAAGCGAGAGTGAAAGTTGGTGAAAGGTTCTTCTGTGGTTTGATTGATACTGGTGCGTAAGTGTCATTAGTGAATGAAAGGATTTTGAGTAAGTATGATGAGTTTAGATGTTGCGAGCATAAACCTGTGAAGTTACGGATAAGTGGATTAGGGAATATCATGATAGTGGCATGGGAAAAGGTTAGTCTGAAAGTAAGTTTGGGCAGTGGTCTCATTTTTGTGATTCTGAAAGATGAGCAAATGGGGTGTTGATTCTTGCTTGGTGTAAACTTTATGAGATTGAATAATTTGTCTTTGGATGCTGATAAGGATTTTATTATGAAAGGTGAATGCGAGGTGATGAGGTTGAATGAGTGTGAGAAGAATGTTCTCAAATTTTGCGGTATGATTGAGTTGGTCATGGATGATGAGAATGAGATTTAAAGTGATGATGATATTCTGGAGATGCAAAGATGTGTCCTTTTGTCAGTGAGTTGAAGAGGTGTGTAATGATGCGTGTTGATTTGAATGAATTGCCTTAGTGTTTGAGTGATTTTAAAAGGTATGCTAAGGATTTTGTTGTTTGTATGGATATTGTATATTTTGTGAGACATATGAAGTGTGGTGATGATATGTATGTACCTGTGATGTCCTTGGTTGGTATGATTGGTCTGGTGAAGGTTGTGTATGATAATTATGGGCATATGTGTAAGTTTAAGCTGTGGGAGTGTATGAAGGAGCGTGTGTTCCATCCGTTTCTGAGAACTGTTGCCAATGATGTTGCGACTACGTGTGAAAGGTGTCAGAAGCGTAAGGTGCAAGGTGTGCAAGTGAAACCACCGATGTTGAAAGTTGATGCGAAAGAACCGTTTGATTTGGTAGTGATTAATTGTGTTTCTTTGCCGCGTACAAGTGCTGGGAATGTTGGTGTGGTTGTTATGGTTGATCATAAAAGTAAGTTTTCATATGCAGCGCCTGTGGGGGATAAAAGGAGTGTGAGTGTTGCACGTGTGGTTGAGCAGTTGTTTTTTTCCTATGTGTGTATGGAAGCCTAGAATATATCTAAGTGATAATGGGCCTGAGTGTGCGAGTGAAGTGTATGAACGGATCTTGAGAGAGAATGGTGTGGGGGATGTGAGAACGACTCCGTATGTACCATCTCCAAATGAGTTGGCTGAACGTACAATAAGAACCTTGTGTGAGATGTTGAGAATGATGAGTACGACATTGAATCACTGGGAAGAGTGTTGTGGGCATATAGTTCGACTGTGCATAGTGCAACTGGAATGTCCCCGTGTCAGTTTGTTATGAATTTTGAAAGGCAAGTAAGAGATAGGTTTCGTTTGAGTGAAAGTGAGCAGAGTGTATGGCATGAGGCACATGAAAAGTTCCGTTCATTTGAATTAGGTGCGAAAGTAATGAAGGGGAAAGAGGTGAAGGGTAGGTTGAATGTGTCAAAGATGAGTGAAAAGTTTGATGGACCTTATAGAGTTGTGAGAGTTTGGGGAAAATGGGGTGGTGTATGTTTTGGAGAGTTTGAATGACGGTATGACTGAGAGAGTGCGGGCTCATCAGAGTCAGTTAAGGAGATGGAGAGAACCTCCTGACTACCTACCTGGTGAGTCATCCAGTGTATGAACTGTGCAGAGAGAGAGAGAGAGAGAGAGAGAGAGAGAGAGAGAGAGAGAGAGAGAGAGAGGTAAAGTGCATGATAATGAGATTGAATGTGATAGTATGGATCTGTCTGGGAAAGAGCTTGTCTTGGTCTCGAGGAGTAGAAAGCGTACAAAGAAGAGTGAAAGGAAGAATGCAAGTACAAATGAAAGTAAGTCTGAGCAGAGTTTTTCTGGTATGGGGAGCTTGAAAGAGAGATTGAGTGTTTGCACAAGCAGGTGAGTGATTTTGCTGGTGTAAGTAGACGAGTGAGTGAGCTGCCTGTGCCTGTTTTTTCTGGTTTTGGGAACAGTATAAATGATAGTGGGTTTGGGCAGAATGAACCTAGTGTGGCTGATTTTTCGAGTTTTACGAATGGTAATAGTAGGGGTGAGTTTGATGTAGTGAATAATGAAGTGGCTGATTTTTCAGGTTTCTGGTGGGAACCATTTGAAGTGGTTTTCGGTGTAGCCGCTGAGAGTAAAGGGAATGTGAGTGATTTGTCTGTTTCGCAAGAGTGTAGCTTGAGTTGGATGAAAGCTGTGAGTGAGGAGCTGATAAATGGGGGTATGAAGAGTGAAGGTTCTGAAAGAGTTCTGTAGTGAGATGGGAGAACTGGTAATGAAGGCTAAGAGTATGGTAGATGATATGATCAATAGTGACGATGAGACTGGCAGGACGACTGATGAACAACCCCGACAGATTGCTAAGCGTAGGCAGGACCAGTAGACGAGTGTGAATGGGTGCAGAAGGGTGCAATTGAGTATAAAAGGTTCCGTGAGTAAGGATTGAGAGTGGATTGTGAGTGACTGTGGTCGAATGGCTTAAGGAAGGAGGGGTATGGTGGAGCGAATGAGAGTGTGTATGAAGGTCCATTCTCCCACTCCTTTTCCAATAAGTTCTCCCTCCCTCTGTAAAAATGTGTGTGTAAGTGGAAATGAGTTTTTTTATTATTTTTTCTTTTGTACATATATATTTGATTTCATGTTGTATTAAAATTGTTTTTTTCTTTCTCAGCTACTAAATGTTAAATATTTTTCTGAGACAGCACTCAAGTAAAGAAAATATAAATACTATTACCTGCCAAATTTGTACAGGGGGGCAGAGACAGTAGGGCTTGAGATTCACCAGAAGTTGTGCGTCATGTTGGAACAGAAGAGCTGTTTGTAACCCCGAAGGTACGACAGATCCATATTTATATATATATATATATATATATATATATATATATATATATATATATATATATATATATATATATATATATATATATATATATATATATATATATATATATTGTATCAAGCTCAAAGGCACCAGCTTTCTTTAATAGCCTAAATACGCCAGGATCGTGAAGAAAATTGAGCTCGGGGGCACAGGTCCCATAAGACGCGCATACCAAATTTTTGTCACAAGAGTGACTGCCGGCAAGATTTTCCGCCGGGGAGCCGGCAAATCGTAAACCGGGGTACCACGTAAGATAACTTCTCCTTTTTTTGTCTCTTCTTTTTGTATTTGTTGTTTGTTCTTTAGTAATTGTGTATATATATTTTCGATTGGTAAGATTTCAAGATAGGATTTTTTATTTCTATATAGATAGGCTCGTGTGCATATTTACCCCATATTTTTGTAATTATTATTGTACTTTTTTTTGTAAGTAAAGGGACTGTATATACAATCCGTTTCATTCTCCGTCGATTTCTCACGTCCGTATTAGTGTAGGAAGCGGTTTGGATCGATTGGGGGTAGTCTAGATTTTCTGCCCGCTACAATGTTATTGCCAAAAAAACCTTATTCCTGGACTAGCCTTAAGGGTACCTTAGCAATTACACTATTCTAAAGAGAATGTAAAACAACATAAGGGTTTCAAATTTCGTCCGAATCGGCCAAATAGTTATGATGTTATTGCCTCTCCCCCCCCACCAATAATTCTCTGGCTAACCTTGGGGGACTTTGGCAATTATATCATTCGAAATATAATGTAAAACAAGATAGGGGTTTCAAATTTCGTTAGAATCTGCCGAATAGTTATGATGTTATTGACCAAATAATATAATTCTCTGGCTAACCTTGGGAGGATTTTGGCACCAGTATCATTCGAAGGAGAATGTAAAACAACATAAGGGTTTTAAATTTCGTTAGAATCTGTACGAATTTTTACAATATTATTAAAAGAAAAGCAAAACGGTCACCGACCGACATAGTGAAAAAGGCACAACTATCTAATAGCCTATTAAGAAGCAAAATTAAATTACATATATATATATATATATATATATATATATATATATATATATATATATATATATATATATATATATATATATATATATATATATATATATATATTAATTAAAATAGCGTGCCTTAACTTTTTGTCACACCTCATTTATGGAATTGGAAAGGTGAAAAAGCCTAGGATTCCCTATAATAGTAGAACTTACCATACCATGCTCTAGCGTAGCTAGCATAGTATAGACTAGCCTTACATAGTATAGCTTAGCCTGCCATAGCAAGGTCTAGTCTAACATAGCCTAGTACAGCCTAGCATATATAGGATAGTAAAGCTTACCATAGTATAGCTTATTATAGTATAGCCTAGCCTAGAATAGTATAGTATAGCATATCCTAACCTCGTATAGTTTAGAATAGTTTAACATAGTATAGCCTATCCCATCCTCGTATAACCTAGGCTAGCCTAGCCTTGCAAAGCCTAGCATAGTATAGCCTATCTACCATAGCCTACCTTACCCTAATCTAGCTTAACATAGTATAGTATAATCATAGTATAACCTAGGCTAGCATAGTATAAACTAGTCTAGCATAGTATAGCAATACTTAGCATAGTATATCCTATCCTATTCTAGCATAGTATATCTTGGCATAGCACACCCAACTATAGTCTAGCCTAGCCTACCCTAGCATATACTAGCTTAGCATGGTACACTATAATCTAGCCTAGTTTAGCGTAGTATATCCAGCATACCCTTGCATAGAATAGCATACGCTTGTATAGTCCAGCCTAGTATATCATAGCATAGAATGGCATAGAATAGCATACTATAGGCTTGCATATATAGCATAGCTAAGTATATATAGCCTAACCTAGCTAACTAAGCCTAGTGTTGTATAACTCAGCCTAGCTTATTATAGTCTACCTGAGCCTACCACAGTGTATCCTAGCCTAGCCTAGCTTATCAAAGTATAGCTTAGCCAGGCATAGTATAATTTAGCCTAACCTGCCTAGCAGAGTATAACCTAGCCTAGCTTAGCGCAGCCTACAATTGTATATTAACACTTAGTTTAGTCTATCTTAGCTTACCCTAGTCTAGTATAGCCCTATTTTAGTATATCTGAGCTTAGCCTAGTTCACTGGAGCCTAGCCTAGTATATTCTATCCTAGCCTAGTTCACTGGAGCCTAGCCTATTATATTATATCCTAGCCTATTTAGCATATTCTAGCCTAGACTAGCATAGCCTAGTATAGTATATCATAGCCTACCCTACCCTATCCTAGATAGTATAGTATAGTATATCATAATATTGCCTAGTCTAGATTAGACTATTAGGTCTTAGCCTTGTCTTTTATAGCATGCATAACATTGCCTAGCCTACCCTAGCAAAGCCTCGCTTATCCTAACCCGGTATAGCGAAGCCTAGCCTAGTGTAGCATAGCTTAGTATATCCTTATTATTATTATTACGAGAGCTACCAAAGCCTCCTTCCAGGGTGCAAAAACAGCTGCTAAATTGATTCTACACAAAATACCAAAATGATACTGAAAAGAGGCAAAGGCAGCCATGGAGAAAGCGAAGGGTTAATAGTAAACCCAGATGAATCGGAAATATGAAAAGATGAGAAAAAGCTACTGTTTCAAGAATGAATTCACACGGGAAAAGCATTCCACGTTTTAATTAACGATGGTATAAAACACCTTGAAAACTGTGTCGTACTAACATTCATAAAATTCATAGCCAATTCATTAAGATTAAGAGCAAACCTTGTCACGCGAACTGGATTAAAAGAATCCAGCAGAGCTGCGTGCAACGGATGCATAATACTATTAAATACCTTAAAACAAATGCTAAGGGCACCAACCTGACGCCGATGATCCAAATCAGGGGATAGATCTGGTGATATAAACTTAATTGAGTTCAACGCTCTGTCCAACAACTTGAGATGGCAATTAGCAGCAGATATCCAAACAGGAGCACAATACTCAAAATGAGGCAGAATGAAGGCATAAAAAGACTTCATAACTGTAGAGTCACAAGCAAAAGTTCTGTAACACTTACGAAGTAATCCAGTCTTCTGTGAAATTGAAGAGGACAAGAAACGAATGTGCTTCTCAAAGGTTAGCTTCGAGTCAAGAATTACTCCAAGAAGACGTAAATCATCCACTTCCTAAATAAGTTCACCTGATATGTACAAACTGGGATGAGATGGATCCAGTATACGGGATCTACTAATGGCAATAGAATGCGTCTTATTAGCATTAAGCTTCATGTTCCAAAGTTGATACCAAGAGGTAATCTTGGCTAAATCCCTATTTAGAGATGCTGCAGCTTCTCCTCTGTTACATGAGAGCGAATTGAGGAGTACAAAGTTGTGTCATCGTCATACGATATCAGTTTAATTTCTAAGGTTAATGCCCAAGTCAGAGGTGAAAATTATAAAAAAATAAGGGACCAAGAACGCTCCTTTGTGGAACGCCTGAGACCACAGGCACAGGAGCAGAATAGGTATCATCAACAGAAACACGCTGTGATCTATTTGTCAAAAAATTCTTAAAAATATTAAGAAGGCTTCCACCAATACCATAAAGTTTCAGTTTATAAATTAGAGCCTTATGATTAACAATGTCGAAGGAAGTGCTGAAATCAATAGCTACAACACGTGACTCATGCCCATGGTCCAAAGAGGACTTAAGGTCATGGGTCAGTGTTAGGAGTGCATCGCAAGTTCCTAAACTCTTGCAGAACCCAAATTGTGAATCAGGTATCACACCGATTTTGTCACAATACAGGGCCAATCGTTTAGCAAGGAGCCTCTTAAAGATCTTAGATAAGATAGGTGTGATTGAGATGGGACTGTATTCAGATGATAAAGTTGAAGCCGATGCTCTATTTGGAATGGGAGTAATGTTGGCTTTACGTCAACAAGAAGGAAAAGAACCGGTCTTCAGAAGAAACCTAAAAACAACAGCCAATTTAGGTGCCAAAATGGGGGCGATCTTCTTGAAGAAAAGGGGGGAAAAGCCATCCGGATCCGTCCCACCATAAGTATCTAGATCAAGAAGATATTTTTTAAGCTCAGTTGATTTAAAGGCAACTGATTTTAACTTAGGAAATGGGAAACAAGTCAATGGAAACGACAACTCTTGATCTCTGTGTTTGTTTATAAAGGTATTAGATAGCAAATTAGCTTTATTTAAGGACTCTAAAGACATGGAACAATCAGGTAAACGTAGTGGAAGCATACTCGAGTCCACACCAAACAATGAAGACTTAAGGGAGCCCCACCATTTGTGTGGCTGAGTAGCTCAGCAAGAACATCTTGTAAATGAGAATTATATGCAGCTTCAGCATCATTATAAATTCTCTGAACCTCAGCTCTAAGAGCAACATAATTATCCCAAAGCAACTGGCTTCGATTGCATCTCCACAAGTGGTAAGCAGCCGGTTTGTCATCAAAGGCACGCTTGCAATCATCGTCAAACCAAGCTTTATCTTTGACACAAGATTTAATTATTTTGGAGCTTGCTTACTGCTCGTTTCCATTTCCCCTTCTTTGGGGGGGAAGCGGTTTTTTATCTTGAATTTTATTTTAAAGTAGCGTAGTCATAGGCCAGTTTTTAATACGGCGATTAATGCCCAAGTATGCAGTCGCCAGATGAGCTCTTTAAAAAAAGATTAAAAAAATCATGAGCGCGAAAGAATGATGAAAATGAATCCAACAAACCGCAATAAACAGAAAACGGTAAAAATTTTCTTCGGAAATAATATTTCCTAACTCGCAAAAATTCAGTACAAAGGTGGGATTCGAACAATGCACACTGAGGCAGTGAGCATCCGCTTTGATCTTAAGTAAATCATCTCTTAGGCCACTTGGCTACAAGGAAAACCCAAAAACCTTCCCAATAAACAAGCTTTTAAGTTACGATTCGCAAGGTCAATCGGGACTATGAAATAGAAAGAAAATTGATAAGGAATTCAAAGGACAAAGGAGAATTGAGGTAAATACGCGGCGAATATACAATGTATAGATCCTTCATGAGCGCGAAAGAATGAATAAAATGAATCCAACAAACCGCAATAAACAGAAAACGAGAAAATTTTTCTTCGGAAATAATATTTCTTAATTCGCAAAATTGTCCCAATTGACTCTAGATTTGAGATATACCTGACGGGAGGTGGTCATGTCAGGAACAGTGAATTGAAGACAAATTTGGAAATGGGTGGCATTATGATCAGAGGTACCTATGGGAACAAGAACAGAAGCCTCGACAACTCCTGGTATATAAGTCCAGACAATGTCCAGGCAGTTCCCAGAATTGTGTGCAGGACCCTGAATCAGCTCTTAACAACCAGATAAGTTAGAGAAATCCAGAGCTGCAAGACCATTTCGATTGGTCGGTGATACAGAACCCACCTAATCTTGATGATGAGCGTTTAAGTTTCCAACAAAAATGAAGGATGCCTTTACATCAACAGACTGTATTGACGCCATGGCAGTAAGCAGGCAGTCACACAAGTCATTGTTGGCATCAGGGCTTCTATAAAGTCCCAAAATGTAATGGTTATGATATTTGCTGGATACTTTTACAAGTTGCATCTCGTGGCAGTGACAGCAAAATCTGGTTAAGCGTTGTGCACAATGACCAGATCTAATGTAAACACACATACCGCGGGCTCGAGGAAAAGAGTCCCTTCATATAAGGGCGGACTTATTAAAATTTGGTATAAGAAGCTCTGAAGTATTTCTATGGTTGGAAATCAGAGTTTCAGAACAGAAAATTATCTCATGATTGATAGCAGCCATCGCAAGATCTTCGAGATTCTTATGAAGTCCACGGATATTAGAATATAGTATACGGCAACTTTTAGCAAGCTGCCTCCGTGGACCAGGATTCACCTCAATATCACAGGCCAATAGGACAAGTAAAAGTAAAATTAAGGGTTGATGAAGAGAATTAATTCCCATAAAGAAGGTAAATGAGATGGAAATAAAAGGTCCACTCAGATGGAACCATAACTTCTGAGCAAGGCAAACAAATAACCTTTAAGGACGCCATATCCAAAGGGAACCAGTAGCAGTGGATTTTCAACGAAGAAAAAAAGAGAAACAAAGAGGACAACCTCCTGGAAAATCCACCAGACAATTTAGTCTTCTTCATCAACCTGCTAAAACCACCTTGAAGAAAAAAAACAGGAGAGTGTAAGACAGAACAGGAAAGAGAAGTAAAGATTGTTGTACATCACCATGACAGCAGGGATGGATGAAACAAGGGTACTGGAAGACCTTGGTGCAAAGGCTATGGCACCACCCCAATATCACCCATCATAGAAAAAACCATAGCGTTGCTAGATGGCCGTTGGCTATCATTTAGCTCATTCACCCAAGATTAAATAAACAAATGATTAGAGGGACAACACATAAATACTTATAAAGCATTGTGATTATCTTAAGGCTAAAGGATCATAACCTAAGCTAGCATACCATAGCGTTGCCTAGCCTAGTATAGCCTTTCATGCCCTGCATTGCCTAGTATATCTTAGCCTATCCTAACATAGTATAATCTAGCCTAGCATTAACTATCCCAGACAAGCATAGCCTATACTATCCTATCATACCCTAGTCAAGCATAGCTTATTATTGTCTAGCCTAACATACTATATGCTATCCTATCCTAGCATATTATAGCCTAAATTAGCATAGTATATCTTACCCTTGTACATTATAGCTTAGCATAGTATAGCCTAGTCTAGAATTTCCTAGCATAGTATAGCCTATTCTAGGCTTGCCTAGCAGAGTATAGCATGATATAGCCTAGTCTAGTCTAGCAGAGTATCGCCCGAAAAGTTATATTATTGCCAAAACAAAATAATTCCCGGCTAACTTTGGGAGGACTTTGGCAATTATATTATTCGAAATAGAATGTAAAACAACATGAGAGTTTCAAATTTGGTTAGAATCAGCCGGATAGTTACAATGTTATTACAAAAACAAAAGAAAACAAACAAACCGGGGACTGCCCGACCGACCGATATACCGAGATATAGAGTCGCTTGCGACTAAAAATATAGTAATTTCAGAACTTTGGGCCATGATTGTAGAGTGGAGGCTGTGGTAATGAATACGGATTAGCACATTGTAATAGATACAGAGGGTGGTCAAATAATTAGAGCCACGTCAATAAAATTTCTTTTTTTTTTGTTTTCTGTCTGTTATATGGACAACTATTCAAAACTGATGGACCAATTTTTCTATCTTTCTATGAGAGTAATCTGTTTCTTTCAGTAATGCACGAATTTCTTCCTTTTTAGGTGATATATCGGTAGCTTTACCCATTTTTATAAGAAAACACTGACTAACAAAGAATTTCTGTAGAAAAATGAAATATCAGATATATTGTCACAATCAGTTTTCAAACACCTATAAACATATATAATTATCAAGTTAACTTATCTATAATATCAACTTTCACGAAAAACAGATGATAACAGTACAAACAACCTTTCACTCTTACTGCTCCATGCAGACTGAGCTTGGCGGAGCAGCCCCGCTTTGGATACTACTCATTATCCCCCAACTCCCTCTGACTAACGATCTGCATATCTTATCGCCCCAAATGACTACAATTACTGAAACTATCCTTAAATCCATGTATGGTCTACTAAACTAATTTTTTTATCTCACATGACGAAGTCACATTTCAAATTTATAGATGTTTTTACTCGGGCCTCTAATAATTTGGCGATCCTGTGTAGGTATGAATATGCATGAAACTGAAATGATAGAAATAAGACTAGGAGAGAAATATTCTAGAATTATGTAAATGGGGTATAATGCAGTAGTTGGCTTTAGATGTGTGGGCGCTCAAATTTCTGGGTAAAGTTGAGATTTAGGAGGGTGAAACTATGTATGGCTAGGCTGTACGAACTCTCCAATGGTAATAATAAGTATGAGAGAAAAAGATTCTGGAAATACATACGTCTTGTGGTGAATGGAATTGGTAATGGGTAAAGGTTGCTGGGTAAAAGAGATGTGAATGGTCTTACAGGTGACAATGTGAGAGATGGAATAACTTGGAATTCTATACACCTGAAGAAAATGAAAAGGGAAGAAGGCCATTATTTTGCTGTTCGGAGAGTAACTAGTGCATGTCGAACACTATATTTTGGTACTAAGGTGTGCATAAGTACACGTAGGTTAGGGAAGAATAGAATGTGAATCTAAGACTATAGTGAATCTGTTTCTGGTGCAGATAGAGGGATGTAGGAAAAGGGGCGATAAAAAATAAAGAACCAAAGGAGCCTGTGGGGAGATGTTAACAGCTCACATGCGTCGCCAGACCACCGTTGGCAAGCGGCGTATCTACTCCGCCATCCTGAGTCTAAAAACACGCATTTAAGCGAAGCTTTTTATCCACCCCTTTGCACTTCTCTGTACGCTACACTGGTAAGGAATAATATGCTGAATGGTGTGTTTAATGTAACAGGTATAACTATGGAACTAAGTTATCAAATGATTGTACGGTATATGGTTAAATTGATTGGTTTGTGGATGAACAGATGAAAGAATGAATGAGAGCAGGAGAGATTGAGTGTGAACAGAGGAATAGAGAATATTTAACACCATTTAGGCAAGTAATATTTATATATATATATATATATATATATATATATATATATATATATATATATATATATATATATATATATATATATATATTGTTTTACATTTAAAAAACTCTCCTTGTAGCGTCCAGTGGGGGCATAACCGCATAAATTGCAAAAAGATCTAGCTTTAGTCCTGATTAATTAAACCTAAGTCAAAACAAATAAAGGAAAAATCACAACAAGAACTGCAAAATCAACGCCGACAACTATATATTTACAAGGCACTCTCGTCTGCCGGATTAGTTACGGCTCCCCCAGGGACCTAGGGGTCAAGCTAACAATTTAAATAATTAAATTAAGGTCAATCACACCACAGTCAAGGATGGAGAAGTCACTCCCGAGTACTCAGGACAGTTGCGGGACTGGGACATGCACCACTCACGAAGCTCCTCCAAAAAATAAAATATGCAATCAAAAAAGTGCGGAGAACAATCAATCTTGATAGAAAGGTTAAAGAGAAAGCCATATCCAATGTCGCCGTGTTCAGAGAGTGTGCCATAACGGATCTCCGTATTTCTGTCATGTAATCTGAATAGAGAAGACCAAAACGGTGGTACGAGCGCTCAGTCTGTACAATATTCTGGCGCCCTCATCAGTGCGGCCATTACCCTCAACCCCTACTTGTCCAGGAACACACAGAAAACACTTTTAATATCCTCCGGGCTCTCAACAGCAATAGCAACACATATGTTGCGAACTGTGAGATGTAGGGAATCCATTATCTCAAAGAGTTTTAGCGCCCTGAGTCACTATTAATTGAAAATCTGTCTCCGAACCGGACACAGCGCATAATCTCCCGCACCACTTGCTGTATTGCAACCAGCTCAGCCGTGAAGACTGACTCAGTCTACAGAAGAACAACAATGGCTTCAAAGATGCAGGGGATAGAATGTAAGCCACCCCCTCTTCCCTACGGACTTGGCGCCATCTGTATATACCGACAAGGCTCCAGTGTGAGATGTTAGATGCTCCATGAAATAGGAACATAAAATTCCTTGTACTGTAGAAGCTTCGACAGGATAGGCATGGTAACAAACGTTCAAAGATTGCCTCTGGCGCCTTGGACACAACCATCGGCGCACAGGCCCAAGAGTGACACCATCCTCGCGAGGGAGTTCCCAGCCATAGACCTGTAAGGCCTATGGCATGATTTGGCGTCTCTCATTGGCACAGGGAATCTTAAGATTACCCCCCAAGAAGAGAGAAATGAAAGTTGTTGGCGATTGAGGGAGACGCAGAACTCGCGCACCCCATCGGTATATTATACTGTGAAGGATGTAAAGCGAGTGAGATCTCCTCTGCTTCCAAAAAGATGAGCTATATTTTGGATGTGCAAAAGGCACCAGTCGCCATCCTGTAACCGGTCAGGTGGATCGAATTCACGTTCTGTAATAAACGCACACATGCGAACGAGTAAATCTCACACATTTAGTCCATATTTGAGTGGAGAAAAGAAATGTAGAAGATAAAAAGTGTAGCCTTATCAGCATTCCAGGTGCTGAACGCCTCAAAGCGAAAAATGTTCATAACACGGGTAAAAAGACACTAAAGTCAAAGGCATCGCCTCCCAGGTAATGCATCGGTCAAATATAAGACTTAGGAATTATTGTGAGTCCACTACATCCAAATGAGCCCCATATAGATCCAGATCCGAGTCAAGGTGATGCCTGTGAACGCGGCAAAGGTGCAACACCTTAGTCTTGGACAAAGAAAACCGAAACCCGTGAGTTTATGCATAACAAGAGCCGCGATTCAGAGCTTATTGGAGCCAGAGCTCCATCCAGACCGACTTCGAGGACATCCAAGAAGAAGCCATTCCTACTGGACAATTGCACACCATCTCTCCAAGGAAGGAGTCGGCCCCTGAAGAGGCTGTTGCTTGGTTTTCCGGGTGCGCAGTCTCTGTACCTACCACCTTCCTCCTGGCATCGCCTTTTTAACATCTGACTCTAATCACCCAGCCACTATCCTCAAACGCAAAGTAGCTGAGGACAGAGTCCATCTGACACTGAAACCCTTCTGCATAACAGGCCACATATAAATCACATGTATTGTGTAAAATCTCCTTCCCACCTCCCTTACTTACTTACTTACTGCGGTGCCGGTCTCGTAACGTCGGCGATCATGGCACGCCATCCTTCTCGATCTTCAGTTCTTCTCATAACATCCGTGACACTTCTTCCTCCACCCATCCGCTCTAACAGACAGTCCATGTATTTCTTTCTTTGTCTCCCACGCGCTCTTTTTCCTTCAATTTTATTTCTGTCATACAGTCATATTACATTTTCCTTGCACGTACCATATGTCCTATAAACTTTAACTGTTTTCCCGTTATTTCATTCACTACCTCACGTTTCACTCCCTCTCTCCTGAGTACTTCCTCGTTCGATACTCTTTCAGTCCATGGTATTCTCATCATTCTTCTAGAGCACCACATTTCAAAAGCTTCTATTTTCTTGAGCATACTATTCTTCACTGTTCAAGTTTAGCATCCATATAGAAATGTAGACCATATGGAACATTTTATTAATCTAATTCTTCGTTTTATCCCAATACCTATATTTATTATCAGCTTTTTTCATGTTCCCAAAAGCTGTTTTTGCTAATCCAATCCTTTTCTTAATTTCTTGCTCGCACGCTCCGTCCTCTGTCACATGTCTTTCCAGATATTGAAATTTGTTTACTTATTTTATTACGTTCCCATCAATGTTGATTTGTACCATTAGTTGCTCTTTTCTTTGGTAAAGCCCATTACTTCTGTTTTGTTTAGATTAATTTTCAAACCTCTTCTATTGAAAGCTGTGCTTACTCTTTCCATTAGTCTCTGTAATTTTTCTTCTAAGTCTGCAATTCTAGCGGTATCATCTGCATATCTTATATTATTATTAATAATTTTCCCTCCAATTTTGATGCCTTCCAATTCTTTTATGTCTTCAATACAGCCGCACCTCCTCCCACCTCACACATTACCTCTCTGCGTACAAACACACTAGACATCTTGCCGATAAACATATACGGTTTTTACAACACGCGAGAACTATAACTATTACCTAACCACAACATTCACATCGCTCTCATACAGTGCATCGAGGCAGAGAAGAAAGCCCAAAGGATGTTAGGCTACATAAAGCGCCAGTTTGGATACCGTAACAAGGAGATAGCACTTTTTCTGTACAACTCGCTCGTTCGGCCGCACCTGGAGTATGCCGTACAATTTTGGAGTCCTTCGTTTCGAAAGGACATCGCAAGGTTGGAACGCGCACAAGCTAGGGCAACTAAACTGATTCCCTCTATCCGACATAAAAGTATGAGGATAGACTAAGGGAATTAAATCTGTTCTCGCTGGAAACCCGTAGACTGCGTGGTCAGCTCATCGAAGTTTTCAAAATACTTCGAGGTTTCGACAATGTTGACTACCGGGATATTTTCACACTGAGTGAGAACAGAACGCGCAATCACGGCTTCAAACTTGAACTGAAGCGTTACAACCGCAATCTGTGTAGAAATTTTTTCACCTACAGTATCTGCGGTAAGTGGAACGCACTTCCAGTGGAAGTTGTCAACAGTGAATCTGTTGACCAGTTGAAGTCAAGACTAGACAAAGTCTTGAAAAGTGGCCGTTTAAGGACGCAAAACAATTGAGCAGCCATGTACCCGCTCGATTGCTAGTCGAAAAGTACCCTATTTGAATGGACCGTAAGGTCTCCTAGGGTACTCTCTTTCCTTGTAACTCCTTGTAACAAATATTTCTGGAACCAGATACTTGCTCTCAAACAACACTTAACCCAACCTCCAAAATATCCCCTTCACAAATTCCCTTTCTCATACACACCAACTGATTAACAATGCCCATCACATATATAGAACTTCCCTTCATCCAAATAAAGCTAAAGAATGACTGCTATAACATAATTAGCATACACATACCTCCATCTACTTCAAGAAGGCGCCCGCAAAATTACATTCCCCGTCTAGAAACTCTTACAAACATCATAGAACCTCATATTGGAAGTGGATTTCAATGCTTACCACAAAACCTGGCTATCTACCTGACCTAACGAATAACGAGCTGAAGCACTCTTAACACAATTACCTTCACCAACCATACTAAATTACACAACCAAAGCGACTCACATTCCATAAACATACATCACCAGATATCACTTTTGCCACACCCACTCTACAAATGTGCACAGAGTAGGAACTAATACACGACCTCCCATCAGATCGCATCGCCATCTTCATCACCTTGAACACCTTCCTCCATCAATCATACTCACAATCAGACATACATCAATCACAAGAAAACGAACTGACCCAACTTGACTAAACAGATAGTAAAGAAACTCAATAACTTCAATATTTCGCACTTCCTAACCCGAGACGCTACACTCAAGCACTTCACGCAAGCCATAACAAAGGCAAAGGCAGCAAGCACTTCAAGCAAGCCATAACAAAGGCCAAGGCAGCATACATTTCACAAGGCCGCAGAACTCGTTACACCTAAGCATCACTCAAGAAGTAGCTAACCTCAAACAGAAACCTACCCAAGAAAAACACAAGACCCTCCTGAAACCACTCGGCAAATTAAGGCCTTATATACACTTGTCACACACCTCATTAACTAACCTCCCCCTACAAAAGTTGAAACAATGCACCGAAGGTAATAGCAGCAAGATAAAAAAAAATCTGAAAAACAATCAAACCTTTCCACAATAACTAAAATAACTATCCCTCTTAACGAATCCCTCCTAACAAACAAGATCCATTTTCCTAAAGTACTCTGCAAAATTTGAATGAAACACTATTCAAAAATCAATCATAAACCCACTTCCACATCAAAAAGAATAATCGCTAAATTGCCCGAAAGAATAAGCATCGCCATAACCTCCCCTCCCTTACAACCAGCAAATGATACCGATATTATTAAAATTCTGAAAAACTCCACAGCCGCAGGCTCAGGCTCGGTCTTGATATCGAGCATACACTTAAAGCACCTTAGTACCATCGTGAAACCAAACCCTCACCTAAATTTTCCACCACTCCTACCTCATCAACCAAATCATCATAATCTAGTTAAAAAAAACAACCAAATATTCTCCCTATACTTAACCACCCACAAAACCAAGCATCACCCTGTCGCCTTATCTTACTTCTACCTATGCATAATATCCCCCAAACAGAAAAAAAACATTCTAAAATACATCACATTTTACATTCCACTGGCTCCCACCCAACACGGATTCAGAAAAAAAACTTCACAACTACTCTCCTCTCAAACCTTACGCAACACATTCTAGAATACTTCAATCAAAACCGCCCGTCAAAAGAACAATTATAGTTGCCATCGACATCAATAAAGCTTTCGATACGGTCTCATATTATATTTCAACGTAGAAAATCCATAACACTAGAGTTACACCAAAGTGCCATAAAGGGACTCATCAATTACTCTCAGCCAAACAGGTTAGAGTCACTCAAAACCAGTCGTTTCCAAAATACAGGCCTTTACAATTGTGTCTCCCATGAAAAATCCCCTCTCCCTCTCTCTGTAAGCTTTGCATGCATGATCTCCAACTCCAAGACCATTCTATTGCCATTAAACCCTACGCTGACGACGTAACCATCACATTACAATACAACAACATAAATACAGTCACTAGAAACATGTAAACGTACCTGCTTCGATTTGAGCAGTGGTTAGACGAAAACAATCGAAAGTTATATCTCAAAAATACTCCGTAACCATGTTCAACTTCACAATTTTTTTTTTCCACAGGCAGCCGAGTAGCACACTGAACAATATATATAATCCATCCATCAAAGTCCCCACAAGACATCAAAATAACTGAATGCACTGCGTGCACTCACTGGCTCCAACTTTGAACAACATAAAGAAACCCCCATCGTGCTATACCATCAATTCACCCTTTCCTCACTTCACTACGCTTCCCCAGCTTGTAATCCAACACTAGCTCCCTCCTTCACAGATACACTCCAACGCACACAAAACCAAACCCTTCGCATAATAACTGAATGGACCTGCACGCAGAAACATACAAGTATATTCTCACCATTGACATTTACATAAACATGTTCGGAACCCAGTTCTACATAAGAACGAACAATCCCTCCCGCCCTTGCCATAGGCTCAGAGCAAACCCACCAGGACTCAGAAACAAGAAGCCCACACCCTCCATACACCAGTCCTTCAGTTTATAATGCCTACCACATCAGAGAGAGAAGACACATACACACCCAAATAGTTCACGCTACACCCCCAAGCCCCCGAGACAACACACTACTTCAGACACTCCATCCATAAATTACCAGCGGGGAGGATCACCATCTGAGACACACCAGACTTACCCTTTCCAGGCTCAGGTCTGGCCAACAACCACCCATGCATTATTATAAGCACCTAACAAAGCAAGTCAACAACGCAACCTGCTTTAGGTGTACCGCCACACTGGTAATTCCGAGCACTTACTGGAATACTGTCCAATTTTGGCCCAAAGGGCTGGCATCGTGGCTAACCTGCATCCCAGAGGAAGGCCGTCACTGCGGTGGCCATAGGACCCACAGGTCCTACGGCCATATGCAGATTTTGTTAAAAAACCATAGTATACCTAGTATATTTTGCCTTTATTAATTTTCTTTGGAAACTTTCCATTTGTATTATTATCTTTTTTAGTTCATCTTGTAGTTGGTAAACATTTTCTCCTACGTTCATCTCGTTTTTAATTGAAATGTGTTTGGTAAAACCAAACTTGACTTTAATTGCTGAGATTTCGATCTATGCGATCATCTTCAAAGTGTCTTTCCTCCTTTATCGTTGAAGAATCGTGGAGTCAGAATGAAACGAAAATGGATTTTAGGGGATATTTATTCCTCCTCGATTAAACGTTATGTCAAGGGAATGGGCCACTCCTGTGTAAGCGGAATTTTAAAACAATTTTAATGTTCGATTCCAGCCCCGTAGTCTGGATGTTGATAGCTGACCTTTCTTAGTTAATTAAGATGGCTTCTAAGGTGTTCAGTCTGGCTTTATTTCCCTCTTTTCTTTTGATCGTTGTGTTATTAACCAATATGTCCCTGGTTAAGCTGATGTTATGTATAATCTTCATATGATTTGGGGGGGGGGGCTCCATGTTGCAGGTGTATTGTCAAACGCCTCGAAAGTGTGGCGGTAGTCATACCAACATATTTTGAGTTGTTTTGAAGCTTACAATCTTCATTGGGACAGGTAAACACGTAAACTATGTTCGTAGACTTTAGGATCGAGGAGTTTTGTCAGATGTTGTTTTTCATAATGAGATTGTTAACTTTTGTCGTTTTATAATATATAATCATCTGAATCTTGTCCGTTTGCTTCTGGTTCATTAAAGTTACACCTATTGGTAAAATTCTAGCTTTTCGACTTGGTCGATATCAGTTACCTACTAACAATGCTTAGATTTAAAATTATCTGATGTTACTTATAATATGTAAAATTAGACTGATAGCAATGCCTTCGGTGGAGGAGTGGTAGTTGTTTAGTTTAAAAGAACAACCTCTGACCTCTTCACGTTATTTGGAGACCACGTGCAATTGTATCCCGCCATGGGAAACGTTACTTCCTGTTCGGGAACATTCGTGAATTTTCGACTCCTGAGGTTGTTCTTTTACACTAAATAACTACCACTCCTCCACCGAAGGCATTGTTATCAGTCTAATTTTACATATTATAAGTATCATCATATAATTTTAAATCTAAGCATTGTTAGTATGTAGCTGATATTGACCAAGTTAAAAAGCTAGAATTTTACCAATAGGTGTAACTCGTCTCAAGCCTCCACCCCTCCCCAGTGACGAGGCGAGAAAGAGCCGCTGTGTCTCGCACCTTGCTGTTAAATGATGAATCGACTCCGCATCCGGATTAAGATGTCTGGAGCTTGTGACTTTTTTCTACAAATTCCCCCCTCCCCCTCAGAATCGCGCATACAAATACTCGATTTTGACTGGAGATTGGAGAGTCCAGCACGCACCTCAATGCCGTCCTCATCGTCTGGTCTATGTCCCGTGAGCGTTCATCAGACAGCAGACTTTCTCCGCCGTGATTCTACCCCAGTCAATTGGTAGCTTCTCTGATCAGGAAGCCTTTGAATTTGCGCAACAGTCTTCCTACGTTTAATCGAACCGAAGAAAATCTCCATCGATTACCTTTGATAAAAAGAAGTTTCCTCTTCCAGTGGAATTACGAGAATTCCCACATTGTCCGTCGAACGTCATCTTTAAAGATTAGCTATCTTCATCGGAAGGTTGGTTCGGATCGTGCCCCACCTGCTTCATTTGGACCGTGCCCCACTTGCCTCATCAGATCGTGCCCCACTTGCCTCATCAGATCGTTCCCCACTCGCCTCATCGCAAGAAGGACCTTCCTCGAAGTCACCAACCTGTAAGACTGAAACCCTCTCCATTATTAGTATTGTCAAGTTCCCCCTTTTGTTCTGAGCCTAGTAACGCTAATGAATTAACTCTATTTGAGAATCTTTCCTCATAATAATTATCTAGAGACTATTTCAATTTAAATAATTCCCTTTGCCATTTTTTAATTCTTATTTAGATGTTTGTAAATAAAACTATATTTGGGTTAATTCATCTTCAACTAACCTTGAGCGATACTCTCAGCCTATTCAAGTAAATCTCGCCAACCATTTATGCACTCTGTCTGTTTATTAAGGATTTGAAACCCAACGCCTCAAGTTTGACCTCCTAGTCGGTCGTTAATCCTTGCGAACAGTCCTTCAATGGTTCGCGTTGCAGTAGGTGATTAAGTCACCCCCTACATAATATAGGAATAGTGTATAATATAGAGTGGTGTACCACGACATTTAGGTTGAAATTTCTTTTTTAGTCATTTCAGGTCGTCATAAAGGGAAACATAGAGTCAAAATGAAAGTTAATAGTTAATCAGGCGCATAAAAAAGTAAAGTTAAAATTTGCCTTTTCCACCCACATGCCAGAACCTTGCCAACTCCATGCAGCCGAGTTCCCCACCACCCATTCTGACCAATTCTCTCACGTCCTCAGATATTGCACTGGGATGGGAGAAACTTGACTTGCCAGTTAAAATCTCCCTTTTCGACAGAAAACAAAGTTCCATTCTATCTAACTTTAAGCGAAGAGCCTAAATCTGCGAGCGCTCCCCCCCCTAAAAAAGACAATTGCAGATCCAATTTTTTAAAAAGCACACAAACTAAACGTTACTTTTCAAATTAAGAAATGCGTTTTTTAACTTTTTATAGCAGACTTTCGCTAAATTCTAGAAAATTACCATATCGCAACCTGATATTAATTTTTTTTTGCGGGTTTATGGGTAATGAGAAAAAAAGAGTCAAAGATTTTTGAAGGCACCCTCAAAACTTCACTTGTCAAAATGACTCGAGTGTGCAGGGTTGTTCTTTGGAGCCCCACTTGAGAAGTTTAATTTTTTCCTCAATGTCATGATGCAGCACTTATTTCCCACAGTAAAGGATGATAGAGCACACGCTTCATTCAAGTTTACCATAATACTGTGTCGGTTTCTCTCAAGTTCAGCATGATATAGTCATCGTTTGTCTTATGTTGACTTAGATAGCCTGATAGTTTCCCACGACTTTAGCACTATAATGTTTTCGTTTTCTGGAAGTTCAGTATGATACCATACTGGATTAGACCTAATATCAGCATGATACAATACTTATTTTCCCAAAGGTCAGCATGATCCTTGGGGAATGGGTTTAAGCTAGACAAGTTTAGGCTTAGGAAAGAAATTGGTAGAAATTGGTTTAAAAATAGAGTAGTAGATGAATGGAATATAAACACTAGCCATGCGATAGAAACGTCCAGCCTGCGGAGTTTTAAGAATATATTGGATAGATTTATGAATGGAGATGCAAGGTGGGGCTGAACTGGGTGATGGGAACAGGAGCTGCCTAGTATACGCCATGATTAGCCTTTTGCATTCTTCTTCCTTTCTTATGTTCTTATGACACAGTAGATTTTCCTACAAGTCACAATCATGAAGGAGTTCACGTTTCTCAAATGCTATCAGGAGATATTACTGGTTTCTTTACTCCATACTCAATTTTCAACAGCATGATACATTCCCATTTTTTTCAAGGCTAGCATCATACAACTCTGGTTCTCCAAAGTTATTCAAGATACTGCACTCGCAGTACTCATTTCTAACGAAGTTCATTATGGTAAAATATGACTTTCCCTCTCGGTCATCATGATATTCTACCTGTTCCCTACGACTGCTGATTTTACCTAGTCCAATTCGATACAGTACTCATTTCCCTCAAATCCAAGATGATCCGATTCTCGTTTTTCCCAATTGTAGCATGATTCAGTTCTGTTTTCTGTCAAGGACGGCATTTTAAATTAATGGTTGCCTGAAAATCCAACATGTACATGAAACTGTTTCCTTCAATTCCTGCATCATAAAGGAATCTGTTTTCCTACAGCTCTATACCATAAACTAAACTTTCTCACAATCCCAGTACCATGCACGAAAATGCTTCCAAGTACAGAACCACTCAGCAACTGCTTTCCCGCAGTTCTAGCATTAATTACCTACTTAGAGTTTCTCCCAGTTAAGGTACTGAGACAGCCTCGACGAATGTTGCTGAGCGCTAGGATTCTCATAGAGATCTAGGATTACGATTATCCATAAAGTTTTGTCTTAAGTGGGCAAGATGAGGCATGTTGTAAATATGTGGAAGTTGGTGCAGATGTCTGTATTGGTCAAGCTTGTGTCACATTTTATCTATTTATTTTTGGGTGGTCATCGCCCGGAGCCTTGCTAGGGCGATCCGTTTGTGACGTGGAAGTGACTAGTAGCCAGAGATTAGATATCTTGCTGTATTGTGTGTGTACTTTTTTGTTGGGCAGCGGCAGGGCCCTGGTTGCTGTAAGGCGGGATTCCTTTGGTGTGGCAGTATGCAGTGTACTGGTGGAGAGTTCAAATATTTGTAACAGTGGGTATATCTTGTATGTCCTAGTCGCTAGTCGTAGGCGACCCTGGACTACTTCCTCTTTTCTGTTTCTTCTTAGGGAGGATTGACAGCGTTTGCTGTGTTTTACTTCATGGAGGTAAGCGTGTTTATTTTTCTCCAGGATGCTATTTCGGTGTCCTTAGTTCATTAAGTTTATACCCAGAATAAATGAATGAATATGTAATTAAATAATTACCGACGTTGAAAATCTAACCAACTTTAACCTAACCAAAATCATTCTTTCGGCGTTAGCCAAAAGCCTACTGACTATAAAATTATAATAAAACGCAGAATTTCCAATTAGGAGGGGGCCCTGGAAAATACAATCAGCAGCTAAGTGTCAGTGCAATGAAAGGGAGACTATGCGCAAAGGTGGTACTGGATGAATCTTTGGGCGTGTTGCTTAATAACGATTCTGCGTCGTATGTCTTTCAACAGGCGTTCCCTCGAGTGTTGAGTATTTCTTCAATCGATGATTAAGACCTGACCTCTGGTGAATGAATTAAGTCCACGGAATGCAGAAAGTGCTGAGAATAACCCAAAATGGAGTACACTCTGTGACTTTGCTAAGATGAAATTCTCCCATCAATTCAACGTGGGATTTAGTTTGGAGAATTTCCGCGACGGGAAAAAGGCGCGAGCGTGTCGACAAAAGACTTCTTAACAGCCTCGGGAAAAAGGAGCAAAAGAAATTAAAATATGGCCTTTGCACTTACCACAGAAAATAGTTGATTCAGGGTAATGTTGGTGCTATCCGTAGAGAGGTGGAGTGCTTCTTTTGTGTCTTCTGTAGTGTGCTGGGTGAGCAGATACGAGATTGGGGTCAAGGCATGAGTAAATGACTGACGGATGTACAGCTTGTAAGTGAGGATGGTAGCTTTGTAATAGCCTTGAATTCTCACGAGGGGGGCAGGGTAGAGGCTCTAGACCAATTGTAGTGACAAGATGCTAACGAAAGCTTATTACGCTCGGTTCAGTGAAAGCAAAGGAAACAATGGACTTTGGTGTTTTATTTATAAATACACAAGAATTGTAATTAATTAAGTTGACGCTCAAAAAATTCAATAAAATAGTTGTACAAGAAACGCAATAGGTAAAGTAGGAGAATAATTCGAATTACATAAATGGTTTTCAAAGTAGGGGAATGATTCGAATGGCACGAATGGTTGAATGGTTTGCAAAATGAGTTTGTAATCTTCCCCAAGTGGAAAGCAAAACTAAATTTACAAGTCCATTAATTCTGCACTGAATGACATTATATGTCAGCGCAAAGAAAATGTTGAATATATTTTGGTTCGCCAAATACCTGGAATAGAATCTTTACACTATTTTTTAGCTTCAGAGTTAAACGTAAATTTAGTTACGCGCCCTAAATACGCTGCAACGAAGCAAAGAGTTCAGAAGATGCAGTTATTGACCGATACCAACGAGAAAAGAGCAGATGGATTTAAGAAACTCACTAGCTCAGGAAGTGGTAAACCAAAAGAGATTGTAGGAAATGATACCTAATGTGAAAAACTCTACATACGAAAGTTTCAGTCTAGACAAGAAAAAAAAGAGTAATTACCTCGCAGTAAAGCAACCGTCAGTGTGTAGAATGACAAACTAGACAAGATGGATGGTTTGCTTCTTTTTTTTCTCTCTCTCTTAATCCAACTACTCTCAGGACCTCGACATGAACTTGCTAGATGAGTGTCTTTGCCGATATTCCCTCTAGCGATTTTAACTCTAGCATAACCTACACTCAAGTCTCTTTTCTATCCTGTTTTCGAAGTATTTTGTATAACCCACGAGGGAAGGGAGGGCATCTCCCCCCACTACCGAGATGGGGTGGTGTTTTCCAGGGAAGAGAGAAAATTGAACTTCGGGAAATAGTTATTTTGCCGAACTGCTGTCCAGACGTCCATATTGGACATTAGTCTCCATCGATATCTTATACTGGAGAAGATTTTTGTTTACAACAGTAAACCACTTTATCTGAGGTGTGCGCGCGCGTGTGTGTGCGTGCGTGTGCCGCTTGTTAAGTCGTCTGCGTATAGGCGCGCAGCGAAGTTGATCTACCAAGGTTCTTTTGGACTGCCCGAATGTGGTTCTTGTGAGTGTTCAATGTCTGTTGATTTTATATCAAAAGTCACAGTTGTTTTTCTTATATGTTTTCAGAAATTTAGTCTTACAGTGGTACCTACTAAGTCGAGTAGAATGGGCTCTTTGGGCTATTCGACTTGCGAATATTCTAGTTGGGAGGCGATTTTTCCCATTAAAATTAAAGTAAAAAACATTAATTCGTTCCAGGCCAAAGGCCCCATATGTATTTTACATTTTTATGAGTTATGAGTTTCTGTTGAGCCCTGTGGCCAGAAACCTACAATTTAAGTACAATGGCAAGTGGAAATGAACTTCAATATACTTAAATAAAGCAGAAATATGTAGATTTAAGTTCTTATATGTATTATAAATAAATTTGAAGAAAAAATGTTAAAAAAAATGGCAGCACAACAGACGATGGTTTGCACAGCACGGGAGAATGCGCGAGACTGGGCGACCTTTGTTGGTAGACATTCGTTCGAGATGGCGGGCTTTGTTGCAGATGATGTTCGAGATGCGAGTCAGATTCGACATGAGAGGCGAAATTTTTGTTTGACTTGGGAAAATTTGACTTGGCAGGTACCACTGTATATCCAGTGTGACACTGGGTATGTTAGGTATTCTAATTAAGGTGAGTGTCGTGTTTGATGGAATAATGCAAGTGTGTTCGTTGTACTCTAGTATGTAGGTTGAGAGTAATGGAGGATTTTGAAGGTCAGACGGTCATTAGTTGGGTTTTTACCGCTCAAGTCTTGTGATGTAGATTTGTAGAGGTTGAGCTTGATTTCAACGTTGGGCAACCTTGGTGATGTCATCTGCATAGCTATTGTAGTTGATGTTGGGATTCCAGAGATTACTTGGGATAGCTTGCTGGGGTGTAATAATTCCACTTGTGAGCCTGTGTGGAAGTTGACAAGCCATTTTTCGTAGTTGTAGTTAAGTGTGGTGTTTAGTTTTGCTTATGTTTATTTTCACCATTACTGTCCTGCAGGGTGATGTGAGTTGGCTGAAACCTTCTTTTATAACCTGAGTGGTGGTAGTGTGTACGATACTTGTAGAGTACAATGGTCTAATTATGTTGGGTGGCATCTAGTGGACATTCCATGAATTTGGATTGGGTACATCGTAGGAATATTGGCCGGTATGATATTATGTAATCAATGGCTGGTTGAGAATTTTGGAATAGAGTTATGGGAGATACAGTGCTTAAAGATTTGTTTGAAGGCGTCAACAGGCCTTGGGCCTAGATATTTTGGGCAAGACGCTGAGGAAGATTTTGCTTCCCGTATCGCCTAAGATATAATTATGCGGTGAATTGTATGTGTATGCCCAGGTTTACTGCAATTGTGTGTAGGGGTCTGTTTTTCACCTTTCGTGAGGGATCAGTGTTCTGTTAGCTGTTACTAAATTTTGTGTACTCTATGTAAATGAGTCTTGCTCCACGTTGTTAGAGTTGCAGAGTCTCCTGATAGTTTTACAGAATTTCTTTCTTTCAAGAAAGGTTCACTGGTATCGTGTACGTTGTAGTTTGCCCAGTGTTCGAATGTTGCCTGTGATATTATTAATGTTGTCTGCATTGTTTTCGATTGGTAGTTGTTGTCGTAGGTTGTCACTGACTTTGATGAGCTGTCCGATTTCCAGGGAGGAGTTTTGAAGAAATGATCCAATCATCTTGCAAGAAAGTATAATTGAATATCTTGAACATTGTTACCATATATGTAATACTTAAATGTCCTACCTTTTCTTCTAATCAGAGCAGCACTACATCGAGGCATGCTTTCTATGCTGTTACGGCATACCAATATTATTCTTTTTATCAATTTTGCTTTAGATGATATAGATTCTAAAATTTATTTTAACTAATGCAACTGTTTCACCGTAAATAAATAATGGTCCAGGAGAATGTTTTCCTGAAAGTCCAGTGCTATGCGGAAAACAGTTTTTCTGCAAATATAGCAGCATACAGGAAACAGCCTTCTCTTCATCCAATGTTATGCAGGAAACTGTTATCGTAAACTGTTTTCACACAATTCTAATATCATTCAGGAAACTGTTTTCCCATAAGTACATTATTATGCACGAAATTATTTTTCGGAAGATTCCATCATTACTCCAAAACCGATTACCAAATATGCAGCATATGAAGGAAATTTACTAATACGAATACGACACTGTAAATGAAGCCTTTTCCCCCTAAATAAAGCAGCCTTTCAGGAAACTAATTTCCGGTATATAGATTCGCGAGAAGGAAACTGTTTACTTGCAATTACAATTCCATGCAGAAAACTGCCTTTCTAGCAAGTTTACTGCCATGCAAGAAACTTTATTCCAGCAAATTCAGCATTGTGTAAGAAACTTATCCGGCAATTTTATTATCATGCAAGAAAATTCCCCCCCCCCCGAAAAAAAAGCATCGTTCAGGAAACTTTAGCTTGCAAACCCAATGTAATGAATGCAGGAAGCATCCCCCTTCCCACAAAATATGCAGCATTAGTCAGAAAACTTTTTTACCGAAATACAGCATCCTGTAGGCAGCTATATTCCGGCAAATACATCATCATACAGGAGATTCTTTGCCAGCAATCACTTTTATTTAAGAATCTGTTTTCCGTCACTCAAGCATTATGCAGGAATATGTTTTCCCGTAAATACAGCATCTTGGAGAAAAATTCTTTGCCACGAGACCAATTTCATGCAGGAACTTTTTCCGTAAGTCCAAAGTCCAGCATTATGCAATAAACTATTTTCTCGCAAATGTAGCACCGTGCTGAAACTGATTTCCTACAAATACCCCCCGGATTGGAAACTATTTTTTCTGCAGGTTCAATTTTATGCTTAACTTTTGTCTCGAAGCTTAGTATCTTCGATGAAACTGTTTTCCAGCAAATACAGCTTTTTTAAGGAAACAGTTTATCTGTAAATACTATATCATGCCGGAAACGGATTTGCCGTAAGTCTTATATCATGTAAGAATTGTTTTCCTACAAATACAGCTTCCTGTAGAAAATTGTTTGCCAGTAAATGAAGTATCATACAGGAAACTATTTCCCGGCAAGTGTAACATTAGCCAGGAAACTGTTGTTTGCAAGTTCATCGATATGCAGGAAACTGTCTTCCCGCAAATACAATATTGGCCAGGATTCTGTTTTCTGTGAAATGCAGCTCCGTGCTGGAAACTGTTATTCTACAAATACTGTTTAATGTTGGAAACTATTTACCCGCAAGTCTAAATGTTATGCAGGAACTGTTTTCCCGCATTTATACAGCGCCATAGAGAATACTGTTTTCCCAAAGTTTAGCATCGTACAGGAAACTGTTTCCTCGCAATTATACAGCATTGCACATATATTGTTTTCTGCAAATACCGCATCTTTCAGGAAAGAGTCTACCGCAAATATATGTAATATCACACAGGAAACTTTTCTCGCAATTACAATGTTACTTATTAGCCTCTCGGCTAGTATAGTGGTTAGTGTGCTTGCTTGGCAATTGCCGGATCCGCAGTTCGAATCTCCGCCCGGATTCTTTTAAGCTGACAACTGTTTACTAGGGAGGTTACCGCCGTGACTGGGCATCACGGCGGGGAGTTGGGGCTTTTCCTGGCTGCCGGCGCCCGAGAAGCAACATAGCTTGGGGGAGGACTGAAAACAGAAACTTTAACAACTTTATGTAGGAAATTGTTTTCAGCAAATACAGCAACATCCAGAATACTACTTTCCCCCAAATCCGGAATCGTACACTAAATACAGCTTAATGACGAAACTGTCTTCCAACAAGTCTAGGGTAGTAATGGAGGAAATGTTTTTTTTAGTCTAACATCGCAAAGGAAACCTTTTATGCTAATATATAAAAGTTAATGAAACTGCTTTGCCGCAAATTCAGCATCATGCAAGAAACTATTGTCGAAAGTCCAAAATACTGTTTTCCCGCAAATACAGCATCCTGAAGGAAACCTTTTTTTCTGAAAATCTATTGTTATTCAAAAAACTATTTTCCTGAAAGTCCAGCAAGGATCTGTTTTTCTGCAAGTTCGTTATCATGCAGGAAATTTTTTACCCGCAAGTCCAACATTGTCCCAACTTTTTCCTGTATTGCGAGTAGATTTGCGGGAAAACAGTTTCCAATATGCATTTTGGAAACTGTTTTCTGCAAATGTAATACCATGCAGGAATGGTTTTCTTGCAGTCTGGTATCGTGCAGTAAGCTGTTTTTCCGCAAATACCATATTTTTTAGGAAACTGTTTAGCTGTAAATACTGCTCCATATCGGAAACACTTTTATTGCAAGTTCATTGTCGTTCAGGAAACTGTTTTCCTGAAATTACAGCTTCATGTAACATAACATAGCATAACATAATTTCTCGGATGACAAAAGCCACAAGGGCCTATCGAAGGTCATCCACCTCCGTCAAAACCCACCCACAAAAAGCACCATCGCCAGGGGAAGACAAAATCAAAGTCCCCCGCAATATAATATAACAGATGACAAAAGCCACAAGGGCCCATCGTAGGTCATCCAAGTCAAACGGCCTCTTTTTTAAGGAACCCAAACTCCCAAGAAAACTACATCCAGAAGATTACGTCCAGAAACAAGGGTATCACCAATCAAGGCTTGTCAAGAACTAAATCATGCAGCTATAGATATATACAAACAATATTAATATATACAAAACTTAGGAACCATCACAACCTTCCCTCCCCATAAACTTATCCAGCCTACTCTTAAATTCATTTAAATTTGGACTACCTACTACCCTCCGCGACAATTTGTTACAAAAGTCTACCACTCTATTGGTGAAAAAATATTTTCTTAAATCCAACCTACACCCTTGCTTTTTAATTTTCAAGTGGTGACCTCTAGTCCGATTTCCATCATCTAACTTAAAAGACTTGCTAACATCCAATTTATCTATCCCAGAATTTTTTTTAAAGAGCTCAATCATATCCCCTCTCACACACCTCCTTTCGAACGAGAACATATTTAATACCCTCAGTCTATCTACATATTCAAGGTGCCTCAGGAAAGGAATAATTTTTGTTGCCCTCCGTTGCACTGACTCGAGAAGGTTAATATTGTGTCTAAAATGTGGAGACTATGCCTGTATACAGTACTCTAGATGTGGCCTAACATAAGAGTTATAGAGTTTAAGAATAACTTCCTTACTTTTGTAAATGACATTTCTCTTAATGAAACCCAGCACTCTATTTGCCCTATTTCTTGCTTCAATACACTGCTTAGAAAACCTTAATGACTTATCTATTACTACTCCTAGATCTTTCTCATCCTCTACTGAGCTCAGCTAATGCCCATCCATTTCATAGTTAAATTCTCTATTGTCTTTTCCCATGTTAATAACTTTGCACTTATCAAGGTTGAAAGTCATTTGCCATTTATGTGCCCAGGATAACAATTTATTTAAATCCCCCTGCACTTTAAAATTATCATCAATATCTTTAACTACAGCTGCTAATTTGGTATCATCCGCAAAAATTGACACTTTATTATTAACTGCCTCCCCAAGATCGTTTATATAGATGACAAATAATAATGGACCGAGAACTGATCCCTGAGGAACCCCACTGATAACATCCCTCCACTCTGACTTTACACCATTTAGCACTACCCTTTGCTTCCTGTCTTTCAGCCACTCAGCTATCCAATTTGAAACACCCCCACATATCCCAATCATTTTTAATTTATGAACTAGTCTCCTATGCGGTACCTTATCAAATGCTTTACTAAAATCCAAGTAAATTACATCTACATTCTCTCCCTTATCTACTTGATTTGTTACAAACTCCAGAAGGTCTAGTAAATTAGTCGAACATGATCTACCTGATCTAAACCCATGCTGAGCATCGCTGATTAACCCCTCCCTCTCTAGATGTTGGCAAATCCCTTTTTTAACTATTTTCTCAAAAATTTTACAGACTACAGGAGTTAGGCTAACCGGTCTAAAGTTATTTGGATCCTCTTTACTACCCTTCTTGAAAATGTGGACTACATTCACTCTCTTCCAATCATCGGGTATTTCTCCATATTCCAGTGACCTAGTATACAACTGCTCCAGAGCTATTGAGATACTTTCTACACCTTCTTTAAGTATCCTAGAATGAATATTATCAGGGCCGGGGGCCTTGGTAGTATCTAACTCACCTATTAGTCCTTTTATCATCCTCCGATCCACACTAATATTAGTAAACACCTCTTTCTCTGACTCATGAGTACTATACATAAGGCTATTTAGTTTCTCCTTTGTAAATACTGATGCAAAATGACCATTTAGTACCTCAACTATTTCCTCATCAGTTTCTCTCACAACCCCTTCATATTTGATAGGTCCTATTTTAACTCTGCCAGACTTGTTATTAATTTTATAGTAACTAAAGAACTTTCTAGGATCTTTGTTGCTATCCTGAGCTAATTTAATTTCTGACACCCTTTTGTTCTTCTTTATAATCTTATTTAACTCATTCCTAGCCATTCTATAATCACTTAAATTTTGAATATTATTTTGTACCTGTAATTTTTTGTATGCCCTTTTCTTCTCTGAAATTTTTCTAGCTATCTCCTGATTCCACCATAATAGTTTCCTACTTTTGTTCCTAATGGCCTTCATTGGGATACATTGTTCTTGGACTACATTTATTATATGCTTGAAAGTATCCCACATCCCATAAGAATTTTTACCTCTGAATTCTACATCCCAGTCTACCAAATTTAGCAAGCTTCGGAGTTTTACATAATCTCCCTTATAAAAATTTGGAACTTTTTCAGCATTCTCGGTTATTTCACCCTTCTTAATTCCCAAGTTAAAACGAACTATCTGATGGTCACTATTTCCCAATAATTCCCCAACAGTCAATTCTTGAACTAAATGATCACTGTTAGAAAGTACTAAATCTAATATATTGTCCCCCTTCGTTGGCTCATTAACAAATTGATTCAAAAAATTATCCTCAAAGCCTTCTATGAACCTGCCACTTGTTCTATCCCTACCTATCATATTTTCCGAGTCCACAGAGTTTAAGTTGAAGTCCCCAATAATAACTGCATCTGTTTCACATCCCTTATCAATAGTTCATCTATATCATCAGTCTGCCCAGGTGGTCTGTAAAAAGCTCCCAAATGCACCATTCTATTTTTACTCAACCTAATATCTATCCAAAGTGACTCAACTCCATTCTGCTTTATTGAAGTATTTAAACTTGAAACAATGTTGTTTTTTATATAGATAATTATTCCTCCACCAATCCTACCTGTCCTTTGACTAATGTACATATTATAGCCCTGTAAATCAAATTCACTTATAGTGTCACTAAATTCTATTTCATTAACCCATGATTCAGTAACGCATAATATATCTATATCCTCATTGCTAATATAACTAAATAGCTCATCCTTCTTGTTTCTAAGACTACGAGCATTTGTATAGAAACAATTTAACCCCCCTATCCCTGAAGCACCTCTTGAAACTTGAATGACCTCACCTCTATCGCCTTGGAACCTATTTCTGTTATCTGCCAAGTCCATTCTACTTTCAGTACTATAATGTCCTCTCATAATTCCCTGACCACTATTAGTATCTAGTTTCCCGCCCGCAAAGACCTAATAACACGATCATACTCCTCCCACAACACATCTACCCCCCTCCTACTCAAATGCAGTCCATCCATCGCATACATTACTTTCATTCCAACAAACCTATCCCACACATCCACAAACATGACACCTTCCATCTCACACATCCTCCTCACATAATCATTCAGCCCAATCGCACGAGACATCCATTCTTGGAAGCACACCTGTCACAACACCTTTCATTCTACTTTCTTTCACCTTTTCAGTAATCTGTTTTTCACAAATGCTTCTAAATATGTTCACCCAAAACTTCTTTCTCATGCGCTGAATTAGGGAGGCTTAACTCCCTTGTTGCTGATGGGGTTCTTTAACTCGATGTGATAACATATAAAAATAAAGGATGCAAAAAAGCCACTAGGGCCTATCATAGTCATCCCAGTCAAAGTATCCAAAAACCCATTACACCACCGCCATGGTGCAATCTGCATCCATTGGATTCCATTATCAGCCATCTACCAGTAGACTCGTCCTTATTATATTTATAATATTAGCATGCAGGTACTAATAAAAACCTATATGCAAATAGGCCAGCAAAATGAATTTCTTTCTATATGTTCTTCTTCCATATACCTGTATTTGCAGGGTGTCAAACTAGAGCTATTTACTACATCGCCAGGCGATGAATCCAATGAACGACTATATTACTGAAATATGTCCTCACGTCCAGCCTCCATCAAAATTTTGTAAATTTAATGTGATCAGGGCTATGGCCCTGCTTTAATCACCGTCCATTTGTGCTTTTTCGCCCAATTCATTTAATCGGGGTTCAAATGACCCTAGGGATGAATCATCGGGAGCATCAATTGCCAAGTGACGAATTAAAGAAAGAGAGACCAGACAAACATATGATGTCTTGATATTCTAAGTTTATTTTAGCGTTCTTAGAACTTGTATATTTATAGTTTTTTAATCTTATCTTCTTGGTTGGATGTCACTGGAAATAATTATGCTTAATTCCCTCACGCCCTGGCAAGGGGGACCTGCTTGGTTGTAGAACAGTGAGAGGTGTTGGAGAATTACGCGTTCACAATATTCTTAGTGCGTTTAAGTTGTCTGCGCCCTCTTCGGTTGTTACTTTACTTTTGTTTAATATATAAGCATGTGTATGCTCTCCCCCCCCCCCACTTCCCACTTTCGAAAGCTAGATTTCCCCTTTTTTAAGTAAACTGATGTTAGAGGAGAGAAAATAAATATTAAAAGGTAGACAGACTCGTCTCATCCTATGAAGAAAACAGTCATGCGTCATTTTCAGGGGTAACAATTTGATTCCTATTAGTAAAATAATAATTCAGAATAAGAAAGTCTCGAAACTCATTCAGCACATTTTAATTCAAACTCACTTGTCGCTGCCAAATATCAGTGAATAGGTGAATGAAACTAGTTGAAATGTACCAAACGAGTGTACGTCACGTAAACGGTAGTAGATGATTGGCAAAGGGCTTGTGACGTCAAAAAATATGGGCGGAGTCTTAATCAAACCTTCAAGTGCCCAAGTTTTATCAAGAGATTTTGACGCACTTTAAAAGCATCAACTTCCGGTATTGGATAAGTGTAAAAGGACACTAGGATAAGTGGTTGGGGGAGGGAAGAGGGGGTGGTTTGAGGGGCATGCAAGCTATAAGAAAACAGATCCCCTCACACAGGTGCAACATTAATTCGCAAGTTGACAGAGAGAGGCATGAATTTGTTATGGTAGGAGTGGATTTTAGAAGTGCTTAGAGTGAACTGGGGCTATTTGATCAAGTGGATTTTGTTATTTTGAAGTGAATTTGTGGATTGTTCATGAATTAATGAGAAAATTTCATAGCAATTCAGATAACGGACTAAAAAAAACTGCATTTACAGTGCCAGACTCTAGCTCAGTTGGCAAACCAGTATCATAAAGGTAAATGGAAAATCTGTCTATTGGCATGAAATAGTAGATAATTATTATGTAACATTTCGAAACACAATTCAAGTTCCAAGCTCATTTTCAGGCAGTATGAAAATATCAGTGAATCGAAAATAATTAGAATTAAATTATATAAAATTCTAATCCAAAGCCTATTATTATGTAGTTCATAGAAAAAAAACCCATTTCATCCAGACCAGCTTGAGTGAAGTTTAAGGGTAGATGGTAGTAGAGTTCATGAACTTTGTTCATTTAACCTTATTGATCTTGATTACGAAGCAGACTGCTAGAAGTAGATGTAAGGGGTGGTTTTGGGGGGTGATTGGGGGTTTACATAATCTGGGACGCTGTTTAAAGTGGATTTAAGACAATAAATATTTTAGCAGTTTCGGATTTTAAATGAGAAGGAAACCAGGAAACGCAGCTTATATATATATATATATATATATATATATATATATATATATATATATATATATATATATATATATATATATATATACTGGCGCGATAGGTGTTTCGGATGTGACTGGCTTTCATCCTCATTACAGGAATACAGGGTGATTCCTCTCCAAAGGGCTCCAGCTTTCGATAGGCTTCATTTTTAATTGGGACCTATTTTCTGGAGCCACCCTTTAATTAAACAAAGGAGCCATTGGCTGGCATATAAGATCAAACCACCCAATAGCCCCTTTGTCATTATTCTTGGACTTAGGATATATATATATATATATATATATATATATATATATATATATATATATATATATATATATATATATATATACACAAAACCCCGTAAACGGCGTTTCCTTTTGACAGTAAATGTATTTTCCGGGTCATGGTTCTGGATCTCATATCTTCCAATGCCTTGAAATTGCTTGGTTGACTTCTCTGAATGCGCTAGAAGAATTCTAAAACTGATACCGAAGTAGTCACAAATTCTATTGAGGAGATTTCAATAAAACTTATTTCGCTTTTGAACAAATAAAAAGGAAGGTAAAAATATTGTGGCAAATTAGCCGAGTGGAAACATCGTTTCTGATTGGAGTAAATTTAAGCCACATCGAGTGAGTTTAGTAGGCGGATGGACTTCGATTAGGTCCGGCTTCAGGTTGGCTCTCATATGTGGTAGATAACCGTGAATTGGGTCCCACATTAAACTATATACAGGTCACCACAAAAAAATGAGGTCGTCAAGAAATTAATGTCGTTTGTAGAAGACTATAAAAATGCTTTTTAGAGTTGTTTAAATTGTTGAAAATTTGTTGCATTCTGTTTAAAGTTATGGTAATGTCTAGGCACTACAAAATTGGTGTTTGGCTGTCGCATCAACTTTCGGAAAGACGACGTATACAACGTGTGAATCTAAACTAACAATTGTGACGTTTAAATGAATTTGGAGAACGAAAATTGCCTCGACTACTAAACCAAAAGTGTGTCCTTCCTCCTCCTCCTCCTCCTCCTCCTCCTCCTCCTCCCCCTCCATGACAATACCCATCCGCACGTTACACGTTTGACCTAAAAAAATAAATAATGCGTTAGATTGGGAACTTCTTTTTCTTCATCACCCTGTATATTCCCAGGACCTAACCCCATTTGATTTCCATTTATTTAAGTCATGACCACATCCTTTCAATGGCAAAGTTCACTGATATGAAGGTGTGGAAATGGATATCAAATATTTCATCCAAACATATTTTTTTTTTTCAAAAAAGGACAGCATTGCCACTAATTAACATTACCACTAACGTTAATTTCCACTAGTGAGGAAAATTACTTTGTCTAATAAATGTATTTTTATTTTCTATATTAAAATAAGATTTTACTTTCATTTAGGAAAAATGACATTAATTTCTCAACAATATAATAAAAAGGCTACAACTCGAGTGCAGATCGGTGGTAAAACCCATCTCAAAATATTTGTACCATACTTCAAGAGGTGGTAAGAGTTCGATAAATTTAGAGAAGAAATTGCTTCCGTAAATATTACACACTTCTTCCATAAAGATGCAGATAACAATTAGAGGATGTTAAAATTAAAACTTACAGACGTGGTGAAACAGTTTATAAACTGATACTCTAAAATAATATATATTGATATTTTAAAGTAAGTATGCATCATATTTAAACGTACACAAGCTATAATCTATATTATTACTTTGTACACCAACATTTAGCTTTTATCAGTGAAGAAATGCAATTTGGCATGGGCAGGGTAAGAGTTGGTTACGAACTTTGTGTCAGTATTTCTGTTCAACACCCGAATTAATGTTTCTATAATTAAATTATGTTATCTTTCCCTTCTTATTTTTTAAAAAAATTGTCCATACATTTTCTATGGGGTTCATATGGAGAGGGGGGATAATAGAAACTAGATGTGTTACGAGGTTGTTATTTATTGATGTTTCGCTCTTCTGGAGTTTCTTCAGAGTGAAAAGGAACTTAGTTTCTTCTCATTATGAGGAAGTTCCAGAGGAGCGAAACGTTAATGAAGAAGAACTTTGCAGTGGTTTCTCTTATCTTCTTTCTTCATTTGTTGTCGAAAACACACATAAATAAGGGTTCAAATCATAACTGTCCCCCAAGCCATGGGAATGTAGGTATGTTGTCATTCACAAATTTGAATACCTTTATGGCAAGGATCCCCACCCTCTATGAATATGAAGTCATCTATACCTCCCTGACCTTGCTTTAGTACCCATTTACGTATCTGAGGTAAGAGTAGCAGTGATAATTCCAGTATTGATGTAGATCTTACTGCGCAGTCATCAACAATCTCAACTGTTCAATGCCATAAATAAACATGACACTCCATGCCATCATTTTTGCGAGTTGTTAAAAAGTTTAATGGGCACAATTTGTGCGAATAGACTCTCCTGGCCTTCAACGAACATAGTGGGATTGTTCGGGACTAATAAAAATTGATCTATCAGATTTGTTTTCGAAAATTAACAATTGCCCCAAATTTATTTTAACACCTCACATATCAAATATTTATCATTGTTTTTTGCTCTACTTTTGACCAATTCTGCTCAGTCTCCTCAACATAGTTTTAGGCTCAGAATTTTCGTTTATTTGTCATTGCTGCCTTCACTTTGGTTTTTCCCTTGAGTGCCTTGCTGGCAATCCTCCCTCAAACAAAAGACGTTGCAAGTTTGAGCACTAACCTCAACTCCACTGCGATATACTCGCAATTGTAACGTTTTGCTTCTCCTGTTTGTTTAAGCTTCTCTTACATAAACTACCTTCATCTCTTGGGTGTAATTCGTTTTCCGCCACAGTAATTCCTCATTTTTTTAGCCGTACATTCACTTCTCAACAGGTTTTGACTCATTCATGATCCCACAAACTCACCCACGTTGTTGGAAATTGCTGAGTTCCAATAGTAGAAAGGGTGAGTTGTTTTAAAATGGAAGATGACTTTAAAGAGCAACTTATTTGGTATTGCTCATTGTGTGAGTTTTGAGGGTTAGTACTACTACACAGAAAATGAAAAGAACTTGAGCAGTGTATCATCATGTACTGAAGACTCGTAAATACCCCCTGCAGTTATTCCCCCTCTTCCCAATTTAAATAGCGATTGTGATTTCTTCGATAGGACCTCGCTCTGGAAGACAAACTATATTGGATGACGATCTTTTGAAAGAAACTGTTGAATACTTGCTCAGACCCTTGACAAAGCACCATAGATTTGGCGCAAACACTGACTGTGTCATATTCAACTGTCCACAAACATTACCGCAAACGTTTATTGCCAGCAACTTGATCTTGTAAACGAAGCATTACATTAACAGGGGTCAGCTTTGATAAACAAAAAGGCGTTCTCCAGCATGGCAATGCAAAGGTTCAGTATGCAAGGCAAATCCAGGAAAATAAAAGATTGTTACGATCGGGTATTCTCCCACATTCCGCTTACACACCGAATATAGCCCTTACGGAATATTACTCATTTCGATTACTAGAACATTTCATTAGTGGTTGACGATTTAGAAGCAAATATGTCGTTGAAAATGGTCCCTCAAAGTTTTTTTTCGTGAAAGGATACTGAATTTTTTAAAAACCAAGAATCGAAAATTTGCCTTCTCCGTTGAGCTGCGGCTTTTGATAATTGGGTAAATAAGACTTCGCTGGCATTTGTATTTGTCTCCCTTTTGAAAAGATGAAACCACTTTCCAATCACCTTAATATAACATTAGAGAACCAAACTTAGTTTTCACTAACATTGTTTTACTTATTCATATCCTAGATGGAGTGAAATTGATAAAGAGTAGACTAAAAATTGCTTCCCTCTTACAACATGATGATCTTTGGAACTCCAAAGTGTAACTAGAATCGCGATATATGCCATGATTTGATGCTGGAGAGAAAAGCTGTCTGATTGGAATGGCTTTAGTCGATTTTGTATATCTATCAATGATAGTTAGAATGGGTAACCACGAGAAACTCGAGACAAGTGGTGTGGTTAGTATATAGAAAAATTGACAACATACTGCTTCAAGCGCCCTGGGGATCCGGCATCATCCTCGCAAGGGAAGGCATGTTTAAAGTATCTTTCTAACACTCCCTCCCCCAAAAGGAGTGAATCAATCGATCCTTATATACTATGCATCCCTCCAGCGAAGACAACGCTGTAAATAATTAGAGCGATTTCAGTTTTCTGTGAAAGCAAGAGAGATACTATATAAGGATCCTTTGAACACTCTTTTGGGTGGGGTGAGGTGTTAGAAAGATGCTTTGAACATACACTCCTTGTCGAAGGCGACAAGGAAGGTAAGAAGTGTTCCTCCCTTTTACCATACCCTAGGGTTGTCATTTTTGGCTATATATTAACTGCATCGATAGATAGAATGTAACGGAAGTTTTTAAAAACCGGGCACCAACAAGTATATGAAAAACCTAAGTCTAGTAATGTAAATATTATTGCAAAGCAGATCTGATGCGTCTATTTTTGTGTGTTTGCTGGCAAAAAAATACAGATCCGTACGAATTGCTTACTCATAGAAATATACACAAATATTTGTGTGATGAAGAAATACACATTGTAAATAATGTTGACATCAGTGATCTGTTGCGATAGTGAAAATTGTTAAGAGAGATCCGAAAAACAAACAAAACGCTTTCAGGCAAACATAAATTTCAATAACTATGAACAGTTGTTTTGAGCCTTCCCCATATGGACTTGATCTATTTCCTTTAAAAAGGTAAAAGGGAGAAACGCTTCTTGCCCATAGAAACGGTGTCATAAAATTCATAATTAGCCAAAGAGAAACTGCCTGCCTCTTAGTATTTTGTTGTGATACTTTTATGGCACCGCAGTTTGCCTGGTTATCGTTATTTTGTGTTGTAGTAATGTCTGTTTTCGACCTGAGTTCTGTTTTTGTGATATGTGTGATTAGTGCTCTGCTTGTCAGAGTTGTTTCCAATAAGAAAAGTTTGAGAAATCTTAGAAATGGTTCCGGATTTTTGCGAAAGTCCATTAAAATTGTAACTAGAAAATGTTACCGAAAATCCTCTCCTAAAATAGAGTTAAGTATTTTTACTATGAAAGATAGTCAGAAGAATATACGATCTTGTTAGAGTCAAAGAAGCACTAGTTTTTTAGGGAAACTCAAGGATTGATTCATGTGAGAGATAAGATGGTGATCGATTACAATTTTATGAAGACGCTGGTATAAATGAGGCTGATGGATGACTGTCCGCTAGGAAACAAAGGCCAGTAGTGGAGCTCCAAACGAACATGCATTTGTTCAAATGCTGCAATCAGTCTATGAACGATGAGGATACGGGAGTCATTCCTTTACCCCGGCTAAAACTCCCATGAAAAGATATAACGAGAATTTCTTCCCTGAACTGCTGATGGCCTCAACACCATTGCGATGACAGGGAAGCCCGAGAAGCTACGGTATTAGTGGATTAACCAGAAGGTACTGAGGAAAAGTAGCGAAGACGAAACCAAGAAAGTCAATTACGACAGGATCCATGGCCAAGGAATTTCCGATCGATCCTTTGGAAACCAAGGTGAGCCTGTGTAGTTTGTCCAAAGGAATTTAAGCATGGTGGCATAAGAAGAGTTGCATAACCTCAGCCGGAATCGGGGTGTGGAGTGTCTGTCTATAGTAATTATTTCGTGCCCTCGATATTCATCACGAGGCATAATGCCATCTACTTTCTTCCCCATCTACTTTCTTCCCCAGATACTTTCTTCTCCACTACTCATAGAATGTGCTTACCCTAGATATGGATGCGGTTGAAGAATGTACGACTACTTTACCAAACTCTGCAACATATGGGTCTGGTCTGACTGCTTCACGAACCTAGTGAAGACGTGCGGTTCGCTTCTGCTCCAACGGACTTAATTCAAGTGTAGTTCTGTTTTTCTCTGTTTATCCTAAGATCCGTGATTCTTGCGATGAGGCTCTAAGGGCAGAGTCGGTCCGCTCCTTTTCAAGTGAATAAAGAATGGAATCGACTCCACCCATGAGATTGTCTCTAGGTTCGCGAAGGCAACATAATAGAGAATTTTTTTTCTGTACTAATGCCTAGGCCTTTTTTTTAAACTATAGTAATGGCTAGGCCTTTTTTTAAACTATACAAGGTGTCCCAGAAAAAAGTTAACCGTACTTTGAATTAGTATAACTCAAAACCTATTAAAGGTTTTTGAGTCTTACAAAATATAACAAATTTAACAACTATTTATCTGTAGATTCTGGAAATTTCATTAAATTTCCTTTTACGATATTGATTAACTAATGAGTTTAGTGGAGGTTATCAAAATTATGTTTGCGCAAGGAAGTAAAATAATCAAACTTCGAAGTTTAAAATCAACAAATATATTTAAATCCATTTTTAACAAAAACATCTCTTCATATAGGTAATACAAATTCATTTTTTATTTTTTTTTATTTTCTAAGCACCGTTTCCTTCCACATGTCCTCTATTTTTTTCCAAGCACAGTTGCGCCTTTGCTCGCATTGATTGAACAACTTTTTTTATTAACTTGTGATTTTCCTTAAGTCTATTGAATTCACGTGTGATACTATCTCTTAACTGGTTGATGCTTTGTGGTAGAGTAGAATACACTTTATTCTTTAGATATAACCCATAAGAAATAATCGCACGGTGTTAAGTCAGGGGATCTTGGGGGCCATTCAATTGCATGATTTAGCGCGACAATGCGGTTGTCAAACGTTCCTCTTAGTTTTGTTCTTACAGCAAGCTGTCTATGAGCTGGTGCGCCGTCCTGAATCCACCCGAGTCTATTGAATTGATTGCCGTAAATCTGGCGGACTTCCGGGAAGATCCTTTCGTTGATCATGCTCAGGTAGACAGCACCATTCAAGTTATTCTCGTAAAACAATGGGCTGACAAGATAGCCATTCCCGCATATTCCGATCCGCAGAGACACTTTCTGCTGACAAATACGTGTGTCAAAGTTGAATGCTAGGAGGTGGTTCAGCGGGGCATATCACCGAATGTTATGGCTATTTACCTTTCCATTCATGAAAAAGGCTGCCTTGTCACCAATCACAATGTTCCAAGAAACGAGCAGGTTTATGGAGAAGTCATTCGACAAATTGTCTACGACGAGGAAAATCAGTTTCAAGAAGCTGGTGTCTTGCATGCATCTTATAGGGATGCCATTTGAAGTCATGTTTTATAATGCGGTTAAATGATGACTTTGACTGATACATGTAGATTTTGAAGAAGTGTCATCTAAACATTTTCGATATTTTCTGCCGTTCTTATGGTTCTCATACGACCCGAACGACCTTTATTTAGATTTAAGCAGGTTCCTTCATGTCGGTATTTGCGAACATTTCTCCAAATTGTGGGCTTGCTTGGTGGGTGCCAACCTGGAAAACGTTGTTCAAATGAATCTTGTACTTGTTTAATACTGCCAGTCTTAATAAAGTTTGTGACTACAAATACGTGTTGATCTTTTGCTAACTGCATGAAAAAAAGGTTCTATGGAAGTAAACTTTTACACAGGAACGCTTTGATTTGCTTAGTAAGCAATAATGACGAGGCCATACCACAGCGTGGTCAAAACCCACTGTAAAATGGCCTAGGCTTTGCTTGAAGAATCCCATGGTGACCTAGGCTACCTAGGCTCCCTACGCTTCTCTTGAAAGTGCGCGGTGGCCTAGCCTTCCTAGGCTTCGCTTCATTATTTTACTTCCTTGCGCAAACATATTTTGATAGCCTCCACTAAACCCATTAGTGTATCAATATCATAAAAGGGAATTTAATGAAATTCCAGAATCGACCGATAAATAGTTGTTAAATAACACACCTTTAGCAGGACCCAAAAATCTCGATTAGGATTTGAGTTATACTAATTCAAAGAACGGTTAACTTTTTTCTGGAACACCCGGTATAATGGTTAGGCTTTTTTTAAACTATAGTAATGGCTAGGCCTTTTTTTTAAATTATAGTAATGGCTAGGCCTTTTTTTTAAACTATAGTAATAGCTAACCTTTTTTAAACTATAGTAATGGCTAGGCCTTTTTTAACTATAGTAATGGCTAGGCCTTTTTTTAAACTATAGTAATGCTAGGTCTTTTTTAAACTATAAAAATGGCTAGGCCTTTTTTTGACCTATTGTAATAGCTAAGCTTTTTTTAAACTATAGTAATGGCTTGGCCTTTTTTTAAACTATAGTAATGGCTAGGCCTTTTTTAAACTATAGTAATAGCTAAGCCTTTTTTTAAACTATAGTAATGGCTAGGCCTTTTTTAACTATAGTAATGGCTAGGCCTTTTTTAAACTATAGTAATGGCTAGGCCTTTTTTTAAACTATAGTAATAGCTAAGCCTTTTTTTAAACTTTAGTAATGGCTAGGCCTTTTTAACTATAGTAATGGCTAGGCCTTTTTTAAACTATAGTAATGGCTAGGCCTTTTTTAAACTATAGTAATGGCTAGGCCTTTTTTAACTATAGTAATGGCTAGGCCTTTATTTAAACTATAGTAATGGCTAGGCCTTTTTTAAACTATAGTAATGGCTAGGCCTTTTTTTAAGCTATAGTAATTTCTAGGCTTTTTTTGAAACTCTAAAGATTCCTAGGCTTTTTTAAAGGTTGCAATGCATAGGCCTTCCTTAAGCTCAATGCCACCCATAAGGAAAGTCCACAAAACTGGGGAAGGGGGGGGGGGCTACATGATCTACATGAAGGGCAACGTTTACACCGTATGAATATTATTTTCTCTCTATCAGTTCGAAATGCTCGTGAACCACTTCGGGGCAGAAATGTTGCCGAAGATGAAAAGAGGTTCTTTAGTGCAATGTTAAGCGCATAAAACAATGGTTTGATCACAAACAAAAATATATTCCTACTCCTGGACGTTGTCTCCAACAGCGGGAGATTTAGGGTTTACATTTAGTGAGATGTGGAAGGAGTTATTCATTATGAGACCCTCAATAATAATCAAACATTAAATTAGACCTTAGACCTATTTGTTCAACAATTGCAACCTTCAAATTTTCAACAATTGCAACCTTCAAATATTCACCAATCGCAACGTTCAAATGTTCAACGATCGCAACGTTCAAATGTTCAACAATTGCAACGTTCAAATCTTCAACGATCACAACGTTCAAATGTTCGACAATTGCAGCGTTCAAATGTTCAACCATTGCAACGTTCAAATGAAGCTCTTGAACAAAAACAACATTCTCCGCTCAAGCGAAAAGGTGTCCTTCACCACGAGAAAAATTGACCGCTTCAGGTGGGGAAGTTCTTCTTCCTCAGCCTCAACTCTGAGTACCAGAGAAGGAGATTCAATCCTCTCTGTGATCAGAACCACGATGAGAGACCATTATCAATAATGGTGGAAACAACTTTGCCCAATAAATGTTATTAGTCACGTATACGCAACTCTATAAGTCGGTCAGTGTGTCGGGTGGTCGCCATTTTACTTTTCAATGAGTTTTTGAAAGTTTTGAAGGTCTTAAGTAAGGTCGGGGGATTTGTTTGTTAATTGATAATTCGTTTGTTAATTAAATCTTCTTTTTTTTTCAAAATTATTGAAATAATTGAGAGCACGCGACTTAGGTCTGTTGATCTTGTTTTTTGTACATCGAAAATTATTTTACTGTCTTAAAAAACAACAACCCGACGTTAATTTCCTAAAAACCTACATATATATGATTTTCTAATAGCTTACACGCACAGATGATTACATAGTGTTCATAACTTCCCCAATAATTGAATTCAGTAAAACCGATTATGTGAGATGTAAAATTTCTTCAAATGGTTTTCTTGAAATTTGAGTTATCATAATTAATGTTGATAGAATTTTTGTCTGCTGCTCTTCAAGGCCAGCGTCCTTCCAAGAGCACCCTTCTACCAACAAAAGAAGGATTTCACAGAAGACGTGCGTCTTCGAAACCCGCTTAAAGGCCGCAAGGGAGGGGAAGGAAGCGTCTACTAGCAGGGAGATACTCGTATGAGAAAGCCAGGTCAACTAAGCAGCACAGACGAGTTCTTCATCCTCCTCATCATCATTTCAGGCATTTATATCCCATGTTGAGAGAAACCATTTCTCATTATCCGAATTTTTGTCTGTCTTGTGCAATTCGTTTCCAATTTTTTTTTATCATATTTTTTAAGATTAGCTCTCCATCTTGCTTTTAATCTTCTCTTTGGTCGGCTGTTATCAAGTGGAGTCCAATCACTAATTTTGCTGGTCCATCTCTCTTCTTGGAATCTTTCCACATGGCCTGCCCAACTCCATTTCATGTTTCTCATAGCTTCCACTATATCCTGGAGTTTCGTTTGTTCCCGTATCTAAATGGCTGAATTTCTTTCAAACCAAGATATCCCCATCATAGGACTAGAGGAATATAAACTAAGAAGGTGCAAATCTAGAACGGAGAAGATAGTAGGGTGCTGCGATGTTTAAGATCTTATATGTGAAGAGGGTCTTGAAGGCAAATCTTGATCAAATGAGCAGCCAGTGCAGTTCATGAAACAGGGAGGTTACACGAGAGAACTTACCCGGTGGAGAAGAATACGGGCTGCATAGGTTGAACAAATTGAACGAATCGAAGAGTGGAAACATGCGATCCAGAGAAGGAAATTATAGTAATCGAGGCAGTAGTTAACTAAAACGTAGTTAGCAACCTCGAAACTATTGCGGCTAAATTTACTGATAAATCAGAGAATAAATTTGTAGACATTAGCAGCATAAGTTTTAAGTGATATCCAACTATCAAAAGTGACACTAAGATTTATATCATTGTCTGAAAAGACAACTGAGGAGCCATCGAGATTATGGGTCGTTCCAGAGACACCTCGGAATTCACACAAAGAATGAATAACAGTATGATCGACAGTATCGAATGCTATCGAGAGATCGAGAAGTACCGGAATGAAAACTGGTCACCACAACCGCCAGACGAAAGTGGTCAGTTCCATGTACGAGAGCTAATTCGATGTGTCACCTTTGAAGCCAGACCGGAAGATTTTTGTGAGTAACAGAAAGTTTAGATTTATTTGCATCTATAGAGCTGAATGCAGATTTGACTAATTTTTGGAGGATTTTTCTACCTACCTCAACAGTCTGAATGAGGACATATTCTTCTTCCCCATTATATGTGGTGATCTAAACTTATTGGTTGGTATACCAGATGATTTGAAGAATACAAAATTCCGGGAAGTATTAGACATCAACAATATGAAAGTCTGGGACTCACCTATTACCACGACAACCAATCATCAATTAGATATTTATATTACAGATACTCACTGTGCCTTGTTGTCGAATATTCAAGTTAAGCCGTTCTTGTCAAATCTTCATCACCTGGTTGCATTAGACATAAATGTGGAAAATAAAATGCCTTCACCTAATTCCTTAACTTTCAGAACCACCAAAGATTTTAACCCGGATACTTACCTTGATACTTGCATCTCTTTACTGGAGACTGAAAGTAACAGTGACTGTACTTGTGGGATCATTCCAAGAATTCTGAAAAGAGCCTGTGTGGACTGTATGACAGAATCCTACAATAGAATTTTTAATAAATAATATGAAAGGCTATGTCCTATCATCACAAAAGAGACTAGAAGAACTGACGATCAACAATGGATTAACAATGAAATTATTGAAGTGAGAAAGATGAGGAGATTGAAAGAAGCGAAGTGGAGAAAAAATAGAAATAATGATACCAGAAGATAATTTGTTACAGCCAAAAATGAAGTATACAAATTAATGAGAAAACACAACCAAACTACTATAGAAATAAAGTTACTAAACATGCCAAGGACTCCAAAAAGCTCTACAGCTTCCTTGATCAAGTCACTGGAAAATCAAAGGACAAGACTCTGCCAGTGAATAATAATGAAGAGGATTTAGCCAACAAATTTGCAAAATACTTTGAAGAGAAAATTAACATTATTGTTGATGAGCTAAACATACCTGATGATGTAGGTCAGGTATATGAACTTGTGTTACCACATCCACCTGTACCACCAGAAGGACTTACCAATTTTGGTGAGGTTAACTCAAAGCTTGTGACTGATACCATAAGCAACCTAAAGAAGACCCACAATTACAATGATCCATTCCCTATCTCTCTTGTTCTTGGCTCGGCAAATTATCATAAATTGGTCATTATTTTCACTAATATTACAATCTTAGTCTCAAGTCTGAAAAATTTCCACTGTCTGAGAAGGCTGCGATGATACATCCACTCTATAAAGGAGAAGGCAATGCAAATGAGTACAAATACTATAGGCCTGTCTCGAACTTATCATTTTTCATCAAAGATTATTGAAAAATGTGTCTTACAGCAATTCAATGATTATCTTTCATTGAACAATGTTCTTCCTGAATGCCAGTCAGCTTACCGCCCAAATCACTCAACGGAAATGACTCTGCTTGCAGTGCTTGATGAGCTACTTACATCTTTGGATGAATGTAAAATCTCTTTAATGTTTCTTTTGGACTTGTCTGCTGCTTTTGATACTGTTGCTCATGATCTACTCTTGAAGGATTTAAGGAATATTAGAGTCGGGGGCAAGGTATACTAATGGTTTTCCAGTTATCTGAAGGACAGAACATATAGAGTTCAAATCATTGATAAATTATCTGAGTCGAGGTCACTTATTAGGGGTGTGCCTCAGGGATCAGTGCCTGGCCCTATCCTGTTCCTTATATACGTGAAGCAACTGACAAATATATTCCAAAGGTTCGGCATTGAACACCAACTCTTTGCAGATGATAGTCAGGGACAATATATCATCATTGTGGTTAACCTGAGCATTGCCCAAGTTGTTGACCTTATTATGACCATCAAATACTGGCTAAAGAAGAAATTTCAAAAGTTAAATGAGGATAAGACCAAATTGATGCTTGTGGGATCGAAAAAGAACCTGACTCGTCTTAGCAGAGAATATAGCTTGGAACACATTATGATCAATTCTCACCAAGTAAAAGTTGAATCTATGGTTAAGAATCTTGGTGATCTCTTTGATGAAAATCTGACTTTTAGAGATCAAATAAATGGGGTGGTCAAGGAAAAAAATTACCATCTGAGAAATATTTATTTCATAAGAAAGTTCTTGAACAGAAACTGCCTTAAGATGTTGACAGCAAACCACATCCTCACTAGGTTAGATTACTGCAACCCTTAACTATTACCTACCAAACAAACTCCTGAAACGATTACAAGTTGTAATGAATAAAAATGCAAGACTTGTAACAAATACCACCTTAACAGACAGTCACACATAGCCTGATAAATCTACATTGGCTACCACTCAAAGCACGAGTCGAATACAAGTTATGTTGTATAATTCATTTGGCATTAGAAAATAAATGTCCAGCTTACCTATTTAGACACCTTTCCAGAAGAGATGGTCTTCGTATTCAACTCATTGTCCCACAAATTAATCTTGAATACGGGAAAAGATCTTTCAGATACTGTTCAGCCAAACTGTATAATAAATTACCGCAGTCCATCCTAAATTCGACGAAAATGGAAGTATTTACGAAGAAGTTGAAGATGCACCTACCTATTTACCAAGGCATACGATTTAACAGACCAAACGATAAATGCGCCATATAAAGTATAATGCTATTCATTTGCCTAACTAAGTAATTTTGAGGGCCCGCCCGCCTGATGAACCAGAAGAGTTTCGAATGGAGGGCCACAGAAATAAACTCCACGAAGTAAGAAGTAAGATATGTGATCTCGGATTAAGGCCTTCAAAAACTAGCCTACCGGGTCGTCTGGGCTTAGGTTAGTTTTTTTTAAGGATGAGATGGCCAACAGTGTGTTTGAAAATCATATTTTACCACTCCAGTGGTGATGGAGGAGATGAAGATACGAACGAAGTAAACAGAACAGGGAGGAACATTCAGACTCAGAGAGAGAGAGAGAGAGAGAGAGGAAAAATGTTAGTTCTGTATTTGACACTGGGGCGGGAGAGTGCGCCAAACAGAGGAAATCCCCGAACGGATATCAATTGAACACAGTAATCCAGATGTGATTGTACTGCAGACTTAGAGAGCCTAAAAATTGTTTTAGAGTCTCTAGATTTAAATCTTCTTAAGATGTAACCTTAATTTGACTGCCATTTCCTTGCACATTAGGGACACATTTTCACTAAGTTAGATTATTTGAAATTGTCACACCTATGTACATCTGAGAACTTTTTATTTTAGGCATTACTTGTAAGGCTGTATGTTGTTTTGTGTTAGGGTTCTTCTCCTTTCGTAAATTTAATTTGTTAAAACTTATTTTATTCAAATTAAAGATTATTAAATTCAGCCTATACATATGTTGTATCAAGATCTTGGAATATTTTAGCATCATTTAGACATGAATATAGTTTTTATGAGACGTTTATTGTGGAGTCCCACTTTGGACGTGAATTACATTTAATGTCAAGCCTTTTACAAATAAATGACATTCAATGCCTACTAACTAGTCTTCACAATTCAAATACATTTGATTCCTACTAGCCTTGCACAATTCAATTACATTTGATGCTGAGCCTTGTACAATTAATTTACATTTGATGCCTACTAGCCTTACACAATTCAATTACATTTGATGCTGAGCCTTGTACAATTAATTTACATTTGATGCCTACTAGCCTTACACAATTCAATTACATTTGATACCTACTAGCCTTGCACAATTCAATTCAATTTGATACCTACTAGCCCTACACAATTCCATTAAATTTGATGCCAAACATTGTAGAATTAAATTACATTTGATGCCTTACACAATTTATTTACATTGTATGCTCATGACTCTGCACAATTCATTTACATTTGATACCTTACCATGTAGAATTAAATTATATATGATACCTACTAGCTTGATGTTTAGCCTTGTCCAATCAAATTACATTTGATGAAGAACCTTGTACAATTAAATTATAGTTGATGCCTACTAGCCTTGCACCATTGAATTGAATTTAATGCCTACTATCCTTGAACAAATAAATTACATTTGATGCCTAGCCATTTGCAATTAAATTAGATTTTATGCCTAATATCCCTGCGTAATTAAATTACATTTGATGCATACTAGCCTTGCGCACTTAACTTACATTTGATGCCTAGCCTTGTAGAATTAAATTACATTTGATGCCTAGCCTTGTAGAATTAAATTACATTTGATGCCGAGCCTTGTAAAATTAAATTACATTTGATGCCGAGCCTTGTAAAATTAAATTACATTTGATGCCTACTAGCTTTACACAATTCAATTATATTTGATGCCTAGCCTTTAAAATTAAATTAAATTTGGTGCCTATTAGTTTGCACAATTAAATTAAATTTGATTCATACCATCCTTGCACAACTCAATTACATTTAATACCTAGCCTAGCACAATTAAATTACATTTGATGCCTACTAGCTTTGCACAATTCAATTTCATTTGATGCCTAACCTTGTACAATTAAATTAAATTTGATGCCTACTAGCTTTGCACATCTCAATTACATTTGATGCCTAGCTTCGAACAATTGAATGACATTTGATTTATAGAAATTGCTTTTACCCATTTAGCTTCATTGAGGAAAATTTGGTGGCCGAGTTTATCGAAAACTTTTAATAAATCTAGATCTACAACATCTACATTTTACCCTTGCATTACAGAATTAAGTATTATTGTAAAATTCAATCAACTCAGTTAAACAAAACTTTTTGAGGTCCTGTTGGAAACTATAAGGAATTATTACTTTCAACAATTCAATTCTATATAAAATTTCAGGGGTTTTTTATCACATGTCGTCCTAAGGATATTGACCGGTAATTTTCTGGATGATTATTAGCTCCTTTTTTTATTTATAGGGATAACGTGAGTTTCCTTCATAATGTCAGAACGTGTCTTTTCGGTCTCTAGCGGTTGGAATGTCTCGTTTCGGTCTCTAGCGGTTGGAAAGTCTCGTTTCGGTCTCTAGCGGTTGAAATGTGTCTTTGTTGGCCCCTCGCAACTCTTGGGTTTATGGGAAGTCGAATATTTGATCATAAGTCGGCTCCGGTGTGATGCCCCGTCAATCAAAGCTTCTTGTTGGTCGGGGAGGCGGGGGACACAATGGGAATTATGCAATTAGGTTATCCCAGAAGTTTTGGGAATCATTTGTATTAGTTAAAGTTTAGAATTATTAAAGTGAATTATTATTCTAGTTATCCAGTTATATCTATCTTCCTTAGAAAAATAAATACTTATCACAGAACAGCAGATATGTGAGATGCATATTTCTGTAAGAAAATGAGATTTATTTCTCACATTTAAAGCATGATGAACAACGATGAAGTAACAATGTGTGAAAAACAACTGCAGATGCTTATGCGTGCAGATCTCACAGTGACGATTCCTTAGACGCGCGGGAATACTTCAGTTGCCCCCGACTAAGGTCCATCTCTTAGGCCCGCAGTCTCCCCGAACTTGTATGACCGGACATGGTACTCCCGGAAATCCGATACGCCGTGTATCTGTAGGTTTTCTCAGTTGTGTATGTTTGTGTGTGTATGTGTGTGTAATGGCCATGATGTGAATATGTATTGAACTGTATCGAGTTCTTGTTGGCAGGGGAGCAGATGCCTGTATCGGTCATGCCAAAGCGGCATTTGTCTGGTAACCGCACCGAAGCCTTGCCAAGCCGAACAGCGCTTGACGTGGGGAAGTTGTTTCTTCTGGGTTGATATCCGGTGGAATGGCGTTGATAAGGTGATTCAGACTGAGATTAGATGTTGTGTTGTCTGTGTGTGTATTTGTGCGTAACGGTGGCCTGGTTTCGAGGAGGGGGTATTTCTAGGAGTATCTCTGTATAGTATGTAGTTGGGGAGTGTGAAGGAGGATTTAGGGCTTGTATGTAATAACATAGGTGATATGGGCTTCGCGTATTATGAAGAAATTGCGTTCCGCGGAGGTCAACATGGGGCATCATGGGCTTGACTCTGGTTCTGAGTGTAGGTGGTTGATTGGGAGTGATCCAGGTAAACTAAGTAGCAAGGCGAGTCGTTTGTTTTTTAGGCCTTGTATGTAATGGGAAGGGTGACATGGGTTTCGCGTACTGTAGAGAAATATCGTTGCCTAGGTGGTCCTTTATGGCCACGCCCTTTGTTTCAATTTAAGTGATTCTTTGAGGAGTGGCGTGTACCCTGCTGGGGCAAAGTGCTTTGTTTGGGATCTTCTGCCCCAGTGTATTGAGGTTAGTGGATGCTAGATTCGGTGCCAATGCTGTACAGGGAGGGCCGAGAGAGGGAGAGATATGGCGCTTGTAAGTGTGGGCCAGGGATTCCTTGGATTACCCGAATGTAGTCCTTGTCAATGCTTGTAGTGTGTCCTTTTTCTTCGTTTTACAGACCGACGAATATCCTAAAAGCCACTCGAGGTTAGTAGGCAAAAGAAAAGGGAGAGGAAAGAGGATCAGAATGGACGGTAAAGGGGATATAAATTAGGGGGATATGAAGTAGGTGTTATAAATTAGGGGGATATGAAGTAGGTGTTATAATTTAGGGGGATATAAATTAAAGAGCATAAATTAGATTAAGGAGATATAAATTATATATCCATTATTTGAGTTAATCATTGTAGAATGTGAGGTTGGGATTCTGAGGAATGGATGTCATGGGAGGGAAATGGTTAAAAGAGTGGAGGAGACTACTGATCCATACTGGACTATATTGTGTGTGTGTGTTGATTCCTTGTTGTAGTGTATTAGTTAAACTTAAACAACTGTTCTGTCTAGTAGATTTGCTGGTGAAGATGTGTCTTAGTAGTGTCTCGAGGGCTTTATCTGTCTTTTGTTACTATTACACTCCTGCGTAGTGATTTGAGTTGGTTGAAGCTTTTCAGTACATTTAAGCTTGGTGATATAAGTGAGTAACAGTGCTTCTTGAGTACAATAGGATGCATCGAGATGGGATGTGTGGGTGTGTTTTATGTAATACTTGACGTGGAGGGAGTGTAGTGTAGGGAATAGGGAGGTGAGATGCGTGGTTAGTTTGGGTTGAACATGGCCATTATGTGAGATTTGAAGACGTTTGGAACTATAGTTATGGGAGATGGAGTGATTAAAGAGGGTGTCGAGGCCTCGTGAACATAATCGTATGTGTTTTAGTTGAATTTTGCCCACCACATAGACTAGGATGCAATTTCCGTGCTGAATTGTGTGGCTATGTCGTTGTCTATTTGTTTGGTTGTAGCAGATAATAAGGTAGCAATTGTATGGGTATGTAATGGTTTATTGCTAGTGTTTGGTTGTGGTAGGTAGCAAAGTTATAAGTGTCATCGGAGATAATTATTTACAAATGTTTTTGTTACTTTTGTTTTTGCCTTAGCAGTGAGTATTTTTTTTTGTGGTAGTGGCTTATATTAATTTTTAAAAATATTTATCCTATTCGTTGGCTAAGAAGCAAAGAGTAAAGTGTAATTTTGGCTAATATGTCATGGTTGATAGTCGCCAGTTGAGCGCCTAAAATAAAAAAGACTAAGTTGTTAACAGCCACTCTAAAAGTGTTAACAGCAACTCTAAGAAACGGAGTCCTTGGCCGTTGCTGAAGAGATATAAACATATAAGGCTAAATTTGATGAGAGGCTTCAGAATCTTTTCGGGAAGCACAACTTATGAATCTTGACGGTAACAAGGGAAAAGAATTAACAAAACAAAATGAAGTTTATTTATTATTTATGTTTTTTCCTTCTGTGACCGATCTTGTTTCTATATATCCCCCTTTTGTTATTTTTATATTCATTTTCTGTTTTCTATTTCTAGGACTCTTCTCACTTTGTTTACATTTTATTGAAGGGATGGTAGCTTGTGCACGGAAACACGGAGTATGCGATTCTTTATTCATTTATTTCACTTCTCTCGTTGCACTTTCTTCCAATTACTGCTTCTACTTCCGCTGAAAAGTATCATTCTTCTTTAGTTCCTCGATTGAAACTTTAGGGGCCAACGGGCAGTAGGGAGATTCTCAACCGCCTGTAATTCATGCATCACATTTTATTATCCCAAGCGTTAATCACACTTTCGAAAATGGACTGTTGATATTTTAATAAGATAATAATATCTTAATGGGATAATCATATTTTAATGATATTTTATTAAAATATTCATATTTTAATAAGATAATGATACTTTAATATGATTTAGCGTCCAAGGAATTACTGTAATCCAAATAAATATTGGGGTTCAGGGGTGGTGGAGAGAACATCATGCTACCCCCGGGGGACATTTTACAGCACTATAGATTGCAGTAGCTCTCCCCCGACGGGAAATTCGGCTATAATTGGGTTAATGGTGAGGAGTGATATGCAAACTTGTGAGGGGGATCAAGAGGGTGAGCGGAAGAAATAAATCTCCAGAGAGAAGAAGATTGTGGGGGAGGGGGTGAATATGAGGGAGAGACATAGCGGGAGTAATGTGAAGAGGAAACTACTTAGGGCACTGTGCACATGGGAGGAACCTATGCCACCAAGTGCTCTTCGCTTTTCGGGCCACAGCGCGAACCACTCAGCTATTGTTTCACTTTCTTTAACGAGTAAATGAGTTTATATTATTTTATTCCGTTTGTTCCCTCTCTCTCTCTCTCTCTCTCTCTCTCTCTCTCTCTCTCTCTTCCTCTTTCTTCATCTATGCTCATAAAAAGACGATATCCCTTGTGTATCACCTTTCCTTATTCCTTATGGGTTATTATGCATCTACCGTGTTATTGTGATTTCTCGTATATATATATATATATATATATATATATATATATATATATATATATATATATATATATATATATATATATATATATATATATATATATATATATATATATATATATATATATATATATGTGGGGTTGGGGGAGTGTGTGTGTGTGTGTGTGTATAACAGCAGAGCAATTTTCCCAAACATAATAAATAAAAGAAAGAAAGCAAGTAGTCCGGGCACCGCCTCCCGTCTCTCATTCAACTTCGTTAAAACACTCAAATTTTGGCGCCAGACGACGTGAATATTTTTGGCGCCAACAAGAATTACCTGCAGGAGGCGACATCCGCTTTTTCGAGGCCAAACGCTTCCCCGTTCACGTACATGCCCGTGAATGACTAGGTAGTCACGATGGATGTGAGGGAAAGTTCACACACAATGGAGTTTATCTTAAAATGTCTGTGTGTAGAGAACGTAGGATGACGCACATCGGATACCCGCGGTTCTTCTGTACAGACACGTGTAGGAGATCAAGAAATGCGCTCTCTCGCTCTTCTAAACTGAAGAATATTCTTACCGCGTTCTTCTCATATTATTTATTCATTTTGATCTTTCCTGTTTTATATATATATATATATATATATATATATATATATATATATATATATATATATATATATATATATATATATATATATATATATATATATATATATATATATATATATATATATATATATATTCACTCTTTATCCCTTCCCGTCTGGCTCTATCTCACTTCCTCTCTTCCTCTCTTAGAGTTTCCGCACTTACTCTGGCTTCATTTTGGAATTTTCGCAACCTCTCTTTTTCTTAAACTCCCCCAGTAGTCTCCTCTTTAATCTCTTCGTGCATACATTGTTTCGACGCCTCGCCTAATTCCTGCGAATTTTCGAGAACGAGAAACCACGGATGAATGCAATCAATCTTGTGGATTTAAAATCCAATGCTTCTTGACTGGCTTGAAATAACACCACAACCATGAGCGGTAAGATGTGCGTGATTAATCTAGCTTAAGCGAAATTAAGCTGTCCCATTCGATCCTCGAGGTCACTTTGGGGCGAAAGCGACGCTTTTCACTATCTTACTGTAAAAGTCGTTCTGTCACCAATCAAAAGGGATGACCCAGTTGGGCCTGAGTTTGGTCGTGGGAGCGGAGATCCAGGGCATTCATTATTTCTCGTCAGACAAAAAGAAGGCAGTGAAATTTAGCATTCGCTATTAACTCTTGTAAACAAAGACATTCCTATAAAAAATACAGTTTAGCAAATACAGTGATAAAGCGAATAAAACAACAACAAAAACTGAACCAAAGTGCGATCCCAGGACGTTTTCACAATAAGATCAATTCTAAAAAAGATTAAAAAAGGAAGTGAAAATTACAATGTAATTTATCTGTGGCTCTATTTTCGAGACAGTGATTATGGCTAGAAAACTTAGACGTAAACCAATGAGATATCTAACCCTCTTTTGCTCTACAATTCTAAATATCTGCATCCGAAAGATACACACACGCATGGATTCTCACTATCAACTTCAATGCGCGTTTATCTGTATCTCTAAGACGCTCGATCTGTTCGTGCGGCCACAACGTTGTTCGCTCATAACTAACGGCCATTCATGCGTGCGCGTAAACTGCCGGGCGCGCGCGGTGAAACGTTTACTGATTGTAAGTATATCATATGATATTAAATGATAGGGAGAGTGCGCAACTCTCCTGAATCTGCCTTCACCCCACGAATAATAATAATAATGAGCAAGTAAAGATATTTTTGTGCCACAAGATAAGAATTTCCAACACTCTGCATCTGTATTTATTTGCGACAGGACTTTTTATCCCGGGCAACGCCGGTGGACCTTTGGTGGCATCAAATATAGTAAACAAAAGATTGAAATTGATCATGGCAAATAAATCATCCTAATTTTGATACTCATTTGATTATTTATTTTAATTTACCACGTAGTGGATGTTGGGTATTAGAAGAATGGGGGCAAAGTATGGGGTAGAGAGTAAAATAGGATTAGAAGTGTAAGTAATGAGAAAGAGACGAAAATAACGGTTTCGATGAAGTTCGGTCCGTTGGGCAGCATATATAGCAATAGGTCGATTTCGCTAGAGCGAAGAAGAAGAAGAAGAAGAAGAAGAAGAAGAAGAAGAACTACTAGAGAATGAGGACGAGAAAATACAGCCGGATCCACTCAAGGGCAGCCGGGAAAAGAATGGAGCTTATGGAAGGTCTTTCAAAAAACACAACTATCGGAGCTCAACCCAGATTAGTTTTCTTGCGTTAAAATTGCCGATAATTCTAATTTTGTCTCAAATTATTGCTACATACTTATTTATACGTGCACAAAAATAAAATCATGCTTTATTTCGATTCGTTCTACGATTACAGATACATACATATACCCTTGTGCATTTATAATTCATGCCCGTTTAATCTACTAGAACTCCACGCTAGTTGCACTTCCTAAATACACATTCACAACACGGGGACAAATGGGAAAGATTTTCCCTCGCAGGTCATCGCTTGCTAGGGGTGAATTGTGAATATAAGAATGAGGAAAGTGCAAAAGAAATATGAATAACACATTTATGCATATTTTTCAAACTGATAAAATCACTGTTTTTTTCCCCATTTTCCTCGCTACCTTTCTTGCTCGTTCAAGTAGACGTTTTCATCTGTGGTTTCTTTTAGGCAATATTTACGTTGGAAATATATTCAGGAAGTTGATTTATAAAGAGATTATTATTATTATTTAGACTAACTGAGGCCCCGCTGGGAGTCAGGAGATAGAACACTCCCGAAGTATCAGAGAGGCGCAACAGTCAGGGAAGAAACTTAAATTTATAATAAAAGAAATAAAAGTTAATCTTAACAGTTTGAATTATTAATAAAAAAAAATCAATGTTTTCCTTAAAAGAATTTACACGTTCAGACCCAATTATAGAATCAAAACGATCCTCCCGCATAAAACAATACTTTAGGATAAAAGAACACGAATACAGCTAGGTCCTACTTACACTAAATGACTAGGCCTTATTACTGTTACTTGAAGACAAATACATAAATTGCATGCATCGTCCTCATACAACAACATACGGTGGATGTAAATAATCCCTAAGGGGATGTTTAATGTTATTTTTGACTTGATATAAATATGGCAGAGAGGACACATTTCTACGATGATGAGTCGAGTTGAAGATCAGGAAGCATAAATTTAAGTTGTCTAGCTGCTTTATCGAGTAAATTAAGTGGCAATCAGCAGGAAAAGACCACACAGCAGAGCAATATTCAAAGTAAGATAGTATAAATGAATAATATAGTTCTTAAAACAATGTTGGCATCATTAAAAGTTTTATGACTACGTAATATTCCTGATTTTTGCGCAATAGAGGATACCATACTCCATAACTGGGCTTCAAACGCCACTTCGTGATCAGTGATCACACCCTGCAAGTTAGGCAGATCAGTAGTCAATAATGAGCCTACTAACACTCAGAGGAGGATCAACAGATTCTTAGTCCTAGACCTCCCTATACCCCGGCAGATTCAGAAACATACTCCATGAAGAGTACCATTTAGAGATTTTTGCAAAGGGTATATTAAGAGAGCCATAAATATTAGATCTCTCTAAGGGTGAAGGAACTTGTAACAATGAAGTCGAATCATCTAGTAAGCTAGCAGATGATTCCGCAGTCCTTCCCAAAGTTCTTCTGTATAAATTGTGAATAAGACAAGACCTACAACACTGCCTTGTGGGACTCCAGATAATACAGAAGTCAGTGTACTAGATTTTGCATCAACACCAACTCGATGCTGACGATTCGACAGGAATTCAGTGAGAATTGTCAGGAAGTTATCGCAATCTCCAAATTCTTTATGGTTTACACGATCGAAAGCAGAACTGGTCTAATGAAACAACCTTAGCCTCATGACCGCAATTAAGTGATGACTGTAAGTTATGGACTAGAGAGCTTAATGTATCAAAAGTCAACACACTTTCTAAATCAAAATTGCATATATGATAACATGCCAAATATATAATTAAAACGGTTAAATCGTCTGACAATAATCTTTTCAATTTGATTTACAAAATTGGAGTAATAGAAATGGGTCTGTACTCCTTGGAGGGTGAGCCTTTTGGAATAGCAGTAATATTGGCCATCTTCCAACAGGACGGAAATATACCATACCTGAGAATGTCAGGATATAGGGCTGATAGTTTAAGTGCTAGGACAACAGATATTATTTTTAAAGAATAAAGGAAAAACACCATGTGGATCTACCCCCTCCATTTACATAGCAGTCCACCTCAGAAGATTCGAAATAAAAATATGAAAGCTTAGTAATAAGACAACAAGTAGCTGGGAGGTCTAATTCCTGCTCAACCTGTTTCTACTGAAAGGTAGACAGAAGTAGAACAGCTTTCTCTAGGGAAGAGCATGCAGCCGACACGTCATCCATTTGAAGAGGTGGAATGGAGGAACTACTGCCAAAAAATCCCGATTTTAGGCTATTCCACTATTTATGTGAGTTATTAGAATTAGTCAGGTCATCTCTTATGTGAGCATTTAATTCAATTTAAGCCTCGTCATAATTAATAAAAGTACTTCTTACAGATTGACCAGGTAGACTATTTCACATTTCTATAATTTTCTAACATAAGAAAAAAAATAGTCCACAAAAGACTAACCATTAGCCTATCCGAGACAGCTCCTGTTCCCATCACACAGTTTAGTCCCACCTATCATCCTCATCCATAAATATTTCCAATATATTCTTAAAACTCCGCAGGGAGGACGCTTCTATCACATGCCTAGTGAGCCTATTCCATTCATCTACCACTCAATTTGTAAACCTATTTGCTATTTCTATCAATCTGTTGCTTAAACCTAAATTGTCAAGCTTAAACCCATTGCTACATGCCCTATCCCGTTCACTAGAATTAATAACCTTACCAATGTCTCCACTATTATAACCTTTTACCCACTTGAAGATTCAATCAAGTCCCCTCGAAGTCTTCTCCTTTCGAACCATCAAGATTTAGTTTCCTAAGCCTTTCACCATAAGGTAAGCTCCACAATCCATGAATCATCTTAGTCATCCTTCTTTGCACAGACTAAAGCAAGCCAATATCCATCCTCTAATATAGTGACCGAAATCGCACCGTATAGTTAAGATGAGGCCTAACTCATGCCAGGCACAGTTTCAGAATGACACCAGCACTCCTATTACTTACACTCCTCCCAATAAACCCAAATAACCTATTAGCTCTATACCTAGCATTTAAGCATTGTGTTCTAGGCGAAAGAAATTTTGTGTTATGGTCATGTTTATGCGCTTGTTTACCAAGTTAAATCCATCTTGGCAATTGTTTACCTTATCATCCATCTCGACCAATAGTCTATAATAAATTTTACTGAACCCTTTTAGTAATTTAAGCACACCACTTAGTTGGTTACGTTAGTCTAAGGCTCGAAGTCTTCCTTCGTATAGTTTATTCCTCGCTTGGGAATTAATTTAAGTTCTAGCAGCGTTTAATGCTTTATTAATGTGCAAATACAAAATTGAACAATTTACCTGAGATGATGACAGATATCGAGTTTCATAGTGATGGAATGATATCTTTCAGCTTAAACGTAAATTTCCCAGCATACCGTTAATTTTATTAGAAGCTCCGTGTATTGTTTCGACCTTTTGAGGTCTTCCGAAATTAAGACCCTCCCCCTTTCCTACATCCCTATCTTTATCAATCGCCTCCGGAATTTGTCCGTTTAATTAATAATCCTATTTTAAAGTTCGACATCTTAAGTACATGGCCTTGCATTTACGTATATTAAAATGCATCTGCCATTTACTTTCCATCAATACCACCTTACACCTACAAACCAGTAAAAGCCATCCGGAATTCATCCAAGATCCAAACATTTACATCTTATTTACTTTATCATCAACCACAAAGTTGATTTACGGACTTTGAAATCTATTAAAGTTCGAGGAGCTGAATACTGGACCGAAAAGCTGGGCGAATATTCGACTGCGTAGCATTGCCTTACTTCCTTCTGAAGAGCGTTGTAATCTCACGCGTGCTTAAGAACTACAGACTTTTGAGCCTCGCCATCTAAGAACGCGACTGTCCTGGGAGTCATTAGGATCCCAGTTAATTTGCAAAGATTTTCATATAATCTTTACGCTGCGAGTGATGAAGTAAAATGATGGCCTAAACACCTCATTGCTCCCATCCACCGCCCTGCATGGTAACCTGCTCGGATGACTGCCCTTCATTAATTTCGTCTTAACTATGTCGGCCGCTTGGACTGACATAATTAAGGGCTTGCGTGGAAACTGCTTTGAGGCCTATCCCAAAGCAGAAGCACAAGTCAGATATTTTCTCGAATCTGGGACAAAACTGCGAGTCCCGGACGGAGGAGAAATCCTCATCGCCCGGGGGACCCGGCCAGAATCATAGAGGGAAATACTCCCGTCTCTATGTAGTTGGATGCAGTTTTGGCGTACGGTACCCGTGAGGGGGTGGCAAAAACTTAGCGGTCGTTGATTCGGCCGCTATGCATTAAGTCCACCAAGCTCAACCCTCTGAGGTCCCCACTCGAGAACCATCCCCCATCCATCATCACCCATCATCCCGGCACCATCCGAGCGGGGAAACAACAGGAAACTGGACGGGAGCGTTCTTCTCATATCGAAGTCAACTCCAACCCTTGACTCTACCTCCTTTACTACTTCTGACATCACTTTTTACACCCATAACATAATAACTACACATTTTTTACAGAGGAAGAAAAGAACAGCAAGAAAGAAAAAAGAAGACGCCCACGACGATGGAGGCCCTCCCTAAGAGGGTCCCCATACGAACCATAGCTGGAAAAAAGACCCCCGAGAAGAAAACCGTGTGCCAATCCTTATTTTTAAATTTAAGGATTGCACTGATCAAGCTCATTGACATCCCAAATGGTTTCTTTGCTATATGCGGTGAGACCAAGGACATAGACCGGCTCCTATCTGATGAAGGGGCCGAAGTGCTAAGGGAGATGGACTTGGAAGCCAAAACTCCACCAGCGATCTCTGCAAACAGGAGTATTATCTGCCGAAAGATGAAGAGCTGGGTGGGAGAGAACTCCCCCGCAGACATAAAAATAGACTGCGTGACGGAGACGCCGAGATCACCGAAGAAGAGATCCTTGGCGCACTCCGCTCATTCCGACAAAAAGCACCAGGCCAATCGGGGCTTACGAAGGTAAACTTCGAAAAGGCACCAGCTAACATCATCGAAGGAATGAGACGTATTTTTAACGCATGTCTGAATACAGGGTACTTTCCAGATGCTTATAAGACGGCAAAGATGATCTTCTTGCCCAAGCATGGAAAGGACCCAACGTTGAGAGAGAGCTACCGCCAAATTTCACTCCTGGAATTTGGCGGGAAACTCTTCGAGAAGATCCTCAACGGGAGACTGGTGTCTCACCTGGAAGAAAACTCCCTCTACAACCCATGTCAATTCGGGTTTAGAAAGAAGCGAAGTACGGAAATGGCAATCAATGTCATAACGGAAAAGCTTTCCCAAGCCAAACGGGACAGGAGTTATGTGGATATCGTTTGTTGGGATGTATCAAAGGCGTTTGATAAGGTGTGGCAGCGGAGCATGCAGTATAAGATCTTACGGCTGGGTCTAAGTGAAAACTTGGAAAGAACTCTCTGTGACTATGTCATGGAGAGAGCGGCGTATGTCAGTCTAGGGTGCACGGACGGACCGAAGTTTCCGCTCACTGCGGGCCTCCCGAAGGAGGGGGGGGGGTGTCTGTCCCCCACCCTTTACTCGATATACACCACGGATGTCCCAGCCCCTGTGTACCCCTCTTCCCTCAATATTCAGTACGCCGATGATTTCAGCCAGATAATCGTATCTCCATGGAGGAATGCGCCGTGGCAAGCTCGCATGACAGCGATGGAAATCGCGAACCTGAACAACTACGAGGCTCAGTGGAAGATAAGAACAAATCAAGAGAAATTCAAGGTGGTCCCCATTGGATGCACCCTAAGGGCAGACGTGTGTGGGGGGGGATACGCGATACCCCTACACCAACGAATGCAATGTACTCGGTATGAAAATCACCTCTACCGGGTACAAGAAGCACGTCGAAGAAAGAATTTCTCGAGCCTTGGCCTCTGTCAGAACTCTATATACATTTAGAAATCTACGTGAAAGCAACAAGAAGAAGATCTACAATGCCATTGTAAGATCTGCGTTGCTTTACCCCGCCTCCACCCTCTTATGTGTCTCAAAAACACAAAAGAGGCTACTTCAATTAGTGCCAAATAAATGCATGTACCTAATCACGGGTACACGCAGGCAAGAAAGAAGACGGCAAGAAGATCTGCACAGAGAGGCGGGGATAATTCACATTAACAAAGTAATAGAAGAACGGACCCGGAAAATGCAGGATCTTTTTAATCGGGAACTGAGTGATGAAATCACCCAGATGATTAACCAGAACAGAAGACTGACTGTCGCGCCAGATTTCCCAGCTCCGCCAACCGAGTGGCTGGCGGGGACGAAGTGCCGTTCTATACATAATGAGATGTAAAACCTGAACCTAAAAAAGAAGAAAACCGAACAAGACAAGAAACTGAAAACCACGACAACAAACCACCGAAGAAGATAACTTTAAACCAAGATTGTGAAAACCCCCCAATTACGACAAGTGATAGGTCTGATCACCAGGCTCTAGGCATCTCTTTGCACCCTACCACACTTCTTTCTCTTTTCTCTGCTTGTCTATTTTCTCTATCTACCCACACACCCTATCGTCCTCACTTACATGCACCCACTTTAATTTAATCCTAATCATCATCAATCATGGACCGAAAAGATTCGTCGTCCTGAAAAGAAGCATCAACCTGGTAAAGGAGAAAAGGCTCAGTTCAAGAGGCCTCCGAAACCGTGACCGGATCATCAAGCCCGCGACGCAAATATCGCCCATTAACATACTCAACGGTGTATTCTCTATCTCGGGGACCTGCACAGCCCTCCCACCCCTCAAAAATGGGGCAACCTGAGACGCACGTCTGAATCTGTGGTAAACGCATCCTGCCCTAAACAGCTAAACGCTCCGGAGAGCCATCAGAGCCACCCTACCCCCACCCCCTACGAACGCCTCCCAACGAGACCCCTCACCCCTACCATGACCAAATTCACGGCTATTTACCCGAAGCCACCGAAACAAGAAAAATAGAGCACTCATCACCATCAAAATCCTAGGCTAGCTGAAGGAGACCGGGAAGGCGTTGATGCCACCCCTACCCACACCCTTTGTTACGTAGCGGCGGACTTATTGGAGATACCTCCTGTTTCTGTCACTTGTAACAGAGACGTCAACAAGCTCAGGAGGACTGATTGGAGATTTCTCCTGTTTTACCTGGCTTAGGGCAGAGGTAGCAGCCGAGGCCTAAGGCTCATTCAGCCCTACCCCACGGGACCTGCTCTAAAGGTCATCGGACTGATTGGAGATTACTCCTGTTTCTGACGACCCTGACAGGGACTAAACAGGCAGAGATAGACTAATTGGAGATTCCTCTTGTTTCCATCTCCCTTGTGGGGGAGGAGAGAGTCACAGGAGAAGGAGGAGCTGGGACTCTGTCCCGCTCTGTGACCTGGCGGCCTAGCCATGAAAGGCACAGGGAAGTCGCTGTACTTTCGGGTCCCTCTGGGGCACAAAGTTCTGGAAACCCCTGAAAAATCAAAGTCTTTGAGACAATCTTTGAGAGACTGGAGATCAGGCTCAAAATACTCATAGCAGTTGCTCAAGGTTACACAGCGATCTGCCTCACATAAGCTGACATGGTGAAAATGAATTGGGCAACGGGCATCGAGGAGGTTGGAAAAATCGGGCTCGAGCCCAAACCATCCCCAGCAATATACGCGAAGAAGGTGATTGTCTGCAGGAGAGTCGACCCATGGGTAGGGAAAAAGTCAGCAGATGAGATAACGTAAAAAATCGAAAGGATTCAGCAATGGGCGAAGGTAGAAGAGGTCGTCAAATTCCGTAGCCTCACTCACGTATTTAAAGACGTGTTTGAAGAAATAGAAATGGACGTCAAGACGAAGGAAGCAGTGCTGAGACTATTCTGCATGAGAATCTCATCTGACCAGATCGGCTGAGAAAGATTCTTTCAGTTTCTGACATGCTTCAATTGATACTAGGTAGAAGACCACCCGACAAGCTCATGCCCAAGTAAGAGCGAACAAATGATCTGTTCAGAGTGTGTCCAGAACGGTCACGGCTGGATGCACTGAGTAAACGAGACCAAGATGTGCGTCAACTGTGCGGGACCACATCGAACCCTCAGCATGCAATGATCAGTCAGGAAAGATCAACTCAACAAGAAGAGGGCAGTCGCAAACAGACTGCTCTCCACATACGCAGCGGCAGCTAAGTCTACCCCGGCACAACAACCCGCTCCACACTTCGTTCAACCACAAATTATCATTAAACTTAGCGATTTTACGCCCCATCAAGATGCTAACCAGTATTCTGTATTGGAACGTGATGAACCCTAAACGCTGAGCTGAACACGATGCTAGCTGCGAATGTTCTGGACTCAATTGCGTTCCCGGACAACCCGCAGTCGGCCAAAGTTCTCTCAGCAACGTGCGCCCAAAATTCACCAGCAGAATCCACCAAGCCAGACCAAACAACAGAAGCACAAGAAGACGAAGTGTGGACAGCCAGAGAGGAACTTGAAATTAACCAGGAGACGGCGCCTACCTCGCTCAAATCCAAATAACCGAAAAACAAGAGGACGGCACAAAGCTGCCCTCCCAACGGGTTACACAAGATAAGTACGAGTTTCATCGTAGGGAAATTAACCTCACCAACGCTCGGACAAACCCTACAACCCCCGCACCACTAAAAGCCACCAAGCAGAGCGAAGAAGCGAGATGGTAACTAGAAATAGTCTCATCATTCTAGCACAAGCTGTGCAACATATACAAAGAACTGGACCCAGACATTCTTCAGCTGTCAGAAACTAGCATCAGTGACGACGAAAAGCAGAAAATCTTTGGGTAAAACGTTCTCCAAAAGAACGTGACAAGAGAGAGATTTGAGGGAGCTATGATAGCAGTCAAGAAAGATCTGAAGTTCAGACCAAGGAACCCAATGAACGAATCGTTCCTGTCGATGGTTCTTATGTGCTATCTAGGGGACATCGAGATGGGGGCGGGATATCAACTTACTTGCCGTCCTTACTTGCCTATCATGACTTGTTCACCCTATTCAAGAAGAGTACCAAGTACTATTCGTCGGAGATCTGAACGCAAGGAACAGTGTATCAGGCTATGCAGGGGGAAACGCTAGAGGCAGGAACCTCGACGTCTTGCTAAGAACGAATATCGCTGAACGCATCGGGTCGGACTTCCCTAATGTCGTCCTCACGAGTCTCAACTTCCCCTTCCATCATCTAGTCCGACCAAGGCCACTGACGCCTAGTGATCACATCAATATGTTGATCACCGTAGTATCTACTCCTATACCAGTTCCCGTTGCACCCAAGAAAGACATTTCGAAGGCAGACTGGGATGTATACGGGAGGGCATTCCCGTTGGCCATCCCTGATATGGAAAGTGCATCCGAAGAAGATCTCGACGATGAGCTAACTGCTATTTACGTCTGCATTTCCACCGCATACGCAATACCCATCCCACAATTTCTCTCAGAACTTTATTGCCAGCTACCCCTACGTAAGAGTGAGTGTTGCTTCAACAGCAATTCACCGCTGTCTATAGCCGCATCCTTGACATGGGCTACACAAGGCCCATGGACTTCCATCTCGTTTAACATCTCAAGAGACAGTTGAATCCTGCGCTGGCTCACTAACTGGGGGAGAAGTGGAACCTTTTAATCGAAAATTAGACCGACCAGAATCTGAAGTCATTTTGGGCAACACTCAACAGACTAAAAGGGACTTCCCGAACGCATGGCCTAACCTCAATTTCGCACGAAGTCACTATGGTGACAATCCGCTGTGAAAAGGACCAGGTTCTCGAATACATGGAGAGGAAGGAGAACAAGTTCAATCTTTACGGAACCGCGAACCTCCACCGTCAACACGGAAACTCACAGGAGGGGAATACCATCACCAGTTCGGAATTTCTGGGAAGCGATCTCATCGTTCAGGCTCAAAGCTTTAGGTCTCAGCCTAATCACCCTCAGGCACCTGAAAGACTTCGGACTAGACTGCTGAACCTACTCAATACATCCCTGGCAATGAGATACCTCCCGGACAGCCTGAAGACTTCAAAAATGATTTTCACCCCGAAGCCTGGAAAGTCAGAAAATCAGGTCATGAATTTCAGACCTATCTCATTACTCGAGACCATTGGAAAGGTTTTTAGAAGATTCTCAAGATCAGGCTAACAATACACCTGTCAGAACACTCTCTGTTGAACAAAGAACAACATGGATTCAGGTAACACCGTGGTGCGGACACAGCCATAACCCACATGCTTCAACATGCGGCAGCAGGGCGGGCTAAAGGGTGCTGGATCGAAGTCGTCTGCAAAGATGTAAAGAAGGCCTTCGACAAAGTCAGGATCGACGGCCTGAGATACAAAATCTCGCGACTGAGACTCACACGACTGCTGAGGCTGAAAGGATCTCCAGATTCGAAGAGAGTTGGAAGATCCAGATAAACGTGTCGAAATTCCTGGCAGCCGCACGAGGGAGACATCAGTCTGTCCCTCTCAACCTAGACGATGCCAAAATAGACTACTTGCCAGCACTAGCATGAGCGGACACGTTGGCTCTAGAATCGCAAAAATTGAACGTAACAAACTCCTACGATTCATAAACCTTAACTCATAGAATAAAAAGAATTTATACACCGGCTTAGTTAGATCTAGAGTGTTGTACCTGCTATACTGCTTAACGCAGGGTCAAGAAAAAACATTTCAAGACTGCAGAAGATGCAAAATCGATACCTCCGGTTTATTGCCAACTCTAGGTGGCAAGATTACTGAACCTCGAGAAGCCTTCACGAAGAGGCTGGTTTAGAACCAATAAACATATTTTTACATGGGATAGGATGGGGTATCTGGAGGAAAGGCTATAGGATATTCTCTCCATGGAGGCAAAGCTATAGGATATTCTCTCCATGGAGGGATGTAGATGTAAAAAATACCTCCTTAACACCAGAGCACCGGAACTCGTGCCAATATATAAATAAAGAGATAAAAGAAGAGTACACAATATTAATATTTTTTAAAAAAAGTAATAACAAAAAAGATCTCGTAGTGGCATAGTAAAAAAATTATCATGTAGTGGGACAGCTAAATAGAAAAAACTAAAAAAGCAACGGAGAAGGTCTGCTCACTGGGCACCTTTCAGACTACCATTTCCTTCCTTTTTCCTCACCATATTACCTTCCCCCTCTTATTCTATCTTTCTAACAAATAAACAAGGTCTGCTGACTAAAGTCTACCAACCGACCGACCGACATAGTGAGATATAGAGTCGCATGCGACTAAGCGCACGCAACTGAAAAAAATGCCTGACCAATCGCCGTCTCATCCTGTCTATAGTTTTCTTCTTCTCTCTTCCTCAGCCCTGGAAACAGTAAAAAAAAAAATAATAAACAAAAGATCTCTATTCCCTTTTTCATATTCAAACTAAACTTTCTGAACTCTGTAGTAATTTATCTCAGGCAATTGAATAATTACCAGAACCAGACATTAATTTTAAGATTCATCAAATATACGAGAAGTGAAGCATACAATGAGGTTCTATACTTCACTACTACTGTAGTTCTAGGCTTTTCTAATAAGAAACACCAGGACTGTTTAGCCAAAAGCATGCAATTATCCATTACTATTAACTATATAAAATAGACTCACACAACTCTCCTCAAGAACCCACTAAGCCATTTGCCGCCTATTACATTCAAGAGCCTACGTGGTAGTATCTTAAAACCCAACAAACCCAACAGTACGCAGATTAAAACGATTACCGATTGTTTTAAAAGTTGAGAAAGCACCACTGAAATTGGTTAATGGTAAAATTAAGGTCTACCAGGGTACTATGAATCGGTGGGTCGAATACCCAAGTTGCTTAATCATGTGAACCTATAGTGTATGGTTATCTATGTGATTTATCTTGTTAATAAATCAACCTAAATAGCGTTTCGAAAACCATAACCATAAATTTGTTTGATCGAAGTTGTCTGAAGTTAATTTTAGGCCTAAGGCGACAGCGAAATAAATTTTTGGAATAATGACTTGGGCTTTAAGAAAGACAATTACACAAATATAAATATATTCATAAAATCAACGAATGTACAATGAGATAAGTAGGTTAGGTATACAATGTAAGATATTTTAACATATGATTTAGAGTAAAAAGATGCGAAGAGAATTTAAGTATGTGAAATTAATATGGTGGAATAAATAATATAGAGTATATAGAGAGTATCTATGATGGACTGAATTGGGGCTGCAATGATAAGTAAATATAATTAGGATCTACTCTCGTATGGTCGTTTGCAAAGAATTGTGAAATAAAATGGAATTAACAAAGTATGATTTGTTTGGAGGTAAATGATTAATTGTCCAAGGAATGATTACCGACCTTTATACGAAGAAAGCTGCGAGTCGAGTGGGCGGAATTGCGTGCATTTTCATCTAGCTGGGAACGTGTTTGTTTGTTTGTGTGTGAAATTTAAGAGATGTTGTTTGGAACAGTATTACGTTAAATTGAATTGACAAGTAAAATAAATGAATAAATTAATTAAGTTTAACAAATAATGATTTAATTTACAAAAGTTGAAGTAAATTAATTGAAAGATTAAATTGACAAAGTTAAAGTAAAATAATTGAATGATTAAATTAACAAAGTTAAAGTAAAATAATTGAATGAATTTTATACATAATAAATGATGATATATATATATATATATATATATATATATATATATATATATATATATATATATATATATAAGTTTGCCAGGAGGTTTTTATTATAGGAATGCCCAGAGGCATTGCTATAAACCCAATCGACTTTCCATTTACTGACCGCCTTCCTGCCCTATCGCAATTTGGGTATCTTGACGCCAATCCAGTTTTTGATGAAGTTTATCCTGTGTCTAAATAATTCAAAAAGTAATAAAGCAGCTAATTATGATGGCATACCTGCAGTGGTATTTAATTTTTTAGGCCTTTCGGTAACTCGCCGTCTAACTGGACCATTGTTGTAAGTGTGCCCTCCCCTCCACTCTCCCAAATTCATAGAAACAAAAAAGGTTTCTGACGAGGAATGTGAACACAAGTTTCCTCTGACCCTTTTGATCTGTCGGTTAGCTTAACAGGACTGCATCTTGAGCCCTCTACCATCTTTAATATATAGCACTCCCCAATCTCTCTTCTTGTTCGTTATGAACTCATTGCTAAGGAGGCCGTTCAAGCTTACTAATGGCTCGACGGCAGCTTTTTCAACTTGCATTGTCTCAAAGCAAGAACCAAATCACGTACACTTGCTTCAGAAATTATTCGAACTTCTACGTAACACCCAATTTCATCGACATAATTAATGGATCTTTTATTATAAGGTAACGACGCATTCATACGAATGGATTGATAGACACAACCACAAACTTTCAAGTTTGATAGAAAATAAAGGAGTAATAACATTTATTTACAAAAGTTCGCACCTAAGAATAATTCACATCATATCATTTTCACATTCATATATTAAATTTATATGGTTAAATTTAATAAATTATGACAGTTTTGAAGTCATTGAGTGGTTTCTGTGAGCTTCTATTTATAATTTGGACAAGTCAGAAATAATCGAGGACGTTCTAATAATCCTTTATTCCCCATTGCAAACTCGACAGTCCTATTCTATAAGCAATCACCATAGCGAAAGGTACTGAATTGTCTTCTCACATCAACTTGAGAATAATTCTGAAGCTCAAATGTAAGATGAGCTGCAAGAAGATCTTTGAAGAACTAAATGTCCCTAAATCTGCACTGAAGACAGTAATAAGAAAGTTTAAGGAATTGGGGACACTTCAAATCTACCTCGTTTGAACCGTCCTCGGAAAATTCCACTCCGCACAGTTCGGAGGATCCTTAGATTTGTTAAAAATAACCCAAGGCTAGCTAAAATGAAGATGAACTATCAATTTGGAGAGGGAGGAATCAATGTTGGTTTGAACACAGTGTCCTATATGTTTTATAAAGCGGAAATGCATGGATGTTGTCCAATGAAAATACCTTTATTGATGGCGGTGTTCCCATCTAAAATACGTCAAAGACCATTTAGAGAAATATTTGAATATAAGAAGCCATGCATTATGGTCAAATGAAACGAAGATTGAGTTTTTCGGCTCAAATGATGTCACGGAGTAAGTTTAGCATAAAAGTGGTGAGGCTGATTCCCCCCCCCCCCCCCAAAAAAAAATAAAAAAATAAAAGTACTGTTCCCACAAAACGAAGAATAAATGTGAGAGAAAGATTCATGAAGATTATCTGAAGAGGGATGGTCACAAGCATGGCCTAAGGAGAATATAGACTTTCAACAAGACAACGACCCGAAGCATACTCAAAATTGTTTTCTTCCTGGTTGAAGGAAGCTAAAATAAGTCTTTTGTAACGGCCATCAAAATCACCAAACCTGAAATCAATGGAAAATAAATGACATGAACTGTAAGTCCGCGACCGTGCAAGACGTCTCCAAAACATCGAGGAATTGATATTGTTTAGCAAAGACTTGTGGGTCAAAATACCATTCGAACTTAATAAAAAACTATAATAATTGTTCGAGAATATCATTAACATAAATGTTATAATAGTGACTAATAGTTATCAAATTGTATTAAGTATGAATACTTTTTGTGCTTGTTTATTAATACATTCGCCTCAATGCCACCAAATCTCATTACCTTGCAATAAATGGTTCATGAACTATGGCGAAAAAATATGCTATTAGAAAGGAATAAGAATACTTTCTGAAGCTACGATCTCCATCCAATATAGCAACGATGTAGCACATCGTTCCCAAGCCTCTTCCCCCTCCCAAGAAACCTCAACGTCATTAATAACGTTTTTATATGGCTGGTGATATGCGCATAAATGCAGAAAAGACTGACGTACTCCAATTTATCTATAATCCTGCCAACAGGGGAGTCGAAGGCCTTCCTACACTTAAGATGGGCGGTGAGAGTTTGAACAAAGTAAACTCCTTTAAATACTTCTGTAACGTCCTCTTCTTCCACTGTCACCTTGAACCCAAGATCTAGAATCGGATAAGACGAGCAGAAACAAGTTTAGGGAAGACTCAGTATCATGTCTTTAGTCGTGAGTGACTTTATATCTCACTGTGTTGGTCGGTCGGTGGGTTGGTCGGTTGGTCGGTCCATCGGTCCTTGGTTTGCTTTTTTGTTTTTGTAATAACATTGTAACTATTCGGCCGATTCTAACGAAATTTGAAATCTTTATGTTGCTTTACATTCTCTTACGAATGGTATAATTGCCTAAGGTCCTCTAAAGCTTAGTCAGGGAGTTATTGACAGTTTTGAAGGTCGTAAGGTCATAAATCAGAATACATGAGAGCACGTGACTTTGGTCAGCAGACCTTGTTCTTTAACAGAGACCAAACCATCATAAATAAAGTCAAAGCCTACAGCGCTGTCAGCTTCTCAACCCATCTCTCCACCTGTCAATCTTGGACCCTTTACAGAACGCAAGTCAGAAGGTTGGAGATATTCCATAGGCAATACGTCAGGGGAATCATTGGCATTACCTGCAGCCACATCATCTCCCATAAGATCATTCTTCAAAATGCGTACTCCACCAGCATAGAAATCATGAGTGTCGCCCACCGACTCAGATGGGTTGACCAGCAATTCGCATGCCGGAGGATCATCTGGACTGCCAGATTCTATATGAAGAGCTGTGTGACGGCAGACACTCTGCGAGGAACAAGATAAAAATATACACCGATCTGCTTAAAGTCACATTAAAGCAATGTTGTTTACCTAAAACTCAACTTTAATTCTTACTTTATTATTTGACTTGTGATAATCTATTATCAAGAAGACGAAGAACCTTAAATTCTCATGGATTCTTATGTGCTTTGTTCCAGTTTTACGCATAGGTTCAAACTAGCAACGCATTCAATTTATCATGAAAGAAGAAAATTAAAGCCATAAAATTTCATTTTTACTTATTTTTCATCTCCTGCTTTGTACAAGATAATGGAAGGACAGAGAGTGTGTAGAAAGTTTTGGATGTCGTCATCCCGACACACGACAGGCACTCACTCAAATATTTCCATTTTCAGATTCCGATTATGGCACTTGGGCACACAAGACTTCATTTCCTTCCAGTCAACTTAGGCTTGATTGCTGCTATTTCAATGGTCTTGATCCGACCACTGCTGACCCAGGGTCTCTCGATGACAAAGGCTCAATTCAAGCCTGAGCTCAAAGACTTGGCCAGAAGCAACAAACTTCTAATGGGCCTTCAGCAAGTCATGCGAGGCAAGAGTATGGTGAGTTGCTTCTATTTTGTACCTCAGTAGGAACCAAAGCATAATGAAAACAGAGAGAGGAGAAGAAAATAAAGAGGGTTGATGGGCGAATGAGGGAGAGAGCGTGTGGAAAAGGGGGAAAGGGGGAAACATACATACAGACCAGACAGACAGTCATATATATATATATATATATATATATATATATATATATATATATATATATATATATATATATATATAAGGAGAGAGAGAGGGGAGAAAGAGAAAGAGAGAGAGAGAGAGAGAGAGAGAGAGAGAGAGAGAGAGAGAGAGAGAGAGAGAGAGAGAGAGCCCACTGCGATGTTCTGGGAGGCTTTATATCTATGGTGTAGTGTAATTAGAGAGATGGGCTTAGATACCCACCTTGGACGAGTCCTGCAGCAAGCTTGAACTTTTCCTTTAATGGCTGACAATTTCTATAAAAACTTATGTATCCTTTGCATAATTACATAATATTCTTTCTATCTTGTTCATTCTTAATCTCATGAACTTATGTTGCATACCCCTCTGACACTTTTTGTCGAAATCCTTGGACACGTCCCTGACAGACGATGTCCACGCCCATCTTTTTCCTTTAGCCTTCGCAATCTTTTCTATAATGACACTTAGTAACATATCGGTGCTTCCTTTTTTATGAATCCAAATTGGTAGTTGTTTTGTTGATCGTTTTCTTGGAGATACTTCGTCAGTCTATTGTTAAATATCTTTAGAATATCTTCCGATAAAGTTTAGTAACGAGATAATAAGGTAGTTTTTTTTCACTTGATCTGAGATTTATTCGCTTTGGGGATGAAGATCACCCTTGCTACCTTTAGTTCATTGGGAAAGTAGCCCGCATTTAAACATGCATTGAATATATTTCTAATACCATTCAAGATGCTATGGTTGCTTTTAGATAGTTCTTTCTGGTGAGACCTGATCTTCCTGGGACTCTGTCCGAAGTTATTGATTTTTTTCATTTAATTCTTCCATTGTTATGATTGAATCCATTCCTTCGATGGTGTTCCTTTCCTACTTGACAAAGTAGAAGGGGTATGTCTTTTCAAATTCTTCCTAGAGTTTCTCTTACATTTTGGTTTTCGAATATTACGTCAATGTCAAAATTTTCTTTATCTTCTTCGTTTATTTTAAACACATTTTTCAGTGTTCTTTAAACAAGATCTCTACTTTGGGCTCCTCTTCTGTAATAATTTGACCTTCCTCCTCAGTTACGGTTACTAATCCGATCATCGGGACATTTTTCTTATCAATCAGAAGCCTTCTCTGTATTTATGTCATTTCTTATGTTTGAAACTGACCCTATATAAAGTTAACCCTTTGGCTTTTTCTAAAAAGTTCAGGCTCGTTGCTGGACTTCCAAGAGGTGGGTGTCTAAGCCTATCTTTCTATTCAATCTACACCACAGATATCGCGTCCCGAAGAAATGAGCGCTGCCTTAATATCCAATTCGCCGATGATATTTGCCAGCTGGTGTTTACCAGAGGTGGGCGCGATTCGAAAAAATTGAAGTCCGATTAATGATTACGGATTCGCCAGCTCTTCAAGTCCGATTCGATTATCCGATTCGGGTGACAAAAATCTAAGTCCGATTAGCGTTTATCCGATTCGATTAAATTTATTAAATGCGATTCGATATTTAAAAAAAAAACGATTCAATGTTTTTAAAGCGATTTTCAATGTTTCTAAAGGGAATTTAATGCTTTTTTACCCTAAAAAAGCCATTTCTAACTAATACAAAGAGAAACCAAGTTTATAAGATCAAAAATAAACATTTTATTTTAATTAAAATATAATATAACAAAAAATTAAACTATACAGTACATATTACACAAAATACACACAGTAATACTAATATATTCTCTCATAAAAAAAGATAGGGTCAAATAACACTTTGTTTCATATATACCTCATAATATTTAAAGTTTTCTACTCTACTCTACTCTAAGCCCGCCAATTAACCGATATGAGACGCGTACGAAAAATCAAAACTAAACACTTATTATCCCTACTTTATACTTGTAAAATATAACCTTTTTTATTATATATGATGAAAAATTAATCATAATATTTTACGCATTATATTATAGAGAAAATACGAAAGTGTGAATAGAATAGAATAAAAACAAAAATATTTACTTGAGAAAAATATAGAAAAATTTATTAAAAACCTGCTTTTGCGAAAAAACAAAGACGACTTCGACCTGGATTAATCGCAAATCGCTTTAAATTTTAAGCAGTCCGATTGCGATTATCCGATTCGTTTGGCCGGGGTTAGTCCGATTCGATTATCCGATTCGAAAATGCTAGTCCGATTAATCGGATAATCGGACCGCCCACCTCTGGTATTTACCAATACAAGAATGAGGCAATTCAGACTAGAATGAAGGTAGAAGAGAGAGGAAGGATCAATTAGTACGAAGCAAAATGTAAAATAAAAACTAACCTGGATAAAGTAAAAAAAATGTACATATTTACAGGAAACTTATCAGATGTATATGCAGAATGATAAATACACAGGTATGATACAGAGTGTAAGGCTCTTAGACTAACCATCACATGTCAGATTACATTATAGTACGTTACGAAGAGAGTAAATAGGGTAAAAAGCGGACTTGTACTGTTATACAAACTGAGAAATCTTCATAGGAAAAACAGAGGGAGATCTACTAAGCAATTATTCAATCTGCAATAATTTATCTAACAATAGCTCTCTACATTATCTTGACGAGTAACTTATGAGACAACAAAGGATCCAAAGCAAAGTAGTGTACATCATTACAAATCCAAGAAGAAAAATTGACCTAAAAGACAAAGAGGCTTACACATGTAAGCGAAATAAAGCCACTTAACATAATAATCACAAAGAGAGCTAAAAAAGTCATCGAAAATACTCGAAACGAAATAGGCATATATTTAGCTAACCAGATCGCCCAAATGGAAACGTGGAGAATTCCTCTCCTATTTCCAAGTTTACCGAAGCTAGAGGAGAGAGAAGCGGAAGAAGAAATCTACACCTAAAGAGAGAGAAGATGATACTAACCTGAACTACACGAATTAGATACCAATTCAGGATACCATGATGGACAACAGTGATACGGATCAGTAAATCCAAATATAATCAAAGGTATAATTAGCTAATTAGTGATACTAGAGTAGGGAAAAGAGAAAGGAAAGGGAAAGAGATAGAAACTTATACCAGTAGTAGTATATTAACTAGTAATAACGGTTTGAACGCTAACAACACAAATAAATACCGAGAGATGCACCAATATTACATAATTGAGTGATCCTCACGCGTAACGCACTTTTTACTTAACCATGCTAATTATAACTTCTTACCATGGGCAGAGATAAGTTTGATCTCCAGGCAAACTGTCATCCCTTTGAAAATCTCTACTTCCTTCAACTTTTACTATTTTGACTCTCGTCGATCAAATTCATATATGCAACTCACAGTGAACACATGAGACATTGGTCACGAAATAGCAATGAATAGATAGTATACTTGCTACACGACGCGGTTCGGATTTCACGTTAAGCCGTAGGTTCCATGACTGTTTAAATCCATATTTTTGTCTCATACTATGCTTCCCACTGCCCTATCCTGACCCATTCCTCCTTCTCTTCCCCCCAACTGCTTGGAGTCTACTGTGACTCTGGGCAGCGAGGGTACAGAGAACTACAAAGGAATACCAAGCCTCACCCCTTTGGCCTTTCTTATGGAGGACAAGGGGGGAACGGACGATCTGTTAATTGTCTCCGACTTTCCTTTTTAGTTCATTTCATTGCTAAATGTACTGTACACATTAAAAAGCTTAAGCCTAAAAAACAAAAGAAAGGTCTATCTCGCATTAGGAAGGTGGGCACTTATCTACCCTCACATTCTGCTAAAAAGTGCGTCAAAAAAAAACAACGGAAACTTCAGTTAACACAAAATAAGACATTTTACATAATTACCAACATATTAAGGATTGAGCTCACAAGCCAAAGAACCATACACCAGCAAACAAATATCCAACCGCTCAATATAACAATCAAGAAAAGGGCGGAAAATATCTGGAGGAAGATAGACTCCCTCTTCCAGTATTTGCAGAAAACATCACCACCAGAACTGGCACAACCTTCAACTTCCGATTCTCCAGCGGAAGAATTCAAATGTGAATGGTGGAAAAACCATTGCATATTTGAAAAATAAAAATGTAGTTCAACTAAGTCGAGACCGAGCTCCAAAAAAGCTCAAACCGATAAAGTTAAAAACATCAATATGACTTAACCTACCAGATGTAGAAAACAAGTTATGTACCAAACAAAGCAATATATTCTGGTGAAAATTTACACACAAATATCACAATAAATATAGTTGAGAAATCATTCGAAATGACAACCATCTGGCTTCACGACCTTCTCTAGGCGGAACCTGAATTGGTTATTTGCTCTGTTAAGGGAGTCTTAGTTAATGGATGAAATTACCTCAACAATGGCAGCTCTCAGAGATCCTAAAGTGTTGTTAGCAGCTTTTTTTACATCCTTTTTAACAACGCCAAACACGAAATATTCTAGGGGGATTACAGTCCGGGGAGCTGGGTGGCCGTACGTCTGGGGACCAGTGGTGCGGAGCGTTGTTGAAAAACCACGTCTGTGTATTCCTTGCCATGTGAGCAGGATAAAGCCCTTCTGGAAAACGTAAGGCCATCCTGCGGCTACTTGGTCCATCCAAGGCTTGACTAGTCTCCAACACTTCAATGAAAACGTCTGCATTGACCTTGAGGCCTTGGGGGAAGATGTGGGAAAGTATAACGTGGCCATCGCTGCTTACTATGCCAAGAACATTCAAAGAAGCGAGAAATTTGGTGTGCATAACCGGAGACACTTCAGATGGGTCTTCACACAGTCAGCGATCATTCTGCCAGTTCAACTTTCTGCTTTGCACGAAGTTTTGGTCTCCAGAGAACAAACAAAGAAGGCCGGCGCTATCGTGCTTGACTTCGTTGATGAGTGTTTGTGCCTTCATTTTGAGGCTTTTCTGGTAGCCTGCGTAAGAACCTGGCGCTTCTTCAGCACGTACGAGTTGTAGCCCGGTCGTGGTGCACAGCTTCTTGGCAAGTTTGCCCAGGGTCCTCAGAGATCTTCTGTCTGACACCGTCTACAAATTCCTCGTTGCTGGTGGTATCAGTGATGCGTATGACTGTTGTTCGGCGCTAACTTTGTCCTTATTCTCAGCCTTGTCATACTTCCTTTTAACTTTGTAAACGAGGTCCCTCAGGTGGTTAAAAAACTACGATCTCTTTCGCGCTTATCCTGGTGCAGAAGGCAGCGAGTATGCAGTCTGTTTATCGAATTCAGCTGGCATTCTCAGAAGAAACCACCTATGGTGTACCAGCATGAAAACAAAACTCTTAATGTTGTGTACAAGGTCAAGTAACCTACAATGTGCGGTCATTAGCCCTTAGACACACTTTCATTTTTATATCGATTTACCTGAAACGCGCTGTAGTGTCATGGTTTTCCCTGAATCTAAATTGATAGTCGTTTTATCCTTTATTTTCTTCCTGTTGTTGAACTAGCCTTCCGATCATTATTTTTTCCAGCACTTTACGAAGGAAATTAAGTAACGAAATCGGTCTGTAGCTCGTTTCTCTATTAAGTGGTTCACTAGTTTTCGGAATTATTATAATTTTTTTATGTTTTAAATCCATCTTGGAACTATCCTAGAATTAGGCAGGCATTAAGCAGCTTTGTTATGCCATCCATTATATTTTCCGGTGCTTTTGTCAGGTGTATCTTTGTCATCACTGATAGACCAAGGGCATTTGCTTAAATGAGTGCTTTGCGTTCTCAACTACCAATTTTGGCTCTTATTGCACTAGTACCCATGTGTTTTGCTCTCTCTTCTTCTACTATTTGTCTCAGGGTTATCCTTTTTATGTTGATTCTAAGATGCGTTCTTACCAGTTTTTCCGCGTGCTCGTCAAATCCTCCGTTGTCCTCCGGTGTTACTGTGAAGATTCATCCCAGTAGTACAGATTCTTTAGTCGTTTGGTCCTTATCCTCGATAGGTTCTCAACTCTCATCTACTATTTTGATGGTTTCTCTTTTTGGTCTCATTTTTATTCTATTTATTGTCTACCATTCTTTTCTCCAATATTTCTTTCATTCTTTTAGTTAATCCACTCGACTCTTCGCCTTGTTGCTGATCGATGAATATTAACATTTCGCTTTTCAGTCGTTGTAGTTTCTCGTAGATTTGGCGCTAGGCGCCATAGTGTCTAATTTGTTCGTATGTTTCTTTTACGTTCCTTGATTGTTTTAGTCGCGTGGTCGCGACTATACAAGTTACTATGTCGGTCCGTAGGTCGGACCGGTCGGATGGTAACCACTTTACTTTTCAATGAGTTTTTTTAAACTCATTATAAGTAAAATGTTGTTTTACATTCTCTTTCGAGTGGTATAATTGACACGGTCCTCCCAAGGTTAGTCCGGGAATTATTAAAAGAAAACTAACTATGGTTCGGATTGCCTCACTTGTTGAAAGTTTTGTAGGTCGTAAACTCATAAGTCAGAATAATTGAGAGCACGCGACTTAGGTCTGTTGATCTTGTTATTTATGTTGTCCATCTTGTGTTTCTTTTATCTCATATTGTATCCAGAGAACGTTTTTTTCCTTGTCCGTTTGTTATTTTTGTTATAATTTCCAGTTCCTTGTTAATTTCGCTTTTGTGACCTCTTTCCAGAAAGATGTTCTGAATGCTTTTTGCTGTTTTTCCAGTTTGCTTTTTGGTACTTTTTCCTCTTTGAGATTCCATAGGAACACCCATTTTTTCCCATTAAGAATTCTGGTTAAGATAAGATTTTGCTTAGAAGAATAATGCCATTAGCCAAGGATTTTAACCAAGTTTCCAACAAAGGGGTATTTCGGAAATCATTTAAATGAGTTAAGATCACACATTGACATTATTTCTCTTTTTTTACAAAGAATATAAATGAAAAGATAAGAGCTTGAGTCGCTATCCCTCCCACCCATGTGCCCTTGAGTGAACTTGCTTGAACATCTGCCAAGCATATGGCCTCGTTCTAACTATGTGGATTAATTGGCAGCTAAATAATTGAGGGCATTGGAGGATACTAGTTTGAAGAATATCCCACAGCGGATCCCAGTGTCAGAAGCATTTCTGGGATAGGACTGGGTTTTAACCTTTGGGCGAGGGATCACACGCTTCTGCTAAGGGCCAAGCCAAGAGCACAAAGGGACACGCAACCGTTTCTGTCTATGCTGGTCGTAACTGATAACCAAACCAGTGAGTGCGTGGCACTCCGGAAAGTGGTAGTTGATTATGCCACTGCCCATCAACAAGTCCTCCATTTGTCATCGCTCTAGAGGAGCCCTACAGGATTCATCCATCCATCATCTTTAATCCAGGTAGTGCTCGAACGAGAGAGCAAGAGGGTTGTCGGCAGGAGCACCCGACCATCACATTCTAAAAAAACTAAATATCACCACACAGGAAAAACATTTAACTACACAAATTTGTTTTCATAAAATGAAAGACAAAGATCAGAAAAACAATGAGTAAGAATATGGAATTTTACCACGAAAACGTCGCAAGATTGAGACCCTCACTAAGAGGGTCCTACTTAGGATTTTGGCCAGGTCCTCCCACCTCCAAGAAGAATCGACTATGCGAAGTGTTATTTGCCGAAATGGGAATAGCTTGGGTTTGATAAAGCTAATAGAAATCCAAAATGGTTACATGGTGTTATGTGCCGACACCAAGGAGGTGCATAAGCTCCTCTCAACAGAAGGAGCAGAACTCTTTGAAAACATAGGGGTGGAACCGCAACTGAAGAAACTGAAGATGGAAACCAATCACTTCCGAAGCTAGTCTCCAGAATAAACCTTGGCCGTTGAACTGAGTCTTTTATTATATATACAAGAAAATCGATACTGAGTAGAAGACTGACAAGAAGAAGTAATATAGTATACTGAAAAAGTGCTTTCGGTTAAGTAAATAATTACCCATTAAACTGTATAAACATAAAAAAACTAAATCAACTTATAATACTAAAATAAGGTTGATATTTCGAAAACCGTAATAACTTAAAAAACAAATTTATTTATTCCTTTTATGCAAAGTACATTTTTGCGTAAAATTGAGCACAAAAGATATAAGTGAAGAATGCATAGTTACAATGAGCATAGGTGGGCGTTATCGCTATAAATTATCGCGATAACGATATCGGATTATCGGTTATCCGATTTTTTCCCGCGTTATCGATTAATCGATATCGCCGATACTTTTGCTTCCAACTAGCGATAATCGATAATTTCAGTTTTTGGTTCCAATTTAGCACAGGGGCGAACCGCGCGTGCCTTGGAGGCATAAATAGGTAGGTCCAAGCTGGGATGAGGATCCTCAATACTTATGAGGAGATGAAGGAGAGCCTCACCAGGTAAGAAACTAATAAACAGTAATCAAATATTCTTACTATTGTATTATAAAATAACGCTATATATAGTCAATAATCAATATTTTATTATAATTTGGGATTTATCGATTTATCGGTTATCACCTTATCGGGCGATAAATTTATCGCCAGTTATCGATTATTGGTTATCGCCGATAAGGTTATCGTTATTGATTTATCGGTTATCGTGATACATTTTTCAAAACGCGCCCACCTATGACAATGAGAAATTAATAAATTAAAAAAATAGTCAATTGTAAATATTGAAAAATAAATGAGCGAAAAATAAAAAAAATAAATATAAAAAATAACAAAAAACTTACCAAATTGAGTGAAGGATAGGAATCGAACGATGCAAAAAGTGAAAAAGGAACAGAAGTAAACTTGGACATTGTTTTAAAATAATTAGAATAATGGACAACCAACCAATCGAGTAATTTAACTGTCGGATCAATGAATAAATTGTCTGAACAAAGGGCTATGTTAAATGAATTAAAAGTCGAACTAAAATTAAAGTTATTTAAAATTTAGATTAAGATATGGAGTGGAGTTGAAGACTGACTATAATTTAATTTGGTAAATTGAGACGAAGATAACACCGTCATTCCCAGGGTTTTAAAGCCTTTTAATCAATAAAAGTTATAGAAGAAATTTTATTCAGCTCATCAAATTACATAGGAATACGCGTTCTTGGTGTATTATTGATGAAATTAAATTTATCGATACTTTGTCACTTTTATTTAAGTTCTGACAAAAAAATTGATAGGCCGCCATCTTGGAAGCCAGTGGCCACATCGTTAATTGGAATCGCACCATATTATATTATATATCATATTAAATGGATTTTTTTCTGAATTAAAATATGATATGGGAATTTCATATTAATCAATTTTAAATAAAAATGATTGTTTTAAATAGCATTCGGAGGTGAGGCTTATATGACTGATGTCAAGGAACGCGGTAGAAAAACTAGAGGCCTAACAGCATTTAGCAATCGCCTTTTGAATTCGAATCTAATGTTAGAATTTCGAATCAGGAATATTACTAGTTTATTAAAAAAATGTCTGAATAAGGCGTCGGAAATATTTAGATCAAATGATTTATCCGCAGAACTCAAGATTTCGAAATTTGATGCAAGAATCTAAATTGTTTCTCACTGAAGAAAGTTCCGGTTTAGCAATATTAACAGATCTTCAGTTATAATTGTTGTGTAATTTTACCTACGCAGCGAGTTTTGCAACCATCACACAGATATTGGTAGAAACCGAGGATATAAGTAGCATTGGAAGACTATCCTTATGAAAGAGCTATGTTTTAAGAGATAAGGTATTAATTGGGCTAAGGTAAAATTTGGTGTGTATAAACTTTTGATAACAACTGTTTTAAGTCAGAGATTAATTTATTGGTAAGTGAACCTTGTGAGGTATTTTAACGTACATTTTCTCCTTTTGAGCATCAAATAGGTTCACTTACTAATAAATTGATCTCTGACTTTAAACTGTTATTATCAAAAGTTTACCAACACACAAATTTGTACATTTTCCCAATACACTATTTGTCAAAACATGCGAAAATTATAGGTGTAAAAACACCAGCAAAATATGTCATAGTTAGCTGATGACTATAAAGAAGAAGAAAATGAAAGAAGAAAAGTTAAGGATAGAACAGCGAGAAATATATTCTGAGACGATATAGGTGACCTAACACAGCTTAACGTGTCTTTTTTTTCTTATCTCATTCCATTTTTTTTTATTTTCTTTGGTCCCTGTCTCTTGTATAAGTTGTAAACCCGGTAAGTGTAAGTTTTGATATCGAAAGTTCTTAGGTTGAAATTAAAAAGTAAGAGGCGAAATATACAAAAATTAAGAGCCCAAACCAATTATATTCTTCAGGACTGCTTCGATTCGTTTTGGGCATGATGGAGACCAAATGTGTGATGATATCGTAACTGATCTTGCTCCATTTTTGTTCAATAATCACCTGCAACTGCTCACTATTGAATGACTTCTTTTTATCAACCGGCAGTTTGATTATCGCCCCCAAATTTTCTATTGCTTTAAAATCTGGCGAATTCCTATAGATATTTTCAATCAAAAACTTTAGTTATTACTTCTCTTTATGAAAATGTGCGCCAATCATGCTGAAAAATACAGTTATCATCCCCAAATTGGTTCTGAACTGTTGGGAAAAGGTGCTGATGAAGCATGTTTCGGTACCATTTTAAGTTTATGGCAATGTTCTTGGGCAAAATTGTTACTGCACCAGTTCCCTTAGATCAGAAGCAGACCCAGACACCGAGAGTGTCCGGATGCCTAACCATGGGCACGACACATAGCTCTTGAAAGCGCTCCCATTTTCTACTCCTAATAAGGGCTCTTTCAGAAGCTCCAAATAAGCGGAAGGGAGTTTCATCAGAGAATATAATTTTGTCCACTCTTTAATATTCCATTCTTTATATTTGCTACAGAAGTGAAGCCTATCCGAAAGGTTCATTTTGGGTGAGATGAGGTTTCTTCGGAGCCCTTCTCGACTTTAGACCTTTGTCGAAAAGTCTCCGCCTTACTGTGCACGCTGAAGCATTCACACCTACCTCTTTCCAATCGTGAGCAAGCTTGACACTAGAGGCAACTCCATCCTTAAGCTGGGACCTTACCAGGTGGCAATCACATCATTTATTTGAAGATCCTTAGTGTTTAAAACATTTTTTTCACAGGAGTATAAGCAGTCATTAATGATCCTAAAGATATTGATTCCTAATGCAATACCCTTAGCAACTATCTCTTTGCATTCCAGGCAAATTTGGTTCAGATCAACAATGGTTGCCCACTTTTCTTCGGAAAGAGCCATTTCTGGAATTGAAAAAGTTCAAACATTTATTTTTTCGAAAAGATATTACAGAATAGATTATAATTACCAATCATTAAGCCATATTTGTCATCATTTTACCCTTTTAATCGAATAGCAAAGCTCTAGGGATTGAAACTTACCTCCTACAGGAACTAGACCAGAGCACGATTTTGGATTCAGCGAAAGAATACACTATTTTTACTTATTATTTTGGAAATGCTGACTTTTTTTAAAATTCCTGCAATAATTTAAGTATTAAAATAATTATTCTTATGACGTAAATTTAAAAATACGAATGAAAAAATCCAAATATATATTAGTCCCAAAACTATTTGGCCATGACTCAACATCTACTGTATATCTTCGATATCGATTAGCATCATATTGAGGTAAAAGTTGATTTGACTACAACACAGAAGGTTATGTATAGTAGATTGTTTAAACGGGGATAGTTTCTAGATGTTTTATTTAAATGGCTCGTCATCTCCTGTTGTATAATTACAAATTTCGCGAGAGTAAACAAAGACAAAACAGCACTGAGCCGATCTAGTACCTATAGGCAATTTTCGCAATCTTGTTCTTCTTTTTTTGACTCTCGTAAGGCAAAATCGAGGTTAAATTCGATTTCGAATGAATCGGGTTCAAACTTTGTTTTGCCGCATGTAGGCCTTCCAACCGCTAAAAAAGAAGAGATGTAGACATAGCGCGCAGAATGCTACAAGAAGTATTATAATGTACAAAATAGTGATTGCCGTAAAGTAAATAATAACCTAAAATTGTTACCACTTGAAAGGTTTTCTTTTGTTCAATAAATGTTTGATAATTCTACAGTAACGACACAATCGCAATCGAAGGCGATTTGTTATAAATCCTTATATTTTGAAAAAAATACTAATATGCTATATAATAGATATCATAATTATAATAAGGATCATCGATAATATAATAATAGCAACCGGAAATCAACCTAAGAGAAAAAACGGATTACCCATAGCAAACTTCACCGATATATTTAAAAGTTGATGCACACTTCAGAGAATCGGACTACAGAAGAACCAACGCAAACGGACTACACTTACAAACATTGATTGCTAGAAGAATTTGCCAAAGAATAGGCCCGAACTTCCCAACGTATGTGACAGAAAAAATCCGCAACAAAGCCAGATATATGTCAGGAAAATACAAATTTACCTTTCAATTACCACTTGGAGTCAATAGATGTTAGCTGCAGCGATCACACAGCCATCTTATTAGAATTTAACCAAAATCCGATACAGATACCAACCAGGGAATGGGAAGCCTATCATATAACTAATTTGGACACTTACAAAGAACTCGGACAATATATCCCAAATCCACTTAACGAAGCAACTTTAGAGAACATAGACGAAGAACTATGGGCTATACGCGGAGCAATCAAGAAATCAGACGAAGAAACACTTCCAAAAAGAACATACCAGACAATCAAACAATTCAAATGGACACCAGAAATGATTAGAAATAATGAAGAAATACGAATGACAGCAGAAAGAATAAGACATCAAGGAACTTTAAGAGAAAAATACACCAGATTTAACACTCATTTTAGATAAACAACAAGAAATATGGGACGAAGCCATACATAAAATAGATACAGAAATTAAACCAAGAAGGTTTTGGAAAAACATAAACCAAGTGAAAGCCAAACCTCCGAAAGATAGAAATTATTTCGTGATCAGCGGGAGAAAGTATTCAGGATAAGTGAAAAGAAAAATGCAAAAATTGACACTGACTTTGAACATCGGATAATAGATTTACTAAACACAGAAATAGAAAAAAAACACAACGCTACCACTTGTCGAGAGAGAGAGAGAGAGAGAGAGAGAGAGAGAGAGAGAGAGAGAGAGAGAGAGAGAGAGAGACCAACGAGGGATCGACGTTGTAATAACAACAGAAGCAATGAGAAAATGATTTTAAGTTTCAAACAGAAAATACATTATGTCGAGGCCTCTAACAACATACAGGAGGGGTCTAAGAACCTATTTAATGAAAGCCTAAATACGGGATACTTCCCAGATAAACAACGTGGCCAAAATGATATTTGTGCCTAAACATGGAAAGCCACCTACGCAGGTTGAGAATTCCAGACTGATTTTTCTTCTAGATTTCACCGGGAAAGTATACGAAAAAAATAATAACCAATAGATTAATGAGATTCCTAAACGAAAATAACTGCCTAAACACCTGGCTATTTGGACTCCGCAAAAATGGAGCACTGAGATGGCACTTAGGTCTTAATAAAATATAAAGACATGTTATTGTAATAACTTTGTGTCAAGAATTTGTTCTCTAAGGCTTAAATGTTAATTAAAAAAAGATAGCGAAAGCCAAAGGAAAAAAGGCAAAAATGGACATAGTTTGCAGAGACTATAGCGTACGAGAAGTGCAAGCGAGCGGCATAAAAGCTTCGTTTGAATGGTTCTTTTTGGGACTCAGGATGGCTGAGTGGATTCCCTGCTGGCTAACAGTAGTGCAGCGACCCGGGATGCTGTTCGCAACTCGCCTACGCTTATTTTTTCTTTGCTCCTTTACCTACTCCCCTCTATCTACAAGACGTATCAAAAGCGTTCGACAAAGTTTGACAAAAGGCATTACAATATAAAATACTCAGATTGGAAATTAATAATAAGAATGAGCGGATACGTTGTGACTACGTAATGAAGAGATGCACCTACATAGAACATAAAAACTATTGCGGAAACACATTCAAGCTAGAACAAGGAGTGCCGCAAGCAGGGTGTTTGAGTCATATATTATATTCAATTTATACGGCAGATATCCCTCCAACTATAAACGAGGGAAGCTTTAATATACAGTATGCAATGGTCTTTCCACAATTGATAATATAGCTCTTACCGAAATGGATCTATTTTTTTGCAAGAATGACAGTAACTGAAATAGAATCCATAAACAACGAAAAGAAATTCAAGCTCAAGACAAACATAAACAAATTTAAAATTGTACCAGTATATAGGAAAAACAGCAGACGTCTATATCCAAGGTGAAAGATATAGATATAGCAACGAATGCAAAGTTGTAGGCATAACTATCTCAAAAACAGGTTATAAGAAATACGCAACAGAATTAACAAAAGAAAAATGGGACTTAAACTACAATTCAGATTAAGAAATCTGAACCTAAAGAGAAAAATAAAAATATACCAAGCACTTATTCAATCGGCTTTAGTATACCCTACGGTGGCAATGTGCGCTATCTCTAAGAGTAGCCTACAACAGATTCAGAGGATACAGAACAAAGCAGTCTACATAATAACGAATACTAGACGGGCTGAAGGAAGAACTCAACGTGATTTATACAGAGGCAAAACTTACTACATACTATCAACAAAATAATAGAAAAAAGAGCAAAGAAAATTCAGAGTAGATGTGAGAAGAACTCCCCAACCAACTAGATCATCTAGAAGAATGGAGAGCCCATCGACTATTTCCCAGTAACTTAGAAATACGGGAAGGAGAAATGGAAGAATTATACACGTAAATAGAAATCCCATACCAAAAACAATTCTATAAGCAAATACCTATTCACATCAATTCTAACTCAAATACCTACTCAAACTGCCAGAGATTAGCCTGACCTCCAGGAAACCTTGCAACCCTATGTAAACCTCTTACGTCCTTCAATTTCGACCTAAGAACTTTCACTCTCTATCAAAACACACACTTACCTGGCCTAAAACCTACACAGGGGACAGGGGACCTAAGAAAATAATGATTAGAGTGAATACAAAAAAAGACACCGTGGTTCAGATCTCACGTAAAGCTGTAGGGCCAATGACTGCTTAGGTCACCTATATTGTCAGACTATATTTTTGGCTGTTCTATCCTTAACTTTTCTTCTTCCACCATCTCTCTCTCTCTCTCACACACACACACTCCCACCCCCCAGTTCTCCACATTCCGAGTCCCATACTCGGGTGGAGGAGACTCGGAAGACTACAAGGGAGTACCGGTCCCTCGCCCCCATCCTTGCCCTGGCACTCACGAGTACTCGTGTAAGCGTGGGGAAGAGGGATCGGCCGATCTGTTTCTTTTTCTTCCACCCTTCATTTCATTTCATTCATTTCGATATATAATATATACCACTTACATTAGATATGCCTCAATAATTTATACTTATGTATGCTGATATAAAAAATAAAAAAATTGCTACCATCTTGTCATTAATAGCTTGTTTTCACAACCAGCCCTCACCCACACACCAAATAATGATTGGGTTAGGTGGTGTTGGTTTAGGTTGTTAGTTTGTGTTTAGGTCAGGGTTTGTGGGTTCGTTTGGTTTACTTTTAGTGAGTTTTTTTAATGTTTTATGTGTTGTTTTTCCCTCCGGAAAGGAACCAACAAGAAGCATATTCTAGGGACACTGGCTGTGACAAAACCTTCAGTACAAAATTGCTGATCTTTGTCATGGTTGTGATACAATGATGATGCGTTTTCGCATGAATATTAGTCGTTAATCTATAAAAATGCCCCCTAAACTAAATCTGTTTAAATAACCTACTAACCCGAACCTTCTATATGTAATTTAATAATTGTCTTATATAAATAAATGTGCTACTAATCATTATTGTGGGGAATAGGTATCTCCTTGAATCGGTGCGCTCAATCTTTCTTTCTCCCGAGAATTATGAGGTCATATTGATAGGGCTAGCAGCGGCAAATAATAGCTCGATGACTCAGACAATATTACATTTAAGTGCTAATAACTGTAAAAAGTCCATTCCGCGCCAAATAAATACCAACAGACAATTCAGTTAGACATAGAATATATATTGGAGGCAAATTTTCTGCATAAAAAGTTGAATAGTTTAAGTTTTACTTCCCCAAAATGTAAAAAGTAAACATTAACTGTGAAACACACCTCATCTCAGCATGAACATGAATATAATAGTCTATCCAAACTAATGCAGACATTAGGACGATCTGGTGGCGATAAACGCAGAACTTTATTGGTATGTTACAAAATATAGTGGGAAAGAACGCTCAAAATACCATAATAGAGTTAAAAGCAAATTATTTTATGTTTAAACATACTGACCACATATAAATTTAAATAAGTGTCCATCTAGATTACTATTTTTTTTCATATTAGGTTACTCCGAAAGAGCAAAGTAATACTTATAAAAATGAATTTGAATAATATTGATGGTAACATTTTTTTAATTATATATTTTCTAATGCGTCATATATTTGAACAATTTGCTTTATTTAATTTATTATTACTTATTTGATAATTCATATAAGCCTCACTTAACTACGATATATTTTGCGAATTTTTGCACATCTATAGTTTTCTTGATTTTTTCATTCTATATTTTTATAATGCCAATTGTTCATTATATTAAGTACTATCTAAGATTCTTTTAAAATGAGTGGTTTTCCTTCATCTTTCTCCTTTCCTCTTATTTTTTCCTTTGGTGTGTAGCTATGTAGATAATGGATGCGCTGCTTTGCCCTGTAGCAGCTTTTAAGACTGTTTTTGCAGTCTATATGTAATGTGATCATTTAACAAGAATAAAAGTTAAGGGATCTAATATTATTTGGTTGATAATTATGAATTATATAGTTTTTAAGGTCTTAATAAAATATAAAGACATGTTATTGTAATAACTTTGTGTCAATAATTACAGGGAAGGGATCAGGGTTTAACCCCCTCTCTCCCCTTAAGCCTCAAAAAAAATTCCAGCCAGATAGAAAAAATACGAATATTTAGTGTCACTTTAGAATTTATGCCGTTCGTCTTGCCAATTTCCTATTTAGAACTTTCATCATTTTTACAATATTTGTCACCCACTAATTTCAATGCTGAAGATGTTGCGAAGCTTTCCAGCGTAAAATTGAACAACCACCCACCCTCCCTTAGAAAAACCTGGATCCGCTCCTTAATAATAGTATGCCTGGAAGAAACTACGTTTGAGCCCATCACCCACATTACCGGTAAAGGAGGCACGGAGTTGGTATGCCACCTCAACCTGCGCTGACTCCTTACTTTGCCCCCTGCTGTTTTTTCTTAAGAGAATAATTACTTTATAGCAGCCATATGTATTTATACATGTTAGGCTAAGGCACTCATACTCCCCTCTCCTCCTGACGAGTTGATATTACATTAAAAAATATCGCTTCAACCATGTCTGCCACTGTAAGAGACATGATTGAAGGAGCTGGGGAAAAGGTAGTTTGTAGTCTAAACCACTGTGACACTCAGCGTCAGGGATTTCCTGGGATTAGGACGAATAGGCAACCTTTATAGGTAAACCCAGAGGTCCGGCGACGACCACAGAGGGTAATGCAACCGTCTCTGTGCATGCTGGAAGCCTCCTTGATAAACAAACCCGTGGGGTCTGGCATTGTCAATAAGTCCACCACACATCATCCCCATGAGAAGCCCATCCAAGTCCATCCTCATCCATTTGTCATCCATATCACTCATGGCATATATCATTTTTTCGGGCTGGCGGACGACAGGGGTGAGTCACCAAAGTATAAGAATTTAAATATATAGAACCACGAATAAATTAGAGGAGAATAAGCAGCACTTTTTCTGAAAATGGTAGGGAGATGAAAGAAATAAGGGTATAACCCTGCCAGCACCTCTTCCCCTCTCTCCTTTGGGGACACCAGGGACATGGACCAACCAAACCCCTGCAGAATCCCCTTTAAGACGATCAACGGAGAAGCGCGGCCTTACAGAGGGGAGGTCTTCGAGATATTATATGACAAACTAAATGTTGCCATTCTCTGTCGCATTGGCATCCCCTCACGTTACCTCGCCCTCTGCGAAAGGGAGCAAGACGTGTAGGTCCTGACCAAGGAGGAAGCTATCTCAGAACTGAGGAAAATCAATCTCCAGTCCACAATTCCATCTCAAGTCTTATCACACAGGAATGTGGTATATATTAAAATTTACCCATAGATCGGGCAACAGACAAGGGAAGAGATGAAAGATGAAGTTACCAGAAACCAGCCCTGAACCTAGATAACAGACTTGGCAAAATTCAGGAACAGGCGGGGCAACTCCGAATACACTCATGGCTTCAAAGTTGTCTTTGCCGAAACCATGATGACCCCAAAACAAAGAAGCACTGACTTCTGATGGTTAACGCTAAAATCAGCGGCGAATAAATAGAAATAGAGGAGATTATTTTCGTCCAAATGTGCTTCATATGCTACAGCCTGGAAGACAACGCGCCCAAGGGCTGCAAAGCCCCATAATATATGTGCTCCAGATGCAGCTAACGATGTCACAAATGTAAACCATACAGGAGCTAATTTAAATAATGCATAAACTGCAACCAAGGGTTCCTCCGAGCCATAGCGATGACATGCCCAATTAAGAAGAATGCCTTGAGGCAAAAACAACAGGAGGAGATGCAAGGAGAAGAACGGAAGAACACCTCAAGCCACAATAAGCAACACTAGATAAATGGAACTTCAGCCGCAAACAGACATAGTTAAGTTAAAGTAGAAAATGAGAGCACGATGAAAATCCTTGCGTTCCTCATGTACACATACATCAGGAACATCACCTGCCATGGCATCTATGTTTTTTTTTCAATACTGGTTTGGGGATGCTTTGGCATTCTTTATCCACAGTCTCCGAGGTCGCTTTTCTATATTCTTTTGTCTTTCGGTTTGTTTCTCTCCTTTATGTTGGCTTTTTTTGCTTTTTAAGCCATCTATTCGACTTTTTTTATTTATGGCAATTATGGCGTCTCTCCCATAGATCTTGCAAGAAGAGACCTCCAAAGAAAGTGGTGAACAGGTTATTTATTTTTTGGAGTAGTTCGTGTGATGATTTGACGATGAAGTTTCCATTTATATATAATCTTATTATTTAGTTAATATAGAATGTTCCATTAAAGGCGCTTGATTTGAAAGGTGAATAATTAAAACAAATTTTTAATAAACATGGTTATATTGTGCATATTTTAAAGGAGTTATGTTTCCAGTTTAGTTATGGAGCACAATATCGGCCATATGTCCACCTGCACTGAGTCTGCATACATTTATGCGCTCCTCGAAATTTCCAATAACTCTCTCACAGATATATGGTTAGATGCCTCCAATCACACGCCTGATTTCAGCCTCGAGTCCAGGAATTGTGCGTGGTTAGTTGGCGTATACCTGTGATTTCACATACCCCCATAATAAGAAATCACAAAGGGTAAGATTGCAGGACCTTGCTGGCTATTCCTGGTCACCATGCAAGGATATCACGCGTTGCGGAAAATTTTCGTGGATTAATGCAAGTGTTTGGCGCGAAGTGTGGCAAGTCACTCCCCCCTGCTGAAATCAGAGGGTTTCTATCTCCGTATCTTCCAAGTTCGGCCATAACTGAGTGGATAGCATGTCTCGGTTACGTTCTCCATTAATGGTAACTGCATTCCCCTCATCATCTCCAAAGAAGAACGGTCCAAGTACTCCAGCCGCCCCCCAAACACATCACATAGTCGCTTTCAGTCAGTGCATTTCACGCCCTTGCATTATTTGAGTATTTTCATTTCTCCAAATTCAGTAGTTCTTTTTATTGACAAATCCAATCAAGTGGAAGTGGGCTTCGTCATTGAAGATGATATTCTTTGCAAAGTTTTCGTCGACTGCATGTCTCTCCACAACCCAGTCAGCAAATTGCTTTCGCCTCCCGTGGTCAGGTGGCTGAAGATGTTGCGTAAGTTGAATTTTGTACGCAGAGTGACACTTTCTCGCACAAGAGCAATTTGTTGCTCTGTCCGAAAAGAACGATTCCGCCCAGGCGATTTGACCGTTGCAACTGAACCAGTTGTTTTAAACTTCGTCATTAGACTGCGAACCATAAACTCGTTGGGTGTTACATTTTTCTCTAAAATGGTACGAAATGTTCTAACTGTTTGCGTGGCACTTTCTCCGTTTTGGTCAAATGTCTTCACGATGAGAACGCGCTGCTCGGTTGTAAACTGCTCCATGACGCACCGCACACAAATAGTCTGAAAAACAAACAAAAAAATCTATTAATCGGAGTGAAAAGAGATAGCAAATATGATAAAAGCATGCCTTCAAACTTCAAAACACAAAAGTGTCACACAATAAACATTCGGCGTCCCCTATGGAACACCCTTTATATTAGGCGATGCCCATAGGTTACTGCGCCTTTCATCAAGATTACTGCACATAAGGAAGGATTGGTTTTAATTTTTAAAACTTTTTTAGGTAGGCCATATAATTATACATTATTGTATTCGCCTATTTCTTTGATATTTGAACTTAAGTTTTTCTCTTTGATCCATCTCGTTACGTCCTTAAATAATTTTGTTGTACATTTTTATTTTTTTAATTTTTATTGTATTCTCTTGGGTCTTACTTTAAACCGAAATTTAGACCTTTATTTAAGATCGCAGTTTCACATTTGTTATGTTTATAATGTGAAAGATTCGTGTCGATCAAGCGTTCTTCCTTAATTATCATTTCATCGCTCTATTGATTCTTTAGTTCCTTTAAGTCATGGAATTGTATTTGTCGTAGAATGGACTCTCGACGATATACCATATATAACTATTCGTTGAGGGACTTATATAATTATCTTTAGAGTGCGTGGATGTCTGGGTTGACCGATATTATGTATCTTCGATATGCTTAAGAAGTGGAACTGAGCTCAAGGATAATACTATTGCTATCATTAAAAAATAGAGTTTTATTAATAAAAACTATCAACAACACACAAAACGGAAAATATTGACATAAACAGAGAATGGAGAGGGTCGTGGGGAATCTAGCTAATCCGAGGATTAAGAGCGATTTAAAAGGGTAAAACAAATATAAAGTTAAAGGGATGGGATGGTTCGCTAAACCATTTAAAGCACAGGATAGGGTTGACAAAAGGGTTAAATACTCAAAGGTAACGTTCAGCTTACGTAAATACACTTGTTGTGCAGAGGAAGGCGACGTGAAGGAATTTTCGGTCCGCTGGCGAGTTCCAGCCGAAGGGGGGGGAATTAAATGATCCTGACGTGGCGTCTTGGGAATGAGAACCGTTTCTTGACGAACGGGCTTGAAGAACAATGGTTGTTCTACGTTGTTCTCTTCTGAACAACAGGGGGGTGAGAACCGTCTCTTGTCTACGGGCTCGAGAACAATGGCTGTTCTGAGGTTGTTCTCTTCTGAACAACAAGGGGGAAGGGTGAGAACCGTTTCTTGGCGAACGGGCTGGAAGAACAATGGTTGTTCTACGTTGTTGTCCTCTTCTGAACAACAGGGGAGGGGGGGGGGAGTGAGAACCGTTTCTTGTCAACGGGCTCAAAAGAACAATGGCTGTTCTAACGTTGTTCTATTTCTGAACAACAGGTGAAGCCTAGTGGACTTGGCGTCACGAAGGCTCGAACCTTGGCACTCAAGGGATATTGTCCTTCTTCTGGACAAGTGATGGTGGATCTCGAGGTCAAGGGCCCTTTGGTGCACAAGGTGAGACTGGACCGTAGTGATGTCTCGCGAAGAAAATCTGGATCTCTAATCTGATCTTAGTGGTGGACAATGGAGTGCGTGCTTCGAGGGAATGCACAGCCGAGCCTGAGAACAATACCTTATCTGCCCATAAGTCTAACTCAATCTGGCGAGGGCGGCGCATGGTGCGAACGGGGGAAGATAAACCTCCTTGTTTAAACATTGAATCAGGTGGCTGCGATAAGGCGCCCGGCTTCAAAGCGAAGATGCACGTGGGTAGCATCGTGGTTTTAAATAACATGTGATAGTGGTTGAAATTAAGCGGCCTCAACCCGTTCTTTCACAGTATTGTAAAGAGTATAGAAGTTCGTATGCATAAAACTGTAGCCTAGATAACACAATACACACTAACTTATACTCTATAAATGTTAATGAGAGAATTATTGAATAAAATTATTCTGAAGAAAATTCCAGTTCTTGGCGAATGGCGAGTTTAGGCTTAACGACTTTTACCGCAAATAGTTTAGGAATGAATAAATAAAGCAAGGATTTAGAACAAAATATATATTATTATTATAGATTACAAAGAATTATTTAGGTAGAATATTTTGATCAGGTTGAATTAACACAAATTTGAATTTGGATAAGTTGCAATATATATATATATATATATATATTAATATAGTTAGCGTGAATGAAAGTACGGAGGTAATTAGACGAAATTACGAAGATGGGAATAATAACAATGGGCAATAATGACAAGAACAATTTGTTAAATGGTAATTATAATAATATTTTGCCAGGCAACTTGTGTGAGTGGTAATGAGGTGAATTTAATTTGTAGCTAATTAGAATCAGTAATCACGAAATAAATCATTTGTATGAAAGTATTATTTGGGTGTAATTGTAATGATAGCTAATAGAATCACGAATTGTGGGTAAATTTAATTGTAACTAATTAAAATCACGATGGTTAAAAGTGGAAATGTATGAGAGTCTGGAAAGTAAATATAAGGAATTAGACAGTGTTTTTGTTGTAAAACCTAAGGATTAAATGGAGAAGGAATTTAACTTACCTTGAGACTTGGTGCTGGCGAGAAGAGTGAAAATTTTGTCTCCCATGCGGAATATTTGGAAGCGTTAGTACGTGCGTGTAAATGTTTCCAATTGTTTTTGAATCAGACTTTTTTTACACATATAAATAAATTACGAAAAATTATATAAATATATATATATATATATATATATATATATATATATATATATATATATATATATATATATATATATATATATATATATATATATATATATCACTAACAGTCATTTTGGGAGGAGAAGACAGCGGGTGGCTGTTCATGGTGAAAGACCTCTGTAAATGCGGGTTTCAGGCGATCAATGGAGACAGTATCCTGCTTGGTGCCAAACTGTAATACAAAGAATTTAGGCTTCTTGGAGATAACGAGAAAGGGTCCGTCATAGCTTGGTTGCAAAGAAGAGCGAGTTGAGGAGCGACGAGCAAAAACGTGAGAACAGGTTGCCATCTCCTTTGGCACGAAAGGTTTCTGATGGGCAGGCCCTCTTGGGGTGATCGGCTTAACTTCAGACATCGCCCATACTAAATTACGTACGTATGCAGCAGGATGAACATAAGATAGTAGAGGACAGTCAGAAGAAGTAAAAAGACGAAGTTGAGCACCATAGACAAGTTCCGCCGCAGAGCAAGCCAAATCCTCTTTCAAGGATGCACGAATACCTAAGAGAATCAAAGGTAGCTTGTCCACCCAAGTGATGTTGGTATCAGTGGAGCGTAAGCTTGCCTTGAGAGTCCTGTGCAACCGTTCGACCTTGGCGTTGCTTTGGTGATGATAGCTAGTGGTACGAAGGCGAAAAGAGACAAGCACTGACATTAGTGCATCCCATTGGTGGGATTCAAATTGGATACCGCGATCAGTCATGATCGTTGATGGAACACCAAAACGAGCAATCCAGGATGTGACGAAAGCTCGAGATTCAGTGGAAGCTCTGATGTCCGAGATAGGAACTGCCTCTGCTCAACGAGTAAAACAGTCGATCATAGTGAGAAGATAGGTACAACCACACGAAAAGGGCAGAGGGCCTACCAGATCGATGTGAACGGCGTCAAAACGTGCCGACGGAAGAGGAAAAGCAACAAGAGGGGTCTTTGTGTGGCGTTGAACCTTTGCGCGTTGACAAGGCAAACATGTGCGGGTCCATTTGGCCACGTCGGCGTTCATACATGGCCACGCATAACATTATTTAGCTGAGATTGCGAGTTGCTCGAATACCAGGATGGGAGAGACCGTGAGTTTGGTAAAAAAAATATGCCGACGGTAAGCGAGGGGAATGAGTGGACGAGGACAGTCAGGCAATGAATAGACAACTAGGATGCGCCTGGGAGGACTGTCCGGCAAGTCGATTTCGCGAATGACGAGTTAAGAAGAGTGACGCAGTGTTTGCGTGTCTTCATCTTGTTCCTGGGCGAGCGCTATTGTCTCATGATCGATGGGCGCAGTGTGGGAGAGTTGCGTGTCCGAAATCAATGAAATGAGAGAAAGAGCGTCTGAAACGACGTTTGATGAACCAGGAATGTAGCGAATATCGTTTGTCATCTGCAGGAGAAGTCAAGATGACGGAATCAATGGCAGCGTGCACAGCAGAGGGGCTACTAGCGGCAAGCGCACCAACCAACAGCTCATGGTCGGTAAAAACAGTAAATTCACTCCCTTCTAAGTATTGACGGCGGCGGCGGAGGGCGAGGTAAACACTGAGGAGTTCGCGGGAAAACGTACAGTACCTCTGTTGAGAAGGAATAAGTGCTTTTGAGAAAAAAGCGAGCAGTTGCCAAGACGCACCAACCTCATGCTGCATCGTCGCTCTAACATTGGTAGCGGACGCGTTCGAAGCAACCCTTATGGAAGCTCCTGGGCAAAGATGGGCCAGGGAAACAGCGGAAGCCATAGCCTCTTTCGTACGAGAGAAAGCCTCGCACGCTTCTGGAGACCAGGATAGAGGACGTTCTTCTTGGAATTTCAAAACAGATCGTAAAGAGTTTGCCTGATGTTAGAAATTTTTGGAATGAATCTGTGGTAAAAGTTTACCATACCAGAAAATCTACGAAGTTGCTTGAAGGAAGAAGGTCGGGGAAAATCCCGAATAACTGCAACTTTATCCTCGAAAGGACGAATTTCGTGAGGGGAAATGTGGTGTCCCAAAAAAGAGAGTTGCGTGACACCAAAAAACACTTAGAAGTGTTGATAGGATACCATACACTTCAAAACGAGCGAAAACCTGACGAAGGTGAGAGATGTTCCTTTAAAGACGAAGATGCTATCAAGAGGTCGTCTATGTAGCAAAATACGAAGGGGAGAGCTCTCAGAACCTGTTCCATAAAACGTTGGAAGGTCTGACCACTGTTTGTGACTGTTACGAAGACCGTAGGGCATTCGCTTCATGACGAAGGAACCGAATGACGTGGTGATATCTCTCTTTGGGACATCATCTGGGTGAATAGGGATTTGGTTGAAAACACTTTCAGATACTTACAGAAGAGTTCATGGAAGAGGCTTACGCCTGTGACTCCAGATCTATATTATCAACTTGTGGCAGCATGTGGTGGATTATCTTTGCCTTGTAATTGTATTTCAATTCTTGATTAAACCAAAATTTATCAAGTCTGACCTCAAACTGGTTGACTGATGCTGCTGCAATCACCCACTCAGGCAACTGATTCCAGTTATTTATCACCCTACACGGGAAAGCATACTTCCTTATATCCAGCTGTGACCTTGTCTTAAAAAGCTTCAGTAAATATTCCCTGCTGATGTTTTCTTCTTGAAGTTTCAATATGCCTTGACTACATTCCCCATCATATTTTCCAGTGAGTATCTTGTAGGTCTCTATTAAGTCTTCCCGTCCTCTTCTCTATGCCAGTGTTGGTAGGTTCAGCTTCCTTAGTCTCTCTTCATAATTAAGTTCTTTAAGTTCCGGCACCATCCTTGTAGCCCTTCGTTGCATGTTCTCCACCATCTCAATGTCTTTAACCAGGTGAGGACTCCATAACTGATTAGCATACTCTACATGTGGTCTCACCAACGCTACAAATCAAGTCGAGAAAAGATTGAACAACCGAAAAGAGCAGAATTAAAATCAGACAGGTAAGGAGGATATCTATCTGGAATGATACAAGCATTGAGTAATCACCCACAACCCTGAACTCACCTGGCTTAGACTTTGGCACTCCACAGATATACTTTCCTTGCCAGTTTTGCATCATCCATTCGTTCCAGTCTTATTTTGTACATAAGGGTCGCTTTCACAAGTCTTTCTCTAAATGTGCTCCATCCCATATCACCTCTCAGAGCTGTTGTTGCTGCATACCCTTGTTCATTTAGTGCCATTCTAGCCACCCAGTTTGTTCCCCTTCCAACTTTTCTATCTCGCTCTCCTTCCATATGACCACTTCCATACCATATATAATGCTCGGCACAGCTATGCTCTTCCATACTTCTCATTACATCATACCTACTCATTCTCAATCTTGCTGCATTTCCCAGTTGGCCAACCCACTGGCTCTTCACACTAATCTTTTCATTCTTCATCTCATCGCATCCCTTCAGGCTTAGCCACACCCCTAGATATTTGTACGCATCTGTTTGTGTCACCACATTCACTCCCAGTCTCCTTGTCCTGTTCCTCTCATCCTCTGCCCTGTTCACAATCATTACTTTGCTCTTTTCATTGCTAAACTTGGTAAATATGTAGATTGGTGACTCAGCCAAAAAAAGGGGATTTTTGTTTGCTTATATTTCGTTCACCCCTGCCTGAATATTCATGCGTGTTGCAGTCCTATTTGAAATATACCCAGCGGCATTTATTTATAAAAATGCCCACAACTAACCAAATGAAAAATGCTATACTGGGGGGCTGTGCCCCCCAGACCCCCCCAATTGATTGAAACTCAGGATCATCATAGGGTGATTCCCCATTGTATTTACCCCCACACAAGCTGTCCTCTTAAATTTACTCAAAAAATCTGAAACATATTGGAACACGGACAAAATAGTTTATGTCCCATCATTCAAGCCGCCAATCTACATATTTACCGTAAACTTCACTCCAAAATCACCTCTGTATACATCAACAACATCTAGTATACTATGGAGTTCCTCCACTGTTTCACTCATAATTATTATATTGTCTACATACGGCACTATGCATATCTTGTCATCCCCAACCCTCACTCCATCATTCATCCATCTGACTCTCCCAGCTAATAATTCTGTGTATAAGCTAAATAGGGTTGGAGATAGAATACATCCTTGCCTGACTCCTTTCTCGCTTTTGACCCACTTGGTTTCTAGGTCTCCTAGTCTATAAATTATTCTTGTATCTTGATACATACTTCTAATAATATTCACTATTTATCGCTGAGGCCACTCCTTTCTAGGACTTTACATAACATTTTTCTGTCAACCCTGTCATATGCTTTTTCTATATCTAGGAAACATAGGTATAATTTACTTTCTTCATTTTTCTTTCTTTCCATTATTTGATTTACTACAAACATATTGTCTGCCACTCTCCTATCTGCACGAAACCCATTTTGTTTCTCACCCAGTACTCTAGCTCTCTCAATCCATCTACAAAGTCTTTCATTCAGTACTCTTGTGAAAATTTTTCCTAGTGTGTTTAGGAGAGCAATTGGTCTATATAATTCATTAGTTCATTCTTACTCTTATACCCATCTTTATGTAGAAGTGTCACTCTGCATTGGTTCAACCACTTAGGATCACTTTCTCCTTCCCGCACTTTGTTAAATAACTGTCATTTTCTCAATCACCACGTAACTTCCATTCTTGTACATTTCATAGGGTATTTCATCTGGTCCAGCGGCCTTACAGTTTTTCTGTCTTCTTACACACTTTGCAACTTCTTCTGTACCGATTCTTTCATTTAGTTCCTCTGCATCCTTCCTTTCCAAAGTTATACTCTCCTCTCTCACATCAGACACTTCAGCAACTCCTCCAATTTTCTCCCAGAACTCTTTTCTGGCGTTTTTCATATCTTCCTTCTCACTTACATAGATGCCATTTACTTTCAGTACTGCTCATTCCTTCTCCTCTCATGAATCTGTACCATTCACGCCACCTTGCAACCCTTTTTCTTTTAGGGCCTGGATCACTTTCCTTTTGCTTTACTCATTTTCAATTGTGTCACTTTCATGTCTTCTCTTTCTCAGCTGTCTACATATTCTGTTAAGCCTCTTTCGCTCCTTCTTAGCAGTCTTGATCTCATCATTCCACCATGGTTTACAATCTCTCTTTCTTCTATTTACTTGTATACGACCTATCTTGCTGACTGCAGCATTTCTTACATTTTCTACAAATCCTCCATCCCTCTCATTCACATAATGTAGATCACCATAGCTACGTATAGCTCTTGGGCTGGTGGCGCCCCTGGTTCTGCCCAGGATGCCACACTGGAGGGTACTACATTTGGCTATTTGTTCACACTCTTCTGCTCTTAAAGCTTGTACAGCTTTGGAAGTATTGCATTCAACCTTTTGGGAGCACACTTTCTGTCATGCTGGAACCGTGCCAGTATATACAGTTGGCTCCAAATGCCAAGAGGGGGTTGGCTTCCATGCCATATCCCTCTCTTTGAAATCAGCGGGGCTCTGCCAGGCACTGCATCTGTCTTCATGGCCGATCTGGTGGCAATACACCACTCGGTACAGGAGATTACACAATCTGCCCAGTTTGGAGACCGAATTGTGATCTATAGTGACTCACAAAGTGCCCTGAGTGCTCTTGGGGCATTGTAATCTCTGTATCCCTTGGTTCGCAATATCCGTGACGCCGCAGTTTAGGCGAGCCAAGTGGATGTTGGGATTATGTTCTGCTGTTTTCCTGGACATGTAGGAATTGCTGGGAATTAGCGCGCCAAAGAGTCTGCGAGGACCCTGTGACCGGACCAGCATTTCGCTCTTCCTCACACCGACTACATGGCAGGTATACTGGCTGCTTGGCAAAGAAGATGGGAAATGGTCAAAGGGAACTTAAAGTTGCGTACCATTGTGCAGTGACTGTTCCCATGGACCTACCCCCCAATGCCGCAAAGGCTTTAGGTTGCTTTCTGTGGTCTCCGAATTGGGCACACTCGCAGGATGCACCGCCATTTGATGGAACGCTCACAAGCGCCCTACTATGAAGCCTGTATTGTCCCCCAGACTGTTTGGCACATTCTTGCTGAATGTCCCAGTCTGGGCGATCTCCGTGCACGTTACCTGTCCTGGTACCGGGATGGGTGGGGTCGCTATCGCCTGTCCCTTGTACTCAGGACAAGTTGGTGGACTTATAGACTTTTGGGGGGAGGCTGGCCTTCTCCCCTTTATTTAACTAGTTTTTTTTGTTGTTTTCTTTGTAGGTCACATGCTCCTGCACCAGGGGGAGGGGGACCTCCCCCCGATGCTGGAGCTTGCTACCTAATTGTTGCCATCTTCTCTTTTTATCATTGTTGTGTTTTCATATTCTTATTTTAAATTACCCTATTGCTAGATTGTTGTGATTCCGGTGACTTATGCCCAAGTGGGCAGTCGCCAAATAGTCTCCTAAAATTAAAAAAAAACCAAAAACATCCAAGTTCTTTCACTCAGGTCAGCTTGGAAATTTTCCCAATTTATATCTCTCAATCTCCATTTTCTTCCTTTATCCTTCACATTTTTCTCCTTTCTCCCCTGCAGCTTATATTCCACCTTAAGCATATTGTGGTCAGATACAATGTCAATTATTCCATCTTCGTCTATCCATATACGGGATACCATTTCTCGGATTCTTCCATTTACCAACATGTCAATTGTCGATTCCAGATTCCTTGCACTCTGTGTAGTCACACGCCCTTCCGCTAAAGTTTCATTCAGGTTTTCCATATTTATATCATTTATAAACTCAGCAAGCATTTCCCCATTCCTGTTCATCTGTTCTAGTATTCTAGTGTGTGCATTCATGTCCCCCATGATGATTAGTCATGCCAAATTGCGAAGACTGTGGATCTTTTGTCAAAATGATAACCATCAGGAAGACTGTGCGCAAAATGTGATGGCCATAGTGGTCAAAACAAACTGGCAGTGGCAGCGCAGACAGCGCCCAGCAGATCAGCTGATCAGCAGGTAAACAAAAGGAACCTGAGAAGTAGTACAGTAAGTAAAGGAGCAAGTAATGTTATTGAAGAGGATTCTCATACAGATGAGAGGTAAGAAGACTCTGCCCTGTGTGGAAAGTGCAAGAATAGAGTAAATGATGATGATAATGCTCTATGCTGTGATGCCTGTAAGGTATGGTATCATTCTGTCTGTTTAAAAATTCATGTAAAGAAATACAAAGCCATAATTGAAGTACATAACCTTGTCAGATGGTTTTGTAAGGATTGTGACAGTAAGATAATGTCATCACTACGGAGAATTGAAAAACTAGAATAAAAACTAACAGAAATAGAAGAGAATATGGTATCTCATGTGGATAAAAAGATTAAAGAAGTTATGACTGAAAGGATGGAAAGGGAGAAACGTAAGAATAACATGGTTATTTTTGGAATAAATGAGGTTGATGAGAGTGAAACTAACTCCTGAGATAGGGCAAGGCTTGACAAAAGTCAGGTTTTGGAACTCCATGTTGGAGTGAGTGATACTCTTAAGGGATGATGAAATTGAAAAGGTAACCAGACTAGGAAATAGGCAGCAAGGAAGCGATCAAGGCCCTAGACCAGTGTGTGTAAAATTCAGCTCAGTGGAAAAGAAGTATGAAATATAAAAAGCTGCAAGGAACCTGAGGGATGATATACATGGAAAAAAAGAGTGTATATAGTTCCAGACTATACTGTAAAGCAAAGAACCATGCAGAAGGAAGTGGTTCATGAATTCAAGAGGTGGAAAGAAGAGGGAGAGACTAACATCATGATAAAATTTGTTCAGGTTGTTAAGGTGGGAAATTTTCCCAGAACATATCAGGCACCAGAATAAAAATTCAAAATCAATTTGATAAAAGTTATGTCAAGGTTAAAAAACTAAAGTTCTGGTATACAAACTGTTAAAGTATTATGAATAAACTAGCAGAATTTGAGACAAGAACATCAGAGAATAAACCAGATGTTATAGCTTTGTGCAAGTCTTGGTAAACCTTCAGTATGTGGTACTATACTTTCCTTAAATAACTACACAATAAACAGAAAAGATAGTCCACATAGAAAAGGTGGCATTCTTTTATATGTACATAACAGACTGAAAACAAATTTGTGTTTTGAGTTAAATAGCATTGCCTATGATGAGAGTTTCTGGTGTTAGATCAAAGACAGTGAAGACAAGGTACCAATAATGTTTGGAGTGGTGTACAGGAGAAACTCTGCATGGGAGAGAAATGATAACATACTTTTGAAAATAATGTTTCGAGCAAGTCAGCTTGGCAATAGACACTTAATCATAGTAGGAGATTTTAACTTGCTAGAAAGAGTTTGGAAAAAAGCTGGCAATGTTACATCACAAAACCAAGAAAGATATGCGCATAAATTTTTGGAAGTGGTAGAGGACAATTTCTTAACACAACATGTAAGAGAGATAACAAGAGTGAGAGGACAAGACCGACCAAGCACAATTGACCTTGTTATTACCAAAAATTGGACCTTCATAAATAATGTAAATATAGAAGACCCTTTGGGAAGCAGTAATCCTGCAGTAATAACTTTTGAATGTGAAATAGATTTCCTATGTAGAAACAAGACAACACCAAGAGGGTACAAATATTTTAAAGGAGTGTTATGAAAAGAGATTGGAAAAGCCTGTTAGAAAATAAGAATGTAGAAGATGGATGCAATACTTTTAAGACAATATATGAAGAATGCATGATGCGATTCATACCAAAACAAAATATTTGGAATTGGAGGGAAAAGCCACCATGGATGAATAAGGAAGCAAGCAAAGCAATTAAGAATAAAAACTGCCCATGCAAAAGATTTTTACAGAGGCTAACCCGGGAAAGATATAGGCAATACTCCAAAGAGAGGAATAAGACCAAGAAAATACTAAGATGGATAAAGTGCCACTATGAAAAAAGACTTGTTAACAACTTGAAAACTAATGGAAGAGCTTTTTTCAATTACGCTAACAGGAAGGGTAAAGTTAGAAGACCAGTATGCAATCTATTGAAATCCAACAGTACCACTGCACAAACTGACCAAGAAAATGCTGAGGTACTAAATGAATATTTTGCATCAGTGTTTACCAGTGAAAAAGACATAAACGTAATAACATTGAATCGAGGAATGCACCATCTGTATGGGGAAGTAACATCAAAACCCTTTGATTTTGAAGTGGAAGAAACTTTTCCAACTGGAAAACATAGAGTTTAAAGAGACAAGAGTGAAGAGAGAGTTTATAATTAGGAATATATATAAAGCAACTGGACCAGATAACATTCACCCAAGAGTGCTACGAGAAGCTGCTAAAGAGAAGAAGAAGCAAAAAACTATAGACCTATATCCTTGACATTGATTGTGGTGAAGATTATGGAAAAAATTGTTAGAGGCAGCTTACTGGAACACTTGGACAAGAATAAAATAATAACATCATGTCAATATGGATTTGTGAGTGGAAGATCATGTCTAACAAATATGCTGGAAACCCAGGAAGACTGGACTTCGTATTATGATAGTGGTGAATTTTTTGATATAATATATTTGGATTTTAAGAAAGCCTTTGACAGCATTCCCCACAAAAGACTACTTCACAAGTTAAATATGTTGGGAGTGAAAGGAAATGTTCTTGGATGGATTGAAGGTTTCTTGAAAGACAGAAGGCAATGTGTGTCTGTGAATGGAGTAAAATCAAACTGGATAAAAGTAAGAAGCAGAGTCCCACAAGGCTCAGTTTTAGGCCCTGTACTCTTTGTCATATACATTAATGACTTAGGGCATAACATTAAATCAAATTGTAAAATTTATGCAAATGATACCAAAATTTATAGCAAAGTAACACACAATGAAAATGCATTAAATGAAGATTTGAAGAAATTAGAAGAATGGTCAGACATATCTCCTGGTGGAATCAGGAGATAGCTAGAAAAATTTCAGAGAAGAAAAGGGCATACAAAAAATTACAGGTACAAAATAATATTCAAAATTTAAGTGATTATAGAATGGCTAGGAATGAGTTAAATAAGATTATAAAGAAGAACAAAAGGGTGTCAGAAATTAAATTAGCTCAGGATAGCAACAAAGATCCTAGAAAGTTTTTTAGTTACTATAAAATTAATAACAAGTCTGGCAGAGTTAAAATATGAAGGGGTTGTGAGAGAAACTGATGAGGAAATAGTTGAGGTACTAAATGGTCATTTTGCATCAGTATTTACAAAGGAGAAACTAAATAGTCCTATGTATAGTACTCATGGGTCAGGAAAAGAGGTGTTTACTAACATTAGTGTGGATCGGAGGATGATAAAAGGACTAATAGGTGATTTAGATACTACCAAGGCCTCCGGCCCTGATAATATTCATTCTAGGATACTTAAAGAAGGGGTAGAAAGTATCTCAATAGCTCTGGACAAGTTATATACTAGGTCATTGGAATATGGAGAAATACCCGATGATTGGAAGAGAGCGAATGTAGTCCCCATTTTCAAGAAGGGTAGCAAAGAGGATCCAAATAACTTTAGACCGGTTAGCCTAACTCTTGTAGTCTGTAAAATTCTTGAGAAAATAGTTAAAAAAGGGATTTGCCAACATCTAGAGAAGGAGGGGTTAATCAGCGATGCTCAGCATGGGTTTAGATCAGGTAGATCATGTTTGACTAACTTACTAGACTCTCTGGAGTTTGTAACAGATCAAGTAGATAAGGGAGAGAATGTAGATATAATTTACTTAGATTTTAGTAAAGCATTTGATAAGGTACCACATAGGAGACTAGTTCATAAATTAAAAATGATTGGGATATGTGGGGGTGTTTCAAATTGGATAGCTGAGTGGCTGAAAGACAGGAAGCAAAGGGTAGTGCTAAATGGTGTAAAGTCAGAGTGGAGGGATGTTATCAGTGGGGTTCCTCAGGGATCAGTTCTCGGTCCATTATTATTTGTCATCTATATAAACGATCTTGGGGAGGCAGTTAATAATAGTGTCAATTTTTGCGGATGATACCAAATTAGCAGCTGTAGTTAAAGATATTGATGATAATTTTAAAGTGTAGGGGGACTTAAATAAATTGTTATCCTGGGCATATAAGTGGCAAATGACTTTCAACCTTGATAAGTGCAAAGTTATTAACATGGGAAAAGATAATAGAGAATTTAACTATGAAATGGATGGGCATTGGCTGAGCTCAGTAGAGGATGTGAAAGATCTAGGAGTAGTAATAGATAAGTCATTAAGGTTTTCTAAGCAGTGTATTGAAGCAAGAAATAGGGCAAATAGAGTGCTGGGTTTTATTAAGAGAAATGTCAGTTACAAAAGTAAGGAGGTTATTCTTAAACTCTATAACTCTTATGTTAGGCCACATCTAGAGTACTGTATACAGGCATGGTCCCCACATTTTAGACACGATATTAACCTTCTTGAGTCAGTGCAACGGAGGGCAACAAAGATTATTCCTTCCCTGAGGCACCTTGAATATGTAGATAGACTGAGGGTATTAAATATGTTCTCGTTCGAAAGGAGGTGTGTGAGAGGGGATATGATTGAGCTCTTTAAAATTTTTTCCGGGATAGATAAATTGGATGTTGGCAAGTTTTTTGAGTTAGATGATGGAAATCGGACTAGAGGTCACCACTTGAAAATTAAAAAGCAAGGGTGTAGGTTGGATTTAAGAAAATATTTTTTCACCAATAGAGTGGTAGACTTCTGGAACAAATTGCCGCAGAGGGTAGTAGGTAGTCCAAATCTAAATGTATTTAAGAGTAGGTTGGATGAGTTTATGGGAAGGGAAGGTTGTGATGGTTCCTAAGTTTTGTATATATTAATATTGTTTGTATATATCTATAGCTGCATGATTTAGTTCTTGACAAGCCTTGATTGGTGATACCCTTGTTTCTGGATGCAATCCTCTGGATGTAGTTTTCCTGGGAGTGTGGGTGCCTTAAAAAAGAGGCCGTTTGACTCGGATGACCTATGATGAGCCCTTGTGGCTTTTGTCATCTGTTATATTATATTGTGGGGGACTTTGATTTTGTCTTCCCCTGGTGATGGTGCTTTTTGTGGGTGGGTTTTGACGGAGGTGGATGACCTTTGATAGGCCCTTGTGGCTTTTGTCATCCGTGTAATTATGTTATGTTATGTTATGTTATGGAAACTAGACTTCAATGCAGAAAAATGCAAAGTAATGCACTGTGGCCATGGAAATATAATTATACCCTATAAACTAATAAATAAGGAATTAGAAACTGTAAGTAAAGAGAAGGACCTAGGAATAACAGTTACAAATTCCCTGAAAAGTGAAGAACATATAGATAATATTACCAACAAGGCGAATAAAATGGTTGGATTGATTAAAAATGCATTTGAGTTACTGTGTCCAGAAACTTTCAAAATTCTGTACAATACCTATGTAAGACCACATTTGGAATATGCAGTGCAGGCATGGTCACCTTATTTGAGAAAAGATATAGAAAAAATTGAAAATGTGCAGCGAAGAGCAACAAAACTAGTACCATGCCTACAAAATATGAAGATAGATTAAGAAGCTTAAACTTAACATCGTTGGAAGAAAGGACACAAGTGGATCTAATTGAAACTTTCAAAATAATTAGAGATTTTGAGAATATTGATAGCTCCAAGTTCTTCCAAAGAAATGAAAATGATTTAAGAGGGAATAACTACAAGATATTCAAGAAACAAATGAGAACAACATTAAGAAAAAAAGTTTTTTCCCAAAGAGTTGTCGACCCTTGGAATGCCCTACCTAATTGTATAGTAAATTCGACCACAGTAAATGAATTTAAGAAAAATTATGATAATTATATGAACAATCTAATGTAATATGTAGGCTACAAGAGATAAGCTTGAGAGGCGAGCCTTTATACTTTAAAGCACCAATAGGTGCATACACAGTCTCTTTTATTATACTAGTAAGTTATACTGGTAAGTAAGTTCATGCGCATGATCTCTTACAATTTTCTTTAATATACCATACTTCTCACCATTTTCTCTCCTAGCTCTCTCACCTTTCACAGTCATGTATACTACTATCATTACCACTTTCTTGGGCCTTTGTTGTTCATTCTGGCACTTTAATAGCCAACACATCTTCACTACTATTACTGCCTCCAACCTCTATTTTCTTAACTATCAGATTCTTTTCTCTCCTGTGGAGGAAGGATATACCCCCACCTAATTTTTCCTGGTTCTTTTGTCCTTTACCAATCATCACATATTTCCATCCATTCGTACCTCACCCCTCAGGTGTCTCTCTGTCAGTCCCACAACATCAAACTTCCACTCATTTAACTCGTTACAAATGTCCTCATACTTTCCTACGCCCCATCCTCTGACATTTATACATTCTAACTTCATGCAATTACCCGCCTGGTTGATGTCTGCTCTTTCCTCTCTCACCTCATTTGGCCTGGGTCGTCATTCGTTCATAGGGCACAGCGCACCTACCCTCAGCCACTCACATAGATGTCGCTCAAACCTGTCATTTCCAGCCCCACTCAGGTGCACTCCATCTTCCACAGACATTTGATCATCTCTCAGTGGACCATCCGTGTCAATGAAGCTGATGTTCCCTTTCTTCTGTCTCATCCAAGCCACTTAAATCTTCATCAGCTCCTCATATTAGTCCTCCTCCTCACTTCCTCATACCACTATCCTGCACGCAGCCTTCTCATCACTCCAACCACTGCCACTTTTACCCTATTCCCTTCCACTGCCTTCACTGCTGCCACCACTTCCTTCACTGTCTCATCCTCTCCCACTTCCTCCAGGCTATTACCACCACCCTGGATGATCAGCATGCTATTCTTCAATGTACCTGCCTCCTGTTAAACTTTCTCCCTTATGTGTTTGATTTTTGCCCCACTCAAGCTGGTGCATCCACTTCCCTCCATCCTGAGCTTCACTTGTGCACCCACCCTTTTCACCATGCTGTCTCCAATTATTCTCACTGGTAGCCTCTTTTTCACCATTCTATTTTGCCTGGGTATCACTGGACTTCTACCAGTTAGGGGCTGTTCACTCTGGGTGCCCCTCTCTGTTGTCTTCTCACTGTTCTGGCCTACCTGCGTGGCCTTATCTTCCAGGTCTTTTTCTCCATCTGTACATACTTCTCTCGTACTCTACCTCCTTCATCCACTCCACTTCTCTAGGTATATTAAATTGCTAAGGTTGAGCACCCTGGTGCCCGACCTCATACCTGCACATGCCATGTGAAACCACTTTTCACACCGCTCACATGCCACGCCTCCACTCCTGCTCATCACTCCACTATTACACACCCCACAATTGCTCATACTCATATTCACCTTATCTTTCTGCTCCTCCAAATTGGTAAAAAAAGCAAAAAAATGATAACGTGATACTCAATTTTCAGCAGGCTTCAAAAACACATCTGTATCCTTGGAAGAAGACTTGAATTGCACCAGATTGAAAGAAATGGGAGGAAAGGGGGAAGGGGGGTATAAAAGACTAACTCTAAAATATGACTTATTAGTACAATCATCCTAAAACATTAAACAGCAAGTTTCATATGCAGGAAATTGGTCTTAATTTTTTTTTTTAATTTTGGTATGCTGTATAATTATATATTATTGTATTTGCCTATTTCTTTAATATTTGAGCTTATATTTTTCTCCTTGATCCATCTCGTTACATCCTTAAATAATTTTGTTGTACAGTGGCGGCAACAAAAAAAGTGACATGTGACAATTCGGGGAAAATGAAACAGAAAAATTTAACTTACATATTTTATTATGAATATTTCATGAAAGTTAATACTTGGTCATGTTGCCCTTGCACTTGATGACCATTCTGAGTCGATTGGGCATTGATTCAGCGAGGTTTGCGAAGTAGGTGGGGTCGATCGTAACCCAGATCTTCTTCAGTGATTCTATCAGGTCCTTGATGCTGCCGGATGCTGTCTCTTGAACTTTGGATTTCATCAGATTCCAAGCATTCTCAATAGGATTTAGGTCCGGGGAATTACCAGGCCACTCCAAAACACTAATATTATTATCATTGAAGAACCTTTTAACTAACTGGGACCTGTGAGCAGGGGCACCATCATGCATGAAAAATTCACACCGATGAATTTCCCAAAATGGCAGCATGTGCTGCTTCAAAACTTCGAGATAGTTAGTCCCCCTCATGGTTACATTCTTGGGAAGGAAGTACAGACCTCCTCTGCCCTTGTTTCCACTAAAGGCACCCCACACCATCACACTATCAGGGTGCTTCACAGTTTTCACGGTATATTTTGGGTCATACCGAGACACATTGCTGGGACGACGCACGATCTTTGACTCTCCTCTGACCAGCCTAAAGGTGCTCTCATCACTGAACATCACCTTCTTCCAATGGGCAGCTGTCCAATGTTTATAGGTCTTGCAAAAATTGAGCCTTTTCATCTTCATAGCCTTGGTAAGAAGTGGCTTCTTGGCAGCGCGGCGAGCCGGTAGGCCTAAGTCCTTCTGTAAGCGATGACGGATGGTCCTGAGGGCGACGTTCTGGAGAAGGTCTGGGTGTTTTTTCTTGATTGAAGCGGAGGTTACAGAAGGGTCTGACATCACTTCACGCCTTAGGATATTATCAGTCCTTGGAGATGTCTTCCTAGCTGCACCAGTGCCCTCCTTCCTCTTTGGTATGGTACCTGGTGGCAATAACTCAGCTGCCCGTTTTAGGCGATAAATCGTATTTCTTGAGGTTCCTAAATCTGCTGCTACATCAATAAAAGACTTTCCCTGCTCTAATAGGGTCAAGGCACGGCTTTTCTCTGTCATAGAAAGCTTTTTCCGCCCCATTGTATCCACTTGCACAGAAGTTATAGCACGTCAAATGTAGGCACGAATGCAGGAAATCAGCACGCTGGAGCGTTGTACACCAAAACCTCACTGTACGAGCTCAAACGAGACAGTGAGTTCCAATAAAGCGCAGTTCTGTTGTCTTAGCTCAGGAGAGTCATCCACTCGTGGCATAAGCCCCGCCCCTTTTCATTGGCTTGTTGGCAAGTAAAATCGTGAAAGCAATTTTATGTATCGATTTCTATTGCCAATATTCAATGTCACTTTTTTTGTTGCCGCCACTGTACATTGTTTTTTTTAATTCTTTTTTTTTATTCTCTTGGCCTCTATTTAAGATCCCAGTTTCACATTTCTGACCCTAACACTTAGTCAGAGAGGGGGGGGGGGAATAAACCATAACGATTACCACTGATCACATTAATAATTCAACACAGTTTTACGTATCAGGAGACTCCTTGTTCAAACAGTAAGCAGGGTTTTGGCAAATGCCCTTAAGCACAGACTCGGTAAGACCATAAACATGGAGGGTCTGGAGATTCTAGGCCAAGTGATTTTCTCCATCCACTTACTTAAAAAAAATAATCATTGCATTATCCTACTTTGCTCCACCCCTTCATTAACTCTGCCCAGTGGTACCTCAGTTGCTACCCCCCTTCCCAGGGGGGATTCTACTTTTGAATGTGCTCGATATGCTTGAGCAGATCCAATTATGTTCGTTCTGCTTTTCCCTGACTCATAGACCAAGCATACCCTCTGCTGGCTCTTACAAAACATGACTCTTTTCCCTCCCCAAGGTATACGTTTAGTTTTTTTATTATTAGTTTCACTTTGCTTTATCTTTGTCACCCAAATTCGTTCATATTTTTCACTATCGATTTAGTTCGTTTCAAGATTACAATTATATTTATAACTTGTATTGACTTCGTTCCTTTACAGCCTTTTAGTTAAAGTAATTGAGATGTCTGTTTTGAACAGGGAAAAATAATTTATTTTGTAAAAGAACGAATGGGGTATTACTCAAAATTTTTGTTTTTTTAGCGGAAATCGATTAGAGATTGAGTTTATCATCAAAAAGAAATTCCCTTTGGCATCCGAGATGTCAGGTTCCATCACACCGAATCTGATTTTAAGCTAAAGAATAGTCAGGTATGTTTCACTAAGTTTAGATACTTTCATTAGAGTTTATTTCTTATTTAAAGTTAAGTTGGTTAGGTTATATCTATCTCGGTAACGCTTTATTTATGATGGAAATTAAGGTCAGATTGATTTATAGCACCTGTGAAAGCGATTATGGTACTAATCATCACATTTAACGATACTATACCATCCCAAAATATCAGAAGGCCTGTATTTATCTCATAACATTTGAAAGAGAAAATCCAAGGTACCAAAAATTGGTGTACAATGATCTATAGTTATAAACTACGTATGGGTAAAGGTTATGCAAATTCGGATGAATCAAATGAAAGTTATCACCATATAAGAAATTTACTAGAAAAATTGAAGTATCTATTTGATCCAAACAATAGCAGAAACAAATTTCTTTTGAAATATATCAGTGAAAATATTTGTGCAAGTAATTAGGACTTAATGTATGTCTTTATTTTCGATGATGCTTTGACATCTGTTACAGGAAGGAACCATCTGTTGACACAATTGCGCACTAATCTTACGCCATTCATCTTGAAGAATTTTCCAAAGTTTGTGAATCATTTTCATATTCCTTGCTCTGGACCTGTCTCCAAGTGTCTTCCAAACATTTTCAATGAGATTTTGTTCAGGATGTTGTCTAGGCCAGTTTATAACAGTGATATGCTCTTTGTCCACTCTGATTTGTTCACCACGTGACAGGGGGCATTATCTTGAAGGGAAATTACCATCCGATTCTATAACTCAAGAATTCTTCCACAATGCCATCTTGAAATGGTATGAGACGCCTAATTTATGCTCGCACGTTAATTATTTTTATTTTCTGAATGATATAGATGGTTAAGAGTTGGTATAGTTCTTATACTTAGTGAACATGACAGGACACATAGCAATGGGTTTAAGCTTGATAAGTATAGGTTTAGGAAGGAGATTGGGAGGAATTGGTTTACAAATCGTGTGGTAGATGAATGGAATAAGCTCACTAGACATGTGATAGAAGCCTCCTCTCTGGGTAGTTTTAAGAATAGATTAGATAAATATATGGATGAAGCTGCTAGATGGGACTGACTTTTTTTTATGTACATATGTATATATTTTTCTAAGGAGTGGGGAGATTATATTTTGCGGTTGCATGAATGGACATAATCCTCTGGATGCATTTTATGTATATTGTAGATTAGATCTGATGAACTCCTGTAAAGGGTGACAATGTTGATGACTTTTCTCTGGTAAGAAATCTTTTGTGTGTTGACTGGAACAGGAGCTGCCAAGTGTAGGCCATGAATGGTCTTTTGCAGTCTCCTTCTTTTCTTATGTTCTTCTTATGTTCTTATGAACTTCCCAACTTATGTGACAGGAAACAGCAACCAAGCCCCGATATATATCTAACAAATATAAATTTTCCTTTCAATTACCACTTAGAACCAATAGATGTTAGCTGCAGCGATCATACAGCCATCTTATTAGAATTTAACCAAAATACGCTACAGATATCTACCAGAGAATGGAAAGCCTATCATATGGCTAATTGGGACAATTACAAAGAAAAACTCCCAAATCATTAAACGCGCAGATTTAAGGACATAGATGAAGAACTACAGACTATATGCCAAACAATGAAGATAGCAGATGAAGAAACAATTCCTGAAAGAACATACTGGATAATCAAACAGTTCATGTGGACACCATGAATAATTAGAATTAATGAAGAAATATGAATGAGAGCAGAAATGATTGGTTTTCATAGATTATCAGATCATGAATGAGCACTAAATATCAGTACAATGAACAATACAAATCATTCTGACTTCCAACACTAACCTGTGTCATTTTGTCAAAGTTCTGGTCACAAGAAATTAACTGTCATCTTTACGTACCCACGTATTGAATCTTCATGGCACTTCTGTAATTTTACATTGCCCAAATGAACACAAGATTAATACTGAAATTTTGCAAAAACAATGTTAATGTTATACCAAATGTATCTATTTCTTGAAGCCATTCAGTTTTAGTTTCTTATCAGTGCTCTTGTTGCGAGCTGCATCTGAATCAATTTTGCGTTTAGAATGCATTTCACTGTTTCTTTCTTTGCTGTACTTAGATGTGAAGACATTGAACAGACTGGCCGCCATTTAGGGGTACAATATTTTCAAGAAGCTGTGACCACTAGCACAGCTCAATGTAGCCAGCTAGCTGGTCATCTTCTTCCCCAAGTGCAACAATGACCTTCTGGAAGGTCTTGTGAGAGGGGCATACTAGCCTACCGTGTGACAGCAAGTCTGTGAATGATTTGAGTTTGCCCTGTTGGGATACCTCCATGTCCTTGTCCACTTGCTCGGTGATATGGGTAAGTTTGTCTGGGACCTTACTGTTGATGAAGATGTTTTGACAAGACCAGAACCTGTGAGTACGCAAGATCTATCTGGTGTGCCAGGTAACCAGCCAGCTGGACAATTGCCTGTTTCATCCCTTCACCCAGTTAGTCATGCTCCGCATGAATAGCTGCATCCACCAGCTCCTGGGTGACTGGCATCGTCAAGGTGTCGCTGCTGCCTCGCTTCCTCCATCTTGGAGGCCTCTGCTCTCAAGCTGTAACCAGACAGCCAAACCAGGCTTCATGCTCTTACCACTGCCTCCCCCTCCATGAACTGATGGCCATTGGGCCAATGATTTGGTCTGCTTTCCAGCCAGTATCACTGCGTTTTCATGCAGAGAGCCACTTCTTATGGATCTCTTGCCTGTCAGACTTGGGGAAGGCAAACACTGAGTGCTTATATGGTGCTTGTCACTGGCTGCAATAACCTCCTTTTCTGCTCTTGGGGTTCTGTACCCAGATTGGTGATTGATAGCAGCACACTTAACCATGCTGAGTTGACCATATCTGCGTGAACATAAGGGTAGTAAAATACAAAAAAATGTATCGTAATCATTATCATAAGTCATAGCAACAATAATGATAATAATAGTGAAAATAAATAATAATAATAAAATTATTAATATTATTGAAAAGTGCTAAAATATATAAAATATTTGCCTACTTATCAATTCTTACTACAATAGCGTAAAATAGTGATATTATCGATAATACTACTACTATGTACTAGCTACTACTACTACTAAAATTTACAACAATAGTAGTCACCAACCCCTTCTCCACACGCACATATTGTTGTGGTAGGGAGTCAAAAACAAAAGTCTCATCCTTAAAAGTTTCAAAACAATTTTGCCATAAAAACACAAGGAACAAGGCACAGATCTCTTAAAACGTCTTAACATTAGAGCAAAAAGGATGCAGTTTTGGGTACAAATATAATGTAAACTTACCATAGCTTACAGAGACAGGTTCACGTGACTTTTGGCTGCTCTCACTGATGAACTCAAACTGGTATTCCCTGCGGCCGGCGGTGCATTTGAATTCACTGGGGCGGTTATGCACAGGCGACATTCAAAATATAGCGCAGTGGCCAGTCCAGTGTTAAAGAGGTCTATGACCAAGCTATTATTCAATCTGTTTAAGTCTACCCTACAGTGGCAATGTGCACTATCTCTAAGACTGCTCTAAAGCAGATTCAGAGTATACAGAACAAATCATCCTATATAATAATGAATTCTTGACAAGCAGAGCTAAGAAATCAATGTGATCTACACAGAGAGACAAAACTTGCTCCTATCAAAAAATAATAGAAAAAAAGAGCAAAACATATGATAAGGAAAATTAAGAGGAGATGGGAGAAGAACTCCCCAACTAACAAGATCACCTAGAAGGCTGGAGATCTATCGACTATTTCCCAGTAACTTAGAAATAATGGAAAGAGAAATGGAAGAATTATACACATGAGTGGAAGGTAAAAACAGGAATAAGACATGTAAAGTAGATCTTGAAAGAGAAATAATGTGTAACCTTAGCAATTTATTAGAGCTAATGCCATGACAATTAGACAAAAGAACATCATGAAACTTTTAAGTACACCCCAAAACAACCTTATAAGCTAATAGCTACTCACACTAATTCTAATGTAAATACCTATCCAAACTGCCTGACCAGGCAACTTAGCAACTCTATGCAAACCTCTTACTTGTTTCAATTTCAACCCAAGAACTTTCACTCTGTATCAAAACTCACACTTACTGGACCTACAACTTATACAAGGGACAGGGGACCAAATAAAATAATGAATAGAATGGGATAAGAAAAAACTACACACTGTGGTTCGGATCCCACCTATATTGTCTCAAAATATATTTCTCACTGTTCTATCCTTAACTTTTCTTTTTCCTCTCCCTCCACTCCCACCCCTGAGTTCTCTCCACCTTGAGTCCTAGGGTCGGGTTGAGGGGGCTTGGGGGACTACTAGGGTGTAGTCCCACTTTACTTTTCATTTCATTTCAGAACAAACATAGCAAACACTTGTGTTTAGAGCTCAAGAAGACCCCAAAATTCCTTCTCCACACAAAAGACACTCTCTGACCATGAAGATAACACTAAATAATGTAATGCCTTACTAATACGTATAAGAAGGAAGAACCTCTTATGGTTGGCATTTCCAACCAATGACTTCCTCACCCATCTCAGGCATGCGTATGGAAAGGAGGCTGTCCAAGCCTTTACTTCAACTGCGCTAAGCAATGGCCAGGCATCACACTTTCTGAGGAACACCACAAAAACATGCTGCTAACCAAGGCATCAAGGTCTGCAGCACCCTCACATACGCACACAAATAAATGTAAAACCAAAACAGTGTCTCCATTGTTATGAGATGGGGCACAAAACACAAACATGCCAGTCAAACCTTGCCTGTTTCAAATGCAGTGTAATAGGGCACCATTACACTAGCTGCAACGCCACTACCACTCGCTAGATTAACTGCCTAAAATGCCCCTACCTATACAAGGCCTGTGCAGCATTACGAAGACCACATTCATCATCCCATTACCCATCCTCTTCACTCCTGTCCACCCTCCCCCCTTACAAGAACATTCGCCATGGCGGAGTCGACATAAACCTATTACCAACTCCCTACAACCCCTGCCCGAGCACAGAATCCATCGCTCCCACCCAATCCAACACACACACACACACACACAACCAAACACAAAACACCAGCTCCAAAAGACAACTGGCCACCGTGCTTTCCACAGTGTTGGGGAGTGACCTCCCCACCTACATGGCAATGTACTAAACATGGACTTGGGCAAATCACCTTCCCAGAGAATGTGATTTACCTTAATGCATGCACACAAGCACAAGAGACCCACACTCCTCCATACACCGGCGAGCATGCACACACCCCACTCCAAACCTGCTGCCGCCACCTATCCAGCTCCTCACATGACCTGAACCCATGCCCCAATTCCTCCACGCTCCTTTGCTCCAACACCTTCCATAATCCCCATCCCCGTCTCCACTGCACCCTCTCTTCCTACTATCGCCCCCACTCTCCCCCAGTTCTCACTGCTCCCACCCCACTCCCTACTGTCCACGCCCCACTTCCTACTGTCCACACCCCACTTCCTACTGTCCACACCCCACTTCCTACTGTCCACAACCCTATGCTTACCAATCCCACTTTCCTTCCTGCTCCCCCTTATCACTGCTCCCACCCCCTCTTTCATCTGTCTGATAAACCGCATTCTCCCCCTCCATTGTATCAACCCTACTTTTACTGTCTCTACATCCCCTTCTACTGCCCTTCCCCCTACCACAATCTATTCTATCCACCCTCCCCTCCACTGTCTCCAATGCTGCCATCCTTACTGTGCCCGCTACCCTCCTACTGATTCCTGCACATCCAATAACATAAAAACCAAACACTCCACCTCCACCAAACCCCACTCGCTGCAGACATGTGTGAAGGTAGCCACCCGTAACCCCACTCTCTTGATACAGTGCCGAGAGATGAATGAGAAGAGAGTCGATATTGCTAACACAGCCTTATGAGCACTTCACTCCCCACCATAAGTTGACCTAGTGTCATGCAGCTAAACGTATGCAGCTGGCATGGTATTCGCCATAGTGTCACAAACTGGGTACCGAACACACATGAGGATTAATTTCTAACCTACAAAGTACAAACGAGCTCCGGCCCTACCCTAGTGGCTACTCCCTACAGACCACCTCACGAACAACTAAGCATAGACGTCCCACTCAAGGTTCTATCCAATCACAACTTCCTTCTCTTCTTTGCGGGAACCTGAACGCCTTCAATCTCACACTACTTCCTAACACCACTAATGACATAGGAAGGTATCTGACTGATGTCTTGCAGTGATATTGCTGCAAGAACATCGTTCCGGCTTTCCCCACATTCTATGGGCATCGTGGAGGGACAACGTCACCTGATGTGCTCTTCTGAAATGACCACACTACACAATTTCACACCGACATTGCTCAAAGGTCCCCACGTAGTATCTGATCACATCCCTATATGCATGATTATCTCATCATCGCCCATGCTTATAACCACACCTCCTCTCTTCAACTACAACAACAGAGCTGGTGGAGTTCAGAAGACACAACTGAAAATATACCACACATCATCAACTTGGAGAACACCAATCATAATCACATAGATGACTACTGGTGCATAATCATGGGTACCATAAACATAAGCGCAACCTCCACACATCTCGCAAAACCTTTAGTCGCATAAAATACTGCACAGACTCATTACATAGTACAAAAATCATTACAATAGAGGCTCACAATAACAAAACATTACACTCATACATGACTGCATCCCACAATGTGTGCAGCTATAACGGAACTGACAGTGGCGCGAGATGACCCGCATTCCAGATGACACTTGCTGCACTGACCCTTCCTTCTTCTGGTGGTGCATAAAGGGAATGTTTATCACAGAACCAACAAAACCTATAACCCTACAACACAATGACCGTATACTCACTGACACTAACGACATCCTCCACACATTTAGGTCCCATTGGGACTAGGTGCACACACACAATCCACCCAAACCAAACGGAAAAGAGCACTTCAAAGAAGTTCAGGACTGGTGCTGTGTCCATGGGCACAAACTTGGTCCCCCCTTCCCTGGTACAAATAGAGCAGCTCATTACCACATCTACATTACTTCCATCACCATCAAGGAAACAAAATACTACTAGCCTACAGATTATACCATGGTGGTACAGTAGCTTTTTGGGTTTTGGAATACTTTGACTGGGATGACTTTGATAAGCTCTAGTGTTTTTTTTTAAAAAAATTTTGTTTTATGGTGTTGACAATGACCAAGTTAATTCTTGATACTAATATGCTAAATTTGCTAGACGAAAATGTGTATGTATGTATCCTTTGTGGTTTAGGGAGCATTTTTCTATAACAGGGGATGATTATAGCTGGCTGTGTATATTGAAAACAATGATTTAATTATTCATGAGTGACAATTTTTGCCTTTAATTTTTTTTTAATTGACAAAATAATAATAATAATATAATAATAATAATAAGTATTTATAATGCGCCCTTCAGGGCTGTTAGCCCTCATAGAGCGCAGGTTATGTAGCGAGTGTAGATAAAGTTTACAGGGAAGAGAAGGCAATTCTGAAGAAATGAGTCTGCAGGAGACATTTAAAAGTAACAAGTGAGGGAGAGGATTGGACTTCTGCAGGAAGAGCATTCCAGAGTAGGAGCACAAACTAAGAAGGAACGGTCACCCATCGACCAGAGGACAGAATGAGGAGTGTTCAGGATGAGACAAAGACTGAAAGTTGATGAAAATATGGTTGATTAGTTAAATTAACAGGAATAGCAAACTGTCAATAGTAAAATTAAATGAGGTTGAGAAGGCAAATTATTTATGTCAAAGAGAAAGTTCGTACAAAGAGCTTATCAGAGTATCAATTTTTTCATCAATTACCATTTGCAACAATATTATGGTAACTATTTAGCACTGTTACAAAAGATTTGAGAGAAATTTAGGGTTAGGCTAGCTTAATTATATCTAGATTTAGTTTGGTTAGGCTACTTTGTCTAGTTTGGTCTACATAGTTTCAAAGGTTAGGTTAGGTTTGGTTTAATTCACCTTCATTCAATAGTTAGGTTTACATGCAGTTAGCATATTTTTTTTGCAACCAGATTGTAAATATTTACTTTAGTATGGTTATATTAAGTTAGCTGGATTAATCAGGCCTAGGAAAGGTTCAAACTGTGGCAAGTTGCACAATTTCTCGCATGTTAGAGGCGACTTTCTTGAAGACATTACATTATAATGAAAATCTGGGATTTACAGACCACCCCCCAAAAAATCACAATTGGAACAAACTTAACTAAACCTAGCTATAATTAAGCTACCCATCCTCCCCTCCAATTTCTCTGAAACCTTTTGCTTGCAGCCCCCCCCCCTCCTCCTCCTCTCCTCGATCCCTGCCAATACAGAAATAACACTTTTATTAAATTTAACTTGATTATATCCTTGGTTAATATTTAGAAAAAAGTAATCGCTTAAAAAATTAATTTAATCACTCCTATAGTGCTAACACATTTTTGTGAATCCATATATAGAGAATTTATTATGCGGTCGATGTTACTATTAATTAATAACAGTTTGAATTTCAATATTTTTTTTCTCTTCCTTAATTGTGGTGATGTCACAATGGAGAAGTAATTTCTGAAAAAAATTGGTACATTGATGTCACAGTGTCTACATACATAATTTCGACTGAACTTACCGTGTCACCACTTTCCCCATTTGCCTCTGTTTTGGATTGGAAAGCTTTGCGTTACGATTTGTAGTGGATGTCAATTATATTTTGAACACCTCATAAAAGAGGTTCACAATGTAACCCTAATCGTGCATTAGAAATTTTTCTTGAGGTTATTTATCTCAATCTGCTCTTCATTTTTGGTGGTTATAAAGCCAAATACGACAAAATTGGGGCTTGTTTTGTGCTGTTGAGTTGTTTATACTACAAATTACTTAAAAAATGGAGTGTGGGAATGAAGCCCCCCCCCCTCCCATTGTCAAATAAGTACAAAAGGTTTATTTACATAGTTTCACAAACTGTTAATTTGTTCGAATCTGTTCTTTTTTGGCAGTTGTAAGGAGAAACGCTACAAAATCAAGGTTTACTCTTCTTTTGACCAAATCTGCATAAAACTCAGTTTTTCCCCATTTTCCCTTCTGACCACCAAAAAAAGAAGAACAGATTTGAAAAAAATATATATTTTTTTTTACAATAGTTAAATAGAGTTTATGTAAACCTATGCAATGTTCATTAACAATCATTGATCAGTATGTTCTTGATTGTCTCTGAGAATACATATTTTTACTCCTCTACTCTCAATACTTATGTAGTCTTTATCTTTAGTTACACCATAACCATAAATTTAAATATTAACAATCTAGTTCATTTAAAGTTAGCCAATAATTTGTATAGATTTTGCGATTTTAACATTTCATTTTATATAATTTTAATCTATGCTTTTGAATGCTTTATTATTATCACTATTAATCATTTTATAAATAAATTAAATTGATCTTTTGATGACATTTCCAACATCACTGCAAGATTAGCTTGACCTCCAGGCAACCTATCATCCTTTGCAGCCTCTTGCTTCCTTCAATTTCAACCTAGGATCTTTCACTCTCTATCATAACTCACACTCATCGGACCTAAAACTCATACATGAGATAAAAAAATAATGAATGAAATGAGATAAGAAAAAAGACACTGTGGTTCTGATCCCACGTTAAGCTGTAGGGGTAATAACTGCCTAGGTCACCTATATTGTCTCACCCTATATTTCTCACTGTTCTATCCTTAACTTTTCTTCTTCCTCTCCCTCTCACTCCCACCCTTGAGTTCTCCCCAGTCTGAGTCCCAGACTCGGGTGGCAGTGGCTCAGACAACCTTAAGGTAGTACTGGGCCCTCACCCCCTTCCTTGCACTGGCACTCAAGAGTGCCCGGATGGGGGACCGGGATCGGCCAATCTGTTTCTTTTTCTCCCAGTTTCCTTTTCATTTCATTTCAATATCAATAAGAATTATTGTAGTTAAATAGTTAGCAAAACTTTAATTTAATTTTCGGCATACATTTTGAATAGTCTTCCTATTTTATTCACAACAATGTTTGCACTACAACATACAATAATTAAATTATATTATTTCTCTGCTTTCAAAGTGGGTAATCTGCATATGACACCTAGAAGATTTGGCCCTCCCAAGTGTACTACAAAACCTTAATTCAAATAAATTTAGAATTTTGGTTGCCTTTGTTGTGATACACTATATAAATACGAGGGGTCTTCAAAATGTTCATAGAAAATGGGATACTCCCTGAAAATTCTAATTATGTACATTGATTTAAACTTCTACATATTTGCCATTAGCCACATACACAAACATTTAGACCATGGATTCCATCAAAGTTGAAGCAAGGACAAAAATCAAATTTCTGGTCAAACTTGGTTGGCGGAAGAGTAAAATTATGGATGCATTAATAAAAGTTTATAGAGACAGAGCCGGCCGAAAGCCTATAGTTTATAAATGGACAAATTGCTTTGTGGATGGATTCCACGAGTTTGAAGAGGACATTTATAGTGGTAGACTAATTGTCAACACCAGAAATGGAAGAAAATATCAATCGTGAATGGGTATTAATTAAAGAAGCCCGTCGAATAACATTGGAAATGATAGCAGGTACATTGAATATATTGGTAGGTTTAGTTTATTCCATTTTGACCCACATACTGAAGCTCAATAAACTTTCTGCTCCATGAGGTCCGAAATTGTTGTGCTAAAATCAGCCGGAGAAGAGAGTTACTCTTTCATTGCCAACTTTAAAGAAGTGGGATGAAGATCCTGAGGATTTTTTGCAAAGAACTGTAATCGGGGATGAGACTTGGATTTACCACAATTATCCAAAAGACAAAAAGTAGTCTGAACAATAGTTTTTAAGAGGTTGAAGAGAACCCATCAAAGCAAAGTCTTTGCTTTGATGTTTCATTTTAATTTTATTCCATTTTTCTACAAACTTTTTGAAAAACCCTCGTAGGTATCTTCTACCAATTTCTTTCCAGCTGGTTTTCGTTTTAATTAAAAAAAAAATTGAACAGGTCTATTAACTAAGTCTGTGATTTTATACTGTCAGATGGAATGAATCAGAAGTCTGTCTAATTTCATTACAGTGGCCATTGATTTGTCTATGTTGGATCTGGATTGTGCCTAATATCTTTGTGGGATCAATCAATTTTAAGAATTTGAACTTCCTTAGGGAGTTAGTAATAGCTCTTTGGCGAGTGGTGCTTTTGGTTTTGTGCAAGATGCTGTTCTGGAACTCATCTATATTTACTGCTATTTTCCCTTCTCTACACTACCCTGAATGCTGCGGGGCCCATAGCACAAGGAACAGCATGGCCCCCACTTATATATATATTATCTCCCCCCACCCCCCATTTTCCTTTGCAGAGAGGGAAAAAAATATCTGCGGAATTTAAAAGAACTGCTAATATGGCTGGGAGGACTCAACTGAAAAAGAGGGTTTTATTTTGTAACTTTTTATTCCTTTTTAAAGAACAATACTGTGTACTACTATAACATAATGCCAGACTTATTATACTATGCGGTATGCCGTCTTTGAGTTGATCAGCTTTAATATGAGTATATAAGATGAGGTGAAAATGATTTGCTTCATCAGTGAAAACCCCGCATTGTATCAGGAATTGTAACTGATAAGTAAGCAAGTTGTCAGAATTCCTAGGGAAGGTCTAAAAATTGGAGGTCAGCTAAAAATGGATGATCTAGTAGTTATAATGGTAAAAATAATGCTGGTTGTATGGGATGGATCTCGTAGGTTTATAATACCTAAGGTGGAAAAGTGCCTGCTGTGTGGGAAAAGCTCAGTGATAGTACCACTGTATAAGGGGAATTAGGGAGAAGGGTGAATGCAAAAAATAATATTAATATTACGTATGGGAAATTTTGGTCATGTAAGAAGGATACCCGAGAGAATGATTGGAGATAAATAAAGTGGTTTAAGCCATTAAACATTGTGAGGATGAAGCATTTTAATTTAGTTGATGAGGTAGCATTTTAAAGTGGAAGCAAGGCAGAAAGAAAGGTGACCAGAATTAATAGTTTTATATATTATGGATGAGAGACTATTTAATAACTTTTTAGCTATTTTGTGCTGAGAAAAGTAAAAGTGAAGGAGAGGAACAAATACACATATGGGAAGTTAATGAAGAACGCTGAAGTATGGATGTTGTCTATACTGTGGAATGTGATGGCCTTGGTTAGAGTGAGATTTTGAAATGTTGATTGAAGCATTTGGCTATATGTGTAAAGTTGGGCTTGGATGTAAATGAAGGAAAGAGTGAGGTGATAGTATTACAGGGTGAGAATGAGGTAGAGTACGAGATTAGATTTTCTGGTCTTAGTCCAATGAGCATTTGCAATGTTTTGAGAATCTATGGTGTGTGGTGAATAATGATGATATACAGGGTGCTTTAGGTATTTAAGGACATGGAGTTTAAGTTGTATGGTTGTGGGTAAGACGAGAGTCTCAAGTCAGAATAAAATTGTGAGATCGTCAATTTGAAGCATAATTTGTCATAGAAGGTGTAGGACTAAAAGTAGAAGTGAAAACATGAGATGCTCATAATTGAGTATATGTTATGTTGTGATAGATGTAGGATGGGATTCGGTAGCATAGTGGATTTTTTTTTAAAAAAAAGGCCCCTGGTTAGATTCCTGCCCCCCTCCCATCCATTGTTGATTACTTTCACTTACGACCTCTAGCTACCATCCTGCTTTGGGCCCGCATGGTACTTATGGCCCCCAAACCTCCCATGATGATGTGAGTAGGCAAATACTTGAAATAGTGATTGATGATGATAGTTGTAGGACTAGAGGCAGAAGTGAAACAAAAAAAAATTATAAGATGGAGTATGAGTTATGTGATGGTAGGTTCCCAAACCCCTGAGCTCCAGGTTTGGGATGCTGGGTTTTTAACAACCTGCTTCATCCCCACCCATACCTTCCTCACATCCCTTTTCCTTCTCACTTCACTATCTATTTTTTTTATGCTGTGCCCAAGGTGGAGCCACCATGCCAAGGGGCTGCCAGGTTACCAGGCTGGAGGGGTGGCCTAAAATGGCGGCACCTGGCTCTGCCAGCCCCATACACACCCCTCATAGAGTGGGCCACTGCGAGGGGTAATTAGCATTTGCTTCCTGCAAAAAGAATAGTGTCCCCATGCCAATGATGAAAATCTAATAAAAAAACATCTTTCCCTTTCCCTCTCACAATTAACGGAGCCGGCTTTGGGCATCTCCACTGAAAAAATGGAGGTCCCCACCCCCTGTGCTCTTGCAGGAGACCCAAATCTCTTTAACCCGACCCTATAAGGGGCGTGGTGATTTGCCATCCAGGCCGCTGTGCTGATGGGATTCAGCACCCTATCCTACCCCAGCTTAGCCTCTTCTCCTTACTTCAGAACACTTGTGTTTCCCCTCTGTTTCCTCGCTTTTCATACAACCTCTTCAACAACTTCTTTCTCTGGTCAGCCTCTAATTTCACAGGGTAGAATGCTGACCTTCTTCTCAAGCCAACCACCCCGGATGGGGGCTGAGGGGGGAGGGGACATTGTTCCCTAACACCTGAGCTCCAGTTTGGAATGGTGGTTTTTTTAACAACCTGCTTCATCCCCACCCATACCTTCCTCACATACCTTTTCCTTTTCTCTTCACACACTACCAATTTTACACTGTGCCCAAGGTGGAGCCACCATGCTGAAGCGCTGCCAGGTCACCAGGCGGAAGGGTGGCCTTAAATGGCGGCACCTGGCCACTACGAGGGGTGATGAGCTATTGCATCCCGTAAGAAAAAGAGGGTCACCATGCCCAATGATGAACAAATCAAAAATCTTCCCTCAATTTTCCATTGTCCATTGACGGAGCCACCTCGGGCAGCTCCACAGAAAAAATGCGCAGGGGACCCTCCAAATTTCTCTAACCGGAGAGGAGGCTTACTCTTCTCCTTTGCCTATCGGTGTAGGGGACTCCCCCTCCCCCCTTTTCTGGAGATGCCTTCGGGCACCTCCCTCTTATCAGCGGCAGTACCCCCCTTTTCTTTCCAAAGGGACTGCCAAGAAAGCAAGCAGGCAGCCCATAGCCGACCACTCACCATTGAAGCGGCTCGGTAGAGCAAACCCCCTTAGGGGGGAGAGGGAAGTCAGGCCCTTTCTGTCGCTTCCCTCAAAAGATCTGTTGGCAAGAATATTAAACCTTGCCCGGGTCAAGGCCTGTGCCTCCCAAGATGAGACTAAAGACACTGCTGCCAGTAGGACCTGCGATGTCCTGGGGGGAAAGGGAAATGGGCAACTTGAGGCTCCTTCCTGAGATAGACATGGTCCTTGAGGCAACCCAGCCTCAGACGGTATGGCCTTCCATGGGAGCGAATCTGGGCTCAGCACCAAGCCCCGAACTCGAGTCTGCCCCTATCAAGGTCCTCCTCAAATGGCTAGGGTTTTCCAGGCAGTACAAGGAAGGGAGGGATCTCCTCCGACCGGCAGTACCCCCCTTGTCTGTCCATCTCGGAGAAGGACCTAGCTGAGGCCAGTCCATCTGGCCTGGGGGCTCCTGCCAGTGGAGGGGAGAAGCGAGTTCATTCCCCACCCTCCTCTCCTAAAAAGAAAAAAATTAGGAAAAAGACAAAGACTCGGGGGGGGGGGGGCTCCTCTTCATCCGCGGGGATGGATGGGTCTGCTGCCACTTCGGTAAGCGACCAAGCCAAGATAGGCACATCCGGCCCCTCTCCCTCCCCCTCAGGTGCGGAGCCTCTGACTAAGACCAAAAGTACTAGTGCGCAGAGCGGAGCCTCGATTACATCGGGACCCCTCATTCAGAGACTACCCGGCGTTTTTGAACCCACTGGCTTCAAACACTTCCTGGTTATTCGCTTCACTAATGGCAGTATGTTAGCTAAGGGAAACATGATCCATTAGAGGAGAGCTTTAGCTAGTGTGAGTGGTAGAGAGCCGAATGTGACCTGTTTCTAGGACGGGAGCCTTTTGGCGAATGCATCAAATCCCTCCGAGGTGGCCATGATTAGTGCCCTTCGGGCACCCGATGGCACGCCTGTGAGTGTGATGCCTCACTCTACCATGAACTTCATGAAAGGAGTAGTTTATGTGAGGGAACTCGTGGACTACTCCACAGAGGACATTACCTTAGAGCTGGCCGACTATGGGGTGGTCAAGGTTGAGCGTATGATGACAAAACATGGAAGGGCCGAGAGACCCACCCCTACACTCTTCGTTACGTTTGACTGTGACAAGCTACCTGAGTCGGTGCGTGCCAGTTGGTATCGCTACCGCATGAAGGCATTCGTGCCACTGCCATGGAGGTGCTATTACTGCCACCGATTCGGCCATACTAATCGCTCCTATCAATGTGCAAAGTCGGGTTTACCTGAAACCTGTGTAAGTTGCTCCAAGGCTGCACACGATGTCCAAATCGTGTGTGGCCAAGTGTGTCAATTGTGGATAGCTGCACCCCATTTCTTTGAAGCAATGTGGTGCCTATCTCCTTGAGAAGGAAATTGTGGCCTTTCAGTCTCAGGATTGTCACTCATTTTGCAAGGCTAAGGACTTGGTCCTGGCACGCCCGGCGCTACCCAGGACGTCCTATGCCTCAATGTTGAAAAAGTGACCCTCTGCTCCTGGCACCTCCAGTCCTACGAGTACGGTCATTTGTGGGCACATTCGGAACCCTTCTATGGGTTATACCCACCCCGAGCACTCCCCTGGTAAAGCTGGTGGCACAAAGGGTCCACACCCAGACCCAGCTAAAACCAGGGCTCCCCCTCCCTTTTCCCCGTGCGTGACCGTTTCCCGTGAGGCGAAATGGCCACACGCTTCCACTGAGTCATTAGACTTGCAGGAGGCAACACCCCTGAAGTTGGTCGCCAGGCAATTTTCCTGGGTTGCTAAAGCTGCCCCCTGAAAGGCCAGCAACAAAGGAGCTTCGGATCCTTCGCCCACGCCCACTGTGGGCTGGGTAGCTTGGAGACTGTGGATCCTCGAAAAGAGCCCCCCCCCCCCCCACCCGCCTAAGGTTTCGAGGTGGAGGAAGGAAAGGACTCGCATGGCGAGCTCAACCTCCCTCAATTAGTCCTCGAAGGCGACAGCGCCGAGAGTTCTGCCTCCGGGAAGCATACGGCCATTCCCGTGAGGGTCTTCTCTTCGAAGAGGGCTCCCGCATCTCCTCTGAGCTAGGCCTGGAGGGCATATTCCTTCAATGGAATAGCGCATGCCCCCTGCCCCCTGCCCACCCTCCCGGGGTATAAGGGTTTTGCGACCCCACCACCACGGGATGGGGGCCGGGCGGAGGATGTGCGATTTACACCCAGCATGATCTCTCCATTCTTCTCTTCGCTTTTGATACCTCCTTTCAGGCAGTAGCTGTGCACCTGCACCTTGATAGGAGGTATACTGTTATTTCCGCGTACATTCCACCGTCAGCCGACTTCTGCCGCGTCGTAGCACGGTCGCCGAGGCCCTTTCTCTTGCTCCGATCTAAACGGTAGACACCCCTTCTGGAGAGACTACTCTATTAATCCCCGGGGTCAAGTCCTTGAGCTTGAGATAGGTGTCCTAAATGTGGATAAGTTTACTCATCACTGCCCAAGAACCTTTTCATTTTCCTGCCTCGATCTATCTTTGTGTTCTCTGGATGCATAGCCTGTTTTTGATTTGGAGGTGGTCGATGACCTCCATGGTAGTGATCACTTTCCCATTCAAATATCATTTTATGGGGTGCTGCCACCAGAGAGCCCACCTCGGTGGTGCTTGGTGCGGGCGCGGTGGCCTGCTTTCATGAAATGACTGAATTCTCTATCTTACTCTAGGAGTTTAGGTCGGTAGATGAGGCAATCTCATCGCTGCGGGCCTAACTACTATTTCTAGAAGGTCTGGCCATTTTGCACGCCGACCACTCCCGTGGTGGTCAGCCGAGTGTGAGACGGCCCTCAAGCAGAAGTGTTATGCCTACATGCGCTATAAGCGCCGCCCGAACGATTTCACTGTCGTTGAATTTCGTCGGGCTAGGGCTAGGTTACGGTATATTTCGAAGCACGCCCGCCGCTCTTCTTGGCGGGCATACGTGTCTTCACTTAACAGGAAGACCCCTCCAGCAGAGGTGTGGAAGCGAGTCAAGTTCTTGCATCCGTGGTGGAATCCTTCGCGACCGCTTTCTCCGCATTCTCTAGCCGGGATGCTGCTCCGCCAGCATTCAATGCACGTCGTAATGTCGTGGAAGGCCGCCGGCTGGATTTTACCTCCAGAGGCGGAGAACCCTTCAATGACAGGTTTACTCTGAGTGAGTTGCGTTCCGCTCCTGCTTTGTGCGCGGACACCGTCCATGGTCCGGGCGATGTCCCGTACGCCATGCTTCGACACGGGTGAGCAAGGCATGGCTTTTCTGTTAGATTTGTTCCACAGGATCTGTGTGGAGGGCCTCCTCCCGGATTCCTGGCGAATTGCTACTGTGCTCGCCTTTTGCAAACCGGGAAGAGATCACTCTACTCCAGCCAGTTTCCGCCCAATCTCTCTAACCACTTGCGTGTGCAAGTTGATAGAGAAATTGGTAAATGTTAGATTCGCCTTTTTCCTGGACAGTGGAGGCCATCTGTCTTCTGCACAGTGCGGCTTCTACAAGTTCCACTCCACGTCTGATGCTCTGCTCTAACTGGAAAATGGCATCTGCGATGCCTTCCTTCGTAGACAGCACTACGCTACGGTGTTTTTCGATCTGGAGAAGGTCTATGATACCGCATGGCGATACGGTAGCATGGAAACTCTCTACATGATGAGGGCGAGGGGATGCCTCCCAATCATTATATCTGAATTTTTGCGAGAGGGTCGATTCCGCATATGTGTTGGGGGAGCCCTCTCCGGCCCAATGGAGCAGGAAGAGGGTTTCCTGCAGGGAAGTGTCCTCAGTGTAACACTCTTTGCCCTGAGCATCAACGGCATCACCTCGGTGCTGCCGGAAGATGTTCTCGCTACGCTCTACGTGGACGACCTTTCGATCTCTTTTGGCGCGGCCCAGATGCCAACTCTGGAGCGTCGACTCCAACAGGCATTGAACTGCGTCCCTCGCTATGCCGAAGCCACAGGCTTCGGTTTTCTTTGGCCAAGACTAAGGGGGTGCACTTCTGCCGCCATCCACGGCTCCACCCTGACCCAGAATTGTTTCTTAATGGGGTACGCCTGGAAGTGGTTGAATCGCACCGTTTCCTTGTTCTTGTATTTGCCCGACGCCTCACCTGGGAGGCTCATATCCGCCTCCTTAGGGTCTCTCGTACCCGCGCCATGGATATTTTCCGTTCCGTGACGTTCAGCGCTTGAGACGCTGATAGGTCTACTGCCTTACTTTTTTATTGATCCTTTGTTCGTTCGAAGCTCGATTACGGATGCGAGTTTTATGCATCCGCAGCTGAGCGTGTATTGTGAAAGGTGGACTCGATCCACCACACCGGCCTTCGCCTGGCGACCGATGCCTTCCGCACTTTTCCCATTAAGAGCCTATTAGTCGATGCTGGGCAGATGCCACTCGCTCTACGTCGTGCACAGTGTATTATTCGCCTGTACGCACTAGCCCGGCGCCTCCATCAGTCGCCAACAGCTCTCACTGCATCCGCAGCTGATTTTGACGGTGCCTATGCTGCCGAGAGACGCCAGTCACGCTAAGCCCTTTAGGTTTAGGGATAGAAGACTCCGAGAGCTAGGTATAGCTCTCGGGCCCGTGGCGCTCCTGGTTCTGCCCAGGACGCCACCCTGTAGGATACCACCTTTGGCTATTTGTCGCCACGCCTCTGCTTCCAAAGCTTGTACGGCGCCGGGATTATTGTGTTCTGCCTTTTTTGACTCTGGAACCGTGCCAGTGTATACGGATAGCTGTATCCCCTCTCTTTGAGGTCAGCGAGGCTCTGCCAGGTGCTGCGTCTGTCTTTACGGCCGAGCTGGAGGCAATACACCACTCGGTACGGGAGAGTACGCGACGTGCCCGGCTCGGAGACCGGATTGTGATTTATAGCGACTCACAAAGCGCCCTGAGTGCTCTCCGGGCATTGGAATCTCCGCATCCCTTGGTTCGCAATATTCGTGACGCCACGTTTTTGGCAAGCCGGGCTGATGTCGAGATTATGTTCTGCTGGGTTCCTGGACATGTAGGAATTGCTGGGAATTAGCACGCCAAAAAGTCCGCGAGGACTCGGCGACCTGACCAGCGTTTGGCTCTTCTTCACACCGACTACATGGCAGGAATACGGGCAGCTCTTCGGGCTGCTTGGCAAAGAAGATTGGAGACGGTCGAAAGGAACTTAAAGTTGCGTGCCATTGCGCCGCGACCGTTCCCATGGACCTACCCCCCAATGCCGCGAAGGCTTCTGGTTGCTTTCTCTCGACTCCGCCATTTGATGGACCGCTCGCCAGCGCCCTACTGTGAAGACTGCGTTTTCTCCCAGAATGTTTGGCACATTCTTGTTGAATATCCCAGTCTGGGCGATCTCCGCGCACGTTACTTGTCCCGGTACCGGGATGGGCGGGGTCGCTACCGACTGTCCCTTGTACTCGGGACAAGCTCATGTACATTGACTGGTGGACTTATAGACTTTTGGGGGTTAGGCCGGCCTTCTCCCCTTTATTTAACTAGTTTTTTTTTTTTTTTTTCTTTGTAGGTTGCACGTTCCTGCGCCGGCGGGGAGGCAGACCTCACCCCGACGCCGGTGCTTGCTTCCTCCTTGTTGCCATTTTCCCTTTTTATTGTTGTTGTTTTTTGCATATTCTTATTTTAAAGTAGCCTAGTGCTAGGCTGTCGTGAGTGTGGCGACTTGTGCCCAAGTGGGTAGTCGCCAGATAGGCTCCTAAAAAACATAAAAAAATGTGATGGTAGATTAAGTCGAGCAGTAAAAATCAACCTAAAAAACGTGAATTTGTTTAAGGTGAATTAAATGTTGTGTGAGAAGTAAAGAAAGTTCATCGTCACTCACTTCCCATTTTGTCCTCGAAGGATCCGCTCACCCCCGAGGGCACCTGGTTTCTCTTCAACGAAAATGATGCCCGGCAGAAGAAAAGGAATCGGAAGAAGTGCAGACGGTGCAAAAATAATATTCCAATGCTCAAAGAAGGTCTACCAGGGCCACAGGGTCCAAGAGGGCCACAAGGACTACAAGGATTATCTGGTGGAACTCTGTCGCTTAAAGAAATAGAAGACTACATTAATGTATATCTTGCAAGTAAGCTGAGCAGCCATTAGACTTGGTTAACGTTTTTTGCACCTATTTGGTACCTATGTTGTAACTGGTAGACAATGATCTCAGCTATGACACCAGTTAAAACAAGGTTAGGATGATTAACACTTGAAGGGTATGACTAACCAACATGAGCACCAAATATGGTCATTTCTTATCCAAGTGTGCCTAGCTACTATACCAAGTAGATCCGAATACTGTTAGGTTAAAATATTTTGGTCATTCTTCTAAAAAAGGAAAAATTTGTATTAAAAATTAACTTTAATAGACTGAGTAATTAGCATTATTTCTAATTACATTCTTCCTGACATAAACGTATTAATACCAGTCTCGCTACCTTATTTATTTAGCTGTTCTTTCACTGATCGAAATAAGTGATAACACTATTTAACACATTTTTTTCCTGGCCAGTAAGTTTTATTTTCCAACTTTTATAACAAAATTATAAAAATATTCATTATGTTTTAAACTTTGCTTTTGTGGCTTGTATGGTGAAATATTTACTAAAAATAGGCATTCTTTTCAGCCATTGTAGGGCTAAAAACCAAAAACAGAGTTAAATTGATACAAATTTATTAAAACTTCCACTATAAATATATAATGAACAAGTAGAAACGTTAGAAGTGAACAGTTTTCCTTGATTTCAGTTTGTAATGTAAACCACTTTCCCGCCCAAGCTCCCAAATGTAGTCTCCCATTATATTTTCATTGTATCCATGTTCAAAGTTCAATATATCTTGATGGAAGCGCTCGCCTTGCTCTTTTGAGTATGCTCCCATATTCTTCTTGAGCTTGTCAAGATGGGTATTGAGGATTTGCACCTTCAGGGACATTCTGCAGCCAATTTAGCCATAACCTTTCACTAAGTTCTCAACCAGTTCCACATAAATGTCAGCCTTGTGGTTGCCCCTAAACCCCTGACGCACTGAAACAAAACTCTTCCAGGCTTCTTTTTCCTTCTTTTTAGTAAGCTTTTCAGGGAATTCTGAACACTATGATTTTCCTGATGTGTGGCCCAACAAACTCACGAGTTTGGGAAAGAAATTTTCAAGGTACTTGAATCCTGCAGAATCTTTAAGAGCTCTAATAAACTGCTTCATGAGACCTAGTTTTAAATGCAATAGAGGGAACAATACGTTTTGAGGGTCAATGAATTGCTCACGGTGGTACCTCTACTGCACCGAAGACAGATGACATGGAAACTTGGTAAAACCTTCCAGGAAACCCATAAAAAAAGCTACTATTTTGAAGTCTCCAATCACTTCCAAGCCATACTCCTCATAATTCAAAGCTTGTAGCAAGAGCTTGGCACTGTTGTTGTTGTCCTTGAGATATACTGAATGAGCCAAGGGAAGGTATGGATGTTTATTCCAATTCTGGAGAAGTACAGCTTTGATGCTTCTTGAGGAGCTATCAACGAAGACCCTCCACTCATCTCGATTACATGCACTTCCATTCGCATCAAACAGACCAGATACATCATTGCAGTAACATAGCTTAGCTCGATAAGTAAAATCACTTGAGAAATGCTTATGACGGTTCCTTTGGCTAGTAACTTACACATTTTCATCCAGCAAATCCTACTCTTTGAGCCTAAAAATCAAAAACTCAGCATTTGACTTTGACAAGCCAAGATCTCTGACAAGGTCATTGAGTTCTCTTTGGTTTGGATAGTATGGATTCTTCTCAACAGTCATATCTCTGATACTGTAGTCTCATCTTCACTTATCTTTTCACTGCTCTCTTCTGAGGGTGGTTTATTCCTTTCTGGAAGGGTAGGTACAGGTAGATCAGCACTGTGGTACTGGTGTAAAGGATGATGAAGATCGGGATAGAAAATAGCAGGTGCATTTTTGTCACTTCGATGTTTGGAAAAGTCCACCATGCAGAAGTAGCAGTTTATTGAGTGGTCAGTGGCTTCACGCCAAATCCTGGGAATAGCAAACTTCATGGCCCTTCTTTCCCCTCTATAACATCGGGTTCTGTGTAAACCATTTCTTTCCCAATCGTCTCGTCACTTCAATTACCCGTAACAAGGTGGCAGCTGTATAAATGAATGAGAAGGTGAACTATTGATCTATAACATATGGCTTTGCTTTCAGATTTGCTTCTAACAAATAAGACTTTGAATTCGGACTTTCTAATCAAGAGGAAAAGGTCACCATTTAAAATGGATGTACCTGTGTTCTTTACTGCTCAGTTACCGTATAAAGAAGTGGTTCCTTCGTTGAAGGCTGCTGTTATCAAAGGATTAACTGTGGTAAGTTTATTTTGTATTAAAAAAAATATTTCTGCAAACGTTGGAGTTACGTTTTATAATATGAGCTTTGTTTATGTATTTTGAAGGGTGTTCGTCTTTTAGGGTTTATAGATGCATCGTTGTAAATGATTTTATTATTTTTTGCAGATTAGTATGGGGTGGATGTAAATTACTATTGATATACTAATATTTAATTTAAATGACTTTTGCTCAAATGATATGTATTTATTTTAATTCACCCAATGTTCATTATTTTTTTTATTTTTCCCTCAAAGCATCTCTTCTTTAACAAACAAACCATACAAGCTATCATATTGCCCCCATATTGCCGCCATTAAGGAAACTTTCCTCTTTCAGACGTTTGGACCCGGGCAGTTCAAACGAGGCGTCATCATAAGACGAGGTAAATTCACAGTAACGAGGGGAGGCGTTTATCAAGTCGGCGGAACGTTGCCAATCTTAAGGAAGGACAAGTCTAGCATAGAAAGAGATGACAAGAAGCTCTCTCTCTTTGTTTGTGTTGATGACTGCATGTCAGACAGGTAAACCAAATCGGATGCTTTCAGACAGTGAATGAATGATTCATTAGAATAAGATTGCATTAATTCGTCGTCTTCATTCCCTGTGCTTTATAGAGGCTCGTTCTTTCAGAAGTCTTCCGATAACTATAACTAATTAATGATACTCCTTTAAATCTTCGACATATTCCACAAAACCTGCTTTGTTTTTTTTTATAATTGGCTAATAGAGACGTCACAGATGTTTGGTATATGTAGTAACATGGTGGTAAAAAAGATTAGCTTTTTTTTTTGCACTGCATCAGTGCAACACATTTATCATCCTCTTAGAAATCCATTCATCATTGTGTAAACCAAACTTCTCATCGTTATCGTTTCGAAACAGATCTTCCTTTCATTTTATCTCCTTTACTGATGGCAATGCTGTCCCCAACCTACTGGCCTTCTGGGAAATGGGGCCAGCCCTCACGTGACTGATAATTATAGGAAATGATTTGATTATTTATTATTTAGTCGTTACGGTAATCTAGTCAGTTTGCATGCCATTTTAATAATCCTGTCATCCTTTAATTAATTGTAGAATATTGCGATGTATCTTCTGCCGTTAGGAAGAATCCGAAGCAAAATCTAGATGGACGTTGCTTTGTATAGCTTCCTTAAACCTAAAAAGAGCCCTAAGGTGACCTAAGCTTTGACAATGCGAGAGCACAGCAATTGATTAGGTAGAGATGTGATTTTGCCTTTTCTTACCACTCAATACGATGCCTCTAGCACAACTGCCGGATCGCCACCCTGGGCAGACGATCTCCGGAAAGGACTCTTTCTCCCATCCAAACAACGCCCCTTTGTTGTCTTTACGCTTTAGGGATTTTTGCCTTTGGTTTTGGGTTTGTTTTGGTTGTTTTTTGTTTGTTTATTTTTTAATTTAGTATAGCATTAGCTTATAAGATAATTCCACTGAATTATGTGCTTGGAAGCACTCGACAGATTGCCCAAAAAACAAAAACAAAACAAATTGCCTTCCTTCCAGCATCTTTAGTGATAATAGGGATGGCATAAATGAGTCACAGCTGTGACCTACTTTGTTCTCCTCTCAGTGGTAGCTTGAATCCCATTTGTACCCTATTGGAGCAGTGGTTTCTTCCTTACATGGGATATTTTTGAACTGAAGAAATAAAAAATGAATAAGCGACCAACGATGGCTTTTCTCGTGTAAATAGAATGAAATGGGCGGATAGAAAAGGGGAAAAGATGGAGAAATTGAAGAGAAGGGAAGAGAAAAAAGGTTAAGGTTTATAAAGCCGCGCAGTAGTAATCCGTACCAAACCTATGTGTATGTATAATCTTTAAGGAAAAGGTTCATACATTCATACATGAACACAGGAACTTAATGTACGAAGTCGGGAGGACGTGAGGGGCGTGGCCAATAAGTGATTAATTTTTAAAGTAGAAACTAAAATAAAAACTTCATTATGGATTAAAGATTTAATAATTGAGTAGTAAAGTGGATATTGCATCAAAAGGATGTGTAAAAAGTTAAGGAGTTGATGTATGGGGCCCAAATTAACCTCTGCATCGGTGCCTACTCTTCACACACCCTTCCAATTCGGGTTCAAGTCTGCACTCTGCCAATCTGACACTTCATAATATTAAAGATCCCTGGCAGCTGAGGATGGTGTCCATACCTCCATCTTGGTCTTTCTTGATCACTAGCTTCTTTTATCATCCACCACATAATCTTCCTAGATCACCATCTTGACACTTTTGGTGTCTGCCATACCACACCATACCCGATTCATTTATCCATCGTGACGTCATCTCATCAGACCCTGCTTCTCTTCGCTCTAGTGTCTAAGATGGTTCTCTTCTCGGCTCTTTCAGTCCACATTTATCTTCTGCATCTCGGTGGCCTTTTCCACTGACTTCACCTTTCCTTTTGTTTTCATGTTGAAGATATATGAATTTACCACCCCACTCTGCTCTCCTTTCCATCTTTAAGATTGGCAATCTTGCGTCTCCGTAGGCTATCATTATAAAATGTCTGTCAGTGAGCTTCTTTTCAAGCTAAACCATAAGAGGAGGTAGTGATTATGTAGTCCCTTCCCCATGATCGAAAGTTGTCGTAGTAGTGTCCGTTTTGTGAACATTGGTGGTTCTTCCATAGGCGTCTTCTTTGCTCGAGAACTTTCATCCAGCTGGATTTAATTCCACTTCAAGCCTCTTCCAACCCTTCATTGCAACTTATCTTCTACTCGCTTTTACTCTCCTACATACCACTCTTGCCTTTCGCCTTCTGTACACTTGTCAGAGATCCATTCGTTGCTAATTCACTTCCTTCTCTACGTCAAGCTCCTTTTATTACATTCAAAACATGATGTTGAACAAACCTTTCTACCTCTCATCGGTCCTTCCATACCTCTGTTCCCCTCGTGTCATCCGCTTTTCTTTAACATTCCCACCTGTTTTAAGTCCCTGGTTCATATCTTCGCTGCGGGCATTATTACGCTTTCTTTGCCCTTCTTACTCATTAACCTCAAATGCTGCTCGTGCAGTTTCAAAAATTAGACTGAGTAGACTGAAAAATAAGGGAAATTAAATTGTGAAAATGTTGTTCTTTATTTTAGATTTATTTTCACAATGAGACAAAGTTTAGATATAGGTTTTGCATAGAAGTTCAATTAAAATTATCTATATTATTAAGTCTTTTATCAAATAAATGATTACCTAGACGTCATGTCCAGAAAATGTAGTTTGTTACTCACTAACGCTGGATGGTATCAAATACACATATTTTGATCTCTTATAAGTTCATTGTGCTGCATACGATTTTGCATTAATAGATTTCTAGGTGTTGACAGCTAATAATTGTCTATATCCGAATTGTTTTTCCGAGACGAAATCACTTTCTGTCGACGAAAACTCCTAAGTCCGATTGTTTTTTAAGGCAATTCTTGGCCTTGGACGACGGATTAAATAAACATCGTTTAAGAATCGATTCATGCATCTTAACAGGGGTGAAAAGACAAACAAAACCAATTTTGATGTTCTTTTATTGTCTTATTGTCATTACTGTAAAAAAACTCGTGTTTTGAGGCATTTTGTAGCGAATTATTAATACGAGCACAGTGAACCCACGGATAAGAAGAGCTTTAACGTAATGTTATTTCACATTGCATGAAATGAATCACATAACCTAATTCTTAAGTGCTTTTATCGCTGACAAAGTTGGTCGGCCCATTAGCGACGACACTTGCTATGGATGTGGCCTTTCGTATTCAGTCATTCCACAAAAGACAATGAAATGGCAGTTCGACATGTGTGGAAGAACCACTCGAATATCCATAGTGCAGTGAAAATTATCGCGAATTCTTGGAATGACGTTTCTGTGCGGACATTGAATTTTTCGTGGTGGAATTGTGGCGTGAAGCTCTACATGATTTTGAGGTGATTCAATAAACAGATGGTGATGCTGAGCTCGACCTGAAAATTTTACTCTGGCTGAATCCATTGGCCTGTGAGGGAATGAAAAAGTCGTGGAACATCTGATCGAACACCGCCACAGGAAATTAACTACCCAGGATGTCTAGTATTTGGAGGAGGCTATTCAGGCAACTAACCGGATAAGATAAATACGTATTATATATTAACGGCTTATATATTGTTATGATATATACATAATCAATTATTAAAAACTGGAAAAGCAGATAGTATAATATGAATCTAAGGGCTTAGCACAGATTAAGCAGTTTACAAGTACAATTTAAGTCATAACGCGATTTACATGTAAAATTTAACTCACATAAGGTGATTTTCACGTTATTCCATATTCATAATGTTCCTGCGAATGATTACGAACTTTTAAAAATTCCAAGTAGCCAAAATTTTGCAGCAAACCTTTGAATTTTTCTGTCCCGCGAAACTGGAGGTATTAAAAATAAGTTAACTTGTTCACATTTCAAGTTAAAAATCGAAAAGAGTAACGATTTTTTAGGACCATTATGCATGGTATAGACAGCTGTATTCAAAAGAAAACTGGTTTAAGTATCTCCTCTGGAACAATAGATGGCAGACGATATGTGATCTACATAATTAAAACACTTAGCTGTGTCGTGCGAGTGCCTGCCAGAGTGCAAGAACCAGTCAAGAAATTGGCTTTCGCGTCGATCTGCTGGGCTAGTCAAATTCAAGGCAGAAAGCTCAGCTCAGAAGGGATGATAGCGACTGTTTTGGGCGATTCCAATTGAGAAATCCACACATTTTCTCGAAGAACAAAAGACGATCACATCGCCTTTTTATGAAGAGGTTTTAAGAAAATTAAAAACATTGAGAAAGAGGCCAATAAAGTTGCACCAACAAGATTTATTCAACCTCGACCGCGCAGTGGGTCATCGTTCGAGGGTGGTAGGAGCTTGCCTACCAGAGGTTCTTTCTAAACCTTATGCCATCTAACCGCAGCTCTGACCTTGCCGCATCAAATTTCCTATGAGAAAGGTTAGAGATGTAATCATTGCCTTCAGAAATGTAAAGACATAATATGTAGCCAAATTATAATCCAAAACTGTATCTTGTGCAGTAAATGTGCCTGAAGGTGATTTGTGAGGAGGCGTGTTGTGGCTTTCTGCTCGGGATATAGCATGAATGATTGAGATGTTACAGCAACCCATCGCTGGGAAGAGCTATTGGCGCTGAAAAATGCTGTGAGTCCTTGTACAGGATGATCCCCCAAAACAGGCCCCGACTTTCTATAGGCTTCAGTTCATAATGTTTTTTTTTATTTGGGGGGGGGGGTCACCCTGTACTTGATGACTTATAAAGTAATGGAAGAGAGTGGATACAATCAGTGGTGTCAATGCGCTCCCAACCCTATTTTATTTGGAAATCGGCCAATGTTTAAAACTTTTAAGCATTTTTGTTTGTTCTTTAGGCTTGAGTAAGAGAAGAATTTGGGAAGGCCACGAACTAACCGAGTAGAAATTTCCCTTTTACCCCAAGGGGAAATAAAGCCACATTGATTGAGTCCATCTCTCCGTCTCTCTTACCGACGAGCACTGAAAATCTACCTTTACTAGTAATAAGCTGTTCGAGTCGCGCCCTTGTTTTCTAACCAGCAGCACCCTCCGGATCCTCTATTAGAGGCCTGTAATTGAAGTGGATAAAATTAGATGAAATATTTCTCATTTGTTCATTGAGGTTTATTTTGAAAGGCTTTAAATGTGAATATTTAGCTAAAAGATGCTACAGCAAGAGCCCTATCGTTATAGGGGGCATAGAGGGGCAGCTGTGCGCTTAATAGGTCATAAAAGAAGGGAGATGGGGAAGGGTACTTTTCTTTGGGTTAGCATCCACTTTTTATGGTAGTGTTAGCAAGAGCGTTCCTCACCTAGCACTGATGCGAGAATGGTACAGGTGACATGGAAAGAATTTTGAAGAAAACCCGGGTAAAACTCCGCCATTTTAGTGTATTTGCTTTTCTCCAGGCGACTTCGGTGGACAATATTAGCGGACTTCAGGTCAGCAACGGCCACCTTTAATGGGCACGTGAGATTAAAAAGAGGACAATCTTTAATGGTGCTTATGACCAATCCAACGAGGTAAGAGTTTTTTCGCTTCCTTAACCAATTAATTACCATAATTTTCTCCTTCATGCTTTTTTTTTATTTAGGCTAAATATGCTCTAATTTAGACATCCAGAGTATATTTAAAAAGGGTCGCCCAAAATAGGCCACCCTACTCGGGGGATATTTGAAATAAATCTACAAATTCCTTTCATAACACGATTCAGTAAAAAAAAAAAAATTATATATTGGATCTTCAGGAAAATAAAAGCAATTTATGAAAATAAACGAATTTAATTAACCAATTTACCAAAAAGGATTTGGAGTTTTACCTTTCCTCGTGGAAAGACAAAACAAATCTCATGGATCGGGGGACATTCACGCCTCTGGCCGAATCTTCATTTCTTATCCCAGTTTGTGTGTATCTTTTGTGTTAATCTCCTGTTAACTTACACTTGGCTGTGTTAGATTCACAGTTAATCTGTACACAAAAGAGTGAATGTGTTTTTAGAACGCTAAGTTTAATTGGAGTAAACATCCCCTCAAAGTTTAGACCATTGAACATCCCCCCCCATTCAAAGATATTTGGGTGGGGGGGAGAAGATGTTCAGGTGAGTCTTAAAGTCAACTGATTCCTATTCTTTATTCATGACTGCCAAGACAATGTAGAAGTAGTACTGATACAGATTCTCTGTTTAATGCCATCTTGTATCGGCATCGAGGTTTGATTTTTGTTTCCGTGAGTATTTTTGTGTACCCAAATTAAATTATAGTTCTTCCTCTATGGTGGTAGCCGAATTAAATTGTAATTATTCCCCACTTTGTGTACACGAATTGATTGAAATGTCTCCTTCATTCTTGGAGCTGCGCAGAACATCTATGGTTCCTGGAAACTTTGTTTAACAAGCGCGCTTAAATGCACTTTATGACCATCTATTACGCGTTTGAGGGGCCTCGCCTTGATGGTGGGATGCGTTTATAACGTTACTTCCCCATATTTGGGGTTGGAGTTGACGTGGGCGTGGGTGTCCGGAGAGAGTGTGTCCATACTTTGAAATATGGCACTAAAGAGGGCTCCCTGAATCTTAGATCTACCCCCCACTGGTGGTGCTGGTGTGTTTGTGAAGAGGGGGGAGGCATCCCAGACGGTACACATTTACAAAATAAGATAGCTGAGAGATTTGTTGCCACGAACACCCTCTTATGTACGAAGAGAAAAAGGATCAGGGTCACCTTCAAAATACCCTACATCTTCTAAAGCCTTCTCTCGCCTTTCCAATTTATTTCCTATCTATTAAGTAATTTTTAATATCTTGTGTGTTAACGGCGAGTAGATTTGAGGTCGTGAAGATACCCAAATGATTGCTTAGTTTCATTGTTTTATCGTGATATATCAATTTATTGTCAAATATTTTACGTTGCATGAAACTTTGATTCTCTTGTACATACTTTCGAATCCTTTAAAATCCTTTCAAGTTCCAGCGTCCACACTATTCAAATTCATTATTTTTATCGAATTATTTTAAACTACTACTACTACTTTAAGGTTACAAACGAGGGGCTTTGCGACCTGCAGTAAACCTCTTTTTCAAAAGCGGAGGTTGTACTCTGGCGCAAGTTGCTTTTATCAAAGTTTTTACACCTTTAATTTCAAATATCCAAAGAGTCAAATTCATCCCTTCCTACAACTAACTACCAACTAATGAGAGGATTTGGGATTCAACTCCTCTCATAGCATCTCTGGAGAAGGCATTAGCCTTTTTCCAAAACAATCACTCCGAATATTGTCTACTTTAAAACCCTTTAAAAAAACTAAAGACTACTCACTAACATCGGGGTGGGGAGGGGGCGAAGGTTGATATTTACAGCCCTAATTAATTTGTAATCATTCCCATTTTTCTTAGGTCTGATTTTGAGGTACTGTCTGGTTCAACATTTTCTGCAGCGCTAATTGGCACCTAAGAACAATCGTCCTTAAATTGGTACGGCCAGAATCGAAGTCTTAAATTATTAAAGAACCTTTTTTTAACTTATAACCAGGGATAAGAAAAACATTATCCAAGCTATTTTGTTTCAAGATTCTAAACTAAGTTAACTGAAATTACCAACGTTAGCTGAAAGTAAACAACGGTTGTAAGCTTATTATTTATTGTGGAATAAATGTGTTTATCTTGCCGAAATTCTCTTTTAAACAAATCATTTGTAGAAATTCATTTTTAAGTAAAGAAAAGGGGAGAATTGATAACTAAAGTGAGAGGTGCCATTTTGGCTAACTATAGAGTTTTCAACCTTAATTTCTTTGTACCCTGTGGGTAGATGATCTTTTCCAATCTCGGGACGTGGCAAAAACAATTTTTTTCTACTAAAAAAAAAGTCATTCTGGGGACAAATGTCGTGCAGTCAATGGAAGCAATGCTTCCCTTATTTAAGAAGAAAAGAAATTACACCCCAACAATTAATATGACAGCAGAATCAGTTATTCTCACATTTATGCTTGCCTATACTTGTATACGCCATACGGTACCGTTCACTTTCAATCGAATTGGCGTTAGACCCTGATGAGCCCGACTGCAATTCAAGAAATGCATCCCTTTCGTCGCGATTTCTACTTTTTTTTCTCAATTTCAATAGTTTTGCTCTGGTTCTCTGGAATGAATAGTTTAAAAGATGTCTTGCTTTTCTTAACAATAATATACAATCATTTGAGTTTTATGATTTTTTATCTAGATATTTCAACGCCGTGTTAGAATTAAGAAAAAAATATGATTTGTATACGGAAAAAGAAGCAAATTTGGCTTCGCATTCATCAGCTTTCATCTGGCAACTCGACAGAGTTGCCAGAATCTAGGAAAAAGCAACATAATATTTAAATACTGGTTCTAGGAAAGAAGCAGCTAAATAGCAAAAACTTAGTATGGTTAAGCTCTTATGTATAATATCTTAAGCATTGTGTTAATATTTCCGGGATTCTTGCGTGCCTACCTTCGTATCTTTGAGATCAGTAGCCCTGAGGCAGTGCTTAGATAAGTGTGGTGTATTGTTTATTCATTGTTTTTTTTAAGTGATAACCCCCTTTTAAACAAAATGGATGCAAGTGAAGTTGGGAGAAAATGAGATTGCGTCATTGAAAAATTATTTAAAAGGAAGTTCAGTGCGATGACTTATAATGAAAAAGAAACTATTATTAAAACAACTAGGCCTACGCCAACTCTTATATGTCATCCAAATGTGTTGCACTCGCAAATACAATGTAGGCTAATATGATAGAACATCTTGGCTAGCTGGTTGTGCATACTTACATAAGCTATTTTAAAATTTAAATAAAGTTTTAAAAAAATAACATTTAAATAAAGTGAGTAGCTTACAATTTTATAGTTATTTTAATGAACAACATAATTACTTCAATTAACAATTATTTTTGTAAAACTTGAATTGCTTCCTCATCTTCAAAACTCACCGCACGCCACTGCTGGAGAGGCTACCGAGGGCGCAGGGGCCGAAAAAAAGTAGCTAGCCTATTATTTCGGTCGTATTAAGAAAGGACTATGCCTAAAACAAGACCATAAAATTAACTAAGCTACAAAAACAAATACCAATAAACAAAACTAAACTAGAAAGTCTTGCTCAGACATCGGAGGGAGGCCCGCCTCACTCGCCCGGGCATTGTAACCAACGCCCAACCATTATATACAGTGGAAGAGGCCTGCCTGCCTCCAAAAAGTCGATTATGCAACCATCCGTTGTGCACGAATCAGCTCCAGGTAAGAGAGATAATCGATAGCGACACTCAACAGGAATGTGTCGGGCAGTCTAGAGGACAACGCAGTCATCGAAGTAAGATGCAGAGGTGCGTTCTATCAAATGCGGGCGACTCTATTGAGTGTGCCCGATTCGTATTCGTTGACATAAGAGAACGTGCAGCCGTCTGGGGAGTAGCACAGGAATAGTTGCGGCGCGATAGCGCGCAACCTTAGGTCCTCCTCTGTCGCCTCCCATCTTCTTTGCCAGTCAGCCTGAATGGCTGACCTGATTCCTGCTATGTACTCGGAGTGGGGGAGAGAAACAGTGGACTGGTCGCCGACTGGTCACTCGTTTCCCAGAAATCAAACAGATGAAAGTCCCAATATCCCTCCAGCTCGCAGAAGCCCTGGCGTCAAGGATGCCGCGAACCAGGGGGTTCGGAGATTCCGAACCCACGAGAGTACTTTGAGCGTTCTTTAAATTGTTATAATTTACAATTTCGTCCCCGAACAGAGCACGGTGCATAATCTCGTACAGAGCGTGTGGTGCATTAAAACTATCTCGGCCGTTAAGATAGACGCAGCGCTTGGTAGATCATTGCGAACTTTAAACATAGGGGACACGTCATGGAAGCTGAGCCCCATTTTGGTTTTGGAATCATCCGTATACACTGGCAAGGCTCCAGCGTAATAAGAAGTGTGCTCAATAAAGATCTAACATACCCATGGCCCTGTGGAGGATTTAGGAGCAGAGGCGTGGCGTACCCTCTAGGTTGGCGTTCTGAACAGAAACAGAGGGACAACTGGCCCGAGAAATACATTGAGCGCGCTCAGGGTTTACTTAGCTCAAAAGCTGAAAGGTTTAGGTTACGCTTGTCTTTCAGCGGCATACGTACCGTCGAAATCAGGCACGGGTGCAATGAGAGCTGTTAGGAACTGAGGGAGACGGTGAGATTGCCCGTACAAGCCCATAATAAGGCACTGTGCACGACACAGGAAGTGATATCTCCCGTGCATCGACAAGCAGGATCTCAACAGCGGACGAGCCAAATGGAGACGCGTGGTGAATTGCGTCCACCTTCCGCAATTCACGCTCGGATGTATGCATAATACTCACAGCCGTAGTAAACCTTCGAGTGAATGAAAAAAAAGGTGTTGATAGAAGGAGGTAGGAAAAGGGGCGAAGAAAAAATAAAGAAGGAAAGTAGAGTCAGCGAGTTGCAAACAGCTTTCCGCGTCACTGGACCACTGTTAGCGAATCCACTCCACTATCCTGAGTCTCAAAAAAGACAGACTCATTCAAGGGAAGCTTTTAAGCCACTCGCTTGCATTTCTCGTCACGCCCCCCCCCCCTGCCCCCATTCCAGAAACGGACCGTATTTTGAAGAAATGAAAAGAACGCCGTTTGGAAGTGTTATCCAAGGGCTAACGCCCCCTCCCTTCCCGGGTCTGGGCACCATTGTTGATAAAGGAAGTATGAAAAGTGCGAAAGAACGGCAAGTTGCGAACAGCTTCCCGGGTGTCTGGACCACTGTTAGCGAGCGGCAAGTCTACTCCCCCATCCAGAGTCTACAAAGACTCATTCAAGCGAAACTTTCAAACCACTCGCTTGCACTTCTCGTAACGCCACACGAATAGAAGAGTAGATATGTAGCCTTATCAGTCCCTCAATGGGCTGAACATCTCGAAATGAAGAATGGGTAAAAGAGTCCCTAAGGTTGCGAATATGGGCCCCCCCGTTGAGGCATCCTTCGAAAACAAGACAGAGTAAACAGTGCGATTCTACCAATTCCAGACGAACCCGGTTTAAGAACAAGTCCAGGTCTTGTTATTGTCCACCTTTGAAATACCGGAACATAGGTTTCGCTCGACGAAATTCACCTACGGTGCAATCTTTCGGGTGGCGCATATAGCGCATGTAGGCTCATCACTTCTCTCTGAACGTCGTGTCACACTCAGTTGACCACCAAGGAAGGATACATCATGAAAACAGATAGACGTTCTTGGAATAGTAGCCAGTCCCACGGCGATGAGGTTGCCGTTGTCTTAGAGTATTTATTTAGGAAAATTTGGCTCGCGGGGAGAAATTTTCATCCGTCTGTCTCAAATCTTTTGGCGGGCAGGGCGACCCAGAGTCGGGGATCCATTGTCTTTTGTAGGGTTCTTAGTTTCTGAGGTTTCTTGTCTAGACTTGCTCATGGGCAAGGTTGCTAAGGTTCATTTAGTGTTGTCCTCCTCACGGGGGGACAGCCCCAAAATTACCTAGAGACGTTCTTACGACCACGTTCAGTGGTTGTGTGCCTCCTCTGACTTCTATGATTCCAAACGCCCTATTGAAAGTGGTCGCGTGTGTGGGTGTAGGTGCGAGAGTTAAACCCTGGTTTTAGCCAGGGGTTTGCGTGAGCTCTTGGATGTTGGTGGTAAGATAAAGGAGGAATTTGGAGGCATTGTTGGCAAAATAATGGGAAACAATCGTCTATAAATCTCCGATATTAAACGTGGGAGAAATCTGGTGAACAGTTTTGTAACCCAAGGCATTCATGATGGCACATAAATATATTTTCAAACGTAGGTTCGAGTGGTAATCCAATTCCTATACCTTTCTGAAAGTATAAATCATGGTTAAATAGAGATTATTAATTCGAGAAAAGGATTGATCTGACCACTGGCTATATTTGTGGGTCATTGTTCAAATTCCTTAAGCTGAGCGCTCTAATCACATTTAAAAATTCTGTTGTGTATTGTGCGATGCATCATATGTTGGGTCCACTCCCAAACTCTTCAGAGAAAGGGTCGATCAGCATTTAGGAAAGAACAGCCGTACTGGTCAGAACTTAATACTGTCCAAGAAATCTCCTATTCGAGACCACTTTAATTCTTGTTAAACTGGGGGTGGGGGGTAGAGAGCTTTCGTATAGTTTCTTCAGCATGTGACAACTGAACTGAGACTTTTGGAATACCTTTATATTCATAAACTAAAGCCTTCCTTTAATGATCATTCACCTTAAATCCCACTGAATATTGTGTATTCAAAATTGGATATATAGGTGGAAATTTAAATAATTTTGTGAAATTTCCGTTATAAAAATCGAATTCCTTCATCATCATGATGATGGTGGACTTCGAAACGTCGATAGTGTAATAAAATTATTTTTTTCACATCGGTTACAATGAATTTTTGTATTATATATATATATATATATATATATATATATATATATATATATATATATATATATATATATATATATATATATATATATATATATATATATATATATTCATTATGGCAGGTTTTATTGAAAGTGACTGCTATTCTCGTGTTAATAATTTTCTTTTCAATCTTTTCGATTTGTCTTATGTTCGCCTTTTCTTCGTTGTTCAAACCGTGAATAAACCTACCGAAGTTTATTAGAGACTGATATTTATTAATTGCAAAAAGTTGGAAGGAAATGAATGCAACTTAGCACTTTCTTTTATTATACTGACGCGTTTCGATACGACAAGTATCATCTTGAGTGAATTAGAATGGGAAATTAATGCAGGTTTTCCAGTTTATATATTATAAAAAATGTGTTAACAAACTGACGAACGGAACGTAGATACGTGTAGGCAAACTAGCAGGCTGAGGAAGTGCAGGTAGGGACTGGTCGAAGAAGTTTAATTTTGTGGCAGAGGTGGTTAGAGGCTAGAGGCAGCGTTCCTATATGTACCTGACCCTTGATTTCCTCTTCTTGCAGTTGGCAGGATTTCATGGGAGTTAGATTGTATATTTTGACTTTGTTGGTTTTCTTGAATATATATTACTTCATAGAGGAGTAATTGGCGTCTGTTGGGAACATAGTCTAAAACTTAGGTGTTTTCTTCCATCATTTTTCTGTTAAGGCAAGTTACATATATATCTTAAGAGTGTGGTTTCTGTCATTCCGATATACGAGTTAGGTAATAGCTCACAGTCTCCTAAGGGTTGAGGAGGAGGTTTGGGTTATTTTTTCATGAAAAGAGTTGATGTTTGTCTATTTTGATACTAGATGGTTAGTGCGATCTTTTTTTCGGCATTCGTGGGTTTTATTCCTCGGTTAATAATGTCTTCGATTGCTCTCTCGTCTGCATGGTGTTCTGTGCTCGTAAAAGAGTTCTATAATGGTTTCTTTGCCTGTGTTTCGGTTCTTCTGGGGGTTCTGACAGGTACCATCGGTCCATTTTAATTCTTATAACTGTCTGCATTTCTTTATTGGAGAATCCGTTCTTAACGAGTACCTGGGTGGTTCTCTCAAGTTCATTGTGTGTATCCTTCCATGTAGTGAACTGGGTAAAGCACTGTTAATATACGATCTGATCACGCTTGTTCGGTAGCGTTTGGGCATTAGCTGTCTGCATTCATGCAAAGTCTCGGTTTGGTGGCTTTAATATATACTTTGGTCATTATTATTTCATTAATATTGGTAGTAAGGATGTCTAAAAATGGTAATTGGTTGTTTTGGCTTTCTTAGTTGGTGTAGTTGAATGAAGAACATTAATGTAAATGTCGTCTAAGTATTTGCAGTAGATAAAACCTGCCATAATGAAAATATAGTGCCCAAATACAAGTTCTGCGGGTGGTCACAACCTCGCCTCCAAACACCATTACCTCACTCTTATCTGCATATATGTTTAGTTCCCTCCTCACAATTGTGATGTTTTTCCAAATTTTCTACATTTCAAGCTATACAGGGAATCTCCATATTCGAGTGATTTTTATATTTCTTCCTAGATTACCTACCTAATAATGAGATTAACTTTAAAGTTCGCGCTCGGAATAAAGCTTTTAATCCTTGTTGATTCTTATTCTAAACTTCTGTGCTCAATTCCTTCTTGTTTAAATTATCTATGTTTTTCCTTAATTATTTCTCGAAATAGTTGGTCCTATGCCAGAGAATTTCGTTAGTCCATGACCGCAAACTCAGAAAACTTAACTTATCACGTCCTTGATTCCATGATTTGGATTCTGTAGTTAATCTTTCTGACGCAATACTCTCGAAAAAGAATAAGTTTCTCCTCCCCTTTGGGCTCCAATTTAAGTTGCCAAACTTCAGGCTTGACTACGTGGACTACTATTTTTAATTTGAAATTTTTATTCACGATATCCAACATCTGCCATTTTTAGGTTCCTTTATTTACCTTAAAACTAATATTTCACTTGTCGCCTATGATTTTTTTCATAAAATCAAGCACATGAAATTTTCGCCTCTCGTTTTTAATAAACAAGATTTTACCGTTCTTCGGCGGAACCCTTGGTTAAATAAAGAAATTTTGCTTCTGAAATTACAAAGTTTAAGTCGACAAGTCCTTTTATTCTTTTCAGCTTCAACATTGATCGTTAATTACTAATATTCCACTTCAGTAAACTATAGAGATTATTTTAACTAAAGCCTTTCCAGATAAAAATTCCTTCTTTAATGGATCAGTTTTTCAAAATTCTCGCAGTTATTGCAGCCAGCTGTCAAGGACAACTATTTCACTTTCAATATCGTCGTATATCATCGAATTGAAGGTGTTGGGGCGGGAAACCCAGTTGGTGCGATTTTCGCAAATATTTTCATGTGCAATTTTGAAGAGAGGCTGTTTCGTGATTGCTCTGCTAGGTTTAAATTTCTTTAGCTTCTGTGATATACAAAATTCCCGTTTTCGCTTGTTAATTTTGATCCGCATATGGAAGGTAATGTTCAGTTTCATTATTCAGTTTTACTGTATTGTATGTTTCCAATTCTCTATTTTCCCTCATTTAAATTAAGTTTCGTACTATTACGTATATTTTGTTTGCGTTTGATTGATGTAATTTCAATGGAAATATTTTCTGCAGTACTTACCTCACTAGTTCTTTTTTAACATAACGTTCATTTTAGTATTTTGCCCCCGTTTATGTGCCATTTTCTCAGATTTATTGCATTACACTATGGAACTTGTGCCATAGTATAGATTTTAATTTTAGATCACTGATTTCAAATTTGTTTATAGCTCCTGAAGATGGGTTTTGCAATAACCCGAAACGTTGAAATTAAAGATGGGACCCGCATTATTCGTTTTGTCCTTAATTAACATTAAACTCAAGCTTTGTCACGCAGATAAAGAGAGAATAATTAAAGATGGTAGGCCTACTCCAGACATAGCTTTAACAGGATAAACAAAGAGTTGCGTTAGAAAATTTAACAAAGCGCAATACGAAAAGACAAAAAGTGGTTAACTGCTTGTGCTTGCTTACAAAATTTATTTTGCTGGCCGTGTTTATTGTTTAACAACAAAATAGGTATATGGAATTCATTTGGCTTTACCGATTTAAATAATCTGCATAAGACAATCAAAAGACACGAACTTGATTCTACTCGCATTACATCTGCGATAGACCTAACTAGTTCGTGTAGAAATTCATAATGAAAATATGAACAAAAAGAATAGAGACATTTTAAAAAGATTAATAGATGTCATTTGTTTTTTTGGTGAGTAGCAATTAGAATTCAAAGGCTATGATGAATCAACAGATTCTGAAAACAAGGGTAATTATGTTGAGTTGCTTAATTTAGGAAGAAACACGATCCCTTACTAGCATTGCATTTGGAAGAGTCCAGCGTTTTGGGGGTGTTTCAAATAGAATCCAAAATGGTTTGATTAATTGCGTCATCGAAGTTCTTTCAAGGAAGATTAAAAGTGAAATAGTCTTCATTTGCGGCTATTATTTTAGACGAAACGACTGATATTAAAACTGTTCCGCAATTTTCTTGTGTTGTGCGCTACATCTTGAGTGATGGTAAGATTTGAGAAAAGATTCTTGGGTTTCTAAACGTAAGCGCTGATCGTACGGCTGAAGGGTTATCCAAAATTGTGTTTAATGACATAGAACTAAATATTGGGAAAACAAGGTCAACAGGACCTAAGTCGTGTGCTATCAATTATTCTGACATATGACCTTACGACCTTCAAAACTTTCAATAATTCACGGACTAACCTTGGAAGGACCTTGGCAGTTATATTATTTTAAAAAGAATGTAAATCAACATAAGAGTTTCAAATTTCGTTAGAATCGGCCTAATAGTTACGATGTTATTGCCAAAAGAACCATTGAAAAGTAAACTGGTTACCATCCGACCGGCAAGCGAACTGAATGGACTTCAAAAAAGGTCAAAGAAAAATATTCCAATGCCTTTTTCATTCACTAAATGTCTCATAGGTTAAATTTAGTGCTATCTCAATTGGTTTCCAAAATCCATGAATGTGATATATTCTTTTCAAAGCTCAAATCTTTTTTCATTGTTTTTTGCAAAGTCAAGTAAACGCGTGCATCTTTTAGATACCCAAATTATAAAGCGATTTCCAAAAGTTGCACCAAATCGTTGGAACTTTAATCACTCTTTGGTCAAAACTGTTCTCGATTCCATGAGAAACTTGCTGATTTATTCCAAGTCGTCATTGGCAACTGTTGTAGCAAATTGGACACTAAAAGCTACACCTACGCAAATACATTCATGCTTATAAAAGAAAATAACAAGAAGGGTAATTTTCATAGTCTATATAATCTCATAAACTGGAGTATTTAAGCAAAATTATAAATGTGGTAAATAAAATGTGATGTAATAAAGAGCTTACAACACTAGACGAAAATTGTTGACATACCCGAGAAGTATACTTATCCTCATAGAGAAGAAAGCTCAGCGACATAGCGTTTGTAACGGGAGGCTCACTTTTGGTTTCAGTATGAAGCAAAGCTCACAACTAATTCATTCTTTTAAAAAAACATATTTTCTGGTACCCCTGAAACCTGTTGCTTTGGGTAAAAGCAAAAAAGTGGAGTAAAAAAACTAAATAATGTAAATCAAATTTATGTTACACAAATTTGCTTTCTTTGGTTTAAAATACAACCTATCTGGCCTAGTACAGAGAATTAAATGGTGTGATTCTTTTCAAGAACCCTGTTCTAATTCGTTTCCATTTCCCGATAGGCTGCATTCCTTAAATGGGGCGTCGAGTTTCAGTCATACACGCACACAGCTCCGGACATGTCGCCATCACACACACACACACACACACACACACACACATATATATATATATATATATATATATATATATATATATATATATATATATATATATATATATATATATATATATATATATATATATATATATAATCAAACAATGTCGCTGCCTCTTCATCTTCTTCGCACATATCACTCTTCTATCCATTAACCTCCAAAAAGGGTTCATATATCCACACTCCCCCACGTGAGCGACTGTCCCTTTCTTAGGACTACGAAATGTTCTTGTTCGCTGATACCCACGGGTTTACCCGCGATTGCCATTCTGATCTTTATGTTAAGATCATTGGTCGGAGGACCTCGTCCACGAATGAAAAAGGATGCGGGGAGTTGTGTGTGTGTGTAGGGGGGGAGGGTAGTGCTTTTTGTTTATTGGAGATGAGGAAGCTTGTATAGGGTCTTTCAATAAGGTCGTTCGATTTTTAAATGTAAATAAAACAAGTTATGTGTAATATATGCACTCAATTTATTTTAAATTTGAAAGTACATTTTATAGCATTAAGCGTGTAATATGACGTCGTTCAAATGTCTGCCAAGGCTTCGCTTGGTGGAACGTATTCGGGAGGTCCAATTTTAGATGACTTTGTCGCATAAATCTGACTGAATTTGCCGGATGGTGTTCGTTATGTTGACTTTGAGAACTTCAAATGTTTGCGGATTATTCGCATAGACCTGCGATTTAAGGTAGCCCCAAAGAAAGTAGTCTAATGGCGTTAAATCGCATGATCTCGGTGGCCGGTTGACGTCACCGCCGCGCGAGGTGACCCTGCCCTGAAATCGCTGGTGCAAAATGTTTATCATGGCGTGCGCAATGTGGCACGTAGCGCCGTTCTGTTGGAATCACATGTCGTCAGTATCCATATCAGGCATATAATCCAGTTCAGGCCACAATAAGTTGCTTATCATCGATCTGTAGGTCTCACCGTTGACGGTTATGGCAATCCCATCTTCGTTCTCAAAAAAATACGGACCGATGATTCCGTTAGGTGAAAATCCGCTCCAAACGGTGACTTTGTTGGGATGCAATTGGTGCTGGTGTATCTTATGTGGATTGTTTTCGTCCCAAATCCGACAATTTTGCTTGTTCACAAATCCATTCATCCAAAAATGGGCCTCGTTGCTGAAGATGATTTTGGGGGGGAAATTTGGGGAAACTTCCAACTGCTCCAGAGCCCAACCAGCGAACACACGGCGTTGTCTATGGTCGTTTACCGGAAGTTCCTAGGTAAGTTGGATTTTGTACGGGTGCAGACCCAAGTCCCCACGCATAATTCGCCAAACTGAAGTCGTAGAAAGGCCAAGTTCTTGTGAACGACGAGAAATTTACTGACTCGGATTTTCCCGTACACTCTCATTTACCGCAGCGATGTTTTCAGCAGACCTTGCGTTTCGGCAACGTACAGGTGTTGGATGATTGTTGATCGACCTTTTTGCCTCGAATTTCGCCACCAAGCGTTGAACAGTGGACTCGGCAGGACGAATGTGGCGAGGATAGAAATCACGTAATGCGCAGAACGTTTGTCGAACGGAGCACTGGTTTTGATAATAACATTTGATGATTTGCACATGCTGTTCAACGCTATAACCTTCCATCGTAACTTGCAAAGTATTACTGAACAGTTCACAGTGAGGTTGCCAGATATCGCTTTAACAATATGGACACTATCGCCTGACAAATCTCGAGCATCCTTGTTGAAAGACCCTTTACATGGGTGTATAGTGTAGTGATTGAGCATTTTGTTGGCCACAGGGTATTTGAAATCTGAACCTTACTGTGTACTATCTGAAACCCCTCCTCGCTGTTAGGGCTTAATTGTTTTTTTTCTTTAAAGAGGAAACTTCTATAATCAACAAACACATTTATTTCAGTGGAGATGGACAGAAAGTAAGAAAATAATATGGAAACAGGGGAAATATTTGGAGATGGGTGATGGGTAGCCTCACGACCTCACATCCCCTCCACTTTTGCCTCTCAAAACCATGGCTCTTTCCCCATATTTTTATTTTCTCTATCTTCCATACTTTGTTTACGAACCTACTGCTGTCGCCAAAGGTTTTCCGGTATGTATATAAATATATTTGTGTAGGTTTGCATACATGTGTCCAATACATCTACATAGAAAGCAACATAAAGTACAAGAAGCTTCCTTATAACTTTTCTTCTTTTTTTTCATATCTAAAATAGCGATGATATTGAAATGTATGCAATCCTGGTATTTATCAGTATGCGGTATTTTACAGTCAAATTATATTTGTTGATTACTATGATATTCATATCGACAGGATTTGATAATATGATAATGGCTAAAACACGTAACTATGGCGTGGAGGAAAGAAGTCTGATACGCACGCTGAGGATCTCAGCCTTCGACAAATCTCCCAAAGGGTCAACGGATCACATTCTGGTATTTCACTAGTGTTGAAGATGATTCGATAATGTGGGAACATCCAAGACCGACATCGTTCTGGACGACCCAGAGTCAGTACGCAAATTGACGATAGGTCTCTGCGTCACGTGAGCTTTCTGAATCGTAATAAAACAGCAGTATAGCTGCAATATAAATTGCCCGATGCCGTCTAGGTTAATGCATCCGCCGAAACATTGCGTTGAAGCCACCTTGAAAAAGGTTTAAGTCACTTAAAGCGAGACAGAAGCCGCTGAACAACCTTTAGCAAAAGTGGTGTAGATGGCTTGGGGACGTGCTCACCCCAACATGACTATGCGTCAGTGGGGAGGTATCATATGGTGCAAAAAGTCCACGTTCTAGTTGTTCTCAACCCCAGCCAACGTTATAGTCCACATGAGGCTAAGGGAGGAGTATAATAGAGAGTACATAGTGCCAACAGGAAATAATGATGGCCGCTCTCCTTGAACTTGTTCAAGGATGGGTCGTCTTACCATTCGTGATGGTATCATGAATTCAGAGAATTACCAAGGTGTCTTGAGAGATTACAGACTGCCTTCAGTTCGAGACCTCATCAGAAATGCCAGGAATGTGATTTTCAAGCAGGACAATGCCCCATGTCGCGGGTCTGCGTCACCATACAGTGGTTCCGGAACAACAATATCACGGTGATGGAATGGTCAACTCAGTCTCCGGATATGAATTCACTGGAAATCCTCTGATGGGGCCTGAAAAAGGCCGTAAGACGTCGTTAGCCAGTTTCAATGAGCAACTGGAGTCAGCCATCACTGAGGAGTGGGCCAGCATTAAACCCCTCATGCGTCACACCCTCGCGGAGAGAGAAAGAGAGAGAGAGAGAGAGAGAGAGAGAGAGAGAGAGAGAGAGAGAGAGAGAAAAGCGTGCCTCCAAGAATAAATGTCTCATCACTACCAAGATAGTCTCCACACGCTACAGAGCTTCCTGTATCAGTTTGGTGTTGCTGTAATTTTCACAAAGCTTCATCTGCGCAGCTGTTATTTTTTACTAATGTTATATGTTTTGGCAAATTTTGTATTTTAGTGATTCCTGTTGATTGTTTGGGGCATATATACAATTGGTATTTATTCCTCATTGTGGCACTGTTATATTCATATTACTATGCAAATAAAAACTTTGAACCTGCATTTATTTAATTTCCTAAAATTTTCGAAGTATCCGAAAACTTTGGACCGCGGCTGTATATGTAAAACCTTTTTGCTCGCTATGCTACAATTGATAATTAATCTCCTTTTTAATGAATAAATAATATCGCAGAATCCGTATTTAATCAGGCTCACCAGAAAAAGCCTGAACCTGTAGATGTTTTGATTGACGTCATAAAAAGGGGCAGAGCTTCTACTCGAAATAAATAAATACTGACTCCACTGGTCGATAAAATAAAGACCGTACACTCACTGAAACTAACGATATCCATAATGCATTTAGGTTGCATTGGAATACGGTGCATACACACAACCCACCAAACCCACACACACAAGAGCAGATCCAAGAAAACCAGGAATGGTGCCGGATTTACGCTCATGAGCCCCCTTGCTTGATAAGAATGGAGGTGCGAGATAACACAACCACATTAACTACTCCAAACATCATCAAGGAAACAAAACATTACACCAAAACAACACAAAAACGTGCCTCCGGCCCATCCGGCCTCCCAGCCATACTAAAATACTACCTCCCTGAAACCTTTTTTCCAACCCTCACGCCACTTCCCAACCATTCAAAATCTCATTCAACATACTCATACACAAGGAAAACAAAGACCTAAAACACTCAAACAACTACAGACCTATTGCTCTGTTGTAGCACTTAGGAAAAATACTCAAAAGTATAGGCAACAAACGTCTCCGGGATTTTATGGCGAAGAGGAACTGGTTCTCCCCTACCAATATGAGTTCAGGAGGGGCCAGTTCACTCAAGCAGTTGTGACCATCGTTCAGGACATCATACGAGAAGCATGACAATCAACACGAAAGACACTCTCCGTCAGTAAGGACGTGGAGAAGTCATTCAACAAGGTATGGAAAGAGGGACTCCTTTGGAAACTAGCCAACAACACAGAAAGCCTTTCTCCATCAGAAGGTTCATCTCTCACTACCTCACAGACCGGAAGTGTAACATTTAATACAACATCACATCAAACCCATTCACACTACGCTCAGAAGTACCCCATCTTCGTGTTTTGGCACCTACACTGTACATAATGTACAGAAATGACACCCCACTCCCATCGAAAACTGCAGACATAAATGCACATCACCCTATGTCGATGACGAGACTATTATCGTTTGCGGCCGTGGACCAGACATGATCGTACGCCATACACAAATAATACTGACCGAAAATACAGAGTATGGGGACATGTGGCTCGTTGATACGAATCCTCAGAAGACTGGTGACACTCTATGGCGAAAGCGATCATTACATGCTCAACATACAGATATACTTACACACACCAGACCGTAACCTCCCAGACTCAATAAGACTCGTATACACACTTCATATAAAAATCTTAAGGGCAACATTGGACAAGTCTCTAAGATTCCACATTCACCAAAACATAATACGAGCAAAGACCAAAAACACGAGCAAGTAGTTAGTTGACTAGGTTCTACCCTGTCAGCCCGAAACTAAAACTCCATATATACAAAACACTAGTCAGAACACTCCTTAAATAGGCTCCAATAACACTCGTAGCTGTGAGTGCTACATGTTAGAGGGAAAAAAAGCGCATTCAGAACTCCGCTCTGAGACGCGCATGTCACTCGCCTGTTTACACATTAATGGCCACATTACACGAAAATAATAAAATAAGACCACTCAACACATACGACCACACCCGCTTAACGATACAGCTAGGGAAACTTGCAAAAAGTTCCACATACATACTACTACACTGCGATGATACTAAGACACCACGCACTCCTCGACCACCCACAACTAATACCTATCCACACATAAGTTAACAGTATCATGAATGGCGCGTTTCTATGTACGCACGCCTCTCCTTCCACTCACCCCGCTTCCTCCTCCCGCCCACGCACCCCAAAATACCACGCATCGGTGTCTAGTCATCGACCTGTTAACTTTCCCTAGCCCCACTTGTTTATTTCCGAACCCTTTCTTCTACGACTACTCAATCTTCTGTGGTCTCCACCGTGATCCCTCTCTCTTTTTTCTATTCACATTGTATCGCGTCAACAAAATTTTAACAGTTTCCTGGTTCTTGGGTAAATTGATGCCAACCTAAGGTAAATCAACTAGCTGAATGCAAATATGACATTAGTTTTTCTCTCTCACTTAATAGCTTTTGAGAACTAAAGGCAATTTATTTTATCCAACATTTTTTTATTCAATCTATGACTCGTTTATTTCTGATGTGTTTCTTTACATACGTCACATTCTCGCTCGATACAGCATGAGTATATGATTACGTTGCCCTTTCCTGCCACAGGTAGATGGTAGTGACTGTAATACTCTCGCTTAATTCAAGCCTTCTTTGGCTGTGGAAAGTGAATCTCAATGTAAAGTCGTCAATGTTTGAATGAACCAAAACACTTCTGCTACATATGTGGATTTTTAAAAACCAAAAACTCTAAATAAAACTTAAAACGTTTGAATCAACTAGAGGAATTAATTAAAATGTGTCCACTGGGAGATCAAGACAAACACTGAGTCGCTCGTGTAGCTTGTTAGCTATGTCTCAATCACTTGAATGAATGGGCGCAGGGAAAACTGGTTTCCGGTTTGTCATTTGCCGTACCAATGGTTTGGCGAGAAACAAAGGACCATAACAGACTTACTTCTGCCTATGTAACGTCAAAAACTATTCAGTAAAGACCTAAGGTCGAATCAAGTATCCCAACCTGCCATCCGCAATGCGACCAATGCCATACAATGATAAGCTACCGGTTTCAAGTCCACCAATTACACATATCACAATGAAGAAAGTGATGAACCCGAAGCCGGAAGTCAACCTTGTGGTGAATACGCTGATGACTCCAAAAGCACCGAACCACAATTCTTCAGTCAGGAAGATATACATGACCTAATTAAGGACCTTGATCTACCGAAAGGAAAAGCTGAGCTTCTTGGATCCCCCCCTTAAACAACGGAATTTACTCTAGCATGGTGTGCGAATCACTACTGCCCGTCGCAGACACAAAGAACTGCCGTCATTCTACAAATGGATAGGCAACTTTGTTACGGTGACAATGCTCTAGATCTGATAACAGACCTCTGCAAGACCTGCCCATACAGACTAGAAGAATAGAGGATTTTCATAGATTCTGGAAATAATACTTTGAAATCCCTTCTTCTGCACAATGGCAACCAGCACACGCTTAACGAATGACTGAAAACTATGACAGCATGAAAATTCATTGTTGCTATCAATTATGAAGCCCAACAGTGTGAGATAAAAATTGGTTGGGGAAGGGGGGGCTAACCTGAATTTCTTCCTCTGAGTAGTCTGAGGGGAGATTAATCATTAATAATGTTTCATTAAACATCATTGATAATAAATATCCGTAACTCACACAGGAGTGAACACTAATTCTCTCAGATCAGGTATTTTTCCACACATTAGAAACTTATGAATTTTATTTTATTGTAGTTTTGGGAAGTCAGTTAAGGTATAATACTCAATTAAATTATTATTTTTGAGATTTACCTGCATTTTAGACATGTATTATCTGAGGTACATTCGATCGCAACGGTTTAAACAAGTTTATATATATTCTATATTATTATATAAATCTTTCTGCGGTTTAAACAAGTTTTATATATATTCTATATTATTATATAAATCTTTCTGAATAGCAGAATAAAATATTGCTTAAAAAAAAATATATATACATAAACTTGTCTGGAAGGGTCAATAAAAGCATCTAACACACAGCAGGTCAGCCTCCTGTTCCCTTGGGAAAATACAGGTCGACCCTTGCCCTAACTCCCGCCGCCTCCTTCCTACAGGCTCATGCCCGGACGAGGGCGTTGGCGGAGTCGAGTAAGGAAGAGAGTGAAAGAAGAATGGAATCGAAAAAATATTAACGATTAAGAAATTGATCTAATTTGACTTTCTTCATCATTTAGGGAAAGGGAGGGGGTGGAAGAATAGAAAGAACCATTACCAAGATTTTGACCTAGTGATTAACGTGGAGTCCGAGCCACAAGACCATATTACTATTTCCATTTTATTTCTTGCTCTATTTTGGTGTTTAGCGCAACTTCTCTATATGTGATGGGTGAGTCGTCTAACCTTCGTTAGCTTGCAATCGTTCTTTTATTCATATGTTTATTGTATTACTCTGCCGCTGTGTAAAAATATGTATTGAGCTAATACCTAGCTGAATACTCTTAGGATTTGGGGAGTTTTGTGATGGTATACATTTGTATTATAGTGTGTTGTTGATTTGTATCGTAATTTATTTTGTTATTGTCGAATTAATGTCACTTTGGCATTTGGGGGCACCTTTCTCCGCTTTACTTCACTTTTTTAGAGCTTTTGCTAGCCGAGTGGATACGGCGTTGGTCTATCAACGTCGCGGTAACGAGTTCGATCACGGCAAGAGTGGACACAAACGTCAGAGATGTAGCTACCAATTGTTGGATGCGCTATGCTCAGCCCTGTATTCGGGTGGGTAGATATTACACTTCTCATCACACATTTAGCCAATTACAACACTACTTTCTTTCCTCTCCCGTCTTCGAAGCACAACACTCTCTGTTCCAAGGAATCCTGCCGATGGGTATCTATATCTACATAACTCTGGCGCAGAACAGGTACCTCTGCCCCGGGGCGACAAAGGTTCCATCTAAACGCTGTTTGGTGTCAAAATAATAATACATCCTGCCACCTTTCCCCAAAGAAGACCGCCCCCTGGTGCCCTCGGGCTCACCAGCGATTGTAATACTGACCTTTATGTCTATTTCATTATCCTTTCGGGATCCGCCTGGATAAAGGCAGGTTGGCGAACCACTCCTACTACTACTACTTCACATTTTTCACTTCATTTTTCAGTGATTATCGTCTTAAAACTGTTGCCACACTTAATCCACTTAACTTTCCACTGGGAAGGGAGAGTCCATCTTCCTCCAGATATTTCGCGCTCATTCTTAATTGTTATATTGAACGATTCGATCTTTGCTCTCTCCTTCTTGTGTTGGTAATTAGGTAGAAAGCTTTATTTTCTGGTCCCATATCGTTGTTTTAGATGCGCCTTTTAGAGTGATCGCATCGTCCATCAGGAATCTTTGTAACGTGAAAAACAAAAAATAGTTTCAGTAGAGCGGGTAGTTACCCTAAAGGCAAACCTATCATTTTCTAATTTCCAACCACTCTAAGGTAGTGATGTATCTAATGGAATTATGCCTATTTAGGTAGGAGTGTTCAAATCGGAGCCCACAGGCGGCTATTACAAAAGAATAACATAGTACAGGGTCGGACTCAGGCACCCATCACCCTGCGGCACTCTTGCACCCATCCGCCTGCGGCACTCTTGCACCCTTCCGCCGTGCGGGACTCTTGCCCTAAGGTTGAATTTTGGGTCGTCCAATACCCCAATATTGATGTACGCACTCCCTCCTCCCTTCACATTTGCCACGCTTTGTCAAATACCGTGTACACATTGCGACATATGTGTACACAACCCTTCTCCTTTGGTTTAGCCATCTTATGTGCAATGTTCCTTTTTGTTTAAGGTAAACTGATGGGGATTATTTAGTAGTTCCAGTGGCGGCTCGTAGCTAAAATTAGTGGGGGGTGCTGCATGAGAATTTTTTTTAGCATTGTTTTAATATTGTATAAAAAGAACTAAGCATATAAAAAGAAAATTCATAGATAAACTTGATAAAATCCTAAACAGAACACAATTAAACATAACATTTTTTACTAATAGCCTAAATTGTTACGGTTCAAGCTTGATCCATTGATTTAAAAACGAAATCCATTCCTCTTATTTTAATTTGGGCGAAAAGATTAATTATTTTCTACTTGATCTCTGGATTTTTTTTTCTCTATTGAAAGCACTGCAACTGCATTTAGTCTAGCAGGATTCATAGTGATCCTTAGAAAAGTTTTTATTCTTTTCAGTGTTGAAAAGCAGCGTTCTGCCTCCGATGTAGTCATGGGAATTGTCAAGAGGATTTTTATCAGTTTCGTAATTTCACTAAGAACATCATCTAGATTATTTTCCAAGATAAATTTCAGCAGCTCATTTATAAAATTAATTAATTAATAAAAGAACACCCATAAATATGAATTAAATTCTTTACTTTATCACATGCAAGAATATAAAAACGTTTTTAAGCACAACGCACGCGGAGTAAAAAAAACACACTCCCTTCCACCAGCACACCAGAGTCGGCACTGTGTGAGCCACAGTACTCTCTCTCTCTCTTTAGCGTGCCGCTTCCTATCTCGGGCATGTGAGCATGCGCACAACAGCCAAACACCGCTTCGCTGGAATTGTGAAGCGCACAGTTCTATACAAGGATTTTTGTATTTTTCTTTCATAAACTAGGGGACTGCCTATATTAAGCTTAAGGATTATATAATGTACAAGTATAAAGAAAGAATTAAAGAAAAAGGACTTATTATATTGATTGTTACCGATAATATCGATTGGAAATAGGGAGTGCTGCAGTTCCGCAGTCCCTATACACGAGCCGCCACTGAGTACTTCTGTTCCAACTGAGGGAAGAGTATCTGGTTAATATTTTAAATCTTTCCGCAAAGTTCCAGTAGATATAAATAAATTGAGGTAAAACTGGTGACAAAAATAAATTAAGAAACCTAATCATAGATCTTATAGCATCTGCAAAAACATTATTGAATTGTTGAATTGATTGCCGTAAATTGGTAGCGAGTAGGTGAGAGAAGTGAGATAGCATGAGAGGGTTTTTTGGGGAGGAGGGGTGCATATGCGATTAGAGTATATATGTGCCAGGATGGCGGGCAGGGGACACGACCCTAGCATGGGGTCCAGCAAAAAGACGGTTAACGGGCAACGGGAAGAGGCGAGCCTCCACAGCTCCTTCCAGTTGACCAGGAGTATCCAGCAATTCCATTGAAGGAATATGCCTTCCAGGCTTAGCTAGGGGAAGATGTGGGTGATGTGGGTGCCCTCTTCGAAAAGAAAACCACCATTGGAATGTTGTACGCTTCCCGGAGGCAGAACTCATGCGCTGTTGGCCGAACATTGCGCTGAAGGCTCTGTCACCTTCGAGGACTTATCGAGAGAGGTTGGATTTGCTATGTGAGTCTTTTCATCTCTCCGCCTCGAAACTTTTGGAATGTTTCAGAGGCCGGGGTCATCCAACGAAAAACGGTCATGCTGGCAGAGGGGGTGAGCCCTGATTTTAGCCGAGGCTGTGTGTGAACCCTTTGTGCCACCAGCTATACCAGGGAAGCGGCTGGGGTGAGTAAAACATGCAGAAAGGTTCCAAATGGATGCGGAAACGACCATGCTCGTACGCCTGGAAGCGGCAGGAACCATGGGAGTTTTTTTAAATTGAGTCATAAAGACGTCCTAACCAGCGTTGGGTATGCCAAGACCAAGTCTTTAGATTCGCGAAATGAAAGAAGATCCGTAGCCTCAACGGCCAGGATTTCCTTCTCCAGGAGATACGCGCCAGATTGCTTCGAAGAAGAGGTGTGCAACTCTCCGCAATCGACACACTTGGCCATACACGATAAGGACTTATCGTATACGGCTTTGGAGAAACTTACACATACCTTGGGGAAAGCTGACTTTGCACGTCTACATGACCGATTCCTATGGCCGAAGCGTTAGCAGTAGTATCACCATCGATGCAGTGGCACGAATGCCTTCACGTGTCCGCGATACCAACCAGCACGCACTGACTCAGGTAGCCCGTTACGGTTGAATGTGACGAAGAGTGTAGGGATGGGTCTCGAGCCTCACTGTTTTCTCATCACACGTTCAACCTTGACCACCCCGTGGTCTGCCAGCTCTTAGGTGATGCCATATATGGAGGAGTCCACTCCTTTCCTGAAGTTATTGGTATATGGTTGCGTCACACTGGCGAGCCACTAAGTGTCTGAAATGCACTAATCATCGCCACCTCGGAAGGTTCTGACGAATTCGCTGAAGGCTCCAAGCAGAGAAACGTTTCACCTTCTTCTCTCTTCCAATCAAACTAGCTAATGCTCTCACCTGCTAGATCATATTGCTCTTGGACATCATGCTATCGTTAGTAGAGCGAATAACGAGAAAGCGTTTGAAGGCAGAGGACTCGAAGACGCCGGGTAGTTTCAATGGAGGGCTCTCTCCATCCGGGGGCGCCTCGGGGCCGGACATGTCGATCTTTCTCCGAAATGGAGAAGGTCAAATATGTCAAAGGGGCAGCAGTCGGATAATGAGGTGTATCCTATCCTTCTGATTCATCGGGAGCCCTGGGTACATGAAGAGAGGCTTGCACAGGGGTAGATTTAGGTTCGGTATTTGGCACCGAGCCCAGATTCCACCCAGATTCCATCTGCGATATGTGGCTGGGTTGCCTCCGAGACCATTTTTATCTCAGGGGTGGCCTCCATGTGCACATCCCACCTAAGGCATCACGGATCCCAATCGAGGAATCTGTCTCTTCCGGGTTCGTCTTCAAGAAAGAGAAGGTGGAAGGTCTGGAGACCCCTTGCAAACTAGCAATGCAGGACTGCAAGGGGAACTTAGTGGCAGATACTGCTCTCACTTAACCCCCTTCCCTAAAGCGGTTGGCCCTACCGAGTCATTCTCACCAAGAGTGTTCGATTTTAGGCCGCTTGCCTCCTTTCATATCAGTCTCCTGGGCAACCCACAAAAGAGGGTGAGGGGGAAACCTCCCGCACTTTTAGACCTAGGGAAGGAGTAAGCCTCCTCTCCAGTAGAAGAGGGCTAGAGGGCCCCCTGAGAAAGCACAGGGGAAAAGGACCTACTTTTCAGAAGTAGAACTGCCCGAGAGCGGCTCCAAAGATGGCAAAGGATAATCCCCTTTGCCGCATGGGGATTGTGAGAGGGTAGCCCCTTCACCGATCAAAGAGGTTTCTCGTGTTACCTCTTCATCCATGACACCTAAACAGGATGAGGCGGCGTTTGGAGGCTGATCTCCATGCACATTCCCAATATTGCCTTCTAGTGTAACCATATTTTCAGAAAAAGAGAAAAATAAACACGGAAAAGTTGATACTATGATCCACGAATGCCTTAGGAGCTTGAGAGAAAAGTCTCCATAGGATCAGAAAATTCCAGAATATCATAATTTACACTTAGTAGGTCCACGGGTCATGCGCTGATGGGCTTTAACAACCCGGCCCGCCATTCGGGCGAAATTGTCCTCGAGCTTTAACCATAATGGATGGTGCCGGGGTAGCCAACTTATATGTGTACTGGAAGAAGTTAACAGAGTCGACAGCCCAACACCCCGTACCTTGCAAGTGGGCTTTTGGCCTTCACAGCAGGAATGGACCCCACGGTATAGACTGCCACTCGACTAAGGCTCATAAGAGGACGAAAGTGTGCAGAACTGCTAGAACCACTGGGGATAGAAGAGCAAATTTGGAAGTGGGTAGGCGGGTATGTAATAAAGAGAAGTAGAGAAAGGTGGGTCCACTAGTGAGTAGGGTGGGTGATCACCATTTATTATTAAACCCATGTGTTAGGTAGTCAACCATGTGTAGTCTACCATGGAACCATGGTTAAACTGACCGAACTCTGTTCAGGTGGGAACAGTCCTCCTGATAAAAAGTGCAGATATAAAAGGATGAGGAGATAGCCGTGCTAATAAAATAATACTAAATAGAAATAATAATAAATCAATAAATAATACTAATAATAATAGTCGATAATAATATACAATAATAATAATATATGAATAATAATAGTAATAAATAGTAGTACTAAATAATAATAATATAAATGATAATAATAAAAAAAATGATAATAACAATAATAATAAAAATATAATAATAACTAATAATAATACTACTAATAAAAAAGGTAAAGTAGCGCTGAGAGAGAACGAGGTTCTGGAAAGCGCCCAACGACTTCCCCATGTCCTATCAGAGAGTTTATAAGAGGGACCAGTCACCTTTTTGGAGGGATCACTGTCGCCCACTTTATGGCAGGAAGTCACCCGGTTTTATGGGCGAGGATGTGGAAGGACGTCACCAGTTTGAAAGGCTAAAAATGACGCGGATATTTTGGAGAGGTCCCTCAAGTCTCACGAGTGAGGTGAAGGGTGGCGTTAATTTTGTATCTGACTCCAAAAGATACTCAAATAATATACAGGCTTGGCTAGGCTTACCGAAGGCTTGTGATCAAGAAAGGACTGAGAGGAATCACATAAAAAAATGTGTTTAATTCCAACAAACAAAAACAAGCAAGTAAAAAGTGAGGCTCGCGTTTACGATTACGGTCAGGGAAAATTGCACTATCCGTCAAGAAAGTAAGTGTTACAAGAACATGACTTAATTAGTTCTTTAGTAAGTGTGAACGAATCTTCTGTCGATTTCTCCATTTTTCTTCTATAAATGGCATAGTAGGCGTGGTCTCTTTTCGTTATCGTCATCGGGACTACAATGCTTTTAGCTCCACCAAGTGGACAGGAATTTGCTAATCCCACTGTCCCGAAGGTCACGCTTTTTTGATATAAATTTCATCATAGCTGAGCCGCCGCCAGCTGTCTAGGCTTAATTTCATTTTCCGACGAGAAATCTTCGTTGTATTACTCTGTCGACAAATTTTTATTGATATCTGAATTCACGGCTTCCCGTTTAAATTCTTGAGCAGTTTACAAATAAATATATCTATGTAATGTACATCCGCGAGGAAATTTGTTGCAATTCTTCCTATTCCTGCGAGACACTTTGCTGGTGCATTTTAGTGCCCGGGCCATGCCTCAACAGAACTACCCTCCCACTAATGGAGTTTATAAAGAGAATTTCACATCTTAACTAGACAAGCAGGTATATTTTTAATACACGCACAGGGCAAGGAAATTAACATCACTTATACATGGATATAACTGTGCTAAGAGAAGGCCTATACAACCTGCCCCTAAAAAAGAAAATACATGAAATATCGTTAAGTTGTGGCTGTAATTATTACATTGTTCAAAGTTACAAGACAAAATTGGTTCAGCGAGGCATGTATGTATATTTCTACCTCTTTTAAGATACAAATTTTAAGGTACATAAAACAAATAACATGGATCAACAAGGCTTGTATATGTTTGTATGCCTCTTATGACATACAAGAGTGGCGATCTATTTATGATTACGCAATGTTCAATAATAATAATACAAATTGTCCCTGGCAAAGGAGATTCTTCTCCCGGAGCGCATAACCACTTCCGGCTGCTCGTTTTCTTCCTCATGTGCCCATCCTGTGTCCTTGCGAGATGCTGATTACCCGGCCCATCATCATCGCGTGAGGTGGGCAATTTCGCCGGTTTTAATTGGTATATTGAGACAGTGTGCCTTCTTCCATCAGGGTATTCCAGCTTGAACACCTTGCTCCCACGTTCAATCAGCGAAAAAGGGCCAGCATATGGTGCTTCGAGTGGTTTACGAACGCTGTCTATCCGGACCCAAACATGCGTCGCATTCTGCAGACTTCAGGGCACGAAAGGCTTAGGCACCGAGTGAAGGTGCCTTAAAATTATTCTCGCGAAGTCGATCTTTGCCATTGTCGATTCCAGCTCTTTAATAAACTTAGCATCCGATTTCGATGAGGACGACGAGCCTAAAGGTTTTGGGCACAAGAGTGTGGTACCCGTTACTGCCGTGAAAGGGACAAATCCCGACTCAGGCAAGGCACGAATCCCCAAGAGGATTATTGGCAGTGACAACAAACAGCCTTGTCGACGGGCCATTATGGAACCCTTTAAGGTCCTGTTGGTCCTTTCCACGATCCCGTTCGTAGGTGGTCTGTATGATGTAGTGCTGAGCCGATGAAAACCAACGAGGGGTGACAATTCTTTGAATAGCTCGGATTCGAACTGGATGCCTCAGCCCTTTCGGTTACAACGTAGAGCGGGACACGAAATCTGGACATCTACCCATCTAGGAAAGCCAAAACAACCGTTGTGGTACTTATGTCTGGGGTCGGTATTGCTTTTATCCATCTTGAGGCTCGGTCGATACAGGAAAGTAAATAGCGCAGGTGCGATGGGAAGGATTGACACATATGTGTGTATGGTGAGAACGGTCCGACTATAACAATATGCACAATTTCAATATTGTGAGCAATTGAGTGTGGCAACGGCAGTGATGGATGAGCAGGAGCATGTCCGTACAGAGCCCCCTCTCCCTTCAGGCCCTACACTTGGGGGGTTATGTTCTGAAGGTCACTTATGATCAGGACTACTGCAGGTTCCCCATATAACTTAACACTTGACGCAAGTGGATTCACGCAATTCACTCACCTTTGTCAATTCAGTCGTGGTTAATGAGACTCTTGCCCCTGTGTCAATTTAATATTTGTGCCTTTTATTATATATTTTCGTTGCGACGGTGAAAACTAATGGCATGCCTGACTAGTATTCCCGTGGGACTGGCGAAGACGGCCTGGAGGAAGGTTGTATTTGCAAGCGTTCTCCTCTTTTGGCTACCTGCACCGGTGCTTACAAAACTAGGCCTCCTCGCCAAAGTGCAGGTACGAGCGGCAAACTACAGGTTTCTGTTTTCTCCGGAATGGTCGCAATCCCTCCCGTATATTACACGCACTGTAATTATCAAGGCAACGATCGTGCAAAACCCGCCGAATTATTTACGCACTTAACATTCGCTCCGTTATAAAACGCACTGGGCGTGGAAACGGCAGTGCATCTTTCGGAATTCACACTACGACACCGCTCTTTATCCAACGCAGTAAGTTCATCCGCTAGTTTACCTGATTAAGCTAGGGTTAGTACTTTTTGTGTAGCAATTAAAGGCGCAATATTTGGCGGTAAGGATTGTCTAAATTTATGACGCACGAAGTCCTTGCTTACTGCTACCTGAAGGGAAGTTCTTGGCAGTTTTTCCAGGTTGATTAAGGGCCGGCCTGTGACTGATGATTCATTGAAGATGGACGGCTTAAAGTTGATGGCGTTCACGAAGTCCCGTTCGCCTTGTCCTGTCTAATGGTTGCTTGCAGAGTCCATATCTTCAATGCCTTCACTGTTCGCGACGTAGGGTTCACCACTTTGTAGGAATCAGGCTCGCCGGAGGGGTCTATATAGTCACCTCGCTATGGGAGCCCTCGGGTTATCACTTTATAGGGGGTTTAGGATCACTCACTTTATGGCAGAAGGTCACCCGGTTTTATAGGTGAGGATGAGGAACCCCATGTGAGGAAGGACGTCACCAGTTTGAAAGACTAAAAATGACGCGGATATTTAGGAGAGGTTCCTCAAGTCCCACGAGTGAGGTGAAGGGTGGTGTTAATTTCGTATCTGACTCCAAAAGATACTAGGCTTACCGAAATTTGTGATCGAGAAAGGACTGAGAGGGATCACGTACAAAAATAAGTGTTTAATTCCAAAAAGCAAGCAAGAAAAAAATGAGGCTCGCGTTTATGATTATGGTCAGGGAAAATTTCATTACCGGCTAGGAAAGCGATTGTTACGAAAACAAAACTTAGGCGGGACAACGAGGGCTTCACTACGCTAAACGAACCATAATTAGTTCTTTACTAAATGTGAATGAATCTCCTTCTGTCGAATTCTACATTTTTCTTTTATAAATGGTATAGGAGGCGTGGTCTCTTTTCTTCACCAGGACCACAATGCTTTTAGCTCCGCCCACTAGGCAGGACTTTGCTAATCCCAGTGTCTCGAAGGTTACCGGTTTATGGCGCCTACAATCACGCTTTCTTGATACGAATTTTATAATAGCTGAGCCGCCGTTAGCTGCCTCAGCTTAATTCCATTTTCAGACGAGAAATCTTCGTGTATTACTCTGTCGAGAAATTTTTATTGATATCTGAATTCACGGTTCCAGTTTTAATTCCTGACCAGTTTACAAATAAATATATATATATATATATATATATATATATATATATATATATATATATATATATATATATATATATATATATATATATATATATATCTGAGAGGAAATTTGTTGTAATTCTTCCTATTCCTGCGAGGCACTTTGCTGGTGCAATTTTAGTGCTAGGTTCATGCCTCCACAAGTTCATTCAACCCAGTAAAGGGGCCTCCCTAATTTGCACTCTGGCCGGGAGAACGTGCAACTCCTCCGGGTACCAAACAAACAGGCTACACAGGGTGACCCCCTGCGGGAAAGCCTGCGGTATATCATGTATTGGAACTTTTAGTGAATAAAGGGTCAAAAATAGTGGGAAAGCTTAAAAAATGGGAGAGCCGTTGGAATGGATGATATAGTAGTATAATGTGTTGGGTGATTTTTTAGTAAGTGCATTTTGTGTGGAACAGTACCTAAGGAGTAAAAAACTCTGATTTTGATCTTGATAATGTCTGAAAATATGCGGGCGAATGAGAGAATAAATGGGAGAAAGTAGCTTGGTGATATGGGCATCGCTTAAAATTCCCTTGTCTTTTGGATTTCTTCTTGTTTCCTACCTTTTGGAGTTTTTACAAGTGTTATACTTGCTCTTCTTTTAATTGAACTTTTATTCGTTTGTCTTCAGTCCCCTTTTATGTATCATTTATACATTTTAAGGTGCTTTGTCCCCTTCCGTATATCACTCTTTTTTTTTCAATTTCTATTCGTCTTTTTGTTTCGTTCTTGTGTTTTTTTTGTGTGAATTCATTAGTAGCTCTTAGTATTTTCTTAGAGCTAGTTTATTCCATTTTTTAGCTTTTTCAGGATTTGGAGTTCTCATTTTATCTTTACTTTATTTTTTCTCCATTTCTCTCTGTGTTTAATGGAGCCTCTGCTTCTAGTCCGCACATTCTTCCACTAAGGAATCTCGACTTCCGGGACACTTAATTAATCTGCCCTCTGGGAATTACAAAATCATCATTTATTTTTGGAATTATCTTCCTCTCTACTCTCTTCCACGTGCTCCATCTTCGCCTATGGACTACGACATTGATCGCTTCCTTTCGTCCTTTTTGGTGCAATTCATTCTGCTTCGTACGATCGCTCCTACAGACTCCACAAGTGCATGAAGCGGTCTTGGTCTGCACTCTCTGCATTTGCTCGTGAAAGCTTCAGCTCTCTGTCTGCATCGCGACCGCTGGTTGCGTTAGTGTAGCTCTGATATACATGGCGTATATCTTTCTTTTTTTTCTAGAGATTCTGCGGGACGGTAGCTCTTGCCTAGTTCCCCCGTCACAAGATTCACTGTTAGTGATCTGCTTATTGCACCTCACTATATATAATAACGACCCACGCAGTGAGGTAATAGTTAAAGTTAAAAGGAAAAGTCCAATTTGTGGGGTGAAATAGAGAGGATAAATCATGGGTCAGTCATAATTTGCTAATGTTGCGTTCTTACAAAGGCAGGGAAAAATTAAGTTAATGTATGAATGACTCTATAAATATTTTTGTTATCAAATACCTGACCACCCTGTATACCATCAAAACATTGCAAATGCTCAGTGGCTTTTTTTTTAGCATCCATATAGCGACTGACTACAAGGCCATAAATTGCCGTAATTTTCTTATAGCCTAATGATAGGCTACATAAACAACAACCAAAATCAAACCCAAAACAAAGGGAAAAAAGAAAAAAACTAAACCAGGACAAGAAAATACCAAGAAGAAGGAAACACGATTCGGCAGCATGCCACTAACACCAACGAGAGCCTCTTCCAAGAAGTAAATACATAGTCCACAAGTATGTGTGCACGAATCCATTCCACCTGACAAGCAGTAGAAACCCTTCTAGTCCCAATACCGAGACTGGAGACTTGCGCAAAGATCGCTCAGGCTGGGACATTCAACAAAAATGTACCGAACAGTCTGGACACAAAGCAGTCGCCACAGTAAGGTGCAGGGGTACGCTCCGTCAAATGTCAGAGCTTCCTGTGAGTATGCCCAATTCAACGCCGACAGAAAGCGAAATGAAGCCGTCATGACATTGAAGGTGTGGGGTGTAGATCCAAGATAATAGTCGAGGCGCGATTGGAAGAAACCCTAAGTTCCCCTCGGCCATCTCTCGTCTTTTTTGCCAGGCAGCAAGGAAGGATGACCTGACTCCTGCCATGTAGTCAGTGTGAGGAAGAGCGAAACGTTAGTCTGGTCGCCCAGTCCTCGCGGAGTCTTTGGCGTTCTCATCGGTGCGCTCATTCTGCGCAATTTTCACATGTCCAGGAACCCAGCAAAAGATAATCTCGGCATCCGCCCGGTTTGCCGTAACCGTTGCATCATTGGTTACCACGAACCAAGGAATGCGGAGATTCCAATGCTCATTGAGCACTCGGGGCTTTTTTTGTGAATTGATAAAGCTCACAATCCTGTCTGCGAACCGAACCTGGCACGATACGTTATCTCTCGGTCTTGATCGATGTATTGCAAACAGCCTGGCTGTAAAGAAAGACGTGGCGCCTAGTAGATCCCAGCTTTATTCAAACCGAGGATATACGGTGTGGAAGCCGGCACTTTCCTGACTTGGATCCTTCCGCGTACACCTGCACGGACCCAGCGTGACACGAAGTTTGTGGCAAAAATGCCCAACGCGACTCCTAACGCGGTGGAAGCTTTGGAGACAGAGGCGTGGCGACAAATAGTCAAAGCTCTCGAAGGAGTTTCCTAGCTATAACCCAAAGGTCTTGGGGTGTGACTGAAGCGTCTCACTGTCAACTGAGGGAGACGCAGGGCCCGCGTATAAGAGCACATTATGCACTGTGTATGGCTTAAAGCATTTGGTATCTCTCAATATCGACAAGTAGGCTCTCAGTGAGTGACTTACGGATGGCATCGGTTGCCATATGGTTGCCGGAATGATCATTTACGGCATTGTAGCAACTTACACAGAGTTCGGGTAAACACGACTTTGATGGTCTACGTGAGCAATTTGTATAACCGGTGTAATGTTAGCAGTAGCACCTCCCCTCAGAGTGGAATGTGGTATATCACTTGACCAAAAGGTGAGGTACGGTGAACGAGGCGGCGCGCTTTCTGTCTTAACGTGTTCTTAGCACGCCTATGAGAAAGAAAAGGGTGACCCGGTACAAATGGAGAGTCACCCGGTGGCAAATCTGCAAAAATTCTGTAAGGAGGAAACCACCAAACCTCTCAAAATAAGAGAGGCAGAAGCGCCTTCGCCAATAGAATACTTTTGGAGAAGCTACTTACAAAGTACTGGGGAAGGGGGGCACCTAGATCACATAGATGGAGTTGCCTTGGGGTGGCTTCGAAGAAGGTATTAGGGGAGCCCTTCCACCTGTCAGACTGATGCCGTATTTACAGTTCTGCTGTATTTTTATTTTAACTCTAGATGCAAGCACTAATAACAATTTGCCTATATTACAGGATTACAAGGTGAATCGCAAAAAAAGTATACAAGCTTTAAATTTAAATAGTTTTTCTTGAATTGAGATATTTGGAATTTGTTTGTTTTGTAACAAGGAAAGTAAGTACCCTAGGAGACCTTACGGTCCATTCAAAGAGGGTACCTTTGGACTAGCAATTGAGCGGGCACATGGCTGCTCAATTGTTTTGCGTCCATAAACGGCCACTTTTCAAGACTTTGTCTAGTCTTGACTTGAACTGGTCAACAGATTCACTGTTGACAACTTCCACTGGAAGTGCGTTCCACTTACCGCAGATACTGTAGGTGAAAAAGTTTCCACACAGATTGCGGTTGTAACGCTTCAGTTCAAGTTTGAAGCCGTGATTGCGCGTTCTGTTCTCACTCAGTGTGAAAATATCCCGGTAGTCAACATTGTCGAACCCTCGAAGTATTTTGAAGACTTCGATGAGCTGACCACGCAGTCTACGGGTTTCCAGTGAGAACAGATCTAACTCCCTTAGTCTATCCTCATAACTTTTATGTCGGATAGAGGGAATCAGCTTGGTTGCCCTGGCTTGTACGCGTTCCAATCTCGCGATGTCCTTTCGCAATGAAGGACTCCAAAATTGTACGGCATACTCCAGGTGCGGTCGGACAAGTGAGTTGTACAGGCACAGTACAATCTCCTGGTTCCGATAACCAAACTGGCGCTTAATATAGCCTAGCATCCTTTGGGCCTTTTTCTCCGCCTCAATGCACTGTTTCGAGAACTTGAGGTCACTAGTGATTGTTACACCCAAGTCCTTCTCAGTGTCACTCGATTCAAGAGCAGTGCCCTTAAGGATATACTGAGATTGGGGGTTTCTGTGGCCGATATGCATCACTTTGCATTTCCCCACGTTAAAAGGCATTTGCCACGTGTCCGACCACTCCCCAATCTTCCCAAGATCTTCCTGCAGGCGGGCAGTATTTCCATCCTTTGCAACGTTCATACCAAGCTTGGTATCGTCGGCAAATTTGGAAATCTTCGCAACCATGTCACCGTCCATGTCGTTGACGTAGATGATGAATAGTAGTGGTCCCAGGACAGAACCTTGAGGCACCCCGCTAGTAACGGGCACCCACTCAGAAGACTGTCCATTCACCACCACCCGTTGCCGTCTGCCACTTAGCCAGTTCTCGATCCAGCCGGCTACCTTTCCGTCTATGCCAAGCGCTCGCACTTTCCGGAGAAGGCGGCGGTGTGGTACCTTATCAAAGGCTTTCTGAAAGTCTAGGTACACCACATCCACCGCCTTGTCCCGATCGTGCTCACTGAAAACGAAGTGGAAGAATTCCACAAGGTTCGTCAGGCATGACCGTTGCCTTCGGAAGCCGTGCTGGGAACTCCTCAGTAGCAGGTTTGACTCTAAATACGACGTCACTTTGTCCACCATGATGCTTTCCATGAGTTTACCGACTATCGAAGTCAGACTGATAGGTCGGTAGTTCGACGGTTGGTTACGGTCTCCTTTCTTGAAGATAGGAGTCACCTCCGCCTCACGCCAGTCTCTAGGAACGCATCCGGTCCGGATTGACATGTTAAAGATAGCGCACAGATGTCGTGATACTTCATCGCACACTTCCTTCAACACTTTAGGTAGAAACCCGTCCGGTCCAGGGGACTTATTCGTCTTTAGGTCAGCGATCTTTTTCTTTATTTCTCCTTCGGTGAAGTCCATTGCCTCCAGCTTTTCCCCCGAGTAGGAATCTGTCGGCTGGGGAATGGGACCACACTCTTCAGTAAACACTGAAGAGAAGTAGTCGTTGAGGAGGTTAGCATTTTCTGCATCTGAATGCTTTAATGTCCCCTCCTCATTCCTCAAAGGGCCAATCGTTCGACGGATTGGTTTACGGCTGTTCACATATCCAAAAAACTCCTTGGGATTCTCTTTACAGAGTCTCGCCACTCGGAGTTCCTCAGACCGCTTAGCCGCCCTTATGCTGGACTTCACTCTCCTGGCTAGCCTCAGGTATTCGTCAAAGTCACCCGAGATCTTCGATTGCCGGTACACATTTCTCTTCTCCCTAAGCAGTTGGCCGATTTCTCGATTAAACCACTTAGGTTGAACAGAAGACAGACGGGGGCATTTCAGAGGGATGAAACGCGATTGAAGACTCATGAATGTGGTTTTGAATCTATTCCACGAGTCTTCAACGGCATCGCACACTTCTAGCCTCACGTCAGTCAGTCCAGCTCGAAGGCTTGCAAAGTCTGCTCTTCTCAAGTCAAGTTTCTTTAATTGACTGGCAACAGACCTTACCTTCGGGATCTTGACGCTAAATCTAACTAGCTGGTGATCACTGCCACCGAGCTCTTCGCCTACAGAGATATCCTCAACGATATCATCCTCAGAGGTGAAGACCAAGTCGAGGATATTGTCTCCTCTCGTCGGTTCTCTGACCCATTGAGTGAGGAACTCGTTGTTGGCGAACTCCAGGAGTAGCGCGCTCTCGCCACAGGCTGCTCTGGTTTCCCAGTCAACTTGGCTGTTGAAATCGCCCATAACGATGCACACTCTGCCTTGAACCAGCTCACCCAGCAGCTGGTACAGTTCCCTGTCCTTCTCAACAGGTTGGGAAGGGGGTCTGTAAAGCACCAGGGTCCTGTATTTGGCAGGACCAATCTCTAGGTCAACGCCTAGGAGCTCGTGGTCGGATATAACGTTGGAGTTCGTAGATTTGATTGTATCCTTGACATACAACATTACACCGCCACCCTCTCTGTCTGGCCTATCTTTGTGGAAGAGTTGGTAGCCAGGAACCGTGAATTCGCCTTCAAAGTCTCGGTTTGAGGTTTTTATCCACGATTCTGTTATGGCTACCATTTCGGGTTCTTCCGTCGCTACGAGGCCACGGAGCTCAGGAAACTTGTTCCTGATTGACCTCGCATTGAACAGAAGAACCTTCAGGGAGTCCCCAAATGTAGGACCCCCTATACTCTTCCGTTTCCCGGCTTCTTGTTTGTCTTGGTGGCACCATTTTTAACAACCTCCGAGAAGGTTGTTTGGGGAGTGACTCGGGCGTACTGGCGTACGTCCGCCTTCCCAATGGGCCGGACACTCCTTTGGGTGCGCTCCACGACATCCTGGATGAGGTTGGCTAGGAACGCCTTGCCCTTAAAGGAGAGGTGCACCCCGTCCCTTTGGTAGAGGTCTTTTCTACCATAGAACACGGCGTACGGGTCCACAAAAAAGACACCCTCAGCCGTACAGAGGTCTGCAAGGCGCCTGTTTAGCGACATGTTCCTCAAGTGGGCAGTCCGGCTTGGACCCCACCTCGGGAGCATCCCCACCACGACGCGTCTGCGGGTTTTCAGTCCACAGTCGTCGACAGCGCCCATAACTGTCCTCATAATTTCACCTGTAGGGCCTACCCTACCTCCTCTGAGGTAGAGGTCGTTGCCACTTACCATAAGGGCAACGACTGAAGTCTCTGAAATCTGAGACTTCTCGGCCTCAGCTCTTACCTGCATATTCCCACAACCTGGGATGCAGCTCACCTTAACGCTTGTGCGAAGGCGGGCCGCTAGCAGGGGCTTCAGACCCCGTGCTTGAGAATCACCAATAAGGGTGACTGTTGCACATTTGACTGCGGACGACTTAGTCTTTCCTTTCGGAGGCGACTTGCCGCTTTCCTCTTGTATCTCTAATTTTTTTTTCTTCTTCTTCTTATTCTTCCTCTTATTCTTCTTCTTGACTTCCTTTGCTATCTCTTCGTTTGTTTCCCGTTTCTCTTCTTCTGCTTCTACTTTCTCTTCTTCTGTTTCCAGTTTCTTTTCTTCTCTTTCTACTTTCTCTTCTTCTCCTTTTACTTTCTCTTCTTCTCTTTCTACTTTCTCTTCTTCTATTTCTACTTTCTCTTCTTCTATTTCTACTTTCTCTTCTTCTATTTCTACTTTCTCTTCTTTCTTCTTTCTTTTCTTCTTTTTGGCTCGTTGAGGAAGCCCTTCAGCAGAAGAAATCGGCTGTTGGACGTCCGGAGCCTTCTCGCCTGAGCATCTGCATCTCTCTGTTTTTAAGAGTTGAACTTCCCTTTTAAGGAGGGAGTTCTCCTCTCTCAGTTGAGCGATGCTCTCGCCCAGGCGCTTCTCGAGTTCGCAGAAGTCACAGACACTGACGCCATCTGTGAGTTCCTTGCAACTCCTTCCCCCGAAGTCTTCACTCCATCTATAGACTTTGCATATTTTGCAGGTTAGCTTTCGAAACGGAGGACCATTCTTCTTCGCCATCTTACAAAAATCTCGGACCATACGCATTAAAAAAGGGGTTTTTGGTTGTGATTTTCTCTCGCACTAATCTCATCCGCCTATTTCCAGGAGGTTTTCGGTCGTTCGGCGAACAGAAACCCTTTGATCAAGCACACCAACCCTAAGGTCTCCCCTGGGCCGGACGTCCCCAATCGTGCCGCAGCTCCCAACTGAGCAGCACGAGAGCCCCAGTGAACTGGTTCTCTGATTTTTCGACAGGGGTGCTTGAGGTGTAACTGTCTTCCTACTAAGCCCTACTAATCAACTAAAAACGGCCAGACTTGAGGCAAATAGTAAAGCTAAGTGCCCACGACTTCATCCGAGATCTTTAGCTGATCTGGCAACCAGCAAGGCACAAAAGCTCTCTCTCCAAAGATCAGTTGAGCCTTTATTCACCAAGTAGCGGTCACAGGGAGCTGGTCAGGCAATTACACGTTAGGAGAAAGCTTTTAAGGGGTACCTAGCATTTCTCCATTAATCGTACCCCAAACGCCTAAGATCCCTTCAATCTCAGTCTCTTGTAACCTATGAGTGCTCCAAGGCGTTATTTAAAGAGGTTCCAAAGCCTCTCTTCTCACGCGGCATAAGGGAGCTGGTGAGGCCCTTATTAATAAACAACTTATGTGTAATAGAGATGAAGGGTTTTTTTTTGTTATTGGGTTTTTGTTTTGATTTTTTGACAGTTGAAGAGAGTTGGTGAAACTTAGTACTAACAGAATCGAATGGGTTGGTAGGGGGATGCAAGGAGACGCATCAAAGAAGTGGTAGAGAAGTTTGACAACCCTTAGTCTGGATCCTACTACAGCTACCTTACTGGCATGGGTGACCCTACCGGACTAAAAGTCCCCCAGCTTAGCTAGCTTAACTCAGGCAGATCACGCAAGCTCTCTCACCGACGACAAGGTGGCTGTGTTGTGTAATGTAAAAAACAATTCTATTTTACATTGTAAATGAGTTTGCAGGTAAACAACATACTATTTATGCAGCGTGTATTTTAATTAAATTTTACAAGAGCTTGTTTTGATTATATGAAGCTAGCTGTTTTTATTAGACAAGATAAATTATTTGTAATTTAAAAAAAAATGCTTAGGGACATTACTGAATATTGCATTATGGGGGAGGGGCCTCTTTATTCTATTTTATCAATGTTATTCTTCATCTTGATTTTCTATATCGAATCTGGTTACTTCTTCTTGAATGAAGTTGCCCCTTGAAACATTTGTCTTCCATTTTTATCTGACTCTTGGTATTCTTGTTGGCTGAGATTCCTTCTTCTTTAAGTTAATTGGGTTAATTCTTGATCTTCGTATCCTTCCTTTCTTGATGCATCTTTCAATTAAATTGACGTGATGATTTCTTCTTGCTGCTTGATGATTTGATGAGTTGAGATGAGTTAGCCCTTGAAATCGTTTTCCTTGATTTCCGTTTTCTTTCGTGATTTTTCTTCGTAAAAATTGTGGACTTAGGAGTTTCGATCGTTAAACTTTGGATCCAAATGCCAGCACTCTAGCATCACGCTACGGCAAGTCCGTACTGAATTGGTAATTTAATGGGCTATTTATATTATCGATTTGGAAGGAATTTTTCTCTTATATATCTTCGCACCCCTACACAGCATCACGTCTGGAATGTGTTTTAATTTTTAGATTTATTAATTGTTTGAGGCCCTTAATATGCAGCTGACAAAAGATCAATACCTATACAGCGTCATTAATTATTTAGAAACCAAAAGCTTAATGTAAGTAGATAACTATTTCGAACAGGAATTTCCCCAGAGAGCATCTCCACCTAAACGTACTATTTCGAAAACTGTTGAAAAGTTTAACAGAAAGCAAACTATTCACAATTTAAATAAAGGACATTCAGGAGAGTGGAAAACTGCAATGAACAAAGACAACATTGAGCGTGTTCGTCAGTTATTAGTAGAAAACCCTAAAATATCCTACAGAGAAAATGGTAGATGCCTTTTGCAAATGTCATTTCTGTGAATTGTTCGTAAAGACTTTCAATTATATCCATTTAAACTCGTTATTAAACTCTAACTCATTGAAAATGATTTTTCTCGCCGTTTCAAATTTGTTCAATGGTTTTCGGACGTCCAAGCAGATTCATTGAACAGTTAGTTGTTGAAGATGAGGCTGCATTCTATATGAATGGTCAAGTAAGCAGACAAATCTTCCAGCACTATGCAACAAGAAACCAACCACCCGAAGATCGTGTGTACGTAAAAAGTATCCGTAGAGAAAAGTTGTCTTTGTGGGTAGAACTGTGTGGTTATGGATCGTTAATTGAAACTTATATGGTGAAACTTAGCGAGAAATTTTAAATCAAGATATAAGGGGAATACCTAAAAACATCTTTAAAAGAAGTCGGAGAAGCGATGTCTTCGCTAGAACAGTCTTGGAGACTGTTGTGAGTAATTCCAGGGGTAGAACACCTACGTCATAGAGATGAAGCTGCATGAGGGCAGCTCGTCTGCTCCAACACCAAGGCTAGGCGAGAATTGAGAGAGACCGACCTAGTCTGAAGTGCTGGAATTGTTGAAAAAATTAAGAATTCCTGCCGACACACGAAAATTTCTGACACTTATGACCTCTAAAGAAAAAAAAGAAGGGTTAGTGGGCGATATACCGCTTCCAGCCGCTCTTGCCTATCCTGTCTGTCTCAAGTTTTAAGACCGTCGTAGAAGGGACGGCCAGGATCTGATGATCTGTTGTGGCAGTCCTAGAGACGGGGCTAGACACTTTTAGTTGGCCTAGCAGTCAACAAGGTAGTAAAGCTCACCCGCCAAAAGCAGTGCAGCTTTATCATCCAAGAACGGCCACGGGGAGGTGGTCAATCATTTACACGCATGGAAGTGGTTACTGGGGCAAAAAGGTATACCAACTTTAAATCTAAATAAATTTTTCATTAATTGATATATTTTGAATGTTTGTTTTTTATAATGTAGAAAAAATTCTACTTTACACTGTAAATAGGTTTGAAAGTAAACACCCTAGGAAGGAGGCAGCGTTTATTTTAATTAAATTTTACAAGAGCTTATTTGCGGACAATTTGGTCAATAAAAATATTTTTCAGCGAGTAGAACAACACTGTCTTGCTAGCATGCAATTTTTGGAATATGTGAAACTAGTTGTTTTTATTAAACAACATAAATTATTTGTGGTTTACAAAAAAATATGCTTCTAGGACATTACCGCATAATGAATCGCGTCTGGAAAATGTTTTAATTTTTAGATTTATGAATTGTTTGAGACCCTTAATATGCAGCTGGACCAGGTTCTCGAACACATGGAGAAGAGGTAGGACAAGTTCAATCCCTACGGAACCGCGAACCTCACCTGTCTCCATGGCAACTCACAGGAGGGAAACATCATCACCGGTGTGGGAATTGTGGAAGGTGAACTAATCGTTCTGGCCCAAAGCCCCAGGCCTCTGAAAAATCACCACTAGGCAGCTGAAAGATGCACTCGAAAGACTTCGGACCAGAATGCTGAACCTGCTCAATGCAGCCCTGGCAATGAGATACTTCCCTGACGGCCTAAAGACTTCAAAGATGATCTTCAACCCGAACTCTGGAAAGACAGCAAACCATATCATGAATTTCAGACCTATCTCATTGCTCGAGATCATTGGGAAGGTTTTTGAAAAAATTCTCAACAGCAGACTAACAACATGGATTCTGGAGACACCCAGGCACGGAGATAGCCATAACCCGCATGCTTCAATATCACGCATAACGCCAGGCTAAAGGGTGCTGGACTTATACGGTCTGCAAACGTGTAAAGTAGGCCCTCGAAAAAGTCTGGATCGCTGTCCTGAAGTACAAAATCTCGCGACTGAGACTCACATCCCACTACAAAAAAATCCTCTGTAGCTACATGACTAACAGGCAAGCAGTCATCGCCTTCGAGACACATACAGGGGAAGCTCTTGAGCTACTGTCCAGTGTCCCTAAAGGACGAAGCTTTAGCTCCATTCTCTTTACCATCTTCATTAGAGGTATCCCTAAACCTATCGAAGAAAGGGCCCTAAATATCCAATACGCGGACGATGTTACCTAGGTTGTGGCTTGAAGGACAAACTCCGCAAGGATGATGTCCAGAGCCACAACTGCTGAGGCCGAAATGATCCCTAGATTCGAAAGGCGCTGGAAGGTCCAAGCCAACGTGTCAAAATTCACGGTAGCCGCAATAGGGAAACATCGGGCCGTCCCTCTCACCTTAGACGAACCTGAAATTGAGTACTCGCCAAATGTGTCCGTCCTCTGGTTCAAACTAGCCAACACTAGCATGAGCAGACATATTGGCTCGATGATCGACTATGCGAGAGCCTAGCTGGACAAACCACACCGATTTAGAAACCTAGAGACATCTAACAAGAAGAAACAATACACTAGTTTAGTCATATCTAAACTAGTGTACCCTGCTATACTGCTTAACGCAGCTTTAAAAAGAAATATATCAAGACTGCTGAGGGTGCAAAATCAAGAACTCCGTTTTATCACCAACTCTAGGTCGTAAGAATATCGGACCTCAAGAAGTCTCCACGAAGAGAGTGGAATGGATCCAACAAATGTTTTTCTACACAAAAGAGGACGGAACATCTGGGGGTTAGAGGAAATCATTCACAGATAAACTAGCAGCTCTTAGCCCAGAGGCAGAAGGAGCTAGATGCGAAAACTACCTCCCAAATACCAGAACACCGGAACCAGTGCCAATATACAGCTATTTGGACCAAGTTAAAATACGAAAAAAATAATAATAATAATCAAAATAAAAAGAAATAAAAACTAAATAAAAGGAACCCGTAGTAGGGCACTAAAAATAAAATAAATGAATAACAAAACTAGAATAAAATAGGTCCCGTAGTGGGACATCTAAAAATAGTCACAAACAACAGAGAAGGCGCGTTCAAGGGGCACCTTTCATAATACCACTTCCTTTCTTTTTCCTCACTATATTGCCATCCTCCCCTCTTCCTTACTCCTCCCCTCTTATTCTATCTTGCTACGGAAACGAGAGAAGTAACCGGTGACTGCGTCACTAGTGACTTAAACAACCATCATACGAATAGGGCTCGTCACACTACAAGCAGAGCAGAGTGTTAGTAGCGGCATTAATTTCTCAATAGTTTTAAATGTACAGACGTTCAGTTGTTTACATCACAAGCGGAGCAGCGCTGTGCGTAGTGTAGGGGCACACTTGGAAAATTCGGCTGTATTTTTTTTGTGGCTGCTGGCAGCTAACGTTCTTCCGTTCCAACTGGCTTACCAAAAAGCTGTAGTCCTGTAAAAAGAGATAAAACACGTCACGTAAAGATATTAATTTTGTTCAAACCACTATTAGATGTATCCTCAATAAAAATTCTGTTCAAAATACTTTGTTTTAGATGTATCCTCAATAAAATTTTGTTCAAACCACTTTGTTTTAGATGTATCCTCAATAAAAATTTTCTATTTGATCAAAATACTGAATAAAAACTTGTCTTACCTTTTCGAAATTCTTCTTCCTATAAGGGTGTGTAGATAATTGAAACTGGCCGGCCTTATTCGCAAATACACGAAGAATCGCGATTCATCTCTCCTCAGTTCGTGGAAGAAATGGTGGTATTTTCCATACCAGTCTCCTTGTGCAGGTTGCCACGACGCTCTGCTTGTAGTGTGCATGAATCTTAAAACTGTAAAATTAGGGAAGGGAAATAGAAAAAAAGGTAGTGTAATGAGGGACTCTTAGGTTATTCTTAATATGATACAAATTGATTAGAAAGATTCTAGATGTGAAAACATCATAAAAAATATGGCTTATTTAAATGATTCGTTAACACCATTTTGCGAATTGTTGTAAGTGTGCAGGTGCGTAGGTGTGTGTAGGGGACAAAAAAGGGCATATAGGATAGACAGATGGAAATAGACAAGTGGTGAAAAGCGAAAGAAGTGTGGAAGGGTGCAAAGGGATGCTAAGCACCTGGTGGTCAGGCCTATCGCTTTCATTATTTTCTTATTATATGTTGTTGTTGGTTATAGCTTATATTTTTTCATGGCGTTCAAGCCATTTGTCTTGATAATTTTAATGTTCTTTGATATGTAATGTGCATTGCTGTTATTTCTGTAATAAATTACTTTAATTTTGTGCTTGGTTTTTGTTGTTTTCCGTGTCCGTTCTTCTATGAATTGGTTAATGGGAGTTATTCCCGCTTCTCTATGCAGCTCTTCTTGGCTTGTTCTTTCCAGCCTACGTGTCCCCGTAATTAGGTACACGCATTTATTCTGCAAAGTTTGTAGTCTCCTCTTTTGTGTCTTCGAGACACAAGAGAGTGCGGAAGCGGGATAAAGCAACGTAGATCGTACAAGTGCATTGTAAATCTTTTTCTTGTTGCTTTCTCCGATATTTTTAAACATGAATAGAGTTTGGAGTGCCGTTTAGGCTTTAGAAATTCGATCTGAGAAGTGCTTCCTGTACCCAGATGAAGTTATTTTCATTCCGAGTGCATTGCACTCCGTGGTGTAAGGATAGCGCCTATCCCCCCACCTTCCTTGACATCAGAAAGTAGCCCCTTCTGCTTGTAGTTCTCCTGGGGCCTCGTAGATGTTTAGTCTTTCAATTTATGCTGCTGTCATTCGAACTTGCATAGGTGCATTCCCCCAAGGACATGTTATTATCTGGCTAAAATCATCGGCGAAATCAATGTTGAGTCAATTGGGGTTCACAGGCGGTGGTACGTTTTCGGTTTATGTCAAGTATAGAGTGGGGGACAGACCCCCCGTGCTGGAGGTCCACAGTGAGCGGAAACTTCGGTCCGTTAGTGCACCCCATACGGACATACCCCGCCCTCTCCATGACATAGTCACAAAGAGTTCTCTCTAAGTTTGCACTTAGGCCCAGCTGTAAGATCTTAAATTGAATTCCCCGTTGCCACACCTTATAAAACGGCTTTGACCCATCCCGACAAATAATGTCCACGTAACTCCTTTCCCGATTGGCTTGGTACTTCGCTTTCTTCTAAACCCGAATTGATATGGGTTGTAGAGGGAGCTTGCCTCCAAGTGAGACACCAATGTTATGTTGAGGATCTTCTCAAAGAGCTTCTCGCTAAATTCTACCAGTGAAATTGGCCGGTAGCTCTCTCAACGTCTGGTCCTTCCCTTGCTTGGGCAGAAAAATCATTTTCGCCGTTTCATATGAATCTGGGAAGTATCCCGTGTTTAGAAACGCGTTAAAATTTCTTCTCGTTCCTTCGATGACGTTTTCTGGTGCCTTTTCGAAGTATAGCTTCGTCAGCACCGATTGTCCCGGGGCTTTCTAACGGAATGAGCGGAGCGCGCCAAGTAGTTCCTCTTCGGTGATCTCAGCGTCTCCGACGCGCTGCCTATGAACCTGGTGGTGAGGGTGCGCCCTATGCATTTGCGTGTTAAGCTCGTCTATGACGTTGCTTTCAAACTCTGTCATAATCTTCGTTCTCTTCTTCAGTTATACTAAAGATTCTTTCTAAATAACGTCGGAATTTTCTTCTATTCTTCTTTCTTCTGTTTCGATGGCTCAGTCTTCATTTATTATTTCCATTTTCTTCTTCGTACCTGTTGATCCTTTGAGACATCCGATTTTACTCCAGAATTCATTCGGTGATGCATCCCGATCGAGGCTCTCGATTTCATCGTCCCAACGCATCCACTGCTGTTCAAGGATCAACTGGTTGAGCTCTTCTTTGATCTCTTTACTTCGTTGTATTGAATGGATTGATGCATTTCCGATGTTAATTTCATACAGTAATTTCAATTTACGGTACAAATTCTTCATGTATTGAGTCCATCTAAAGCTTGAGATGGACTTATACCGGGACTTAGGGATACAAACACTACCCGCGTTGATTAGGTGGTTATTAAGGTCATCGAGTGCATCAGCGATCTCCTCGAGAATCGCCTCATCCAGGCTGGTCTTCTTTAGTCGTTCTTGACTGCAACTGGGACTTGTATAGGGTTCCTGTTGATGGTAAGCAGGATCCCTATGTGGTCACTACATGGTACCTGGACTGGTTCCATGTAGTAATTAAACGGCAGCTGTCGGTTAGCCAGACATATGTCTGGTTTTGTGGCACTCCCTTCTCTGACATAGGTGGAGCTAGGGACGATTTGTGTGATGTAATCTGCAAATTGCTGATAGATCGTGTCGTCCCGCACCAGAGCAGGGAGGTCTATTACGTACACGAGGTACAGCAACGGAATCAGACAGCTACCTTGTGGAACTTCCACCTCGAGTTCGAATTTGGGTCCTGAAAATCCATGGATGGAGATTTGGGCTTTTCTCTCCATGATACAGTCGCAGAAGACCCTTTCCAGGAGAGGGTTCAGCTGGAGGTTCAGGATATTGTATTGGAGATCCCTCAGCCAAACACTATCGAAGACTTTTTGTACATCGCGCAGCACCACGTCTACATATTTCTTTCTCTTCGGCTTTGCAGTGGGCTATCTTCTCCGTTGGGCGGGCAAGGGTAGTTTCTGTTCCTCTCCCCTTTCGGAATCCGTGCTGCTGGGGGTTGTGCGCCCCCAGTTCGGCTAATTGGTCTTGAAGCGGATTTGCTAGGAGTTTTTCGTAGACTTTACCCAAGAACTCGAGAAGAGAATATTGGCCTGTAATTTACCAGTTGATTTAGGGTTTTACCAGCCTTGGGTATAAAGATGAATTCGGCCACCTTTAGACCGTCTGGGAAGTAGCCTGTGTTCAGGGAAGCGTTAAAGATGTTGGTGATTTCCTGAATGATCTGCTGTGGGGTATTTGCCAGATTGTTTTTGGTAATTCCCGTCCAGCCTGGTGCGTTTTGTTTGAAGGCTTTCATAGTGGCCATAACGTCCTCTGTTGTTATTGGACGACCATGATCAACATCTCTCTTCCCATGTCCGCGTAGTGGTGTGGATACTTGCGGTGTATTTTCTGATTCAGATCGTAAATCAGACGTCCCTCGAATTCTTAGTCGAACTCTTCGTTGTCTTCTTTGGTGATAGAGAAGACTTCTCCCAGTATACTCCCTAGCTCCTATAGGAACGCCGGAGTTCAAGCAAGGGATACAACTGCCGAAATAAACAACATTAACAGATATGAAAGGATGTGGAAGATTAAAACTAACCACCCAAATTTCAAAATAATCCCTATGAAGCGTTGGAAAATAGAGAACATCATCGCGAACGACGACCTATACCCGTACTCTGAGTATAAAACCCACATCAAGACCAGTCTCCCAGGCCAAAAGGAAACTTGGGAAACTATACATGTAGGGGAATAGTAACTCCCCCTTCCCCCGCTCACTCGCGGGGCAGTCTCAAGGCGGTTACCGCAAATACATCCGGCCCAGGCATCGGCGGGTCCATTGCGTAACCGCAGAGTGGCACAACTCGGTGCCATGAAAGACCCTAAAGGTCAAAATGTAAGATCTCCCCCAGGAGAGTGAGATCCAGTTTCACGTCGAATACGAAATTGGAGACGTGTTTCTCCCAATCTCGAAGGCTAACGAGGAGCCGATGTTTGACTTCGTGGGAAAAACCGTTTGGAAAAAGAACTCTCCTGGGGCCGTCTTCAAGCCCCTCCTCTCCTTACCTTTCCGCTAGTGGGGTGACGAGGTATAAATGAGGAACTCTGAAGAAAATCGGGGTAGTATACGTCAGTCTCTAGGTGACGAAGTCCTCGGATCCAAAACCGAGCTACCGAGACTAGAGAGGTAGTTTACTTGGGTCACCAGACCAAGAAGTACCCTGCAAGAGAGGCAGGGCTACCTACCTTAAGAGGCTAAGAAGAAGCTCATCCTCAAACTAAGTCCCTGGTTATCAAACCAATCGATAAGTTAACTTACTCTCGCCAGAGAGACTCCTCATATCCTGGTGCACCTTAAACACCAGGGGTATTCCTTGTCCTTGAGGAATTAGGAAAAGAAGAAGGAAAAGGCTCCCCCTCAAGCCCGTTACTCAGTGGCCACACCGAACTCCTAAGTTAACTTGGTAAGGAACCTAGCTCAACTTTTTCTCGTCAGAGAAACCCCCCTCCGTTATACTCGCCCTTGAAGAAGACCCTCCCCGAGTTCAGTCCTCGTCCATGAGGAAATAAGTAACGAGTGCGAAAAGTTCCTCCTCGAGCTCGTTACTCGGTGGCCACACCGAACTTTAAGTAACTTATTGTTGCCAGAGAAACCCCCCTCCGTTATCCTCGCCCTTGAAGAAGACCCTCCCCGAGTTCAGTCCTCGTCCATAAGGAAATAAGTAACGAAGGAGAAAAGCTCCTCCTCGAGCTCGTTACTCGGTGGTCACACTGCACTCCAAGTTAACTTGATTTAAGAACCAAGTTCGACTCACTCTCGCCAGAGAGACCACAACTGCCTAGGTGTTGCATAAAGCACCGTATTGGCTCTCGTCATTGAAGAATCCTCCCCCGGAAGAACGTGTGGACCCCCCAGCTGCCACCCTCGCCAAAACAACCATGTGATCTCGCTCATCTACATCTGGCCGGCGGCACGCGTCGAGAGTAAATAACATTTATGAGGCCTTTAAACTCCACATGAGTCCGTAAGCCTAATTCTTATATTATTGTTGTGCGTAAAGAAAACGTTAACCAATTTTTGTGGGTAAACTAATTTAATTAATTCTTGTTTAGGATAATATTCAGAGTATTGCTATAATTAATGTTTAGATGTTGTGTATTCAATGGTTAAAGATAAAATATAAGTTTATTTTGTGAATTAGTGAGTTTCTTTTATATCCTTACGTGTTTCGGAACGGCTCTGTTCTTTAAGATATTAAGATATCTATATATATTAGACACTCTTAGCACTCCTAGAATAGAACAAAAAAGGGGGAGAATTCTATGACAATACAGGTTCCGAAACCTTAACGCTCCAAACAAGAAGAAGCTATACATTGACTTGGTACGTTCCGTTCTGCTGTACCCAGCAGTGATAACCCAGATGCCAAGTTGTAACTCTCTCAGGACGATGCAGAGAGTACAAAATAAAGCCACTTTGCTAATAGCTGGCGCTATTATCCCCAGACTCGACAACGTCAACATTGCAATCCATAAGCATAAGCGAAACAAAGTTGCAGGGTCATCATTCTTCCCAAGCAGAAGAAGCTGTGCGGGAAAGGCAATAAACCCGACTTTTAAATGACTAAGATCGAGAAATACAAATATAAGACCGGAGAAAAACAAAAAAAAAGAGCCAATATAGAAAAAACAAAACAAAACGAAAACCGAACAAAGAAGAGATATACTGAATAAGACCACATAAAATAAATATATAACAGGACGAACAATAAAAGAGGCGAAATGCCCATAAAAGGTGTAAAGAAACGAGAAATAAAAAAAAAATAAATAAATCAAAATAAAAATAAGCAAAAGAGGCGAATAGCAAATCAATAGAAAAAATAAAAGATAAAAACTAATTTAAAATAAAATAAAATATAAACAAAAGAGGCGAAGGCCCATCAAAAGAAAATGAAATAAAAAAGTATAAAAATAATTTAAGAATAAAATAAAAAAATAAACAAAAGCGGCGAAATGCTCACAAAAGAAAGAGGAATAAAAATAAAATAAAAATAGACGAAAATAAAAACAAAGGAGGTAAAATGCCCACAAAAATAAAATTAGCCTAAATAAAGTTAGCAAAAAATAAACTTGAAAGGCTAGAAAGCTACGACGTTGGAATATATATATATATATATATATATATATATATATATATATATATATATATATATATATATATATATATATATATATATATATATATATATATATATATATATATATATATATATATATATAAGGAAGATTCAGACCGGCTAGCCGGTCAAAAATGCCAACAGTGGGAACACTAGAGGCAAAAAAATGCAACAAACGATGAATAATAATATGGAAGTAAAACGAAGGCGATGCCCTCGCGACCAGGGCAACTAAAAATCTAGAACTTTTTCACCCCTATCACACCTACCACACATTTCACCACCTAGCTTATCAGATCAAATTATAACATAGGGGGGAAGTCTATGCGCTGTACCATATTGCTTTCCAGCATGGTTTTTAGGCCCCTTTTTATTATTAATTAAGGGGAAAAGGTGTGGGAGGAGAGATAGAGAAAGATTGCCAGTCCCCTCCCTCCTTACACCGGTCATCCTGAGATGACCGGAAGGGGAGGGAAGGGAACCTGGCCCCCCAGGCCTCACCTCTCCCCACCAGTGTCCTGTTTAAAGGACAACCGGAGGAGAGAGAGAGAGGGGGAGAGGAAGAGTAGAAGATATAGATAGCAAAGTTTGAAATAGTGTAGTATACCTGATAGGTGACCTAGGCGGTCAATAGACCTACAGCTTTAAATAGGTTCCGAACCAAGGTGTGTATTATATCCTTTTACTATTCACTCTTTCTATAGTGCCCCTGTCCCACGTATATTGTGTTAATCCCTTTAGTCGTGAAGAATAGAAGAAAAGTGTAGGGAGAAGTATAAGGAAGTAGTAGGGTGCATTTGAATGCTAAGGTGCATTGAGGTCATGCTAATCTCTTTCATTTTAAAATTTCTTAGTTCTGAAATATGGTATATTAAGTTAGTAGTTGCCTGAGCTTCAGGCTTATCCTTCTTTATTGTTTTGTGATCTGTTGTGTTATTATTTTGTTATTAGGCGTTCAAACCGTTTTTGTTGTTCCTTATGTTTTTACTACTGGTAAGGTTTTTCTCCTTGTTATTTTCCCTTGTTTTACTTTAAACTTTTTCTAAGTCTTGTAAGTTAATCAATTTGTTACTTACTCTCTCTTTAACTTTCTAAGTTATCCCTTGAAAATTTGATCCTCTTCTTGGTCAAACCTTGTTGTATGCGTTGGGAAGAGATTATGTGCTCCCCAATCTTCTCTTTGGGTGATCAAATTTGTGATCTCCTTTCCTATTTCCTGTTGTGGTTTCGGAATCAGTTTCTTTGCTCTTTCCTCTAGTATCTTGTATAGTGGTTTCATCTTCACTTCTCTATGTAGGTCTCTTTGTCTTCTTCTGTCTCTTCTTATCGTGCCAGTGATTACTGATACTGCCTTGTTTTGAATACGCTGCAGTTCAATAATTTTAGTCTTTAAAATGTTGTACATAGGGATCCCTGGATATACCATTGCTGGCTGGATGATCGCTTGATATATTTTGTCTTGTTTCTTGGTTAAGGGACTTGAGCCTGTATAGTAGACTCATTCTTTGACGTGCTTGGAGTATCCTGTCCTTATAATCGTCAGTCCTAGTACTTTAGCTTCATTAGTGTAGTCGTATCTCTCTCCTTCGACGAGTATGTCTCTGAGTTTCATCCTGTAAATTGTTATTATTTTGAGCTTGTTTCTATTAGTGCTTATTTTCCATCGTCATTCGTAAGCATTAATCCTCCTTATTTCCTCTGCTGTTAATCTTGCCTGCATTTCGGAGTTCCTGTACGGGCAGACCACGATTTGTGTGACGTCGTCTGCGAATTGTATGTTGAGACATCCATACATGAATGGTGGTGGGATGTCTGAGGTATGCACTCAGTATAGTGATGGACTCAGGCACCCTTCCTGCGGTACACCTGCTTCTATTTTAAATTCTTCTCCTCGATGGTTCCCTATCTCGATGAATGCACATCGATCTGTCACGTAGTTGCAGATTAGTCTTTCGATTTTGTCGTTCATACGTAGTCGTAGTATTTTGTATTGCATTCATTTAATCCAAACTCTGTCGAATGCCTTTGAAACGTCCATGAAGACGATATCAACGCTAGTCTTCTTTTCTTCCAGTTGCTCACTTAGTCAATTGTTTATTATTTTCTCAAACACCTTCCCGATGAAGTCGAGTAGAGAGATTGGTCTGTAATTCTCAACTCATGTTGGTGGTTTTCCTGCTTTGGGGTTAAAGATCATCTTTGCGATCTTTAGCTCATTCGGGAAGTAGACGGTGTTTCGGCCTTTGTTTAATACAGAAGTAATTCCCTGTAGTATAATTTTGGGTGCTTCTTTGTAGGGCTTCTTGGTGTGTTCCGATCTTCCTGGTGCCTTCTGTTTAAATAGCGAAATAGTGTTTTTGACTTCTTGCACTGTGATTTTTGCGTCGTTACCGTGGAAGGTGTCTCTCTCTGCATCCACACTTGGGTGAGGGCGTGTTTTACCTGCTTCCTAATTGAGCGCTGCTATGATGTTGCGTTCAAAGTCGTTGACGAATTCTTCATTGGCTTCTTCGCTTATGTAAAATATCCTCTTACAGTGGTCCCTGAATATAGTTCCTATCGTGTCTTCGTCTTCTATGTTGTTTCCGTGGTTGACTTTAATTACCATTTTCCTTGCTCCTGCTTTGCCTTTCATTTGACTTACCTTTTTCTAAAAAACTTTTACCGGTGCATCATTGTCAATCTTCTGGATTGTTTCATTCTAGTGTTCCTTTTGTTTTTCTATTATTTCCTTATTTAGTTCTCTCTTTGTCCTTCTCATCTCGGCGTGTAGCTCCCTCGTTGGCATGCTTCTTCTTATTTCCTCCGAAATCTCCTTTAGCCGTCTGTGCTTCTGTACTATCTCAGGAGTCCATGTGAAAGTCTTAATTGTCTTGTAGCGGTCTTTGGGGATGACTTTATCGTCGGCTGCTTGCATCAATTTCCTTATGTTTTCTAATTCAGAATCTATCTCTTTTAAAGTTGCTCCTTCTAATGGATTAGGCTCGTATGAATTTAGTTCTCTTTTGTATCTCTCCCAATCTGCTCTACGAAAGGCTTTTCTTACTTTATCTGGGACTTGTATCGGTCTTTGGTTAATGGTGAGAATAGTTGATGTGTGATCTGTACAAGGTATATCATCCGGTCTCATATAATAGTTATACGGGAGATGATTATTGCCTAGGCAGATATCTGGCTTTGTGGCTGTGTTCCCAGTCACAAAGGTTGGTTATTCGGGATCCAGTCGTTGGCAGATACCTCTTGAGCATAGCGCCTCAAGGTGTCTGCCTATTCCGTTCTTGGTCCTGTATCCGCTCTCTCGGCAGTAAACGTTGAGGTGTCCTATGAATATTACCGGGTTTCTGCTATTAAAGATGTGATTGAAGTTATTTGTAGGCAAATGGTCTCTCCTGGCGATTAATATCCCGTTGCAATTAAGATGTTCGTAAGTTCCATTTTTACTACTATTGCGATGTAAGATTCGTCCAAGTCTTCGCGAGTTCTGAATTCGTTGCCTTTTTTTAATTGCTATAGCAGCTGGATCGTGTGCTTGTCCCGTGGGGTTTGCGGCAATGACATAGTAATTCCAAATTTTTATTTCATCATTTAATAGGTTGACTCCGTGTGCCGAAATTAAGATAATGTCTGGGTCTAATCTTCTAAAAATGTGTTCGTACATTTAACTTTCATTTCTCCAGCCGTTGACGTTAATCTGTAGTATGTTTAGGTCTTCCTTGTCCATTGTAGTTGGGTAATTCCTATAGCGTTGCCGATCCATTTGATCGTTTGAATCCGTTCGTTGAAATAAGTGGTACTTACTTCCGTTTTCTTTACCTGCTTCCTGTTTCCGATGGTATGTGTATTTTTCCTTGTGGTGGTATGAGCCGGAATAGGTGAGTTCTTTCGCGTGGTCTGGTTTGGGCTCCTCCCCGATTTGTATTTTTTTTCCTTCTTTGGGTTTTTCTGGTTACCTTCATGGGTTACTCTTCCGCTGATTCTGAACTTCCTTCCTCGCTGTCATTTTCCTTTTCGGTTTCAGTTGCGCTCTCTTCTACCTGAGCCTGCATATTTAAAGTTCATGTAGAGTTCACTTCATGGGAACAATTATCGGCTCCAGTCCGTTGGCCTTTAGAAGGGCATTTAGTGTTCTCTCGTATATATCAGGTTGTAGAGCATTCTGTACATGAACATAGATCACGCATGTATATATCTTCCCAAACATGCCAACTGAAATGTTGGGTAGTGTCGCTTAGTTTTTCCCTGTGTCTTTGCTACTGCAGCATAAGTGGTATTGCCCCCTATTAGCTTATTTTCTTGTTGTTCTCTCTCCTTTCTTTTCGGACATAGCATTACCATCGTCCGGTGGTTTCCTCCACAGTTAACACGTTTTTTCGTAATGTTATTGCAGCTGCTAAAGTCGTGACCCTTTGTGGCGCAAAAAGAACAGATAATTTGTCCTTTTAGACGGCAGTTGGCCGAAGTATGTTCTTCAATCGCATAGCAGTTAAAGCACATCTGAATGTTCACAAATGTGTCTCTTTGTATATTAACAGGGGAATCATGATGATGAAGGCTATCAACCCTTTTCTTGGGCTGTTGATGCCATCTCCGTCGTCTCACACACTACTTTAAAAACGTGGGTGTGTTCTTTAAATTTTATAACTTCCTGAATCTTGATCCATCTTTGTTTGTCCATTATCTCCTCTTTTATTTTGTCACATGAATGATGGCCCACCCCTGCTTCCACTTTCCTGAGGACAAAGCTCCTGATTGCAGTGGGGCTTTGGCTTCCAGGACTAGTTTATTCAAGGTGATGCTCCCTGCCATCGAAAGTAGCTGATCCACATCCTTACCTTTGGGTCAAATCACGGTGAATCCGCTAGGGGCTTCGATGCATTTAATTAGTGGTATTGAGAGATCTGTGAATATTGTTTGCACAACTTGTTGCAGCACCCTTTTCGTCCCGTAGGCACAAGTCGTAGGGAAGGTTTCTTAAGTTCCTCGAGTCGGTTCATCTTGATAACTAGTGTGCCCTACTAGTATGGGGCTCCTAATAGTTAACGCTAGAAGAATAATATTATCTTGTTGCACAGGTGGAAGAGCCCTCTATATATCCTACTACTATCTCTCCTACCTTCTAATTGTCGCACTCTCTTTGGTCACCCTACCTAGCTGAGCCTAGCCCTATCAGAAGTCCTCAGTTGGGTTCGGGTTAGTGACCGAGAATCGACCCATCTTTTCTGGCCCCCTAACGGTGTCTCCTGCAGGAGTTCACTACACTCAGGTACCAATTGTTTCTCAGACTTGGCCAGTGACCAAGTTATGTAGCGCTAGTTAGAAATAAGTACAAGTAAAAAGATGGTTAAAATAGGTCCAGTAATAAGAGGAAAAGCAGCCCTCTTCTGGAGAAGCTACCTCGCTCACAAGGAACAGGAGGAATTTTCAATCAACCTTGTGAGCGCATATACAGTATTTCTTCAGGTAGAACTTCTTTGGTGTTTATAGAGAGTATTCTTCTGAAAAGAATCAGTAAAGCAAAGAAAGTTGCGTGTAAAAATTTACGTTTTTCCAACTTTCACTTTTCTTTGCCTTTGCCGGACTCGCACTTGGACATAAAAAGTGATAAATATATAGGATATTAAGTAGGAGATTTAGTGTCAAAAAGTTGAAAAGAAGAAAGATATAGAGTCTAGTAGTTAGGTCCCTGGTGAAAGGGTATATCTGTTTTTATTTATTGTTGTTTATCGCATTTGTTTGTGTTTATATTTTGGTGGCGGGGGGCTTCAAAGCCATAAAAGTTGCATTATTTTCAGAGGTTTCTCGTTGCGGGTTTTTTATTTCGTTTATATTTATTTCCGTTGTCGTTGATCGGTTTTAATGTCGTAGTCGGTTCTTCTCGATATTCGTTTTTTTTCTTTGATTCACTTGTGCATAAATACACGTACTTACGATTGTACATGCATAGTTTTCGTCCTGATTCGGTCGTAGCTTTCAAGCCTTTTAAGTTGCTAATTTTTTAGGACTTGTGTAATCTTAATTGTATTGTGGTGTTAATCGATGTTCAATTATTATTAGTCTTTTTTGTTGAACTATTCTTTTGTGTTATCTAGACGAGTATCTAGGGTTTTGAATGTTCCGAGTAGCAATTCTGCTGCTGGGAAACTTACGTCTAGCTTGTGTTTGGTTTTGATTGTGGATCTTAAAGTGACTTCTTATGAAGTCTGGCACTGTGCTCCTCTCTATCTTACTCCAGAATAATTTTTTGTGTTCTCACTCCCAGATCGTTGTTTATTGCCTTTAGGCCGACTTCTTCGTGGAGTGTTTGTTGACGTTTTCTATCCCTTCTCTTAGCGTTAGTTATGATTAATGTAGCTTTATTTTGGATTACTTGTAACTTAATCTTGGGTCGAATGTATGCTAAGTAAATCTTTTACTTGTTTTTCGTTCTTAACTTCTTAAACTTGAAGAATTGATACAGTTCTTGCTTGGATCGTGCTAAGATGTTGTTAAGTTGACGTGAGTATCCGTGGTTGCTGATTTTTAGTCCTAGAACTTTGCCTGATTGTTTGCACATGACTCTTTCCCCATTCACTTGTATTGGAGCGGTCTTGTTCCGTTTTATCGGGATGATTGTGAATTTGTTGGTGTTTGTGGGGTAATCTTCCAGCGCCGTTCGTATGCAATGATGTTTTCTATCTCCCACTCAGTTATCCTAGCCATAAATTTCTCCTTCTTGTAGGGGGACACTACTATCTGTGATACGTCGTCCGCGAACTGTGTATATATATATATAGAGATTCCTCAAGCCTAGGGCTTGGAAGGTCTCTGGTGTAGATCGCATTGGTCTATAATCTGCTGGGGAGGTAGGGTTTTGCCCGATTTTGGAATAAACATTATTTTTTATACTTTCCACTCATCTGGGTAGTACCCAGTATTAAGGGCCGCATTCCTAACATTTATTAATCCTTGGGTATTGTTAGGTGGGGCATCTGCGAAGTTTACCTTTTTTAATCAGGTGAAGCCTGGCGCCCTTTGTTTAAAGTACCTCAGAGTTTGGCTTAGTTTCTGGTGGGTGATCTTTCTTCCGTATCCATCCATGGGTCTCTCTTCCATGGCGTTGTTAAAGGGATAGGTTCGGTCTATTTCTGCATTGAATTGGTTTATTACATTATTGCCAAATTCCGTGTCGAAGTTCTCCTCTTCTTCTTAGGTAATCTTGAAGATGTTCGCCCAGTAGCGTCTAAATTCGGCTTCCAGTTGATCGGGCTCGGTGATAAGTTCCCCGATACCTTTTCACTGTCTGCCAGATGCTTCTGGGGTCCATCTCCTCATCGAGCTTTTCTATGGGTCGATCCCATATTTCCGACTGCTGTTGTCTAATGAGCAGTTGTAGATTGTCGCGTGAATCCCGAAGAATCAGGTAGGCCCCAACCTACTGATTTCCTCGATTATTCTCCTATATCTTTCTTGCACCTCTATAATTTCTTGGGTTGAAACTGGTGCTGGTAAGGTTTTGTGTTTAGTTTTTGGCACGGCTACTCTGTCCACTTCTAACATCTTTGTTGTTATGCGGTTTAGTTCATTGTCTATTTCTTGTAGTGTCGCTTCTTCCAATTTTCGTGGTATATAGCCTTGGCATGCAGTAAAGTATGTTTCCCAGTTCGCGCGCGCATAAGCTTTCCTTTCTTTAATTGAGATCTGGATGAGGCTGGTTGATACAGTAATGGCTACTGCCTCATGGTCACTAGGGGTCACTGGTCCTAGTTGAATGTGATGGTTAAAGGGGAATTGGGTGCTTGCCAGTACTATATCTGGTTTTGTGGCGCCTCTCGCAGAGTACTAGGTCGGGAATTCTGGGCCTATATGCGTACTGCACCGTTTCTTTCCAGTAGCAGTTCTAGGTTTATCCCGGCCGCGTTGGTGTTGGTGTACTTTGAGGCCGCACACCTAGCGTTTATGTCTCCAGCAAATAGTACCGATTTATTGTGTGCGATTAGTCTCAGAAAGTTGTAGATTGGCAAGTAGCCTCTTCTTGGTGGCTGGTATCCTGTAGCTATTGTCAAGGGTCTTATGGATGTTTGTATTTCTACTGCCACATGGAATTCATCAAGTGGAAGAAGGATTTTGTATGCGATTCCTTTGCGAATCGCCAATGCGGCACCTTCGTATGCTTCGTTTGTATGGCTTGTTGTGTGCACCTCGTATTGAAATATTTTGATACTATTGTTGCTCGTATTAATCTCACGTTCTGAAATTAAAATTAGATCTGGGTCTGCTTTCCGAATAATATTACCATATACCGTGCTTTTCCTAGACGATCCGTTAACGTTCATGTATAGTATTTTCAAGTCTTTGTTTAAATTGTCCATATTTGTATGTATTGTTATCTCCTTTGTTGTTGTAATTATTTATTTTTTACGTCTCTTCTTCTCCTGCTCTTAGTCCTCTCTCCTGTCCTGTTTAGGGACAGCATTCTGTTGCGCCGGAGTGCGGCATTTTATGTTTCTTTATTTGTTGAATTCTCTCTGGGTCACAGTGTGATAGATCTCAGGGTTGCATTTCACTTTGCCTTGGTATAGAGCTTTTTCAGGCATCTGGTCTTCGTAATCCCATTTCATTCTGCCATTTATGATTCCGTTCATGATAGTCTCTTCCAGGTGTTTGGTGCGAAAGGGGGTATTCTCGGTTGCGTAGAGTCTAAGGCTGATGTTTTTCGTATTGATCACCTGTCCTTTTGGGGGAATGACGTTGGCGATCTTTTACTTTGTCGGCTGTAAGATCGCTTTCGATCCCTTGTCTTGTGCTATCTGTTCTTTTCTGAGATTTGCGTTTGCTCGATTGCCATTTCTTTGTTCATGTTCTAAATCCTTCTTCTTAGCTTCTTCACTTATTCTTCGGGCCTCTTGTGCAGCAAGCCTTGGGTTGCTCATTCGTTTGTCCTTGAGGGGGATCTACAAATTTCATCTTTAAAAATTCCCCAGACGGGGGATTGTCCGGAAACCACATTTGTGGCATGCTATTGTTCTTCAGCATCATGTTTAGTTTAGTTTTGAATGTTCCCGGCCTTGTTAGATTTGCAATATGTGCATAATATATGCACGCCATAATCTGCGTTGAATTTTCACTTTCGAGTTTTTTAATTAATTAATTAGTGAAAGTGATGAATTGTGTGGTAGGTTTATGAAGGTGTTAAAATGTTTTCTAGTTTGCCCTGGTGTTAGGGCATCACTAGCATACTTCTCATTTTTTTCTATTTTATAATGAAATGTTTCTCCGTCAGTAATGATGCTGACTGTCGTTGACAGCCAGTTTCTTCCATTGTTATATATATTTTCTTCTATTTATTAGGTTCAATATATTCCACCGTCGTAGCATTCGAGCCTTTCAAAGTTTTTTGTTATGCTGAATATCTCTATTTGAATTTTATTAATCTTTACATTTATTATTTTCATTTTGGGCACTTCGCCTCTTTTTGTTGATTTGACTTATTTTATTTGATTTGATTTGATTTAAATTTGGGTACTTCGCCTCTTTTTATTTTAAAGTTTTAATTTTTAATATGGGCACTTTGCCTCTTTTTATTTAAAATTAATTAAGTTTTAATTTGTAATTTGGGCACTTCACCTCTTTTTGTTAAGAATAATTTTTCTCTTATGTTTATTGATGTATTATGAGTCGGGTTCAATAAGTACAGTCATTTTATTTTGTGTACTACTAAGTATATATTGGTAGTACGTCTTCTCTTGCGCAGGTTCTACTGCTTGGGAACAGAGCTGTTCTACCAATTGTGCGTCTTCTGTTTCCACGTACATTCAAGTTGAAGTTTATAGTCGGGAGTATTTCTTGTTCGATTTTGTCCTAAGTCTTTCTTCCTAGCCTTTGGATCTCCATATTGATCGGCTTTAGTCCGATTCTTTGATGTAGAACCGATTCTCGAATACGGTCGATCCCTGCGTGCCAGTTATCAGCAGAGTGGCTTTATTCTGCACCCTCTGCATCATTCTGAGAGATGTACAGTTTGCCATCTGCGTGATCACAGCCGGATACACTAGGACTGAGCGTACCAAGGCCATGTACAGTTCTTTCTTGTTTGGCACGCTGAGGCTTCAGAAACGGTAAAGTTTCTTCAGCTCTCTTTTGGCTGGGGAAACTCTGGTATTTACATGAGCCTTGTAACCAGATTTGTAGAGTTGTAAGCCCATGACTTTTCCCTCGTTAGAGTACGGATAGAGTTCGTTGTTGACGATGACATCGTGAACTTTCCGGCGGTTCATTGGAATTATGGTGAACGTTTGGCGGTTGGTCTTAATTTTCCACTTTTTCTCATAACGATTGATGTTGTCAATTTCTGCAGCTGTCGCCCTCGCCTGACTTCCAGAGTTCCTGAAGGGTCTCAGGACGATTTGAGTGATGTCACCTGCGTATTGCAGATACATCGAATCGTATCTCACTGGAGCAGGTAGGTTAATTGTGTACACTAGGTACAGCAAAGGACTGAGACAGCTGCCTTGTGGAACTCCCGCCTCGAGTTCGAATCCGGGTCCCTTGCAACCCTGGATCGTGATCTGGGCTCTCCTATGCGAGACATAGTTACAATGGACCCTTTCCAGGAGTGGGTTAAGCTGGAGGTTGAGGATCTTGAATTGTAGCCCTCTCAGCCATACCTTATCGAAGGCCTTCTTTGCATCCCGCAGCACCACGTCTACGTACCTTCTCTCAGCTTTACTGCAAGCGAGTTTTTCCGCTAGGAGGGCGAGGGATGTTTCCGTACCTCGTCCCTTGCGGAACCCGTGTTGCTGAGGGTTGTGAGCTCCTAGCTCGGCTAGTTGTTCTTGAAGCCTGTCTTTCGCAACGATTTCCAGCTGGGCGATTGGCTGGTATTTACCAGTGGAACAGGGAATTTACCTCCCTTGGGTATGAAGATTACTTTAGCAATCTTAAAACCTTCCGGAAGTAACCCGTATTCAGGGAGGCGTTATAGATGTTTGTAATTCCCTGAATGATCTGCTGTGGGGCATTTACCAAGTTGCTTCTGGTGATGCCCATCCAGCCTGGTGCCTTTTGTTGGAAGGCTCTTACAGTGGCCATGACCTCCTCTGGTGTTATGGGACGGCCGTGGTCCGCCATCTTCCTGCCTTCGTTGACTCGATGTTGTGGGTGCTTGCAGTGCATAACCTGATTAATTTCTTCGATCAGTTGGCCTTCGAATTCCTGGTCGAACTCGTCGTTTTCTTCAGGGGTGATCCTGAAAACGTTTTTCCAAAAGTTTCTGAACCTGTCTTCCAGAACCGCCGGGTCCTCTATATAGTCTCCGTTCTCTTTTATTCGAGCCTTTGGTCTTGCTGTTAGTCCCTTTAAGTTCTTGACTTGACGCCAGAACTTAGCCAGGTTAAGTTCGCTATTGACTTTGGCTATCAGGTTGTTCCAAATTTCCTCCTTTTGGAGGTTTATAGCCTCTCTAAACTCTGTGCTTAGGCGTCGAAGAGCGAGCTTCTTTTCCGGTTGGGACCTTCCCGTCTTATTTCTTCGTACACTTACCTGTGAAAGCGAGCGATATTTATCATCTCCTCTATCCATCTTGGCTGAGGAGGTGTTTTATACCCGATTTTGGGTATGCTCTCACGGTCCGCTTCTAGTATGGACGTTGTTATCCTCTCCAGTTCCCCGTCTATCTCCTCTAATGACGCCGCGCTTAGGTTAGCTGGCGAAAATTGACTGAGTCGTCTCTTGTAACGATCCCAGTTGGCCAGGGCGTAGTTTTTCCGGAGAGGGACGGATCGATTCGTCGGCATACCACGCTCCTGTTGACCAGGATCTGTGGTGTTACTGCTGGCTGCAGCCCAATGCCCCGAAGGACCCCCAACTGTTTTCTCCTTAGTGATGTCTTCTATGTCCTTCTCATTCTCGCAGATTGCGATATAATCTGAGGCTATGTCTGGCAGCCTCACCATGGCAATGCCCAACTTGCCATACACAGCCTCGAATACACTCTCTCTGCTAGGCTTGGGCTGCCCGTCGACAACCCGCAGAGGTATTCTTGTAGTGTGGTCTTGGGCCATCTCTTCAAGAGAGTGGCCCCTTAGCCCTAGGTTTGCTTTACCTCCCAAAAATCTTATTATCGGTGACTTGATTTAAGTCAATTTCTCGCTCCTTTTCTTCTTATGCTGGTGTTTCCTTTTAGATTTCTTGACGAATCCCTCTACTTCGTCGCTAAGCTTTCGTGAACGTGAACTGCCAAATGATGGGATGAATGATGGTGGGTGAACCCGGGGAGGCCCCCTCAGATGGATGAAGTGTGGCGGACTTAATGATGGGTGGTGATAGAATCAACTACCACCATCCGGGGGTGCTGCCCCATCTGGAGTTTAGATTTCGATGTTGTTTACAACTTACACAGGGACGGTTGCATGTCCCCCTGTAGTCTTGGCCGGAAGTTACCCTTAGAGATTAGAGCGAACTCTTCCCCAATGCTTTCAGCATCACGTCGGCACCGGGCGGTCTCTTCCGTAGAGTCCCACAGTGGGCTAATCCTCAAACCTGCTTTCCTTTACGTCCCCAATTATGTTTATCAAAGTGGACCGACATAGTTGGAGCGAGACTAGATGAATGGCAGTTCAGTTCATTTCTGCTACGCTTCTCCGTCAAGGGAAGGAGGGGGGGAGGAGTTAGGTCGACATTAAGTCGCATAGGAGCCGTTTAAAAATGTCTTCCCTAGAGTCCCCGTGGGGATGGCGAGGTAAATCCTGGCGTTTTAGGCTGCCTTCATCTACCTTTTCCTCCTTTATCGAGTAAGAGATGTAGCTTCAGCCTAGTTTTTCAAGTGAATTCTTCTGCCCCCACTTTCGATTTGAAGGAAGGCCAGAAAACACGAAAGAAATAATAATTTTTTTATAAAGCGAATTGTTAAATTTTATAAGAAAATATAAAATATACAAAGATATAACAGAATGCTTTAATATTTTTTTATAAATAGGTACTTATAATTCTTATTTTTAGATCCTTTGGTAACTAAATATTAATAGAATTAGTATGGAATTAGTTATCTAAACTTTTATGTGGTCTTGTATATTTAAACATAAGAAGGATTGGTTCTTAACTTTATTCGAGCATTTTGAGCGTTAAGAGTCACTGTATGTTGTAATATACAAATAAAGTTCTACGTTTCTCGTCACCTAATTGTCCGAATTAAGTTGGAAACCCTATTTTACACTACCCCATCGCTTGTGTATAAATAGCCCAGTCTCTGAGGCTGGCGCTGCGCAACATGCCGTTCCATAAGTTATTGCTATAGCATTTTGCACTGGCATATGATTAACTCCTTACTAGTCATTTTTCTCATAAGAATACTTCGTCTAGGGTCTTCCCTTTTTTTTATTTAGTTATTTATTTTTTTGCCTGGTATTTATGCCAATATAGTGAATTATTGCACAGCTTGCGTCGTCTGTCAAAAGGCAAAACTAAGCCCAGCCTATTACAACGACAAAAATTAATTTCACAACATTCCCCCAAAATGTCTATAGACCTTGTTGGGCCTATTCATCCCCCCCCCCCGCCCGAAGAAGGACACATTTATTCTCGTGGTCGTTGACTTGGCAACTCGCTTTCCCGAGGCAGTCTCCTTGAAATCCATTGATTCAATCTCCATAACCGAGGGTCTCATTACCATCTTTTCACGTGTCAGAAAATATTTACTTTCAATTAAGCCAGCGGATTTCTTGAACCGCTGCCCATCGGAAGTGAAGGAAAAGGCTAAACAAGACAAAGTAACGTATATAATAGTGGTTCTTTCGCTTAACTTGGGTCGCCAACTATTTGGGGTGGTGGTAAGTAAAGACGCCGGTCAGAGAAAGAGAGAGAGAGAGAGAGAGTCACACAGACGCAAAGGCTTAGGGAGTATCTCACAGACGAGGAGACGTTCAATCGGCATCTTTGGGTAAACCTTCGAGGCGATAAGACGAGCTGAGACGAGCGAAACTGGAGCCCGGGAAAAGATCAGCGAGAGGGTCCGAAGTTCACGTCCGCCGCACCCCTTCAGACGAAAACCCAGTTGCATTTTCGTCAGTGTTTATAAGTGCGTTTAAGTAAAACATGATTAATTCGGGTTCCACAAAACCGCTACTTTCTTTTGTTGTGCTTTTATTTATTTTTTAAGTGCGAGCAGTTGATACGTCAGCATGTCTTCATTCAAAACCCTTAAGGCACAAGGAGAATCTCCGGGTATGACTGGAAAAGACCTAATGTCCTATATTCAAGAAGAAGAGAGAACAATAAGAGAGGAAAGAAGAGAGAGAGAAAAGAAAGAACGCGAAGAAAGAAGGAAAGAGAAAAGTAGAAGAAAGGGAGAAAATTTGTTTGCACTAATTAAAAATGACAAGGGCAAGGAATGAAACACTCTCTATCAATACGGGGACCGGGATACAACAAACCACATCTATTAAACTGCCTGTCTTCAAGGAAGGAGAAGACTTCGGTTCATATCAAACCCACTTCGAAAAAATCTTTGAAGTAAATCACTAGGACATCGAAACAGACGGCGTAGCTAAATTGTTGCCCCTACGTAACACCTAATTTTGAGATATCTTTATTTCACTCCCGTCAGAGGCAACTATCGATTATTCCACATTGAAGCCTGAGTTACTTGCCCCTTACAACATGACCCCAGCGAAGTTTAGACATTGCCGCATTCTGCCAAATCAGACCTTCCGTCAGTTCAGTTATACCTTGCAACGGCACCACAATTTCTGGCTTGATGCATCCAAAGTGTCCCATGACTACGATGCTTTGATCGATTTCATCCTCAAAGATCAACTCTTGGCATCGCTCCCATCAGAAATTAGATATTCCAATGAAAAGAGATGCATCACTTTTAAAGAATGCCTAGAAGAAGCTGATGTCTACGCAGCACGCCACAATGGTTACCCCAAAGAGGAAAGAAAATGGAACTATCCTCTCTCAAATATAAGGTAAACAAACATAAATTCATTCCTCAAAACAAGGACAATGTTTTTTAACAGCTCATTCTAAACATAAACCTGTTCCATCGCCCGTCAAACGTGAAATCCAGCCTTTCTACTCTAATCCATCTGCGCCTGAGTTCCCCAGGAGGCCTATCGTTTGTTACTCTTGTGGAGTCGAGGGCCACGTAAGAACTAATTGCTTTCAGAATTCTCACTTGAGGAATATTCATCCCCACCAGGTGCACTATGTAAGTGTCACACCTTCTCAAAACCCGTTTCAACCGGAAATTACTCTCCCTTTAAATGCACCGAGTCCCGCAGGCCACCAGATGAACTTTTTGTTCGACAAAAGCACCCCTGGGAGCCTTTAATTCGAGACTGGGGCGATGAACGGCTGCCATATCTACACACTCGTACGAGATACAGGTTGTACGTGTATCTTGGTCTCGGATAAACGACTCCCACCTGTAGCTCCGGATCACAACAGGTTCGCAATTGAGCACGACTACCGGGATCTCGCTAATCGATTCCCCATCGTTAAGTTCCATATCGACCTTGCTTACTTTACTGGCTGGGCCAAAGTCGTAGCAGCACCCATCAAATTTTGTGCTGTTCTTATTCGTCAGAGTTAAAAGGTTTCCACACCCCTTGTTGTTCAACCCGTGATCACCCTCTCACAAGCAAAGGAAGATTTGGAAGCGGCCACACTTCTGGGAACTCCTGGAACTTCAGAATACATAAATGTCGTGAGCGAAGACTTTGCTAAAAAACAGAAGGATTGTGAATCCCTTTGTCCTCTGTAGATTAAGGTTCAAAATAAAAAAAAACAAGAGTGTATTAGAGGTAACAAAGTAATTTATTTCCTCCTTAAGGATAACCTCTTCTATCGCATATGCTCAGGAGGAGTATATCTGGAGCAAGAAATAACGAAGTGGTCCTACCACAAATCGGACACTCCTTGATACTATGCATCCTGTTTCTCTACTATTTTGGAGAATTGGTTAAAATTCGGCTCAAATTAAGGAGGTGAATTTTAGCTATTTTTAAACAAATAAACATGTGTATATTCTAAAGTAGTACGTGGTAGGCTGCATCTTTGCTGTATACAAAGCTTGGGTCTAAAATGCCACTCCAAATTGAATATGAACTAAAATTTGGACCGATACGAGCTGAGAATTCATAGTTAAATATTAACTGGTCTGTAGGCCTATACTATGGAAGGAAAAGTGGCATGAGGAGGCCAGGGGAAGAATGTTATCTTAGATCTACAATGGGTCTGTTCAGGTCGTGTATGACTGTGCATGAACTACACTACGCCATGGTCTTTCTGTCGCCTCTCCCTAAACCAGCCATTGTTTTATGTGTTACGTGTTTCTTGTAAACTGTTTTTGAGATAGTTAGGCCTAATACTTTGCATTCGTTGCTTGTCTATATTTTTAGTCGCGTACGACTCTATATCTCACAATGTCGGTCCGTCCGTCGGTCCCCGTTTTGCTTTATTTTTAGGGGGATAATAACATTATAACTAATCGGACGATACTAATGAAATTTGAAACCTTTATGTTGTTTTACATTCTCTTTCGAATGATACAATAATTACCAAGCTCCTCCCAAGGTTATCCCGGGAATTATTTGGCAATAACATCATAACTATTCGGCCGATTCGAACGAAATTTGAAACCCTTATTTTGTTTTACATTCTCCTGTGAATGATATAACTCTTAAGTTCCTCCTAAGGTTAATCCGGGAATTATTGAAAGTTTTGAAGGTCGTAAAGTCATAAATCATATAATAAGTGAGAGCACGCGACTTTGCTCAGCAGACCTTGTTCACCTTGTACATACATGTCTGCTGCTTTATTCCTTATACTGGTAGTATTTTCAATTTATTTGTTAGTCTTGATCTTCCATTTTTTCATAGTTGTTTATTGATTATATTTCCGTCACTGTCATTTTTCTTTACCTGTTTTATGCCTTGGTTTCTTTTTGTTTATCTTGTCCTTTAGGCCTCCTATTTGCTATGGATGTTATGATGTTTTCATCTGAAGCAGTTAGTCCGCTAGTGCGAATAATTGGAACAGTAAATGCCAATGTGTACCAAAACCTCGTATAGTATATTATACCATCACTCCGAGCATCTCTGAATCAGCCAACACTATTTATGTAGAATAACGTGCCATGCCATACTGCAGGGGGGAGGGGTGCTTTTCAGAGTGAGGGCCAGATGAGACTTTTGAGAGCAGGCCGCGGTCCGGAGTGACACACGAAACCCCCCAAGTGACCATATTATATACATAGGTGGGCGCGATAACGAAAAAATGTATCACGATAACCTTATCGGCGATAACTGGCGATAAATTTATCGCCTAGATAAGGTAATAACCGATTAATCCAAAATTATAATACAATATTGATTATTGACTATATATAGCGTTATTTTATAATACAATAGTAAGAATATTTGAATACTGTTTCTTAGTTTCTTACCTGGTGAGGCTCTCCATCTACTTATAGGTTTTGAGGATTCTCCTCCCAGCTCGGACCTACCTATTTCTGCCCCCAAGGCACGCCCGGCTCAATCCTGTGCTAAACTGGAACCAAAAACTGAAATTATCGATTATCGCTAGTTTGGAACCAAAAGTATCGGCGATACCGATGAATCGATAACGCGGGGAAAAAATCGGATAACCAATAACCCGATATCGTTATCGCGATAACGCCCACCTATGGTTATATATATATATATATATATATATATATATATATATATATATATATATATATATATATATATATATATATATACTAGGATACATTATGCAAGAATTTTATTGAAAAACATACAAATCAGTGAGACAGCTGGTGCTGCTTGCCACGAAGAAGGGTTACAATGTCCGAATCGATGGATGAGTTAGACAACAGAAGAATGTAATTGAGGAGGCGGTCCGAGAGTTGGGAGTGAAGGAGAGACTTTGTGTACTTCATTTTGGAGAAGAGCTGTTCACAACAGGAGACTCGTAGAGTCTACGAGTCTACTGAAACAGATGCTGTTTGGTATAATTGATTTACTTGGGCTGGATTGCAATATTAATGCCGAGCAAAGTGGCGGGCCGGACGCTAGGCTTTCGCGGGCTTGAGGTTGCCATACTGCAAGGCGAGTAAAATACTATTTCAAGCAAGAAGATAGCGAATTAATGACGCGACCTGTTCAGACACTGCTCAGAGAAGACACGCTGAGATCTACATTGAGGTGAGCCTGACAATCGTTACTCGCAATCATTCCTTCAATCCTTTTTTACATTTTTATTCCTGACGAACCGATTACTTAGATTATGCCCAGATGCTTATATCGAGATTGCACATAACTTGGATGAGGGAAGTTTATTATTATTTCAGGTTGTTATCGATTATCACATCATGTACGACTTCTAGGGTCAAATCATATATACCATGTTACTTCATTCATTTTGTAATTATTTTCATTTCATTTCCTGCATTTATACTTATTTTGTTTTGTTACGTAAATATCTTACGATTATGTTATTAATGTACCCATTTTTTTTTATCTATTATTTTGCATTCATATCCTAAATGCTCTTATTACTATTTTGTTTCACGTCATGAATTTTGCATTTCTGCATTTTCTCATGGTTTTCAATGTTATGTGATCATTTTTCGTTTTCAAAAACTACTATGTTACATGTCTGTAGATTCAATACAGAGGCAAGGCATTTTCCCTTTTTCTCAAAGGCTGGGTGTTTTGTAGCATATTTCCCTTGTTTCAGACAGAAAAGGGGAACATGCCTTACACCTAAACTAAGCTTACCTCCTGCTTTTTACAAAGCTACAAACTCGAAACCCTTATCACATTTAAAGTTATAAGCATTTCGTTATAAATATTTCACCTTCGAGCTCAATCTCGGAAGCTGAATTCTTCAATACATTTCTCACGGTCTCCTTTAAAACAAAAATAAATTACATATTTCCTCATGATATCAAGAACCAAAAACAAAACATGTTATAAAAAGAATCCTAGTCAAATGGATCAAAAGAGAATCACTAAAATATAACGACCTGTCCACACTCAATGTCAGTGACCTTTAAACCTATCTTGGCCTTGATGGATTTTATCTTGCTGCCAAGCAAAAACGCTTCAAAAATTTGCAACAGCAATTTTTCTGAATTCAACTGTCGGGTCTTTTTTGTTTTCTCGACTCCACTCCATTTTTCAGCCAAATGGCTTCGTTTATTTTAATTATTACTATTTTGTATAATTATTTATTATTATTCTATTTTTATTATATTATTTGTTATTATTATTTTATTAGTAATAGTAGCCAAACTTGAATCATTAGATCCTCAGAATGTTGACGCAATGCAGCCCAAAGCAATCAATCATACCTCTTACATGCAATTTTCCGAAGGAATAATGGATTGAGTTAAAACACAACTAGATAGTTGTTGTCCAAGTGCAGACACTGGACTCGAAAAAATGTAGGATTCTCAGTCTCCTAATTCTAATATAGGGATGAGTATTTTCCCCTACATTATTTATGCAAGAGACAAAATGCAAAAAAATGGATGTCATCGAAATATCTATGCAGGGAAATTTCTTCTTAGCTTCGTATGAAATTTAGGATATTTGTATAGTAACTTTATTATTTTACAAAGCATAACTTGAACCGGCACTCAAATGTGCATTTTATTACTATCAATTAAAATAATTATAAAAAAGAGTGCTTGAACTTTTAAATATATATCAGAATATTTATTATTTCATAAATATTTCAATATTTTTTTTCTTCCAAATTTAAACAGCTATTTAGAGTTTAAGTACTAAATAAAAGGAATATGTTAGTAAAGTGAACAAATAATGTGATCGTTTGTTGAAACAATCGAATATCTTGAAAATTCTCCATCTCATGGGTAAGAAGAAGAACACTGCAACGCTCCGGATTAAGTTGCTTCTTACTATTTAAATTAACCTAAGCTTGATTTGAATTACTTAAACTTATTTAAAATATGTTATGCTATGTAATAGGACGCGCACGCGATTAGGGCTTTAAATCTTGTACTACTTCGTGTTTTTGTAATTGTGTCCTCGAATAATATTTTGATGGCAGAGAGGGCCTATTACCCCTTATAACGTAAGGTAAAGTCAATATTTCAAACCGATTCTGTAACGCAAGAATTATGCCACGACGCCATCTTGAAATGCATGAAACGACCCAGTTAGGTAAAGATTCGTTTAACACATTTTCACAAATGAATTTAAAAATGATTTTCTCTTAGGCATTTTATTTTGTGTACTTTTCATATCTGATACTCGTTTTCCCCTGAAATGCATACTTTTCACATAATCGACCGAAGTCCATACTAGGAAAAGTATGTATTTCCAGCAAACACGAACTTCAGATCTGTAAAGTACACATAAAAAATTAATTAGGAAAACATATTTTTGAATTCATTTAAAAGATTCAGACCAGAACTAACCTGGTAATTTAAGACAACGATAGCGCCGCCTAGTTTAGGCTACTTCCGCCCCAAATGAACATTTTTTAGGCACTTTCGAAATGGGACCCCCCGCACTTAATTGTAATATTCATACTTCTTAAGCCTACCATCAGATTGGAATTTAAACGTCAGTAAGCCTCTAGTTTGAAATGAAGCTTTGTGTAGAAAACAGTTAAGATTCGTTTTAACGAATGTTTACTCTATATAATTCTAAGTTTGTGCAATCGTCAGCGAAAATTTCTCGTATAAGTTGGTATTGCGATCTATCACAGCTGACACACGCAATTATACCAAAGAAACTAAAAAACACGAGACCCGCGAAGCGTCCGGAATAAACGAAAATATAACGAAGCGTGTGATTGGTTAAGAAGGCAGAAAACGCATGTGCAGTTGGCCTGTAAATCTAAAAATACACGGTATTGGTTGAATATTGGCAAAACACGCATGCGTATATCGTCCCTAGACCTCAAAAGCACAGATCTAGGTGCTTGAATCAAAGCAAAAGTTGAAGAAGCTAGGTCGAAAATGACGCAGAAAGATTCGAAGTTAGCAAAATAGCAATAGAGTTTCTAAAAGTGAATAACTACGTTTTTATTAAGTTCCGGGAGTTAAAGATGGCATTGGGAAGCATCATTTTAAAATAAAAAACGTTTGTCTTTGAAGAGTATAAAATTGTAAATGTGTTAAAACGAATCTTTACCCTAAGTTACTTACCCTCGCACGTTTTTTTAAATGTGATTTTTATTTTCCTAACAATGATGTAGAAGGTTAGGCGTTAGTAGGGTATTTAAACATGTTTAGTAACACGATCTGTTGGCAATTTTATGGAGGTAATCAGTAGAGTTACCAAAACTAAACATGTTTAGATAAGATGCTACCCCCTAACCTTGTACATAGTTCCTAGGAACTTTGGCTTCCCAAATTAGGACTCGTCTATTTCCCTGTTTTCTCTGGGCCACCGATTTTTTCAGCTTTTCTTTTTAGAAATAATAAGTTATCACCTTCCGATAAATACTTAAAAAGTTTACCAAGAGTCTGGGAAAGACCTTTTCTACCTGTTCCAGATTTCAGTATAGGTCACTTTGTTTCAAACAAACCAATATAAAATCCGCAAGATTCTCTCCGGAGGAGAGGTGCACGTTCGGACAAAAAATAAATAAATAAACTTGCACCTTGGTTTAGACACTTTTTATTACATCGAGATTTAACAAAATGGTTGTTATATAGCGAACATTGAAACAAGAACCTGACACACTGTTTCCATAATGAAATTACATTGTGTTGGGTAGAGAAAAAAAAGCAAAGAATCGCAAACAAATGGTGAAACGCGCGAGCAAGCGTAACTCATAGCAAGATGAGTCATGGAAGAAATCTTGCGTTGCAAAATCGGGTTGAAATATTTTATTTTTGTGACCGGTCACGTAAGTGTATTAAAACAAAATTTGTAAATATGAAGATGACCGTCTTAGGTCATCTTCAGGGAATGAGCAGAAATGGAATTATCACGGTTCACAGTTTATTAAAAATGAATTACAAAGAGAGATTACATAAATGTAAATATATAGCGGACAGTGTGGAAAATAAAATTCAGCAGAGAAGAGATAGTTATAAATATAAGTAGGAAGATAAAGATATTCGGTGACGTGGAAACCAAAATTTTTAGCTTTATACAATACAAATTTCCCATTTACTCATAAAAGTTTGTCGTGGTATGACATTATATTACATCAATACCATATTATATCTATGGGGGAGGGACCAATAACTTAAAGGCGAACCGAAAAGGGATGGAACACCACTAGTTTAGACGGGCTGAGTAGCCAGAAAGAGTGCAACGAGGTCAGGTAAATTATGGGCAATGGCAAAGCTCAATTAGCCTGATGAGAACTACATTGATATGTTTGTAGATAGCCTCAACCAAGGCTGTTCTTGACTGGTTAGCTTCCCTTACCCCGTATACTGTGGAGGGGAACGCTCTTACAGTCATGGGGGGCTGACCCCATGGAGCCCCACTGAGTATTGGGCTCCACCTCCTTGGGGCACTCTCCTTCTACTCGCGAATATAGTGATTTCGATTCCACGAGCAAAGAAAAAGATTCTCTTGTTAAAATGTCTTCCTAAAGTAAACCGCCTTTACCACGACGAGACTTAATGAAAGCTTCAGCTGAACTCTATGGTTCGAAATGGAATTATTCACAAATTACTACATTATATATAGTCTTTCTACGTGAACATAAGTATTACAAAAATTGACCAACCATAGCGCGGGAATTTTTTAAGGGCAAACTAAGCGCTACAAGAAACATATAAAATTGGAAGGCTCAGAAAGCAAAAAATCAAGGGCTGCTAAGGTTTTACCTAAGGGTATCACCCGAACAAATACAAACTGAAGAATATATCCCGATCGACTGCTGCTATAAGTGCTTTGCAGCCGAGAAGCATCACACGAAAGCCTGCACTGCAACTGAGGTAGCGTGCTCCAACTGTGCCAAAAGCGGGCATGGGTGGAAATAATGCAAGGAAAGGAAATAAAAATGGGTTAACTGTGAAAGGGAGCACAGGGCCTTGGCCATGAAGTGCCCCATCCGCAACGAAGCCATCCGTGCAAAAAGGGAGCAAAACCAAAAAGAAAAGGAGGCAAAAACAAAAAATGAACTACGCAGATGCAGCAGCCCGGAAGAATAACGACAGAACCAATACCCTGAAGCTGGTGATGCCAAAGGAAGGTAGAGAGGTCATGGCTATGGTCATCTTCGCTCATCTAGCAAACGTGGCTAATCCCGGCTCGTTCTCTAAGGAACTTAACCGTCTCCTCGCGAAGAACGGGACTCAGAAAAAGGTTTGGTTCCCCGAAAACCCGCCCTTGGCAGAACTTTTGAACATTCAGTTCATTTACGTACCTCAAGTGGAACAACATTCCAAAGAAGAAGCAAAACAGAGCCCAACAGAACACCTCAAGAAGAGAAAGTAAGGAAAAAAGAAACTTCGGAAGGGGAAGAAGAAGAAATGAAGAAAGGAGCGAAGAAGAAAAGAAAGAAAGGAAAGAAGAAGAAGAAAGCAAAAGAAAACAACAAACAAACAACCACGGATGAAGATGAGGGACTGGAAACTAACTACGTGGAGGTACTTCTCACGGAAAATAAGGAGATCCTCGAACAAGGGTACTTCTTTGACGGTGTGGACGTGGGCCTCAAGGTGTTTCGTTCACCCCTGTGCACGCTCCCAAAAGATGACCCAGAACTATTACTGCATGGCATAGCCACAGGACAGTTTAAATTGACCTATGAAGGATCCTTTTCACCCGAAGAAGTGGCAGCACTGGTTTTTAAGGGCATAGTGTACATACCTGCAAAGTGTGTACATACAGTGAATATGACAACCTGAAAAAACATCAAAAGTGGTCAAAAGACATCAGAAATAAAATAATCGAAGTAAAGTGTTAAGTGACTAAAAGTTCAACGAGCCCAATAAGTGAATTAACTAAATAAAATAATATATGTGACGAAACTAAAATTTAATCGGTAAAAGTGAGAAAATAATAAGTGTGCATATATTAATAGAAATAAAACAAATAACCTAACTCAATCTGAAATAATTAACGACTTAGATACTAGAAACAATCTAATTCCAAATAAGTTAATAAAGAGTATTAAAAGACAGTGTAACTTAACATAGAAATATGATGTGATTTAAATTAATAACTGGACTAACTAGCGTATATAACCAATTAACCGTTAAGAAGTGTATAAATATTGAACAAACTAACAAAAAGTAATTAAAATTGTATAATTGAGAAATAATGGTGTATCATAATTTTGTAAAATATATATATATATATATATATATATATATATATATATATATATATATATATATATATATATATATATATATATATATAACTTAGAAAACTATATATTTCCAAATCCTATGAGTAAAAATGTAAATAGAATATTGTACTTTATAACACTAACTAATTGAATTCCATGTCTCCGGGAACCTTTATCTTTTTACTTGTACTATTAACTATCTCTTCTCTGCTAATTCTATTTTCCCAACTGTTCGCTATTTTATATGTATGTAATTCTCTCAATTGTAATTCATCTCTTAATAAACCGTTGGCAACATCTCGACTGCGCTTGCCACTTGGATTGCTCTCTTTCATACTCGTTGTGCGGTAAAGTCTAACTTTGGGGAAAATTCGATCTGAATTTTCCATTGCTGTGTGTGACCAGAATTATTATCAGTGGTGATACGTTCGAAAGTGACTATTTTTTCCTTGACTGGCTTCATTAAGAGATTGTTCATTGGGCAGTTTTTTTTCCACTTTTCCACATAATTTTTCCTTTTTTATAACGGATCTTTAAACACACACCATCATACACAAATACAACAACCAGAAACTCGGTCTCTCGATTCCCTTCCTGATTACACCCTTGGGCGATATGAAGGAGTGATGAAGGAGACCAGGCGCATAGCCTTGAGAACCTTACCTGATCGCCCAAAACCGGACATGTGTCAGGTTTTCGAAAAGATTTACGCTGAGCTAAATATTGCTATCGTACGCCTCATCGACACTCCCAATGGATACTCGGCTATATGTGCAAAAGAGGTGGAAACTGTAGTCCTCACTTCCCCGCGTGCCATGGAAGCCCTAATCACAATCAACCTCAAGCCACAAACACCACCACAAATACTCTCCCATAGGAGCATTATCTGCCGCTGCCTCGACCTCTGGGTTGGAGAGCATTCTAAAGAGATATAATGGAGGAGATTCTTCGGAATTACTCGTGGGCGAAAGTAGCCGAAGTGGTAAAATTCCAAAGCTACACCAACGTTTTTAAAGTAGTCTTAACAGAAACAACTATGGCGATCAAAGCAAATGAAACTGGCCTCCAACTTTTTAACGTCGATGTCTGCCCCGAGCAGATTCAATGGGAGGAATTCGTTAACCTGAAAATGTGCATCCGGTGCTACAGGTACAACGAACACACCACTGCCACTTGCCCTAACTCTGGCATTGTAGTCTGCTCTGTGTGCGCCCAACAAGGCCATTCCTGGCGTGATTGCCATTGTACAATCCAGAAATGCCTTAATTGCGGTAGCCCACATAAAACTATGGCTATGGTGTGCCCCTTCAAAAAGGAACAAATCAAAGCAGCAAAAGAAAAGAGCAAAAAAGAGGAAGAGAGGAAATTTAACGCCACCTATGTGAAGGTTGCCAAGGCAGCGGTCGCAGAAATTACTATACTGAAAATTGAGAACAAAAATCAACCAAAATAATGTGTTGCATTTACTATGTATACATTGCTAACCTAGCCCGGCCTGTTACCTTCGCGAAGGAGTTTAATACCATGCTCGTAAAAAAACGGCATGGATGAAATGTGGTTTCTTCCGAACCCTCCTTCAATTCCAACCACAGAACGAGAAGAGCGGTCAAAAAGCCCAGAGTTCAAGTTATGCCCTTGAACGGGATCCTCGAATCTAGGCTATGGCTTCCCGGCAGAATGCTCCAAACAAACACACGGACACACACAACAGAAAAAACTCAAACAGTTTCACGAGTCAAGCGGGAAGAAGCCCAGGCTGTGAGGCCCAAGAAGGTGGAGCATACGACTCGCCCTCAAAAGGCCTCGCAGTCACGTCAACCAAGTAGGTCCTCGTCATCGAAAACTCGGGAACTCGTGTACATGTACTACTCAAGGATGATTAACCTCAGGGTATATGCTGCCGAAGGGAACCAGTGGGCCTAGATGATATTGTTGATGGCCTAAGGGCCGGACAGTACAAATGGGACTACACGGCCGACATACCAGAAGATTAGTTAAACAGGCTCTTTTCTGAGGACTCATCAAATTCTCAACAGATACTTACATTGTTCTCTCGGACTCCGAGTATCGAAAGAAAAGATCCGGGAAAGGGAGAACCCTACCAGGTTCCCCTCTCGGAGATAAATTTGAGAGAGAATTAAACACGCACCTACCAAATACAACTACGCTACAAAAAGCGGGCGTAATATCTAAGGCTAGCCGTAAAGCGAAGAAAATCTTATTGAGACATGACACCAAACCCATATTGACATAAAAAAAACCCAAATAACAACCCGAATTACGACAAAAAATCCTAAATATGACATACTATAGTGACGGGCTCACTACAAAGGATTGAATGCCACTCAACTTTGACATCAAAAACCCTAAGTATACATTTATACATGCCAGTGATACCCCATGACTAGGGATGTTAAACAATTAACTTTCTATGATACTCTATACGCTATATCTACCCTTTGTTGGAGATACTCTTCCACCTGGAAACAAAAATCTTTTAAACTCATACTAAACTTATCTTTACTATAATTTTCAAACCTCCTTTCACCACTATACCCTCTCATTTTTCTCCTACTAATCTATATTTTTCTGTCTTAATATGTCCAATGTCTAATGGCAACTTCTCTCACTTTCCCTTTCATTTCATTTAATTTTAACAGAAAATTAAAAATCCTCCACCTAAATACAGACGGGTGGAAAAATAAAAATATTCAATACGGCAACTCGTTTCGCCAAATAGATACAGACATAATAAAAATTTCCGAACACGGAATCAAAGACGAAGAACAAATAAAAATACACAACTATGACATCATTAAGAAACATAAACACCGGGGAAAGGTATGACGGAACAGCAATTGCTGCTAAAAAGGGTTATATTTTGCCCGAGAAATAGAGGTCGATGAGGCATACGCTGCTGTGACTGTGCAGATGGAATTCTTTCCACTAACGATAGCAGCAGCTTACTAAACATCTCACCGCTCATACCTACCAATTCACTCGATAATGGAAATATTTAACAAGAACAATCCAACAATACTACCGGGAGGCCTAAACGCAAGACTGCTGGAATCAGGATACAGAACAAAAAAATAATGCTGGACAAAATTTAGAACTCTTGATAGAAATAAATATCCTAATACGTGCTGAACTAGAGTTCCCGACTTACATAAGTGGAAGAGCATCAACCAAACCAGATATAGTGCTAACTAGTAACAACTTTCCCTATAACATGCGTATGGAACCAGTCCCTGTCCCATGTAGTGGCCATATTGGAATTCTGGTGACCATTAACCAGAATTCAATACAGCTCCAAATTCTACCAAGGAAATTCTAAAGAAGGACAAACTGGGATGGATATAGGACTATGCTAGAGGGTTATGCTCAACCAAAACTGGAAGGCAATAACATCGAGGAGCTAGAAGAGGTAACATACGCATTAATAAAGTGCATCACAGATGTAGATGAGAAATGCGTTTCAAAAATTAAATACAAAACGCTCCCTCACCCGAAATGGACTGGGGACATAAGAAAAGCGAGAAACATTAAGCAAAAATACACGGAAATTAGAGAAACCGGCACAAGTCAGATAAAGGCTAAGGAGCTAAGAAAACTAAAGATTGGTATGTATTTCTCATTGAAGAACAGCAAAGAGACTTATGGAATGAATTTATAAGCAAAGTGGAAAACACGGAAGAACCAAGAAAGGCCTGGAAAATGATAAAATTAATAAAAAAAATAAACTACCCCAGAAAGAAGATCCAAATAAAAAATGAACAAGGAAAAATCATAAACAGCAGATAAATTTAGAGAACACTGGAGCAGAATATATTCGATCGAAGAAGAAGAAGAAAACCAGAGATATGACGCAGAAACGGAGGAAAGAGTAAACAGATTCTTAATAACAAACAGGCAGAGAATTACAACAGAAAGAAGAGTTGACTACACCACACAAGAAAACACAGGTTTATGAGCGCAGATCACAGAAGAAGAACCGAAAAGTTACATAAGATCGTTTAAGCAGAATGCTCCCGGGAGCACAGGTCTCACAAAATATAACTATGAGAATGCTCCAGAGAATATAACTAAGGCAATTGCTGTCCTGTTCAACGCATATCTGAGCTTAGCAGCTTATCCGGAAAGATTTAACACAGCTAAAATAGTCTTCCTGCTGAAGCAAGGGAAACCAACCCACACCTAGTTTTACTAAATTACTACAGCCTACCCAGTTTTACTGTAATTACTCTTTTTGTTCATTTTTTGAATTTTTTGTAGCGTCGGTAGCGATCGGACGTGTTTTCAGCGAGCTCTCTATTCACTGAGGTTTTTTCATATTGGATTTTTCGGTGTAATATATTTAAGTTCGGGAAGATAGCTAACTTTGAGAGTTAGACATAATACTATAGGAATTTTTAATTATATTTTAAATCAAATCTTGAAATAGCTCCCGTTCGATGAAATAGCTCCAGTTTGTTTACGTTTCAGAGCAGCCTAATTTTCTCGCCGTTTTTGTTTACACTTTTATTGATTGCTTAATTAAGGGGTTTTGAAAAGTTTCTCAGTATGGCTGTTGATTTGGATGAACTGAGTATGCTTTTTGATGTAAGCAGTGTGTATGTAGTTTGTGATTTTTGTGGTGGTGAAAGAAGAGCAAATGTATCTGAATGCCCGGTGTGTTATGTAACTAATGCAAATGTAGCTTTGGTAGAGGAGGTAAGTCAGTTGCGTGATGATTGCAAAAAATTAAGTGAGTTGGTACATGAAGTGAGAAGGAATGCGAGTGTACGCATGAAGAATGTGGCTAGGACCAAGGGGGTGGAAGGTAGGCCTAGACTAGGGACTGGAGAGAAAGAAATGACTGGTGTGAGTGGAGATGAATGGTGGGTGAATATCGATAGAAAAGATAGGTTAGAACAGCTTAAGTGTGTGAGTAAGAGGGACATGGAACCTGTTAGGTTTACTAACATTCGATGCACTGAGAGAGGAAGATGTTGGAAGTGATTTGTTTGATATGGTTGTGGCAGAAAGTGAAATAAGTGGTAGTTTGAATGAGTTACAAGGAGTTACAAGGAAAGAAGGTACCCTAGGAGACCTTACGGTCCATTCAAAGAGGGTACCTTGGGACTAGCAATCGAGCGGGCACATGGCTGCTCAATTGTTTTGCGTCCCTAAACGGCCACTTTTCAAGACTTTGTCTAGTCTTGACTTGAACTGGTCAACAGATTCACTGTTGACAACTTCCACTGGAAGTGCGTTCCACTTACCGCAGATACTGTAGGTGAAAAAGTTTCCACACAGATTGCGGTTGTAACGCTTCAGTTCAAGTTTGAAGCCGTGATTGCGCGTTCTGTTCTCACTCAGTGTGAAAATATCCCGGTAGTCAACATTGTCGAACCCTCGAAGTATTTTGAAAACTTCGATGAGCTGACCACGCAGTCTACGGGTTTCCAACGAGAACAGATCTAATTCCCTTAGTCTATCCTCATAACTTTTATGTCGGATAGAGGGAATCAGTTTGGTTGCCCTGGCTTGTACGCGTTCCAACCTTGCGATGTCCTTTCGAAACGAAGGACTCCAAAATTGTACGGCATACTCCAGGTGCGGCCGAACTAGGGAGTTGTACAGACAAAGTACTATCTCCCTGTTACGGTATCCAAACTGGCGCTTTATGTAGCCTAACATCCTTTGGGCTTTCTTCTCTGCCTCAATGCACTGTTTCGAGAACTTGAGGTCGCTAGTGACAGTAACACCCAAGTCCTTCTCAGTGTCACTCGATTCGAGAGCAGTGCCCTTAAGGATATAATGAGATTGGGGATTTCTGTGGCCGATATGCATTACTTTGCACTTGTTCACGTTGAACGGCATTTGCCACGTGTCCGACCACTCCCCAATCTTCCCAAGGTCTTCCTGCAGGCGGGCAGTATTTCCATCCTTTGCAACGTTCATACCAAGCTTGGTATCGTCGGCAAATTTGGAAATCTTGGCAACCATGTCACCGTCCATGTCGTTGACGTAGATGATGAATAGTAGTGGTCCCAGGACAGAACCTTGAGGCACTCCGCTAGTAACGGGCACCCACTCAGAAGCCTGTCCATTCACCACCACCCGTTGCCGTCTGCCACTTAGCCAGTTCTCGATCCAGCCGGCTACTTTTCCGTCTATGCCCAGCGCTCGCACTTTCCGGAGAAGGCGGCGGTGTGGTACCTTATCAAAGGCTTTCTGAAAGTCTAAGTAAACCACATCCACCGCCTTGTCCCGATCGTGCTCACTGAACACGAAGTGGAAGAATTCCACAAGGTTCGTCAGGCATGACCGTTGCCTTCGGAAGCCGTGCTGGGAACTCCTCAGTAGCAGGTTTGACTCTAAATACGACGTTATTTTCTCCACCATCATGCTTTCCATGAGTTTACCGACTATCGAAGTCAGACTGATAGGTCGGTAGTTTGACGGATGGCTGGAGGATCCTTTCTTGAAGATCGGAGTCACCTCCGCCTCACGCCAGTCTCTAGGAACGCATCCGGTCCGGATTGACATGTTAAAGATAGCGTACAGATGTCGTGATACTTCATCGCACACTTCCTTCAACACCTTGGGTAGAAACCCGTCCGGTCCAGGGGACTTATTCGTCTTTAGGTCAGCGATCTTTTTCTTTATTTCTCCTTCGGTGAAGTCCATTGCCTCCAGCTTTTCCCCCGAGTAGGAATCCGTGGGCTGGGGGATGGGACCACACTCTTTAGTAAACACTGAGGAGAAGTAGTCATTGAGAAGGTTAGCATTTTCTGCATCTGACTGAGTTAATGCACCCTCCTCGTCCACTAGGGGCCCAATCCTACGATGGATTGGTTTACGGCTATTTACATAGCCGAAGAACTCCTTGGGATTCTCCTTGCAGAGTCTCGCCACTCGGAGTTCCTCAGTACGCTTAGCCGCCCTTATGCTGGACTTCACTCTCCTGGAGAGTGAAGTCCAGCATAAGGGCGGAGGGAGGGTAATGCTAGGCCTAGGGGTACTGGGAGGATGACTGAGGTGCTTGTGATGGATGAATCTCAGATTAGATATTTAGAGAGGAAGTTAAGTGCTAGCAAATGGAAGGGAGTGAGAGTTTGTTTTCCGGGTGCTGGTGTAAATGATGTGTCTGAGAGGTATGATAGTCTGGTGTCTGGGCGTGAGAGGGATGCAGTTGTGATTACGCATGTGGGAGTAAATGATGTAAAGAAGTTGGGTTCATGTGAGTTACGAGAGAGGTACAAAAGGTCAGTTGAAAGGATGAGTGAAAGTAGAATGAAAGGCGTTGTTTCAGGTGTGCTTCCGAGATTGGATGTGGGGATGGAATGGTTGTGTAGGGGTGCGAAATGTATGAGAGAAATTCCTTTCAACTCGATAATATAAATAGCATAAAAACTTCCTATATAAAGAACGGACTAAGCCAGTTGTGTGGCTAGCGTATCGGAAACGGAATCAAGAGGTACCTCGTTTGAATCTTAAAAGTCCAAATAATAGGAAATAATCTTAAGAAAGAAAACAAAGATAAAGGACCAACTCAAGAAGAATACGGAAGCCAAGGAAAAATGGAAGGAAACGTTTGAAGGGCCAACTTAAAGAAAAAAAGGAATTCAGTCAAGAACAAGAAGAAGATTCGATAACAAGCAAGAAAAGAAAAGTCAAGTGGAAAAGCAAGATGAAGAAGAATAAATAAATAAAATTATAATAACGAAGGCCCCATCCCCCATAGTTGTCTCGTGTAATTGGACCGAATGAGTATGTGAAAGGCCTGTGTGACGAGTCGGGATTAGTGTTTGTAGATATTTGGAATCGGTTTATGGGAATAAGGCATTGTATGCATTGGATGGACTAAATCTAAGTCGGGCTGGGGTTGATATGTTGTGGCAGGAGTTAGTCAGTGTCGTTTGGTCTTTGCAGGCTGGAAATTAGTTACTGATAGTGATCAGGAAAATATAAGAGTACAGGGTGGGGCAGGGAAAGGAAAAAGATGCAGAGGAGATAGAGTGGAAGTTATACATTCTAAAAGAGGTGCTTCAGTACTGAGTTGTCTTTATACCAATGCTCGTAGTCTTAGAAATAAAAAAAGATGAGTTATTTAGTTATATTATTGATGCAGATATAGATATAATATGTGTAATAGAATCATGGGTTAATGAAAATATATTTAATGACAACGTGAGTGAATTTGAACTACAGGGTTATGATATGTATATTACTCAAAGGAGAGATAGGACTGGTGGTAGGTTGATTATTTATATCAGAAATAGCATTTCTTCAAATCTAAATAATTCTATAAAGCAACAAGAAGTTGAGTCACTGTGGATAGATATTTGGGTCAGTAAAAATAGGATAATACACTTGGGAGCCTTTTACAGACCACCCGGGAAATAAGGAGAGGGTGTGAAGTAGATACAGTTATTCTTGGTGACTTTGATTTAAATTCTGTGGACTGGGAAAATATGATAGGAAGGGATAGGGCAAGTTGTAAGTTTATATAATGCTTTGAGGATAATATTTTGACAATTTGTTAATAAGCCGACAAGTGGTGCCAATATATTAAATCTGGTTCTTTCAAATGATGATCACTTGGTTCAGGAATTGACTGTCAGGGAAGCATTGAGAAATAATGATCATCAGATGGTTCGTTTTAACGAGAATAGTAAAAGATAGAACATCAACAAACTCAACAAAAACTCCAAATTTTTATAGGGGAGATTACGAAACTTGCTAAATCAGATTAGGTGAGATATAGAATTCCATGGAAAGAATACTTATGAGATGTGGGATACTTTTAAGACTATATTAAACATAGTCCAGGAGCAGTATATTCCAATGAAGGCTATTAGGAAGAAATGTAGGAAGCCGTTGTGGTGGAATCAGGAGATAGCTAGGAAAATCTCTGAGAAGAAAAGGGCATACCAGGGATTACAGAGAGAAAGTAATTTTGACAATTTAAATCATTATAGGTCGACCAGAAATGAGCTAAATAAGGTTATTAAGAAAAGCAAGAGAGTGGCAGAAATTAATTTAGCTCAAAATAATAATAATAAGGATCCAAGAAAATTCTTTGGCTATTTTAAAATTAATAACAAATCTAACAGTGATAAAATAGGGCCTATTAGATATGAAGGGGTTTTGAAAGAATCTGATGAGGAAATAGTAGAGGTTCTTAATGACCATTTTTCATCAGTATTTACACAAGACAATCAAGAAAGATTAATTGATGATAATTCTAGGTCAAGAGAAGTAGTGTTGAATACCATTAATGTGAACAGGGAAATAATTAAAGGGCTTATATTGGAGTTAAATACTAGTAAGTCATCTGGCCCAGACAACATTCATTCTAGGTTACTCAAAGCAGGTGTAGATTACTAGTATTGTAGTAGCTCTTGAGACGATATATACTAGATCACTAGAGTTTGGAGAAATTCCTAATGATTTGAAATTAGCGAATGTAGTACCAATTTTTTAAAAGAGAAGGAAAGAGGACCCAAATAACTTTAAGCCGGTAAGCTTAACTTCTATCGTTTGTAAAATTCTTGACAAGATAGTTAAGATGGGGATTTTTGACCATCTAAAGTGTGGTGGGTTAATAAATGATGCTCAGCATGGGTTTAGAAGAGGTAGATCGTGTTTAACAAATTTACTGGATTTTCGGGGATTATGTTACTAAAAAATTAGATAAGAGAGAGAATGTTGATGTAATTTACTTAGAGTTTATCAAAGCTTTTGATAAGGTTCCACATAGGAGACTAGTTCACAAATTAAAAATGCATGGGATATGTAGTAAAGTTTTGAATTAGATAACTGAATGGCTGAAAGACAGGACACAAAGAGTTGTGCTGAATGGAGTGAGGTCACAGTGGAGGAAAGTTATCAGTGGCGTATCTCAGGGATCCGTTATAGGCCCTTTATTATTCATAGTTTATATAAATGATCTTGGGGAGGCTGTAAATAGCAAAGTGTCAATTTTTGCTGATGACACTAAATTGGCAGCAGCAGTCAAAGAAGTTGAGGGTAACTTTAAAGTGCAGAGTTACTTAAATAAGTTATTAGCTTGGTCTCACAAATGGCAGATGACTTTTAACATAAGAAAATGTAAAGTTCTTAACATGGGAAGGGATAATAGGGAATTTAGCTATGAAATGAATGGGTATTGGCTGAATTCAGTTGAGGGTGTGAAGGACTTAGGCGTAGTAGAGGATAGGTCACTGAAGTTTTCAAAGCAGTGTATTGATGCAAAACATAGAGCAAATAGGGTGCTAGGATACATTAACAGGAATGTTAACTACAAGAGTTAAGAGGTTATCCCTAAACTCTACAACTCGTATGTTAGGCCACATTTAGAGTACTGTATACAAGCATGGTCTCGAATTTTAAATATGACATCAACTTGCTAGAGTCATTACAGAGGAGGGCAACAAAAATAATACCTTCCCTGAAGCACCTTGGATATAACGATAGACTGAGCGTACTAAATATGTTCTCATTTAAGATAAGATGTGTGAGGGGAGATATGATTGAGCTTTTTAAGATCTGTTCTGGGATGGATAAGTTTGATTTTCACAAGTTATTTGAGTTGGAATGTAGTAATATGACTACGGGGTCACCACTTTAAAATTAAAAACACAGAGGTGCAGGTTGGATGTTATAAAATATTTTTTTCACTAATAGAGTGGGAGATTACTGTAATAGTCTGCCATCTAAGACAGTAGACAGTCCAAACTTAAATGTTTTCAAACGCATGATTATAAGGGAAGGGAGGGTTAACTTTGGAGGGGGGAGGGGGTATTCTTGACTCATTCCTGTGGATGCAGTTTTTTATTGTTGTATATTATGATTGATTTGTATTTTGACAAGTCTTGGTGATGATGCTTTTTGTTTTTGACACATTCCTGTGAATGGTACTAATTGTATATTGTAGATGTATGATCTGACACAATCCTATGGATTGTTTAAATTGTATATTGTAGATGCATGATCTGACACACTCCTATGGATGCATTTTGTGGGTGGGTTTTGACAGATGCGGATGACCTTTGATAAGCCCTTGTGGTTTTGTCATCCGTGAAATTATGTTGTTATGTTAGTTTTATGATCTAGGCCAATTTCCCCACTTAACTTTCTGGGTAAGGTCCTGGAAAAGATCTTAAATCATAGGCTGGTCGAATACACGGAAGAAAACCGAAAGTACAATGACCATCAATTCGGCTTCCGAAAGGAAAGGGACTCTACCTCAGGAATAGCCATACTAACCAAAAAGATTGCACAGGCCTAGAACAGAAAAAGGATACGTGGACGTGGTCCTCCGTGATTTCGACAAGGCCTTCGATAAGGTCTCGGTTGAAGGGCTTAAATATAAGCTCCTCCAGCTCGATCTCGGCATCAAGATGGAGAGAATGTTGGCTGACTATGTTACCAATAGGAAGCCTACGTCTCCATCGAGGACCACGCGGGACTGACTTTCCATCTACAGACGGGGTTCCCAAAGGGGGGGGGGTCTGAGCCCCATCCTATACGCGATCTTCACGGCTGACCTTCCGCCCCCTATAACACGAAGATGTCTAAATATTCAATACGCGGACTACATCAGTCAGATTATTCCATCGCGATCCACTAATCCAAGCTGGCAGGCACGAAGTACGGAAAGGGAAATAAAGAATATTAATGACTATAAAAACAAATGTAAAATTAAAACTAACATTCACAAATTTAAAATAATACTATTATCTACTGTAGACTTAAGAAAAAAACAAATATCTATTGACGGCACTAACTACAGTTACGCGACGGAAGGAAGTGTACTAGGGTTACATATTGGCACAAGAGGCTACCACGCTCAAGCGAAGGCAAGGATAGCTAAAGCCAGATGTAGCCTAAGGCTAATGCACACCCTAGGCAGAATGAATAAAAAAACGACTGAGAACACTGTACAAAGCCTTTGTTGAATCGGTCCTAGTATACCCCCCGATCCCTTTGCTCACTATCCTGAAGTCAAATAAGAAGAAACTTCAGAGAATCTAAAATAAAGCAATCTACTTAATAACAAAAACTAGAATAGAAGAAAGAAAGCGCATCAAATACTTAATCGAAATAGTAGATATTGACCGAATTAACCTGACCCTGAAGAACAGGGCGAAGAAAATATGGCAGAAAATTGAACGAAAACATCCGCAGATATTTAGAGATTTGAGGATTCAAAATGAAAACTCAACTAAGAGGTTCCCATGCAGTAGGATCCACCTATTCAAAATTATGTCATCGATATAGCGCGCGTAGATGGGAGGCCTGGGCGCTATATTGCTTTTGAAAATCTTGTTCTCAACTGAGCCCAGGCAAAAATTGGCAAAGAGAACGCTAAGGGGTGACCCCATCGCGATGTCATCGATTTGCACGTACATTTTCCCATCGTGACCGTAGAAGGGGCTTCTTTTGTGCATGCTTGGAGGAGCTGTCGGGAATGGTGAGAGGTATGGAGCCTTCAGTATGGTAAATGGCATTGATAATCAATGCCATTTACCATATATATATATATATATATATATATATATATATATATATATATATATATATATATATATATATATATATATATATATATATATATATATATATATATATATATATATATATATATATATATATATATATATATATAATTTAGGGTGGTCCTTAAATTTTTTTTATTGATAAACTGTGCTCCCATAAGCCTAAAATGTTCCTTTGGGTACCAAATAATGTATTACAAAATGAGAGAAAATTTGAGAAATATTTATAGGTTGCACATTGACACTGAATTTTCTACATTTTACACATTTTTTACAAAGTCGGCATTTTTCTTTCAGAATCATCTAGCTACTTTGATACAGACCTATTTCTGTTTATTTGCAGTCCCAATAAACCCGAAAAGAAACTTGAGGGTCTGTGCAGACCTTACTTACCCTATCAATATTTACCATTGGTAACACTGGTACTCAGTAGTGGTAGTTGATGGCAATGATGCCGAGGATTCATTACATTTTACCGTAAGTACTCCTCTCACATCTCAGTGTGTGCTGTGTACTGTGTGAGGTAGGATGTGTGTTGTTCTGACCTCTCTCTACCTCTGAGTAAATCAGCTACTTGCTTCTTGGACTCTAAGAATTGACTCTTATTAGCATCATATAAGATATTAGTTTAGTGTGTTCTTTACTTTGAAAGTCTCCTCGTGGCACCAAAAAGAAGTAACATATATATTGTTAGTGTTAGAGAAGAGCTCACTGGATCCAAGCTTCCATCAAAGGGAGAAGTGCTGAGCAACTTCCTCCAATACTATCACTAGCTATTGGCTCTAGTGCAGATGTAGTAGTGAACAAAGTGACAGAGTTTGGGCAAAAGGCACGCATCCCAATCATAAGAAAAGACCATTCTATTGATAAAGTTCAGAAATTATATGCAAAATATCAGCAGTTGAAAAAGGGAAGGAAACGTAGATCACCTTGCCAAGTACAGAAAGGAAAGAGTTTTGAGAACAGTTTAAAAGATTTGTTTGATATTGCTACTGCAGATGCCTTAGCAACCATAAAAAATACAGAAGACAGAAGTTTTCTTATTGCTCAAAGAGAACCAGGCAGGAGAGGAACTTTAGGTTTAATTGATGTTTCTTTAGCTATCAAAGAAAAAAGAGCAGCGAAACGAGAGAAACTAAAAGAAGAAAGGAAGCTGAGATCTGATCGGGCAGCAGCAACTACTTTTCAGACTGTTAAGTTGGAGTCATCCAGTACAGGAAGTAGCAGTAAAGAAATGTGTAGTGATTTTGAGTATACAGTAGCCACTGTTGGGCCTTCTAGCAATGAAAAAGACTCAAAGGCTATTGGTGAAGCTACCACTGGACCTTCTAAACGTAAAAGGACAACAAAGAATATTATAACGCCATCCCTCGCTGTAGCTCTGGATAGGGCGAAAGTATCAGACTGCATGGCAACTTCATTACTCGTTGAGGCTTCTAAAACTTTTGGGCAGAATATTGAAAATTTTATTATTAATCGTTCTTCCATCTGGCGTCAGAGGCAGTTAGAAAAGAAAAACCTCGCTTTAAAATTAAAAGTTGAATTTCCTAGTGACATGCCACTGAGTGTACATTGGGATGGCAAGCTAATGCAAGACTGGATATCTCATAAACATGTTGATCGCTTTCCCATCCTTGTTTGAGACCCCAGCCGGTTACGTCGCCATCTGAGAGAGGGAAGCAGACGTGGAAACCCTGACAAAGGAAATGGGGCAAAGTGTGCTAAAGGAGATAATTCTCTAGCCAAACACACCACTTCAGATCCAGGCACATCGTAGCGTGATCTGCAGACAGCTAGATCCCTGGATAGGGCAGAACACGAGGGAAGAAATAGCTGAGGAAATAAGCCGAAACCAGCAATGGACCAAAGTCGTGGAGGTGGTGAAGTTCCGTAACAAACGGGCAACACCGAATACCAACACGTGTTCAAGGTCATTTTCACCGAGAGACAAATGGCCCAAAAGGCAAAAAAAAAGGGGCTGCTACTTTTCAACGCGAAAGTCAGCAGAGAACAGATTGAGAGGGAGGAATTTACCTCCATTCAAGTATGTTCCCGCTGCTTCAAAATGGAGCACCACACGACTAAGGATTGTAAAGAACGGGAAATGACCTGTTCGAAGTGCAGCGGGAAAGGACACGGGTGAAGAGAGTGTATCGCACAGAGCGAGAAATGCCCCAAATGCGGGATGAACCACGGGGATATAGCCATGTCCTGCCCGGGAAAGAAGGAAATAATAAAAAGGAAGAACAGCGAGAAGAAAACCGAAGAGGGGAGGAGGGAAAACACCCCCTAAGAGACGAGGAGGGCAAACACGTCCTACGCCTAGGCAACAAAAGCGGTCCCTGCCAGAATCCCAGAGCTACAGCAGAAAACCTATCTCAAGCTCGAAAATGAAAACTCCACAAGGATTCTCACGTGCATACTTTTTGCACGTGATGAATCTTACGCAACCGGAGACATCCTCAAAGACTCTGAACCTTATATTAAAGAAAAACGGCATATCGGAGATGTGGTTCCCGGACGACCCCCATCGAGAGACCTGCAACTGCAGTTCCTGCCCAAGAACTCATCAGAGGCACCGGCTATTCTATTTCCAACGGATGAGAAACCAACAAACGCTGTGACAGTACCGGAAGCCAAGCCAGGACTCAAGAAGTCCGTCAGGAAGGACCCAAGGGTGGAGGCACGAAGGCACCTCAAAAAGTAAGAGAAAAAAGCGGCAAACAAAATCAAACAAGCAGAAGGAAATCTCACCTGCTCATCATCCTCAGAATCTGATGCTGAGGAAGTCAAATCCAAGGTACATAAGAGCCCAGCAAGAACAAGAAGTAGGGCAAGGACCGTGGTAGGCATTTATGAATACGATGGAGAGGAGATCGACCTCAAGCTCTACCCGACGAAACCTGGAACCATTCCCAGAAACATCCTCCACTTCTGAGATCTACCATGTTATCCGAGAAAACAGGTATAAATGGAGCTACTCAGTATCAGTACAAGAATCAGTAGTTTAACAAACCATCCACGAAAACAAAATTAAACTATACAAGAACTCCTGCTTCATTCTCAGTGATGCAGAATACAAAAAGATCTGGAACTGAAAAACACGCGACAGTTAACAAAACAACCCAACATATAAACACACTCAAGCAGAACAGATAAAAATGGAGAACACAAACAATGCATAAACAATACCTACCTTGAATGTGGACAGATGGAAAGCAAAATCCATTGCTTATGGAAAATCCGTACAGTGGACCCGGACATCATCCTCATTTCAGAACATGGTATTAACACGGACACGATAAAAATACACAATTACACAGTAATACAGAAAAATCACACACAGGAACGATTTGATGGTGCAGCCATCGCAATCAGGAAAAACATTAAATTCAAAACGCTACCTGAATTAGACGAATCTTCTTTCGTGGCTGTCGAAATCTCAACCCTCGTTGTAGGCCTAACAGTGACGGCCGCCAATACCTGCCGCTCAACAACTTCCTCACCCTCTTCGGGCACGACTCTCGTTGCTAGGAGGCGACGCAAGGGGAAGTAACTTGGAGCTATTGTTCGAAAGAAATAAGCTCCAGAGGGTCGGGCCAGATTTCCCAACGTAACTAACCCATCGTTCGGCGACAAAACCGGACATTGTGTTAGCAAGTTTGTAATTCCCCTTCAACATCAGCAACGAACCAGGGCCCCTGGTTCCGAGCGATCACATCCCCATCATCACCAATATATCGCTTGCCCGTTCTACTTAGGAAATGTTATGCAAAAGCTAACCGGGAGAAATATAGAGAGATGCTCAGTAACTACCAGCCAGCTGGTCTGAGCGACGCAAATCTCGAAGAAGTCGATGAGGAGATAGATAAGATCACCAATCTCCTCACGAGAGCAGACGAGAGATGCGTCCCCAGAATCTCTTACAAATTGATTCCACAACCTAGGTGGACGGATGATATGAGGAATATCGCCAGGGAGAACACAGGAAAATCTATGAAGAAATCGGCATAACAGGCCCAAACAGGGAAAGGACAGACAGAATGAGGCAGCTAAGTGAGGAACTTAAAAATATCATCATTGCAAAGCAAAGAGAAATTTAGGACGATACCGTGGTCAGACTGGATAGGGAAAGCAATCCCGCAGTTTTTTTTGGAATAACATTCGAAAACTTAGGAGATTCTCTCCTAGGCCCGGAGCACGAATCAAGGAAGGCGATAATTTGCATAGAGGATCTGGAATCTCTCGAAAAGATATATTTGCCATACCACCCGATGTTCATCCGGGCTAAGCTTATCTACCCTGCAGTAGTGACTCAAACGGCCAGCAGGACCTCTATAAGGAGGCTCCAGCGAGTGCATTAACAAATGTAGAAAGAATGAACATCTTCGGCAAAGGGATCTGCACCGCAGGCAACCTCTTGAGTCCATTAATAAAGTAACTCAAAAAATAGGCAAACAGGTCTGGTCGACATTAACTAACGACATCATCCCGGAACTAAGATCAGCAGGGAAAAATATCAGGATCCCTGCAAGATTGCATGAGAAAGTGTGCCGAAATCGATACTTCCCAAGCACAAAACTCTGCGCTGAAGAGAACACAGAACCATTATTCACATAAGACACTCATACACACGGTACCATAATAACACAACAAAGTGAGACAACACTTCTGATATACATTAAAGTAAGAAATAGAAGCAACACGAGGGAAACTGCTGAATTCGACCTCCTATAAAGGCTTGAAAGATCAGAAGTCCACACAGAATTATTAAACAGACCAAAGAGACATACACAAATATGAAGAACACACGAATACAAAGAAGATCATACATAATACAAGATAACATAAAAAACACTAAATACAAACAACATAAAGGAAAAATTAAAAAAAACCAATTAAGTAAATGCTTGCGATGCCCTCTGAACCCGGACAAAACCTTTCCAACTTTAAACAACTATCTTTTACTACTATCCATATTTTTCCACTATTGAGTACATCAATTTCATCCTTCGCTGCTCACGACCAGCAATGAGCTACCCCACCGGTAAAGGAGGCAAAACCAAAGAAAACAAAATCAATGTAGCCTAAACAATAACGAAGACTTCCGTCTAAAGATTCCTTAAGAAAGGCGAAAACTCACAGCCAAAACTCAAATTAGTTGTAAAAATAAAACATATAATGGATCTTCCTCAACGGATCTTTAATATCCAAACAGATACAAAAAACTGCATTCGCCAGTTGGAAGGTTCCAAAATAAAATTGATAAAATCAAAATACAACCTGGTCTTTAACAATATATATATATATATATATATATATATATATATATATATATATATATATATATATATATATATATATATATATATATATATATATATATATATATATATATATATATATATATATATATATATATATATATATATATATATTAGGGTGGTCCTTATATATAGGGTGAAAATTTCGACATGTATTTTTATTTTCTCCCAACCATCAGTTTTGTTCCTTTTCTCATTAATATCATTGCTGCAAAATCTTATTTGGATCAAGTGATATTTAGAGGTTGCACATCAATCATAAAGTTATACCAAATTATCAATATTTTCTGTTGTAATCGATCAATCATGATCTATTAGTTATATCTTTTAAACCATTTACAAATTCTATAATCATATGTTTTACGTTTCAATAATTATTATGAGAGTTTTAGCCACAGGTAATGAAGTAATTTCAATATTTGACAGTAAAGTTTTTCCTCTTGTCAAATTAATTAAAATTATGTATATTAACTGTTTTATTATCTGTGTTACCAGGGTACGGGAGGTGCACCCAACTCTCATGTACTCCCACCAACCTCTTTCCCCAACCTCCACCCTTCAGAAAAAGGTTATGATGTGATTTATTTAATTTACTATTGTCCCAGCAATGTAGATTTACGGCTATCTGGAAACTGTTTACGATGTTTTACAACAACCTGGAGGAGGAATTGTAGTTGTTCCTCATCTTTGGTTAGTATCTGTTGTACTTTGGATAAGGGCCACACCTTGCTCTGCATTGTCATTAGTTACTTTAATTCCTTGAACTATGCTCTTTGCTCTTTTATAGTCATCTATAATGCTCCACTGGATAGTTGGAAGATTCATTTTATTGAAGAATGACATAGTTCCTTTTGTTGCGAAATCTTTTAATCCATAGTTCTTGAATGTCTCAAGTCTGATTTATGCTTTTGGGGATGTTTTTTCAATTGCAGACCTCTCATTCATAGCTTTTACTATTGAAATTTTTGTAGTGGATGGAACAAGAATATCGAACAGGCTCATTGCAACAAGTTCTTCTGAAAAATATCATAAGTGTGAGCTAAACTTCTCCAGTGTGGCCTTTGAGATTTCTTCGTCAATATTTCAGTAATCATGCAGGGCTTTTTGAAGCTCTAAGTTTTTTCGGGCAGCTGACAATGGAATTGAAGCCTCGATCAAATACTTGACAAAAACAGTCGATACCAAAACAGACCTCTTACGCAAGCTCTGTTCCTCTTTTTGAGTTAGCTTGAATTGCCCCCTAAACATCCATATTTTCAGTGAGTATATTTCCTTTGACATCCACCTTGCATGATGCATTGCTCCAAGACGATTAAAATTAACTCTTCTTGGTGGAGTGCCACCAAGGAAAATCAAAGAAAGCTTTAGCAAGTCCCTATAGTCATCTCTCAGATCTTTCATTTCTTCCATTGACTTTTCTGCCCACAAAATCACGTCAGATTTAGAATTTTGAATTTTTAGGGCAACATCTTCATGATCAGCACCAGATTCAAATTTATCTTTATCAACTGTGTCCCATTTTGCCTGAAAACGTTTAAACAGCATCTCATCTGGACCTCTTGTTGATTCAGTCAGTATTGTAAATGCAGCTTTGGCTACCAATTCCAACACATGATTTCTGCAGGCAAAGTACAGGAGGTACTTTTCTAACATTTTTTCTATATGCGTACATGCGCCATTAATAAACCTGTGTTGAATGCTGTTGAATCAAATACCCTGTGTGGGAGAATTCCACGTGGAATTTCTTATCCAGCACGGAAGTGACGTCCATGCGTTAAAGAAAATTCTAGAATTTGGTTATGCTTAAATTGGTAAGCCTCCCCCTCCCCCAATCCACAAGCGGTAGCCTTGAACCGCGTCCACCCCGGACCACCTTTTCGCTGGTTAGAATCGCCTGGGCGTGAAGGTTTGAGGCCATTCGAGAGTAGCGCTGGCCAAACACCCCATGTTTCCCCCACCCTTGCGTGGGGGAGCCTCGGATATATAGGGCTCGTCTTCCAGTTGGGGGATACAGAGTTGAGGAGTCCCGTCAGGATCCAAGAAGCATTTGCCCTAGTTCCAAGTCAGGTGCTTAACAACGAAGCAAAGTGACGGCTGAACTTTTTGTGTCGTTGTAATTAGCCCAGCCAGTGAGGTATTTCCATTTGACGATCGCCACCGAGCGATTTTTCCGACTCCACTCATCAACTCCTGTAGAAGCCCTCATGGCTCCATCCTCGTCTTCGGGTGGCCGAAATACTCTCCCCTGGACCGGACGTTACTGCCCCCCCCCCCTTGGAGAACCGTCATTGCGTCAACTCCCCGCTCAGAAGCTCCGAGTGCCCTCGCCCTCACGTTTATTGCCTGCAGAAGACATCCGTGAAACCTTACCCTAACGTCTCACCCTGAATCCTCCGTAAGCCAACCCCTCCCCCCTTCAGCAACCCATTTGAGTTAATCCTCCCCATTAGAATAGTCTCCTTCTGTAACGCATTAATTTCTAACTTCAGAGTCTGATGCATAACTTTGCAATTCCCCTCTTATTTACGAATTTAATTTTGCACATTGATTCTCTTATTTTATGTAAATAAAATTATATTTTTGTAATGCCTCTTCAAATAACCTTGAGCTGTGCCATTGCCCAAATTTTACCTGACCTCGTTTTGCACTCTATTCTCGCTGCTCCGCGCGTCGAAACTCGTGGCTTTCCGCCCCTTTGTCGGTTCGCTTTTAAGTTATTAGTCCCTTTCCCATAGATATAATATGGTATTGATATAATATAATGTCACACCACGACACCCTGGAAACTACTTTATCAACCAGATTCCAGTCTTTTAATGCATCCACAACTTCCTTTGCTTGTTCTTTTCCAGTGCCATTTGGGATGTTTTGAACTCTGAGGAGTTGGCTCACTCCATTGCCTGAAACAAGGATGGGAAAGCGATCAACATGTTTATGAGATATCCAGTCTTGCATTAGCTTGCCATCCCAATGTACACTCAGTGGCATGTCACTAGGAAATTCAACTTTTAATTTTAAAGCGAGGTTTTTCTTTTCTAACTGCCTCTGACGCCAGATGGAAGAACGATTAATAATAAAATTTTCAATATTCTGCCCAAAAGTTTTAGAAGCCTCAACGAGTAATGAAGTTGCCATGCAGTCTGATACTTTCGCCCTATCCAGAGCTACAGCGAGGGATGGCGTTATAATATTCTTTGTTGTCCTTTTACGTTTAGAAGGTCCAGTGGTAGCTTCACCAATAGCCTTTGAGTCTTTTTCATTGCTAGAAGGCCCAACAGTGGCTACTGTATACTCAAAATCACTACACATTTCTTTACTGCTACTTCCTGTACTGGATGACTCCAACTTAACAGTCTGAAAAGTAGTTGCTGCTGCCCGATCAGATCTCAGCTTCCTTTCTTCTTTTAGTTTCTCTCGTTTCGCTGCTCTTTTTTCTTTGATAGCTAAAGAAACATCAATTAAACCTAAAGTTCCTCTCCTGCCTGGTTCTCTTTGAGCAATAAGAAAACTTCTGTCTTCTGTATTTTTTATGGTTGCTAAGGCATCTGCAGTAGCAATATCAAACAAATCTTTTAAACTGTTCTCAAAACTCTTTCCTTTCTGTACTTGGCAAGGTGATCTACGTTTCCTTCCCTTTTTCAACTGCTGATATTTTGCATATAATTTCTGAACTTTATCAATAGAATGGTCTTTTCTTATGATTGGGATGCGTGCCTTTTGCCCAAACTCTGTCACTTTGTTCACTACTACATCTGCACTAGAGCCAATAGCTAGTGATAGTATTGGAGGAAGTTGCTCAGCACTTCTCCCTTTGATGGAAGCTTGGATCCAGTGAGCTCTTCTCTAACACTAACAATATATATGTTACTTCTTTTTGGTGCCACGAGGAGACTTTCAAAGTAAAGAACACACTAAACTAATATCTTATATGATGCTAATAAGAGTCAATTCTTAGAGTCCAAGAAGCAAGTAGCTGATTTACTCAGAGGTAGAGAGAGGTCAGAACAACACACATCCTACCTCACACAGTACACAGCACACACTGAGATGTGAGAGGAGTACTTACGGTAAAATGTAATGAATCCTCGGCATCATTGCCATCAACTACCACTACTGAGTACCAGTGTTACCAATGGTAAATATTGATAGGGTAAGTAAGGTCTGCACAGACCCTCAAGTTTCTTTTCGGGTTTATTGGGACTGCAAATAAACAGAAATAGGTCTGTATCAAAGTAGCTAGATGATTCTGAAAGAAAAATGCCGACTTTGTAAAAAATGTGTAAAATGTAGAAAATTCAGTGTCAATGTGCAACCTATAAATATTTCTCAAATTTTCTCTCATTTTGTAATACATTATTTGGTACCCAAAGGAACATTTTAGGCTTATGGGAGCACAGTTTATCAATAAAAAAAATTTAAGGACCACCCTAAATTATATATATATATATATATATATATATATATATATATATATATATATATATATATATATATATATATATATATATATATATATATATATATATATATATATATATATATATATATATATATATATATATATATATATATATATATATATATATGGTAAATGGCATTGATTATCAATGCCATTTACCATACTGAAGGCTCCATACCTCTCACCATTCCCGACAGCTCCTCCAAGCATGCACAAAAGAAGCCCCTTCTACGGTCACGATGGGAAAATGTACGTGCAAATCGATGACATCGCGATGGGGTCACCCCTTAGCGTTCTCTTTGCCAATTTTTGCCTGGGCTCAGTTGAGAACAAGATTTTCAAAAGCAATATAGCGCCCAGGCCTCCCATCTACGCGCACTATATCGATGACATAATTTTGAATAGGTGGATCCTACTGCATGGGAACCTCTTAGTTGAGTTTTCATTTTGAATCCTCAAATCTCTAAATATCTGCGGATGTTTTCGTTCAATTTTCTGCCATATTTTCTTCGCCCTGTTCTTCAGGGTCAGGTTAATTCGGTCAATATCTACTATTTCGATTAAGTATTTGATGCGCTTTCTTTCTTCTATTCTAGTTTTTGTTATTAAGTAGATTGCTTTATTTTAGATTCTCTGAAGTTTCTTCTTATTTGACTTCAGGATAGTGAGCAAAGGGATCGGGGGGTATACTAGGACCGATTCAACAAAGGCTTTGTACAGTGTTCTCAGTCGTTTTTTTATTCATTCTGCCTAGGGTGTGCATTAGCCTTAGGCTACATCTGGCTTTAGCTATCCTTGCCTTCGCTTGAGCGTGGTAGCCTCTTGTGCCAATATGTAACCCTAGTACACTTCCTTCCGTCGCGTAACTGTAGTTAGTGCCGTCAATAGATATTTGTTTTTTTCTTAAGTCTACAGTAGATAATAGTATTATTTTAAATTTGTGAATGGTAGTTTTAATTTTACATTTGTTTTTATAGTCATTAATATTCTTTATTTCCCTTTCCGTACTTCGTGCCTGCCAGCTTGGATTAGTGGATCGCGATGGAATAATCTGACTGATGTAGTCCGCGTATTGAATATTTAGACATCTTCGTGTTATAGGGGGCGGAAGGTCAGCCGTGAAGATCGCGTATAGGATGGGGCTCAGACCCCCCCCCCTTTGGGAACCCCGTCTGTAGATGGAAAGTCAGTCCCGCGTGGTCCTCGATGGAGACGTAGGCTTCCTATTGGTAACATAGTCAGCCAACATTCTCTCCATCTTGATGCCGAGATCGAGCTGGAGGAGCTTATATTTAAGCCCTTCAACCGAGACCTTATCGAAGGCCTTGTCGAAATCACGGAGGACCACGTCCACGTATCCTTTTTCTGTTCTAGGCCTGTGCAATCTTTTTGGTTAGTATGGCTATTCCTGAGGTAGAGTCCCTTTCCTTTCGGAAGCCGAATTGATGATCATTGTACTTTCGGTTTTCTTCCGTGTATTCGACCAGCCTATGATTTAAGATCTTTTCCAGGACCTTACCCAGAAAGTTAAGTGGGGAAATTGGCCTAGATCATAAAACTAACATAACAACATAATTTCACGGATGACAAAACCACAAGGGCTTATCAAAGGTCATCCGCATCTGTCAAAACCCACCCACAAAATGCATCCATAGGAGTGTGTCAGATCATGCATCTACAATATACAATTTAAACAATCCATAGGATTGTGTCAGATCATACATCTACAATATACAATTAGTACCATTCACAGGAATGTGTCAAAAACAAAAAGCATCATCACCAAGACTTGTCAAAATACAAATCAATCATAATATACAACAATAAAAAACTGCATCCACAGGAATGAGTCAAGAATACCCCCTCCCCCCTCCAAAGTTAACCCTCCCTTCCCTTATAATCATGCGTTTGAAAACATTTAAGTTTGGACTGTCTACTGTCTTAGATGGCAGACTATTACAGTAATCTCCCACTCTATTAGTGAAAAAAATATTTTATAACATCCAACCTGCACCTCTGTGTTTTTAATTTTAAAGTGGTGACCCCGTAGTCATATTACTACATTCCAACTCAAATAACTTGTGAAAATCAAACTTATCCATCCCAGAACAGATCTTAAAAAGCTCAATCATATCTCCCCTCACACATCTTATCTTAAATGAGAACATATTTAGTACGCTCAGTCTATCGTTATATCCAAGGTGCTTCAGGGAAGGTATTATTTTTGTTGCCCTCCTCTGTAATGACTCTAGCAAGTTGATGTCATATTTAAAATTCGAGACCATGCTTGTATACAGTACTCTAAATGTGGCCTAACATACGAGTTGTAGAGTTTAGGGATAACCTCTTAACTCTTGTAGTTAACATTCCTGTTAATGTATCCTAGCACCCTATTTGCTCTATGTTTTGCATCAATACACTGCTTTGAAAACTTCAGTGACCTATCCTCTACTACGCCTAAGTCCTTCACACCCTCAACTGAATTCAGCCAATACCCATTCATTTCATAGCTAAATTCCCTATTATCCCTTCCCATGTTAAGAACTTTACATTTTCTTATGTTAAAAGTCATCTGCCATTTGTGAGACCAAGCTAATAACTTATTTAAGTAACTCTGCACTTTAAAGTTACCCTCAACTTCTTTGACTGCTGCTGCCAATTTAGTGTCATCAGCAAAAATTGACACTTTGCTATTTACAGCCTCCCCAAGATCATTTATATAAACTATGAATAATAAAGGGCCTATAACGGATCCCTGAGATACGCCACTGATAACTTTCCTCCACTGTGACCTCACTCCATTCAGCACAACTCTTTGTGTCCTGTCTTTCAGCCATTCAGTTATCTAATTCAAAACTTTACTACATATCCCATGCATTTTTAATTTGTGAACTAGTCTCCTATGTGGAACCTTATCAAAAGCTTTGATAACATTTCCTAAGTAGAACAGGCAAGCGATATATTGGTGATGATGGGGATGTGATCGCTCGGAACCAGGGGCCCTGGTTCGTTGCTGATGTTGAAGGGGAATTACAAACTTGCTAACACAATGTCCGGTTTTGTCGCCGAACGATGGGTTAGTTACGTTGGGAAATCTGGCCCGACCCTCTGGAGCTTATTTCTTTCGAACAATAGCTCCAAGTTACTTCCCCTTGCGTCGCCTCCTAGCAACGAGAGTCGTGCCCGAAGAGGGTGAGGAAGTTGTTGAGCGGCAGGTATTGGCGGCCGTCACTGTTAGGCCTACAACGAGGGTTGAGATTTCGACAGCCACGAAAGAAGATTCGTCTAATTCAGGTAGCGTTTTGAATTTAATGTTTTTCCTGATTGCGATGGCTGCACCATCAAATCGTTCCTGTGTGTGATTTTTCTGTATTACTGTGTAATTGTGTATTTTTATCGTGTCCGTGTTAATACCATGTTCTGAAATGAGGATGATGTCCGGGTCCACTGTACGGATTTTCCATAAGCAATGGATTTTGCTTTCCATCTGTCCACATTCAAGGTAGGTATTGTTTATGCATTGTTTGTGTTCTCCATTTTTATCTGTTCTGCTTGAGTGTGTTTATATGTTGGGTTGTTTTGTTAACTGTCGCGTGTTTTTCAGTTCCAGATCTTTTTGTATTCTGCATCACTGAGAATGAAGCAGGAGTTCTTGTATAGTTTAATTTTGTTTTCGTGGATGGTTTGTTAAACTACTGATTCTTGTACTGATACTGAGTAGCTCCATTTATACCTGTTTTCTCGGATAACATGGTAGATCTCAGAAGTGGAGGATGTTTCTGGGAATGGTTCCAGGTTTCGTCGGGTAGAGCTTGAGGTCGATCTCCTCTCCATCGTATTCATAAATGCCTACCACGGTCCTTGCCCTACTTCTTGTTCTTGCTGGGCTCTTATGTACCTTGGATTTGACTTCCTCAGCATCAGATTCTGAGGATGATGAGCAGGTGAGATTTCCTTCTGCTTGTTTGATTTTGTTTGCCGCTTTTTTCTCTTACTTTTTGAGGTGCCTTCGTGCCTCCACCCTTGGGTCCTTCCTGACGGACTTCTTGGGTCCTGGCTTGGCTTCCGGTACTGTCACAGCGTTTGTTGGTTTCTCATCCGTTGGAAATAGAATAGCCGGTGCCTCTGATGAGTTCTTGGGCAGGAACTGCAGTTGCAGGTCTCTCGATGGGGGTCGTCCGGGAACCACATCTCCGATATGCCGTTTTTCTTTAATATAAGGTTCAGAGTCTTTGAGGATGTCTCCGGTTGCGTAAGATTCATCACGTGCAAAAAGTATGCACGTGAGAATCCTTGTGGAGTTTTCATTTTCGAGCTTGAGATAGGTTTTCTGCTGTAGCTCTGGGATTCTGGCAGGGACCGCTTTTGTTGCCTAGGCGTAGGACGTGTTTGCCCTCCTCGTCTCTTAGGGGGTGTTTTCCCTCCTCCCCTCTTCGGTTTTCTTCTCGCTGTTCTTCCTTTTTATTATTTCCTTCTTTCCCGGGCAGGACATGGCTATAGCCCCGTGGTTCATCCCGCATTTGGGGCATTTCTCGCTCTGTGCGATACACTCTCTTCACCCGTGTCCTTTCCCGCTGCACTTCGAACAGGTCATTTCCCGTTCTTTACAATCCTTAGTCGTGTGGTGCTCCATTTTGAAGCAGCGGGAACATACTTGAATGGAGGTAAATTCCTCCCTCTCAATCTGTTCTCTGCTGACTTTCGCGTTGAAAAGTAGCAGCCCCTTTTTTTTTTGCCTTTTGGGCCATTTGTCTCTCGGTGAAAATGACCTTGAACACGTGTTGGTATTCGGTGTTGCCCGTTTGTTACGGAACTTCACCACCTCCACGACTTTGGTCCATTGCTGGTTTCGGCTTATTTCCTCAGCTATTTCTTCCCTCGTGTTCTGCCCTATCCAGGGATCTAGCTGTCTGCAGATCACGCTACGATGTGCCTGGATCTGAAGTGGTGTGTTTGGCTAGAGAATTATCTCCTTTAGCACACTTTGCCCCATTTCCTTTGTCAGGGTTTCCACGTCTGCTTCCCTCTCTCAGATGGCGACGTAACCGGCTGGGGTCTCAATTAGCCTAAGGATAGCCACTTTCAGCTTACCAAAGACCGTCTCAAAGACCTTGCCTTGGTCCGGCTTTTGCTTTTCACCTATGGTCCTCAGGGGGACTCGTGTGGCAGGGCTGGAATCATCTTTTCTGTTTGTAGCCCCGCTGGCGCGGGAGGGGGTACAGATCTTGCCTTCTGCAAAAAAACTTGGTTTTGGCCTTGGGACAATTACACGGACTCTATAGTTGGTGTGTATGTATTAATTTAACTTTTCCTTTATGTTTACGTTTATTATTTACCTTGGGGGTGAAGGTACCCCCCTCATTTATTTTCTGCCTAGATGGAAAAGTGAATTGCCTTTTGGATGAATGATAGATGGATGAGAGAAATCTGGGGGGGAGGGAGATCCTCTCAGGGGTATGATTGTATGCGGATTTATTGACAACGCTTCTCCCCTCCAGGTGTTTTAATCGCGACCGCATCCCAACATACCATAGGGACGGTTGTATGTCCCTCTATGGTCCTGGAAAGGGCTCCCGCTGTGGTGAGTAGCGGAGGTAGCAGTTCGTCCCTTTTCCAGAATAGTTTCTGGCATTGTTATCGGCTGTTGGCTATTTCTCAAACCAGCATCCTTCAATGCCCCCAATCATGCTAGGTCAAATGCTCGGCATAGTTGGGACGAAACATGAATGGCAGTCCTCCTCTCCAGCCGGCAGCAGTTCACTTGGGGCGGTGGGCCGGGAACTTAAGCAGTCATCTGCCTAAGTGGGGCCGATAGAATAAAAATGATGAGGATTAGTGATGATGATGGTGATGGTGAGCACAACAATAGTATTTCTCTTTCTCAAAACTGGTATCTATAAATAGAAAACCAGATTTTGAAGACGTTTGGTAAAAAAAATCCCTTAGCCGTTACCTCCTTTGCTGGGTAATGTGGGGTAAATATGCCAGAGTTATTTAACCCAGATTTCCGAGCTAGCAGAATGAAATTACAATTTGATGTAAGAGTGTAGGTGTGGGTAGGGGATAAAGAAAGGGTGTGTGGACAGATAGCGTAAAATAGACAAGTGGTGAAAATAAAAAGAAGTGTGGTAGGGCGCAAAGAGATGCTAACAGCCTAGTGATCAGGCCTATCGCTTTTAATATTTTTTTTGTTTTGTGGTTCCTTTGTTGTCTTTAAGTTATAATATGGCATTCAAGTAATTTGTCTTAAAAAAATAATGTTCTGCGGCACACTAACACATCCGCATAATATCGAGCCATAGTTTAACATAAAATCCACACAGTGCCACCGGTATTACAAAACCGGACGTTAAACTGCCAAGCAGACCTGATCTGCTTAAAGTGTATTGTAGTGGGCTACCACTACACTACCAGCACAGCCACCTCGCCCCTCTGCACAAACTGCGGTTTCGACCATGTCATCGTCAACCCTAAATGCCCTTACCTATGTAAGGCCCGCTCTGATGCCGGGTGGCAATAAGGCGTCCACAACCCACTAACACAACCTCACACTCTGCCCCCACCCCTCCTCCCCTCACAAGAACATTCGCTGCTGCTGCCGGCGCAAAGCTGTACACACCAACTCTTGTCCTACATCAGACACACCCTACCCCAGCAGCAACCCAGACTCACCCACATGTTCCGACACCCGCTCTCACTCAAACAACTTACACCCAGAGACCCCCACTACTTCTGACACCTACTCCTGCCACACACCCAAAGCTACACCTGGCCGCCTTGCTTTCAACGGTCGCAAAAGACATGTCAAGGGGTGACACCCGACTATACGCAAACATACTCAATACACTATTCGCCTCGCAAGGTCTAGAGCAGATCACCTTCCCCGAGAAGATGTTCGCTCTAATCGACGAGCATACACACAGGAGACCCGCACTCCTCTCTATCCCGGTGGGCACGAACACCATCCCCCTGGACCCACTTCCCCCTCACATCCGCATCCCACCTTCGTCACGCTCCTACCTCCTCCCACCCTTCTGTCCCTCCCCTCTCGCCACTGTATCCTCCTTACCTGCCCCTCTGCCAACTGCTCCCACCTCTCTTCCTACTGCCTCCTTTCCCCCCTCCACAGCTACCACTCTTTCCTCCTTTATACCTAAACTCCTTCCTACCACCAGCAACCCTCCTTCAGCAGCCTCCACCCTCCCCCTCTATTGCCATCAACCCCCTTCCTATAGTCCCCACCAACCCTCTCACAGCCTCAAACCCCACTCCCACTGATACCACAACCTCCCCCTCCTCCCCCCCACACCCTCCACAACATTCCGCATTAAAAAATAACCACCATGAAATCTCCCCACCACACAACCACGGATAAAGCCGACCAACCCCCTCTCTGCTGTTCCTTCCTCTCCCCTTTCCACCCCTCCTTCCTCGGCATCCCAACCTCCTCTCTCTCCCGACACCCCCTCTCCCATAATCTGCACCTCCTCTACTATCTCTAGCCCCCACATCTACTAGCTCTACTCCATCCTTCTCAACTCTTAACACCCCCCATCAAGATTCTACTCTCTCCAAACCTCCTTTCACAACCACCACCCACTCTCCCACTATCTCTAACCCTCCTTCCACAGAACACACTCTCCCCTTTACCACGGCCTGCCCACCCAATATCACCACTGACAACCTCTTCACTCCAATGAAACCACAGACGACACGCGTGCAGGTACTCGCTCTCCACGCCTCCTTAACACACAAAGACCTGACATAATACTCTTGCACTCGACCAGTCTACACCCTCCCAACAACAGACTCCGCATTGCAGGCTACCACGCATATCTAACTCCACAAGCGATGCACCTAGGATCAGTGATCCTAATACATCGCACTCTACACCACTCCCTCATTCAAACACGCGATGACTCTTTTTCTAGCCTGCAAGGTACAAACAAGCTCCAGCCCCATCCTAGTGGCCACGCATTTCAGTCCACCACGCCAACAATTAAACATAGAAGTCCCACTCCGGGCTCTATCAAACCACAACTACCTATCTTCTCTGCGGGTGACCTCAACGCTTTCCACCCAATACTCCTATCTAACAACACGAATGATGCAGGAAGGTACTTGGCCAGTGCCCTCCCGCGTTATCGCTGCGAGCACATCGGCCCCACCTTCCCCACATTCTTCGGTACTCTCGGAGGAACCACGTCTCCGGACGTGGTTTTCCGCAACGACCACGCTACAGGCTTCTACACTCACATCTCACCGGGTCCTCACGTACTCTCTGACCACATGCCGATATGCCTTATCATATCCACATCTCCCATATTTATACCCACACGACTTCTCTCCGACTTCCAAAACATGAACCTGGAAGAGTTCAAGAGACACAAAAGAAAACACGCCACAAAACCTCGACCTGGACCCTACCAATCTAGATCTGTTAGACCACTGGTGCTCAATCTTGAACACTATAGCTACTACACGCGACCTACACAAAACGCACAAAACCTACGCATGTATAAAACACTTCACATATTCCATACACACCCAGAGACTCATCACACAGTACAACAATCACTACACCAGAGGCCCACGATAACACAACATTACTCAGCTACGTGCCCGCATCCTATAATGCGTGCAGCTAGATAAAAACCGACAGTTGCGAGAGTTCGTCCGCATCGCGGACGACACTGGTTGTATTGACCACTTCTTCTTCTGGCGGCGCAAAAAAAAAAAATGCTAGATCCTGTTCCATCTAAACTCATCACCCTCCAAGTAAATAACCAAACAGTCACGGACACCAACGTCATCCTCGACGCAATTAGGTCCCATTGGGACACTACACACACAACCCACCCAGAGTGGTGTCGGGCCCACGCTCACGAGCTAAGGCCGGCCCCCCTGATACGAATGGAGCTGCTCGACAACACATCTACACTAACCACTCCCATAACCGTCGAGGAAACAAGGCACTACATTAAAACAACACCAAAACGGGCACCCACCCCCTCCGGCCTCCTAGCCGTATTAATACACAACCCCCCCTCCCCCGAAAACATATACCCTACACTTAAACACCTATTCAACGCCTCACTAACCTCAGGCCACTTCCCCAAAATATTCAAAGTCTCTCACAACATACTTCTACACAAAATAAACAAAGATCCCAAACACCCAAACAATTACAGGCCTATTGTTCTTGCCGTGGTTTACGGCCGAGTACGTATGTATGTCTAATTCGTACATGAGTAAATCCGTTCCACTTTTCTCTAAGAGTGCTCTACTTTAATTCTTTAACCAGGGAAGATTAGTATCATTATTTATCTATTGCCGTTTGCAGCGTTCTATGATCTAATTAAAAAACTCAGTCAAAAATATACCTTTAATTACCTAAAAAAATAAAATATTAAATCTTTAAATATTTTAATGTTATAATAAGAGGATCTACTAAAAATTAACACTATCACTGAGTAATAAGCGATGATTAACGCAAAAATCACTTTCGTACGGAACGGTAACTAACAAACATGAATAAATTTTGGATTCCTTTTACCTTTAACTAAGAGGGAGTCTGCAGTTGGGTGACCTTGAACGAGAACCTCCTCGATAAGATGATTAGATGCTAGTTGGACTGGAGCCTTCCTCGCTGTCGTGATAATGGCTCGGAAAACAGCTGAGCTCTTCACTGAGTTAAAGAGACGCGTGCTAAGTCTATTCGGGAAGAACAGATGATGCTTGAAAATGAAAGTAAGGGGATCTTGGATGAACGGAAGTTATTCTGTTCTCTGTTTTACAATTTCGGGCTACTCAATGATGAGACTTGACCAAGAAGTGAATATTTTCTAGAATGAGAATTCACGTTGGTATTCCTCAATGGTGAGGGGTATCTCTGTTTTTATTGAGAAAACTGAGATAAGGTCATAGGTGGGCGTTATCGCGATAACGATATCGGGTTTACGGTTATCCGATATTTTTTTCCGCGTTATTGATTCATCGGTATCGCCGATACTTTTGGTTCCAAACTAATGATAATCGATAATTTCAGTTTTCGGTTCCAGTTTAGCACAAGGGCGAACCGCGCGTGCCTTGGAGGCAGAAATAGATAGGTCCGAGCTGGGAGGAGGATCCTCAAAACCTATGAGGAAATGAAGGAGAGCCTCACCAGGTAAAAAACTAAGAAAAAGTATTCAAATATTCTTACTATTGTATTATAAAATAACGCTATATATAGTAAATAATCAATATTGTACTATAATTTGGGATTTATCGATTTATCGGGTTTCACCTTTTCGGGAGACAAATTTATCGCCAGTTATCGATTATCGGTTATCGCCGATAATGTTATCGATATCGATTTATCGGTCATCGTGATATATTGTTATCGCGCCAACCTTGGATAAGGTATTTTCGCTGGACGAGAAGGGTATGGGAGTTAGTTTCGATACCACTGGTCTGCTCTTATACGCGACCAAAGGAACGGCTTCGGGAAGAGAAATCCTGCTTGGTTCCACTTATCTTCTTGATTCCTTGTTTGACTCAGGGCTCGTCTTCTTTTCTCGGTTGCTACGCCGATTCTCTCTAAATTTCTCAAGATCGAACTATATATACGTTGATTTTCCCCTGGGGAAAGGGGATGGCGACAGTTAAGCCTCTCCTAGGGCATAAATTTTCAACGTTGTGACACTAAACCCCTTCTGGTTTACGCACGGAGAAGGTGCGATTTCGTCTATTTGGCGAAAATAGACATAAACAATCAGAGGGGACGGTGAGCCTATTCATAGATTTTTATGCTAAAGGTTATCACACCCTCCTATATTTATAATAACGGGCTACTAATTCTGCTGACTGAAATCCTTCATTGTGAGCGACGCTCGAAGTGTCTTTGAGGCAGCAGGGCAAAGGGAAGGATGGGGAGTAAATTATCTGCCCATGTGGAACGTAACCATTGACGCTGTATAAACAAACTAGCGTCTGTTTGTCCTCGAGATATTCCTTCCTCCACAGCTCTATTAGAGCACCTAGGCAAAATACTTGCACGTATGATCAACTGCCGCCTACGGGACTACCTGGAAAAGAGGGACTGGTTTCATCCCCCCCCCCACACCAATATGGGTTCAGGAGGGGCTGGTCCAATCAGGTGGCTGTGACCATCGTTCACGACAGAATGCAAAAAAAAACCCGCCAAGTACGACAAAAGACACTCTCCATCAGCAAAAACGCGGAAAAGGCCTTTGATAAGGTGTGGAACGAGGGACTCCATTAAAAACTCGCCAACAATATGGAGTTACCTCTCTGCACCAGAAGGCTCCTCTCGCACTATCTCACTGAACGGAGGTGCTACATAAAATACAACGATACCCTATCACAACCGTTCACACTACGCTCACGCGTTCCCCAAGGAAGCTTACTGTCACCCACACTTTACATCATGTACACAAACGACACCCCACGCCCAACCGAAAACTGCTGTCACACATACACAGTGTTCTAAGCTGATGACGAGACCATTCTCGTCAGCGGCCGTTGACCAGACGAGATCGCCAACCACGCACAAAAAATATTAGACGAAAATAAGAGGATAAATGGCTGATTGCCACGAATCCTCAGAAGACACTCTTTGGCGCAAGAGATTACTACATACATAACCAACAAATTTTCTTACACACACCAGACAGGAACAAGGCTCGACTACACACAAAAGACAAAAATCCTTGGGATAACTTTTGACAAGTCCCTTAGGTTCACTATACACCAGCAGATAACACATGCAAGAGCCACACGCACAAACAAAATGCTGCGCAGGTTCTACCCTGTGGGCAAGAAACTACAGTTACACCTATATAAAACACTCGTGCGGCCTCTTCTCACGTACGCCCCATTGTCACTGGTAGCTGTGAGTGTCACGTGACAGAAGAAGGCTCAACGCATTTAGAACTCTGCTCTGAAGCGCGCTTGCCGCTCTCCCTTGTACGCGAGAATGTCCACACTACACGACAGCAACAAATTAGCACCTCTCAACATATACGCTCCCACTAGACTCACAAAACAGCTTGGTAAACTCGCCAGAGACCCCATATAAACCGCGCGATACGCAAGACGGTATGTTGCGATAGCATTGTGATACCCCGCAGCCCATGAACACCCGCAACCCATACCGTTCTACGCATAAGTTAAGAGCATCATGAATAACGCGTTTACAATTATGCAGATGCGATCTCCTTCCTCCCCACCCCCCTCAATCGTCGTCCAGTCACGAACACTCCAGTGGCGTATCCAATATAAAAATTGGAGGGAAGAAGCTAAGCTGAATTCCTCCCTGTGAGTTGCGTGAGAAAAGAGCATTAATGATTAATAGTGGTTATCTTACACATCATTGATAATAAATAATAGTATTTCACATGGGAGTCACCACTAACTCTATCAGATCTGATTCTTTTTTCACTCATCAGAAATTAATGAATTGTAGTTTTACGGATATCAGCAAAGGTATAATACTGAATTTAATCATTATTTTTTATTTTTACTTGTATTTTTGACATGTATCATATAAGATACATTCTATCGCAACGGTTTAAAAAGAATCCGTTATTATATAACTCATTCTGAATAGCAGAATACAAGTAAAGTAAAGTAGAAGAGGTGTGGAAGGTGAGATAGAATAGATCGCTAAGTCCCTCTCCCCCTCCGGTCATCCTAAGATGACCAGAGGGGAAGGGAAGGGCACTAGTCCCTCCCACTCTTCCCTCTCCCTCCAGAGTCCTGTTGGACTTCTGGATAGGAGAGAGGGGGACAGGGAGATAAAGAGGAAAGGGAAAGGGGGATAGCAAAGTTTGAAGTAGTGTGGAAGATTAAAAGGAGACCAAGGTGGTTGGCGGACCTACAGCTTTACATGGAATCCAAACCACGGGGTGTACTATATCCTGTATATTCATTCAATCTCTAGTGCCCTTGTCCTACGTATGCTGTGTTAAGCCCAGTGTGAAGAATAGATTAAAATGTAGATGGAAAAGAAGGAAGTAGAAGATGTGCAGTTGAATGCAAAGTATACGTGGAGGTCACGCTAATCTCTGGCATGTATAAATGTTATAGTTTAGAATTCAAATGAATTGAAATAGTTGCCTGCGTATCAGGTTTATTCCTTATGTTCGTTTTATGTCATGCTTTAAAATCTGTGTTCTTGTTGCTGTGATGTGGCGTTCGAACCGTTGTTTTAGTTGTTTTCCTTCACTGGTATAAAGCTTTCTCCTTTCTATTTTATTATACCTGTTTCTTGTTTATCCTTTTATGTTTCTTTTATTATTTCTAGCTTTTCTAACTTTGTTTACTTACTCGCTCTGTTTGTTCTCATCATGTGAACACTTTTTCCTCTTATTTGTTGATCTTTGAAGTATAGGTGGGGAAGTCTCTACGTGCTCCCCATTCTTGTTTCTAGGTGACCATGGCAATTACTTCCTCTCCTATCTCGCGTTGCGTGATTTATATGAGTTTCTTGGCCCTTTTCTCTATAATCTTGTTGATTGTCTGAATTCTTGCTACGCGATGCAAATCTTGTTGTCTTCTTCTGTCTATTCTTATTTTGTTCGTGATTATCAAAACTGCCTTGTTCTGTATTCGTTGCAGTGCGATAACATTACTTTTTGAGATTGTATACAATGGTATCACCGGATATACCATTGTTCACTGGATTAAGGCTTGATAAATTTTCTTCTTGTTTTTTCTTTTAAGTGCTCTGAGCCTAAATAGTATCCCGAGTCTCTTTCTTCCTTTTTTCTACTCTTTCTCTCGCATGCTTGGTGTATCCTCTCTTCTTAATCGTCAATTCTAGCACTGCAGCTTCGTTTGTGTATTCGTATCTGTTTCCTTCGATCACAATGTTGCTGAGTCTCATCCTGTGGTACGATTTTAAATTTATTCCTGTTGGTGCTGATCTTCCACTGTTTTTCACAACCGTTGATCCGTGGTATTTCTTCTGCTGTCAGTCTTGCTTGCATATCAGGGTTCCTATAATGGCAGACGACAATCTGTGTGATGTCATCTGCGAACTGTATATTTAGGCACCCGTATGTACCTGGCGGAGGAATGTACGAGGTATATACAGAGTATAATTTTGGACTCAGGCATCCTCATTACGGAAGGCCAGCCTCCATCTTGAATTTATCTCCATGGTAGTTTCCCATTTTGATAAATGCGTTTCGTTCGGTTATGTAATTACAAAGTAGTATTTCCATCTTGTTCTCTAGGCGTAACTGCAATATCTTATATTGCATTCCTTTCGTCCATACTTTGTTATAAGCTTTGGACACATCCCTGCAGACTATATCAACGCTAGCCTTTTCTCTTTTGGCTTTAGCTATTTTTTTTTGTTATGACCGCGAGGGCCATCTCTGTGCTTCTTTTCTTTCTGAAGCCGAATTGAAACTTATTTAGAAGGACATTAGCTTCCAGGGGCTCATTTAGGCGAGTGTTCATAATTTTCTCGAACATCTTCTCGATGAAGTCGAATAGAGATATAGGTCTGTAATTCTCCACTCGTGTAGTAGGCTTGCCAGCTTTGGGTATGAAAATCATCTTGGCTACTTTAGGTTCTTTCGGGAAGTAGCTGCTGGCATTAAATACTGAAGTAATTCCCTGCAGTATTTTTCCAGTCGCTTGTTCGTAGTGCTTCTTAGTGATATCTGATCTACCTGGTGCTTTCTACTTACACTGAGCGATTGTGTTTTTCAATTCTTGGACGGTAATTCTTGCGTCGTTACCGTCCAAGGTGTCTCTTGCTGCATCTACATTACTGTAAAGGATTATCCTGTCGACTTCTAGTTCGAGTTGTCTTGTGATATTTCGTTTGTGTTTGTATAGGTTTATTGTGCAATACATTTGTACATAGTACGTAAATATAATATATAAAAGAATATACAGATACGCCTAAATGCATTGCACAAAGCGGGGCGCTCGACAGTGTTGGCGTGCGGCAAGACGCGGCGGAGTGTCCGACGCGTGTCTTTTCTGCTACTAGTGTTTGCCGGCGGTCCTCACCACCCGTCGCCAGGCTGGGCGTGGTCAGCGATCAGCGCGGCGGGGGCACTGTTCTCAGCACCTTGATTTTCAGTGTGTGGCGGACCAACTGGGCGGCTCTTGCCTCTCGCACCCTCAGTAGGGCACCTCTTACAGGGTGAGGGGTTGGTGTTGGCTCTGGCCTGAGGCAGGTGATGGATGGGCATGATACTAGGTAGTGCACCAGTGGGTGCCGGAAGCGGCAACCGCAGTGTTCGCACCTCCCTGCCACAGTGTCAGTGTGTAGCTAAGCTCTTCCCGCGTGGAAGAGCAGCATGCCTTCCCTCTGGGCTGCTGGTAGGCTGCATCCAGTGTGCGATAGGCTATGGCTGCAGCATACCACACCGCTTGCTTCTTGGTTGCCTCCCATTCTTGGTGCTGTTGGTGGGCGTTGTGAGCGGACCTGCGTCTCTCCTGCGCCTTGAGGTGCTGCAGGCTGGGGCTCACGGTCCAGGTGGTGGTGAGGCCGTGAGCGGCTGGCTTGGCGGCCTCGTCGGCAGCCTCGTTGCCCTGTTAAAGTCTTGATTGTCCTCTTTAAATTCAATTGTTCATAAATTAATTCAAAACTTCTCAATTTTATAGAGTAAGAAATTTATTTATAAATATATTTCTAGAAAATAATGATATATGTTTTTTTTAATTTTATTGATTAAAAAAAAATATCAAATAAAAACTCCATATGTAATATAATACTATATAATAGTAAACAAGAAAATACCAATAATAAATAGAAAAAGCGAGATATTCAAAACACCTCCCATTGCACTACTATTTTTTTATGTTTTCTCTATAATAGATTTCGAACTAACTTAGCACATCCATCACCATATTTTGAGTAATTTGGCCACGAATTCTTTTGGTGACTAATAATATTCGAATTGGAAAGATTGTCAAAGCTCAAGAGGCACGAATTAAACCACGAGCTGGCTACCAGATCAGTGAATCCACCTAAAAAACACACAAACACCCCAAATTTGGCCTCGTCTACAATACACACAAACGATTTTTCACGACAATTAGAGCTGGTGCAATTATCTCATTAACAGTGAAGAGGAAAACCGCTGGAAGAGGTATTTGAATTGTATACAGTATAGTTTTCTTTTGTTGTAATATTTTTTTGTAACTTGGGTCAGAATTTGTTTACATATATATATTGGTTTAGTCTTAGTGTACTTGCCACCAGGGCTGACAATGAGATTTTTTTCGTTTTCCCCAGAACCTGAATAAAAAATCCCCAGATTATATAAAAATAACATTTGGTGAAATAGATTAAATTATAACCGAATTTACTTACCAATGGTTAATCCAAATGCAATACTTCATCTTCCTCTGCCTCTAAAGCCATTGTTGTATTACTTTCTTTTATACTTTTCATGTGAAAAGCACTTGTTACATTGTAGATAGAGGGAAGTAGGAAAAGGGGTAAAGAAAAAATAATAGCGTAGGCGAATTGCGAACAACTTCCCGCGTCGCTGGAGCACTGTTAGCCAGCAGCGAATCCACTCGACCATCCTGAGTCTACAAAGACTCATTCAAACGAAGCTTTTAAGCCGCTTGCCTGCACTTCTCGTACGCTATACAACACCCCTCCTAGAAGCGGAGCGTATTTTGAAGAAATGAAGAGGCCCGTTTGGAAATGTTATCCAAGGGCTAACGCTCCCCTTTTCAGCGTCTGGGCAACATTGTAGATAGAGGGGAGTATGAAAAGGGGTAAAGAAAAAAATAATAGCGTAGGCGAGTTGCGAATATCTTCCCGCGTCGTCGGACCACTGTTAGCCAGCGGCAAATCCACATGGACATCTTGAGTCGAAAAAGGCAAATTCAAACGAAGCTTTTAATCCGCTCGCCTGAACTTCTCGTACGCTATACATTTCTACATCCCTAATTAATTCTTTGCTCGGCTCCAAATTAGTAGTCTCAATTGTTTTTGTAATTGATTTTTTTTTTGCTAGAATCCTACCAGCTACAGTTTGTGTATTTAGTGAATCAGTTGTCCTAGTTCTGATGTTATTCTTTTACGAAAATATGCACTCAACACATGCTAAAGAATGTTTTTAACACGATATGTTTGTCATTAAATGAGAAAATAGCAAAAATTTGGAATTGCCAATACCATCGTTAATGGAAACTAAATCATATCAGTAGTGTGGTATGTTGTTGGTCTTTAGCTGTGAGCCGATAGCTTCTCCACTGATCGTCAAGTTCATTCACTGGAACTGGCGTGGCTAAATTATGAAAATTGATTGAAATATTAATTAATGATGATGGCGAAAGACTTATGTCTGAGCATTCAGCTTGACAATCACATTATCTTCATTCAGCGGAAATCTCTTCCACTTTGAACATATAGTTTGACAAGAAATTTCAAGCACTCATTCTTGAATATCCAAAAAATATCACTGAGTAAAATGGTTCATTAATCAGTTGTGTCATTGCTAGTCCTCCCAAGTAAATGTTATCATGATTTTTGTGATTACATAAATTACTTGGCCCAATATCTGAGAGTTTGACACGTTAGATTACTGTTTTATCCACAAAATGAGTTAGAATACTTTTATATATCAGATTGAACGCGTTCGTTGCAACTAACTGCGTGCATTAGAAATTTTATATTCAAACAAGCCATACTTCGCATTCTTTCTTACAGAAAGAACTTGGTTCCACAGGCACTCCTTCGGCCTGTGGCCTACGGCCTATTTGCTATTTTAAACCGCTTTTTTTAATCCCCTTTATAGACTCTTTATTTTAACACCCTGAACATCTTTTTCAACATAGATACCCTGAAACATTTTTTTTAAAAGTTATTTCACCATTTATTATATTGTCTTTATCCCTTGAAGATTTCTATAGAGTTGAGAATTTTCCAAACACTTTTTTCAACATAGACACCCTCAAACTTTTTTAAAAAGTTATTTCACCCAGTTTGATATATAGAAAAACCTTCGTCAGATCTCTTTTTCCATCTAAATTTGTTTTATATATGAAATCATAGTAAAAAAGCACCAAAGTCCTAATTTTAATACTTTTGGACTTCACGATTTGTATGTTTTTTCATTCCTAATCATTCGATAATTATATTTATTTTTTCTGAACTCTTAGAAAGAACTTTGTAAAAGCTCGAAACACAAAAAACAGCCCTGCGAATAAAAGTTTCAAATAAACCTAAACTCAAAAACATTAAAGGTTACTTGTCCACTAAGCAAAAAAAACATTTTAAAAAATTTCAAAAATTCACCAAGTTAAATTATAGAGTTAAGGATGAGTTTAGGTCCATTTTAAAATTGTATCTCTTAAAAATAATGCAATTTACACGTTATATTGACCTTATACCATAATTCGCCCAGATTATTAACTATTTTTGACAAAATCCCCCAGATCTGTGGGATTCCCCCAGGTTAGGCAGCCCTGACTAACACGCGTGTTTTGCCTTGCGGAATATATTGTCAAAAGGCGAGTTAATGGTTGAATATTCTTGAATTTGTGTTCATCATTGCATTACATAATTGGCTTGGGTGTGAAAGGAGAGTAAGGATATTATTTACTTTACCATATTCACTTCTTTTTACATTTTATTACTTCTTCCCGTAGCATTTCATTGTAAAGGAAATGTGAGAAAACTTCGCTTTTACCAGATTTTTTTTTTAACTCTTAGTCTAAACAATTCGAAAGCACAAAACAAGCGACGATTTTGCCGAATTTCGCCTTACGACCACCAAAAATGAAAAGTAGGTTTGGATAAATAACCCCCAGAAAAATTCCGATGCCTGATCACGGTCATTGTGAACCTCAATCCGAAATAGAGGCAGATTATGTAGACAATGTGACGTCACTGTACTGATTTTTTGGCAGAAAATACTTCTTTAGTGTGACGTCATCATATTTAAGGAAGAGAAACAAGGTCAACAGTCACAAGTCGCGTGTTCCTAGTTTTCTGACTTATGACCTCACGACCTTCAAAACGTTCAACAAATGGGGGTAATCCGATCCATAGTTAGTTTTCTCTTAATAATTCCCGGACTAACCTCGTGACGACCTTGGCACATATATCATTCGAAAGAAAATATAAAACAACAGAATGATTTTCTTCTTATTCGAATTATTTTATATTTATGAATGTTTGTTTTGATTTTCTATATTTTCTCATAGTTGATTATATTTTCTATTTCCAGTTTGGTGACCCTTGCCTGTTTCCTAGGGTTTCGGTAAGGAGTAGTAATAATCTGCGTGATATAGTCTTCGTATTATTACACATTTTGGCTTCCTGGTGTTACGGGCCTAGTGATATCTGAAGTTTACAATGAGTAAGTAGAGTGTCGGACTAAGAGACAGAAACTGCGGCACTCTAGCCCTCTTATATGCCTCTAGATCTATGTACTCCGATCTGGTTCATGCATTGTCTCAGAGTAAGCGTTCCATGTTGTTATTCATATCTAGCCGAAGTATCATTGATTAACCAATCGGTCAAGACTTTGTCGAACGCTTTTTCAACATTTCACAGAACGATATCAATGGTGTTTTTCTCGGCCTTGGCTTTGGCGATTTTTTTCAGTGATAACCACCAGTGTCATGCGTCTGGTTTTTGGGTGAAAACCAAACGGAAATCTGCTGTACCCTTAATTTTCATCTAGCCAGTGGCGTATCCAGTATAAAAATTGGAGGGAATGGGGCTAAGCTGAAATCTTCCCTGTGAGGTGTATGAGAAAAGGGCATTGATGATTAATACTGGCTATCTTACACATCATTGATAATAAATAACAGTATTTCACATGAGAGTGACCACTAACTCTATCGAACAAATTCTTTTTTCACTCATCAGAAATTAATGAATTGTAGTTTTACGGATGTCAGCCAACAGTTTAAAATGAAACCGTTATTGCATAACTCATTCTGAATAGGAGAATACAAGTGCGTCTTATTAAACTAAAGGCCTTCACCTAAAACATTTTAAAAAGAGCGCAATTGGATAATATCAGTTAAAGGTTAAAAAGGTTTGAACGCAGATTAAATATAACTAAAATTATATGAATAATAATAAGCAGGAACACTTTCCCTTAATCACAAGTGTGAGATACTTACTTTTCTAAAAGAATATTATAAACAAAGTACAATTTGATATGTTTCCATGTAACTAACAACTGTTCAAAATAAAACTTTCAAATTTAATTGTTCATAAATTAATTAAAAACTGCTTTTTTTATTGGGTGAGAAATTTATTTATAAAAATATTTCTAGAAAATCATAATATTATATGTTTTTTAATTTTCTTAATTAACTAAAGTAATCCTAAAAATAAATAATTTTGGTATTCAATACTTACTTTGTTAAAGGATTATTATAAACAAAGTACAATCTAATATGATTGATTAATTGATGGGTAATACTTCAGATTTGGGGCGCACTGTAGGTGGCACTGTTAGTATGCTACAAATTATCTCTTATGACGTCAGACGGTAGCTTCAGATGTGACCAATCACGGCGTTATATATTTTTGTTGTTTTGGGATTTGTAACTTTTAGTCTGTATTATTTACTAAATATCTGCGCCTCTGCTCGTTTATAGTTTTGGTAATACTTCAGATTCGGGGCGCACGGTAGATGGCGCTTTTAGTCGGCTACAATTTTGGGCTACATCATATTTCTTATGAGGTCAGACGGTAGCGTCAGATGTGACCAATCACTGCGTTATATTTTTTTGTTGTTTTGGGGATTTGTAACTTTTAGTCTATTATTTACTAAATATCTGCGCTCTGCTCGTTTATAGTTTTTTTTCTAAGTTAGGTAAGGTTTCTTGATGTCTTTTATTGTTTTTTGTTTTGTTTTCGTATTTTTTTGTTTGCTGCGAACGATAACAGCTTACTGGCAACATCGTAGCTTATAAATAGGATCCGTTTTGCAAATGTTTTTCTTTTGTTATTGTGTTTTCGTGCTCTCCATGTGCTTCTTTGTTATTCGAATTCGGCTTTACTTTGTATGATCGCGAAAAAACTTTTAGATTATTTAGAGGCGCATAAACTAATCAAGAAACCTATAAAAGTAAGAATTGTTTGTTATTAGGTTAGGTTTTTCTGCCAGTAAAAAGCTGTTGGGGAGAAAAAATCCCAGTAAATTCAAGGGGACTGCTCGTGGGGGAGATATCACTGCAGGAGACCACCCTGCGATGATCCTGAGTTTCAATCAATTGGGGGGGGGGGCGCAGCCCCCCAGTATATACTCGTATACAAAAAAATATTACGCCGTGATTGTTCACATCTGACGCTACCGTCTGACGTCATAAGAGATATATTGTAGCCCAAAATTGTAGCCGCCCAACAGCGCCATCTACCGTGTGCCCCGAATCTGAAGTGCTACCATAGTTTTTTCTAAGTAAGGTAAGGTTTTTTGATGTCTTTTAGTGTTTTCTTTTTCGTATTTTTTGTTTCGCAGTGAACGATTACAGCTTTTTACTGGCAACGTCGTAGCTATAAATAGAACCCGCTTTGCATTTTTTTTTCTGTTTCGTTATTGCTTTTTCGTGCTCTAGTTGTGCTTCTTCGTTATTCGAATTCGGATTTATTTTGCATGACCGCGAAAAACTTTTAGATTATTTAGAGGCGCATAAACTAATCAAGAAACCTATAAAAGTAAGTATTATTGTCATTAGGATAGCTTTTTCTGTCAGTAAAAAGCTGTTGGGGGGAAGGAACTCAGTAAATTCAAGGGGACAGCGCGTGGGGAGATATCACTGCCGAGGACCACCCTGCGATGATCCTGAGTTTCAATCAATTGGGGGGTCTGGGGGGCGCAGCGCCCCAGTAATACTCATATACAAAAAATATAACGCCGTAATTGTTCACATCTGACGCTACCGTTTGACGTCATAAGACATATATTATAGCCTATAAACAGCGCCACCTACCGTGCGCCCCGAAACTGAAGTGTTACCAATTGATGAATAATAGTTAGGAAGAGATGATTGGTGTGGAAGATGAGATCATAGATTGGAGGTGAAGAGAGTTTGAAGGCTTTACCCTGTTAGTGAGTCCTACACTTTTCATTCGTTTAGATTTCTTATTCTTTTTCTATGACCTTCAATCCTGTAATTTGTATTTTTGTGTGAATCTTAATTTGTGTTTTAACGCATTCAAGCTTTTCTTTTATACTTAATTTGCAACCTTTTTTTCTAAGTTTTGAAACATATTGGTTGTTTAAAATTTTAAAAATTGTTCTATTAGTTTAATTATTTACATTTTCATATATATATATATATATATATATATATATATATATATATATATATATATATATATATATATATATATATATATATATATATATATATATATACTTGATGTGGTCTAGAAGTTCATCCTTTACAGTCGTATTCGGCTACCGCTGATCCTGGCCCTAGTGACCCTACTCAGGAGGTTCACAATGTCCGGTATGAAGTTTGAGGCTCCCGGTAGATGGCTGTATATCCCGGGATGGGAGGCTCATCTGGTAGGATTTCCTGGAACTTGTCAAGCTCAGCCTTATACTTTTCCACTGGAAGGCCTGTGATATTTCGGACTCGCTTTGGAAGGGAATTGAAGATCTTAGGCCCCTCGTGCTCCAGGCTTGCTGCAACCAGTGTTTTGATGCGTATTGGAGCTTGGGGGGGGGGGAGCGGGTTCTTCTTACACTCTTACGTCCAGTGCGGTCATCATGGCAGGCTCGAAGGGCCGAGGCAGTAGGGTCAGGCACCATGTATTCTAGGACCTTCCATATGTAAATGGCCCGATAGCGCTCCCGTCTTCTTTGTTGGGAGTACAGCCCAAGTTCCTTGAGGCGGTCCCAATAACTGTGGTCCTGCATTCCCCTAATCTGTCTGGTAAAAGCTCTTTTCACTGCTTCCAACTGCTGGATGTCCCCTTTTTTATGTGGTGACCGCAACTGACTGCAATAGTCCAGCGCGGGTTGCACCATTGCCTTCCAGTGTGTCAGCATAACTTTCTTTTCCCTAGAAGCAAATGTCGTCAGCACTCAGCCTGCCATCCCTTTTGCCCTCTTTATTGCTTCTGTCATGTGGTGGTGGAAGCTGGTATCATGACTGAGGTGGACACCGAGGCACTTAACATAGGGCTTAGTTATAATGAAATATATAGGTTTATATAGCTTGCATTCAACACATTCATTCATGTTTGTGAGTGTATTTGTTAATACATATATCGTGTGTGTATTTGTTTGTTCAGTGTGGTCTTTTATGTGAACCACGGTGCCAACTGCTCCTCTGAGCATTGTCTCGAGCTTGGAAATTGCTTCTTTCTACTCACTTTATCCCTTTTATCCGCTGGGATTCTTAGACCCTCCGCCAGTTCGGGTGCCGTTTCATTCAAGATTCTCTCCCAAGTTCCGTTGACCAAACTTTGGGTCGCCAGATTGATAGGTGTCATAGCGGCTCTTCGGTGGAGTTGTCTTTGGGGAATATAGTCTCGCTTTCTGTGTTTATTTAGGTAGAGAGACGCCTTGTTCTAGACTCTTTGTAGTCGCTTCGAGCGTAAAAGCTCAAGAGGCACGAATTAAACCACGAGCTGACTACCAAATCATTAAATCCACCTAAAAAAACACCAACACCTAAAATTTGGACTCGTCTACAGCACACACAAACGATTTTTCACGACAATTAGAGCTGGTGCAATTATCTCATTAAAAGTGAAGAGGAAAACCGCTGGAAGAGGTATTTGAATGGTATACTGTATAGTTTTCTTTTGTTGTTATATTTTTTTGTAACTTGGGTCAGAATTTGTTTATACATATTGGTTTAGTCTTAATTTAGTACACAGTGTACTTGCCACCAGGGCTGCCAATGTGATTTTTTCGTTTCCCCCAGAACCTGAATAAAAAATCCCCCAGATTATATAAAAATAACATTTGGTGAAATAAATTAAATTATAACCGAATTTACTTACCAATGGTTAATCCAAATGCAATTCCTCATCTTCCTCTGCCTCTAAAGCCATTGTTATATTACTTTCTTTTATAGCTTTCATGTGAAAAGCACTTGTTACATTTCTACATCCCTAATTAATTACTTGCTCGGCTCCAAATTAGTACAGTCTCAATTGTTTTTTGCAATTGATTTTTTTGGTAGAATCCTACCAGCTTCAATTTGTGCTTTTAGTGAATTACTTGTCCTAGTTTTGATGTTATTCCTTTACGAAAATATGCACTCAACACATGCTGTAGAATGTTTTTAACACATATCTATGTTTGTCATTAAATGAGAAAATAGCAAAAATTTGGAGTTGCCAATACCATCTTTAATGGAAACTAAATCACACCAGTACTGTGTTATGTTGTTGGTCTTTAGCTGTGAGCCGATAGCTTCCCCACTGATCGTCAAGTTCATTCACTGGAACTGGCGTTGCTAAATTATGAAAATTGATTGAAATACTAATTAATGATGTTGGCGAAAGACTTATGTCTGAGGAAATGGTTGGATCAAGCGCATTCAGCTTGGCAATCACATTATCTTCATTCAGTGGAAATCTCTTCCTTTTGGAACGCAGAGTTCGACAAGATATTCCGATCATTCATTCTCGAATATCTTCAAAATATCATTGGGTAATGGTTCATTAATCGATTGTGTCATTGCTAGTACACCAAATAGATGTTATCATGATTTTTGTGATTACATACATTACTTGGACCAATATTACTCTTTTATGCACAAAACGAGTTAGAATATTTTTATATTCAGAATGAACACGTTCGTTGCAACTAACTGCGTGCATTAGAAATTTTATATTGAAACGAGTTTACATCCATTTTAAAATTATATCTCTTAAAAATAATGCAATTTACACGTTATATTGACCTTATAACATAATTGGACCAGATTATTAACTATTTTTGACAAAATCCCCCAGATCTGTGGGATTTCCCCAGGTTAGGCAGCCCTGACTGCCACGCGTGTTTTGTTTTGCCTTGTCGATATTGTCAAAAGGCGAGTTAATGGTGGAATATTCTTGAATCTGTGTTTATCATTGCATTACATAATTGGCTTGGGTGTGAAAGGAGAATAAGGTTATTATTTACTTTATCATATTCACTTCTTTTTACATTTTATTACTTCTTCCCGCAGCATTTCTTTATAAAGCGAAATGCGATATGCGATTGGGTCGCATATCGGAGTAAACTTAGTTTTTACCAGAATTTTTTTAACTCTTAGTCTAAACGATTCGAAAGCACAAAACAAGCGACGATTTTGCCGAATTTCGCCTTACGACCACCAAAAATGAAAAGAAAGATGGGATAAATAACCTTAAGAAAAATTCCGATGCACGATTAGGGTTATTGAGAACCGCAATCCGAAATAGAGGCAGATTATGCTGACAATGTGACGTCACTGTACCGATTTTTTGGCAGAAATTACTTCTTTAGTGTGACGTCATCATAATTAAGGGTGAGAAACAAGGTCAACAGACACAAGTCGCGTGTTCCTAGTTTTCTGACTCATGAACTCACGACCTTCAAAACGTTCAACAAGTAAGGGTAATCCGATCCATAGTTAGTTTTCTCTTAATAATTCCCGGACTAACCTCGTGACGACTTTGGCACTTATATCATTCGAAAGAAAATATAAAACAACAGAATGATTTTCTTCTTATTCGAATTATTTTATATTTATGAATGTTTGTTTTGATTTTCTATATTTTCTCATAGTTGATTATATTTTCTATTTCCAGTTTGGTGACCCTTGCCTGTTTCCTAGGGTTTCGGTAAGGAGTAGTAATAATCTGCGTGATATAGTCTTCGTATTATTACACATTTAGGCTTCCTGGTGTTACGGGCCTAGTGATATCTGAAGTTTACAATGAGTAGAGTGTCGGACTAAGAGACCGAAACTGCGGCACTCTAGCCATCTTATATGCCTCTAGATCTATGTACTCCGATCTGGTTCATGCATTGTCTCAGAGTAAGCGTTCCATGTTGTTATTCATATCTAGCCGAAGTATCATTGATTAACCAATCGGTCAAGACTTTGTCGAACGCTTTTTCAACACTTCGCAGAACGATATCAATTGTGTTTTTCTCGGCCTTGGCTTTGGCGATTTTTTCAGTGATAACCACCAGTGTCATGTTACTGGTTTTTGGAGGGAAACCAAACGGAAATTTGCTGTACCCTTAATTTTCATCTAGCCAGTGGCGTATCCAGTATAAAAATTGGATGGAATGGGGCTAAGCTGAATTCTTCCCTATGAGGTGCGTGAGAAAAGGGCATTAATGATTAATACTGGTTATCTTACACATACTCCGCCTTAACCAAATGCCTCTACGATTATATAACTGACAGGTCGGCGTTCATCTCAATAGCAGGCTTCGATGGCCCGGACTTCGAAGTCCTACAAGGTGTCCCCCAAGGGGGCTGTATAAGCCCAACACTTTACAACATATATACGATGGATCTACCAAGGCCGGTCCACGATACAACAACGTATATCCAATTCGCCGACGACATCACGATAGTGGCGAACAGCACATGCAGACATCCCCCAACCATGGCCAGAATCACAGCGGCCGAAATTGCCAATATTAACGAGTTTGAACGAAAATGGAAAATTCGCACAAATCCATAAAAGTTTTAATTATTTTAGTGGGGAGACGCTTGACCTCAAGAATAGAGGTTGAAGAGAAGAGATACCACTATTTAAATGAAGGAAATGTACTCGGGGTAAAGATCACCCGAAGTGGCTATTGTAAACACATTGCGAATAGAATCAACCGGGCAAGATCACATCTAGTAAAACTGTTCCAACTCACAAACCTATAGAGAAAAAGCCTAAAGAAAATATACAACGCCATATGCAAAGCCACATTGCTCTACCCAGCTATCCCAATGAACTGTCTCTCGAAAATAAGCGCGATGAAGCTTCAAAAAGTGCAAAATTCAGCGGTATACATAATCACTAACACAAGAAGGAGAGAATGCAAAAGCATAAGAGATCTTCATAACGAGATAGAACTCCCAACTACGAACGTGGCTTTACATAGAAGAGCAGTTAAGGTGTAGGACAAACTGGACCGTATAATGAACAATGACGAGAAACGAGCGATTGATATTCCACATAACCACAGAATAAACAACTGTGGCAACTTTAGAAGCGGTAGACCCGATTCAAGGGAAGAACCGCCCCCAAGATACACTGCAAGGTGAGATTGCAGACTCAAAGCAGAAAACATACCAAGGAAAAATAAAAAATAAGAACCAAAGAGATGGCTGGTCAATCAGCAACTAACTCTAACTCTTACTCATTCCTCTTCACCACTTTATTTTAACAACACTATCCACTATACTACGACTATACACTTTTAATTATGCCTTTTTCAAGACGTAAGACGTTATACATCATTGATAATAAATTACAGTATTTCACATGGGAGTGACCACTAACTCTATCAGATCTGATTTTTTTTTCACTCATCAGAAATTAATGAATTGTTATTTTACGAATGTCAGCTAAGGTGTAATACTGAATTTAATCATTATTTATGAGTTTTACTTGTATTTTAGACATGTATCATATAAGGTACATTCGATCGAAACGGTTTAAAAAGAAACCGTTATAATATTTGGTTGAGGAATAAATTCTTACGATTTTATCAAATTTATTCATTACCATTAACAATTTTATAAAAACTTCATTTTTAATTGATAACAATATGCAATTTAATCAATAATGTATTCTCCGTTGTTATTTACGACTTCTTCCCAACGTTCAACTAGTTTTTCGATGCCTCTGCAATAAAAATCTCTGGATTTTGACTCAAAGAATTCGTCTAACCAGGTTCTTAATTCCACATCAGTATTGAACGAAATGCCGCGCAAATTGTTGGAGAGCGATCGGAACAGATGGAAATCCGATGGAGCCAAGTCTGGCGAATATGGAAGATGCGGCAGGATTTCCCAATTGAGCGTTTGGATGGCGCATTTTGTCATATTGGCAATGTGAGGACGAGCATTGTCGTGTTGCAGAAGGACTCCATAACGTCGATGAGGTCGCTTTTCACGAATAGCTTCGGCGAGTCGATACATTTGTTGAACGTAGAGTTCTGCATTGACAATCTAGTTGTTCGCAAGGAGCTCATAGAGAATGATGCCTTCACAATCTCACCGCACACACAACATCGTCTTTCGTGGATGAAGTCCTTGCTTTAATCGCGGAAGTGGTTTATTATTGGGGCTAAGCCATTGTTTTCGATGTTTCATGTTGACATAAACACACCACTTTTCGTCACCAGTGATGATGCGGTGAAGAAATCTGTCCTTATATCCACGAGTAGCCTTGTGACGAGCAAGCAAACCTGCGGCAATCGTGGAGCGTTGAAGTTTGTTGCTTTCGCTCAAAGCGTGCGGAACCAATGCACCGAGTTTTTTAACTTTCCCCATTCACTGAAGGTGATTCACTACAGTTTTCTGATCACACGCCAATTGTACAGCCAATTCTCTAGTCGATTGACGAGGATTTTCATGAAAAGGTCGTTCAATCGATCTTCATCCAACTTAATGGGGTGACCAGAACGTTTTTCGTCATTAAGGTGAAATTACCGTTTTTGAAACGTGAAAACCACCATTGAGCTGTCCTTTTTGATAAAGCATTTTCTCGGTACACAACACAAATATCGCGACGAGCATTGGCTGCGTTTACATGGTTCCCGTCTCGATTAAAAATGAATAACAACAAGTGTCGAAAATGCGCCTTTCTTTCAACTTGACATTCCATTTTGATGGTACAGAACAAAAATTAAATTAATGCAACTTTTAAATAAACCGCAATGACTTATTACTCAACTTCAAGACGTAGCCTAAGCAAAAGCCTAATAGTCTATTTATTATTGTATCTTAATATGTGCACAAATCACGCCAACAAAACTTAAATCAACACAACATTAAAAAAAAAACGCAAGAACTTATTCCTCAACCGAATACATATCTAAAATACAGGTAAATCTCCCAAATAATTATAAATTTAGTATTAGGACCTTAGCTGATATCTTAAAACAACAATTCATAATTTTCTGATGTGTGAAAAAATATCAGATCTGATAGAGTTAGTGGTCACTCCCATGTGAGATACTGCTATTTATTTTCATTGATGTGTAAGATAACCATTATTATTCATCACTGTGATTTTCTCAAACTCCTCAGAAGGAGGATTTCAGCCCCCCCGTCAATTTTTATCCTGGATCCCCTAGTGCCCCATTTATTAACACACTGTTTCCTTTCTTTCCAACTTATTTCACGCATTTATAATTTGTGAACTCGCTTCTTATGTGGAACCTTGTCAAAAGCTTTGATAAAATCTATGTAAATTATATCAACATTTTCTCTCTTGAACCAGATAGTCTAGCAAAGATCTCCACTATCTTTATCTTTTATCATTTTCTTTATATATGTAATTTAGCAGGGTTATATAGTGATCCATTAGTGTATTTCGACCTATCTTTTCATATTATTTCCTGGACCATTAATGATATTGTCTCACTCCCCGATATCTATGCTAGTAAAAGAATCTCAATAGCTGGTTATCAGCTGATCGTTTAGAGATAACAAAATGTTTTTTTAGCCTCAAGCACTTTGTATTTTTTCTTTTTTTATCCTTTGCCAGCATCTATTCGCTTTTCAGGTCTTTTATATGTTTCTACCTTTTTTCTATCGGTATAAAAATCTTTGTTTTCTTCGCTCATTTCTTCAAAACGTTTGTCAAAAGAATAGGTTTGAAATTTCTAGGTTTTTTATTTTATGAGGCGTCAGGTTCTGGTCTATTTCCCGCCTTTTTCCTTAAGCTTTCATTTTTTAAAAATTGTAAAATTTCTCTCAGTTAATGTTTAGGAAACCGTAATCCCTTAAAAACAACTTTAATCACACCTATTTTGTGGCAAACACATTTTTTTTCGAATTCGAATCCCTCTTTATAGAATTTATTGAGCCGTTGATGATATTATTAGTATAATAACATTGAATTTCAATATTTTTTTAGTCGCGTGGTCGCGACTCTATTTGGTTCGTAGGGTCAGTCGGTTGGGTGGTAACCCATTTTACTATTCAATGAGTTTTTTGGTAATAATATCGTAACCTTTCGACCGATTCGAACGACATTTGAAACCCTTTTGTTGTTTTACATTTTAATTCGAAGAATATAATTACTAAGGTCTTCCCAAGGTTAGCCTGGGAATTATTAAAAGGAAAACTAACTATGGATCGGATTGCCCCACTTGTTGAAAGTTTTGAAGGTCGTGAGGTCATAAGTTATTAATTATGATGACGTCACACTAGAGAAGTATTTTTTGCCAAAAAATCGATAAAGTGAAGTCACATTGTCTACATAATCTGCCTCTGTTTCGGATTGGAAAGCAATCCATTATGACTTCTAGTGGATGTGAATTATATTTCGGTAAAAGAGGTTCACAATGACCCTAATCGTGCATCGGGAAATTTTTTTTAGGTTATTTATCCAAACCTACTCTTCATTTTCGGTGGTCTTGGGCGAAATTCGGCAAAATCGGTGCTTTCGAATACTTTAGACTAAGAGTTAAACAAAATTCGGGTAGTGTGGGCGAGGGATTCCTACCAAAAAGAGGAATATGGAGGGGCGAAGCCCCCTCCCATTATTAGGCAGATACAAAACGTTTTATAGTTTCACAAACTGGTAATTTGAAAATTGAGAACAAGCTATGTTAGGTCAGGGATTTTTTTCAAATCTGTTCTTCATTTTTTGCTGTCGTAAAGGCGGCAAAAACGAAGTTTGATTCGATTTGCGACCTAATCGCTATATAAGTCTGTTTTCCCGAATATCGACCTAAAAAAAATGCTACGGGAAGAAGTAATAAAATTTAAAGAAAGAAAAGAAAATTAATTGGGAATTCAAAGAATAAATGAGGAATAGTTAAATCGCTTCCCTGCACCAATTTTTTCGAAAAAGGTAATCAAAATATTACTGCAAGGAAAAATTATTCCGTTTTCTCTTTCAATGTTTCAAAACTTAGAAAAAAAAGGTTGCAAATTAAGTATAAAAGAAAAGCTTGAATGCGTTAAAACACAAATTAAGATTCACACAAAAATACAAATTACAGGAATGAAGGTCATAGAAAAAGAATAAGAAATCCAAACGAATGAAAAGTGTAGGACTCACTAACAGGGTAAAGCCTTCAAACTCTCTTCACCTACAATCTATGATCTCATCTTCTACACCATGTTCTCTTCCTAAATATTATTCATCAATTAATCGATCATATTAGATTGTACTTTGTTTATAATAATCCTTTAACAAAGCAAGTATTGAATACCCAAAATATTTTATTTTTAGGATTACTTTAGTTAGTCAATAAAATTAAAAAACATATAATAATATGATTTTTAGGAATATTCTTATAAATAAATTTCTTATTCTATAAAAAAGAGCAGTTTTTAATTAATTTATGAACAATTGAATTTGAAAGTTTTATTTTGAACAGTTCTTAGTTATAAAGGAAACATGATAGATTGTACTTTGTTTATAATATTCTTTTAACAAAGTAAGTATCTCACACGTATGATTAAGGGAAAGTGTTCCCGCTTATAATTTGTCATGTAATTTTAGTACTACTTTATTAACTTTAGAGTACCAAGTATTTTTAACTCTTGACTGATATTATCCAATTCAGACCTGCCTAAATTTTAGGGACAATTGTAACCTAAAAAAATTAAAAATGTAACCACTATTGTAATATTTATATTAAACACAAATATAATTTATGCCATAAAAAATTCAATGCTTTTCGCTTAATTTCTTGTGCAATTGATTTCGTGAATCTTTGACTGCATCAATGCATTTACTGTTCTTATCTTTAAACTTGAGCTATTTTTTACTTTGATATTATTCAAAAGAGAAAATATTCTTTCTGCAACTGCTAAAGAGTGGGGTAAAGCCAACATGTGAAACATAAATTTACTTAACAAAGGATAGTGGGGTTGATCTCCGCATTTTTCCTAAATTTTTCAGCTTCAATTCCTTTGAAACAAAATTTATCCTGATGAGTCAGTTCTCTTCATTCACTATTGATGGCTTCATATTAATCTGTACTCAGAAGATTTGGAAACTTCATTGCCAAAGGGATGATTGACGTAGGTTTTCCTTCGGAAACATTGGTTGGATCTAATGCTTCTAACTTATTTAAAATAGAAAGCAAATTGGAAGATAGGAAGCGATTCATCATTTCTTTCTAAACACGCGCATAAAAGTTGAATGTATTAATTCGAAATTCTTGAAGGTCTTCCTGACTAATGGTTTCTGAGTTTGGCATGTAAATGCTTTCAGGAATGGCACCACGATAAACATTTTCTAGTTTAATGTAATTTGCAGAATTGCTAATATCAATGTCCTCAATTTCATTGGCTTTTACAATTTCTTGCTTTATAAAATTGCCCAAAATGGCTTTCATGCATCTAGTTATAGAATATCTGAATTTGTGCAGTCTAAAGTCATTCAGCCTGCAACTCCACATTAATCTTATTAACACATGGCAATATATAGGCTAAAAAGGCACAATACATTTTTGTTATTGGCTTTTGCAATTCCTCAAATATTTTCGTAGCCATTGGGATCTCATCCTCAAAACTAGCTGTGGTGAAAAATAACAAAAGTGCTGGCCATTGATCCAATATTTGTTTAACTACATTTTCCAAAGATAGCCATCTAGTAAAGCTAAGATGAAGAATCTTATGCTACTAATTTTTGCAAAACTGAAATTCTTGATATTCCGATAAGCGCTTTGGGCTATTGCTAATGTATGAAGAAATATTTCTTACTAACTTCTCTAGTTGGCGAGGCAATTCAAGACAGGCTTTGGAAGCACACAGTTGTATAAAATTAGCTTTGCACAAATAAATCAGGATTTTTCTTTTTAAGTAGTTTTTGAACCCCACCCTTGTTCCTCATCATCACACTTGCATTATCACTAGCAAAACCGATTAGGTTTTCAAAAGGAATTTCATGTTCATCAAAAAAGTTTATTATAACACTATAAATGCCAATAGCACTTGCATCTTTGATTTATATTAGGGTCAGAAATTTGTCCACAGTTTTCTTAATTTCTTTATCATAATACCTGACAACCAAAACAAGTTGTTTCAGTGTAGATACATCGATTGTTTCATCAATTATAAGTGAAACTTGTGTTGTTTTTATTCTAGACAATAGATTATTCAAAGTATAAGGGCCGAATCATATTGGAAAAAATACTTAAGCCTTTGGTTCTTGAGCACTTTATATCTTTAGCAATATTCGAATCTGGGCATACATTGGTAATAAGACCTTCCAAATGGTCTAAAAGAGCAATAGACAAATTGTGTTCACCATTGAATGCACAAAATTTAATCTCAGCAGCTACAACCTTCTGATTCTGAGAAGAATGCTGTGAAGTTATAAAATTAGTTAGCTTTGCAGAAGTTTTTATTACTCCTATGTTCTTTTTATGCTTTTCCGAGGTTTCGTGTCTTTCTATGTGTGTAAGGGCACCTAAAATTTCAACATTGCACAATTTACAGAATCCTTTGTTACCGTCATATTTACTCACTTGCAACCATGAAGAATTTTTTTTCATTGAATATATGTGATGCTATTTTCCTTTCACGTTTTATTCCAGTCATTTTTTGGTTCTTCTTAGGGGTACTGCATTCAGCTCGATTATAAGTATCATCACTGTCACTCATATTGAGATGGTTGTTAATTTAAATCTTTAAAGAAATCAAGATCACTCGGCACATAAGAATAAGAAATTTTTACATTGATGGCGGAAGGCGAAGTGGAATGTACTGTTACGCAATGCTCAATGCATTATGGAAGTTGGAACCTTTAAATGAATTGATCAATAAGAGACGAGTTTACAAATCGCTTATCGTAGCTAGACGTTCAAGATTCTTTATATACATGCCTATTGGTCAATCAACTCACTTGTTTGAGAAGAAACATTAATTATTAGCCAATTATAATTCACGATAATCAATTTTAGTTTTAAATATAATATAAGATTGTTTTTGAAACCAAAACAAAAGAAAATTGATAATAATTAGTTTTTTCAATTTAAGTTAAATTTTTAAAATATTATGATGAAATGTTACAAATGTAACCAAAAATACCCGAGTTGTAAGCATTGTAACCTTTTGAAAGAAAATTAGCAAAATGTAACCAAAGGTTACAATTGTAACCACTTCGGCAGCCCTGATCCAATTAAGCTCTCATAAAAAGGTTACAAGGAGTTACAAGGAAAAAAAGTACCCTAGGAGACGTTACGGTCGATTCAAAGAGGGTACCTTTGGACTAGCAATCGAGCGGGCACATGACTGTTCAATTGTTTTGCGTCCCTAAACGGACGCTTTTCAAGACATTGTCTAGTCTTGACTTGAACTGGTCAACAGATTCACTGTTGACAACTTCCACTGGAAGTGCGTGCCACTTACCGCAGATACTGTAGGCGAAAAAATTTCCACACAGATTGCGGTTGTAACGCTTCAGATCAAGTTTGAAGCCGTGATTGCGCGTTCTGTTCTCACTCAGTGTGAAAATATCCCGGTAGTCAACATTGTCGAACCCTCGAAGTATTTTGAAAACTTCGATGAGCTGACCACGCACTCTACGGGTTTCCAACGAGAACAGATCTAATTCCCTTAATCTATCTTCATAACTTTTATGTCTGATAGAGGGAATCAGTTTGGTCCTGGCTTGTACGCGTTCTAATCTCGCGATGTCCTTTCGAAATGAAGGACTTCGAAATTGTACGGCATACTCCAGGTGCGGCCAGACAAGTGAGTTGTACAAACACAGTACAATCTCCTTGTTCCGATATCAAAACTGGCGATTTATATAGCCTAGCATCCTTTTTCTCCGCCTCAATGCACTGTTTCGAGAACTTGAAGTTACTAGTGATTGTTACACCCAAGTCCTTCTCAGTGTCGGTGGATTCAATAGCAATGCCCCTAAGGATATACTGAGATTGGGGGTTTCGGTGGCCGATATGCATCACTTTGCATTTGTTCACGTTAAAAGGCATTTGCCACGTGTCCGACCACTCCCCAATCTTCCGAAGATCTTCCTGCAGGTGGGCAGTATTTCCATCCTTTGCAACGTTCATACCAAGCTTGGTATCGTCGGCAAATTTGGAAATCTTGGCAACCATGTCACCGTTCATGTCGTTGACGTAGATGATGAATAGTAGTGGTCCCAGGACAGAACCTTGAGGCACCCCGCTGCGTGACGGGCACCCACTCAGAAGCCTGTCAATTCACCACCACCCGTTGCCGTCTGCCACTTAGCCAGTTCTCGATCCAGCCGGCTACTTTTCCGTCTATGCCCAGCGCTCGAAATTTCCGGAGAAGGTGGCGGTGCGGTAACTTATCAAAGGCTTTCTGAAAGTCTCGGTAGACCACATCCACCGCCTTGTCCCGATCGTGTTCACTAAAAACGAAGTAGAAGAATTCCACAAGGTTCGTCAGGCATGACCGTTGCCTTCGGAAGCCGTGCTGGGAACTCCTCAGTAGCAGGTTTGACTCTAAATACGACGTCACTGTGTCCACCATGATGCTTTCCATGAGTTTACCGATTATCGAAGTCAGACTGATAGGTCGGTAGTTTAACGGTTAGGGACGGTCTCCTTTCTTGAAGATAGGAGTCCCCTCCGCTTCACGCCAGTCTCTAAGAACTCATCCGGTCCGGATTGACATGTGGTAGATTGTGCTCAGGTGTCATGACACTTGATCGCGCACTTCTTTTAACACTTTAGGTAGAAACCCATTCGGGCCAGGTGACTTATTCGTCATTAGGTCAGGGATCTTTTTTATTTCCCCTTCGGTGAAGTCCATATCCTCCAGCTTTTCCCCCGAGTAGGAATCAATTGGCTGGGTGATATGACCACACTCTTCAGTAAACACTGAAGAGAAGTAGTCGTTGAGGATGTTAGCATTTTCTGCATCTGAACGCTTTAATGCCCCCTCCTCAATCACTCGACGGATTGGTTTACGGCTGTTAATATATCCAAAAAACTCCTTGGGATTCTCTTTACAGAGTCTCGCCACTCGGAGTTCCTCAGACCGCTTAGCCGCCCTTATGCTAGACTTCACTCTCCTGGCTAGCAGCCTCTGATATTCGTCAAAGTCACGCGAGATCTTTGATTTCCGGTACACAGTTCTCTTCTCCTTAAGCAGTTGGCCGATTTCTCGATTAAACCACTTTGGTTGAGCAGAAGACCAACGGGGACATTTCAGAGGGATGAAACGCGATTGAAGACTTATGAATGTGGTTTTGAAACTGTTCCACGAGTCTTCAACAACATCGCACACTTCTAGCCTCTTGTCAGTCAGTCCAGCATGAAGACCTGCAAAGTCTGCTCTTTTCAAATCGAGTTTCTAAGAATTACTAGTTGCAGGCCCTGCCTTCGGGACTTTGACTACAAATCTAATTAGTCGAGGTAACTGCTACCGAGCTGTTCGCCAACAGAGAGGGCCTCAACGATGTCATCCTCAGAGGTGAAAACCAAGACGAGGATATTGTCTCCTCTCGTTGGCTCTCTCACCCATTGAGTCAGGAACTCGTTGTTCGCGAACTCCAGGAGTAGTGCGTTCTCGCCACAGGGTTCTCTGGTTTCCCAGTCAACTTGTGTGTTGAAATCCCCCATGACGATACACACTATGTCTTCGACAAGTTCTCCTAGTAGCTGGTACAGGTCTCTATCCTTTTCAACTAGTTGGGCAAGAGGTCTATAAAGTACCAGGGTCCTGTATTTGGCAGGCCTTATCTCTAGGTCAACACCTAGTAGTTCATGGTCGGATACGATGTTGCATTCCGTCGAGTAGAGAATATCCTTGACATACAACATCACACCGCCACCGTTAGTTTTATAAGCCGCACTTGTATTCTGCTATTCAGAATGAGTTATGCAATAACGGCTTCATTTTAAACTGTTAGCTGACATCCGTAAAACCACAATTCATTAATTTCTGCTGAGTGAAAAAAGAATCAGTTCGATAGAGTCAGTGGTCACTCCCATGTGAAATACTGTTATTTATTATCAATGATGTGTAAGATAGCCAGTATTAATCATCAATGCACTTTTCTCATACACCTCACAGGGAAGATTTCAGCTTAGCCCCATTCCCTCCAATTTTTATACTGGATAGGCCACTGGCTAGATGAAAATTAAGGGTAAAGCAAATTTCCGTTTAGTTTTCCCCCAAAACCCGGGGCACGGCACTGGTGGTTATCACTGAAATAATCGCCAAAGCCAAGGCCGAGAAATCCTAATTGATATCGTTCTGCGATATGTTGAAAAAGCGTTCAACAAAGTCTTGATCGATGGATTAATCGATGATACTTCGGCTAGATATGAATAACAACATGGAACGCTTACTCTGAGACAATGCATGAACCAGATCGGAGTACATAGATCTAGAGGCATATAAGAGGGCTAGAGTGCCGCAGTTTCGGTCTCTTAGTCCGACACTACTCATTGTACACTTCAGATATCACTAGGCCCGTAACACCAGGAAGCCTAAATATGTAATACGAAGACGATATCACGCAGATTATTACTACTCCTTACCTAAACCTTAGGAACCAGGCAAGAGTCACCAAACTGGAAATAGAAAATATAATCAACTATTAGAAAATATAGAAAATCAAAACAAACATTCATAAATATAAAATAATTTGAATAAGAAGAAAATCCTTTTGTTGTTTTACATTTTCTTTCGAATGATATAAGTGCCAAGGTCGTCACGAGGTTAGTCCGGGAATTATTAAGAGAAAACTAACTATGGATCGGATTGACCCACTTGTTGAACGTTTTGCAGGTCGTGAGGTCATAAGTCAGAAAACTTGTGGCTGTTGACCTTGTTTCTCTTCCTTAAATATGATGACGTCACACTAAAGAAGTATTTTCTGCCAAAAAATCAGTACAGTGACGTCACTTTGTCTACATAAGCTGCCTCTATTTCGGATTGAGGTTCACGATGACCCTGATCGTGCATCGGAATTTTTCTGGGGGTTATTTATCCAAACCTACTTTTCATTTTTGGTGGTCGTAAGGCGAAATTCGGCAAAATCGTCGCTTGTTTTGTGCTTTCGAATTGTTTAGACTAAGAGTTAAAAAAAAAATCTGGTAAAAGCGAAGTTTTCTCACATTTCCTTTACAAAGAAATGCTACGGGAAGAAGTAATAAAATGTAAAAAGAAGTGAATATGGTAAAGTAAATAATATCCTTACTCTCCTTTCACACCCAAGCCAATTATGTAATGCAATGATGAACACAAATTCAAGAATATTCAACCATTAACTCGCCTTTTGACAATATATTCCGCAAGGCAAAACACGCGTGTCAGTCAGGGCTGCCTAACCTGGGGGAATCCCACAGATCTGGGGGATTTTGTCAAAAATAGTTAATAATCTGGGCGAATTATGGTATAAGGTCAATATAACGTGTAAATTGCATTATTTTTAAGAGATACAATTTTAAAATGGACCTAAACTCATCCTTAACTCTATAATTTAACTTGGTGAATTTTTGAAATTTTTGAAAATGTTTTTTTGGCTTAGTGGACAAGTAACCTTTCCTCTTTTTGAGTTTAGGTTTATTTGAAACTTTTATTCGCAGGGCTGTTTTTTTTGTGTTTCGAGCTTTTATCAAAGTTCTTTCTAAGAGTTCAGAAAAAATAAATATAATTATCGAATGATTTGGAATGAAAAAACATACAAATCGTGAAGTCCAAAAAATGTATTAAAATTAGGGCTTTGGCGCCTTTTTACTATCATTTTGTATATAAAACAAATTTAGATGAAAAAAGAGATCGGACGAAGGTTTTTCTATATATCAAACCGGGTGAAATAACTTTTAAAAAAAGTTTGAGGGTGTCTATGTTGAAAAAGGTGTTTGGAAAATTCTCAACTCTATACATAGAAATCTTCAAGGGATAAAGACAATATAATAAATGGTGAAATAACTTTTAAAAATATGTTTCAGGGTATCTATGTTGAAAAAGGTGTTCAGAGTGTTAAAATAAAGAGTCTATAAAGGGGATTAAAAAAAAATGGGTTAGAATAGCAAATAGTCCGTAGGTCACACGCCGAAGGAGTGCCTGTGGAACCAAGTTCTTTCTGTAAGAAAGAATGCAAAGTATGGCTTGTTTGAATATAAAATTTCTAATGCACGCAGTTAGTTGCAACGAACGCGTTCAATCTGATATATAAAAGTATTCTAACTCGTTTTGTGGATAAAACAGTAATCTAACGTGTCAAACTCTCAGATATTGGGCCAAGTAATTTATGTAATCAAAAAATCATCATAACATTTACTTGGGAGGACTAGCAATGACACAACTGATTAATGAACCATTTCACCCAGTGATATTTTGAGGATATTCAAGAATGAGTGCTAGAAATTTCTTGTCGAACTCTGTGTTCAAAGTGGAAGAGATTTCCACTGAATGAAGATAATTGCCAAGCTGAATGCTCTTGATCCATTCATTGCCTCAGAGATAAGTCTTTCGCCATCATCATTAATTAATATTTCAAGGAATTTTCATAATTCAGCCGCCAAGCCAGCCGCCCACGGTCTCATTATTACCTGGACCATGTGCCCCAGTCTGCAGCAGCTCAAGGCGAAAGATAGACGCAGGATCGCCCACAACGCCCACCAGCAGCACCAAGAATGGGAGGCAACCGAGAGGCAAGCGGCGTGGTATGCTGCAGCCACAGCCTATCACACACTGGATGGAGCCTACCAGCAGCCCAGAGTGACCGGCATGCTGCTCTTCTACGCGGGAAGAGCTTAGCTACACACCGACTTTGTGGCAGGGAGGTGCGAACACTGCGGTGGCCGCTCCCGGCATCCTCTTGTGCACTACCTAGTCTCCTGCCCATCCACCGCCTGCCTCAGGCCAGAGCCAATACCAACCACTCACCCTGTAAGAGGCGCCCGACTGAGAAAGCGCGAGGCAAGAGCCGCCCAGTTGGTCCACCACACACCGACAATCAAGGTGAGAACAGCACCCCTGCCGCGCTGATCGCGGAGCACGCTAAGCCTGGCGACGGGTGGTGAGGACTGCCGCCAAACAAGAGTAGCAGACAAGCCACGCGTCGGACACTCCACCGCGTCTTGCTGCACACCAACACTCTTAGGCTCCCCGCTTTGTGCAATGTGATTAGGCGTATTTGTATATTCCTTTTATATATTATATTATATTTACGTACTATGTATAAATGTATTGCGCTATAAACCTATACAAACACAAACGAAATATCACAGAATAACTCGAAGTAGAAGTGGACAGGATAATCCCTTACAGTAATGTAGATGCAGCAAGAGACACCTTGGACGGTAACGACGCAAGCATTACCGTCCAAGAATTGAAAAACACAATCGCTCAGTGTAAGTAGAAAGCACCAGGTAGATCAGAGCTCACTAAGAAGCACTACGAACAAGGGACTGAAAAAATACTGCAGGGAATTACTTCAGTATTTAATGCCAGCGGCTACTTCCCGAAAGAACTCAAAGTAGCCAAGATGATTTTCATACCCAAAGCTGGCAAGACTACTACACGATTGGAGAATTACAGACCTATATCTCTACTCGACTTCATCGAGAAAATGTTCGAGAAAATTATGAACACTCGCCTAAATGAGCCCCTGGAAGCTAATGACCTTCTAAATAAGTTTCAATTCGGCTTCAGAAAGAAAAAAAACCCGGAGATGGCCCTCGAGGTCATAACAGAAAAAATAGCTAAAGCAAAAAGAGAAAAGGCTAGCGTTCATATAGTCTGCAGGGATATGTCCAAAGCTTATGACAAAGTATGGACGAAAGGAATGCAATATAAGATATTGCAGTTACGCCTAGAGAACAAGATGGAAATACTACTTTGTAATTACATAACCGAACGAAACGCATTTATCAAAATGGGAAACTACCATGGAGATAAATTCAAGATGGAGGCTGTCCTTCCTAAATGAGGATGTCTGAGTCCAAAATTATACTCTGTATATACCTCGTAAATTCCTCCGCCAGGTACATACGGGTGCCTAAATATACAGTTCGCAGATGACATCACACAGATTGTCGTCTGCCCTTATAGGAACCCTGATATGCAAACAAGACTGACAGCAGAAGAAATACCACGGACCACCGCTTATGAAAAATAGTGGAAGACTAGCACCAACAGGAATAAATTTAAAATCGTACCAATACACAGGAGGAGACTCAGCAACATTGTGGTCGAAGGAAACAGATACGAATACACAAACGAAGCTGCAGTGCTAGGATTGAAGATTACGAAGAGAGGATACACCAAGCATGCGAGAGAAAGAGTAGAAAAAGGAAGAAAGAGACTCGGGCTACTATTTAGGCTCAGAGCACTTAAAAGAAAAAACAAGAAGAAAATTTATCAAGCCCTAATCTAGCCAACACTGGTAGATCCGGTGATACAATTGTATACAATCTCAAAAAGTAATGTTATCGCACTGCAACGAATACAGAACAAGGCAGTTTTGATAATCACGAACAAAAGAAGAATAGACAGAAGAAGACAACAAGATTTGCATCGCGAAGCAAGAATTCAGCTAATCAACAAGATTGTAGAGAAAAGGGCCAAAAAACTCATATATATCACGCAACGCGAGATAGGAGAGGAAGTAATGGACATGATCACCCAGAGACAAGAAGGGGGAGCACGTAGAGACTTCCCCACCTATACTTCAAAGATCAACGAAGAAGAGGAAGAAGTGTTCACATGATGAGAACAAACAGAGCGAGTAAGCAAACCAAGTTAGAAAAGCTAGAAATAATAAACAGAAACATAAAAGGATAAACAAAAAACAGGTATAATAAAATAGAAAGGAGAAAACTTTATACCAGTGAAGGAAAACAACTAAAACAACGGTTTGAACGCCACATCACAGCAACAATAACACAGATTTTAAAACATGACATAAAACGAACATAAGGAATTAACCTGATACGCAGGCAACTATTTCTTTTCATTTGAATTCTAAACTATAACATTTATAAATGCCAAAGGTTAGTGTGACCTCCACGTATACCTTGCATTCAACTGCACATCTTCTACTTCCTTCTTTTCCATCTACATTTCCTTCTATCCTTCACACTGGGCTCAACACAGCATACGTGGGACAAGGGCACTAGAGATTGAATGAATATACAGAATATAGTACACACCGTGGTTTGGATTCCACGTAAAGCTGTAGGTCCGCCAACCACCTTGGTCTCCTTTTAATCTTCCACACTACTTCCAACTTTGCTATCCCCCTTTCCTTTTCCTTTTCCTTTCCCTGTCCCCCTCTCTCCTATCCAGAAGTCCAACAGGACTCTGGAGGGAGAGGGAAGAGTGGGAGGGCGTAGTGCCCTCCCCTTCCCCTCTGGTCATCTTAGGGTGACCGGAGGGGGAGGGGAGCTTAGCGATCTATTCTATCTCACCTTCCACACCTCTTCTAAGTCCCCAAGGCAGAGCCTGCAACTAGTAAATCAAGGAAACTCGATTTGAGAAGAGCAGTCTTTGTAGGTCTACGCACGGGACTGACAGACGTGAGGCTAGAAGAGTGCAAGGCTGTTGAAGACTCTTGGAACAGTTCCAAAACCACATTTATGAGTCTTCAATCGCGTTTTATCCCTCTGAAATGCCCCCCTCGGTCCTCTGTTCAACCAAAGTGGTTTAATCGAGAAATCGGGCAACTGCTTAGGGAGAAGAGAAATGTATACCGGCAATCGAAGATCTCGGGTGACTTTGACGAATACCAGAGGCTAGCCAGGAGAGTGAAGTCCAGCATAAGGGCGGCTAAGCGGTCTGAGGAACTCCGAGTGGCGAGACTCTGTAAAGAGAATCCCAAGGAGTTTTTTGGATATGTGAACAGCTGTAAACCAATCCGTCGAACGATTGGTTCTCTGAGGAATGAGGAGGGGACATTAAAGCGTTTAGATGCAGAAAATGCTAACCTCCTCAACGAATACTTCTCTCCAGTGTTTACTGAAGAGTGTGGTCCATTCCTCCAGCCGACGGATTTCTACTCGGGGGAAAAGCTGGAGGCAATGGACTTCACCGAAGGAGAAATAAAGAAAAGGATCGCTGACCTAAAGACGAATAAGTCCCCTGGACCGGACGGGTTTCTACCTAAAGTGTTGAAGGAAGTGTGCGATGAAGTATCACGACATCTGTGCGCTATCTTTAACATGTCAATTTGGACCAAATGCGTTCCTAGAGACTGGCGTGAGGCAGAGGTGACTCCTATGTATCTTCAAGAAAGGAGACCGTAACCAACCGTCGAACTATCGACCTATCAGTCTGACTTCGATAGTCGGTAAACTCATGGAAAGCATCATGGTGGACAAAGTGACGTCGTATTTAGAGTCAAACCTACTACTGAGGAGTTCCCAGCACGGCTTCCGAAGGCAACGGTCATGCCTGACGAACCTTGTGGAATTCTTCCACTTTGTTTTCAGCGAGCACGATCGGGACAAGGGGGTGGATGTGGTCTACCTAGACTTTCAGAAAGCCTTTGATAAGGTACCACACCGCCGCCTTCTCCGAAAATTTCGAGCGCTTGGCATAGACGGAAAAGTAGCCGGCTGGATCGAGAACTGGCTAAGTGGCAGACGACAACGGGTGGTGGTGAATGGACAGTCTTCTGAGTGGGTGCCCGTTACTAGCGGGGTGCCTCAAGGTTCTGTCCTGGGACCACTACTATTCATCATCTACGTCAACGACATGAACGGTGACATGGTTGCCAAGATTTCCAAATTTGCCAACGATACCAAGCTTGGTATGAACGTTGCAAAGGATGGAAATACTGTCCGCCTGCAGGAAGATCTTGGGAAGATTGGGGAGTGGTCGGAAACGGGGCACATGCCTTTTAACGTGAACAAATGCAAAGTGATGCATATCGGCCACCGAAACCCCTAATCTCAGTATATCCTTAAGGGCACTGCTATTTAATCCACCGACACTGAGAAGGACTTGGGTGTAACAATCACTAGTGACCTCAAGTTCTCGAAACAGTGCATTGAGGCGGAGAAAAGGGCCCAAAGGATGCTAGGCTATATTAAGCGCCAGTTTGGTTATCGGAACCAGGAGATTGTACTGTACCTGTACAACTCACTTGTCCGACCGCACCTGGAGTATGCCGTACAATTTTGGAGTCCTTAATTGCGAAAGGACATCGCGAGATTAGAACGCGTACAAGCGAGGGCAACCCACCTGAATCCCTCTATCTGACATAAAAGCTATGAGGAAAGACTAAGGGAATCAGAACTGTTCTCGCTGGGAACCCGTAGACTGCGTGGTCAGCTCTTCGAAGTTTTCAAAATACTTCGAGGGTTCGACAATGTTGACTACCGGGATATTTTCACACTGAGTGAGAACAGAACGCGCAATCACGGCTTCAAACTTAAACTGAAGCGTTACAACCGCCAGCTGTGTGGAAATTTTTTCACTTACAGTATCTGCGGTATGTGGAACGCACTTCCAGTGGAAGTTTTTAACAGTGAATCTGTTGACCAGTTCAAGTCAAGACTAGACAAGGTCTTGAAAAGTGGCCGTTTAGGGACGCAAAACAATTGAGCAGCCTTGTGCCCGCTCGGTTGCTAGTCCAAAGGTACCCTCTTTGAATGGACCGTAAGGTCTCCTAGGGTGCCTTCTTTCGTTGTTGTTACTCCTTGTTGTTACTTGTATTTTGCTATTCAGAATGAGTTATATAATAACGGATTCTTTTTAAACCGTTGCGATAGAATGTATCTTATATGATACATGTCTAAAATACAAGTAAAAATAAAAAATAATGATTAAATTCAGTATTATACCTTTGCTGATATCCCTAAAACTACAATTCATTAATTTCTGATGAGTGAAAAAAGAATCAGATCTGATAGAGTTAGTGGTCACTCCCATGTGAAATACTATTATTTATTATCAATGATGTGTAAGATAATCACTATTAATCATTAATGCCCTTTTCTCACGCAACTCACAGGGAGGAATTCAGCTTAGCCCCTTCCCTCCAATTTTTATATTGGATACGCCACTGGGGTGTTTGTGACTGGACGACGTAGGGGGGTGTGGGGGGGGGGGGCAGGAAGGAGATCGCGTCTGCATAATTGGAAACGCGTTATTCATGATGCTCTTAACTTATGCGTAGAACGGTATGGGTTGCGGGTGTTCATGGGCTGCGGGATATCGCAATGCCATCGCAACATACCGTCTTGCGTATAGTGCGGTATATATGGGGTCTCTGGCGAGTTTCCCCGAGTTATTTTGTGAGTCTAGTGGGAGCGTATGTGTTGAGGGGGTGCTTTTTGTTGTTGTCGTGTATTGTCGACATTCTCCTGTACAAGGGAGAGCGGCAAGCGCGCTTCAGATCAGAGTTCTAAATGCGCTGAGCCTTCTTCTGCCACGTGACACTCGCAGCTACAAGTGACAGTGGGGCGTACGTGAGAAGAGGCCGCACGAGTGTTTTATATAGGTGTAACTGTAGTTTCTTGCCCGCTGGGTAGAACCTGCGCAGCATTTTGTTTGTGCGTGTGGCTCTTGCTTGTATTATCTGCTCTGCTGGTGTATAGTGAACCTAAGGGACTTGTCAAAAGTTATCCCAAGGATTTTTGTCTTTTGTGTATAGTCGAGCCTTGTTGGGTTTTGGTGGTTCCTGTCTGGTGTGTGTGAGAAAACTTGTAGGTTATGTATGTAGCAATCTCTTGCGCCAAAGTGTGTCTTCTTCGGATTCGTGGCAATCAGCCATTTATCCTCTAATTTTCGTCTAGTATTTTTTGTGCGTTTTTGGCGATCTCGTCTGGTCAGCGGCCGCTGACGAGAATGGTCTCGCCATCAATTTAGGACACTGTGTATGTGTTACAGCAGTTTTCGGGTGGGCGTGGGGTGTCGTTTGGGTACATGGTGTAAAGTGTGTGTGACAGTAAGCTTCCTTGGGGAACGCCTGAGTGTGGTGTGAACGGTTTTTATAGGGTATTGTTGTATTTTATATGGCACTTCCGTTCAGTGAAATAGTGCGAGAGGAGCCTTCTGGTGCAGAGAGGTAACTCCGTATTGTTGGCGAGTTTTCAATGGAGTCCCTCGTGCCACACCTTACCAAAGGCCTTCTCCACGTCCTTGCTGATGGAGAGTCTTTTGTCGCACTTGGCGGTATTTTTTTGCATTCTGTCGTGAACGATGGTCACAGCCGCCTGAGTGGACCGGCCTCTCCTGAACCCATATTCATGGAAGCGGAGAACTAGTCCCTCTTTTCCAGGTAGTCCCGTAGGCGGCAGTTGATCATACGTTCGAGTATTTTGCCTAGATGCTCTAATAGAACTGTGGAGGAATGAATATCTCGTGGACAAAAAGACGCTAGTTTGTTTATACAGCGTCAACGGTTACGTTCCACATGGGCAGTTAATTTACCCCCCTTCCCTTTGCACTGCTGCCTCAAAGACCCTTCGAGCGTCGCTCACAATGAAGGATTTCAGTAAGCAGATTTAGTAGTCCGTTATTATTAATGTAGGAGGGTGTGATAGATTTTAAAATAAAAATCTATGAATAGGCTCACTGTCCCCTCTGATTGTTTATGTCTATTTTCGCTAAATAGACGAAATCCCACCTTCTCCGTGCGTAAACCAGAAGGGGTTTAGTGTCACAACGTTGAAAATTTATGCCCTAGGAGAGGCTTAACTTTCGCCATCCCCTCCCCCCCAGGGAAAAATCAACGTATATATAGTTCGATCTTGAGAAATTTAGAGAGAATCGGCGTAGCAACCGAGAAAAGAAAACGAACCCCTGATTCAAACAGGAAATCAAGATGATAAGTGGAACCGAGCAGGATTTCTCTTCCCGAAGCCGTTCCTTTAGGCGCGTAGAAGAGCAGACCAGTGGTATCGAGACCAACTCTCATACCCTTCTCGTCCAGAAAAAAATACCTTATCCATAGGTTGGCGCGATAACGATGTATCACGATGACCGATAAATCGATATCGATAACATTATCGGCGATAACCGATAATCGATAACTGGCGATAAATTTGTCTCCTGATAAGGTAAAAACCAATAAATCGATAAATCCAAAATTATAATACAATATGTTTTATTTACTATATATAGCGTTATTTTACATATAATACAATAGTAAGAATATTTGAATACTTTTTCTTAGTTTCTCACCTGGTGAGGCTCTCCTTCATCTTCTCATAGGTTTTGAGGATCCTCCTCCCAGCTCGGACCTATCTATTTTTGCCTCCAAGGCATGCGCGGCTCGCCCCTTTGAACTGAAGTTATCGATTATCGTTAGTTTGGAACCAAAGTGTCGGCGATACCGATGAATCAATAACGCGGAAAAAAATATTGGATAACCGATAACCCAATATCGTTATCGCGATAACGCCCACCTATGACATTAACTAAGTTTTCTCAATAAAAACAGAGATACCCCTCACCATTGAGGAATACCAACGCGAATTCCCATTCTAGAAAATATTCACCTCTTGGTCAAGTCTCATCATTGAGAAGCCCGAAATTGTAACACAGGGATCCGAATAACTTCCGTTCATCCAAGATCCCCGCACTTACATCTTCAAGCATCATCTGTTCTTCCCGAATAGACTCAGCACGCCTCTCTTTAACTTAATGAAAAGCTCAGCTGTTTTCCAAGCCATTCTCACGACAGCGAGGAAGGCTCCAGTCCAACTAGCATCTAATCATCTTATCGAGGAGGTTCTCGTTCAAGGTCACCCAACTGCAGACTCCCTCTTAGTTAAAGGTAAAATGAATCCAAAATTTATTCATGTTTGTTAGTTACCATTCCGTGCAAAAGTGATTTTTGCGTCAACCATCGCTTATTACTCAGTGATAGTGTTAATTTTTAGTAGATCCTCTTAGAATATTTAAAGATTTAATATTTCATTTTTTTATGCAATTATAGGTATATTGTTGTCTGAGTTTTTTAATTAGATCATAGAACGCTGCAAACGGCAATAGATATATAACGATACTAATCCTCCCTGGTTAAAGAATTAAAGTAGAGCACTCTTAGAGTAAAGTGGAACGGATTAAGTCCTGTACGAATCAGACGTACATACGTACTTGGCCATAAACTACGGCAAGAACAATAGGCCTGTAATTGTTTGGGTGTTTGGGGTCTTTGTTTATTTTGTGTAGAAGTATGTTCTGAGAAACTTTGAATATTTTGGGCAAGTGGCCTATGGTTAGTGAGGCGTTGAATAGGTGTTTAAGTGTAGGGTATATGTTTTCGGGGGGGTTGTGTATTAATGCGGCTGGTAGTCCGGAGGGGGCGGGTGCGCGTTTTGGTGTTGTTTTAATGTAGTGCTTTGTTTCCTCGACGGTGATGGGAGTGGTTAGTGTAGATGTGTTGTCGAGCAGCTCCATTCGTATCAGGGGGCGGGCCTTAGCTCGTGAGCGTGGGCCCGACACCACTCTGGGTGGGTTTTGTGTGTGTACTGTGTCCCAATGGGACCTAATTGCGTCGAGGATGACGTTGGTGTCCGTGACTGTTTGGTTATTTACTTGGAGGGTTATGAGTTTGGGTGGATCGGTACCTAGCATTCTTTTTTACGCGTCACCAGAAGAACGAGTGGTCAATACAACGAGTGTCGTCCGCGATGCGGACGAACTCTCGCCACTGTCAGTTCTTATATAGCTGCAAGCATTGTAGGATGCGGGCACGTAGGTGAGTGATGTTATATTGTCGTGGGCCTCTGGTGTAGTGATTGTTGTACAGTGTGATGAGTCTCTGAATGTGTATGGAATATGTGAAGTGTTTTATACATGTGTAGGTTTTGTGCGTTGTGTGTGGGTCGCGTGCTGTAGCTATAGTGTTCAATATTGAGCACCAGTGGTTGTCTAACAGATCTGGATTGGTAGGGTCCAGGTCGAGGTTTTGTGGCGTGTTTTCTTTTGTCTCTTGAACTCTTCCAGGTTCGTGTTTTGGAAGTCGAAGAGAAGTGGTGTGGGTATGAATATGGGGGATGTGGATAGGATAAGGCATATCGGCATGTGGTCAGAGAATACGTGAGGATCCCGTGAGATGTGAGTCTAGAAGCGTGTAGCGTGGTCGTGCGGAAGACCACGTGCGGAGACGTGGTTCCTCTGCGAGTACCAAAGAATGTGGGGAAGGCGGGGCCGATGTGCTCGCAGCGATAACGTGGCAGGGCTGGCGGCCAAGTACCTACCTGCATCATTCGTGTTGTTAGAAAGGAGTATTGAGTGGAAAGCGTTGAGGTCCCCCGCAAAAAAGATAGGTAGTTGTAGTTTGATAGAGCCCGGAGTGGAACTTCTATGTTTAATTGTAGGCGTGGTGGTCTGCAATGAGTGGCCACTAGGATGGGGCTGAAGCTTGTTTGTACCTTGCAGGCTAGAAAAGAGTCATCGCGTATTTAAATGGGAGGGGGTGTATAGAGTGCTTTATTAGGATCGCGGATCCTAGGTGCAGCGCTTGTGGAGTTAGATATGCGTGGCAGCCTGCAATGCGGAGTCTGTTGTTGGGAGGGTGTAGACTGGGTGAGTTCAAGAGTATTATGTCAGGTCTTTGTGTGTTTAGGGTGGAGAGCAAGTACCTTCACGCGTGTCGTCTGTGGTTTCATTGGAGTTGAGAGGTTGTCAGTGGTGTTATTGTGTGGGCAAGCCGTGGTAAAGGGGAGAGTGTGTACTGTGGAAGAAGGGTTAGAAATAGTGAGAGAGTGGGTGGTGGTCGTGGTAGGAGGGTTGGAGAGAGTAGAATCTTGAGGGGGGAACAGCAGAGAGGGGGTTGGTCGGCTTTACGCGTGGTTGTGTGTAGCGGAGGGATTTCCTGGTGATTTTTTTTTAATGCAGAATCTTGTGGAGGATGTGGCGGGCGTGGGGGAGGTGGAGGAGGTGGAGGTTGTGGAATCAGTGGGAGTGGGGTTTGAGGCTGTGAGAAGAGTGGTGGGGACGGTAAGAAGGGGGTTGATGGCAATAGAGGGGGGGAGTTGAGGCTGCTGAAGGAGGGTTGCTGGTGGTAGGGAGGAGTTTAGGTATAAAGGAGGAAAGAGTGGTAGCTGGGGAGGGAGGAAAGGAGGCGGTAGGAAGAGAGGTGGGAGCAGTTGGCAAAGGGGCAGGTAAGGAGGGTACCGTAGCGAGAGGGGAGGGACAGAAGGGTGGGAGGAGGTAGGAGCGTGACGAAGGTGGGAGGCGGAGTGTGAGGGGGAGGTGGGTCCAGGGGGGAATAGTGTTCGTGCCCAGCGGGATGGAGAGGAGTGCGGGTCTCCTGTGTGTATGCTCGTCGATTAGAGCGAACATCTTCTCAGGGAAGGTGATCTGCTCTAGACCGTGCGAGGCGAACAGTGTATTGAGTATGTTTGCGTATAGTGGGGCGTCACCCCTTGAAATGTCTTTTGCGACCGTTGAAAGCAAGGCGGCCAGGTGTAGCTTTGGGTGTGTAGTGTGGGGTAGGAGTTGGTGTCAGAAGTAGTGGGGGTCTCTGGGTGTAGGTTGTTTTGGTGAGAGCGGGTGTTGGAACATGTGGGTGAGTCTTGGTTGCTGCCGGGGTAGGGTGTGTCTGGGGTAGGACAGGAGTTGGTGTGTACAGCTTTGCGCCAGCAGCAGCAGCGAATGTTCTTGTGAGGGGAAGAGGGGCGGGGGCGGAGTGTGAGGTTGTGTTGGTGGGTTGTGGACGCCGTATTGCCACCCGGCATCAGAGCGGGCCTTACTTAGGTAAGGGCATTTAGGGTTGACGGCGACATGGTCGCCGCCGCAGTTTGTGCAGAGGGGCGAGGTGGCGTTGCTGGTGGTGTAGTGGTGGCCCACTACAATACACTTTAAGCAGATCAGGTCTGCTTGGCAGTTTAACGACCGGTTTTGTAATACCGGTGGCACTCTGTGGGTTTTATGTTAAACTATGGCTCGATATTATGCGGATGTGTTTAGTGTGCCGCAGAACATTATTTTTTTAAGAGAAATTACTTGAATGCCATATTATAACTTAAAGACAACAAAGAAACCACAAAACAAAAAAACATTAAAAGCGATAGGCCTGATCACTAGGCTGTTAGCATCTCTTTGCGCCCTACCACACTTCTTTTTATTTTCACCACTTGTCTATTTTACGCTATCTGTCCACACACCCTTTCTTTATCCCCTACCCACACCTACACTCTTACATCAAATTGTAATTTCATTCTGCTAGTTCGGAAATCTTGGTTCAATAACTCTGGCATATTTACCCCACATTATTCAGCAAAGGAGGTAACGGCCAAGGGATTTTTTTTGCCAAACGCCTTCAAAATCTGGTTTTCTATTTATAGATTCCAGTTTTAAGAAAGAGAAATACTATTGTTGTGCTCACCATCACCATCATCATCACTAATCCTCATCATTTTTATTTTATCAGCCCCACCTAGGCAGATGACTCCTTAAGTTCCCGGCCCACTTCCCCTAAGTGAACTGCTGCCGTGTGGAGAGGAGAACTGCCATTCATGTTTCGTCCCAACTATGCCGGGCATTTGACCTAGCATGATTGGGGGCATTGAACGATGCTGGCTTGAGGAATAGCTAACAGCCGATAACAATGCCAGAAACTATTCTGGACAATGGACGGACTGCTACCTCCGCTACTCATCACAGCGGTAGCCCTTTCCAGGACCATAGAGGGACATACAACCGTCTCTATGGTATGCTGGAATGCGGTCGCGATTAAAACACCCGGAGGGGGGAGCGTTGTCAATAAATCCGCAATACAATCATACCCCTGAGAGGATCTCCCTCCCCCCCCCCCAGATTCCTCTCATCCATCTATCATTCATCCAAAAGGCAATTCACTTTTCCATCTAGGCAGAAGATAAACGAGGAGGGGGGGGGGGGGGTACCTTCACCCACAAGGTAAATAATAAACGTAAACATAAAGGAAAAGTTAAATTAATACACACACACCAACTATAGAGTCCGTGTAATTGTCCCAACGCAAAACCAAGTTTTTTTTTTGCAGAAGGCAAGATTTGCACCCCCTCCCGCGCCAGCGGGGCTAAAAACAGAAAAAATGGCGTCCCGCCGTGCCACACGAGTCCCCACAGAAGGAAATCTGACCTGCTTATCATCCTAAGAATCTGATGCTGAGGATATCAAATCCAAGGCACATAAGAGCCCAGCAAGAACAAGAAGTGGGGCAAGGACCGCGGTAGGCATTTATGAATACGATGGAGAGGAGATCGACCTCAAGCTCTACGCGACGAAACCGGAACCATTCCCAGAAACATCCTTCACCACTGAGATCTACCATGTCATCCGAGAAAACAGGTATAAACGGAGCTACTCAGTATCAGTACAAGAATCAGTAGTTGAACAAACCATCCACGAAAACCAAATTAAACTAAACAAGAACTCCTGCTTCACCCTCAGTGAAGCAGAATACAAAACGATCCGGAACTGAAAAACACGCGATAAGATCACCAATATCCTCACGAGCGCAGACGAGAGATGCGTCTCCAGAATCTCTTACAAATTGATTCCACAACCTAGATGGACGGATGATATGAGGAATATCGCCAAGGAAAACACAGGTCAATCTATGAAGACATCGGCATAACAGGCCCAAACAGGGAAAGGACAGACAGAATGAGGCAGCTAAGTGAGGAACTTAAAAATATCATCATTGCAAAGCAAAGAGAAATTTAGGACGATATCGTGGTCAGACTGGACAGGAAAAGCAATCCCGTAGTTTTTTTGGAATAACATTCGAAAACTTAGGAGATTCTCTCCTAGGTCCGGAGCACGAATCAAGGAAGGCGACAATTTAATAAAGGATCTGGAATCTCTCGAAAAGAGATATTTGCCATATCACCCGATGTTCATCCGGGCTAAGCTTATCTACCCAGCAGTAGTGACTCAAGCGGCCAGCAGGACCTCTATAAGGAGGTTCCAGCGAGTGCATTAACAAATTTAGAAGGAATGAACATCTTCGGCAAAGGGATCTGCACCACAGGCAACGTCTCTAGTCCATTAATAAAGTAACTCAAAAAATGGGCAAAAAGGTCTGGTCGACACTGACTAACGACATCATCCCAGAACTAAGAGCAGCAGGGAAAAATATCAGGATCCCTGCAAGATTGCATGAGAAAGTCTTCCGAAATCGATACTTCCCAAGCACAAAACTCTGCGCTGAAGAGAACACAGAACCATTATTCACATAAGACACTCATGCACACGGTACCATAATAACACAATAAAGTGAGACAACACTTCTGATATACATTAACGTAAGAAATAGAAGCAACACGAGGTGAACTGCTAAACTCGACCGCCTATTTAGGCTTGAAAGCTCAGAAGTCGACACAAAATTATTAAACAGACCAAAGAGACATACACAAATATGAAGAACACACGAATACAGAGAAGAACATACATAATACTAAATACCAACAACATAAAGGAAAAATTTTAAAAAAACCAAATTAAGTAAATGCTTGCGATGCCCTCTGAACCCGGGCAAAACCTTTCCAACTTTAAACAACTATCTTTTACTACTATCCATATTTTTCCACTATTGAGTACATCAATTTCATCCTTCACTGCTCACGACCAGCAATGAGCTACCTCACCGGTAAAGGAGGCAAAACCAAAGAAAACAAAATCAATGTAGCCTAAACAATAACGAAGACTTCCGTCTGAAGATTCCTTAAGAAAGGCGAAAGCTCACAGCCAAAACTCAAATTAGTTGTAAAAATAAAACATATAATGGATCTTCCTCAACGGATCTTTAATATCCAAACAGATACAAAAAACTGCATTCGCCAGTTGGAAGGTTCCAAAATAAAATTGATAAAATCAAAATACAACCTGGTCTTTAACAATATATATATATATATATATATATATATATATATATATATATATATATATATATATATATATATATATATATATATATATATATATATAAATTATATATATATATATATATATATATATATATATATATATATATATATATATATATATATATATATATATATATATATATATATATATATATATATATATATATATATATATATATATATATATATATATATATATATATATATATATATATATATATATATATATATATATATATATATATATATATATATATATATTTATTTATATATATATATATATATATATATATATATATATATATATATATATATATATATATATATATATATATATATATATATATTAGGGTGGTCCTTATATATAGGGTGAAAATTTCGACTTGTATTTTTATTTTCTCCCAACCATCAGTTTTGTTCCTTTTCTCATTAATATCATTGCTGCAAAATCTTTTTTGGATCAAGTGATATTTAGAGATTGCACATCAATCATAAAGTTATACCAAATAATCAATATTTTCTGTTGTAATCGATCAATCATGATCGATAAGTTGTAGCTTTTAAACTATTTACAAATTCTATAATCATGTTTTGCGTTTCAATAATTATTATGAGAGTTTTAGCCACAAATAATAAAGTAATTTCAAGATTTGACAGTAAAGTTTTTCCTTTTGTCAAATTAATTAAAATTCTATTAACTGTTTTATTATATGTGTTACCAGGGACGTGGACCCAACTCTCATGTACCCCACCAACCTCTTTCCCCAACCTCCATCCTTTAGAAAAAGCTTTTGATGTGATTTATTTAATTTGCTATTGTCCCAGCAGTGTAGATTTACGGCTATCTGGAAACTGTTTACGATGTTTTGCAACAACCTGAAGGAGGAATTGTAGTTGTTCCTCATCTTTGGTTAGTATTTGTTGTACTTTGGATAAGGGCCACACCTCGCTCTGCCTTGTCATTAGTTACTTTAATTCCTTGAACTATGCTCTTTGCTCTTTTATAGTCATCTCTTGTGCTCCACAAGTTTGGGGGTTCAAAAAGATATCCATTTCGAAGATTTATTTTATTGAAGAATGGCATAGTTCCTTTTGTTGCGAAATCTTCCAATCCATAATTCTTGATTGTCTCAAGTCTGATTTATGCTTTTTGGGATGTTTTTTCAATTGCAGACCTTTCATTCATAGCTTTTACTATTAAAATTTTTGTAGTGGATGGAATAAGAATATCGAACAGGCTCATTGCAACAAGTTCTTCTGACAAATACCATAAGTGTGAGCTGAACTTCTCCAATGTGGCTGTTGAGATTTCTTCGTCAATATTTCAGTAATCATGCGGGGCTCTTAGAAGCTCTAAGTTATTTCGGGCAGCTGACAATGGAATTGAAGTCTCGATCCAATACTTGACAAAAACAGTCGATACAAAAAAAGACATCTTACGCAAGCTCTGCTCCTCTTTTTGAGTTAGCTTGAATTGCTCCCTGAACATCATATTTTCAGTGAGTATATTTCCTTTGATCTTTCTTCCATTGACTTCTCTGCCCACAAAATCACGTCAGATTTAGAATTTTGAATTATTAGGGCAACATCTTCATGATCAGCAGCAGATTCAAATTTATCTTTATCAATTGGGCCCATTTTGCCTGAAAACGTTTAAACAGCATCTCATCTGGACCCCTTGTTGATTTAGTCAGTATTGTAAACGCAGCTTTGGCTACCAATTCCAGCACATGATGTCTGTAGGCAAAGTACAGGAGGTTCTTTTCTAACATTTATTTTCTATATGCGTACATGCGCCATTAATAAGACCTGTGTTGGCTGCTGTTGAATCAAATACCCTGTGTGGGGGAATTCCACGTGGAATTTCTTTTCCATCACGGAAGTGACGTCCATGCGTTAAAGGAAATTCTAGAATATGGTTAGGCTTAAATTGGTAACCCTCCTTCCCCCCCCCCACCATCGACAAGCGGTAGCCTCGATCCCCATTTACCCCGGACCAACTTTTTGCAGGTTAGAATCGGCTGGGCGTGAAGGTTCTAGGCCATTCGAGAGTAGCGCTGGCCAAACACTCCATATTTCCCCCACCCCTGCGGGGGAGAGCCTCGGATATATAGGGCTCGTCTTTCAGGTGGGGATGGCCAAATTGTCGTGAATGATGTTGATAACACTTCCATTTGATATTCCAAGTTCTCGTTCGATTTCTTCGACCTTCACCCGTCGATTTTCGAGGATCATCCTCTCCACACCGGCCACATTGTCCTGGTTGGTCACGTCTGACGGACGCCTGGACGGGGTTTATCTTCAAGGGACTCACGACCATGGCGGAACCCCCTATTCCAGCGAGCAATGGTTGCATAGGAAAGGGCAGTGTCGGTATATATATATATATATATATATATATATATATATATATATATATATATATATATATATATATATATATATATATATATATATATATATATATATATATATCAAGATATAAAAACCAGACTTTAGTAAAATCAGTATTACATTACAGGACTAGTTTCGGCATCTACTACCATGTTCAAATGTACAATGAGAACAACAACGGTTTATTAAGTAAATAAATACAATGGGTGAATACATACATTGTAGCATAATTAAAACATTAATTATAAAAATTGTAGTAATCAAATAGAAAAACAGTGGTGAAAATAGATTTAGCAGAAGAGGTAAAAGTACCGAGTAGAAGTAGGAAATGATAGCTTCCCGGAGACATGGAAATCATTACCAATTGAGTTATTTCCAAGTTAAATTCTAATAATATAAAAAGTTTAAGGATAATTTACTATAAATTCTTAATATTATTGTTATATTTACATAAAGTTAATAGCTATTATAATACATTTGTTATAATTAGTTAGTTTATTATAATTCCCTTTAAATTTAATACACATTAAATTTGTTGGTAATTTTTGATGATTAGTCAAATCAGTTTGTTATATTACACTAAATTATTTTTCATTAAATTAATTTACACTAAAATTGATTTACTATCACTATATATAATTTACTAATTTTTCACTTTTTGCTATATTTATACTTAATTATTTACTACACAATTTTCATTAGATTAATTTTCACTAAATTAGATTAGTTTCACTAAATATGGTCAGCTTATTTAATTGCTTATTTATTTACTTTAATTATTCACTTTTTCATATTCACTATTTAATTTCCGATGTTTTATGTCCACTACGTATTGCCTTGAATGTCGTCATATTCACATTATGGACGTCTCTTGGGTTAATGGACATTATGGATTTTAGGAGTAGAGCCACCACTTCTTTCCTGGAGTATGGTCCCTCGTATGTCCATAAGTACTCATCCGCAGCTAGGCCGATAATGAGTAACTCCATATCGTCTTTGGGGGCCGGGTACAGGGGAGAGCCGAAAACACGGAGGCCCACTTCTTTCCCGTCGAAGAAGAAGCCTCTTTCGAGGATTTCCTTTTCTCGGTGAGGGGGACCCCTTCGTATTTCCCATCCTCCTCTTCTTCCTCGTCCGAAGTATTTTGTTTTTGCTGCGGTGTCTCCTCGGTAATCTTTTTCTTTTTCTTCTTTGCGCCCCTTTTCTCTTCTTCTCCTTCCGAAGGTGTTTGTATTTTTCCTTTTTCTTCTTGTGTGGTTTACTTTACCCCCTTACTCGATGATGCCCTTTTTTGTTCTTCGATGAATTCGTGATTGAAAAGGCCGGTCGAGTCTAGGTTTTCGGGAAACCAGACCTTCTTGTTACAACCATTCTTCTCAAGAAGAAGATTGAGGTGAGATGAAAAGGAGCCGGGGTTTATCAGATTTGCTATGTGGGCAAACATGACCATGGCCATGATTTCTTGCCCTTCCTTGGGCATGACTAACCTCGTAGCGTTTGTTCTTGTAGGGGTGGTCATTCTCGTCCCTGCATCCGCGTATGTAGTTTTTGTTTTTTCTTCTTTTTCCTTCTTAATTTTCTCCCGCTTTTTGTGGATCGCCTCTTTTCGGATTTGGCACCTCATGGCCAAAGCCCTGTGGTCACCCCTACAGTTGACACACTTTTGAACCTTTTCCCTGCACTCTTTCAAACCGTGTCTGGTTTTGGCACAGTTGGGGCATGCAGGGTCGGTGGTTGTACAGTCCTTTGTAGCGTGCTGTTCGACTGCGTAGCACTTGAAGCAGCAGTCGATGTGGATATAGTCTTCCCTCGGGGCTTACCTTCAGGTAAAAGCAGAGCAGCCCCTCGTTTTTTGCCCGATTTGCCATCTCGATGCTGCTGAAGACCACCTTCACCATGCCGCTTCCTTTCCCGAACTTGTAGACTGCTGTGATGCAGGCCCACTCTTGCTACGCCGTTAGTTCCTCTTTTATCTCTTCACAGGTGTTATCTGTAAAGAGCGGGTCCAGTCTTTTTAATACGATGGTACGTTGATGCAGAATCTCTTGTGGGATGCTTGCTTCGAGCCCAATTTTTTTGAGGTGTGCTTAAGCTTCGTCGGAGACCAGCCTCTCGTCGTCCCTCATGGTGCTGCAGATGGTTACATACCCATTCGGTGTGTCGAGGAGGCGGATCAGTACCACGTTGATTTTTTTTTGTATTTTGTTCCAATCACTGCCATTTTCGTCGGTTTTGCCTCCCTTATGATACGGAGGGGGATCCTCTTGCTGTCCTGGGAGACCGCCCCCATGTTGGGGCCCTCTTCTCGTAGCTCTTTGTTAAAAGAGAGCGCGTAAAATAAAAGTTTTTTTTCTTCCGCACGAATAAAATTAAGACTTATTGCGGACCGCCTTTATCTGCATCCGCCTTTTCACTCCGCAAGAAAACTCCCAGCGAAATGGGCAGGTTCGATAGTCTTTAAGTCACAATGAAAAGACTTGATATAATTGCTTTATATATAGGAGCAGATGAGAGAAATCGTTACAAATTTACCCGTTCTGTAGCCTATATCTTCCTTTCTCCCCCCCCCTTCCCTTCCTTATGACGCTTCTCCCATCTGCTCCTATATATAGCGAGATGCCAATCAAAATATTGACCTGCATAATGTACGCGCACGCGCGAAACCTTATGAGGACAGGGACATTCGAAGATGAACTAAATGCCATGCTGGCGAACAATGGGATAAGCCTCATGGTCTTCCCCCAAAAAACAGCATCCGAAGACATCCTTCAAATGAAATATGCCCCGATGGTATCCCTAAACACTCAAGAGAAAGGCATACGTAAGACGACGGAGGAAAAGAGTGACGCGCAACAACAACAACCACCTAGAAGAGAAGACCCACGTATCTTAGCCCAGAAAAAAAGAGACTAAGAGCAAAAAAAAGGAACCAAAAGGAGACCACTACCGAGGTTGAATCCGACAGCTGGGAGGGTGAGAGGAAAACACCAAAAAAAACCCAGAAAACCAAAGAAGAACATAAAGAAAAAAAAAGGTGGAAGCGATATCAATCTCAAGATATACGCCAGTGAAGATTTCCCGTTCCCGAGAAAAATAATATGAAAAAGTCTCCTAGAGGGAATCAGATCAGGCAGATACAAATGGGAGTTTGATGGCGACGTAGACTCAAAAAAGTTGGAAGACGCAGTAATACTTGGCGACATAGAACTCAACGAGGACTACTATGAAACTAGAACCCCGCAAGAGTACAAAAAATACAGTGAGGAAGAACAAGAAAGGACAAAAAGTAACTACTAACAGACAGGACAACCGACAGACACAAACATGGAAAGGACAAACAACAGACTAAGTATAATGGCACTGAATGTAAACGGATGGACACGAAAAAACATAGTATACAGTGATATATTTAGGGAGACAGACCCAGACATCATTCTTATCAGTGAACACGGACTCGACACATGAACGCAAAAACTGAAAATCCCAAATTACACGACTTTAGCAAAAAATTGCTCCCAGGAAAGGTATGACGGGGTAGCGATCGCGATAAAGAGAGACCTTAAGTTCAAACACTTACCTGAGCTTGGCGAATCCTTGATGGCGATTGCTATCCCGACTCTCGTAGGTGATCTTGTTGTAGCGGCGGGGTACCAACCTCCTAGGTGAAAGTACCTTCCGATACACAACTTCAACACACTATGTGCGCACCAAAGAGAAATATTCTTTGGAGGTGACCTTAACGCAAACTTGGGAGCAACTGGTTACAAAAATACCAACGAAAGAGGCAGGAATCTGCAACTCTTACTGGACCGAGAAAGACTAGACATAATTGAACCTGACTTCCCGACATTCATAAACTCGCGGTCGGCGTCGAGGCCGGACGTTGTCTTGATCTGCTGCAACTTCCCGCTTAACCACCATAGCACTCCGGCACCGCCCGTCTCAAGTGACCACATATCTATACTCACAACCATTTCCCTTGCGCCCATTCAGATCCTGGTGCAGACAAGAAAGTCATTCGCTCGAGCCAACTGGGCGAGGTACCGGAAAATTCTGAGCGAATACCAGCCAGCAGATCTGAATGGAGCAATACTCGAAGAAATAGATGAAGAGTTGGCACTATTAACAACCTCGATCATCAGGGCAGATAGGGAGAGCGTCCGAACAACATCATATAGAACGCTCCCCCAGCCAAGATGTACAGACGAGATGAGAAGTATAGCAAGGGAACATAGGGAATCTATGACAGGTTGAGACGCACGGGAACGAGAAGAGAATTAGTGGCCGGGATGCGCCGCCTTGAAGCCGAGCTAACGCGAATAATCAGGGAAAAGCAGACAGAAATATGGGAACAATTAATCGACAAAATTGATGACGAAGACAATCCCGACAAATTCTGGAGACAGATAAAGAGACTCAGAGGTATAAATAAAAGGAAAAAAAAACAAGAATCAAGGAGGACGAATCATACATCGAGGAGCCAACAGATCTCGAGGTACGGTTCAGGGAGCACTGGAGAGAAGTCTTCTCAATTACTCCAGAGGGCAACGAAGACTTCAACTTAGAGTTTGAAGGTGAGATCATCTACGAGCTGAATGAGGTTATTGAGGGGACCTACCCGTACCCGCACGTCTCCGAAGAAAGGGAGATGATGGGACACGGGAGGGCAATAACACTGTAGGAACTCGTTGATGCCACCAAATCCTTCAAAGAAAAAGCTCCAGGTTGGTCGGGAATAACAAAAGCGAATATAACCAATGCTCACCGCAAGTGCACCAGGGAATGCTGAACGTAATGAACGCAGCCATGAACACCGGCTATTTTCCTGATGCGTTTAAACTTGCAAAGGTTATATTCATCCCGAAAGGGAACAGACCTCCCAACCAGCTCCTAAACTATAGGTCAATCTCCCTCCTGGAGTTCATAGGAAAGATCTCTGAAAAGATTTTAGCTGACAGACTACAGAATCAGCTAGAAGAGAATGATGCGCACAACTACCAACAGCACGGCTTCCGCAGAGATAGAGGAACCGACACAGCGCTCGAACTTCTCTCAGAAAAACTAGCGAAATCCAGGGCGGAGGGAAAATACGTAGACGTAGTCCTTAGAGACGTGCAAAAGGTTTTTGACAAGGTTTGGCTGAAGGGTCTTCAATTCAAGATTGTAAACCTTCAGCTGAACCCAGTCATTGAAAAGATCCTCTGTGATTATGTGATGGAAATGAGAGCTCAGATACAGATTGAGGGCCACAAGGGACCGGAATTTAGTCTCGAGGCCGGTGTGCCGCAATGTAGCTGCCTCAGCCCTCTGCTGTATAGTATCTACACGATCGATCTTCCATCACCAATCAAGGGTGACGCGATGTATCTGCAATTTGCAGATGACATCACGCAGATTGTACCGATCACTTACAACAACGATCTAGTGCAAGCTGCAGAGACGGCGGCGGAGATCGAAAACATAGACTAGTACGAGCGTAAATGGAAGATAAAGACGAACGTCCAAAAGTTCGTCATTATCCCCATGAACCGAACGATATACGACGACATCTATGTTGGCGATCGAAACCACCACGAGTCTCAGGAGGGCAAAGTGCTCGGGCTCAAAATTACTGTTAGGGGAGAATAAGCCTCACGTTACAGACCGGATCAACTTAGCAAAGGCGGAACTGGTGAAACTGTACCGTTTCCGCAAACTGAGTAGGAGTAACTTAAGGAAACTCTACCTTTGCTACGTAAGACCAAAGCTTATATACCCAGCGGTAATCACCCAGACCTCAGGGATCATGACACTGAGATCTATGCAGAGGATACAGAATAAAGCCTCCTTGATTATTAACAATACGAGAAGACGGGAATGCATATCTCAAAGAACACTACACAGAAGAGCGAGACTACAACCAGTCAACACCCTAATACAATCGCAATCAGAGAAGATATGGGACAAAATAGAAACCGAAATACTGCCGAATCTGGACCTGGACTTAGACATTGACATGGTAAGACTAACGTGTAAAATCTCACGACGGACTAACTACCCAAGTGGCAGGCGAACTGCTGCCGAGGAACTGACTGATCGATTTACATAGAATATCCTTTATATACATTGTATGACTCAAAGTTCAAAAAGAAACTACTCTATAATTACGACAAAGCACCTGAAATTACTCCAACTTATGACCTAAATCATTAATCTGTCTAATATTATTGTTTTCTCAATTATGTTGCCAAAAGTTTATTTTTGTTCAAATAAGCAAATAAAATGTACTAATTCAGCCACAATTGGAATATAAAGGCTTGAATGCTTCAAATATATATAATTATATGGAATTATATGGATGGACATATACATGCATGTATTGTCCTTTAACTGAAAATAAACAAATCTTTATTTTTATTTATATATAAGAATTGGTATGTATATGATAAAATTAAAAAGAATATGAACAAATATGTATGAAATCTTAAGGTTAGATTAAATATAAATACTAAAATTTGTATGAAAGTTTAAAGTTAGATTAAACATAAATATTGTCTAAGAAGGAAGCTTCTGTAATTAGAAATCATAGTATACAATGCAAGACAGAATGTTCCATAGATAACTTCAAAATAATTGGTCATAATAACAATAAATATAGTCTAAGAATTTTGGAATCCTTACTAATACGTACAAAATCTCCTACACTCAACATAGATAATACCGCTGTTCCTCTTCTTATTTCTTAATTTAAATTACCTCATTCAACAACCAACCAACCTTCTCTTATTTAACAACCAACCAATCAAATTCCTATCCTTCTTTAAGCTACATCCTTTATAATTTCTTCACCTTGTGATTTCTCCTGTACTTCATCGGTAAGCAATATTATACTGTAATTTTTTACTTTTGAGTTTTTGCTTTTTTTTCGTGTCATTAGTGATTACATTAGATTAATAATTTGATTCTCTTGCTTTTTAAATTCCTGAATTATCGGTAAGCAATATTATACTGTAATTATTTACTTTTGTTTTTGTGAGTTTTTTTCGTTTCAATAGTGTTATATTAGATTGATAATTTGATTCTCTTGACTTTTAAATTCCTGAGTTATTTTCTAATTTACCTACATAGTCATAACCTAATTATTTTTAATATTTTTAATATTCTTTAACTGTATTAGATCAATTTATGTTTTTGAACCTGAAGATGGGTGATACGCCCGAAACGTTGTTCCATAAATAAATCACATGTACCTCAGCCTCCTATGTGTCCTTACCTTCACTGTGAAATTGAAGATTAGACTGCTCAGCAGCAACTTATATGACTATATTTACAAGAAATATGGACCTGAAGGATTAAAGTACTACCGAACTTTTTCCAGGCTATCGAGAAGACTTATGAAATCTTCTCTTGACTGTACTTTCCTTGAAATTTGTCGTAATGGTAATGTGTATCCCAGTTTTGTTTATTTTAAGCTTTATCGGAAATCCCTTTATCATTCCGAATTTTATAAATCTTCTCTGGATTATTTGTTAAACCATGAAATTGAATTTAAAGTTAGGTCATACGAGCGCCTATTGGTTGATTTTGAACTCTCTAAATTTAATTTACGCACTCATTTTTCATTTTCAGATTTCATATGCTTTCTTATCCTAAATTACCATGATATTTCAGGGTATTCTCAACAAGTATCTAGAATTCATAACAAAAAACTCCACAAATTAGGCCTTGGAAAGCCTGATCTTTTCCCCAATGGTAATAATGTAAAAAATCTATCTAGCTATCGCCTGTCTCCACGAGAGGAGTTTCTATTGTCTTTGGGTTTCCAATTTAAATTGCCTAACTTAAAAATCAAATATCCTTCCTACTATTTATACTTTGAAAATTTCCTACATGACATTCGTAAATTACCCATAAACTATGACTTCAGTAGATTCAAATCTGACTTCTCAGAAGTGGCACACGAATTTTATCACAAACTGAAGAAATTGAAAAGATTTTCTCTCATGTTCAGAAACAGTGATATTAAAACGCTAAGTTCCCTATCTAATAATCCAGTCAGAAACAGTGATATTAAAACGCTAAGTTCCCTATCTAATAATCCAGATATTGTCATTACCAAACCCGATAAAGGAAATGGAGTTGTTCTATTAAATCGAACTGACTATGTACACAAAATGGAATCCATACTTGCAGACACTACAAAATTTAAACTGCTCTCAGAAACACCTACAAAAATATCTCTAAAACTAGAAGATAAAGTTAACAGAGTTCTGTTAAATCTAAAATCCACTAAAGTTATAGACCAACAAACTTATGATGCCCTACATTCTAGTGGTTCTGGGTTAGGCTTATTATACGGCCTCCCTAAGCTACACAAAGCTGGTGTTCCTCTCCGACCAATTCTGGCTTCCTATTCTCTTGCAACTTTTAACCTTTCTAAATATGTTGCTAAATTGCTCTCTGGGTTAGCCATAGGTCAATACACCATAAAAAAACAGCTATTTTTTTGTTAATGAATTATTGTCACACAATTTTGCACCCTCAAAAGTCCTAGTCAGTTACGATGTATCCTCACTATTTACAAATGTTCCTGTTAATGAAACAATTGATAGTATTTTAAATCTAATTTTTAACAAAACAGGCACCTTTCACAATTTCTCTCGCAAAAAGTTCAAGACTATTTTAGAAATGATTTTTAATGAGAATTATTTTTTATTTAATAACAAGGTTTACCAACAGATAGATTGAGTAGGAATGGGATCACCAATTGCCCCAATAGCAGCTAATATTTTCATGATTCATCTTGAAAATAACTTTATGAAACATTGCCCTTTAGATTTCAAAACCATATTTTATCGTAGGTATGTTGACGACTCCTTTGCTATTTTTTATAATATAGAACATGCCCACCATTTTTTTAATTTTATAAACTCTTATCATCCAAACATTAAATATACCATTGAATTAGAGAGTAACTATCAACTTCCTTTTCTAGAAGTCATTATAGAAAAAAACTGACAAACTAACTACCTCAATATACAGAAAGCCTACCTTTAGTGGCCTAGAAATCAATTTTTTCAGCCATTGTGACTTGTCACACAAACTCAGTGCAATTAAATCTCTAATATATAGAGGTTACCATCTCTCTTCCAATTATTCCCTAATGCACAATGAATTCCAGTCTCTAAAGTCTTATTTTAAAAATAATTGTTACCCCTCACCTTTGGTTGACAAACTAATCAATAATTTTCTTACCAAAATTTACTCTCCATCCTTCTCTCATATAATGTTCCCAAAAATGAAAATTTTTTCGTAGTACCAGAAATGGGACCTTACAATAAATTATTCACTAGAAAATGCAACAAATTACTTAAAAAATATTTCTTTCATACCAACTTCAAAATCGCTTTTGTTAACCCACTTTCCATAGGAAGTTTTTTCTCGTCAAAAGACAAACTTCCTCTAGAAATGAGCAGCCGTGTTGTTTATGCTTTTACTTGTCCTTGTTGTTTGCAAGGAACCTATATTGGTAGTACGGTTCGCTCATTGAAAGAGAGGTTTTGTTCTCACATGGGAATAAGCCATCGCACTGGAAAAATATTGTCTAAGAAGGAACCTTCTGTAATTAGAAATCATAGTATACAATGCAAGACAGAATGTCCCATAGATAACTTCAAAATAATTGGTCATAATAACAATGAATATAGTCTAAGAATTTTGGAATCCCTACTAATACGTACAAAATCTCCTACACTCAACATAGATAATACCGCTGTTCCTCTTCTTATTTCTTAATTTTAATTACCTCATTCAACAACCAACCAATCAAATTCCTATCCTTCTTTAAGCCACATCCTTTATAATTTCTTCACTTTTTGATTTCTCCTGAACTTCATCGGTAAGCAATATTATACTGTAATTATTTACTTTTGTTTTTTGTGAGTTTTTTTCGTTTCAATAGTGTTATATTAGATTGATAATTTGATTCTCTTGATTTTTAAATTCCTGAGTTATTTTCTAATTTTTGATTTACCTACATAGTCATAACCTAATTATTTTTAATATTTTTAATATTCTTTAACTGTATTAGATTAATTTATGTTTTAGAACCTGAAGATGGGTGATACGCCCGAAACGTTGTTCCATAAATAAATCACATGTACCTCAGCCTCCTATGTGTCCTTACCTTCACCTTGAAAATGAAGATTAGACTGCTCAGCAGCAACTCATATGACTATATATATATATATATATATATATATATATATATATATATATATATATATGAGGAATTAAACCACATTCTCCGAAGACAATTTAATTCAGAACAGTTTCGGTGTATCTCACACCCTTTTTCAATACCATGCAACGATTGCCATAAAGTTTATATAGGGAAAACGGGGAGAAATCTAGACAAGAGATTGTATGAACACAAAAGAGATATTAGAGTGGGCAGCGAAAGCAGTGGAATATTTTGCCATGTTAGAGACTTGAATCATTCGATCGATTTCAATGGAAGTAAAATGGTATTTAAATCGGCTAACTATGTTAAGAGAAGAATCGTAGAATCGAGCTTGATATCGTCAGTTCCTAATTTAAATCTATCTGAGGGTCAATTTTCTTTTAATCCTGTAATACGAAAGCAAATAAACAAAATAGTAAAATGTCAGCCCTTCAATATGTTTAGGCCTAACCCCCCCCCCCATCCCCCTGATTAGCCACAAGTAGGGGATTGGGGGAAAAAGAGGGGATCTTTCATCAACCTAAGTGGTTTAATCGAGAAATCGGCCAACTGCTTAGGGAGAAGAGAAATGTGTACCGGCAATCGAAGATCTCGGGTGACTTTGACGAATACCGGAGGCTAGCCAGGAGAGTGAAGTCCAGCATAAGGGCGGCTAAGCGGTCTGAGGAACTCCGAGTGGCGAGACTCTGTAAAGGGAATCCCAAGGAGTTTTTTGGATATGTGAACAGCCGTAAACCAATCCGTCGAACGATTGGCCCTTTGAGGAATGAGGAGGGGACATTAAAGCATTCAGATGCAGAAAATGCTAACCTCCTCAACGACTACTTCTCTTCAGTGTTTACTGAAGAGTGTGGTCCCATTCCCCAGCCGACGGATTCCTACTCGGGGGAAAAGCTGGAGGCAATGGACTTCACCGAAGGAGAAATAAAGAAAAAGATCGCTGACCTAAAGACGAATAAGTCCCCTGGTCCGGACGGGTTTCTACCTAAAGTGTTGAAGGAAGCGTGCGATGAAGTATCACGACATCTGTGCGCTATCTTTAACATGTCAATCCGGACCGGATGCGTTCCTAGAGACTGGCGTGAGGCGGAGGTGACTCCTATCTTCAAGAAAGGAGACCGTAGCCAACCGTCGAACTACCGACCTATCAGTCTGACTTCGATAGTCGGTAAACTCATGGAAAGCATCATGGTGGACAAAGTGACGTCGTATTTAGAGTCAAACCTGCTACTGAGGAGTTCCCAGCACGGCTTCCGAAGGCAACGGTCATGCCTGACGAACCTTGTGGAATTCTTCCACTTCGTTTTCAGTGAGCACGATCGGGACAAGGCGGTGGATGTGGTCTACCTAGACTTTCAGAAAGCCTTTGATAAGGTACCACACCGCCGCCTTCTCCGGAAAGTGCGAGCGCTTGGCATAGACGGAAAGGTAGCCGGCTGGATCGAGAACTGGCTAAGTGGCAGACGGCAACGGGTGGAGGTAAATAGACAGTCTTCTGAGTGGGTGCCCGTTACTAGCGGGGTGCCTCAAGGTTCTGTCCTGGGACCACTACTATTCATCATCTACGTCAACGACATGGACGGTGACATGGTTGCCAAGATTTCCAAATTTGCCGACGATACCAAGCTTGGTATGAACGTTGCAAAGGATGGAAATACTGCCCGCCTGCAGGAAGATCTTGGGAAGATTGGGGAGTGGTCGGACACGTGGCAAATGCCTTTTAACGTGGGAAAATGCAAAGTGATGCATATCGGCCACAGAAACCCCCAATCTCAGTATATCCTTAAGGGCACTGCTATGGAATCCACCGACACTGAGAAGGACTTGGGTGTAACAATCACTAGTGACCTCAAGTTCTCGAAACAGTGCATTGAGGCGGAGAAAAAGGCCCAAAGGATGCTAGGCTATATTAAGCGCCAGTTTGGTTATCGGAACCAGGAGATTGTACTGTGCCTGTACAACTCACTTGTCCGACCGCACCTGGAGTATGCCGTACAATTTTGGAGTCCTTCATTGCGAAAGGACATCGCGAGATTGGAACGCGTACAAGCCAGGGCAACCAAGCTGATTCCCTCTATCCGACATAAAAGTTATGAGGATAGACTAAGGGAGTTAGATCTGTTCTCACTGGAAACCCGTAGACTGCGTGGTCAGCTCATCGAAGTCTTCAAAATACTTCGAGGGTTCGACAATGTTGACTACCGGGATATTTTCACACTGAGTGAGAACAGAACGCGCAATCACGGCTTCAAACTTGAACTGAAGCGTTACAACCGCAATCTGTGTGGAAACTTTTTCACCTACAGTATCTGCGGTAAGTGGAACGCACTTCCAGTGGAAGTTGTCAACAGTGAATCTGTTGACCAGTTCAAGTCAAGACTAGACAAAGTCTTGAAAAGTGGCCGTTTATGGACGCAAAACAATTGAGCAGCCATGTGCCCGCTCAATTGCTAGTCCAAAGGTACCCTCTTTGAATGGACCGTAAGGTCTCCTAGGGTACTTACTTTCCTTGTTACTCCTTGACCCTGTGTTATGTTTGTAAGCACTTTTCTTATATTTTCTATCCAGTGTCAGTTGAAAAAGGGTGTGAGATACACCGAAACTGTTCTGAATTAAATTTTCTTCGGAGAATGTGGTTTAATTCCTCATCTTTTCTTGCGATATTGCATGAATTTTCATCATATATATATATATATATATATATATATATATATATATATATATATATATATATATATATATATATATATATATATATATGTGTGTGTGTGTGAAAAAGCTCACAAAGTGCACGTGAGTCAAAGTTATGCAGATACAATCACAAAGGAAAAGTGAAAAACGATTCCAAGCGCTTTCATCTTTATTCTTCAAAACCTTTTCAAGGAATGAACAGAAGGCTGGATATACATTGACTTAAATAGTGGAAGGGTGTATTAGACTACCCACCTCTCAACTTTAATTAGGGGCTACAAAATCCTGAAACAACTTTATTTGAGATTTTATGTATGTAGTGATAATGGGGTCTAGCATGAACAAACAGGGCTAAGGTTGAAATTTGGGAACGCCTTGATGGAGATACATTCTAATATATTTCTCGAAATATAATTACTGCATTTTATGACTGGTTTGACACTGTTCCAGTTAATGCTATGGTTGAGATTGTACATATGTAGAAAAAGTGCAGATTGTTCCCTGTGATTACGTACATTGACTTGATGTTGCTTAATCCGGACATCTAGTTCTTTCCCGGTTTGTCCATAATAACATTTTTGGCAGTTGTTTCAGCCTATCGAATAAACAATGCCAGGTCGGGAAGGGGGGAAGGGGTTGACAAGGATCCGATAAATTGTAGTCTCGTACTTAAAAATAACATTTATGTTCAGAGGCCTAAGTAAACGAGGTAATTTAATGATCGTTTGGGAGCGATGTTGTATTGTATTACAAAAGTGCGTACCGCCCACCTAATTTTACAAATCGCCCAGAGGATGGCGCTACCAGCCAAGTTAGTAAGCCCCGGTTTAGACAACGAGAGGTCTGTGGTTCCAGTCCTTGCCGCAGCGCCGTCTTTTTCTCTTTTCTTTTCTCGGGGACACCTCTAGTAAGACGTTTTCTCTTGTTTCTGTGTGTACTCCTGTGTGAGTTATTTATTTATTATCTGTGATGTGCAATATAAACATTATTAAGTATCAATGACCTTTTCTCAGACTACTCAGAGGGAGGAATTCAGCTTAGCTCACCCCACCCCCCTCCTGGAAGATTTTATTGTGGATCAGCCAACGATTAGAGCCACAATTACCATGAAACTATTTTTTATTTTTCACTTTTAAAGGGCCAGTGAAAAAGAAAATCTATACCTGAAAAGGAATTTTTTTTATAAGCAAAGTTAACTTAAAAAAATAAAATAAATGCTAATAAGATAATGCGCATTTAAAGATGAATGTACTGATAACCTTAAAACAGGGAAAAGTTGGATGGCGAGACATAAATCGGAAAATACAATAACAAATACAAAAAAATACAAGAAACAGTCTTTAAATAATTGTTACTAAAGCAAGGATTAATAATCCATTAAAAATACCCTTTTAATTTAATCGAACCGAAGAAAATCAAAAAATTACTTGAATCCTGTAACCAAATTATTAATAAAAGAAATAAATCAAATAACTAAAATTTTAATGATTTTATTAAAAATTTAAAATAATTAAGATAAATTCATCTTGAAATTTTCAAAATATTAAAAATTAATTTTAAATTTCTTTTATAGGTATAACTATTCAGAAATTCTCTGTGAGTATGTATATAAGTAGATATAATCGTGAATATATGTGTTGAGACTAATATATCTTTTTTTGAAAATTTTCAGCCGTTTTCAAAATGTAATGTACGCCATAGGAATAATTATTCTAATATTTAAATCATTCCAGGCAGTATTTCAAAATTAATAAAAAAACAACAACAACAGTACATTATTTCACTGAATTTAAAATCGCGCTTTGGTCCTATTACTGTAGGAAATGAGGTTCAGTTTCTGAAGCTTTTGTTTTCGATTATAAAGGTAAAATGGTGGCAAATATCGGATAAATGAATGATGTAATATTTTTAGTCGTGGGCGACTCTATCCAACGAAGGCGATCTGTCAGTTCCCGTTTTGCTTTTTTGTTTGTTTTGGTAATAACATTGTAACTATGCTGCCGATTCTAACGAAATTAGAAACCCTTGTGTTGCTTTACATTCTCTTTCGAATTATATAATTGCTAAGGTCCTCACAAGGTTAGTCCGGGAATTATTGAAAGTTTTGAAGATCGTAAGGTTATAAATAAGAATCAATATGAGCACGCGACTTTGGTCAGCAGACTTTGGTTTGTAAAAAAAATTGTTTGACTCTTTTTCAATTTCGTTATGTTGTTATACATTTCTTTCGTCTTTCGAATGATATTATTGTCAAAGTCCTCCCAAGCTTATCCTAGAAAAATTTGGCAATAACATCATAACTAACGAAATTAGAAACCCTTGTGTTGCTTTACATTCCCTAGGTCCTGACGGCTTCCTGCCAAGAGTACTGCGTCAGGTGAAAGATCAGGTGAGCCCTCATCTTTCTGAGATCTTCAACTCATCGCTCGACAGTGGCGAAGTACCTGCAGACTGGCGTATGGCCAATGTCACCCCAATCCACAAAAAGGGGGACCGTGGCACCGCAGGAAACTACCGACCAATAAGTCTAACTTCAATCGTGGGCCAAGTACTGGAAGGCATCATAGGGGATAGGAAAATGAATCATTTAGAGTCTCACGACCTGTTGAGAGACACACAGCATGGCTTCCGAAGAAAGCGCTCGTGCCTCACGAACTTGCTCGAATTCTTCCACGGTATAATGAGCGAGTTTGACAGAAGTCGAGCGGTGGACATACTTTATTTGGATTTCCAAAAGGCTTTCGATAAAGTCCCCCACCGCCGACTGATGGCGAAAGTACATGCCCTGGGAATAAGAGGAAAGGTCGCAAAATGGTTAGAAAGTTGGTTGTCGGACAGGCGACAGAGGGTTACCATTGGAGGCCACACCTCTCGGTGGTCGTCAGTAACGAGCGGAGTCCCTCAGGGCTCCGTGCTGGGCCCTCTATTATTCATCATCTACATCAACGATATAGATGAAGGACTGGTGAGTCGTCTAGCGAAATTTGCCGACGACACAAAACTTGGAGCTAATGTAGCGAATCCCGAAAACATCGAGATGTTGAGGGATGACCTACGGAATATTGGCGAGTGGGCTGACAAGTGGCAGATGCCTTTCAACTTAGACAAGTGTAAGGTGATGCACATCGGGTATGCGAACCCCCGGTCAGGCTACGAGCTACAAGGTATGCGTCTTAAGTCTATTGATGTCGAGAAGGACTTAGGTGTGCTGATTAGCAGCGATCTCAAATTCTCGAAACAGTGCTTACAGGTGGAGAAAAAGGCTCATCGCTTGTTGGGTTACATCAAGAGGCAATTCAGCTTTCGAGCAAAAGAGGTTGTTTTGCCCTTGTACAACTCGCTGGTGAGGCTTCACCTAGAGTTCGCTGTTCAGTTCTGGTCTCCTCATTATCGAAAAGACATCGATCGTCTGGAAAAGGTGCAAGCCAGGGCCACGAAACTGATCCCATCGCTAAGGAACAAGTCATACCAAGAGAGACTGCAAGAGCTCGATCTCTATTCGTTAGAGACTCGAAGACTGCGCGGTCGTCTAATAGAGACTTTTAAAATCTTGAAAGGATTTGAAAATGTCGACTCCACCAAATTCTTTACCCTCAACCGGAATATGACTCGAAATCACGGGTGGAAGGTGGAGCTGCCCAGATTCAATACCATTCCGGTGGGTAAGTCATTCACATATGACATTTGCGACACATGGAATAAACTACCAGCGGGGGTTGTTGAGAGTAGCAGTGTTGAACAGTTCAAGAGTAGACTTGACAAATTATATTTGAAAAGCTGATGATCTCATAGCAAGTAATCAGTACATGCTAAGAATCGAAACCACAAAAAGTACCTCCTCGATATGGGCCGCAAGGCCTTTGAGGTACTTCTTTTCCTTGTAACTCCTTGTAACTATTCAGCCAATTCTAACGAAATTTGAAAGCCTTATTTGGTTTTACATTCTCTTTCGAATAATATGATTGCCAAGCTCGTCCCAGTTGGTGCGTGAATTATTGAAAGTTTTGAAGGTCGTAAGGTCATAAATCAAAATAAGTGAGAGCACACGACATTGGTCAACAGACTTTATTTTGTAAAATAGAAATTGTTTGACTCTTTTCCAATTCCAGAAATGGTTCTTTCTAAAGAAAAACGTGTTGCCATATGTTGCTCTGCAACAAAGTGTCCTATAATCCGAAGAAGTCTTCTGGATGTAAACAGTTTCGAATGAAAGCCAAGATCGCTTCCTGGTAAGAAGGACCCAGCTCTAGGATCGGTTTGCTCCAGTGCTAAGCTTGCTCACGATTAGAAAGAGGTAGGTGTGAAAGCTTCAGCGTGCACAGTGACGTAGAGACGATTCGACAAAGGTCTCAGGTTGAGAAATGCTGCAAAGAAACCCTATATCACCTGAAAGATTCTACTCCTGTTAGAAATATAAAAAAATGGGCTGTTAAAGAATGGAGTAAAGTGAGATTCTTTTATGAAGCTACTTTCCTTTCGTTTGGAGCTTAAGTAAGACGTTTGATTAGTTCTAGTAAATTTCTTATATGAAAAATATGGTTGTCTAATAATTGGGGGTCATGGCTGTAGACTAAATAAACAACGTGAGGTTTGCTCATTGATACTATAAAACATCTTTGAAATTCAAAACACGTTAATTTAAAGAAGCAAAATGTTCCAATGGCTTTAAATATAATAATGGTATTATTATCGGGAAAAGCCTCAAATAGCTTAGCCACGGCATTTTTGACATGCGTGTCATTTTGTTTCGGACAGTTTATCAATTTTCATTTCACGTGATATCATCAAAAAGCCTGCATATTATGTGAAATTTTATTCATTTTCCCGCTAAATAGCGTAAGATTTCTGATGACGTCACTCGAAGCGTACGTCTAAGGGCCAATCTGTAGGGAGCAACATAACATGAGTCGGAAAATAGCTTTTATTATGCTAATCGAGCCCTTATTCCAAATAACCCAACGACTAATTTTTAATTCCATTCAAGTATTCGTCTCTCTAAAATCTTATACCAATTCTAATTTTGTTCGGAAGTATAGCCAGTATAACGATAAGCGTGATGTGAAGAAAAACGAAAGGTCTAAGGAATTTTAAAATATGTATTTCTTATGCAGTTTTATCTGTAATCTTCGGATCTGACACTCATTTATCCCGGAAATGCATATTTTCCCCCAATCGACTGAAGGTCCATAATAGGAAAAGTATCTATTTCCAAAAAACTAGTTTCACATCTGAAAATTACACATAAAACTGCATAAGAAAAACACATTTAAAAATTCATTTGAAAGATCAGGAATCAGAGCCAGACTTTACCTTACCTTACCTTATCTACCCTTACCAAACCTCCTTACCTTACCGTATCTTACCATACCCTAACGATATTTTCTACAGCTTCTCGCCGTAACAAAGTTTTGCGCAGAAAATAGTTTATAAACAAGAGACTAGCACTTGCTCAAATGCGGGCATTAGAGAGCCACTTAGGGTGGGGTGGGGGAACACCGACCTATTAGTAGAAAAACCTGCATAAAAATTCCATATTGTACCTGAGCGAGTGCAAACTGTGCCCAAAACAAACTTCACAACATGGCCCAACTATGGTATACTCATAAATAAATCCTGAACTCAGAAAATAAGTGTCATTTTTGGCACTTCAAAATTTGAGGGGGACTCGGTCGGTGTTCTCTTCCCCCCCCCCCACCTTCATTATTATTAAGTGATGAAATGAAAGATAAGCACATAAAAAAATTAACATTTATTTGACAAAACAAAATTAACCCTGGCAGACAAAAATTATTTTTTTGAATTTTTATGAAATTTTATGTATTATTAACAACTATTTTAACCAGAGAGGGAAGTTAAGACACCTTAAAGTATATGTGAGCAACTTATAGCTTAATTATAGACAAATAGAGTGAATTCAAGACATCAAACTATATACAAATAAATACCTTAGTCTGTAGGCTACTACAGGTTCAGAAGTGCATGTTGAAGGCAATCAGAGGGCAGTACATCTTAACCAGGTCGGCCTTCCTCTTGGTGGCACCCTTAGTGGTTACCAGGACACCCTTACACTCTCCTGGCTCGACAGACGCTTCGTTCAAGATGGTAGGGAAGGTAAAGGTGTTCTTGGAGAAAGCTGACTTCATGCGGAGGAAAGAAAATTTAAACTTCCCATTCTCCATGATAGCCAAGACCTGGGCAACATAGCACACCAATGTGCCCACGTTCCTTCCCTCTTCCAGCTTCAGCTCAACAAGAACAAAGTCCCCCACCTGTAAAAGAATTGAAAACTGAGATCAAACAAAACAAAAAATAAATATATATGCCAGATTAGGCTAGTCCTGATAATGAATTATGATAAGTGATAAATTTTGGCTGCAAAAATATAAAGTCCCTCATCTCTGGTGCCATCTCAGCAAAAGGGTATGACAATTCTGTCAAATTGCCATGGTCCTCCACCTCATCTGAATACTCTGAGAAGTCATCGAGCTGCATGGGAACATACATCATCAACGTCTTCCTCCTCACTATCATGCTCTACAGGGAAAGACTTGCTGCGCCTTGCAAACTTTTTCTTCTCTCCCAATGCCTTCTTTTCAGCCACTGCCTTCTTTTTCTTCTCTAGCTTCTTCCTCTTCTCTGCCTTCATCCTCAGATCTGCGATGGCCTCCTCATTCTCAGTCAGAATGCAGGCCCGTACCGTCTTAAGTCCGTTTCCATAAGGACGAGGACCAGCCTTAGGTAATGGCCTGACACTCTCTGGGGTGATCTCTGAGGAAGCTAGGTTTGAGCTGCTAGGGCCCGGGATGGCAGAATCAGCAGTGCTAGGGCCTGGGGTGGCAGGGTCAGCAGTGATAGGGCTTGGGGTGGCAGGGTCAGCAGTGCTAGGGCCCAAGATGGCAGAGTCAGCAGTGCTAGGGCCTGGGGTGGCAGGGTTAGCAGTGCTAGGGCCTGGGGTGGCAGGGTCAGCAGTGCTAGGGGCCGGGGTGGCAGGGTCACTGGAGGTGCCAGGGTGCTCATAGGAGCAGGGTTGCATCATCATATCAGGTTGGTGCGGTCGAGCTGCTTGTTACTTTTCCTGACATACTTGCGAGGCATGATGATCAAGCTTCCAAGAAGGAAGTAGGCTAGATCTGAAAGAGCTAATAACATTAGACATATGAATAGGTATAGTTGAACCCCAAAGAAAACAAATTTCCTGTTTTTAGTTTAAGAATTATTAGTTTTGTGTATTTCATATTAGCAATTATCTATATATTACAGTATTTTCACAGTATTTAAACCCTTATTAGTATTTTAAATAATTTTTTTAAAATCGTAGTGATGTAGGGGTACACCGACCGCCATGCCTCGAATACATTCGGTGGTAAAAATCTTTTTTGCTGCAAATTGAATAACCTAAGTCACTTATATAATAGTTATTTCATGTGCTTATAGCATAATGACACTGATATCGCATTATAATTCATTAAAAATCACCTTCAACTTTACACCCCCCCAAAAAAACACTGTTCCAATTCTTGTAAATACACTAGTTCACAACCGACATATATTTTCATCCTAATATATATAATCAGTCACTTTTTGTTATTTTTTCCAAGTATTTCAAAGTATATCGAATTTTCAAAATTTCACGCATCGGTGTTCCCCCACATGTTGGCGGTCGATATTCTCCCGCACCACCATTTTTTCACAAAAATGCCATGGTGGCCACTTCGAAAGGACGCACTTCATTTCACTCAATGACATGTCAATGTGGCTAAATATCGTAATGAAACTTAATTCAAAACAATCACTCCGTATTCTCCAACGTGAGACACTATATGAGAACCGTGAAAAATAACAACAGACATGCGAAAAATCAATTTTCTTACCTGGTAAAAACAGACGTCGTAATGGCGGAAACCTGTTGGTCACGTGTTGTTCACTGAGAATGGGTGCTGTGTTGGTGGCGAGTGGCGGCATGCAATTTGAAATAGTTATCGTACCAGAGCATTCGTTCGGTGTACTCCCTCCTCACCCTACACTCAAACGCACTAACCGAAAGTTTCATGCGGTTTTACTGCTTTTCGAATCCTTTGCAATTATATTACAGTAAAATATATTTCGATCTTGCCTAAATTTACAATTCCTACGGCATTTAATGACTCGCAGGATTATACTGTGAGCCCTATATATTTCACGTATTATTTGGTATTGTGATTTTCAACTACCACCTCACCCCATTCTAATATATCAACTGAAGAGCCAGCCATGTGTGAACAGTCCAAAATATAAGGAAGCATGTTATTGGCTAATCAGTCAAAAGACACATTCGCAAATCGAACTAGTCAAGCCAAAAGTAGGCCAAAAGTTCAAGAAAATACGGCTAATGGTGCGTAAAAATTCAAATTTAACCAAATAATAACATATTTTCGCAAAGAGAATAACTGCCTTATTATTAAGTTCCGGGAGGTTTTTTATAAGGACTTCAATAGAATTAGCAGCCGTTGTTAACGAGTATCGGGCGGTATATTCTGACTTTGGTTTGTTTTGTGCTATTTTTTCTTAATTATTTTTTTCTCATTCGTTTATAGTTTGTTTTGTTTTTGTGTTCGGATCGGAAGATCATGGCCACAATCTTCTAGGATTCTGGGGGAGTTTTGATGCTGGACTATGCGCCTTGTGGAAGGACCATCACAGGCCAATATTACGCAGAGGAACTGGCTGGGTTGAAGAAGTGCATCCGTCAGAAGCGGCGCGGCAAGTTGACACACGGTGTCCTGCTCCTCCACGACAATGCCCCTGTCTACAAGGCCAGTATGCACAAGCTGCCCCGCGCGACTGCGGATTCGAGGAGCTCAACCATTCCCCCTACAGTCCAGATCTGGCCCCTAGCAACTACTTTTTATTCCGCCAGCTCAAGGCTGCACTGCGTGAACGCCGGTTTGGGGACGATGAAGATGTCCAGCTCGCTATCCAGGAGTGGATTGAACAGCAGTCGGGAGATTTCTGGTTGTCGGGAATTCGAAGCCTCAGGGACAAGTGGCGCAAGTGCATATCTCGTTTCCTTATCTCCGAATTGCAAAACTTATTGACCACCCCTCGTAGCTATTGGTGGTAGAGGTCAAGGGACAATAAATACTGGTTGAAGAACAGATGAATTAAACAAACATAATAATAATAATAGGTATTTATAATGCGCCACCCAGAGCGCAAGTTGTGTAGCGAGTGTAGAGAAAGTTTACAGGGGAGAGAAGGCGATTCAGAAGAGATGAGTCTCCAGGAGACGTTAAAAGTAGCAAGGAAGGGAAAGGATCGGACTTCGGCAGGAAGAGCATTCCAGAGTCTAGGAGCACAAACTGAGAAGGAAAAGTCACCCATCGAGCAGAGAACAGAACGAGGAGTGTTCATGATGGGAACGAGGTTAGACCGGAGTGCCCGAGGAGTTTGACGACGGGAGAGGGCAGACGAGAGATAAGGTGGAGCCTCGAAGTTTAAGGCCTTGTAGGTGGTGACAAGAAGCTCCTGTAACAGAGGCATCGAAGGAGAGAACCGGAGGCGGCGAAGGAGGAGCCGGGCAGCATAGTTTTGAACTTGTTGTAGGGGGCGAAGTGACGAAGAAGGGAGATTCACTAGAAGAGAATTGCAGTTGTCTAAGCGTGAGGTGACGAAGTCATGAATAGCAGTCTCAAGGCTTCGTCGATCAAAATGGGATCGAACACGTGAGAAGTTGCGGAGGAAACAGAGGGAAGACATACAGATACGATGGATGTGCGGTTTAAACGAGAGTTGCTTGTCGAAAATAACACCAAGATTACTGACGGTATCAGAGAAGGTGACATTGGTTTCCTCAAGGTTAAGGGAGGGGAAGAGAGCTTTAGATTTCTCCACTATCAAAGCGGTACCAACAAGGAGAACTTCAGTTTTGTCGTGGTTAAGTTAGAGAAAGTTGGCAGACAGCGATTCGCTTATGGAGGCGTAGGCTGAAAGGTATATCTGAGTGTCATCAGCATAGAGGTGGAAGGAAAGGCCCAAATCGCGAAGAAGGGAGCCAAGAGGAAGTAAGTAGATGCGAAAGAGAACGGGACCAAGGACTGAGCCCTGAGACACCCTAAAATGAATGGGCGCGGGCTTGGAGGAGAGGTTATCGAGTGTGTCCGACTGAGTGCAGAAAGAGAGGTATGAGCGGAACCAATCAAGTGCTAGCTGGGACATCTGATTGCGGCAAGAACGATTTTATGAGCGTGCACAACTTTTGTCTACATGGATCACTACAGAACACCCAACCTTCTGATTTAGCAAATGTGGTACATTCAAAATATAGAGATTGTAAAAATAGCAATAATTAAGAGCATTCGAATCAAAACAATAATATAATTCAATCGGAATTAATCACTTAGGTAAAAATACAATAATGAAGATTCAATGGCATGGGAAATAGAATAATAAAATTATAAGGTAAGATCTACAATAATTCGCTGGTTAAAATGATACATGAGTACAAATGGCATTAGTTCTTGTGAACAAAATACTAATTCAATACATCAAATATCATTAAACTAAAATGATGATTAAAATATTTATAGAGAATATTTATGTCAAATTGGTACATACAACGTAATAATAATGAAATCAGTATTTACATGATAACACTAATTCGTTGGTTAAAATAATACACGAGTATAAATTATATTAGTTCGTGTGAACTAAATATCAATTCGATACATCGAGCACTATTAAAGTAGAATGATGATTGAAATACTTATACAGAATATTGAGGTCAAATTTGTACAAGGTGAATGATAATAATTAAGCCGACATTTAAATGATACAGCCTATACAAATGATACACTAAGAATAAATTGATGGCACGTTGCCATATCATTATGTGAGTGCGAGGAAATAAATTATGAGTTAATTCTAGGTGACGCGCACAAATAATTCAACAATCTAGCAAATCGGCTAGAGACAAGTTGAATTGTCGAATTTGCGACACTTACTGAAGAATGGTGTGATTGCGGGTGGGAGAGTTGCGCGTCGCGGACGTTGAGCGTCCCGTTGAGTCGAGTTCGTGTTTCGGTGAGATGAATGTGGCTCATTGATGAAAGGTTCGATGAAGTCCATGGTTGTACTTGGTTGCGTTGAAAGAATTCGATGATGACTCCATAAATTTGATGCGAGGGTTTCGTATGATTATGAGAGTTACTCCGATTGATGATGATGATTTGGGAATTTTTTTATGTCACTCCGGTCGTCACCACTTGTAGCGATAGGGGTCTGTTCGTTCTTGTGGAATGCCAGACCAAATAAGTTCGTACTTTGATTTATATAATGACTCGATGAAAATAACTTCGGAATTTGAGGGGCTTTTTTATGATGAAGGTTTGGAGCTTGGTGAATCATATCCACCGAGGTGGATGGAGTGGATTCACAACGATAAAGACATGGTAATATGTGAACGACTGTTCTCAATGTGGATCTGAGTTCATGAGTTTAATGTCTCTTGTTTTACAGAAAGTGGGCGCGATGAGGAGATAGAGAGCGCGAGGTCGACACAGACTCGAGAGGGAGATACGGAATTGAAAAGCAGAATTATTGGTGTTAGAGGTCAAGGTCCAATAAATACTGGTTGAAGTGGAGATGAATTAAACAAAGCTGGCTCAGATGTTCGCTAGCTGGCACATCTGATTGCGGCAAGGACGATTTTATGAGCGTGCACAACTTTTGTGTTCATGGACCAATATATATATATATATATATATATATATATATATATATATATATATCAAAGTAGCGCGAGAGAATGATGAAAATGAATCCATTAAACCACATTGAAAGAGAAAACGGAATAATTTTTCCTTGCAGTAATATTTTTATTACCTTTTTTTCGAAAAAATCGGCAGGGAAGCGATTCGAACCAGGCACGCTGAGGCACACTATGCTACGTGTAGCATAGTGTACTAACGGTATACTTTTAACTGTGATCAAAGCGGTGCTCGCTGCCTCAGTGTGCCTGGTTCAAATCGCTTCCCTACACGGATTTTTCTGAAAAAGATGGTAATAAAAATATTACTGCAAGGAAAAATTATTCCGTTTTCTCTTTCATACAAAATATGTCATCCTTCCTATTTAGATGAAGAAATTGTCATTATCAGGACCATTTTTTATAATTTGTATTAACCCGATTGGTTCATATCGTCTGCCCATTTTGCAGCTAGGAAAACATTCTATGGTAATAAGCCTTCCCGCACTAACGACTTCAACAAATGTATAACATTGCCATTTAATAATAAATTAAATAGTTTAGAGGACATATTTGGAAAAGCGGGTATTAATCTAGCCTTTAAATATAATAATTCCTTAAACCAATTGATGATGGCCGGGAAACCCAAAGAACATCATAACATAGGAGTATATGCAGTACCATGCAACGATTGCCATAAAGTTTATATAGGGGAAACGGGGAGAAATCTAGACAAGAGATTGTACGAACACAAAAGAGATATTAGAGTGGGCAGCGAAAGTAGTGGAATATTTTGCCATGTTAGAGACAAGAATCATTCGATCGATTTCAATGGAAGTAAAATGGTATTTAAATCGGCTAACTATGTTAAGAGAAGAATCGTAGAATCGAGCTTGATATCGTCAGTTCCTAATTTAAATCTATCTGAGGGTCAATTTTCTTTTAATCCTGTAATAAGATCGCAAATAAACAAAATAGTAAAATGCCAGCCCTTCAATATGTTTAGGCCAACCCCCTACCCCGATTAGCCACAAGTAGGGGATTGGGGGAAAAAAGAGGGGATCTTGTGTTATGCTTATATGCATTTCTCTTATATTTTCTGCCCAGTGTCAGTTGAAAAAGGGTGTGAGATACACCGAAACTGTTCTGAATTAAATTGTCTTCGGAGAATGTGGTTTAATTCCTCATCTTTTCTTGCGATATTGCATTAATTTTCATCATATATATATATATATATATATATATATATATATATATATATATATATAGTCATATGAGTTGCTGCTGATCAGTCTAATCTTCAATTTCACGATGAAGGTAAGGAAGGACACATAGGAGGGTGAGGTACATGTGATATATTTATGGAACTACGTTTCGGGCGTATCACCCATCTTCAGGTTCTAAAACATAAATTAATCTAATACAGTTAAAGAATATTAAAAAAAAATAATTAGGTTATGACTATGTAGGTAAATTAGAAAATAACTCAGGAATTTAAAAGTCAAGAGAATCAAATTATCAATCTAATATAACACTATTGAAACGAAAAAAAAACCCCACAAAAAACAAAAGTAAATAATTACAGTATAATATTGCTTACTGATAATTCAGGAATTTAAAAGGCAAGAGAATTAAATTATTAATCTAATGTAATCACTATTGACACGAAAAAAAAAGAAGCAAAAACACAAAAGTAAAAAATTACAGTATAATATTGCTTACCAATGAAGTTCAGGAGAAATCACAAAGTGAAGAAATTATAAAGGATGTGGCTTAAAGAAGGATAGGAATTTGATTGGTTAGTTGTTTAATAAGAGAAGGTTGGTTGGTTGTTGAATGAGGTAATTAAAATAAAGAAATAAGAAGAGGACCAGCGGTATTATCTATGTTGAGTGTAGGAGATTTTGTACGTATTTGTAGGGATTCCAAAATTCTTAGACTATATTCATTGTTATTAAGACCAATTATTTTGAAGTTATCTATGGAACATTCTGTCTTGCATTGTATACTATG